>JAZHRO010000054.1:33982500-35232500 GCA_037157565.1 Thalassia testudinum | reverse complement strand
CTGGTGACTTCAAGTCACCAGAACTTGTAGCTTATAAGTACCGGTACTGGTTATTAGTACTGGTACTGGTAGGCTATAGGTGGTGTATCCAGTACTCAATAAGTACCAGTATTGAGATCAGTTCTTTCCTAGAAAGATACCGATACTTCAACATGAGTACTGGTACATAGTGAGTACTGGATGAGTATTCATCTGGATATGAGTTCTAAACTGTAGCTTATGAGTATCGGTAATTGACATTAGTATCGGTACTTGTTTAGATATAGAACTCATAATCGTGGTTTATGGATACCAGTACTGGTTCACCAGTATTGGTACTCACTATATGTGATACCGATACTTGTGTATCGGTACCCATTTAGTATGAAGTCCAGATGAGACAAGTTAGAGTTCAGATCCATCCTAAGTTAAAAAGTGGATTAATTATAGTAAGGTCCTTAAGGGTTTAAAGAATTCCAACACCAACATCGTGGTCCTAAGAAGCACTGAGGCAGGGGTTGCAGGGACCCTTGTGGCTATATATAGCAGAAGTGAAGGAGGTTGGTTCGCTCATTCTCACATTAAAGGGCAATCCACATGCTTGTGTTCTTGCATGCACTTGTGTTCACGCATCGTAGCCAGATGCACACATGAGGATGAGTGCCAATGTAACAGTAGTACGGATGCTGCATAGGATGCAAGCAAGGGTAGGATCAACACACCTAAATTTGAATCTAAGAAATATCCTTTTGTTCATGTTGCACCCATAATAGAAATATCATTTGTTTCTTTATTTTCTTCAATGCATCATTCCTACAACGTAGAACACAGAAATATGAAATGAGTGATGCATATTAAATATTTCTTTCATCAAATGCTTAGTGCCTGATTATCTAAGTTAGGTAAATGTAAGTGGAAACTGGATAACATGCCATTGACGTTGGTGCTTTTGACTACCTGTATTTGAAACCTATTGCTAGCCATAAGCATAGTTTTATAGTCTCTTGGGTTATAAGTTTTGACTTCTAGCTAGTTCAGCACCTTTATTCCTATGAAAGCCTGTGCAACTGTTGAAAAGCTTGCACGTTTGATGTTTAATAATAAATAAAGTGGTGCAACTCCTTTGCAAATATGGAAAGTGAGATTGATGATATTTTTTGATTGATCGTGTTGGCCACCAGTCAGATGCTACAGTAAAGTAAACCAAAATCGATTGGCTTTGTTGAGAAACAGGGCAATAATGCCTTAAGGTGGCCTATTCCGGTAGTGGGTGCACCGTAAGGCTGTGCTCTAATAATTTTTCATTTGATATCACATTTTTTGATCTCTTTCTCTATGTGTGTATGCGAGTGTGTTTGGTTTATTGGGTGAAGCATCTGTAGTAGTGAACTTCACAATCAATAACATATGTATATTTTAAATTTTATCAGGAAGTACGGATAGTCATTGAGTACATAGTTATACCTGGTGGAGAATCGATGGAGCTCCTTCCAAGGTGTTCAGAGATAATAGCTCAACAACTAGAGCTTGTAGAAAGTTATCAACTTACAATTGAGAAGGTGGGTACGGAATCAAACTCTAGATTGTAGATCCTTCCATGGAAGTTAAACAACAAGATGCCTTCTGGAAGGCATGTGAAATCTAATGACACGGAATCATAAGACAAGGAAAAAGGGGCCCTCATCCTGCAAACTAAGTGATCAACAACTAGCTTATTAGTCACTTATGTTTAGTTGGATCTTTTACAATAATTCCACTCTATTTTTTAATCATGGGTTGAATTAATTAATGCTTGATTTCCTGTTGCTACTGCTGATTTTGATTCTCCATAGCATCAAATCATTTGCCCTCTTCTGCTGCTCTATTTCTTCAACATTCCTTCCCATTGCTGCCCATTAGAAATTTAGAAGTTTGCCCATTTTCTTTACCTAATTGTCATTGCAAATTCTTTTTATTGCCATCATGCTGAAAAACTTGTTGCTATTATCCTTTTGTTGCCCATTACTAATCCTAACGTTTAAATCCCCATGATGCCTCCCTTGACTAAGCTTTGGCTTGCCACTTGATTGTCCTACCATGATATTGTTGTTGTCCATTGTTCATTTTAGTCCTTTTCTACCCAACCACAACTTCTTGTCTCCTATATTTTTGTCTATTCCTCTCAATCCCAATTTCTTGTTTAAATGCCATTGAAATATTGAAGCTTTAAATAATTATTAATTTTGAAATTATTAGGAAGGATTTAAAGATTTTTCATTTTCTAACCACTCCTAATTTGTATTAATTTAGATTTATGAAATATGAATAGCATCAATGATTTGGTGGTAGAATAGTATCCTTCTATGATACAGACTCAAATTCGATTCCCAGTTAGCGCATCTTTTCTTTAGTTCCAAGTTAAAGCATCCATTTTTAATCTTTATGTTCCATGAATTTTATTGCAAACACAAAAATAAGATATTGTCCAAGGATGCAATCATGAAGTGCAACAAAATTATAAATAATTACATAATGCTAATTTCATGCATGTTTCACGATAATCATGCAACTTGCATTTATGTAACATCTTTTTCCTCAAAGGCTATAACATCATGTTTAATTATTTGTAGTTGTACATCACCTCAAGTTGATCGAGAACCTTTGCGGGTTGCTCAAGATCTCATAGTTGAGATACCTGGAAATCAATGAACCATTAGAAAAATTGGAGGAAGACCCATGGAGGGCATACATTTTGATGAACAACTTCTAGGATAGGAGTTGCTTACACCTTCTAATCTTAGGCTAGAATGTTGTCTACCAATTTAACTGTGCATAGAACGAGATCAACGGATACTTGTGGCTTATGCTGTTTATAATACTTGTAGATACACAATTTTCTTTTAAAATTATATGGAAAAATTATTCTTTTGGATGCGAATCTACGGTTTATAAGTAATTTAATTTATTATTTCAAAGGTGTCATATCTTGTATATTTTTATTTAATCTTACTAGAATAAAAGTAAACATTATTATTGATAGCAAGGTAAGATATTGCCGGATCGTAAAAATGAATAGTATCTAGTAATGAAGATCTTCGTATCTACACTAACGGATTTAGTAATAAATAGTTATGCTAGTATCGTGTTCAAAATAAAATTGGAGCTATTACCTATAGTGACTTTTACCGACATTTGTCACCCTACACCGACGAATAAAATTGTCGCTATTGCTACTATCACTGAAATTGGATAGCTTTGGAAATGCCACCATTGCTGTAGTTGTAGGTATAACATCGATGATTTTTATTGTCGGTATAGCATATAGCGACATTAAAAAAACACCCCATATGATTGTTGAAATAGCTCTTTATACCTACAGCAACGGTCATTTTGACCTATATTGACGGTTATGAACTGTTGGTGTAGGTGCAAACTATTGTTATGAGGTGCACACGTGGTAGTGGTAGACAGTGTTACCTTGTGGAACCTCTATATCTGTTTAATGAAGAACAAATTTATAATTTCTTATGTTGCTTTTTTTTAAGAGAATATAGAAATATATTAGTAGACCAATCCTTCCAATCCACTTATGACAGTGCTACCTTGTGGAACCTTGTATCTTGCTTTTTTATGTTGTTTGGTCTAATTTAGTAGACCAATCCTTTCGATCTAGGAGGACTGTCTTTTGAAGGATTTTCTTAATTTCCTAATTGGAAATTTCAGCTTATCCGTTGCTCTGCGGATGGTATGGAGTAGAGATTCTATGAGTGACTCCATACTGAATTGATTGTGAGTAAAATGAGAGCCACCATTACTAATCAGAGCCTTTGGTACATCGAATTAGCTAAAGATGTTTTTCTTTACAAAGTCCATGACCACCTTATGGTCATTGGTTGTGATTAAAAAGTCATGATTCTCATGTGTACATACAAATCTTATTCCCACTAGCGATAGGTGGAGTGATGCCTGATCTTGTAATCGATTCTTTTATAGAGATGAGAAGATATTTTAAAGTAATCTGTTCAAAGACATTAGATCCCAAATTATTGGAGTACTAGGATAAATAAATTGTGATCACACTTTGTAAAATGGAGTAGATTTTCCGACCTGCATTCTTCAATGTGATGGTTCATGTCACGCTTCATCTTGTGAATGAAGTGATAATTGCTGAACCCGTGCAGTACAGATGGATGTATCTAATTGAACGATATTTGAAGAAGCTGAAAGATTATTTCTTTAATAAGGTAAGACCAGAAGAGTCAATGGTGAAATGATATATTGTAGAAGAATGTATTAACTTCTATGCTATGTAAATGAATGAGACAGACAATCGATTTAATTGTCTTGAACAGAATTATCATGGAGGATTTAATGATAATTATGAAGATTGCCTGTCTATATTTAACATTGGAGGGAGGTCGATCATCCAGACCAAGTTCAAGCCCATCTCGGAAATAGATTGACGATTGACACACTTGTACATTCTGAAGCAAATTCTAGAAATTGATGAATTTTACAATGAATTCAAAGAATCCTCTATACCATCTACACGTGACTTGCAGTTCATTGCTTGGTTTAAGGATCATGTAAATAAACTGAAAGAGCAAGGGGATCCATGATGGGTATAGGATTTTGATGTAATTAATGATACAACTTTGGCATACGGACGTTACCATTCAGGTTACATAATTAATGGATACGGATTCAGAGTACGTTCCATTAATGATGCAAAGGCCAAGCAACATGTGAGAGTTGTCGTCAGTTATGATATAAGTACTGGTTGTGATAGGTATTACAGTCAAATTGAAGAGATTGTGGAAATGAGTTTCAGGTTTGACCGTAGGATGGTTGTATTCAAGTGTGATTAATTTGATGTTTTCAAAGAAGGCGTTAGATTTAAAGTTGATAAGAAACATGGTTTTTTGAGCTTAGGTAAAAATCGTCGCATTCTTCAGTCATCAGAACAATTTACATTAGCTTGTCAAGTAGCACAAGTATTTTGTGCCTAACAATCGTAGAAATTGATGTATAATACCTATCAGAGCTCTACTATGTGAACAATACGATGCGGGGAAAGGTCCTGACCCAGATGTTGAATTTAAAGCATATCAGGAAAGCCTACAAAATGAAGTTGCTCTTGATGCAATGGACATTGATATATAAGGTAATTTGGTATTTGTATTAATTCATATCACATAAATGAAATTATTAAAGAAACTGAGTTTTAAATGTTACATTTAATTGTTCAAAGTTTATTTTTATCATTTTTGTCCAAGCTTATGTTGATTTATTATTTTAAACTGAGTTTTATTTTATTGCCATGTCATATAGATTTCACGGATTCTTTGAGGTTTTTTCCTGTGTTCTCCACTATGGTGAGATTTTTCTATCACTTCATTTAAATTTTTTAAAAGTCCTTTTCCTTTTATATGTGGAGTGTGTCCACCTACATTTAATTTATATAATACCGATAAATTTTTGATTATGTGGGGTGTGTCCACTTTTTTTTTTGTGATTATGTAGGATGTACCCACTTTTTTTGCTTCATGCAAAATTCCTGTTTTTTGTTATTATGTGGAGTGTGCCCACTTTTCTTGATTAGATGTTTAATGTTTTAGATGTTGTGGAGAAGTGAATGTGAAGAGGAAAACGAGAAGAGTGAGGAGAAGGGGAATGGAGAGGGGAACAGGAATCTGAAGAGGAAGGGAATGTGAAGAAGCGGGAGGGGAAAAGGAAATAGATGAGCAAAGGGGAATAGAATGTGAAGAAGGGGGAAGGGAAGGGGAATGCAAAGAAGAGGGAGGGGAGATTGTAATGGAGGGGCGAATGGGAAGGGAATGTAAAGAAGAGGGAGGGGAAAGGGAGATGGAGGAGCGAAGGAAAAGTGAATGTGAATAAGGGGGAGGGGAATGGATGTGGGAAGGGGAATGTAAATAAGAGGGAGGGGAGATTGAAATAGAGGGGCGAATGGGAAGGAAATGTAAAGAAGAGGGAGGGGAAAGGGAAATGGAGGGGTGAAGGGAAAGGGCTTGTGAAGAAGAGAGAGGAGAAAGGGAAATGGAGGGGTGAAGGGGAAGGGAACATGAAGGGGGAGGGCAAGGGGAATGGATGTAGGAATGGGAATGTAAAGAAGGAGGGGAGATTGAAATTGAGAGGCGAATAGGAAGGGAATGTAAAGAAGAGGGAGGGGCAAGGGAAATGGAGGAGCGAAGGGGAAGGGAATGTGAAGAAGAGGGAGAGGAAATAGATTGTGAATTCATTTTTATTCCATGCTTCTTTATTTTCATTTATTTCAAAATTTATTTTATACAGGATTTTTGAAAAATAAAATATATAAGGGAAATGCTGCCAATTTTTTTAAAAAATACATGATTATTTGTTTTGTTTTTATGTAGGTTATATTCAAGAAGAAGGCTACTAGGAGTGGTAGAGATGATGCCACCTCCCAGCAGCCTAAGGCCCCCCGACAGCAACCTTAGCGTCAGGCTCATCGTTGGTAGCACCCGGTTCAATCCCCCTGTGAGGAGCCCTGCCTGCAGTTTCTGAGGCCTGGAGGTGTGGCTCAATATCTCCAGAGTTAGGGGAGTGGGGGTAGGGGGAAGGGGAAGAGTCCGATGACTCCGACGAATTTCCCGACAGAGAATTCTGACTACGAGGAGGATGCACCCGATGATTAGAACGAGTAGGAGGATAGTACTTCATTTATTGAGGACGTTGTGTTGGATGATCAGTCAGAGTAGTCGACTGACCCAGATCCTTTTTAGCCTGAATGTTCTACACCACCCTCTCGTAGTACTAGTATAAAATTAAAGTTTAGTAAATGTTACGATTTATTTATTTCTTTATCATTTTATTTATGTTATAATTCTGTCTTCCAAGTGCACGTAGGGGAAGGGGTCCCATGCGGAATAGGGACCTAGAGAGAATTCCACATGGAGTCCACATTACAGTGAGGATCACACTAGCGGGGGAAGCAGTGGAGTATCCTCCATTTGTTAGTAGACTTGATACGCTGACGTAGGCGATCATCCCATTCTCGTACTTCGATTGGAGGAAGGTACTAAATGAGCTGAAGAGGTAACTCATTCGAGAGTTAGAGGTAATTGGTAAAAATTAATAACTTATTTACATTACTTTATTTAATTTTAAATTACATAACAATTTCTGTTCTACTAATGCAAGCCATCTTCAATTGGGGCGACGATCCGAACGTCCCTAAATATATCCTCAAACACGCGGCAAAGATTCATAAAGATTGGAGATTCGAAGTAAAGAGTAAGATAAAAAATAAATTTTAACTGTATTTGTTTATTTCTTTTACCATAATTTTAATATTATTTTACCATAAAATATTATTTATTTATTTCTTTTACCATAATTCGGTGGAGCTTTACCATAAATTGTACCTTTATTTCAGGAACAGACCAAGAAGAACAAGAAAAATAGGGGTAAAGCTCCACCGAAGACCCATGTTATGGGTAGGAGCATAGGTGGGAAAAAATCCCTTTACGTAAGTATTTTTAATTATTATTTACTTTTAAACCTTACAATATTTTTAACTTATTTCAATTAACTCTTTCAAACTATTACAGTTAGCCATTCATGAAGGTGCCCAGCTTGATCGGGTGGAAGTATATGATGCCACTCATAGCAAGCTGAGTAGTGAGGGAAATAGAGAATAGCTTCATGACACATACTAACAGAGACAAGTTACAATACATAATACTTTTATTTCATTTCGTAATTGTTGTGAACAGGTCATCTGACGTAGTTTAAGACGTATGGGAAGTGGCCCAGATGTCTGGCCAGACGTCTGGAACCCTTCTCAGATGTTTGGTATTAAATTTTTTCGACGTACGGGTTCGCGTATGCACGCGTATGCCCATAGACTGAACCTGCCTCCTTCGTTCTTCTCTTTTCTCTCCCTCCCTGCAGACGACGCAGCCTTCCTCTTTCTCTCTCCCTACGCTGCCTTCAAATAGCGCCTTCCCCTCCCTCACCCTCACTTCATCGCCTTCTTTTCCTTCTTCTTCTTCTCCCTATCAGCGAGAGAGCGCGCGAGCGAGAGCGGCAGCAGCGACTGCTGCGAGCGTGCGGGAAAGAGTTGTTGCGAGAGGAAGAAGAAGCTCGACCGCGAGGGTGCGAGCTTGCCGGGGCAGCTAGAGCCGGCCGGTGGGAGAGCAGCGAGCGTGGGGTGTCGCAGAGGAGCTGCTGCAGCTCGGGCAGCAGGCGAACGCGGCGCGGCGCGGCCGTGCGCTGCGGGCGGAGAGCGAGAAGGGTCCTGATTCTGGGAAAATTTTCTAGAATCAGACGTCTGGACTTATGTCCAGACGACGTGGAAGACGTCTAGAGGAAGGTCCAAACATCTGGCAGGTACAATATTTTTGATCTCCTTTTTACGCGTGTACGGCCATGCAGCCGTCCGCCGTGTTCTCCAGCACCTCTTCGTGATGAGAGCGGGCGTGTGTGTGTGCAGGTTTTGTTCGGGAGGGTGCGAGGGCTTGCCATCCCACATAGATCAGACGTCTGGGCACGGTACCAGACGACGGAGAGGACCTCCAGACGTCCGGGGTGACAATCGGACGTCTGGAAACTAAGTCCAGATGATCCAGCAGGCTTCTGGACGTCTGAAGGACTGCGCAGACCAAGGTATGACATGATCGACCTTCTAAGATGTCTGGAAGAAGTTCAAGACGTCTGATTTTGGGCAGACTCGTCGTTTTTGACCTGTTTAGGGTCCATTCGGAGTCCGTTTTCCGCGTTTCAAGTTTCATTCTTCCCAGATTTAGTTCCTCTACCTGTTTACAGTAATTGTATGCTATTCTGAGTAACCCCTTGTGTTGATCCTTGTGTTAAGACCCCATTCCGTTGCGGCTCTGGAGGTTGCGGAGGCACGCGGGATTGCGATCACGCCCCCAATACTCCCGATCTTGCAGGTAGAGTGGCCTTCTCAATTATTTATCAAAAGTTATGCAATTGTGAAATAATTAATAGAATCTAGGGCATTGCATGGACCCTAGGACTGAAAAGAACAGATTGAATGATAGATACTAGGGTACTGCATGAATCGTAGGACAGGAAAACTAGATTGAATGATAGATCCTAAGATATGGCATGAATCCTAGGATTGAAAAATTAGTTGATTATACATACATTGCAGTCTGGGAAAGGTAGAAAGGAAACAATAACTGCCTGTAAAATTGTTAACAGCTGCCTGTTTATGAATGAATAATCACTATTGAAAACATGGGTTATATGGATATAAAGCTGGAACGGTAAAACCTAAGTTGGCTAAGTTAAAAGAGCATGAACCCTACGGGGAGTTAGGAGTAGAACTCCTGGAAAATGAATGGAATAGAATTGGGAAAGTGAGCTGGTCCTTGAGTACGGAGTGCCAAGGAGAGCAACTGTTTCCCCCTGTTTAGTGCAGAGCGGAGCCACCGCCCCAGGGACCCGGGGTTAGGTCTGACCACTTTGTACCGACTTTTGGCCCTCGTGTACACAGTACCGAGGAGAGCTACTAGTGTAGGGAGAGCACTAGCTACCCCACGGGTCCCGGGGTTCTGCTAGCCCTCCTACACCGACTTGTTAGGCCCACTGGGCAAACCAGGATAGTCAGGTGAGGGTGCGCGGACTGTGGAGAGGCAAGACCCCTGTTTGGTTACTGTGGAAGGGCTGGACCCCTGTTACTGGGAGGGCTCTACCTTATACTGGTTCCGTGCTGTGCTTTGAGCGCACCTGTTAATGGAAACGACTGACCGTGTGCTAGTGAGGGGTGGCTACTCGTACGTTTATCGCGCATGCCGTAGTCACCGTTACGTCTGTCAGCGACCTTGGGGTGGTTGACTGAGGGTAGGACCACCACGGGGGACTCTCCCGGCCAAGAGAGCACCACGTGTTACTTCTACTTTTCGGGAAAGACTGCAATCAAGATCGTTCCCACGAGGAACATTCAAGATCAAGAGAAGGATCTGAGAAATAATCAATAGTGAATAAATGGAAAAATAAAAGCAAGAAATAATAAATATAACAGCTACTATCCACCGTACTGTTTCTTTTAGCTTTTAGTTGCTACTCTACTCAGTGTTTCGCTGATGTGTCATCACCTTTGTTACCTTTTCAGGACCAGGTGTTGAACAGCCAGAGTCAGTGGCTGCAGAGGGCGCTGGGCTTAGTAGAGCCCAGTAGTGTTACTCGTAGTACCCACTGTACTCTTTCGTTGTAAGCTTCATGTTTATGTACCTGTTTAATTCTCTACTGTTGTGGTGGAGTATACTGTAGTTTTTATTTTCTTTACTGCTGTATTTTGTTACTGCTAGTTATATACATTGTGAATGTGATTTATTTTACTACTCTTTTGATTACTTTCACGTTGGATGACTGGGTCTTGGGATCAGTCGAGTCGGTTCGATTCTCATGTCTCGTAGGGATTCGAGAATCGGGTTGTTATAGTAATTATAATTAAATAAAATTACTTAACGTAATTCAATCTCTTTCAGGATAATATGATTAACTTAATGCATTCTCCTGAAGACACAAACTTTGGTACAATTCAGCAGCCACGGACAGCAGAGGAGGCTTTTCAAACCGTCATGTCACTCGAGCATGGCGGGTACGTCCGTAGTGTAAGGAGGAGCGAGATCGTCTTCACCTGGTATAGGAGAAGGGGGCATCGTCCTCTTCAACTGAGGTATAAGAGATGAAGGAGATTGTGCCATTACGTTGCTTCCACGAGAAGCAGTGGATCGATGAGCTGACCACGTAGATTAGGGACAATGCAACGAAGTTCAAGGAGTCGACAGAGCAGTTGTAGTAATCAACTCATACCATCAAGGAGTTCCTGAAGGTACTTCAACAGGGAGGTATCGATCATCCAGCCTTTCATCAATATAGAGATCATCGTGATGACGACGATTTAGGTAGTAGTGCTGGAGGAATTGGTGACACAACCTGATTATTGTATTTTTACATGCAGTACTGTTTGTACATGTACTTTGTATACATTATTATATATATGAAATTTTTATTCTAATTTCTAGTGTTTTAAATGAATGCAAATGTTTTAAGTTATGTGATTATATTTTTGTTGGATTGTTAGTTCTCTATAGGTTTTTCACGTAGTTAAAACCTTTAGTAAAAAAAAAATTGATATTATTTTCGATCGTTTTATAATGGTCGAGAATAGTTTACGACTGAAATTATAATGTATTATCGACCGTTTAACAACTGGCGAGAATGCCTTTCAAAAAAAACAACCGGCGAGAATGAGTATCATCGACCATTTTTTTATAATGGTTGGGAATACCATCTTACTGGACCATCTAAATAGTGATCGATGTAGATGTATTCTCGATCGGTATAAACAAATGGTCGGAAATACTCATATTCTTGCCCATTATTAAATGGTCGATAATAGTAATATTCTCGACCATTTTTTATAACGGTTGAGAATATCACCTTACTCGACCGTCTAAATAACAGTCGACGTAGATGTTTATGTCGACAGTGAATTTATTACGGTTGAGAAAAACTTTTCTCCACCGTTGAAAATAGACAACAGAAACAATCATACGTCAAATGAGGATCCGCCTTTTTCCCGATGTTAACGTTCTAGAATGGTCGAGAAAGCATGTCAATACATTCCTCGAGCCATTTTCTCGATCATTTTTCAAAAATAGTCGATAATAGTGAATATTCTTTTAGTGATTAAAGATATTAAATATTTTTAAAAATATTGATATTATTTTGTGGCGTGATTGAATGTCTAGAAATAACATTTTTTTGATAGCTATATTTAACTTTTTTATGAATTAAACCTGATCTAACCTTAGTTCAACTTGGTTGGATCACTACAAACCAAAATAGAGCTTAGCTCATCCAATTTATTGCGATCTAATTCAAATGTTGATGTCATCACTGGTTCGATCGATTCGAACCATTAGTTGAACCATTAAAATATCAAAATCAAAACTTAGTTGCTTGATTTTTAAAAGCTTGATTTTACATAAGGAGATTCCTAGAAAAGCAATTGCTTTGGTAGTTATATAATAATATGCTTACAGTAAAATAATATGCATGTTAGTTAATGATTTGCCAAATAATATAACTATATGCATATATACCAAGGACTTACAACTTCTGCTGTATAAAAAAGTATGCCTCGAATTATAATAATGAACACTCTATTCAAGGAGAATACCAAATAGTATAACTGCACACATGATTATAAGATAATATGTGCTTATGTTGAACTTAATGGGGATGGGGACTTTGGCTCACTCCCTTTGATTGTGACAACATCAGAGAATTGCGAAGGATTTGGACACTCTCGAAAGAAAATAGCAAGGAATATTGGATGTAAGAGGATTTAATGAAGCATATCTGAGCTAACAAATACCTTGTGAGACTTGAGATTGAATTCCTTCCAGCAACAAATAATCAAAGGAGATTCAGATAAGTGTCCACCCTAGAAAGGTAGCATGAGAAATAGGAAAAGAAAGACAAAATTCTTCCCTTCATCTCCGCCTCTCCTTTCTCCTTCCCTTTCCAATGAGCCTCCAAGACCACCAATCTTACTCAAGTAAAACACAATGAATCCCAACCCCCTCACTAAATTCCCTCCCTTGAGTTTTGTTATGAGATGCCGTGTGTTAACATTCTAAAGTAAAATGTATGCATTCAATCGTGAATGTGACCAGCTTAATTCGAGCGAGATAGGAGGTGAAGTATAGACGAGGGTGGAGGTATAGGTGTATAAGCAATTAGACATGACATTTATCCTTAATTAATAATTTTCATAATAACAAATATCTTAAATAATTAAGATTAAAATCGAATTATATGGTAAACTTGTGATACTGACTTTTAGGTTAAGCAAATTGACGAGATTCAAAGCTAAGAAAAAGATGAAGTCTAACCACCTAAAGATGCCATCAAATTGTCAAGGCTTAGGTCTCGATGTATCTTGGAAATTTCAGTTGTAATTTTATTGTTATAAAATGTAGAGAGAGCTCTAATATAGTTTATGTTAGATATAGTTTATATTAGAAAAATAATAGGAGTCTCATGCACAAAATTCATGACGGCACCTCACTTAACCCAAATGGGTTTAATAAATCTTAAGTTAGGTCATTAAGTACTAATCAAGTGGCCATAATCACCTAGATATATTTAGAACTTAAATTAAACACAAATTCACTTAGGTAGGCTCAAAGTAGCCTATCTAACAATAGTTGATGTTCACTTAACGTTAGGTCATTGATGTTGGGCCAAACCAAGGCACTCTAATAACTAACGAACTTTGCATCTAACTGAAGATGTACAGTTAGATAGTGGACCTAACGTTAAATAACTTTTATCTATTATCTAACATTAGGTAAATCACTTTTTGCCTATTTTGTTAGTGAGAGGAGAAATATAAACATTGGAGTACGTGCTATTAACCACATTTAGGTTCAAAAATGGTCCTCTATATATACATGAGAACTCCCATCCTTTTGAAACTACTAGAACATATTCAATTATTAATTCACATCCACCAAAGCCCTACGGTTCAATTCCCATCTACTTGAAGCCTTGGAGCTCTTGTACACTCCACATCCAAAAAGCTTTTACAAATTGTTCTCCCTGCTATACTTCTCACTCACTCATCACAAGGGAGTAGTTCTTGCTCTATTAGATAGCTTTTGCATTAGATTTGTATAACTATTTAGGGTTATCCATAGGAGCAAATTAAGTTACTTATTTCAATTTCTTTTTACTCTATCTTTTGTAATTCTAAGAGCCCGAGTTATGGATTCCTATTCTATTAAGGGAAAGGGATTTACTTTTGATTGGGTGATTAAGAGTGGTTATATGAAGGGTTTGGTACACCCTAAGTACTATTTAGTTTTTTAAGGGTTGCTCGAGGCAAAATCCTAGGTTGGGAAATATGGGTAGTAGTTTTTTTCCTGTTAAAGGTTTTTCACTATATATTTTTGTGTTGTGGGTTGTGCATTCATTCTAACTTAATTATTTTATTTTAGATTTCTGCTTAGTTTTGAATTTCTTTTAATTACTACCTTAAGTACAATTCACCCCCTCTTTCGTGCTTTCAGGGGAGGTGAAATCTTTTTCTAGTTGGTGGAGGAAAAAATGTGAATTAACACTTTCATTCACCCTTTCCTTGATGTGCCCCTTCTACTATGTTGCATTAGTATTGTTTAATTGTATATGATTATTGTACTAAAAAGCACCAATGATATTCAATATATTAAAATGCATCAGTATATTATAATTGAAAAGCACCATGCTTTTTGGTTTATAACTGAAAAGGATTAACACTTTTTACTGCACCAATGCTATATAATTAAATAGCACGTGCTACTTAGTACTAGAGGAGGTGGCTAAATGAGGGGATGAATGAGAAGGTTTGAAAATAGTATGTCTTGGTTGAAGGTGTTGAAAGGAAAGCTTCTAACTATCAAAGCTTTAGACAATATATGATATGGAATATGTAGGAGGAGAGGAAAGGAACATGAGGGATCAATTGCTATGAAACTAATTTTAAGTTACATGATTTATTTAGGCATGTATGATAAAAATAGATCATTAAGGAAATGTAAGATATCAATTTGTAATTTAGAGGATCTAAAAAATAATCTAAACAAAAAATTGAATTGCATAGCATCTTTTCATTCCTCCCAGACTTCTGAACAAAGTCAAATTTTGAATGGAACTCCTTGTATTTAGAAAACTTAAGAGAATGGTGAGCCATTTTGTATCAAACACAAGATAACTCGAAATATATAATTAAAAAGGAGAAATCCAACATTTCGTGTTTTATATGTTGTTATAAAGTATAACGTTAATAAAACTTTATAATAGTCATCTTTAGTATACCGTGTTTAGACGTAAATACCTGAAAACTTCCCATCTGTAAGTTTTTATTCTTTCTGATATAAAGCTATTCTACTGAATTAGACTCGCTTGCATAATAAATAAACTTAAATTAAGATTTGCATTTGCCTTTTAGACATTGTCTCTTGGTTAAGAGTTGCACCCAACCTCCCCAAAAAAGAAAGAGGCTTTGATAGGGCTTGAGATTTGTAAGAATGGGAGATTTGAGATCAACGTATCTAATCGATTGCCATACCTGAAAGTCGATGCCTTCGATGGTTGCGATCACGTCGTCGTGACAAATCTTTGCACACTTGCTTGTTGGAGTGGCAAAGCCGAAGGAGTGGGTGTTGTCCCATGAGGGCATATCAAGGTTTGAGTTGGTGTTACATGGGACGTCGTTGGTATTAATGTTGGGATATTCGTCTGTGGAGCTCAACTCGGGAATGGAAAGGAGCGAATCCTGCCGTGAGCTCAGATGGCACATGGGTCCGCCCATTCCAAGGAACTGGTGCCCGTAGCCTACTCCGCTTCCCTCTGCAACCAAAATGATAGCCGTCAATGACCCTTTTCTATGAAGGAAGTTGGCTTTGGCATGAGAACGTCAAATTGCAGTAGGAATCAATAAGAAAACAAGTAAGATAAGATGTTGTAATGTACATCCCAACCTAGCCATGCCCATCTCCAACAGAAGGTAGTAATTGCAACATTTCCTCTGGTTGTACAACCATATATGATAATACATGACAATATCACCCTTTTCTCTGCTTCAAACATCACTCTGTGTGAACCATCTTAAAGGTATTCTGATCGTTTGAGTTGCACCACGAAGTGACCATAGATGTGCACGAGTTATATAGAATGATAATACATGACAATATCACCCATTTTTTGCCCTAAACGTTTGTGTATAATTATAGATGGCCGCCATGTCGATGTTTGCTAATTTCTTTTGGGGTCTAATGAGGATTCTCATCTCAAACATTGGATCTCCTAGGCATCCATTACCAAACCTCTCAAAAATGGGGGTTTAGGTCTGAAAAATCTAAATCTTTTTATTAAAGCCCTTAGAATGAATAGAGCTTGAATGCTGTACTTTTGGGAATTCAATTTACTCCAAGCTCTTCAACGATCTCTATGGTACCCATTATCACTCCGGTTTGCCTTCTAGAGCCTCTCTTCTTCGCCAAGCTTTCCTTGAAATGAAACCTTTTATTCGTTGGGAAGTTCGCGAAGGTAATATGAATTTCTGAGTCGACCTCTGGATTGGGGATTCTCCCCTCAAAGACTTCCTTCCCGAAGATTTTGGTTTGACTCCTATCAAAGTTAAAGATGTCTTGTCTAATTCTGCTGCGAAGAATATTTTGGTTTTGATTCCTCCCCATGAGACATTAGATCAATGATATATCTGTTGGCAATCAAAAAGATGTCCCTCTTTGGACTCCATCTGATTCTGGAAAATTTAAGGTTGCCTCTGCCTATGAATCAAGATGTCCCTTTAATATAATGTCATCCACTTGCAACTCAACTAGACGTAAGGTGATCAAGGGTTTAATACGCTTTATTTGGGCCCATATCTGGTGGATTAGGAACCAGATTATTCATGACAACTTCCCTTTCTCGAAAATTAACATTCTTCTGGATCGTACTTGGGCAAATCTTCAACTTTGGAATGGATTAAATCCTTTAAACTGTCTCAAATGGCCATTTCTTGGACTCGTCCTACTTTTGGTATTAAAGTCAACTTTACTGCTATTCCTCTTAACCATTCCACCTCTGTGGCTTGGACTATGAGAGGTTAGTATGGGGATTTCCTGTATGGTGCTATCAATTCTGTTCACGAGTCCAATATTGAGAAATGCCTGCTTATTACTGCCATCCACTTCCTTTCCTTCTTTGCTCCTTTTGCTCATCTTTTGGAAGTTGAGATGGACTCAACACTTCTTTATTATTGGTGGCAAGGAAAGGTGCCGGTGCCATGGTTTGTGAAGCTTTCCTTCATGCAGGTCAAGGAGAATGAAGGAATGATTCAGTCGTTTCAGTTCATTCATCATCCTGCGGCCAATTTTATGGTGAGACGGATGGCGGCTCTCCACTGCCCGGAGTGGCGCATTTTCCATTCAGTATCCCAACTCCCTCGAAGATTCACTAGCATCCTTCATCTTGACATATTGCAGAAGCCGTATATTGTTTAATCTTGGCTTTTGGCCCCTTTTTGTTGTTGCTTTTGCTTTGCAAGCTGATGTACTGAGACGTGAGTTGTGGCTATCTTTTTTGGTGTATAGTGGGCTTTGATCTAATCCCCCCACCTCTTTTCTGATGACTTCAAGGAATGGAGGATGAATAAGATTTACTTCTGTATTTCTGTTAAAAAAAAAAAAAAAATCCCACAGAACGGAAGTATAATTCCAAGGTCAATGAGGGTATGACTATAGATGTTCAAGATTTATAGACCATTATATATAGATGGGCATGTATGTCCCTTATGCAGGAAACAACCATAAACAATCTTTAAAAGGAGCAACTACACTACGTAGTGGTCGTATACTACAACTGTTGGCTTGCATTTATATGGGATTTAGCATGCAGATTAAAAAAGATTTGTCTGGCTAGAATGAAATTAAGATGGAGAGTGAATGGCTAGAATTAGAAGAGATATCATCTTACATGCTTACTTTACATATAAATTCGCCCATCACATCCAATAAAAAAATTTTGAACAATTAAACTAAGCACTATTCTTGTATTTAAATCACAACAACTTGTTTAGCGCATCAAACCAAATCATATATCCCACCACCCAATCCAACTACCCCTAGAAGTTTTAACAGTCACTGGATCTTATTCGGTGCTCATAAAACATAGCCCCATCCAGGCACAACTTACTTGAAGATGCAGATGCCGATGCTGCTGCATTGGTTTTGAGTCTTGTAACCTGATGATAAGCATTGAAAGTTTGTGCATCATGAGCAAGCCATTGCGTGTACGAGCTATATAATCACTCGCAAGAAAATATGTCTCCAATGTGTCGATGATATTTAGTTGGCAGGATGCTTCTTCAGGAAAGGGTTTGGCCTCAATTCACAATCTTGGAGGGAGAGATAGTTGGACTAACCCTAGAGAAGAACTAGCTTGACATAGGCGGGACGGACCTTTTAGGGAGTTACTTGTAAATTTAACCAGAATAGCTTAGAGAAAGGGGAAGAATAGAGAGTTGCATACCTTCAGGAGGTGTTACACTGGTTAGAATTGTGGGAATTTGGGGTGCTACTGCTAGCATGTGTCTACATCAATTACCCCCAATTGAACACATCGCGGATCACAAACTTAGTTCGGAATGTCCTAACTCGGTTAAAAGAAGGCAGAACAAAGAAAAGGAGAAGCCCAGGCGGCATTGCAGAGTCATTCACATGGACAAGTGCTCCAAAGCAGACGTAAGGAAACATGCTATAAACACAAGCAACATGTAATTAATGCCAGCTTTATCACAAAAAGAACACAAACTTACTTATCAGCCAGAAAAGTGTGAACTTGAGGGAAACAAAAGTGGTGGGCTCACACGTCAGCAAATAATCCTGAATGGACCTGATTGTCCAATCGACACCAATTTAAAGGACCCCCGCACAGCAGCAAGGGCAGAGCGGTGCAGCGCATTGAGGGGACACGGCATGGTTAGGCGCGGGCCCGATCACAACTCAGGGTCTCAAAATCCCGTACGAGCAACGGCTGATGCGGATTAGGCATTTCCCACATGTTTCGCCTAATCCATCTTTGACTGGAGGACCTATTCTGGGTTGTAAACCCTAATTTAACCTCGACCCAGTAAACATGTACCAACAAAGAATATCCATTTTCTCACCTAAATACAATCACGGATTATCCCTTCTTTCAATTTTGTAAACCCAAAATTAGCAAACCTCTTCCTTAAGACTCCACCTCGAGGCTTCCCCCTCTGCCCCACCGCATCAGGATGCTCGTCCACATCAGGGTGCTCGTCACGCCGCCATGACCTACCAAGACTCGTGGCTACCCACTTGTCGTTGCCAGGAAGCACGTCCACCCCCGACTACGGCTGCGACTGATCTCCCGACTACTCAGCAACTCCCTTGCCATCGTCAAGGACCTCGAGGAGGGGAGAATTAATGGTGGTGTAGCCACGCATTCCTTTGGGGCAACGAATCCACACCTCCCTTCTTTTGCGAAAAGGAACCAAAAAAAAAAGACAAAAAAAAAAAAGTTACTCCACAGGATTCGCCTTTCCCGGACGTGAGAAAGGGAGGGAGGGGAGTACGGAGCTAAACGACGTGGTGTGATGTTACAAGAGGCAACGCCCTCCCTCTCGTCTCGGGCATGGTGTGACGTAGAAATATCGTGCTCTACATTTTTATGTGCGTATCCAACAGAGGAACCTCATCGTCTCTTTCACCTGCAAATAAGTTTCCCTGAAATCTAGATCTTTGTGAAAGGACAATAACTGGTTTAAAATAAACGGTTATTTATTTTCGATGCCACAGCGCCAGGGAGTTTCTTGGGATTCAACCCTATTTCCTCGGGAAAGATTCCCTATGGAGCATATTTTATTCCCCAAAGCTCTCGAATCCCCTCAATACCTTGTGCTTCCTGCATGCACTGTGTTCTTCTTTACCGCTAGCTTTGCCTACTTGGCCTTCTATATCTTTCGCATAAAAATTATTCCTGCACAGACAACCTCGATCAAAGAAATAAAATTTTAAATTAAATGATACAATTTTAAATTAACGTCAACCTACCTTACTATATTACATTAATATCAGTGTATAGATCATATCCATCCACCCACCATTACATAGATTGTAGTATTAAACAATGATTTAATAATATTAGATTATTATAATAATTATTTCTATCGTAATACCTTCAAACAAATAACCATCTTAATCCCTCTCCTATTTTTTCTTTATCCTGAAACGAGTTATTCCAACCAAATGGAGCCTGAACCAAGAATTACGCGGAGGTACAAGGTAGCCACGACGTAGCATCCACTCCTGTACCCTCCCGTTGCAGAAGGAGAAAGGTTTCCGTTCGGATATCCATTTACGTACCGATGTCCCCGACATCCATCGATACATGCATTCTCTGTTGGTAGAAAACAAAACCAAGCAGAAAAAAGACCCTCGTATTGCGCCCTCGTGGTACATCACGAACCACTTGTTCGGTTTCACAGATCGTACCATAAAATTTACACGCAAATCTCTTCACACCACCCCCTTCCCCCCGGTTTTACGTGAACGTCTCCAACGTTTCCTTTATTCTCTAGTGTTTTTCCTTTCTGATCATGCTTGTTCCCATCTCATGGCTCCGGATCGACGAAAGCGAGGAAATGGCACTCCATATGCGAAAGAAATCCCAATTCATGTAAATTGAATTGGAAAGGAGAATTGACCCAAGGTCATGTTTTGAGGGATTATTTTATCTTAAAGATAAGTTTTGGTAAAATAAGTTCGGAAGGATGTATGGGTGAAAAATGAGATAAATAGTAAAATAAAAATGATCGGTACATTGATCTCATATTAGTGTAATATTTTAATATAATATTAAGTGACTGAAATAAATTAATGTAACGTAATAGATATATACTAATGATTTTATATTAAATTAGATATATTTTAATATATGACCATATTAACGTGATATAATAGAATGAGTTTAAAGTGAGTCTATTTCAATAAAGATCGATTACTGTTAATGCATGTAACGGAGTTGAATTAATATTATCCTACCCATTTAAATGATTATTATTTCAATAAAAAAAAATATTCCACCAAATTATTTCACAAGCAAACCTGTCGGGCCTAAAGCTACGGGTGCAAAGAACCACACAATAATATATGTTGCATGACGGTTAAGTGCGTGTAACAGATGGAGAGAGTGGGTACCGGTGTCGAGCATGACGTGGTGCGAGAGGAACTCGGTGGGGGAACTCTGTTGCCGTACGAGGGACTGCGGATGAGGAGGGGGAGGAGCGGATCCCCCACCTCCTTCCGCGCATGCGACGACATACGCATAATCGGGGGCGGTGTTGCGGGTGGATTCGGTGGAGGAGGAGTCCCCCGCGGGGAGGAGCTGGGTGAAGTCGATGTCGCCTGCGAGGACGGAGTCGACAGGCGAGGAGAGGAAGGAGCCGGCGAGCGCCGAGCTGTAGCGGGAGAGTTGCACCGGTGGCCGGTTGTGGTACATCGATGCGGGGGCGCTCAAACTCCCTCTCCCGCAGTCTTTCTCCCTCCTTCTCTATCCCTTTGGATCTATTGGTGCGTGGAGGGAAGGGAGAGGGAAGGAGGAATGATGGGGGCTGGGAAGGAGGAGGGAAGGGAGCAATTATAAAGAGGAAATAGGAACCGGGGGAGGCCAATGGGGGACGTCGTACGGAGCTCAGACAAGTCTTAGTCGGATTGGATTGGTGACCTTTGCCCTGATATTGGAATTTGATTCAAAGACCTAATTCGTTTAGAGGAATTCCCAGCACATCAAGAAATTATCAAGATATTTAATCATATGATTCTACTCCAGAGAAGTATCAGGCCGATATTCTCAATTATTAATGAAGATATAGAATAGTCCTGTGGGTTAACTTAAACAGTTGATTCGAAGAAATAGGACATAAGTGAAGATTATCTTTGTTAGTATCATAGAGGTGACATAATCTTTCCTCCGTTAGGTGGGAGATGGTCGTTCCTCTCCTGAGTAGCTTTTCAATGTTTCCTCCCTCCTTGGGTATTGAGGTCGAGGCTTTCTCAACTCCCAATTTAGGAGGGCCCAGGTAGGTGCCCACCGAGATCCTACCAAATTTGGCATCCAATGTTCACCCACCTAGGTTACAAGCCCTCGTTAGGGAGCTTGGCAATTATTGAACTTATTAATGATTTCGTTCCTAACTTGATAAATAAATAAATATATGGTCATTGAGGAAATATGAAATACCTTATAGTTTCATGGTAACAAGTCATTTTCTTATTATTTTAACCCTCTTATTTTAGATTTTAGCGGACATTACAATAGTTGGATTTCAAATAAATGAACTCCTCAGGTTCCTTGTTTCAAAGGAAAAATCTCTCCTTTATTTGACATTGAGGCACTATAAAAAGAGATCTTCTCCTTTCAACTAACAAGGATTTCCTAGGAAATACAAAGAGAACCCTTAGGATTTCATTTTCCTCTTCTCATTCTTTCTTTCCATTTCATATTCTAATCCCTTCTCAATTCAAGTTATATTACTAATCTATCACAAATAAAATGCACAAATGATAGAAACAATAAACATATAGAATAAAGTTATAAATTTCTCATTAATCTGATACCTAAAAAAGAGAGAGAGAAAGGAAGCAAAGAGCGTTGAGCAAGTGATTTTCTAAGGAAATTGAATATCAAGAGGAGTGTGTTACCTAAGAGGGATTGTAGCCTATTTATAGGCAAATTTGGAACCTTCAAGAATGCTTGAGAGAGGTCTCCTAGCTGTTGGAGGCGAGTCCCAAGAGATTGGGATGAAATTCAACACAAATCAAAGTAATCATGAATCTAACAGTAATATCAGATGTCTGATTTTAGGATTAGACGTCTGATTACAATTATGAATGTCTGATACTATTAACCAGGCTTACTGTTTTCATTGGTTCGAAACAGGGATGTCTGATATATTCACATTAGACGTCTGATAAAAATATTGGACGTCTAATTATAAGTGGATTCGTTCTTATTTTGACCAGATCCAAACAGGGTTTTAGATTTTAAGGAATAGACGTCAGTATGGACATCTGTAGGATTCCCTAGATGTCTGGAAACATAAAAAGGACTTGTCTTGAAAATCTAAGAGTAGATCTTTGGTTCCTAATAAGATTTGCACAGAAATAAATGAGCAACGATCCAATGATAGACGTCTAGAGACATGTCCAAACATCTAAAAATGTATTTTGCCCATTATTAATAGAAAGAAAATGGGTACTTGAGTCTAACGGTTGGTTTAAGGACGTCCAAGCAAATTATTAGACGTCTGGATGAGGCTATGGACGTTTGATAGAAGGTTGCTTCGACTGATGCCTAAGAAGTCAGAATGCAAAGGTAATGCTATAGGTAATTAGATGTCTAAAACACTGATCAGACGTTTTAAAGTTGAAAATCAGATGTCTGACAGTTGTTATGGATGTTTGATTTGTGTCTTAGTGTTAGGTTTTTATTTCTAATTTATCCTAAGTATAGAGAGCCTAAGTTAGCTATTTATAAGTTATGTTTGGGGCTCTTTACAACATCTCTAGACTCAAATAAAATAAAGATTACAACTTTTGAAAGTTATATAAAAACCTATAACCTATGACAACACTTATGCTACTATAGTCTTCACGCTTTTAATCCTCCGACTTGGAAAACTCCATGAAACCTGCAATTGTGTTATTAGAGAGAAAAATATGCTATGCTTATGTTTTATCTCTTTTTCTTTACTTTGTAAAATCATCAAAAGATTATTTATGAGGGATTGAACTAACAATTGCTTCCATGTAAATCTTCATTTACACCTAAACATCAATGTTTCCTACAAATCTAAGTTGAATGAGAGTAAAGTAAGGAATGAGGAATTGCCATAAAGGAATTAAATAAAAGGCTATGAGTATGGCATTAATTTTTATTTGCTAGCTAGATATTTATCGTTCTTAAGCCTTTTGTAGGTTACTTTAAGAATTATCCTTATTAATATTTGATGCTTTCTATTTCCGTTTACTTAAGTTATAGTATCACAATGAAATCTCTAATAGGACTTGTGGAGTAGGAGGAGCTCTATTTGATGTCGTTTCATCCACTCTTCCATTCTCTAATAGAAGAAATCCCACTACTTGCTGCTTGGGAGTTGTATGAACAATAACCTCTGTGTATGGCTTTGTGACAAGGTGGAAGGAAATAGCTTTGTTGTACCCTACCCTTGTCTTCAATAGAGTCTGCTAGTTTTTTCTGGGCAAGTATGCATACATAATCTCAATGAGGTACAAGGCTTTATATCTGGAATTCATTGGGATTCCCTTTATAGGAGCAAGCATCCTGGCCCTTAGACCACTTTTCACTACATTGAAAACAAAGCCCTTTTTAACTCATTCTCCATATGCAATAGGGGTACACCTTTTTACAAGTGGTGAGGAATTTTGTTTAATGAGTGTTGTGCTACTAGGAGGAGTAAGGAGGAGACCCTTTTGATTGAGCCCCAAGGGTTTGGATGGCCACTTGATTTCTTGAAATCTGGCTTCATCAAGCAACGCAAGCTCAACAAAATCAGATAAGGTGGTAGGCTTAAAAGACCTTACCTCGCAAGAAAGTTCTTCACGCAAGCCACTTAAAAACTTTCCCAACAAATGAACTTTCATACTCCTTTAATCTTATTAGATAAACTTTCAAATTGCATGAAATAATCCAACAATGACCCATCTTGTTTAAGTTTACTAATAGCACCATGGGGGTCTTCAAATAGTGCATATTAAATCTAGTTTCTAAAGCAACAATGAAGAAACTCCAATTTATATCCACACCGCTATTAGAATAATACCAAAACCATTGCAAGGTATCATCGTATAAATGGAAAGAAACTAATGGAACTTGTTGGGCTTTCGGAATGGAATAAAAACTAAAATATTACTTAGCCGTATATGTCTAGGTTGTTGGGTTAGATTTACCATGAAAAGGTGAGAACTCTAGCCTTTTGCCTTTCAAGTCTAAACTTGTCACAGTTACTTCACCCCCAACTATAGTTAAACTCCTCTTAGTGGTTGAAGTCACGAAGCATTTGAATGGAAAACCGTGCGATGGATTGATTCGACAAGTGATGTGGGATTCTATTAAGGATGAAGCTAGAATTTCTATGTTAGGGGGCCAATCTAATATGCAATCATCATTTTTTTTCAATCTATTAGAAGAAAAATCTATGATATCCCGGAGATTCACCTCATGTTATATAACCTATAACGCACAGTAAACACAACAGAAAAAATAATAACATATACTTTTTTTCAAATAGAAAAAGCCTATCTTCTAACTTAATACAAAATAAATATTTTCAAACTTATGTACACAAATTGTAATGTGTTTTAGAGTATAAGGGGATGGGTATATCCATATACACTCCCTGACAAAGTTTTAAATGTTGATTTTAATGTTGTATCAACAATATGTTGGGGATACATTAGGGATATCTCACTGATATTGATTAATTTTGGGGAAATCACTCAAAAAGACTCAAAATATCATTAATTTAATGAAATTAACATTTTAATAACTACTGTATGTACGAAAAAATGCTTCGAAGATCAAAATCATAAATTCTAAATAAAATAAAAATAGAAACGTGCTACTAGCATATCGACAAAGTCATATTGTAGCATTGAAAAGAAAATATACATAACATAATAATAACTAAAGATAGTCATAATAATACTCATTAGAAGAAATGGAATATAAGTAGTACCAGGGGACCACACCCTCCTTCTCATGATTCTCGAATGAATAGTAACCGAAGTTAAATCATGATGATTTAAGTAGCAAATCTTTACCAAATTTGGGATTAATTAGGGATCTTGCCTAGCTAATGTGTAGACCACATAAATTTGTGCAATAATCGAGTGTAGCATAAGATTTACCTCGGTATGAACAGTAATCGAGGTTAAATCGTAGTGATTTAGGTCACAAATAGTCATTAAATTAGGGATTAATTAAAAATCTTGCCTAAATAATATGTAGACCACATCAAATTCGTGCAATAATCAAGTGTAGCATAAGATTTAACTTCAATATAAATAATGACTGAGGTTAAATCGAGATGATTTAGGATTAATGATGCAAAAAATTAGCAAGAATAAGGTGATTACTTTGTCGAGACGAACTGGTACGACTGGTCGCTAGGGTTTTAAATTCTAGGTGTTGTAGTATATCACGAAAAGCTGCTGCCAGTTTACAATTTATTACTCGGAAAAAGTTTCCCGAGGTCAAACTCAGGGAGAAAACTATGATTCTAGAAACATATGAATTCACAATATTGTTTTACAAAAATTAAGACAAAGGAGAGAGAGAAAGAGAGAGAGCAAAAATCCTCTTCTTGGCTTTTTCTTCTTCTCTTCAGCCAGCTCTCTTCTTCAGCTTGTCTTCTTCTTTCTTCTTCTTCTTTTCTTTGCTGCAAAGGCTTCCTTTTCTTTCTTTCTTTCTTCAGCTGCTAAGTCCTTCTTCTTCTTCCTTCTTCTCTTCTTCTTTAATTTTCTGATTTCTTCTGCGTCTTCTTTTTCTTTGCTGCAGAGGCTCCCTCCCTCTCTTTTCTCTGGCCTGTCCTCTGCTCTTCTCTTCTACTTCACTCCTTCCTTTCTTTTCGACGTCTGATTCAGAAATCAGACGCCTTAACTACGCTGTTGCTACAGTGCGCCCCTACTGTCTTCTTTTCTTTTGCTCCTTATTCTTCTCTTTGCTACGGCCTCTCCTTACTTCCTTCTCCTCTGCAACTAAGTCCCAGCCGCTGCTCTTCTTCTTCTTCTTTCTTTCTTCCTTCCTTCTTCTCTTCAGCAGCTCCTTGCTTCGTCCTTCGTCACCTGTTCCCTGCACACACACACACACACAAGGTTAGCGCAAAACCTACCCTACCCTCTCCCCGCGTCTCTCTCTCTCTCTGAATCTCTCTTGGGCATGCTCTCCTAGAGCCGGGTTATCGGGTTGGGTCGCATGCCCAGGTCCAAGCGCATCAGCGTGGGTGGTGCGCGAGGAGTGCACAGGAGGGTGTCGGGTTGGGTCTCACCAGATCCGTGTGATGAGCTCACGGACGAGGGCGGTGTTTAGGTGAGGGACCTCACCCCAAGTGCTTTCGGAGGCAAACAACCTATAACACTTTTACAATTTAAGTGTGGGCGTGTGGCCACACACTTCCGAGGTGGGACTAAAGTCCCACCTTCGCAATGCGCGCCTGCAGGCGGGAAGGCTTCGAGCAATTGAGGCAGCAGCGAAGGCTCGCGACCCCAATTGAGAGCCTGGGCACCCTCGTAGAAGTGTCCCGCGTTTCCTGGGACCTGTGCCTGGTGCTAAAGGGACCTGGAGCTACTCGCTAAGCAGCTCCTACCGTCCGTCAATGGCAGCGAGGAGGCCGGGACCTGAAAACACGAAGACGGCCTCACGGCCACATCAGACAACTCAGGAAGCTTCGCCAGAGGACGGCAAAGGTGGTGCGGGGGTCGTCGTGGTGGGAAAGTGCTGTGGTCGTGTGCTTAGGGCACACTGCAGAGGTGTAGGTGGGTGTGTTCGTGGGGTGGTTTGAAGGTGAAGGGCGGTGAATGGAGTAGGAGAAACGCTTGAGTGGAGTGAGGGGGAGCTTCTAGGCTTATTGGCGAATGGTGGAATGGCCTGTAGAGGTGGAGCGATCTCGCCGGAGTTGGTGGCCGGAGGTGGAGCAGATGGAGGTGGTAGCGGCAGTCGAGGGGTGAAAAATGCCAATTTAAGAGGGGAAAATTAAGGGGAGAATAAGAGGAAGGTTTCTACCTACTTAATCGATGAAGAGGGAGAGGAAGACTCCCGATGCGTGCCTGCCAGAGCTGGGGATGAAGATGCCCTGAAGGGGGGTAACGGTGACGAGGAGGGGATCTGGAGACGTCAGCTGGTGCGGCCTGGCGTGGGAAGACAAGGCAGAGTGAGCTCTGTTGTAGGTATGGCAGCAGGGCGACAAGGAGGAGGAGGAAAGATTGCCAGAAGCTTGGGCTGTCTGACCGGAGTGAGAGGAGACGAAGTAGGGGGGTTTTCTTCAACCAAAGCTAGCTTGAAGGAAGCGGCTACCCCTGCCGCTCCTTATAAAGGTGCTGCCGCGGAGAGGATCTCGAGGGAGTGACGTGGGGAGCTCGCTAGAGATGGAGATCCATGCCTGTCGTGCATTCGCACGAGAGGCATGGGCAGCCGCAGGTCAAAGGGGAGGGTCCCTACGAAAGAAGACGACGCAGGGAACCCCCGTTAGTTACTGAGAGCGGTTGCCATACCCTGCACGGCGTCATCCTCCGCGCAAGGTCGCCAGAGGTATGGTGCCTATGTGGGATGGCAAGAAGAACCGTTCTGCAAAGAATGAAGGAGAAGATAGGGGGCTAAATGCAAGGTTTTGAAAAGATAAGGGTCAAAAAGTAATTCAAGAGGACCAATTTGTAAAGTCGGTCAAGATGGTCTTCTCTTAGGCCCAAATTTTTGTACCAACCTAATTTGAACCTAAGGAATTTAATTGTGTAATTTGATTTTAGGTTTGACCACGTTTGACCAATTAATTTACGTAAAAACCCAAATTAGGTTAAAATTTGGGCTGGGTTCTCAATTTAGGTCAAGATAGGTTCCAAAGGCCAAATTGAAGGTTCTAAACCCTAGGGAGTATTTTTTCATGAATTTTAGAGGGTTCAGTTGATTTTTATCCTGCCTAGAACCTCATGAATTAAAGCGGATTTATTTTTAGGGTTACAAAATGTCATTTGATTTCTAAAAGTTGCTATAACCCTTTTCAGATCAGATCATCCCACTTCCTTCCTTATTAGGCTTATTTAACCTGTGTTTAGACCCTTAGATACCCTGTTTGTATACTGCATTGGTAAAATTACAGTTTTACCCCTCATGACTTGTTTTATTCTTCAATTCAGTATTCTTTGAGTTAGGCTTTTCTTTAGGTTTTGTAGGAGCTTTTTCACACTTATTTATATCAAATTGTCCTAGTTAGGGTTCATGATGAGGCTCTCATCACGAACAAAGATTCCAAATCACCTAATAATCGAGGCGAATGGACCGATGAACGGTCGTAATAGGCAACTACAAAAAATGGAGGATATATCGCTAGATGTCACCAGATATCAATGATATTTGGGAAAAATTGCATGCATGTACTTCAGTTTTGATGATATTTCACCAACACTCATCGACATGGGCGATATTTTACCTGACATCCCGAAAAAGGACATTTTGGCATTATTGACACAACCCTTGTTGGTGATATTGACATATCTGCCACATATCGCCAATATGTCGCGACATCTCTTTCCATGATTAAGGCTCATTAGGATGCAGCCTTGATGGTACCTAGGTACCTTAAATCCTCCCTTGAAATGAATTTTTTATGAAGGGCTTTGCTTTCAATATCATTTGATATACTAATGCTGATTATGCATGTTGCATGTCTTGTGAATAGGAAGCCTATAACAAGTTTCTGTACCTATGTAATTGGCAATTATTTAGTGACATGGAAAAGCCAAATGCAAGCTATGGCTTCTAAATCTTTTGCATAATTAGAATATTGGGTCATGGCTCATACTATAGTAGAGCATGTGTGGATAATGCTATGTTGACGGGCGAAATCGATGTTTTAAAGTCGTTTCGTTGTAGTAAGTCGAAATCACTCGAAAGCACTTAAATTTGTAACTCGAATTTCAAAAAGAGTATCCGAGGTCGAATATAGGGAGCAATTAATGACAATTCAATTCCAAAGATCACAATTATAAGCACAAATATGAGCAGTTATAACCAAAATTCCATTTAAGAATGATATATATATATATGAGAGTCAACATCAAAGTGCAAAAAGAATGGGGTAAAATGGTGATTTAAATCACCAATTAACCCTTGAAATTAAGCTCACAATAATCTCAAATAAATGAATAGTAAACTCAATCAGATGTTCCACGTCACTTAAGTAACCAATATAGCCACAGAAGCACAGAACCAGTAGATAGCAGATGACAGATTCAAGCCTCAGATGACTTAAGTGTAGCCTGCTACGGTGCCTACAAGAGGCTCAAGGGCCTTGTTCCTTCTTCCTTCTCTAGCCTCAACAGAGAGGCACAACACAACACCACAGAGGCAAAGGCCTCTCAACAGCTAAGTGTAGGGAGATAGGGAGGCAGTGCAAAACCTCCCCCCTCTTTCTCTTTTCTTCTCTTCTCTCTCAGACGAGTGTAATCGAGTCGCTTATCGAATATCCAGGCAGGTATACAAATCTGGTATGGGAACCAGAGCTACCAGGAGTGAGTAGTAGCTGAGGTGTGAAGAGGGCGTGAGGAGGGACCCAACCCCTCGTGTATGGGGCAAGGGATCCAATGCAGGAAATGAACTTATGCGGTGCGAAAAGGCTCCTAATCCCATGATGTGGGACTAACTTGTCCCCTATTCCTCGTGCGAGCAGTAGCAGATGGAGCTTCATCTAATTGAAGTCAAAGGCGAGCTCGTGGCGTGGAAGTGAGGGTCTAGAAGGATGCCTGGAAGTCACCTACAAAGCTTGAGAGTGGAACCTGGATTGAATGCAAAGTCGAAGAAGACGACGCGGTGGCAGAGCTCCGATGAAGTACCTGAAAGGGAAAATACGGCCTCTTGGCCCTACCAGAAAATCTCAGAAGCTTCGTGCGAGTGTGGCAAAGGTGATAATGGTAATGGCGTGTTGTGAGAGTGCGTGTGTGCACGTGGTGAAGGAGGAGAGGTGGTGACGTTCCCTCTAGGTTTCGTCGTAGTATAATATAAAGAAACGGTCACCAGTTTAATACAATTTGTTACTCGGAAATAAAAAGTTTTCCGAGGTTGAACTCAGGGAGCAAACTATAATTCCAAAAGCATATAAATTCACAATATATAATGTTTTACAAAAATTAAGAAAGAGAGAGAGAGAGAAAGAGAGTAAAAATTGCTCCTTTCTTTCTTTTTCCCTTTTCCTTCTCTTCTTTCTTCTTCTCTGCAGCAAGCTCTTCTCTTCTTTTCTTTTCTTTTCCTTTCTTTCTTCTCTGAAGGGCTTCTCTGCTTCTTCTTCCTTTCTTTTTCTCAGCAGCTACGGCTCCTCTCTCTTTTCTTCTTTCTTTTGCTCTGGCCCTTCTTCTTCACTCTTCTTCTCTGTCTTCTGTCTTCAGCAGTTCCGTCCTTCTTCTTCTTCCTTCTTCTTGTTGCTGCCTCTTCTTTTTTTTGCTGCTGCCTCTTCTTCTTTTTCATCGACATCTGATTTAGAGCTCAGACGCCTTATCTGATCAGCCTCTCCTTCTCCTTTTCCAATTGGCTTCCTCTTCTCTTTGCCTTCCTTCTTCCTTCTTCCCTGTGCTGCTAAGTCTCGGCCACTGCTCCTCTTCTCCTTTCTTCCTTCCTACGCATACACACAAACGTCAGCGCAAAACCTTCCCCTACCCCTTCCCCGCGTCTCTCTCTCTCTGAATCTCTCTTTGGTAAGCTCTCCCAAAGTCGGGTAATCGGGTCGGGTCACGTGCCCGGGTCCAGGCGCACCGGCATGGGTGGTACGCGAGGAGTGCACAGGAGTGGGAAGTCGGGTCGGGTCAGATCTGCGTGGGCATGTCGCGGATGAGACCGGGTGAGTAGGTGAGGAACCTCACCCCAGTGCTATCGGAGGCAACCAACCGATAGCACTTTTTCAATTTATGTATGGGCGTGCGCCCATACACTTCAGAGGTGGGACTAAAGTCCCACCTCCGATCTCAAGTGCCTGCGGGAGAAAGCTTCGAGCAATTGGGGCAGTAGCTGAGGCTTGCGACCCCAATTGCTGTCCTGGGTGTGTGCGCGACTTCCTTCCGCATCGCTTGGAGCTCACGCTTGGAGCTGAAGAGGCTTGGAGCTGCCTGCCAAGTAGCTCTTGCTTCTCGGCAATGGCGGTGAGGAGGGCGAAGCCTGAAACACGCAAACGGCTTCGCGACCATGTCAAAAAGGTTCAGGGAGGTTCGCCAGAGCGTGGCGAGTGCGGTGCGGGGGTCGGCGAGATGCGAGAGTGCCTGTGTCCATGCACCTAGAGCATTCTGCGTGCGTGAGAGTGGGTGTGTTCGGGGAGTGGTCTGGAGGTGCTAGGTGGTGAATGGAGGGTGGATTTGGTGTTAGTGAGGTGGCGCGGAGCTTAAAGGGTAGCTGGCGAGGCGAATGGAGGCGTGGAGTAGCGAGTACGCCTCACCGGAGGGCAGCCGGAGATGGAGAAGGTGGTGATGGACAGTGGTGGTAGGTGGGTTGAAATAGTAAATTAGGAAGGGGGAAATAACAGAGAGAGAGGAGAAAGTTTTTACCTACCTAATTGTCGAAGAGGGAGGGAGGCGGCGCTCGACGCGTACCTGCTGGCGCCGGAGATGAAGGAGCCCAGAGGTGAGTAACGGCGACGAGGAAGAGGTTGGGAAGGAGCCAGCTGGTGCGGACTGGTGTGGGAAGACGAGGCAGAGTGGGCTCTGCTGCAGGTATGGCAGCAGAGCGACGAAAGGAGGAGGAAAGGGCCACCAGAGCCTACGGGTGTTTTGACCGTGGGCGGAGGAGACGAAATTGGGGAGGGATCCTCGGCAAAATCAGGCTTGAAGGAGACGGCAGCCCCTGCTGCTCCTTATAAAGGCACTGGCGAGGCGAGGGTCTCGAGAGAGCGACGTGGGGAGCTCACCGGAGATGGTCGAAGATGGAGACCCATGCCTTTCGTGCATTCACATGAGAGGCATGGGCAGCCGCAGGTCACAGGGGAGGGTCCCTACGATAGAGGATGATGCAGGGAACCCCCTGTTAGTTCCTAAGAGCGGTTGCCTTACCCTACGCGATGCCATCCTCCGCGCAAGGTCGCCGGAGGTATGGTGCCTATGCAGGGTGCCATGAAGGACCGTTATACAAAGAACGAAGGGGAAGATAGTGGGCTGGATGCAAGGTTTTGAAAAGATAAGGGTTAAAAAGTAATTCAAGAGGACCAATTTGTAAAGTCAGTCAAGATGGTCTTCACTTAGGCCCAAATTTTTGTACCAGCCTAATTTGAACCTAAGGAATTCAATGGTGTAATTTGATTTTATGTTTGATTACGTTTGACTGGTAAATTTACGCAAAAACCCAAATTAGGTTAAAATTTGGGCATGGTTCTCAAATTAGGTCAAAATAGGTTGCAAAGGCCAAATTGAAGGTTCTAAACCCTAAGGAGTATTTTTCCATGAGTTTTAGAGGGTTTAGTTGATTTTTACTCTTCCTAGAACCTTATGAATTAAAGTGTGTTTGTTTTTAGGGTTATAGAATGTCATTTAATTCCTAAAAGTTGCTATAACCCTTTTCAGATCAGATCATCCCACTTCCTTCCTTATTAAGCTCATTTGACCTGTGTTTAGATCCTTAGATACCCTGTTTGTGTATTGCATTGGTAAAATTACATTTTTACCCCTCATGACTTATTTTATTCTTCAATTTAGAATTCTCTGAGTTAGGCTTTTCTTTAGGTTTTGTAGGAGCTTCTTTACACTTATTTAGATCAAATTATGCTAGTTAGGGTTCATGATGAGGCTCTCATCAAGAGGGTCGGAGCATGTGAAGGTCTTCGGTGGAGGTCTAAGGCGAGCAATCCCCTCAATTTCTTGAGGGGTTGTGCTCGTGAGGGTTCGGTGATGGTGTAGGGACTGGTGGCGTGTGGTTAGAGGTGAATGGTGGTGGGAATGTCTCGCCGGAGGTATGCTAGAGAGGTGGAAGACGGAGTTGGAGTGGGCGAATTTGTGGTCGAAGCGAACATCTGAAGTTATTGTGATGATGAGTGGATGCTGAGGCATCGAAGAGAGTAGCTAGCGGACGAGGAGGAAGTAGAGGAGACATCGGCCATGATGAGCTGACACTGGAGAAGATGAATGCTTCGGGAGGGAGAACGGTGACGAAGAGAGGGTTGGAGAGCTCCTTGCTGGTATTGCAAGGCATGGAGTGAAGAGGGAAGTTGGAACCGACCGCCTATAGTATGTGGCAGCTTGCAAAGTGAACGGGGAAGGTCGGTTGCCGGAGCAAGCTTTGGAGTAGGCCGTAGAGCGACAAATGAAGACTTTGTTGGCCTAAAAACTTGCTAACGGGGAGGGTCTTATATAGGCCATCGAGCGAGCTTCCAAGCTTGGAAACAAGATTGAAAGCTTGGGAAATCAAGGATTAGGATTTGTGATTTCAAGGAGTTCACACGAGCTTCATGAGGAGATTTGGAGTCCAAATTGAGGCCTATCATTAAGGATTCCCTCAAGATCATTCCTTCCAAATTTGGAAGGGATTGGCCAATCAGTTAAGGCAGAATCAGATATTGAATGGGTTCACACCTACCATGGTGGCAGGGACCAAATGCGAAGAAGACAATGTGGTTAGGGGGGTCTTTATAGGGATTTTAGAAAGTTAGGGGTGTATGTGAAAGAAAAAGAGTCTGAATGTACCAAAATGCAAACTAGGTCGAAATGATCTCTGATTAAGCCTAAATTTTGATACAAACCTAATTTTGACTCAAGAAATCTAATGATGAACTTATATTTTATTTTTGACCAAGTTTGACTAGGTAAATTATGCAGAAATTCAAATTAGGGTAACTTCCTGTATGAGACTCTATTTTAGGTTAAAATAGGTTCAGATGGTCAAATCAAGGATACCAAAGCTTATAAAATATTTTTCTATGATTTTTAGAAGGTTTAGGTGAATTTTATTCTGACCAGAACTTCAGCTAATTAAGTAGGTCTAAAATTAGGGTTTCGAATGTCCATTAATTCTTGAAATGAGTGAAAACCCGTTTTTGTCTGCATGGACCCATTTATTAGACATTAATGACCATTTGACCTTTAATTAACCCATAGAATTCCCCGTGGTTATTTTGTACTTAAGTAATGCAGTTAAAATTGCAAAAATAACCCTGTGTTCTCTTTTTCTTAAAACAAAATAGTATGCACATAGGACCCTCTGATGGTTATATAGGAGTTTTTATCAACTTTATCAGGCCAGATTAGGCTATTTAGGGCTCATGATGGTGTTCCTATCATGCTAGTTTTAGCATATTTGCATATTCCAATTAATTCTACCATAGAGATGAGATGCAATAATAAGGTAGCTGCGAACCTTGCAAACAACCCGATATTCCAAATATATGATCTAGCCAGGACTGATCTGCACCACTCATGATTCCTTTGAGAACTAGACAACTAATATCTTTACTAAAGCACTTCCATGGGCTTCATTCTATTGATTTGTTTCAAATCGAGCATAATTGACAACTATGCTCTAACTTGAGTGAATTATTGAGAACAACTTTAATTTTTCTCTCTTTATTGTTATAACATCCCAAAATCCAGGTCCGAGTCGTCTCAAAGTGGTTCAGGTCAATCCATACCTGGAAACCCGGTTGTGGTTCGGTGCTAGTGTCAACACCTCCTTAAATTGCCAAAAAATGCATATTTCAAGTTAACCCTCTGTCAAACGTTGTCAAAAGGATGCCATATATGGTACCATTAGATTCCACTCGTCACAAGATTTCTGGCGACACTTGTTTCGTACCAGGTCTGAGTCATCTCAAAGTGGTTTGGGTTAATTTGAACCCGAAAACTTGGTTGTGGTTTGGTGTTGGTGTCAACACCTCCTTAAATTTCCAAAAGATGCGTATTTCGAGTCAATTTTTTGTCGAACATTATTAAAAGGGTGCCATATATAATACATTGGATTTCTCTCATCTCAAGCTTTATAGCGATACTTGTTTCACGCGATTCTGAGGTATATAGCTCAAGTTATGGTCGAAACAAGTTGAAAGGGACCTAAATGTGAGGTGGACCAACCCTAGAGGTATTTAAGGCATTGCACTCCACTAATCCTAATATCAAAAAACCCTTAGACCTATAAAAGGACCCCCTTAGGTCCTGAAGTGATTGATTACAGTTCGTATAAAAAATCATCGTTGCTGTTGGAGTATATTTCACAAATACAAACTGTTATCACGTCAATTTTATTTAATTGCATAATTTTTATTGGTTTATTATAGGTCGTTCACTAGGAGGCAGTTATTGATATACGTCACTCTCTAAGTCCAACATTATTCTTTAATTCTAAAAAGATCAATTTTATGTACCATTATAAATGAATGAATAATCAATGAATGAAATAATAGCTTAATTATGTACAAAAGAATAAACTAAAATGCTTGCAAACACTTACTTACAAACAAGCATCAAACACTATAAATAAATATTATATACTATCTATTTATAACTTATATTACTAAGACATATATATATACAATAATAAGTAATACTATATACTATACTAACTTAACTTAATCTATTAACATCTATAGTAACATATATAGTATGTATAGCGACAAATATAAACGTCGCTAAACCTTAGGAAAAGTATGTACATAAGCTAAGGTAAAAATAGGATCTATACTGATGTTTATAGTGACTCTTATTCCTTTTACAATGACGGATTATTATGGCGGTAAAGCTATAAGGTTATTTATATACATATATAGCTCAAACATTACTTATACTACGCATACTTAATATACTTATCCTTATTATTTACAGTATACACTTATATACACTATACACACTATACTAATACAACCATACTTCTTTTCTTTCACTCTTTCTTCTTCTTGTTTTACGGCTCTCTTTCTTTGTTTGTTCTCTTACACTTAACCATTTCCCTTCTCATCTTTTCCTTATCTATGTTTTCTTTTTCAACACTTAGCTAGATTTGCGTTCGTTGCATTCGCTCTCTTCCTTTCTTTCCCTCAACCCTTCATTAAGCCTTAATTTAAAAGTAGGTTTTAAGGTTGGTGGGTGGCCTTTTTGAGGGATACACAGTACCCTTAATGGGTGGGACCAGACCTCTACTAGGGCCACCCTAGTTTGTTTATTTACCCATTAATGCCGGTTTAAGCTCAGAACCGGGCTTAATCAATCCCTCGCACAATGTCAGGCCCCCGGCCCACACCGCACACCTCACACAAACCATCATAATATACTCGTAACAATGCTCAAGGGATCGGGTTATGTTGTGTGCCGAGTGCATGATGACTGAAGAGCTAAGAGAACAAAATTGTCTTATAGCACTACAAGCGCTTCGTGCTGAACGATGTGGTGCTATTTGCGCCATGTCTGAGCATTGGAATTCAGCGCAACTGTGTTAATTTTGAGATTTTGGCCCTTAATTTGAGGGCTATAATTTATTAAAATTGAAAATTAAATTATATGATAATAAAGTATTCACATAGTACTATATAATTGTACAATTAATTTAGAAAATTAATTATATTTACTGTAATAAATTAGGCAAAGTTCTCAGTTTATACATACTGTACTTTGGGTTTTATTTCTTAATTAAGTATAAATTAGTTAATGTATGGTCTAATTTACCTTATATAGTATTAATATACATATTAAGGTATTTAATAAAGATTTTTATTATATTTTAAAAGTTTTATTTCGATTTTATTTACATTTAAATAGCTTATTTTGGGTTGTTTTTCATATAAATCAGATATAACTAATATAATACATTATAAATATAGTTAAATTAGCTTAATTTACTTAAAATACATTAGTACAAATATACAGTATAATTTATTTCAGTTTTAACTTAAATTACTAATTTAATTTAATTTAATTTAATAACTTAACTAGTAACTTAATAAATTAATTATTTATTTATATATATATTTAAATTATGGTACAGGGTTTATTATGTACATAATATACATATAAATACGTATGTATAGTATCAATACTAAATATGTTTATTTACAAGGTTTTATTAATTTACTTAGAGTATAGTACATATAAGTTAGTATAATTAATAAATAGTTATATAAATAAGATTTGTATGGTTTGAGTTAACTTAGATACTTTAGTTACATTATATAATATATACATAAGTTATTTATACTTAATATATATCTAATTTACACTATTTACTCATATAGCTTACTATATACCTTATATTTACAAGTATTTACATAGTATACAATGGGTTTTTAGGTATTTTTAGGGTTTTTTCACTTTTTATGGGTTTTGTATATTTTGTGGAGATAGGGGATGAGAAAGAAAGAAATAGATGAGAAAAATGGAGATGTTTTTGGTGTTTGATAGTTAAGTTCTTTTATTAAATTCCATGGTATACTGAACCGTCGACTGGTATATTCTACCAAGCCGAGGGTTTGGGATACCATGAAACTTGGTATGAATTTAAAAGTATACATGATCTTCACCAAGATAGGTTTATTTTATTTTTTGTATTTTTTATAAAGTTTTTATTTATTTACAAAGTTAACACATTCTAGGCCTTTAAAGTGAATTTCTAAGTGAACCTAAGGCCTAGAATGGAACTCTAATGGCTGGAAATGCAGTAAAAATATTCAGATATGCTCTATAGAATCTAAGTAATATGTTCCATCCATTAAACATGAATTTCATTTAATTTATCCTTTAAATTCCCAATGTAGATAGTAAGGCACAAAAATAGTTGACAATGAATGATCAAAACAACACTGTAGTTTAATGATTTAGTTCCAGGACAGTTCCATACGTCCTTCATGCACAACAGACATCTTAACTCATCTCAGATCCTTGCTGCAGTGTCCGAAGTTCAAAGAAATCAAATCTACAGCAAGTCTGGAACTCCAAATCAACACTTATCTTTTGATTCAGTCATTTATATCTCAAATTAGACTTGAGAAAGCCTACTTAGGGATACAAAATAACTGAATCAAGAAATACATTGCTGGATTTTAGTTAGAATGTAGCTGCATCATGCAGCAATTTACTATGATGACTTGGGATTTAAAACACACAGAAAATCTCTTAAAATTCTGACAAGGTCTAAAAATCACATAGAAACCTCTCTCAGATGTTAAACTCTGAATCAAAAACCCTTGTCAACATTCTCATTTCAAGTCAAATCAGAAAAACAACTGGTCTAACACCTTCTAATGCTATATACAACATGTAAGAAGTGTTGGAATTAGCCCAATAAGTTCAATTTGAATCCCTAAGTGTTGAAAACCTTAAGGGATATTGAAAATCCCTTAGGTGAAAATCAAAATATCAGAAAATAAATCTATGGTTGAAATCCTTAATAGAGCCTCCAATCAACATAGTTGATCTTCCTTAGCTCTACAAAGCATTCAAAACATTAAAAACCTCATAGAGAATAGATTTGATCACGGCTCATCTGAGATGAATTATGACATTAGAATCATCTCAGATTCACAGATGATGGGAACACCATCATAAGCCCTAACTATCTCATTTTGACCCAATTGAAAGAATAAATGCTCTTACATAACCAACTGAAGGTCATAATTCACTACACAACCATTCTGAGAGGAAAATAAGAAACTAGGGTTAAAACTGTAATTTTGCCAATGCAGGACAGCCATGGGTTTTCTCAAGGGATAAACAAAGGTCAAATGGTCTTAATAAGATAACAAGTGGGTTAGATTTGACAGAAAAGGGTTTGTATGAGTTCTGTGAATTAAATGACTTCTTGAAACCCTAAAACAGGCCTACTTGATTAACCAAGGTTATGGTTAGGATAAAATTCAATTAAATCCTCTAAAAATTATATAAAAATATTCTCTAGGGTTTAGAACCTTCAATTTGGCCATTAAAACCCATCTTGACCTAGAATGGGGTCCCAAATAGATATTTACCCTAAATTAGGTTTTTACATAAATTTTCCAGTCAAACGTGATCAAACCCAAAATCCAACTTCACCATTGGATTCCTTATGTCCAAATTAGGTTTGTACCAAAATTTGGCCCCAAGATGAGTTTTCCTTGACTTAGTTTTTAAAAAGGTCCAGCCTGATTACATTTCTACTCCTAACTTTCAAAAACCCTTGCAATTAGCCCCCTAACTTCTTCATCGTTCTCACAAGTAGGTCCCTCCGCCATTATAGCGGAGGAATCCTACTGTGGCGAGCTTTGAAAGGAGGTTTCTCCTTGATTGCTTAGAGAATCACTTCCAAAATTGGAAGGGAGATTCTCTGAGTAATCTCTTCCAATCTAAACCCATTTTTGATCCCTAATTGTTTCCAAATCTCTCATGCGAACGCATGACAGATTTGGATCTTTTGAGAACTTCCATCTCCGGTGAGTTTGCCTTGCTTGGAAGCTTACCTTCCAAGCATAAAACCTTCTCAAAGACCTATTTAAAGACTCCCCAGATCCAACGGATGTTCCTCAACTTAAAATTGGGTCGATTCTACCCACATTCCTCTCTCCCTCGCCAGCCATAACCCTCCATAAGCTCCAGTGGCTTCTCCCTCACTCTCTCATCGCCTAACCACAATACCAGTGGTCGAGTTAACTCCGCCACAATCCTCCACATCGCACAACACCGACCGACGTCACCTCTGCCTCATCTTCGACGCCGCCTCATCTACGGAGGTATTTGTCTTCCCCACGACTAGAAATCATATCGGCGTGGGATTCCCTTCCCTTTCATCCCTTAGATTAGGTTTCTTAAGTTCCCTATCCTCCACACTTTCTCCCCCTCTCTTTATTTCCAAAAATCATCCACTGACGCCACTGACCACCATCACCTTCTCCACCTCCGGTGACTCATCTGGCGAGGTACTCCCGTCGCTCCGCACCTCCGTCCACCTCGCCAACCACCCTACGACCTCCCCCTCATCTCCTTGATCACTTCCCCTCATTCCACTCACTTCACCACTTACCCAAGCACCTCACTGAACACACCCACATATTTGCACATAGTGTGCCCTAGGCACACATGCATAAGCACCCCCGAGCCATGCCGACATCCCCATCACATCCTCCATGGTCCGGCGACCCTCTCTGAACGTTTTGACGTGGCCGTAAGGCCGATCTTATGCTCTCAGGTTTAAGCATCCTTCCGCCATTGTTGCGGAGCTTGAAGCTCACTTGCTGCGCTCCAGGCCTCTCTCTACTCCAGGGGATAGCCCAAGGCTATGCGCAATCGAAGCCCACACGTATCCACGCCATCAAGCAAAGGCTTTAGCCTCGGCAGCTTTGCCAATTGGAAGCCTCATCTGCTGTTGCTGCATGCAAAGGAAGGTGGGACATTTAGTTCCACCTCGGAAGTAAAAGACCGCCCATACCTGCATAAAAGGAAAACGTAAAGTAGCCTTTTCGCCTCAAATCCACAGAGTGAGGTCCCACTCACCCGATCCGGTCTCTTCGGCGAACACGCCCCGGAACCTAGCCTGACCTGACCCGATTGCACTCCTCACCCACTACCGCACACCAGTGGGCCTGGTCTCGGGTACGCACTCGATCCGATTACCCGACTACCTGTGTGGCTCTGGGAGAGCATATCCTAAGAGAGAAAGTGAGGAGAGTTACGTGCAGGTAGGGGTAGGTTTTGCTACAAGGTTCTCCGGCCAACACTTAGCCACAATCTGAAGAGGAAGCTAGAGAAGGTAGAAGGTGGTAACGCTGGTAAAGCTGTTCTGTGTTTCTTCTTTATGTTATTATAGTTTAAGTACAATCGTTATAGTATAAGATAAAACAGCTACCAGATTATTATTACAAAAATTTTTTACTCGGAACAAGATTTTCCCAAGGTCGAACTCAGAGAGCAACTATGCTTCTAGAAGTCTAAGTAAGTTCTCTATTATGTTTGAAAAATAAGAGAGGGAGAGAGGGAGATCTTGGCTTCTTCTTCTCTTTCTCTTTTCTTCTTCTTCCTTGACCGTTTCTCTTCTTCTCTTCTTCTTCTTTCTTTCTTTGTTCTTTCTTCTTTTCCTTCTTTCTTTCTGGCAGTGATGTCTTCTTCCTTCTTTTTCTTCTTGCCTTCTTTCTTCTTTTCTTGGCCTGTTCTTCTATTCTTCTTTTCTTTCCTTCTTTAGCCAGCAGCTGTGGTGATCTTCTTCTTCTTCTCTTCTTTTCCTTCCTGCCTTCTGCGACTATGGGGATTCCAACGTCTGATACTGCGTTCAAACGACTTATCTGTGGCTCTTCTACAGTTCTTTTCTTCTTCCTTTCTTCTTCTTCTTCTGTTTCTCTCCTTCACTTCTTCTTTAGCTACCCTGAGCGGCTAAGGCTTCAGCCGCTTCCCTTCTTCTTTTCCTTCCTGCCTTCTTCTTTCTTTCCTCCTGCACGCTCACACAAGGGTCAGAGCAAAACCTACCCCTACCCTTCCCCGTGTCTCTCTCTTTCTCAGATTTCTCTCTTGGGACTGCTCTCCCAGAGCTGGGTAATCGGGTGCGGGTATTGCGCCTGGGACCAGGCCCACCAGCGTGCAGTGGTGGGCGAGGAGTGCGCGGTTTGGGTAATCGGATCTTGCCTAGACCCGCGAGGCGTGAGCGCGGGCGAGGGTGAGCGAGCGCGTGGCGCGCAGTGTGCGGGAGAGGGACCTGACCCCTGTGTTCGAAGGCGATTAGCCTTAGGCACTTTTTCAATTTAAGTGCGGGCGCTTGCGCACGCATTTCCGAGGTGGAACTAAAGTCCCACCTCCCAGATTGGCACCCGCAGGCGAGCTACCTGTTGCTAATTGAAGCAGCCCGCAATGCCTTTGCCCCATCTGCAGGCTTGGGTGCCTTCGCAGAGACAACCCGCGCGACCTGGGACGCGCACCTGGGCTGGAGGGCGCCTGCAGCTGCAGGTGAAGCTACTGCAGCTCGTCGGCAATGGCGGCGAGGGGCGCGCACCTGAAATCACAACCATGGCGTCTCGGCCCAATCAGAATACGCAGGAAGCTTCGCTGGAGTGAGGCAAAGCTTGTGCGGTGGTCGGCGGGGTGCGAGAGTGTGTGAAGAGGCTGACCTAGGTCAGACTGTGGCCGGATAGGTGGGTTTGTTCAGGGGGTGGTTGGGTGGCGTTTGGCAGTGAATGGAGATGGGGAATCAATAGAGTGGAGTGTGAGGGAGCTTGTGGGATGGTCGGCGAGGTGCGGGAGTGTCTGTGGTCGTGAGATGGTCTCGCCGGAGGGGGTGATCGGAGGTGGAGAGGGTGGTCTGGACAGTGGCGGTCGGGTGGTCGAAAGGGCAGTTTAAAAGGGGAGAAATGCAAGGGAAATAGAGAGGAAGCTATCTACCTAAGTATTCGATGAAGAGGGAGGGCAAAGCAGCCGGCTCGTATCTGCTGGAGCTAGAGACGAAGACTCCCTGGAGGAGGGTTTCGGCGACAAGGAAGCTAGCGGAGGGCGTCGGTGGGTACAACTTGAGGCGGACGATGGAGCAAGGCAAACCCTGCTGTAGGTAAGGCAGCAGAGCGACGAGGAGGAAGAGGAGGAGTTCACCGGAAGCTTCGGGCTCTCTGACCGGAGGATGAAGGGATGAAGAGGGGGGTGATTCTCCATCAAAGGAAGCTTATCGGAGTCGGCAAGGTGTGCCGCTCCTTATAAAGGGGTTGGCTCAGAGGGAGGGACGTGCTAGCATCATGCCAGCCTTGCCGGAGTAAGGTCGGAGATGACACCCATACCTTCCGCGCATTCGCACGGAAGGTATGGAGGTCGGCAGAGGGCATGGGCGGGTCCCTGCGACGGAGAATGTCGCAAGGAACCCCGCTTCTACTTTGCAGGACGGCAACCCTGCCCTACGCGGCGCCATGCTCTGTGCAAGGTCGCCGGAGTATGGCGCTGCGCAGAAGTTGCAGGGAGGACTGTTCTGCAAAGATTGATGAAAAGTTAGGGGCCTAAATGCAAGGGTTTCAAAAGATAATGGTCAAAAAGTAAATGAAGAGGACCAATTTGTAAAGTCGGTCAAGGAGGTCTCTTCTTAGGCTCAAGTTTTTATACAAGACCAATTTGAACCTAAGGATTTTAATGGTGAATTTTAATTCTAGGTTGGACCATGTTTGAATGGCCAATTTGCGTAGAAACCCAAATTAAGTTATTAATTGGGCATGGTTCTCTTTTTTGGTCAAAATAGGTCTCTAAGGCCAAATTGAAGGTTCTAAACCCTAGAGAATATTTTTCTATGAATTTTAGAGGATTTATTTAATTTTTATCCTGCCTCAAACTTCGTGAATTAAAGTGGGTGTGTTTTGGGATTACAGAATATCATTTAATTCCTGGAAGTTGCTACAACCCTTTTTTAGATCAGATCATCCCACTTTCCTTCTTGTTAAGCTTGTTTGACCTGTGTTTGGACCCTTAATTACCCTGTTTGCAAACTGCATTGGTGAAATTACAGTTTTACCCCTTATTATTTGTTTTATTCTTAAACTCAGAATTCTCTGAGTTAAGCCTTTCTTTGGGTCATGCAGGAGCTTTTTCTCATATATCTGGGTTAGATTTTGCTAGTTAGGATTTATGATGAAGTTCTCATCATACCCCCATGCCTAACTTTTGCTAGTCCCTTAGCAAAATTTTAAGGTTTCAACCCTTGTTCTAGACCATGAAGTTCTTAATGATTTCAGATAAGTACGTTTTCTTTTGTAAACTAGATTAGGTCAGAGTGCCAACCAAAGGCCTAAAAGGTACTCTAGTACCAACTAAGATCCAGATCTGTCTAGCCTCAGCCTCAGTCCTTAACAAAGGTTTTTAAGGCCTACAAGAACTAACCTAAGGTTTATTGGACTTTGTGGTTAAAGCACCCGTGCTTGAGATAATTTTAGCTCTGGCTCAGTTTGCAGTGCGTTTTGTAAGAAAGAGAGGTAGAAGGTTTATATGTTTGGAGAGTTTTTCTCTCTCTTTTTCTTTTTAATTCTAGCTTAGGATTAGCTTTTCAACACTGTCTGTATCGGATTCCTTGTCCCCATTATCAATCCTCAAGTCTTCCTAGCAGTCGATGCTTCGAGATAGCACCGCCCATGGTAACCCCCAGAACCCTAGCTGTTGAGATTTCGAGATAATCCCATCCATGGTATTCCGTGGCCGAATTCAGACCTTGGCAATTGACATTTCGGGATAATGCCATCCATGGAATCTGAACCAGCAGAGTGCTTACATGCCCCCAGTAGGATATGTAAATATCCTAAGAGACAAGCACCGAGGAGATGATATTTTGTTACGCATCTTCAAGGGGAACTTCTCACCTCTCCGCGCTGGGAACTCGTCCAAATCAACTTGTGTTGATCGGCCGCTCCTACTCTAGGTGTCATTTTCAAAATTTTTGCAATGCTTCTGCGTGATTTTGATTTTTATGCTTACTGAACCAGGTTGTGTGTGAAGTTAGGGTGCTTAGGTTATTAAGTCCCGTAAACCAAAAGTTAGTTAACGAGGCCAAATACTCCCTAAGCCTTGGACCTAATACTTAATCTTTTCATTTTCCTCAACCTCTTAAGGAATGTCTAGATCTTAATGGGTACTAAGAGTCTATCCGAGAATGCCTAAAGTTTACGTTCTTACTAATCTCACTATGCACTTTCCATTTCTTTTCCTGAATGAGGCCTAGAACTTAGGTTAATTCCTTAATTTCTTGCTAATGACTATCACTTTTCTTTCATTTTGTACTCCTTTCCATTTTGTTCCTTTTTCTTTGTAGAGTTTTCAAAATTTTCTTTCCTCCTCTCATATTCTTTTTCAAAAATTTTTTAATTTTTATGGTGTTTTTGGCATATGTGAATTTTTTGTTTAAAACCTTTTCTTACAAGATTTGCACTTTCATACCCCCCCATGCCTAAGATTTGCAATGTCCTCATTGTAACTTAGGGGTTTTTTATTCAACTTAGTTCATACATTATGACAGATGTTTTGATGAGTGAATGGGTTGGGGTGACTGTTGCGGACGATTTCTAATCTCAGGTGCAAGCACCTAAGGTGGAGTCGGCTGTCCTAAAGGGTGAACCTTAAGTGCACAAAGGTGTTAGAAAAGGTTTCAGGTTTTCAAAGAGAATGACGGGCTGCCACCTGTTAAGTGCTGAGTTTTACGCCATTGGCTGGGTGCAATATGCTCAGGGAGAATGGAGGATAAATGATGATTCAGCCAAATCAGTAAAGGTTACATCAATGAACGGTTTGAGTCTCTGACCGTTCACGATGAAAGGTTCGGAATCATGGTTGAGTGGACTGATTTCGACGGCTCCATTTCCAAAAACCTGTTGGACCAGGTATGGTCCGACCCACTTGGATCGCAACTTCCCAGGGAAAAGTTTGAGTCGGGCATCGAAGAGTAGGACCTTCTGACCAGAATGAAAGATCTTTCTAGAGATGTGCTTGTCATGGAAGGTTTTAACCTGCTCCTTGTAGATTCGCGAGTTCTCGTACGCATCAAGACGTAGTTCATGGATCTCGCTGATTTGAAGCTTTCTGTGGGTTCCAGCCTTAGAAAGATCTAGATTACAATTCTGTACTGCCCAATAGGCTTTGTGCTCCAGTTCGACGGGAAGGTGACACGCCTTCCCGTACACCAGTCTAAAGGGAGATATGCCTAATTAGGTTTTATGGGCGATCCTATAGGCCCACAAGGCTTCCGGAAGCTGGGATGACCAGTCCTTCTTGTCAGGTCGAACAGTGACCTGTAGGATTTTCTTGATCTCCCGATTTGACAGCTTAGCTAGACCATTAGTCTGGGGGTGATAAGGAGTAGAGATTCGGTGAGACACCCCGTATTTGGTCATCAGTGACCTGAACTAAGCATTTGTGAAATGGGTCCCCCCGTCTGAGATGATAGCACGAGGAATCCCGAACCGTGAGAAGATATTGTGATGAATGAATTTGAGAACGATTTTGTGATCACAGGTTCGGATCGGTATGGCTTCGATCCATTTGGACACGTAGTCCACAGCCAGTAGAATGTATTCGAAACCATCCGAAACAGAAAAGGGGCCCATAAAATCAATCCCCCAAACATCAAAGATTTCGCATACGAGAATCGGCTGCAAAGGCATCATGTCGCGATGGCTCATGTTGCCCAAGGTTTGGCAACGACTACATGCCTTGCAGTGATTGTATGCATCCTTGAACAGAGTGGGCCAATAAAAGCCACACTGGAGGATTTTCGATGCGATTTTGTGCCCAGAGAAATGGCCACCGCATGCCTGGTCATGGCAGAAGGAGAGAATATCATTGACTTCATCTTCCGGGACACATCTCCGGATGATTTGGTTGGCACATATGCGGAAGAGGTACGGATCTTCCCAAATGTAATACTTGGCATCAGAGCGCAATTTGTCTTTCTTGACCTTCGGCTAATCAGACAGGATCTGATGAGATGCCAACTAGTTTACTATATTAGCAAACCATGGAAGTTTAGTACCAATAGTCAGCAGGTGCTCATCAGGGAAATGCTCCATGATGGGTCCGGAAGGGTTGATGATCTCAGAAGGAAGGTGGGACAAATGGTTAGCTACAACATTTTGTCTTCCCGCCTTGTCGCGAATCTCGAGGTCGAATTCTTGCAACAGCAAGATCCATCGGATTAGTCGGGGCTTCGTGTCCTTCTTGGCAAGGAGATGCCTCACAGCTGTGTGATCCAAGTAGATGATGACGTGGGAACCCAGGAGATTAGATCGAAAATTTTCAAGGGCAAATACTACGGCTAGCAGCTCTTTCTCCGTAACTGTATAGTTACACTGAGCCTTGTCAAGTGTCTTGCTAGCGTAGTAGATGACCACGGGTTTCCCGTCAACTTTCTGCCCCAGAACCGCTCTTACAGCGAAATCAGATGCATCGCACATGATCTCAAAGGGTTGAGACCAATCAGGGGATTGTAGGATCGGGGCCTGGGTGACTCGGTCACGGAGGTTCTCAAAGGCTTGAGTGCATTCCTTGGAGATTTCAAAGGGTACATCCTTAGAGAGAAGAGTCGTCAGGGGGCACGTGATTTTCGAGAAATCAGGAATGAAATGACGGTAAAAATCGATGTGCCCCAGAAAAGAACGGATGTCCTTGATCGAGCTAGGCATAGGAAGACGAGAAATTAGATCAACCTTAGCTCGATCCACTTGGATGCCCTTCTCAGAAATCAGATGTCCTAGGACAATCCCCTCAGGCACCATAAAATGGCTCTTTTCCCAGGAAAGAACCAAATTAACATCGATGCAGCGCCTGAGTATATGAACCAAGTGCTGGAGGTAATCATCAAATGATACCCCGAAAACTGAGAAGTCATCCATGAAGACTTCCAGATAATCACCCACCATATCAGAGAATATGGCAAGCATGCACCGCTGAAAAGTCGCGGGTGCATTACAAAGACCGAATGGCATCCTTCGGAATGCCTAAGTTCCAAAGGGGCAGGTGAACGTGGTCTTCTCTTGGTCCTCAGGATGAATAGCTACTTGGTTATAACTGGAGTACCTGTCACGAAAGCAGAAGAATCAATTTCCTGCTAATTTCTCGAGAATCTGATTAATGAAAGGTAGTGGGAAATGATCCTTCTTTGTGGAGGAATTGAGTCGTCGGTAATCTATGCAGACTCTCCACGAGTTGGCTAATCGGGTAGGTATGACTTCTCTGGTTTCAGTCGTAATGGTGGTGAGCCCTGCCTTTTTAGGCACAACCTGAATCAGGCTCACCCAACGACTGTCGAAGATCGGGTAGATGATCCCTGCATCTAACCACTTGATGATCTCCTTTTTTACGACCTCCTGCAGATTGGGGTTTAAATGTCTCTGCGTCTCACGAGAAGGTCGTGCACCCTCTTCTGAATAAATATGATGCGTGCAATAAGAGGGGCTTATTCCAGTCAGGTCATTGAGAGTCCATCCAATGGCTCTGCAATGTTACTGGAGAAAAGTAATCAGACGGGATTCCTGATCAGGAGTGAGCTTGGAATTTATAATCACAGGAAGGGTCTGATTAGAACCCAAAAGGATGTATTTCAAATGATCGGGAAGGGGTTTCAGTTCAAGGACGGGGTTATCAGCAACAGCGGGTGGTTCAGGGTAAATGTGAGGTTCAAGGGTAAGAGTTATGGGCCTGTCCAAATCTGGATTTGACTCCTCTAATTGCGGTTCAAGATCTTTCTGTGGTTGATGAGGTATAATCAAGTCATTCTCAAAATGCATTTCATCAACCAAAGCCCTGATATCACAAATCTGTTTGATGACACTGCAATTGATTCCTTGTTGGGCCTTAAAGATATCAATGTTGAGGGTTTGATTTTCAAATTTGAGCTCTATTTGGCCCTCCTCACAGCTGATGTTGGCTCTAGCAGTAGCCAGGAAAGGTCTCCCTAGAATGATCGGTTTATCCCTAGGGTTCTCAGGTGCATCCATGTCCAAGACTATAAAGTATACAGGGAAATAAAAATCCCGCACTCTTACAATAACATCCTCGAGAATCCCTTTAGGTGACTTTATAGATTGATTTGCTAATTGTATTGTCACCTCAGTCGATTTTAGCTCAGATTCTTCTAGGTGGTTAAGGATGTGGGTATCAGATTTATGGAAGCACCCAAGTCTAGTAATGCTCTGTCCAATTGGGTTTCACCTATTTTGCAGGAAATTAGGGGAGTACCAGGATCTTTAGCCTTGGATGGGAGCCTGCTTAGGATTACAGAGCTAGTTTGCTTTGACAGTACAATTGAACTCCCACTCTTGGTTCGCGGCTTACGCTGAGGTGTACACACATTCTTTAAGAATCGTGCGTAAGCCGGTACATGGCAAATCGCATCCATCAAGGGGATGTTTATTTGGACCTGCTCAAAGAGCTTGACCAGGTCCTCCTCAGGTGCCACGGGTTTTGTTGTCTTCTTTCCCTTGGTCAAGGCCTCGGGAAATGGAACCTTAGTTGGTTCTTCTAGGATAGGAACGTCCTGGATTACTGTCCTAGGGTTGGGATCACTACCAGGCTTGGAGTGGTTTGGATAGGGTGGATCTTGGGTCTCCTTACCACTACGGGTTGTTACAGAATTTAGTCCTGCCTGGTTTTGGTTAGGGTTGGATAGGATGGGTTACTGCTGATAGCCCGCATAAGAAGTGGAAGCCTCCATCTCGTCGGGTGAAGGAACAGAGGGGGTCTGATAAATCATGTGTGCTTGGCCTGAGTTTGGGTTCATAACGCGCCGCTGGGTCAGCATGTTATTAGGGTTAGGAAGAGGTTGGGACAGAAGTGTGCCTGGTTGGCGAGAATTTGCCAACTGGGCCAGTTGATTTCGAACCTCTGTAAGTTCGTCCTTGTGTTGTTTCTGAATAGCCGCATTCGTTCTTTGAATGTCAGCCAGAGTCTGAAGGATGAGGGACATTTGGTCCTGGTTTGGCCCTGATGGATAAGGAGGGTTGGGCCGAGGTTGAGGCGGCTGGTAAGGATGAGGTGGTTGTGGACGGGGCTGAAAGGGTGGTCTTTGAGTTTGGGAATTTCCCGTCCACTGGAAGTTGGGATGGTTTCGCCATCCAGGATTGTAGGTGTTGGAGAATGGATCATTCTGGATGGCGTTGAGGTCCTCGCAGGTCTGAGGAACCTCCAAAGAATCAGAGAATGGGGAAGTGGAATTCCCTGGGCTAGTATAGAAAGGATCGGAGGCCCTCTAATCCGAGAATCAGATGGGGGTGGATATGGATCCATCCCAGGAGAAGGTCGGTGGAGAATATTTTGCACAGTCTCCCGTGTGCAAGGAAGCTGTGCGAAGGAACTATGCGCAGAGGTGGCTCACTGCAAGTGCTGAGTCAGCTTGTCCACCTTCTTCTCAATGATAGAGACCTTGTCCAATAGACTGGCCATTAATTCCAGGTCGACTGATGCAGACAGGCCCTGCGTCTCGTGTGCTCCCCTAAGGTTCGTCGATGCACGGGTATTCGTTCTATTGAATAACCCCATGGAGTCATTGTTGATGCAGTTCTCGCACATGTTTTCAAGAATCTCCCACACGGTGTCCTCATGTTGACCCATGATATTTCCTCCGCAGGTTGCAATGATGAAAAGCCTAATGTCCTCACGGAGTCCCTGGTAAAAAGACTGGACTTGTTCCCATTTAGGAACTCCGTGATGGGGGCACTTTCTCATGAGATCCTGGAAGCGATCCCATGCCTCATGGAGAGGTTCTCCCATTTGCTGAGTGAAGTGGGTAATCTGATGGCGCAAGGCATTGGTCCGACCAACGAGAAAGAACTTCTTCAAGAACTCAGACTGAAGTTCTTCCCAATTGTTGATCGGCCGAGTCTAAGTTTGGTACCAATGAGCGGCCTTGTCCATAAGGGAGGAGAACATCTTCATGAGGAGAATGTCCCGATTTTGTGCATCTGACCCAAAAGTTTGGGCCATAAGGTTTAACTGTTTGATGTGCTGGAAGGGGTCTTTAGAATTAAGCTCGTGAAATTTAGGTATGGCATGAATCATATTGGGCTTTAATTCAGAATCAGGTCCTCCAGTCGGGATTCTGACTCAAGGCTCAATGGCCACCGCAGTAGGATTGTAATGGTCCTGCATCATAGGACGCTGTGGTGGGTGCACAAAGTTCTGGAAGAGGTCATTGAGTCGCTGGAGCTGGTGCTCCAGATTGTTCTCTTCCTCAACTGGCTGAGCCATTGTGCAAGAAGAAGGTGAGTTGGGTTCGGAGTCGGAAGAGAGGTCGATGTGAAGTGTTGTTTTCTCAAACAAGGGCACTGAGTCTCGGCCTCGAGGAGAGTGAAGTTCTAAAGGAGGTTTCAAGGACCTCCTACCAAACATACACTGTTGGAAGAGATGAGTTTAGCAGGTGCTATACCTAATCAAGACACCCAAAATGTTGGGTGACTATAGAGGTTCGGGGCAGATGGACCCCTTGATCAAAAGATCATCCACCTGAGAATTACCTGGGCAGCCAGAGAGGGTGAGTCCCGTGAAGACCCCTACATGGTAGAGCATCCCCACGGGTTACAGGGTTTCCCCCACCCGACCTCTCTTGTCATTGAGATTCCAGGTAGACCAAAATGGGGATCTTGACCTCTTAAGTCTACCACTTTTAGTTTAAGATCAGGGTGCTTAGATTTTCACTTGAACTTTGGGCTTTTTGAGTGCAAAAAGTGACCTGAGTTGAAGGTTGGTTGACCCAAGGGGTCAACTTCACCTATTAATTCCTTTGAGAACTTCTTAGGTCTTGTCTTTTTAGGGTTCAAGTGTTTTTAAAGAGCCGATTGCTTAGGGTTTTTCTGAATAGGTATTTTCAATCAATGGCTTAGGCACACTTCTTTTGGAATTTCTCAATTCTTGATTAAGGAGTGTGTCTCTAAAACCCTAATGTTAAGTCCTATGTTGGCTCTACTTGGTCCAGTTAACTCCATGTTGGGTAATTAGGGCTCAGGCAAGAAGGTGTTAGCCCTTAAATACCCTTAATAGTGTGTGCAGGAATAGTATTTTGAAAACATGCAGCTGTTATGAGGTATGAAAGACAGGTTATACCTATATTGTTTATTCTTTTCCTTTTCTTCCTCTTTAGAATTCAGGGGTTAATAGAGAGAGGATAGAAATTACCTGTCCTTGGAGTGGTTGTTGTGTGGTTGCTTCTTGATTTTCCTGTACCTGCACACAAAAGAGAGGAGATTATTAGAAACTCACAAATAGAGATTTTATAGCTTCTAGAATAGCCGTTGCTCCCCGGCAACGGCGCCAAAAATGGTAACGCTGGTAAAGTTGTTCTGTGTTTCGTCTTTACGTTATTATAGTTTAAGTACAGTCGTTATAGTATAAGACAAAACAGCTACCAGATTACTATTACAAAAATTTTTTACTCGGAACAAGGTTTTCCCGAGGTCGAACTCAGGGAGCAACTACGCTTCTAGAAGTCTATTTAAGTTCTCTATTATGTTACATAAATAAGAGAGAGAGGGAGGGAGGGAGATCTTGGCTTCTTCTTCTTCTCTTTCTCTTTTCTTCTTCTCCTTCTTCCTTGATCGTTTCTCTTCTTCTCTTCTTCTTCTTTCTTTCTTTGTTCTTTCTTCTTTTCCTTCTTTCTTTCTGGCGATGATGTCTTCTTCCTTCTTTTTCTTCTTACCTTCTTCTTTCTTCTTTTCTTGGCCTCTTCTTCTGTTCTTCTTTTCTTTCCTTCTTTAGCCGGCAGCTGTGGTAATCTTCTTCTTTCTCCTCTTTTCCTTCCTGCCTTCTGCGACTGTGGGGATTCTGACATCTGATACTGCATTTAGACGACTTATCTGTGGATTTGCTACAGTTCTTTTCTTCTTCCTTTCTTCTTCTTCTATTTCTCTCCTTCACTTCTTCTTCTTCAGCTGCCCTGAGCGGCTAAGGCTTCGGCCGCTTCCCTTCTTGTTTTCCTTCCTGCCTTCATCTTCTTTCTTTCTTCCTGCACGCTCACACAAGGGTCAGAGCAAAACCTACCCCTACCTTTTCCTACGTCTCTCTCTTTCTCAGATTTCTCTCTTAGGACTGCTCTCCCAGAGCCGGGTAATCGGGTGCAGGTATCGCGCCCAGGACCAGACCCACCGACGTGCGGTGGTCGGCGAGGAGTGCATGGTTTGGGTAATCGGATCCTGCCCAGACCCGCAAGGCATGAGCGCGGGCGAGGGCGAGCGAACACGTGGCACGTAGCGTGCGGGAGAGGGACCTGACCCCTGTGTTCGAAGGCGATTAGCCTTAGGCACTTTTTCAATTTAAGTGCGGGCGCTTGGCCACACACTTCCGAGGTGGGACTAAAGTCCCACCTCCCAGATTGGCACCCGCAGGCAAGCTACCTAATGCCAATTGAAGCCGCCTGCAACGCCTTTGCCCTAGTTGCAAGCCTAGGTGCCTTCGCAGAGACAACCCGTGAGACCTGGGAAGCGCACCTGGGCTAGAGGGTGCCTGCAGCTGCAGGTGAAGCTGCTGCAGCTCGTCGGCAATGGCGGCGAGGGGTGCGCACCTGAAATCACAACAACGACCTCTCTACCCAGTCAGAATACGCAGGAAGCTTCGCCGGAGTGAGGCGAAGCTTGTGCGGTGGTCGGCGGGGTGTAGGAGTGTGTGAAGAGGCTGACCTAGGTCAGACTGTGGCCGGAGAGGTGGGTTTGTTCGGGGGGTGGTCGGGTGGCGTTTGGCAGTGAATGGAGATGGGGAATTGATAGAGTGGAGTGTGAGGGAGCTTGTGGGATGGTCGGCGAGGTGCGGGAGTGTCTGTGGTCGTGAGATGGTCTCGCCAGAGGGGGTGATCGGAGGTGGAGAGGGTGGTCTAGACAGTGGCGGTCGGGTGGTCGAAAGGGCAGTTTAAAAGGGGGGAAATGCAAGGGAAATAGAGAGGGAGCTATCTACCTAAGTATTCGACGAAGGGGGAGGGCAGAGCAGCCGGCTCGTATCTGCCGGAGCTGGAGACGAAGATGCCCTAGAGGAGGGTTTCGGCGACGAGGAAGCAGGCAGAGGGCGCCGGCGGGTATAGCCCGGCGTGGACGATGGAGCAAGGCAAACCCTGCTGCAGGTAAGGCAGCAGAGCGACGAGGAGGAGTTCGCCAGAAGCTTCGGCCTCTCTGACAGGAGGAGGAAGGGATGAAGAGGGGGGTGATTCTCCATCAAAGGAAGCTTATCGGAGTCGGCAAGGTGTGCCGCTCCTTATAAAGGGGTTGGCTCAGAGGGAGGGATGTGCTAGCATCATGCCAGCCTTGCTGGAGTAAGGTCGGAGATGACACCCATACCTTCCGCGCATTCGCACGGAAGGTATGGAGGTCGGCAGAGGGCATGGGCGGGTCCCTGCGACGGAGAATGTCGCAAGGAACCCCGCTTCTACTTTGCAGGACGGCAACCCTGCCCTACGCGGCGCCATGCTCTGTGCAAGGTCGCCGGAGTATGGCGCTGCGCAGAAGTTGCAGGGAGGACTGTTCTGCAAAGATTGATGAAAAGTTAGGGGCCTAAATGCAAGGGTTTCAAAAGATAATGGTCAAAAAGTAAATGAAGAGGACCAATTTGTAAAGTCGGTCAAGGAGGTCTCTTCTTAGGCTCAAGTTTTTATACAAGACCAATTTGAACCTAAGGATTTTAATGGTGAATTTTAATTCTAGGTTGGACCATGTTTGAATGGCCAATTTGCGTAGAAACCCAAATTAAGTTATTAATTGGGCATGGTTCTCTTTTTTGGTCAAAATAGGTCTCTAAGGCCAAATTGAAGGTTCTAAACCCTAGAGAATATTTTTCTATGAATTTTAGAGGATTTATTTAATTTTTATCCTGCCTCAAACTTCGTGAATTAAAGTGGGTGTGTTTTGGGATTACAGAATATCATTTAATTCCTGGAAGTTGCTACAACCCTTTTTTAGATCAGATCATCCCACTTTCCTTCTTGTTAAGCTTGTTTGACCTGTGTTTGGACCCTTAATTACCCTGTTTGCAAACTGCATTGGTGAAATTACAGTTTTACCCCTTATTATTTGTTTTATTCTTAAACTCAGAATTCTCTGAATTAAGCCTTTCTTTGGGTCATGTAGGAGCTTTTTCTCACATATCTGAGTTAGATTATGCTAGTTAGGGTTTATGATGAGGTTCTCATTAGAAGGTTGAAGAAGAAGAAGGCCAAAGCTGAAGGCCAAAGGCAGGAGCTGAAGAAGGAAGAAGAAGGAGAAGCCAAGGCAAAAGAAAGGCAAGGGAAAAGCAATCACAGGAGCTGCAGAAGGAAGAAGGAAGAAGAAGAAGAGCAGAAGTCAAAGCACACAGAGAGATAGAGAAGAGAAAGAGAAGAATCGTGAAGGCAAAGACAAAGGAAGTCAGACAGAAGCCAAAGAAGAAGAAGGAAGGAGAAGATAAAGAAGAGAAAGAGAAGAACTCAGACACTTTAAGTCGTCTGATTATGGAATCAGACGACAGATTCTAGTCTCCATTGCATATTTATATATTGAATCATTTGGTGATATTGTAGGAGTATTTGGTGATCTACATCACCATTTTACTCCCATATTTTTGCACTCTGACACTACTACTATTGCAATTTCTTTCAGTTTAAATTATGATCTTGATTTCTAGATACCAATTTGCTCCCTATGTTCGACCTCGAAATTTTTTTTGAATAATAAAAGTATATCTGTTTTGACTGCTATTTCGGCTGTAAAACAACGCAATACTTTTTAAAACCTGATTCAGCGACTTAAACAACGGCCATTCAGTGAATTACACAAAAATGTCTTAGTTTGCTCGATAAATGCCATTCAAAACTCAATTAATACAAAATCTTGCAATCATGTGTAAAATCCAAATTCAAAGTAGATCAAACAAACTGATTTAATTTTTAGCTCAGATAAGGGGCCTTTGTGAACAAAATGAAGTGAGTGAGAGACCCCTAAATGGATTTGAGCACAAATCCGCATCTCAAAGCTTGAAAGCAATGAGATGGGGATTTGACTCCAAATGAATGGGCGGGTTTCGAATAAAATTGCGGGGAAATAAGAAGCGAAAATGGACACATGTAGAGGGAGAAAAACATGATCAATGTGTAGGTGAATTCATCCCCTCTGATCTGAAATGATCAGAGGAGGTGAAATTGGGCGTTTCTATGCTACAATTACTCCTAAGCTACACTACAAGCACGCGTCACAGATCAATTCTAATCTACTGCTAAATACTACTGCCAACTATCTAACTACACTACAATTAATATAACAAAATAGTAAACCTAATCTAACAGGAAGAATGGGACCTTTAGATCTCCACCCGGTCGATGGAGAGGAGGAAAGGAGGGAGGAGATGCTCCAGCAGAGTGAAAACCCTCTAGTGGAGTTCAGGGTCGCTCTCAGGTGCTACGAAGTCCTTAGCGGCGAGGAGAGTCAGAGAGAAGGTGGATTTCATAGTCGGTTGCCGTGGAAATGGGGAGAGGTGGGGAGAGTAGCTGGAGAGGAAGAATGATCGCTGAGAGATGTAGGAGGGAGCGATGCCTCGCGCGCGTAGCTAAGGAACTCCTTAAGTAACAGATCAGAGTGAAAACACTCACTGCAATGGTGAGATTAATCGCAAAGGGCATGGGCGGCGAGGATTTGAAGAGAGAGGCGCGTGCGCTGCCAAATCAAAAAGCGATCGTTGGATGGGATTTGGGTGAATAGGTGACCACACGTGTCGAATCGCGTGAAGGTTCGATTCAAATTGAGCCACAGATCAAGTGAGACTGGAGATCGATGGCCAGGATCACAAGAGTTCTTCGCATGAACAATGCACGTGCAGGCTATAGGTGGGTCTAGGTCTTTTGGTGATTTTGCAGGGTATACCCTTCTATGAAGGTGATGAGTGTTGGTGTTAGAGCACCACGATCATTTGTTTTGATGATAACAAAACACGTGATGTTGAACATTTGCACTTGAAGTCTTAGATTTCAGGAAAATTGCAAATGGAGATGTGTTCAAACGGAGTTCGAGCTCGCATCCAGGACGGATTGGAGGAGCTTGATGGAGAACAGAAGAGATTCGCGAGGAGAGATATATTGAAGAAGGAAGGAGATGAAGAATAGGATAGATTTCCTTCTCTTGTACTCGTTGCATTTTTCATTTCTTTTGTTGCTCTTTATTTTTGTTACTTAAATTCATGTTAAATAGCCTCAAAGTTCCCTAACAGTAGTCCTAGGAACATCGGCACAACCCTAGGACACTTAGGTTTTCTGTAGAAAACTTAGAAAACCAATATAGGGTTCAAACAACATTTCCAGACGTCTAATTCCAAAATCCGACGTATGATAAACATTTAGGCTGGACTTGGTAGTTCTGTCTGATGAAATCAGATGTCTTAGGAGAAGTCTGATGAATTTGCCAAACGTCAAATTAGTGGACTGTTGGCTGGCTTAGCGAACACTCAAGGATATGACCGTTAGAGCCTTATCAGACGTCCTTAGGCCTTTCCAAACATCTGATAAATGACCGTTTTGCCTAGGCTGACCCAAAATCTCTTCTCAGAGATTTTCTAGCCGTTGCACTCTCTTGGAAATCCATTCCCAGGAAAAAGTAGGTTTCCAGATGTCCACATATAGTGCCAGACGTCCTATATGTCGTCTGATGGACTTGCAGTAGAACCTTGTTTAGATTTGATCCAAGTTAGGAAGAAACCCGCCTAAAATCATACGTCTGATGTTCCCAGATGTCTTAAAGTGATCTTCCAGACGTCTGATGCCAGGATCAGACGTCTGATAAGCTTGTCAGTGCAATCATTGTTCCTGATTTCGGCCTGATTCTCTTGGGCTTTGCACCCAACGGCTATGGAACCTTTCCTAAGCCTTCCAAAGCTTTCCTAAGGCCTCTATAAATAGAGAGGAACCTTTTACACACCAAGATACACTAATGCACACCTAGATAAACAAGAAACACTTTGTAATACACTTTCAAACCATTTTGTGTCTCTTGATCCTAAGAAGAAAAGCTTTTGCTCTCCAAGTTCTAGTTCTATATCTTGAGAGCATCAAGCATTTGCGCATCTGCTCTCCCGCTGTAGTTCACGAGAGCGACGTTGCGCCGTCGCGCCGTCGCATGGCTCACGCACCCGCGTCATCGATCCGACACACTCCTTGCAAAGGGGAGTTTCCTAATTCCTATAGAAGCTAGGTTTAAATTACTTTGTTGGCTCTATAGGATTGTTGTCATTTATCTTTGTTATTTGGTTGGGTATTCGCTTTGCGAATTCCCATCTCCTTCGTGAGACAAAATCCTTCTCGTGAAGAGAAGGGATTTGAGGTACGCTACCCTCGTATAAAGTAGCGTGGTTGTAATTGAGGTTGAATCACCTCGTTTAAGTGATTCGATTAGTGGATTTGATCAACTTGGTTGATTGGAAAATCCTAACTCGAGAGGGTTAGGTGGTGGTTTTCACCCGGTTTGGATTTCCACCTCAAAATAATTGTGTACCTTGTGCGATTGAATTTTGTAAGATTGTTTATCATCTTTTCCGTAATTTTTTACGTCACGCTGATCTCACCCCCTCTGAGTAGGGAATCTACAATTGGTATCAGAGCAGGTTCTTGCAGTTTCGGCGTAACAACCAAGCAAGAAGATCTATGGTTGGGAGCAGTTCTGCGAGTAGGATTTCCGAGGGCCAGTCTACGACTCGTCCGCCATTTTTCGACGGGAGCAACTACCCTTACTGGAATCTGCGGATGAAGACATGGCTTCAAGCCAATGACTTCACGATTTGGGCTAGGTGCGAGATGCCATTTGAGATCCCAGAGAAACCTGCGGGAGGCTACTCGCAACAACAGATTCGTGAGCTCTCTTTAATCGCAAAGACCATGAACGCCCTTTACTGCGCGCTCAGCTCGTAGGAGTTCAATAGAATCTCACAATGCGCCACCGCATACGAGATTTGGCACACACTCGAGGTAACTCATGAAGGTACCTCTAAGGTAAAAACTTCTAAGCTAAATTTACTTTCACAAGAGTTTGAGGCTTTTTTCATGAAATCTAACGAATCTTTAAGTGAGATGAACATTAGGTTCACTCTCATTGTAAATAACTTGAAAGCATTAGGGAAGACTTTCATCAAGGGAGAGCCTCAAGGGAAGCTTCTTCGTTCCCTCGGACCGGAGTGGGAACAGAAAGTCACCGCCATCGAGGAGGCGAACGAAGTGGAGGAGCTCAACATGGAAGATCTCCTAGGCAATCTAATGGCCTACGAGACAAAGTTGAAGCAGAAGAAGAAGGATACACCGAAGCCTAAACCTAAGAAGACTCTCACCTTCAAAGTCGCGTCGGATAGCGAGGTAAGTTCCGACGACGAAGACTTTAGAATTTTACTTAAAAAATTTTCCAAGTTTTGTAGGGAATCAAAGAAAGAGAAAAAGGAGAAGGAAAGCCTGAGACGTTGCTATCACTACAACGAGAAAGGGCACCTACGACCAGAGTGCCCTCTTCTCAAAAAGGAGAAGAAGAAGGAAAAGGAGAAGAAGTCTAAGAAGAAGGCATTCCACGCCACTTGGGACGATTCGAGCTCGGAGGAAGAGAAAGAAGAAACCGCTTGCTTTGGTTTCATGGCCAGAGGAAGTAGCAGCGACAGCGAAAGCGGAAGCGACTCCGACAACGAGGTAAATCTCGATTTACAAGATGCTTTTAATGAACTATTTGATGTTAGTCAATCATTAAGAATAGAAAATAAAAGCATTAAAAAGAACCTTAGCTTTCTTAAATCTGAAAATGATAGGTTAGAAATAAAACTTGAGGACCTAGAAAGTAGCTCTAGTCCTAAGGATAATAACCTGTTATTAGAAAACAAAAATTTAATCAATGAAAATATTAAATTAATTGAAGAAAATGATAGTTTAAAGTTAGAAATCTCTGATTTAAAGACGAAGATGCATACTATAGAAAAAGAAATCGCATGTCTTAGGGAAAACTCTAACAAATTAATCAACAAAGTAGATAATTTTTATAGCCCTAAGGTTGAGAAAGGATCTCCATCAAGGAAACCCGCTAACAGATCTGGATCCAAGCCCACTTGGATACCGAAAAAAGAATTGGAATCTTGTTTTGTAGGTTTCAGGGATAACTACAACACAAAGGACTGGACCTACAAACTCAAGGCTGGTCAACTCAAGTTGGGAGAACCAAGGAGTAGACCAAGGAGGAGAACGAGAAGACCGATGAGACGGCGAACAAACGATGGACCCGCCGCACGTCGACCACCAGACTGGAGACCGGCGCCAATGCCCGGGCCTCCAAGCTACGGATGGGAGCCCCATCTGATGTGGCATCCACCACCACCATTTGGGCCATTTTATTGGCCATGGTAGGTGAGGTAAAACCATTTACCCTATCTTTTTATCATAAGCATTTAGATAGGGGGAGTTAAAAAATTATGAGCTAATTGTCAATTTTTAAGGGGGAGATGCAAGTTAGCTAAATTTCCTTTAGTAAGGGGGAGAAAAATAACAGCTATCTTATTGTTACAAAAGAAGGGAGCACATTACTCTTGTTTAAAAGAAATTCATAGAAGAGCATGTTTTAAGGGGGAGTTATAGGAAACTTAAAATCTATCGAAACTTTTTGATAATGTCAAAAAGGGGGAGGATTTTTCTGCATTATTATTTATGATTTTGTCATCATCAAAAAGGGGGAGATTGTTGGTGCTAGAGCACCACGATCATTTATTTTGATGATAACAAAACACGTGTTGTTTAACATTTGCACTTGAATTCTTAGATTTCAGGAAAATTGCAAATGGAGACGTGTTTAGACGGAGTTCGAGCTCGCATCCAGGATGGATTGGAGGAGCTTGATGGAGAACAGAAGAGATTCGCGAGGAGCGATATATTGAAGAAGGAAGGAGATGAAGAATAGGATAGATTTCCTTCTCTTGTACTCGCTGTATTTTTCGTTTCTCTTGTTGCTCTTTGTTTTTGTTACTTAAATTCATGTTAAAGGGCCTCAAAGTACCCTAACAGTAGTCCTAGGAACTCGGGCACAACCCTAGGATACTTAGGTTTTCTGTAGAAAACTTAGAAAACCAATATAGGGTTTAAACAGCATTTCCAGACATCTAATTCCAAAATCCGACATCTAATAATGTGTTTTAAGACGTCTGACTGTTGATTTAGACGTCTGATAAACATTTAGGCTGGACTTGGTAGTTCTGTCTAATGAAATCAGACGTCCAGACCTTAGACCAGACATCTTAGGAGACGTCTGATGAATTTGCCAGACGTCCAATTAGTGGGTCATTGGCTGGCTTAGCAAACACTCAAGAATATGACTGTTAGAGCCTTATCAGACGTCCTTAGGCCTTTCCAGACGTCTGATAAATGACCGTTTTACCTCGGCTGACCCAAAATCTCTTCTCAGAGATTTTCTAGCCATTGCACTCTCTTGGAAATCCATTCCCACGAAAAAGTAGGTTTCCAGACGTCCAGACATAGTGCTAGATGTCCTATATGTCGTCTGATGGACTTGCACTAGAACCCTGTTTAGATCTGATCCAAGTCAGGAAGAAACCCGCCTAAAATCAGACGTCTAATGTTGTTCCCAGACGTCTTAAAGTGATCTTTCAGACGTCTGATGCCAGGATCAGACGTCTGATAAGCCTGTCAGTGCAATCATTATTCCTGATTTCGGCCTGATTCTCTTGGGCTTTGCACCCAACGGCTATGGAACATTTCCTAAGCCTTCCAAAGCTTTCCTAAGGCCTCTATAAATAGAAAGGAACCTTTTACACACCAAGATACACTAACGCACACCTAGATAAACAAGAAACACTTTGTAATACACTTTCAAACTATTTTGTGTCTCTTGATCCTAAGAAGAAAAGCTTTTGCTCTTCAAGCTCTAGTTCTATATCTTGAGAGCATCAAGCATTTGCGCATCCACTCTCCCGCCGTAGTTCACGAGAGCGACGTTGCACCGTCACGTGGCTCACGCACCCGCATCATCGATCCGACGCACTCCTTGCAAAGGGGAGTTTCCTAATTCCTATAGAAGCTAGGTTTAAATTACTTTGTTGGCTCTATAGGATTGTTGTCATTTATCTTTGTTATTTGGTTGGGTATTTGCTTTGCGAATTCCCATCTCCTTCGTGAGACAAAATCCTTCTCGTGAGGAGAAGGGATTTGAGGTACGCTACCCTCATATAAAGTAGCGTGGTTGTAATTGAGGTTGAATCACCCTCGTTTAAGTGATTCGGTTAGTGGATTTGATCAACTTGGTTGATCGGAAAATCCTAACTCGAGAGGGTTAGGTGGTGGTTTTCACCCGGTTTGGGTTTCCACCTAAAAATAATTGTGTACCTTGTGTGATTAAATTTTGTAAGATTGTTTATCATCTTTTCCGCAATTTTTTACGTCACGCTGATCTCTCCCCCTCAGAGTAGGGAATCTACAATGAGAACCTCATCATGAACCCTAACTAGCATAATGTAACCCAGATATATAAGAAAAAGCTCCTACATAACCCCAAAGAAAGGCTTAACTCAGAGAATTCTGAGTTTGAGAAGAAAACAAATCATAAGGGGTAAAACTGTAATTTTACCAACGTAATTTGCAAGTAGGGTAGTTAAGGGTCTAAACATAGGTCAAACAAGCCTAATAAGAAGGAAAGTGGGATGATCTGATCTAAAAAGGGTTATAGCAACTTCAAGAAATTAAATGACATTCTGTAACCCTAAAACAAATCCACTTCAATTCACGAGGTTCGAGGCAGGATAAAAATCAACTAAACCCTCTAAAATTCATAGAAAAATAATCTCTAAGGTTTAGAACCTTCAATTTGGCCTTAGAAACCCATTTTCACATACAAAGAGAACCATGCCCAATTAATGACTTAATCTAGGTTTTTACGTAAATTGGCCTGTCAAACATGGTCCAACCTAGAAATAAAATTCACCATTAAAATCCTTAGGTTCAAATTAGTCATGTATAAAAACTTGAGCCTAAGAAGAGACCTCCTTGACCGACTTTGCAATTTGGTCCTCTTCATTTACTTTTTGACCCTTATCTTTCGAAACCCTTGCATTTTGGCCCCCATCTTTCTCGTCGTTCTTTACAGAACGGTCCCTCTTGCAAAAATCCGTGTAGCACCATGCTCCGGAGACTTTGCGTGGAGCATGGCGCCGCGTAGAGAGAGGTGACGCCCTGCAAAACAGATGCGGGGTTCCCTGCGACATCCTCTGTCGCAGGGACCCAGCCATGCTGCCTGCCGACCACCATACCTTCCGTGCAAATGCGCAGAAGGTATGGGTCACGTCTCCGACCATGCTCCGGCAAGGCTGGCACGTCGCCAGCCCGCGCCTTCCTCTCTGCCATCCCCTTTATAAGAACCAGCACCCCCCGCTGGTTCTGGCAAGCTCTCTCTGAGGGAGAATAACCCCCCACTTTATCCCCTCCTCCTCCGTCAGATGGACCGCAGCTTCCGGCAACTCCCTCCTCTTCCTCCTCGTCGCTCTGCTGCCTTACCTACAGTAGGGTTCTCCTAGCCCTCTCGTCTGTGTCGTGCTGCACCCGCCGGCACCCTCCGACTGCCTCCTCATCGCCGATCTCCCCCTCCAGGGCCTTTTCTTTCCTAGCTCCGGCAGGTACGAGCCGGTGGCTCCGCCCTCCCCCTTCGTCCATAACCTAGGTAAATAGCTTCTCCTCCTCCTCCTTTACATTTTCCCTCACTCAATTTATCTTTCCGCCCCTCCACACACGACTTCCACCTCTGCCTGCTCCGTCTCCGACCACCCTCTCCGGCAAGCTCATCCCACCTCCACAGACCTTCTCACCCCTCGCCGACTACCTCAGAAGCTTCCCCTCACTCCACTCAACAGATCCCCCCTTTCCATTCCCCACGACACGCCACCCAACGACCCCCCGAACAAACCCATCTCTCCAACCACAGTCCGACCTAGGGCTACCACCATACGCCGCCTCACGCCTCTCCACCACCCGCACTGCCTTCACCGCACTCCGGTAAAGCTCCCTGCATCCTTTGATTGGGCCGAAAGGCCGTATTCTTGATTTCAGGTCACGCCCCCTTCATCTCCATTACAGAGCAGGTGAAGCTCCTTCACCTGCAGCTGCAGGTGCGCTCTCGCCCTGGTGCTAGTCCCAGGTTGTGCGGGCCAATGTCGCGAAGGCATCCAAGCCTGCCGCTGGGTTGAAAGCCTCACAGGCTGCCCCAATTGGTCGCGGACTCCTCGCCTGCGGACGAGAGATTTGGAGGTGGGACTTTAGTCCCACCTCGTAAGTGTGCGGTCGCGTGCCCACACTTATTTTGTAAAGGTGTTTAGGGCTTACTGCCTTCGAACACAGGGGTCAAGTCCCTCTCACCCGCACGCAGCGCGCCATGCGCTCGCTCGCCCTCGCCCGCGCTCACGCCTCGCGAGTCTGGGCAGGATCCGATTACCCTAACCCGCGCACTCCTCGCCCACCACCGCAAGCCGGTGGGCCTGGTCTTGGGCACGATACCCACACCTGATTACCCGGCTCTGGGAGAGTGATCCTATGAGAGAAATCTGAGAGGGAGAGACATGGGGAAGGGTAGGGGTAGGTTTTGCTCTGACCCATTGTGTGAGCGTGCAGGAGCAGAAGAAGAAGAAGAAAGGAAGGCGGCCGAAGCCTTAGCGGCTCAGAAGAAAGAAAGAGGAAGGAGAAGCAAGAGAGAAGAAACAGAAGAAGAAGAAGAAGCAAGCTACGGAAGAAGAAGAAAGGAAGGAGAGGAGCTGAAGAAAAAAGAGAAGAAGCCGCACTGTAGCAACCCATAGTTAAGTCGTCTGAGCATCAAGTCAGACGACGGAAGGGTAGCGGCCAGAGTAGAAAGAAAAAAAAAAAGAAAAGGAGCCGAGAAGAAGAAGAAGAAAAAGAAGTAGGAAGATGCAACCACAAGCAAGGAAGGAAAGAAAAAGAAGAACAGAAGAAGGAAGCAGCGAAGAAGAAGAAAAGAGGAAGACTATGCAGCTGAAAGAAAGGAAGAAAAGAGAAAGAAGAAGGTAGGAAGAAAAGAAGAAGAAGAGGAACGACCAAGAAGAAGAAAAGAGAGAAGAAAGAAGAGAAAAGAAGAAGAAGCCAACAAAACTCTCTCTCTCTCTCTCTTCTTATTTTTGTAACATAATTGAGAACTTTTATACTTCTAGAATTCTAGTTGCTCCCTGAGTTCGACCTCGGGAATACAACTTCCGAGTAAAAAATCTTTTGTAATGATAACCGTAGCTATTTTGTCTTATACTATAACGATTGTACTATAATAAATATAAAGACGCAAAAACGGCCAAAGCGGTTACCATTTCTTGGCACCGTTGCCAGGGAGCAACGGCTATTCTAGAAGTTATAAATTCTCTATTTGAGAATTTCTAATAAACTCTTCTCTCTTGTGTGCAGGTACAGGAAAAATTAAGAAGCAGCCGCACAACAACCACTCCAAGGACAGGTAACATCTATCCTCTCACTATTAACCCCTCAATTCTAAAGAGGAAGAAAAAGGAAAAAATAATATAGGTATAACCTGTCTTTCATACCTAGTAAACAGCTGCATATTTTTAAACCAATATTCCTGCACACACTATTAAGGGTATTTAAGGGCTAACATCTTCTTTCCTGAGCCCTAATTTCCCAACAATGAGTTAACTGGACCAAGTAGAGCCAACATAGGAATTAACACTAGGGTTTTAGAAACACACTACTTAATCAAGAATTGAGAAATCCCAAAAGAAGTGTGCCTAAGCCATTGATTGAATATACCTGAAACGGTCGGCAACAACTATGATTAGGTTTTGCTATAGCGTTGTAGTATAGCTAGTTATTGCCATCATTTCAAATATATATATATATATATTTTACTCGGGAAAAATAATTCTCCCGAGGTCGAACTCAGGGAGCAAGTCATATTCTAGAGATATACATGTTCTATTACAAAAATAGAGAGAGAGAGAGAGAGAGATGAAAGTTGGTTTCTTCTTCTTCTCTTCTTTCTTCCTCTTTGTCTTCTCTCCTCTTTGGCTTTTGTTCTTCCTGTTCTTCTTCTTCTTCTTTTCTTGCTTCTTGCTTCTCTTCTTCTTCTGCTTTCTGTTTCTTCACTTGGCTGCTCCTTCTCTCTTCTTTTCTTCTTCTTTGTCTTCACCTGTCTTCAGGACGTCGTCTGATTTTCCAATCAGACGACTTAACTCGCGGATGCTACAGTGTCGCTTCAGTTCTTCTTCTTCCGCAGTCCTCCTTCTTCACCTGTGCCTGCACGCTCAAGAGTTCAGCATCAGAGAGCAAAAACCTACTCTACCCTTCCCCCCCCCCCCCCCCCCCCGCGCGTCTCTCTCTCTCAGAATTCGCTCTTAGGAAAGCTCTCCCAGAGCAACCGGGTAATCGGGTACGCGGGTCGCGCCCGGGTCCAGGCCCACCGGCGTGCGGTGGTGGGCGAGGAGTGCAGGTCGGGCTAATCGGGTCGGAGCCAGGTCCGCGGGGCGTGAGCGTGGAAGAGGCCGGGTAATCAGGCGGGTGAAGGGGACCTCACCCCGTGAACTGAGGCAAACAGCTTAAGGCAATTTTTGCCTTTAAGCGCCCGCGCACCTCTGCGAGTTTCCGAGGTGGGACTAAATGTCCCACCCCAATTTGGGCGCCCACGCGGAGGAGGCAGCGGCCAGTCGAAGCTTCACGCGAGGGCTTCGCCCCAGCTGCAGCCTGGGACTCTTCACGAAGATGCCCCGCGCAGCCTGGGAACCTGATCTGGGCGTGGCGCGCCTGGAGCAGCAGGTCGAAGGAGCTTCGCTGCTCAGCAATGGCGACGTCGGGCGGAGTACCTGCTCACAAGGAAACGGCCTCTCGGCCTAATCAGATACGCGAAGGACCTTCGCCGTAGCACGGCGAAGGTGATCGGGGGGTCTGCAGTTGGCTGGCCGGAGCCTAAGGGCCGCCCTAGGTCAAACTGCAGGGGGCGACATGGGTTTGTTCGGGGGAGTTGCAGAGGGCGATTCGGGGGAAGTGGAAGGGCGGAGGATGATCAGGATGAGGAGGAGAAGGTTCTGTGGTGGTCGGCGAGCCGTGTGGGTTGCTGGAGTGATGGGAGCGGGTCGCCGGAGTGTGGCCGGAGGTGGAGAAGGTGAGGGTGATTGGTCAGAATCGAGGGCGACAGTAAAGGTTTAAAGTGAGGAAAAGGAAGAGGGGAGGAAGAGGAGAAGTTATACCTACTTAGCAGGACGAGGAGGGGCCGGAGCAGGCGACAGTCGTATCGACTGTCGCCGGAGAAGAAATTGCCCATAGGAAGGAGTAGCGGCGAGGAGAGGGCCGGAGAGGCGCCAGCTGGGTGCGGCGTGACGCGGAAAGATCGAGGGAAGGTAACCCTGCTGCTGGTAATGCGGCAGGGCGACGAGGAGGAGGAGGAGAGGCCGCCGGAGCAAGGGGGCGTCTGTCGGAGTGGGAAGGGAGGAATTTAGGGGGTGTCTCCGTTAGATCCGAGCTGGGAAGAACGGCAGAGCGACGGGGGTATTTATAGGGGCAGAACCAGAGAGGAGGGCGGAGGGAGACTACGTGTCTCCCTCGCCGGAGGACGCCGGAGGAAGGATACCCATACCGTCCGTGCGTTCGCACGGCCGGTATGGGTGGGTGCAGCGCTCAGGGGGGTGTCCCTGTGGTGGCTGACGACGTAGGGTACCCCCCCATTGACTTGCCAGGGCCCCTCCCTCACCCTACGCGGCGCCATGCTCCGCGGAAGGTCGCCGGAGCATGGCGCTGCTCAGGTTTTGCAGGAGGGACCTAAATGCAAAGAACGAAGGAGAGTTAGGGGCTAAAATGTGAGGGTTCAAAAGTTGAGGGCCAAAAAGTAAATATATGAGGACCAAAGTGTAAAGTTGGTCAAGAAGGTTTCTTCTTAGGCCCAAATTTTTATACATGACTAATTAGGACCTAAGGATTCTGATGGTGAATTTTATTCCTGCTTAAACCTTGTTTGACCGGTCAATTTACGCAAAAATCCAAATTAAGTTGTAATTGGGCATGGTTCTCAATGTAGGTTAAAATGGGTTCCTAAGGCCAAATTGAAAGTCCTAAACCCTAGAGATTATTTTTCTATGAATTTTAGAGGGTTTAGTTGATTTTTACCTTACCTCGAACCACGTGAATTGAAGTGGGTTTGTTTTTAGGGTTACAGGATGTCATTTAATTCCTTGGAGTTGCTGTAGCCCTTATTGAGTCATCTCATCCCACTTTTCTTCTTATTAGGTTGTTTTGACCTATGTTTGGACCCTGAGTTACCCTATTTTCAGATCGGATTGGTGAAATTGCATTTTTACCCCTTAGTTTCTATTTTCTTTGCAAACTCAGAATCTGTCTGAGCCAAGCCTTTCTATGGTTATGTAGGAGCTTTTAGTCTCTGTATTAGGTCAAAATGAGCTAGTTATGGCTTATGATGAGGTTCGCATCATACCCCCATGCCTAGCTTTTGCTAATCCCTTAGCAAAAACTTAAGGTTTCAACCCTTGTTCTAGACCATGATATTCTTAACAACTTCAGGTAAGTGCCTTTCTTTTGAACCTAGATTAGGTTAGAATGCTGACCATAGGCTTAAAAGGTACTCTAGTACCAATCAAGATCCAAATCTGTCTAGCCTCAGCCTCAGCCCTTAGCAAAGGTTTTTAAGACCCACAAGAACTAACCTAAGGTTTATTGGACTTTGTAGTTAAAGCACCCCGTGCTTGAAACGATTTTTGCCCTGGTTCAGTTCGCAGTGCGTTTTGCAAGAGAGATAGAAAGTTTTTCTGTTTGGAGAGTTTTCTCTCTCTTTTTCTTTTTAGTTCTATCCTAGGATTGGCTTTTTCAACACGGTATGTATCAGATTCATTGCTCCCATCATCAATCCTCAAGGGTTCCTGGCAATCGATGCTTCGAGATAGCATCGTCCATGGCAACCCCCAGAACCCTGGCTATTGAGATTTCGAGATAATCTCATCCATGGTGTTCCGTGGCTGAATTCAGACCCTGACAGTTGACATTTCGTGATAATGCCATCCATGGAATCTGAACTAGCAGGGTGCTTACATGCCCCCAGTAGGATATGTGAATATCCTAAGAGACAAGCACCGAGGAGATGATATTTTGTTACGCGTCTTTGAGCGGATTTCCCGCCTCTCTGCGCTGGGAACTCGTCCAAATCAACTTGTGTTGATCGGCCGTTCCTATTCTAGGTGTATTTTCAGAATTTTTGCGACGCTCCTGCGTGATTTTGAATTTTTTATGCTTACTGAACCAGGCAGTGTGTGGGGTTGGGGTGCTTAGGTTACTGAGTCCCGTAAACCAGAAGTTAGTTAGCGAGGTCAAATACTCCCTAAGCCTTGGACCTAGTACTTAAGCTTTTCATTTTCCTCAACCTCTTAAGGATTGTCTAGATCTTAATGGATACTAAGAGTCTATCAAGAATGCCTAAGGTTTGCATTCTTACTAATCTTACCAAGCACTTTTCATTTCTTTTCTTGAGAAATGGTCTAGACTAAGGTTAATTCCTTAGCTTCTTACTAATGACTATTACTCTTTTCTTTCATCTTTTTGTGCTCCTTTTCATTTTGTTTCTTTTCCTTCTCCACAAAATTTCCTTTCTCCTCTTATTCTTTTTATTTTGAAAAATTTTTAATTTTTTTGGTGTTTTTGGCATATGTGGCATATGTGAATTTTTTTGTTTAAAACCTTTTTTTCTAGAAGTTTTGCACTTATACCCTCCCATGCCTAAGACTTACAATGTCCTCATTGTGATTTAGGGATTTTTATTTACTTAATTTATTCCTTAAGACAGATATTTTTGTGAGTGAATGGGTCAGGATGAATTCTGCGGACGATTTCTAATCTCAGATGCAAGCATCTAAGGTGGAGTCGGCTGTCTTAAAGGGTGAACCTTAAGTGCACAATGGTGTCAGAAAAAGGTTTTAGATTTTCAAGAAATGACGGGCTGCCTCCCGCTAAGCGCTGAGTTTTACGCCATCGGCCGGGCGTAGTAAGCTAAAGGGGAATGGAGGATGAGAGATGACTCAGCCAAATCAGTAGAAGTCACATCAATGAACGGCTTGAGTCTCTGACCGTTCACGATGAAAGGTTCGGAATCGTGGCTGAGTGGACTGATTTCAATTGCTCCATTTCCAAAAACCTGTCGGACTCAATATGGTCCAACCCACTTAGATCGCAGTTTTCCTGGGAGAGTTTTAGTCGGGCATCAAAGAGTAGGACCTTTTGACCAGGATGAAAGATCTTTCTCGAGATATGCTTGTCATGGAAGGCTTTAACCTGCTCCTTGTAGTTTCGTGAGTTCTCATACGCGTCTAAGCGTAATTCATCGATCTCGCTGATTTGGAGTTTTCTGTGGGTTTCAGCCTTGGAAAGATCCAGATTACAGTTCCGTACTGCCCAATAGGCTTTATGCTCCAGTTCTACGGGAAGGTGACACACCTTTCTGTACACCAGTCTAAAGGGAGACATGCCTAATTGGGTCTTGTGGGCGGTCCTATAGGCCCACAATGCTTCCGGAAGTCGGGACGACCAGTCCTTCCTGTCAGGCCGAACAGTGACTTACAGGATTTTCTTGATCTCCCGATTTGACAACTCAGCTAGACCATTTGTTTGGGGGTGGTAAGGGGTAGAGATTCGATGAGACACCCCAAATTTGGCCATCAGTGACCTAAACTGAGCATTTGTAAAATGGGTCCCCCCATTAGAGATTATAGCATAGGGAATCCCGAACCTCGAGAAAATGTTTTGATGTATGAACTTAAGAACAATCTTGTGATCGCAGGTTCGAGTCGGTATGGCTTCGATCCATTTGGACACGTAGTCCACCGCAAGCAGAATGTACTCGAAACCATCCGAAACAGGAAAGGGGCCCATAAAATCAATCCCCCACACGTCAAAGATTTCACATACGAGAATTGGCTGCAAAGGCATCATGTCTCGACGGTTCATGTTGCCCAAAGTCTGGCAACGACTGCATGCCTTGCAGTGACTGTATGCGTCTTTGAATAGTGTAGGCCAATAGAAGCCACACTGGAGGACTTTGGATGCGATTTTATGCCCTGAGAAATGGCCACCGCATGTCTGGTCATGGCAAAAAGATAAGATATTGCTGACTTCTTCTTCCGGGACACATCTCCGAATAATTTGATCAGCACCTATGCGGAAAAGGTACGGGTCTTCCCAAATGTAATACTTGGAATCAGAACGTAATTTGTCTTTCTCAGCCTTCGGCCAATCAGACGGTGTCTGATGAGAAGCCAAGTAGTTCACTATATCAGCAAACCATGGAAGTCTAGTACCAACAGTAAGCAGGTGCTCATCAGGAAAGTGTTCCGTGATGGGTCCGGAAGGGTCGATGATCTCAGAAGGAAGACGGGACAGATGGTTGGCTACCACATTCTGCCTTCCCGCCTTGTCGCGAGTCTCAAGATCGAATTCTTGCAACAGCAAGATCCAACGGATTAGTCGGGGCTTCGCGTCCTTCTTGGCAAGGAGATGCCTTACAGCCATGTGATCCGAGTAAATGATGACATGGGAACCCAGAAGATACGATCGGAATTTTTCAAGGGCAAATACTACGGCTAGCAGCTCTTTTTCCGTAACCGTATAGTTACGCTGAGCCTCGTCCAGTGTCTTGCTAGCGTAGTAGATGACCACGGATTTCCCATCAGCTTTCTGCCCCAGGACCGCTTCTACAGCGAAATCAGATGCATCGCACATGATCTCAAAGGGTTGAGACCAATCAGGGGATTGTAGGATAGGTGCCTGGGTGACTCGGTCACGCAGGTTTTCAAAGGCTAGTGTGCATTCCTTGGAGATTTCAAAGGGTACATCCTTAGAGAGAAGCGAAGTCAAGGGGCGCGCGATTTTCGAGAAATCTGGAATGAAGCGACGGTAAAAACCGACGTGCCCTAAAAAAGAACGGATGTCCCTGATCGAGCCAGGCATAGGAAGGCGAGATATTAGATCCACCTTAGCTCGATCCACCTGGATGCCTTTTTCTGAAATTAGATGTCCCAGGACAATTCCCTCAGGCACCATGAAATGACTCTTTTCCCAGGAAAGAACCAAGTTCACCTCAATGCATCGCTTGAGTATCTGGACCAAGTGTTGGAGGCAATCATCAAAAGATTCTCCAAAGACTGAAAAGTCATCCATGAAGACTTCCAGGAAATCACCTACCATATCTGAGAATATGGCAAGCATGCACCGCTGAAAGGTAGCAGGTGCATTGCAAAGACCGAAAGGCATCCTTCGAAAAGCGTACGTTCCGAAGGGGCAGGTGAACGTGGTCTTTTCTTGGTCCTCAGGATGGATTGCCACCTGGTTATAACCGGAGTACCCGTCAAGAAAGCAGAAGAACTTATTTCCCGCTAGTTTCTCGAGAATTTGATCAATGAAGGGTAGTGGGAAATGATCCTTCTTCGTGGAGGGATTGAGTCGGCGGTAATCTATACAGACTCTCCACGCATTGGCTAATCGGGTAGGAATGATTTCTCCGGTTTCAGTCGTTATGGTGGTGAGTCCTACCTTTTTAGGCACAACCTGAATTGGGCTCACCCAACGACTATCGGAGATCGGTTAGATGATCCCGGCATCTAACCACTTGATGATCTCCTTTTTCATGACCTCCTGCAGATTAGGGTTTAAACGTCTCTGCATTTCACGAGAAGGTCGTGCGCCCTCTTCTGAATAGATATGATGAGTACAATAAGAGGGGCTTATTCCAGTCAAATCATCGAGAGTCCACCCGATGGCTCTGCGATGTTGCTGGAGGCAGCAATCAGACGAGATTCCTGTTCGGGATTGAGGTTGGAATTGATAATCACAGGGAGGGTCTGATTGGAACCCAAAAAGATGTATTTCAAGTGAGCAGGAAGAGGCTTTAACTCGAGGATAGGATTATCAGCAACAGCGGGTGGTTCAGTGTAGATGTGAGGTTCAAGGGTAGGAGTTACTGGGTTGTTTCTATCTGGATTCAACTCCTCCGTTTGCAGGTCAAGATCCTTCTGTGGTTGGTGAGGCATAATCGAGTCATTCTGGAGGTGTGATTCATCAACCAAAATCCTAACGTCACAAATCTGTTCGATGACACCGCAATTAATTCCTTGTTGGGCCTTAAATATATCAATTTTTAAGGTTTGATCTCCAAATTTAAGCTCTATTTGGCCCTCCTCACAGCTGATGTTGGCTCTAGCAGTAGCCAAGAAAGGTCTCCCTAGAATGATTGGTGTATCCCTAGGGTTTTTAGGTGCATCCATATCTAAGACTATAAAGTCCACTGGGAAATAGAAATCCCACACTCTTACGATAACATCCTCGAGAATCCCTTTTGGTGACTTTATAGATCGATTTGCTAATTGTAATGTCACCTCGGTTGGTTTTAGCTCAGATTCTTCTAGATGGTCAAGTAAGGATGTGGGTATCAGGTTTATGGATGCACCTAAGTCTAACAAAGCTCTATCAAATTGGGTATCACCTATCTTGCAGGAAATCAGGGGAGTACCAGGATCTTTTGCCTTGGGTGGGAGTTTACTGAGGATTACAGAGCTGGCTTGCTCTGACAGGACAATTGGGCTCCCGCCCTTGGTTCGCGGCTTACGCTGGGGTGTACAAATATTCTTTAGAAATCGTGCGTAAGCTGGTACGTGGCGGATTGCATCCATCAAGGGGATGTTTATGTGGACCTGCTCAAAGAGCTTGACCAGGTCCTCCTCAGGTGCCACGGGCTTGGTGGTTTTCTTTCCTTTGGTCAAGGCCTCGGGAAACGGGATCTTGGTTGGTTCTTCTAGGATAGGTCTAGGTTGTGGATCTGGGATAGGGGTGGGGACGTCCTGGATTACTGTCCTAGGCTTGGGGTCACTACCGGGCTTGGAGTGGTTCGGATGAGGTGGGTCTTGGGTTTCCTTACCAGTACGAGTTGTTACGGAATTAAGTCCTGCCTGGTTTTGGTTGGGATTGGGTAAGATAGCTTGCTGCTGGTAACCTGCAAAGGAAGTGGAGGCCTCTATCCCGTCGGGTGAAGGAACAGAGGGGGCCTAATAAATCATATGGGCATGGCCTGGGTTTGGGTTCATAACGCGCCGCTGGGTTGGCACGTTATTAGGATTAGGCAGAGGTTGGGAAGGAAGAGTACCTGGCTGGCGAGAGTTTGTCAACTGGGTCAATTGGTTTCGGACCTCTGTAAGTTCATCCTTATGTTGTTTTTCGATAGCCGCATTCGTTCTTTGAATGTCAGCCAGGGTCTGAAGGATAAGGGACATTTGATCTTGATTTGGCCCAGATGGGTAAGTAGGGTTGGGCCGAGGCTGAGGTGGCTGGAAAGGACGAGGAGGTTGTGGGCGGGGTTGGAAGGATGGTCTTTGGGTTTGGGAATTTCCCGCCCGCTGAAAGTTAGGATGGTTTCACCATCCAGGATTGTAGGTGTTGGAGAACGGGTCGTTCTGGATGGCGTTGAGGTCCTCGCAGGTCTGAGGAGCCTCCAGAGAGTCAGAGAAAGAGGGAATGGAATTCCCCTGGCAGGTGTAGAAGGAATTGGAAAGACCTCCGGGCAAAGATTCGGATGATGGGTCCATCCTAGGAGAATATTGATGGAGAATGTTTTGCACAGTTTCCCTTGTGGAAGGAGGCTGTGCGAAAGGGTTATGCGCAGAGGTGGCTCGCTGCAGATGCTGAGTCAGCTCATCCACCTTCTTTTCGATAATCGAGACCTTGTCCAATCGACTGGCCATTAACTCCAAGTCGACTGATGCGGACAGGCCCTGCGTCTCGTGTGCTCCCCTGAGATTTGTCGCTGTGCGGGTATTCGTCCTGTCGAATAATCCCATGGAGTCATTGTTGATGGAGTTCTCGCACATGTTTTCGAGAATCTCCCACACGGTGTCTTCATGTTGACCCATGATATTTCCTCCGCAGGTTGCATTGACGAAAAGACGGATGTCCTCACGGAGTCCCTGGTAAAAGGATTAGACCTGTTCCAATTTAAGAACTCCGTGATGGGGGCACTTTCTCATGAGATCCTGAAAACGGTCCCATGCCTCATGGAGAGGTTCCCCTGTTTGTTGGGTGAAATGTGTAATCTGATGGCGCAAGGCGTTGGTTCGACCAACAGGGAAGAACTTTTTCAAGAACTCGGACTGAAGTTCTTCCCAATTGTTGATAGGCCAGGTCTGAGTTTGATACCAATGGGCGGCCTTGTCCATAAGAGAAAAGGAGAACATCTTCATGAGAAGAATATCTCGATTTTGCGCATCTGACCCAAAAGTTTGGGCTAGATGCTTTAGCTGTTTAATGTGCTGGAAGGGATCTTCAGAATTAAGCCCATGGAATTTAGGTATAGCGTGAATCATATTGGGCTTTAATTCAGAGTCAGGTCCCCCAGTCGGGATTCTGACTCGAGGCTCGATGGCCACCGCAGCAGGATTATAATGGTCCCGCATCATGGGACGCTGCGGTGGGTGCACAAAGTTTTGGAAGAGGTCGTTGAGTCGCTGGAGCTGGTGCTCCAGATTGTTTTCTTCCTCAATTGGCTGAGCCATGATAGAAGAAGAGTTTGATTTGGAATCGGAAGAGAGAATGATGGGGTTAGGTTGCTGCTCAAACATGGGAGTCAAGGCTGGGCCTTGACGAGAGTGAAATTTTAAAGGAGATCTTAAGGGTGGTCTTAAGGATCTCCTACCGTTCATGCACTGTTGGAGTGGAAGAGGTTAGAAGGTGCCAGACCCAATCGAGACACCCAAAAATGTGTTGGGTGACTATAGAGGTGTGGGGCAGATGGACCCCTTGATCAGAAAGATCGTCCACCTGAGAATTACCTAGGCAGCCAGAGAGGGTGAGTCCCGCGAAGACCCCTACACGGTAGAGCGTCCCCACAGGTTACAGGGTTTCCCCCACCCGACCTCTCTTGTCACTGCGGTTCCAGGTAGACCAGAATGGGGATCTTGACCTCTTAAGTCTACTAATTTTAGTTTAAGATCAGGGTGCTTAAAGTTACACTTGAACTCTTAGGTATTTTGAGTGAGAAAGTGACCTAATTTTAAGGTTGGTTGACCCAAGGGGTCAACTTTACCTCTTGTTCCTTTGAGAGCTTTTGGGTCCTTTCTTTTTGGGTTCAAGTGTTTAGAGAGCCAATTGTTTAGGGTTTCTCTGAATAAGTGTGTTCAATCAATGGTTTAGGCACACTTCTTTTGGATTTTCTCTATTCTTGATTTAAGTAGTGTGTCTCTAAAACCCTAATGTTGAATCTTATGTTGGCTTTACTTGGTCCAGTTAGTTCTTTGGTGGGTAAGTAGGGCTCAAGCAAGAATGTGTTAGCCCCTAAATACCCTTAATAGTGTGCAGGAATAATGGGTTGAAAACATGCAACTTCTTATGGTTTACTAAGTATAGAAGACAGGTTAGCCCTATATTGCTTGTTCTTTTCTTTTCTTCCTCTTTAGAATTTAAAGGTTGAGAGGATAGAAAATTACCTGTCCTCGGAGTGGTTGTCGTGTGGTTGCTTGTCTTCTCGATTTTCCTGTATCTGCACAAAAGAGGAGATTATTAGAAATTTAAAAAAAGGAATTTAATTACCTCTAGAATAGCCGTTGCTCCCCGGCAACGGCGCCAAAAATGAAACGGTCGGCAACAACTATGATTAGGTTTTGCTATAGCGTTGTAGTATAACTAGTTATTGCCATCATTTCAAATATATATACATATATTTGTTTACTCGGGAATAACAATTCTCCCGAGGTCGAACTCAGGGAGCAAGTCGTATTCTAGAGATATACATGTTCTATTACAATAATAAAGAGAGAGAGAGAGAGAGATGAAAGTTGGTTTCTTCTTCTTCTCTTCTTTCTTCCTCTTTGTCTTCTCTCCTCTTTGGCTTTTGTTCTTCCTGTTCTTCTTCTTCTTCTTTTCTTGCTTCTTGCTTCTCTTCTTCTTCTGCTTTCTGTTTCTTCACTTGGCTGCTCCTTCTCTCTTCTTTTCTTCTTCTTCTTTGTCTTCACCTGTCTTCAGGACGTCGTCTGATTTTCCAATCAGATGACTTAACCCGCGGATGCTACAGTGTCTCTTCAGTTCTTCTTCTTCCGCAGTCCTCCTTCTTCACCTGTGCCTGCACGCTCAAGAGTTCAGCATCAGAGGGCAAAAACCTACTTACCCTTCCCCCCCCCCCGCCCCCCCGCGTCTCTCTCTCGCAGAATTCGCTCTTAGGAAAGCTCTCCCAGAGCAACTGGGTAATCGGGTACGCGGGTCGCGCCCGGGTCCAGGCCCACCGGCGTGCGGTGGTGGGCGGGGAGTGCAGGTCGGGCTAATCGGGTCGGAGCCAAGTCCACGGGGCGTGAGCGCGAACGAGGCCGGGTAATCGGGCGGGTGAAGGGGACCTCACCCCATGAACTGAGGCAAATAGCTTAAGGAACTTTTTGCCTTTAAGCGCCCGCGCGCCTCTGCGAGTTTCCGAGGTGGGACTAAATGTCCCACCCCAATTTGGGCGCCCGCGCGGAGGAGGCAGCGGGCAGTCGAAGCTTCACGTGAGGACTTCGCCCCAGCTGCAGCCTGGGACTCTTCACGAAGATGCCCCACGCAGCCTGGGAACCTGATCTGGGCGTGGCGCGCCTGGAGCAGCAGGTTGAAGGAGCTTCGCTGCTCAGCAATGGCGACGGCAGGCAGAGTACCTGCTCACAGGGAAACGGCCTCTCGGCCTAATCAGATACGCGGAGGACCTTCGCCATAGCACAACGAAGGTGATCGGGGGGTCTGCAGGTGGCGGGTCGGAGCCTAAGGGCCGCCCTAGGTTAAACTGCAGGGGGCGAGATGGGTTTGTTCGGGGGAGTTGCAGAGGGCGATTCGGGGGAAGTGGAAGGGCGGAGGATGATCAGGATGAGGAGGCAAAGGTTCTGTGGTGGTCGGCGAGCCGTGTGGGTTGCTGGAGTGATGGGAGCGGGTCGCCGGAGTGTGGCCGGAGGTGGAGAAGGTGAGGGTGATTGGTCGGAATCGAGGGCAACAGTAAAGGTTTAAAGTGAGGAAAAGGAAGAGGGGAGGAAGAGGAGAAGTTATACCTACTTAGCAGGACGAGGAGGGGCCGGAGCAGGCGACAGTCGTATCGACTGTCGCCGGAGAAGAAATTGCCCAAAGGAAGGAGCAGCGGTGAGGAGAGGGCCGGAGAGGCGCCAGCTGGGTGCGGCGTGACGCGGAAAGATCGAGGGAAGGTAACCCTGCTGCTGGTAATGCGGCAGGGCGACGAGGAGGAGGAGGGGAGGCCGCCGGAGCAAGGGGGCGTCTGTCGGAGTGGGAAGGGAGGAATTTAGGGGGTGTCTCCGTTAGATCCGAGCTGGGAAGAACGGCGGAGCGACGGGGGTATTTATAGGGGCAGAACCAGAGAGGAGGGCGGAGGGTGACGATGTGTCTCCCTCGCCGGAGGACGCCGGAGGAAGGATACCCATACCGTCCATGCGTTCGCACGGCCGGTATGGGTGGGTGCAGCGCTTAGGGGGTGTCCCTGTGGTGGCTGACGACGCAGGGTACCCCCCATTGACTTGCCAGGGCCCCTCCCTCACCCTGCGCGGCGCCATGCTCCGCGCAAGGTCGCCGGAGCATGGCGCTGCTCAGGTTTTGCAGGAGGGACCTAAACGCAAAGAACGAAGGAGAGTTAGGGGCCAAAATGTGAGGGTTGAAAAGTTGAGGGCCAAAAAGTAAATATATGAGGACCAAAGTGTAAAGTTGGTCAAGAAGGTTTCTTCTTAGGCCCAAATTTTTATACATGACTAATTAGGACCTAAGGATTTTGATGGTGAATTTTATTTCTGCTTAAACCTTGTTTGACCGGTCAATTTACGTAAAAAACCAAATTAAGTTGTTAATTGGGCATGGTTCTCAATGTAGGTCAAAATGGGTTCCTAAGGCCAAATTGAAAGTCCTAAACCCTAGAGATTATTTTTCTATGAATTTTAGAGGATTTAGTTGATTTTTATCTTGCCTCGAACCACGTGAATTGAAGTGGGTTTGTTTTTAGGGTTACAGGATGTCATTTAATTCCTTGGAGTTGCTGTAGCCCTTATTGAGTCATCTCATCCCACTTTTCTTCTTATTAGGTTGTTTTGACCTATGTTTGGATCCTGAGTTACCCTATTTTCAGATCGGATTGGTGAAATTGCATTTTTACCCCTTAGTTTCTATTTTCTTTGCAAACTCAGAATCTCTCTGAGCCAAGCCTTTCTAAGGTTATGTAGGAGCTTTTAGTCTCTGTATTATGTCAAAATGAGCTAGTTATGGCTTATGATGAGGTTCTCATCAATACCTATTCAGAAAAACCCTAAGCAATTGGCTCTCTAAAACACTTGAACCCTAAAAGACAAGACCTAATAAGTTCTCAAAGGAATCAATAGGTGAAGTTGACCCCTTAGGGTCAACCAACCTTCAACTTAGGTCACTCTTCGCACTCAAAAAGCTAAAAGTTCAAGTGAAAACTTAAGCACCTTGATCTTAAACTAAAATTGGTAGACTTAAGAGGTCAAGATCCCCATTCTGGTCTACCTGGAATCTCAGTGACAAGAGAGGTCGGGTGGGGGAAACCCTGTAACCCGTGGGGACGCTCTACCGTGTAGGGGTCTTCGCGGGACTCACCCTCTCTGGCTGCCCAGGTAATTCTCAGGTGGTCGATCTTTTGATCAAGGGGTCCATCTGCCCCGCACCTCTATAGTCACCCAACATCTTGGGTGCCTTGATTGGGTCCATCACCTGCTAAACTCATCTCTTCCAACAGTGTATGTTTGGTAGGAGGTCCTTGAAACCTCCTTTAGCACTTCACTCTCCTCGAGGCTGAGCCTCAGTGCCCTTGTTTGAGAAAACAACACTTCACATCGACCTCTCCTCCGACTCCGAACCCAACTCACCTTCTTCTTCCACAATGGCTCAGCCAGTTGAGGAAGAAAACAATCTGGAGCACCAGCTCCAGGGACTCAATGACTTCTTCCAGAACTTTGTGCACCCACCGCAGCGTTCTATGATGCGGGACCATTATAATCCTACTGCGGTGGCTATTGAGCCTCGAGTCAGAATACCGACTGGTGGACCTGATTTTGAATTAAAGCCCAATATGATTCATGCTATACCTAAATTCCATGGGCTTAATTCTAAAGACCTTTCCAGCACATCAAACAGCTGAAGTATCTGACCCAAACTTTTGGGTCAGATGCACAAAATCGGGACATTCTCCTCATGAAGATGTTCTCCTTCTCCCTTATGGACAAGGCCGCTCATTGGTACCAGACTCAGACCCGGCCGATCAACAATTGGGAAGAACTTCAGTCCGAATTTTTGAAGAAGTTCTTTCCCGTTGGTCGGACCAATGCCTTGTGCCATCAGATTACCTACTTCACTCAGCAAACGGGAGAACCTCTCCATAAGGCATGGGATCGCTTTCAGGATCTCATGAGAAAGTTCCCCCATCACGGAGTTCCTAAATGGGAACAAGTCCAGTCTTTTTACCAGGGACTCCGTGAAGATATTAGGCTTTTCGTCAATGCAACTTGCGGAGGGAATATCATGGGTCAACATGAGGACACCGTGTGGGAGATTCTCGAAAACATGTGCGAGAACTCCATCAACAATGACTCCATGGGCTTATTCGACAGGACGAATACCCGCGCATCGACGAACCTTAGGAGAGCACATGAGACGCAGGACCTGTCCACATCAGTCGACCTGGAATTAATGGCCAGTCGATTGGACAAGGTCTCAATCATTGAGAAGAAGTTGGATGAGCTGACTCAGCACTTGCAGCGAACCACCTCTGCGCATAACTCCTTTGTACAGCCTTCGTCCACACGGGAAACTATGCAAAACATTCTCCACCGATCTTCTCCTGGGATGGATCCATATCCACCCCCATCTGATTCTCGGATCAGAGGGTCATCCGATCCTTTCTATACCAGTCCGGGAAATTTCATTACCCCTTTCTCTGATCCTTTGGAGGTTCCTCAGACCTGCGAGGACCTCAATGCCATACAGAATGACCCATTCTCCAACACCTATAACCCTGGATGGCGAAACCATCCCATCCTCCAGTGGGCGGGAAATTCCCAAACCCAAAGACCACCCTTTCAGCCCCACCCACAACCCCCTCGTCCTTACCAGCCGCCTCAGCCTCGGCCCAACCCTACCTATCCTTCAGGGCCAAATCAGGACCAAATGTCCCTTATTCTTCAGACTCTGGCTGACATTCAAAGAACGAATGCGGCTATTCAAAAGCAACACAAGAACGAACTTACAAAGGTTCGAAATCAACTGGCCCAGTTTTCAAATTCTCACCAGCTAGGCACACTTCCTTCCCAACCTCTCCCTAACCAGAATAACGTGCCAACACAGCGGTGCGTTATGAACCCAAACCCAGGCCAAGCACACATGATTTATCAGGACCCCTCTGTTCCATCACCCGACGGGATGGAGGCTTCCACTTCCTATGCGGGCTATTAGCAGCAACCCATCTTACCCAACCCCAACCAAAACCAGGCAGGGCTAAATTCCGTAACAACCCGTAGTGGTAAGGAAACCCACGATACACCCTATCCAAACTACTCCAAGCCTGGTAGTGATCCCTACCCTAGGACAGTAATCCAGGACGTTCCTATCCCTGTCCCAGATCAAAGACCTGGATCTATCCTAGAAGAACCAACCAAGGTTCCATTTCCCGAGGCCTTGACCAAGGGAAAGAAGACTACCAAGCCCGTGGCACCTGAGGAGGACCTGGTCAAGCTCTTTGAGCAGGTCCAAATAAACATCTCCTTGATGGATGCAATTCGCCATGTACCGGCTTATGCACGATTCTTAAAGAATGTGTGTACACCCCAACGTAAGCCACGAACCAAGAGTGGGAGTCCAATTGTACTGTCAGAGCAAGCCAGCTCTATAATCCTAAGCAAACTCCCACCCAAGGCTAAAGATCCTGGTACTCCCCTGATTTCCTACAAGATAGGTGATACCCAATTCGATAGAGCATTGCTAGACTTGGGTACTTCCATAAATCTGATACCCACATCCTTACTTAACCACCTAGAAGAATCTGAGTTAAAATCGACTGAGGTGACATTACAATTAGCAGATCGATCTATAAAGTCACCAAAAGGGATTCTCGAGGATGTTATTGTAAGAGTGCGGGATTTCTATTTTCTTGTGGACTTTATAGTCTTAGACATGGACGCACCTGAAAACCCTAGGGATACACCGATCATTCTGGGGAGACCTTTCTTAGCTACTGCTAGAGCCAACATCAGCTATGAGGAGGGCCAAATAGAGCTCAAATTTGGGAATCAAACCCTAAAAATTGATATATTTAAGGCCCGGCAAGGAATCAATTGCGGTGTCATCGAACAGATTTGTGATATCAGGGCTTTGGTTGATGAAATACATTTTGAAGATGACCTGATTATACCTCATCAACCACAGAAAGATCGTGAATCACAATCAGAGGAGTCAATATCAGATTTAGACAGACCAATAGCTCCTACCCTTGAACCTCACATCTACCCTGAACCACCCACTACTGCTGGTAACCCCATCCTTGAACTGAAACCCCTTCCCGATCATTTGAAATACATCTTTTTGGGTTTTAATCAGACCCTTCCTGTGATTATTAATTCCAAGCTTAATCCCGAACAGGAATCCCGTCTGATTGCTGTTCTCCAGCAACATCGCAGAGCCATTGGATGGACTCTCGATGATTTGACTGGAGTAAGTCCCTCTTATTGCACGCATCATATTTATTCAGAAGAGGGTGCACGACCTTCTCGTGAGATGCAGAGACGTTTGAACCCCAATCTGCAGGAGGTCGTGAAAAAGGAGATCATCAAGTGTTTAGATGCAGGGATCGTCTACCAGATCTTCGATAGTCATTGGGTAACCCCAATTCAAGTTGTGCCTAAAAAGGCAGGGCTTACCACCATAACGACTGAAATCGGAGAAGTCATTCCTACCGATGACTCAATTCCTCCACGAAGAAGGATCATTTCCCACTACCTTTCATTGATCAGATTCTCGAGAAATTAGCGGGAAATCGATTCTTCTGCTTTCTTGATGGGTACTCCGGTTATAACCAGGTAGCTATTCATCCTGAGGACCAAGAGAAGACCACATTCACCTGCCCCTTCGGAACGTACGCATTCCGAAGGATGCCTTTCAGTCTTTGCAATGCACCTGCGACTTTTCAGCGGTGCATGCTTGCCATATTCTCTGATATGGTAGGTGATTATCTGGAAGTCTTCATGGATGACTTTTCAGTTTTCAGGGCATCATTTGATGATTGCCTCCAGCACTTGGTCCATATACTTAGGCACTGCATCGATGTTAATTTGGTTTTTTCCTGGGAAAAGATCCACTTTATGGTGCTTGAGGGGATCATCCTAGGACATCTTATTTCTGAAAAAGGCATCCAAGTGGATCGAGCTAAGGTTGATCTAATTTCTCACCTTCCTATTCCTAGCTCGATCAGGGACATCCGTTCTTTTCTGGGGCATGTCGATTTTTACCGTCGTTTCATTCCTGATTTCTCGAAAATCGTGCGCCCCCTGACGACTCTCCTCTCTAAGGATGTACCCTTTGAAATCTCCAAGGAATGCACTTAAGCTTTTGAGAACCTTTGTGACCGAGTCACCCAGGCTCCCATCCTACAATCCCCTGATTGGTCTCAACCCTTTGAAATCATGTGTGATGCGTCTGATTTCGCTGTAGGAGCGATTTTGGGGCAGAAAGCTGACGGGAAACCCGTGGTCATCTACTACGCTAGCAAGACACTTGACGAGGCTCAGCGTAACTATACAGTTACGGAGAAAGAGCTACTAGCCGTAGTATTTGCCCTTGAAAAATTCCGATCTTATCTCCTGGGTTCCCATGTCATCATCTACTCGAATCACACAGCTGTAAGGCATCTCCTTGCCAAGAAGGACGCGAAGCCCCGACTAATTCGCTGAATCTTGCTGTTAAAAGAATTCGATCTCGAGATTCGCGACAAGGCGGGAAGACAAAACGTGGTAGCTGACCATTTGTCCCGCCTTCCTTCTGAGATTATCAACCCTTCCGGACCCATCACGGAGCATTTCCCTGATGAGCACCTGCTGACTATTGGTACTAGACTTCCATGGTTTGCTGATATAGTAAACTACTTGGCATCTCATCAGATCCCGTCTGATTGGCCGAAGGCCAAGAAAGACAAATTGCGCTCTGATGCCAAGTATTACATTTGGGAAGATACGTACCTCTTCCGAATAGGTGCTGACCAAATCATCCAGAGATGTGTCTCGGAAGGTGAAGTCAATGATATCCTTTCCTTCTGCCATGACCAGGCATGCGGTGGCCATTTCTTTAGGCACAAAACCGCATTGAAAATTCTCCAGTGTGGCTTCTACTGGCCCACACTGTTCAAAGATGCATATAGTCACTGCAAAGCATGCAGTCATTGCCAAACTTTGGGCAACATGAGCCATCGCGACATGATGCCTTTGCATTCGATTCTCGTATGCAAAATCTTTGATGTTTGGCTGATTGATTTTATGGGCCCCTTTCCTGTTGCAGATGGTTTCGAATACATTCTGCTGGCTGTGGACTACATGTCCAAATGGATCGAAGCCATACCGACCCGAACCTGTGATTACAAAATCGTTCTCAAATTCATTCATCACAATATCTTCTCACGGTTCGGGATTCCTCGTGCTATCATCTCAGATGGGGGGACCCATTTCACGAATGCTCAGTTTAGGTCACTGATGATCAAATACGGGGTGTCTCACCAAATTTCTACTCCTTATCACCCCCAGACTAATGGTCTAGCTGAGCTATCAAATCGGGAGATCAAGAAAATCCTGCAGGTCACTGTTCGGCCTGATAGGAAGGACTAGTCATCCCGACTTCCGGAAGCCTTGTGGGCTTATAGGACCACCCACAAAACCCAATTAGGCATGTCTCCCTTTAAACTGGTGTACGGGAAGGTGTGTCACCTTCCCAATGAACTGGAGCACAAAGCCTATTGGGCAGTACGGAATTGTAATCTAGATCTTTCGAAGGCTGGAACCCACAGAAAGCTTCAAATCAGCGAGATCGATGAATTACGCCATGATGCGTACGAGAACTCGCGAATCTACAAGGAGCAGGTTAAAACTTTCCATGACAAGCATATCTCTAGAAAGATCTTTCACCCTAGAAGGTGATGTAAACACATTTACACTACTTAAAATGTCTATTTTTGCATGTTCTTAAGCATAGGATTGCATTTCATGATATAAATATTGCATAACATGCATCATCTTGCATTTAGAGTAGTTTGAATAAAATGTAGGTTAATTATCTCCTTTTATGTGCTTGGACAGGGCAAACATTTTATCGGGGCCTCAGATCAAAGATCCAACCGTATGGATGTGATCAGGGCGACGATTGGAGTTCAACGACTCCAAGATCGCCCTAATCAGGCATCTGTAGCATCAGATAGTGACTAGGGAACCCTAGAAGATCAAGGGCCAGGATGGTGCAAATCCATACTTCAGATGACAAATCAGACCGCACGGATGAATTCGGATCGACGATCGCAACTCAACGACACAAAAATCGAGTCAATCCGACGTCCGTGTCACCATCTACAACTTCCAAAAGATGGACGGCCAAGATGGTGCCATGTGGCTCCATCTCGGTCGCCCAAATAGCCACCTACATTCCATGAAGAATGCGCACCCGCCCCCTCTCCGCCGTTGGATCTCGATCCAATGGCTGTGGGCGCAACGCTTTAAAATCATCCTCGCGACCGTTTCGACCGCGTAGCGCAGCGGCGACGAAGCTGCGGGCGAAGCTGAGGTCGCGGGATCGAGTCCCGCGAGCCTCAAATCAGGCGCAAGCGAGTAGGTGCGTGGAGCGTTGGATCTTGATCGGACGGTCGCGCGCGCCCGATAACGGTCACGCGCGATTGAACGCGTGGGGTCACGAGCGATCGCACGCGGGCGGGCGTGCAGCGCAGCGGGTGAAGGGGCATCTTAAGCCGTCCGATCGCTGAGAATCAAAGTGCGTGCGCATGCATTTCGCGCACAGGTAGCTGAGGCGGCGCGTGTGGGCACGGAAGCTACGCCCACGTTGGGGGCTTTAGCGACGGTTTTATCTATCACTAATGACCCCTCATTTATTATTTTGAAGTTGTAATGTCTATTTTGCCCCCACTCCTTGCAACTATAAAAGGAGACCCCCTCCATACGAAATTCTCATCCCTTCCTTCTCTTCTCTACCCCTCCAAAGCTCAAGAGAAGCTTGTCCCACACGCGGGATGCTTATCGCGAGATAAAGTCCAAATTTTCGTTCTCCTTCGGAAGTGGATCTCGTGATGACGACGGCGTGCTGCTCCGTTCCCGTTCTTCTGCTTCATCCTCCTTCGTCCTGCTTCGTTCTCCTTCGTCCAGGCGTCGTCCCGTCCGACTCGTCCTCCAAGCAACGGTCGAGGAGGATTTCTCTCTGCCTATTCTTTTTACTGCTTTCTAGTATAGATTTACTGCTTTCTAGTGTAGTTTTGCTCATCCTCCAAGCAATCGTCGAGGAGGATATTTCTCCCTCCATTCTTTTAATGCTTTCTAGAGTAAATTTATCGCTTTCTAGAGTATTTGTTTTATGCTTTGTAGTTGTAAGAGTGAATGAACAATCTCCTTAATGATAAATTCCTTGTTTATTCTACATTTCATTTTGATTTCTCTGTGTAATATTCTTTTTCTCTCTTACTCTCTCTCTCTCTCTCTTTTCTATTTATTGTAAATAATTAGATAGTTTTAAATTGAATTATTCCGTGACAAATAAAAAGAAACGCGTAGTTTTTAAATCAAACGTCCGCCTCCCTATGTTCGATCCGGAATTTCAATTTCGGTATAAATTTTATTTGTTGAACACGAATTCTTTGCTTTCAAACTACAGCGACAGGTTTTCCAAAACCGAACACGTTAGCGTAGCGATTCGTAACGTTCAACAGAAGGTCCTACTCTTTGATGCCCGACTCAAACTTTTCCCTCGGAAGTTGCGATCCAAGTGGGTCGGACCATACTTGGTCCGACAGGTTTTTGGAAATGGAGCCATCGAGATCAGTCCACTCAGCCATGATTCCGAACCTTTCATCGTGAACGGTCAGAGACTCAAACCGTTCATTGATGTAACTTCTACTGATTTGGCTGAATCATCTTATATCCTCCATTCCCCATGAGCTTATTGCGCCTAGCTGATGGCGTAAAACTCAGCGCTCAACGGAAGGCAGCCGGTCATTCTCCATGAAAGCCTGAAACCTTTTTTTACACCTTTGTGCACTTAAGGTTCACCCTTAAGACAACCGATCCACCTCAGGTGCTTGCATCTGGGATTAGAAATCGTCTGCAACAATCATCCCGGCCGATTCACTCACCAAAATACCTATCCTAAGGAATGAACTAAGTTGAATAAAAAAACCCTTAAGTCACAATGTGGACATTGCAAATCTTAAGCATGGGGGGGTATGAAAGTGCAAAACTTGTAAGAAAATGGTTTAAACAAAAAAATTCACATTTGCCAAAAACACCATAAAAATTAAAAATTTTTTTTTGAAAAAAATAATAAAAGAGGAGGAAGGAAATTTTGTGAAAAAGGAGCACAAAAATAAGAAAAAAGTGATAGTCATTAGTAAGAAACTAAGGAATTAACCCAAGTTCTAGACCCCATTCAAGAAAAGAATTGAAAAGTGCACAGTAAGATTAGTAAGAATGCGAACCTTAGGCATTCTTGGATAGACTCTCAGTACCCATTAAGATCTAAACATTCCTCAAGAGGTTGAGGAAAATGAAAAGCTTAAGCATCAGGTCCAAGGCTTAGGAAGTATTTGGCCTCGTTGACTAACTTCTGGTTTACGGGACTCAGTAACCTAAGCACCCTAACCCCACACATAGCCTGGTTCACTAAGCGTAAAAATCAAAATCACGTAGAAGCATCGCAAAATTCTGAAAATAACACCTAGAGTGGGAGCGGCTGATCAACACAAGTTGATTTGGATGAGTTCCCAGCGCGGAGAGGTGGGAAATTCCCCTCGAAGATGCGTAACAAAATATCATCTCCTCGGTGCTTGTCTCTTAGGATATTTATATATCCTACTGGGGGCATGTAAGCACTCTGCTGGTTCAGATTCCATGGATGGCATTATCACGAAGTGTCAGTTGCTAGGGTCTGGATTCGGCCACGGAACACCATGGATGGGATTATCTCGAAATCTCAATAGCCAGGGTTCTGGGGGTTATCATGGGTGGTGCTATCTCGAAGCATTGACTGCTAGGAACCCTTGAGGATTGATGATGGGGACAAAGAATCTGATACAAACCGTGTTGAAAAGCCAATCCTAAGCTAGAAGTAAAAAGAAAAAGAGAGAAAAACTCTCCAAACAGATAAACCTTCTTTCTCTCTTTCTTACAAAACGCACTACGAACTAGCCAGGGCTAAAATTATATCAAGCACGAGTGCTTTAACCACAAAGTCCAATAAACCTTAGGTTAGTTCTTGTAGGCCTTAGAAACCTTTGATAAGGACTGAGGCTGAGGCTAGACAGATCTGGATCTTGGTTGGTACTAGAGTACCTTTTAGGCCTATGGTTAGCATTCTAACCTAATCTAGGTTTCAAATGAAAAAGCACTTATCTGAAATCATTAAGAACTTCATGGTCTAGAACAAGGGTTGAAACCTTAAGTTTTTGCTAAGGGACTAGCAAAAGCTAGGCATGGGGGTATGATGAGAACCTCATCATGAACCCTAACTAGCATAATCTAACCTAGATATGTAAGAAAAAGCTCCTACATAACCCCAAAGAAAGGCTTAACTCAGAGAATTCTAAGTTTGAGAAGAAAATAAATCATAAGGGGTAAAACTGCAATTTTACCAACGCAGTTTGCAAGCAGGGTAATTAAGGGTCCAACACAGGTCAAACAAGCCTAATAAGAAGGAAAGTGGGATGATCTAATCTAAAAAGGGTTATAGAAACTTCAAGAAATTAAATGACATTCTGTAACCCTAAAACAAATCCACTTCAATTCACGAGGTTCGAGGTAGGATAAAAATCAACTAAACCCTCTAAAATTCATAGAAAAATAATCTCTAAGGTTTAGAACCTTCAATTTGGCCTTAGAAACCTATTTTCACCTACAAAGAGAACCATGCCCAATTAATGACTTAATCTAGGTTTTTACGTAAATTGGCCTGTCAAACATGGTCCAACCTAGAAATAAAATTTACCATTAAAATCCTTAGGTTCAAATTAGTCATGTATAAAAACTTGAGCCTAAGAAGAGACCTCCTCTACCGACTTTGTAATTTGGTCCTCTTCATTTACTTTTTGACCCTTATCATTCGGAACCCTTGCATTTTGGCCCCCAACTTTCTCGTCGTTCTTTGCAGAATGGTCCCTCCTGCAAAACTCTGCGCAGCACCATGCTCCGGCGACTTTGCGCGGAGCATGGCACCGCGTAGAGAGAGGTGACCGCCCTGCAAAACAGATGCGGGGTTCCCTGCGACGTCCTCTGTCGCAGGGACCTAGCCATGCTGCCTGCCGACCACCATACCTTCCGTGCGAACGTGCGGAAGGTATGGGTCTCACCACCGACCACGCTCCGGCAAGGCTGACACGTCGCCAACCCGCGCCTCCCTCTCCGCCATCCCCTTTATAAGAACCAGCACCCCCTGCCGGTTCTGGCAAGCTCTCTCTAAGGGAGAATAACCCCCCACTTCATCCCCTCCTCCTCCGTCAGACTGCCTGCAGCTTTCGGCGACTTGCTCCTCTTCCTCCTCATCGCTCTGCTTCCTTACCTGCAGCAGGGTTCTCTTAGCCCTCTCATCTGTGTCGTGCTGCACCCGCCGGCACCCTCCGCCTGCCTCCTCATCGCCGATCTCCACCTCTAGGGCCTTTTCTTCCCCAGCTCCGGCAGGTACGAGCCGGTGGCTCCGCCCTCCCCCTTCGTCCATAACCTAGGTAAATAGCTTCTCAGCCTCCTCCCTTACATTTTCCCTCACTTAATTTATCTTTCCGCCCCTCCACACACGACTTCCACCTCTACCTACTCCGTCTCCGACCACCCTCTCCGACGAGCTCATCCCACCTCCACAGACCTTCTCACCCCTCGTTGACTACCTCATAAGCTTCCCTCACTCCACTCAACAGATCCCCCCTTTCCATTCCCTCCCACACGCCACCCAACGACCCCCCGAACAAACCCATCTCTCCGACCACAATCCGACCTAGGGCTACCACCATACACCGCCTCATGCCTCGCCACCACCCGCACTGCCTTCGCCGCACTCCGGTGAAGCTCCCTGCATCCTCTGATTAGGCCGAAAGGACGTATTCTTGATTTCAGGTCACGCCCCCTTCACCGCCATTACTGAGCAGGTGAAGCTCCTTCACCTACAGCTGCAGGTGCGCTCTCGTCCAGGCGCTAGTCCCAGGTTGTGCGAGCCAACGTCGTGAAGGCATCAAAGCCTGCCGCTGGGTCGAAAGCCTCACAGGCTGCCCCACTTGGTCGCGGACTCCTTGCCTGCGGACGCAAGATTTGGAGGTGGGACTTTAGTCCCACCTCGTAAGTGTGCGGCCGCGCGCCCACACTTATATTGAAAAAGTGTTTAGGGCTTACTGCCTTCGAACACAGGGGTCAGGTCCCTCTCACCCGCACGCAGCGCGCCACACGCTCGCTCTCCCTCTCCCGCGCTCACGCCCCACGGTTCTGGGTCGGATCCGATTACCCTAACCCACGCACTCCTCTCCCACCACCGCACGCCGGTGGGCCTGGTCCCAGGTGCGATACCCGCACCCGATTACTCGGCTCTGGGAGAGCGATCCTATGAGAGAAATCTAAGAGGGAGAGACGCGAGGAAGGGTTGGGGTAGGTTTTGCTCTGACCCATTGTGTGAGCGTGCAGGAGCAGAAGAAGAAGAAGAAAGGAAGGCAGCCGAAGCCTTAACCGCTCAGAAGAAAGAAAGAAGAAGGAGAAGCAAGAGAGAAGAAACAGAAGAAGAAGAAGAAGAAGCAAGTACTCTCCTAACACTACCAGCTCTCCTCGGTACTACGTACACGAGGGCCAACAAGTCGGTACAGAGCGGCCAATCCTAACCCCGGGTCCCTGGGGTGGCTGGCCCCACTCTGCACTAAACAGGTACAGGTACTTCCCTTGGTACTGCGTACCCAAGAGACAGTACAAACTACATCTCAGTTCCATTCCTGTTTCTTTCCAGGAGTTCCACTCCTAATTCCCCGTAGGGTTCCAGCTCTTTATCTCAGAACATCATATGTTTCACTTTCCAGATTCACGTTCTCAAAATCCATGATCTCAAACATGTTTCTTTATTCATAACAGGCAACTGTTAATTCAAATTACAGGCAGCTTTATATTCCTTTCCATTTTTCCAAGACTGCAGTATTATACATTCCACTAGTTTTTCCATCCTAAGATTCATGCCACATCCTAGGATCTAGCATACAACTAGTTTTCCAGCCCTAAGATTCATGCATCACCTAGGAGCTATCATTCCATACATTTCTCATTCCTAGGATTCATGCAATGTCCTAGATTCTAGTTATGGTTTCATACTTTAACGGATTTTATTAATAACTTAAGCCACTCTACCAGGTACAACGGGAGTAATGGGGGCGTGATCGGAAATCCCGCGTGCCTCCGCGACTCTCAAGACTGCAACCGAACGAGGTCCTATCACAAGGATTAAACACAAGGAGTGTCTCAAAACAGTGTATAGCTACTGTAGACGAGTAGAGGAATTAATTCTGAAAAGAACGCAACTCGAATCGCGGAAAACGGAGCCCGAACGGGCCGTAAACGGGTCGAAAAAGATGATACTGTGCAAAATCAGACGTCTAGAACTCCCTCCAGACGTCTTAAACGGTGGATCAGAGAATTTACCTGTTCAGTGTGGTTTCCCAGACGTCCAGAAGTCTGCAGGGATGTCTGCCTAGATCCCAGACGTCCGATGGTCACTCAGGACGTCTGGAGGTCACTCCCGCCGTCTGGTACAACTTACAGACGACTGATTCGCAAAGGATGGAGAATCAGCGAACCTGCGCACAGCCAACCCCCTCCCTCAGTACGGTCAGTCAACAAGAAGGAAGAAGAAGGCGGAAACTCACCTTTCAGACGTCTGTATGATCTTACAGACGTCGACCTTGCCGTCTGGATATAAATCCAGACGTCTGATTCTGGAAATTTTTCCAGAATCAGGGCCCTGCTCGGCCTCCGCTCGCGACGCCGCCCGCGTCGAACCTCGAGCGTCTGCTGCTCAGCCCGCAGCAGGTCCCTCTCCGCGTCGCTCCGCGCCCTCCGCCAGCCGGCCAAGCCGCTCCGGCGAGCTCGCCCCCACGGCAGAGCTCCGCCCTCGCATGCCGCACCTCCGCGCTCACTGCGGCCGCCGCTGCCGCCCTCGCGTCCGCTCGCTCTCGTGCACAGGAAGGAGAAGAAGAAGAAGGCGGTGGAGACGGGAGGGGAGGCGCGCCCCTTTTTAAGGCCGCGTGAGGAGAGAGAAGGTGGTCGCAGCGCGCCTGCAGCCGCAGAGAGAGAGAGAGAGAGGAATCGCAGGTGCGCGCAGACGAATCTCCCGTGCGAACATAACTGTTCTCCAGACGTCTGGAAACTATCCCGGACGTCTGGTCAGACGTCTGGATGTGATCCCAGACGTCTGGTCAGACGTCTGGGCCACCTCCCAGACGTCTTAAAAGGCGTCTGGGGCACACGTTTGTTACAATATAACAAACTCAAAGGAAGTTTCGTCCCCGAAACTTGCGCCAACTAGGGTGCGGGAAAAAGATGTCAAACTAACCATAACAAACTCAAAGAGGATCGAAGCCGGTCCGAAAAGACGTACCCACGAAAAGCTCCGGGTATCGCTCCAGCATTGCCGCCTCAGGCTCCCAGGTAGCCTCCTCGTACCGCTGGCTCCTCCACAAAACCTTTACCAGGGGTACTTGCTTTCGTCTCAACCTGCGGACGGCTCGGTCTAGGATCTGTACTGGCCGCTCGGGGTAGGTCAGGACGTCGCTCACCTCGACGCTCTCGTGACTCAGTACGTGACTGGAATCGGCTACATACTTCCTGAGGTTGGACACGTGGAACACGTCATGCACACCAGAAAGCTGCGGGGGAAGGGCAAGCCTGTAAGAAACGGGTCCAACCCGCTCCAGGACCTCAAAGGGCCCCACGAACCTCGGCGCGAGCTTCCCTCTCACCCCAAACCGCTGTAAGCCCTTCATGGGCGAAACACGAAGGAAGACGTGGTCCCCAACCTCGAACTGCACCTCTCTGCGTCTGCGATCCGCGTAGCTCTTCTGTCTGCTCCTGACAGTGCGGAGTCGTCTGTGGATCTGCTTAACTACCTCCTGACTCTGCCGGATCAACCTGGGGACAACCTCCCACTTGGTCCCCACCTCAACCCAACTCAAGGGTGCCGTGCATTTCCGTCCGTACAGAGCCTTGTAGGGAGCCATGCCGATGCTCGAGTGATAACTGTTGTTGTATGCAAACTCCGCCAGGGGCAGGTGCTCCTCCCAAGAGCCCCTCCAGTCTAGTACACAGGCACGCAAAAGGTCCTCAAGTGTCTGTATCGTGCGTCCCGACTGTCCATCCGTCTGGGGGTGGTAAGCCGTGCTAAACCTCAACCTCGTCCCCAAAGTCTGCTGAAACTCAGCCCAAAACTGGGACGAAAAGCGGGTATCCCGGTCGGATACGATCTCCCGCGGAACTCCGTGTAGTCGCACCACATCACGGATATACCTCTCTGCCAACTGTGCTGGTCCCAAAGTGACTCGGATCGGTAAGAATCGTGCCGTCTTCGTCAATCTATCCACTATTACCCAGACTGCGTCGTGTCCTCGCTGGGTAACAGGTAAGCCCACCACCAAGTCCATGGTGATGCTCTCCCACTTCCACTCTGGCACTGGAAGCGGCTGAAGCGGCCCTGCAGGCCTCTGATGCTCGGCTTTCACCTGCTGGCACACTAAGCACTGCTGCACGAACTCACCCACATCCTGCTTCATCCCTCTCCACCAGAACTCGCGTCTCAAGTCATGGTACATTTTCGTGTCTCCGGGGTGTATGGTGAATCTGGAACCGTGTGCCTCAGTCAGGAGCTCTCTCAACAGCTCCTCGTCTCTGGGGACGCACAACCGTCCCCTCAAGCGTAACACCTGGTCTGTGAAAGAGAAGTCCCCTGGGTCCCCTGATAGTACTCTGTCGCGCAAAGACTGCAAGTACGGATCGGCCATCTGTCCCGTGATGATGCGGTCTATCAACTCTGTAACTGTAGACTAGCCAAGCGTGCGGGCGCCTTACGGCTCAAGGCGTCAGCCACCACATTGGCCTTTCCCGGGTGGTAGGAGATGCTGCAGTCGTAGTCCTTCAGGAGCTCCAACCAACGTCTCTGTCTCATGTTGAGCTCCTTCTGGTCAAAAAGATATCTGAGGCTCTTGTGATCTGTAAAAATCTCGAAGGTCTCACCGTACAAGTAGTGCCTCCCTGTCTTCAGCGCGAAGACACAGCTGCCAACTCTAGATCGTGGGTAGGGTAGGTATGCTCATGGGGCTTCAGTTGCCGCGAAGCGTAAGCGACCACGTGACCCCTCTGCATGAGCATACCTCCTAACCCCTGCAAGGAAACGTCCGTGTACACAACGAACCCGCCACTACTATCAGGGATGGTGAGCACGGGAGCCGAGGTCAACCTCTCCTTCAGCTCCAGAAAACACGCCTCACAGGCGTCTGTCCAAGCGAAAGGCACATCCTTCCGGGTCAACTGTGTCATAGGACGCGCAATCTGTGAAAATCCTCTGATGAACCGTCTGTAGTAACCTACCAGTCCCAGGAAACTGCGAATCTCAGTGACTGAACGCGGTCTCTCCCACCTGAGCACTGCCTCGACCTTGGCGGGGTCCACCGCCAGGCCGTCTCCAGAGATCACATGACCCAAAAAGGTCACCTCCCTCAACCAGAACTCGCACTTGCTGTATTTGGCGTACAGCCTGCGTCGTCTCAGAGTGTCTAGAACCATCCGCAAGTGTTGTCCGTGCTGCGTCCGATCTCTAGAATAGATGAGTACATCATCTATGAAAACCACCACAAACTGGTCCAAGTACGGTCTAAACACCCGGTTCATCAGGTCCATGAAAGCAGCGGGGGCATTGGTCAGTCCAAACGGCATGACCAAAAACTCGTAGTGTCCGTAGCGGGTGCGGAAAGCTGTCTTGGAGACGTCGGTCTCCCTGATCCTCAACTGGTGGTATCCAGACCTCAAGTCGATCTTGGAAAACACCGTGGCACCCCGCAACTGGTCAAACAAATCGTCGATCCTCGGCAGCGGATATCTGTTCTTGATGGTGACCCTATTCAGCTGTCGGTAGTCCACACAAAGGCGTAGGGTCCCATCCTTCTTCTTCACAAACAGTACCGGGGCTCCCCAGGGAGACGCACTGGGCCTCACGAAACCTTTCTCCAAAAGGTCCTGCAACTGGGACTTGAGCTCTCGCAGCTCAAGCGGTGCCATCCTGTATGGTGCAGTGGAGATGGGGCTGGTCCCTGGTACTAGTGAGATCTCAAACTCGATCTCACGCTCGAACGGTAGTCCTGGTAACTTGTCTGGAAACACGTCGGGGTACTCTCTGACCACCGGGATGCTCTGGAAGTCTACCACGGGGCTGGGCTCTGCCACCACACAAGCTAGGAAGCCCTCACACCCCTGGCTCAAAAGTCTCACCACCCGAAGTGCCGATATGCACCTGAAACGTCCGTCCACTGGCTGTCCGTGAAACTTGAAAGAAGGCAACTCTGGAATGGAGAAGACGATCTTCCTCTCAAAACAGTCCACCAAAGCGTGGTAAGCGGACAGCCAATCCGTCCCCACAATCACTCCAAAGTCCTCCATCTGTATCATAATCAGGTCAGCTGGCAGGCTATGTCCCCCGATGCTGACCCCGCAACCCGTGTACAGCTCCTCAGCTACAAACAGCTGACCACTCGGACCTCTGATTACGAACGGATTCTCTAACAGTGTATAATCCTGGTCCAAACTAACTGCGAAACTGGCTGCGATAAATGAGTGCGTAGCGCCGGAATCGAAAAGCGTGTAAACGAGTCTGCCAGAAACTGAAACCATACCTGCTACCACGGATCCCGATGCTCTGGCGTCCCTGTGTGTTAAGGCGTTGATACGCCCCTCAGCTCTAGGTGCGGACGAAGCAGCCACACCCTGCGTCGGACGGGTAGGTGCTGGCCGGTACCCTCCTCGCGACTGTCGTCCTCCTCCTCGTGCCTGGGGACCGCGGCCTCCTGCACGCCCTTCAGTGCTCTGCACGGGAAATATCTGCTGACCTCCTGCCCTAGATGGGCAGTCCCTCCTGACGTGGCCCGGCTGGCCACACTGGTAGCAGAGGGGAAACCGACTCCCGCGCTCAGTGAGTCCCTGCTGTCGGCTAGGCGGGGGTCCGGTGCTGGCGACTGGCCCCTGTCGAGGGCCCCCAAAGGCCACTGATGGCCCTGCACAACGTGACGGCTCTTCTGCGGACGCCACGTGTCTCCGTTGAGTTCTCCTAACACGCCTGGTGTGGCGGCGGAAATCTCGTTCCACCACTAACTCCCCTGTCGTACGCTCGGAAGGGGGAGGGGGTGGCGACGTGGGTGGAAGCTGAAATTCTTCTCGAACCACCTCTCGAATCAGTTGGACGAGGTCCCGAGACGGTATACTCAGGAGAAGAGGAGGGGTTGTATGTATTCCAAGCCCGACACATCTGTCCCCCGGGCCCTGACCTCGGCCGCGCCTGCGGCCCACCCTCCTAGCTCCACGACGCAGCATCTCCTACAATGGAGACGCGAAACAAAACGGAAACGTCAAAACAGACGGTACCTAACAAAACTTCTAAGAGCTCATGTCAAGGGATATGTTGTGGTGGCTACTCTAGCTATAAACATGTGAATTGGTTATTTTCCAGTCAGTTGATTCACTTCTCGGGACGACCTTGCTCTGATACCATCTTGTAACGACCCGGTTCCCGAGTCCCTACGAGACACGAGAACCGGACCGACTCGACTAATCCCAAGACCTAGTCGTCCAACGAGGAAGTAACCAAAAGACAGTAAAATAAACCACATTCAGCATGAATATAACTAACAGTAAGAAAGTACAGCAGTAAGGAAAGAAACTACTACAGTAGGTACCACCACAACAGTAAAACAGCATTTATCATATAACAAGAACTGCAGGTAAAGAAGGTACAGCGGAAACAAAAACTACTCACTAGAACAGAAACAAAAGGGGTACAAAAAGGCTGTGGTAACTCTACTGGACCCTACTCGGCCCAGCGTCCTCTGCAGCCGCCGACCCTGGCTGCTCAACACCTGGTCCTGAAAAAGGTAACGAGTGTAACACGTCAGCAAAACACTGAGTAGAGTGGCAAACTAACTAAAGGCAACAGTAGAGTGTACAGTAGCTGTTATGTTCTATTACTTCCTTTATTCACATCTTTCAATTTTTCTCACTATTTCATTTATTTCTCAGGTCTTTTACTTGATCTCGAATGTCCTCGTGGGAACGATCTTAATTGCAGTCTTTTCCAAAAGTAGAAGTAGCACGTGGTGCTCTCCTGGCCGGGAGAGTCCCCCGTGGTGATCCTACCCTCAGTCAACCACCCCAAGGTCACTGACAGACGTAACGGTGACTACGGCACGCGCGATAAACGCACAGGTAGCTAGCCCGCACTGGCACGCGGTCAGTCGTTTCCGTTAACGGGTGCACCCAAAGCACAGCACGGAACCAGGGCAGAGCCCTCTCAGTAACAGGGGTCCAACCCCTCCACAGTAACCAAATCGGGGCCTTGCCCCTCCACAATCCGCGCACCCTCGCCTGACTACCCTGGTTTGCCCTAGTGGGCCTAACAAGTCGGTGAAGGAGGCTAGCAGAACCCCGGGGCCCGTGGGGTAGCTAGTACTCTCCTAACACTACTAGCTCTCCTCGGTACTACGTACACGAGGGCCAACAAGTCGGTACAGAGCGGCCAATCCTAACCTCGGGTCCCTGGGGCGGCTGGCCCCACTCTGCACTAAACAGGTACAGGTACTTCCCTTGGTACTGCGTACCCAAGAGACAGTACAAACTACATCTCAGTTCCATTCCTTTTTCTTTCCAGGAGTTCCACTCCTAATTCCCCGTAGGGTTCCAGCTCTTTATCTCAGAACATCATATGTTTCACTTTCCAGATTCACGTTCTTAAAATCCATGATCTCAAACATGTTTCTTTATTCATAACAGGCAACTGTTAATTCAAATTACAGACAGCTTTATATTCCTTTCCATTTTTCCAAGACTGCAGTATTATACATTCCACTAGTTTTTCCATCCTAAGATTAATGCCACATCCTAGGATCTAGCATACAACTAGTTTTCCAGCCCTAGGATTCATGCATCACCTAGGAGCTATCATTCCATACATTTCTCATTCCTAGGATTCATGCAATGTCGTAGATTCTAGTTATGGTTTCATACTTTAACGGATTTTATTAATAACTTAAGCCACTCTACCAGGTATAACGGGAGTAATGGGGGCGTGATCGAAAATCCCGCGCGCCTCCGCGACTCTCAAGACTGCAACCGAACGAGGTCCTATCACAAGGATTAAACACAAGGAGTGTCTCAAAACAGTGTATAGCTACTGTAGACGAGTAGATGAATTAATTCTGAAAAGAACGCAACTCGAATCGCGGAAAACGGAGCCCGAACGGGCCGTAAACGGGTCGAAAAAGATGATACTGTGCAAAATCAGACATCTAGAACTCCCTCCAGACGTCTTAAACGGTGGATCAGAGAATTTACCTGTTCAGCGTGGTTTCCCAGACGTCCAGAAGTCTGCAGGGACGTCTGCCTAGATCCCAGACGTCCGATGGTCACTCAGGACGTCTGGAGGTCACTCCCGCCGTCTGGTACAACTTACAGACGTCTGATTCGCAAAGGATGGCGAATCAGCGAACCTGCGCACAGCCAACCCCCTCCCTCAGTACGGTCAGTCGACAAGAAGGAAGAAGAAGGCGGAAACTCACCTTTCAGACGTCTGTATGATCTTACAACGTCGACCTTGCCGTCTGGATATAAATCCAGACGTCTGATTCTGGAAATTTTTCCAGAATCAGGGCCCTGCTCGGCCTCCGCTCGCGACGCCACCTGCGTCGAACCTCGCGCGTCTGCTGCTCAGCCCGCAGCAGGTCCCTCTCCGCGTCGCTCCGCGCCCTCCGCCAGCCGGCCAAGCCGCTCCGGCGAGCTCGCCCCCACGGCAGAGCTCCGCCCTCGCACGCCGCACCTCCGCGCTCATTGCGGCCGCCGCTACCGCCCTCGCGTCCGCTCGCTCTCGTGCACAGGAAGGAGAAGAAGAAGAAGGCGGTGGAGACGGGAGGGGAGGCGCGCCCCTTTTTAAGGTCGCGCGAGGAGAGAGAAGGTGGTCGCAGCGCGCCTGCAGCCGCAGAGAGAGAGAGAGAGGAATCGCAGGTGCGCGCAGACGAATCTCCCGTGCGAATATAACTGTTCTCCAGACGTCTGGAAACTATCCCGGACGTATGGTCAGACGTCTGGATGTGATCCCAGACGTCTGGTCAGACGTCTGGGCCACCTCCCAGACGTCTTAAAAGGCGTCTGGGGCACGCGTTCGTTACAGTTATACATGTAGACAAACTAATGGATGACATAAAGGTAATCTAGATTGTAGATTGAAGTGGCTTGGATATCATGGGAGAGCATCCAACTCACTAATTTTTGCTTAAATCGGGAGGTGAAGCCATCAATATTTCCCAACAAAACATTAACTGTATATAAGAATCAATTCTGCTGTTCATCGTTACTTGAGTGGCATATTCATAACCTCTGCAGGGATGATTTTTCGGTGCAGTACATTGAGAAGTATAACAAATACCAATCCGACTATGTACGTCAATTACAAGCCAAATACTTCTCTAAAAAGACCTTTAGTGGAGGTAACAGTATTTCATAGCTCTCCTTTTGCTTATAGAATGTACTCATTTCTCACTCTTGTCAGCTATGTGTCAACAACTTGGCTAACAATATTTTCTCGTTTGGTACTGTCCATATGAGAAGAGGTTCCTCTGAAATGCAAATGAGAGTAAGACATCATTTAGTAGACAGGTTATGTGATGCATTGTTCTATATTTGTTTAAAGGATCTAAATTACAAGGTTTTGTGTGATAAACATTCTAGTATTTGATTTCAATGGACCACTTAAAAAAAAAGATTTCAAAGGAAATCATGGATTGCTTAACTGAAGTTTCCATCGTTGAAACTTTAGCCAGAACGTCAGATTCATTTCTTCTGCAAGTTCCACTCAACTTTCGGTAATTCCTGACAGATTTTTGGTTAATGTTGGTGATTGGTCATTTGCTTTCAACAAAAAAAATGTTGGCAATGATCCCTTCGAAAATAAAGGTCGACTTAAATTCGAATTGCTAGTTTAGGAACTATGCCGTTTATCGTCCGTGTCCATCTGTCAATCCGCCTTTTACAGGAAGATCTTCCACAAAAGTGTCCATCTCTCTCTCTGTTTTTTTTTGGGTTTTGTTGTTGGTCGGGGGGGTTGTGGGTGTTTGTATGGGAGGTTTGAACGGTGGTAATTGAATGGGGAGTTGCCACTGCATGGAAAAGTGGATTTGTTCCAGAAGTTCTAATTCTTCTGTGTCCAAATTGGCTTGATTTTGGACTACATAAAACTGACCCAAACTTGAGGCCCTTACCCTATACTCACTGGTGCTCGACTTAGTCAGTTAATCGGTTGGCTAACCTAATAAATTTAACTACCGCACTTATTTTGACTCCATCAAGACTTCAAATTAATGTTATTATCATGTGCGACCATACAAATTTGGGACCCGAGTTTAATACAATAAGTCAGCCTTTTTTAACATCCAAGTATGACAAAATTTTTGAATTGTCAGACCTTAGCCCGTTACCTCACTTATGACCTTGATTGGTAAGGCTTATGCAATGCTGAGACTTGTGCGTCAACTCAAGTGAGCCCAATTCCAAGCTCAGGTTTGAATTATGTTGCTGCTTTTCCATTTTGCATTTTGCATTTCATACTAAGTAAATTGATGGTTCTTTCTCAGATGATATTTTTGATGAAGAAATAACTATAGAAAATGAAGTTATTCGGTGCAGCAGGTATGCCTACTGCCAGTTAGTCATGATAGTTAATCTCAATGTGCATTTATAGCATGTTCATTTTCACTTCATGCTGACAATCGTTTTATTTAAGGTGGCCTTGTGCAAGATCATACCTCAATCCAGTCCTAATTAAGTTCACAAGAACCAAGCAGCCTACCTTCAGCTGCTGAGACATCCTCTCTCTCTAACCGGAAGAACCCACGGAGAAGCTAAATTATTGATGTCCGATTTCGCCGGTATACTTGTGTGGAAACCTGCACTCTTAGGTTCTAATCATTGGTGTTGTATCGTCCACTTGTAAACCATCTGATGACGATTATGTGCTCCAATTTGCTCCACTCTCGGAAATCCATCTCATTTTAGATTTGAATTTAGGAGCTCCTTTTTACAGAAAAAGAGATACTGCATGGTCTGATTCCTGCTTAAAATAACTTATTTCATCCCTTTAAGAGAGCAACTACCGTGCTTAGTTTTGTGAAGGGCGTGCACGTGTGTATGATTCCCTTTTATTTACGCTCACACTTATATTTTTATATAGAAGTATTATCTCGAAATTCAACTTGAAGAGATGAAATTGGTCAAATTCTGGTTAGGCTTAGAGGTTGTTGAAAGCTATTGATGTATGGGATAGAGGCATTTGATTGACTGGCAATTTGATACAAGACTTACTTATTTATGGTGATTGCAATCCTTGAAGTAGCAAATATATTAGATCTACATTCATGTATAGACTTCTATGTATGGATAATTTACTCTCTCAGATGTCCCCTCAAATGCCACCCTTCCCTAGATACCAGACTATCCCACCCCTTTGCACCACGTACTTTGCCCCCTCCGCTTTTCAACTCCCTTTAACATGCATGCCCATCATCCCTCTACTCGTACTACGTCGTGGAGGCCATCCTAACTGTGACAGTGTCCATCTTGGTGGTGGAGGCAATGAATATGGTGGTGTTTCTGGTGACGGTGACCGTGAGTATGTGCCCACGCGGTAACAGCACTAACAAAGGACAGTGGAGATGGCGGTGGTGATGGTTTTGGGGATGTGATTGAATCGTGGTCGTTGTTGATGTGTTGACTTCTAACGCAAGCACCACTTTGTACGTTTTGCTTGTAGGGATGAGTGTATTAACTACTTCTTTTCGACTAAGTTTATTTGAAAAGTTAACTCTAATAAATGTAAGTTAATCTATGTTTACTATGTAAGTTTACATCACTTTTCAAAAGTCATGTTTTTGCTGAGAAAATACAAGTTTTGTAAAATCCAAATTAATACTTACGTTAAAGTGAAATTAGTGTTAATTCTTCTTTTCTTTAATCTTTTTTTCTTTTCAAAAAATAATTAAAAAAGAAGGTTAACACCCCCTTAGCATTTCATAAACTAAAGTTTTGTAACTCACCCTTATCTTTTATTTCAAAAGCACACGAGAAGAAGAAGAATGCTTTTCTCCAGATTCTAAACCGTAGGAAGAGAGAGGGAACATTTCTTTCATCTAAAACAAAGGCCGGCATCTGTTAATAATTCAGGTCAAGTGGCTCGTGATCAGAAACAAAATCTACTTATTCCAACCCTTTCGATCGAGTCCGTGCAAGAATGCAAAGAGACAAGAGCCTACAAAGCAATTTTGCAGTCAATCCTGTTACTCACTGTTACTCCCTATTACTCTCTCCATTACTTTGACGATTACACTTCTCTAAAAGTATAATTGTCCATCATTTGTATTCTATAAAATGGCCTAACTCCTACATACTTGGTAGGGGGACACACTCAGTGGGGGCCAACCCAAAAAGGGCCTACAATTCTACAGGTCATGTATTATACCACCTATATTGAATATTGAGAGTTACATCCCCTCTCCATAAGTACACCTATCAAGGGTGAAATTGGGTTAACAATTCCCTATTTCTTTGTGGTTGCATGTTCATATTTATCTTTTCGTGGCCATGTTTCGCTTTCCACGATTCAACAGATTTTTTGATGGCCAACGACAACTTTGACGGCAACCTTGGAGGTCCATCAAATGGTGCCTCCATGGGAAATCATGACTAAACGCCAAGCTCTATCTTGAAATCGTGATTGTCCAAAAAAAATGGCTACCATCAAATGGTTGGATCTTAGCCTCATCTCACAATATGGATCCATCTTAAAGGAAAGATAAGTTATCCTTTTACTCTCCTGTAATCAAATCTCTAACGGATGTATAAAAAGAAAAAGTGAGATTTCGGCTATTAGATCTCCGAGCACAGTTGGCGATCCTACCATTGAGTATATTTATTAGAATATGCATATTCATGTGATTCCAAAGGTAGTAGCTCTTGTTACAATTCCAAGGAGGATGAAAATACACAATCAATTACAATCCATTAACTCTCAGGTGAACATGGCCCATCAAATGGCATACCAACACGCAACTCCTCAAGAAGAAGGCTTCCTCAGCTCCCTTTCCTCTGGCAACTCATTTGTGCCTGAGTCAACCATCCCTTGGGGACCCCTTCTCCCCTATGACCTCAAAGCAAGGTCCATCTAGGACAAGGGCAGGAGATGCATCACCCCCACAAGAACTCTCTGGCAGTGAGTAACCCCAACAGGTCACCTTCGTGGCAAGGCATGAGCCCCTGCTAGAGTGAGGTCACCTACCAAAGCATCGACTTTACCTAGCTGAAGCCCCACCCACTTGAGGGTGTCGATTTGGCCATAAAGGCAGTCGACTGCCATCCCTTTGTCCACCTGTTGTGAGTTGCAAGGCTGGCAAAAAAAACGTCTTGAAGGAAAGCACCAGGTAGTCATAGCATTAGCCAATTGCCCCCCCTCGCTTCCAACTTTGGGGTGCCAGCAAGACCCCTCTTCTTCAAACTTTGGGGCAACTACTGGCCATGGCACCAGCTGACCTCCCCTTATCTTCTCCACCTGTGGGCAACAACGATGACCCCCATTCTTGCTCCACTTAATGTAAGCACTAGAAGTGGTTGTCCTACCCCCACTCGACCTCCATCTCGCTAGAGATTCACATGCTAAGCAAGAAGTCCCTCACTATGAGGAAGGTGTCAAGCCGCCCCAAGAGTGGCTGGCTACTCCTTCCCCTTAGTCTATGAGAGCCAAGTGCTAGTGGGATGAGCTAGCCGCTCCTTTCTCCTCAGCCTAAGGGCACTGACCAAGCCTTGAGACAGTTGGTTGCCACTTTTTAACTCACTGTGTCAAGCTCTCTATAGGGCACCAACTCTCCCCATTCTTAGCAGGTGAGCTAGGTGGCCTTCTTTTTTTTCTTAAAAAAGGTAAAAATATTGTAACACCCCCAAGAATAACCATACATAGTAAACTTATGAAAGTGAGTAGTGGAATATAAAAAATTGAGAATTATTACTTGACAACTTGGACTTAAGCATTCCACACTTCCAAAGAAAAGGAGCAATGGGATAACAAGTGAGAGTGAGTGTCTTCACTCTCCATGTACAACATTCAGTTTGGATCAACTAGTATTCGCCATGTTCTCATTCTAAAAGCGGTGAGTAATCTCCCCTTACAGGCCAACCATGAGCAACAACTCCATTTGAATGGAATGGAGGGCATCCAAATGGACAACCAGAGTTGCCCCTTCACTCCTTTTTCCTGAATCTTCTCCCATAGAAGGCGAGAGTGCAAACCACCCTTTGTTGTGATAGGCCAATCCCACCTATTGCCTTCAAAGAATAGGTCCATCATATGAGGTTGGGCATTAAGCAATGCAACCTAAACCTTGGAGTCCCTGCTAGACCTTCCAGTGAAGAGAGGGTCCCCATACTTGACTTCCATCCAATCGACCTATAAGGAGGATTCCAACATCGTTAAGCGAGAGACCATCTTTACATAGGCGAGCTTCTGTAATTCCTGGAAGTCACAAAGGCCAAGACCACCCTCTTCCTTGGGTTTATATAGATCTTCCCAACACACAAGGTGAGGCTTACCATCCCATATTAAATTGGAAGCCCATCTTTTTATTCTAAGAAAGGTGGTATTCTTTATGATGGTGGCTGAGAAACAAAACTGCAAGAGACCCTCAATGGCCCATTTTACCCAATAGACGTGGCCCATATCAGAGAGATTCTCCAGTCTCCATCCTTGCAATAGCTCTTCTCCTGGCCATTTGCATTCTCTAGGGGATCTTGGAAGATAAATTCCCTTGTCGCTATCTTGGGATCCAACTTGTCACTAGGCGTGAGGGAAACCCGAATGCTACACTTGAGGATAGAAGCCTAACAACTTCCTCAAACACAATTGACAATTGCGCTAACTCTATGCATCAGATAATGACCTCTAGATGAAGCATGTCTCCTCCTCCATAGCACACATTTACCATTAACAAAATTGTTCGGCATGCATGTCGAATCTTAGCGAATTCCACCATATCAAACTCAAGAATCACTTTTTAATCATTAATCTTGACATACTTTTGAGTTACGACGAGAAAAGGCAAGTAGCAAAGTTAGGTCAGAATACGAAAAATAAGATAGGTATAGCCTTAGAAATAAAAAATTAATGCATGTCTTTCTCATGACCACATTACGTAAATTAATACGTTCAGTCCCTACGAGATTGCACGCCATTAATTAATCCGTATAATCTGATAATTAATGACGATATGCACATACTCGATGACTATAGGCACGGTGTTCAACTAATCAGGCGCTTACTCACTGCTGTGGATATCTTGGTTTCCCGTGCACGTGCAACCATCACACTCCTGCTGCAATGTCTGCAAAACAAAGATAAACAATAGTAATCAAGGAGATGCCATGCTCTCAGTTGAAAGTAAGCATATTAATTATATATTTAGAGTAGCAAATGTAAAGATCCTAGAACTATGGACTAAATTTCTCCACGAGTCCTAAGCTCTAGAATACGACCAATATGGTCCCCAACCATTTTGAACAAATATCGTTGACGCCCATTGACTCTCTTCCCTAGTAGAAGAGGAAACTGGGATCTACCGTTCTTGTTCGACTAATATACCTCTTTCTAATCTCTGCTTCTTTTGAGAACCGAAACTACCAGGACAGATGTGGTCGTAGTAGCACTTTCCGATGATTGCGAAATGTAAATAGCAGAACGACACTGATGCTCTTTAGTCTTCACTTTACTACATTGCATTTATGAATAAACTACGGTAAAGTAAATTCGGATACATTTGCATATCACGTGTACATATGTGAGCATTCAGAGCCACGTTGTATTGAGTATAGCTGCATATAATCATTCCAATCTAAGATCCAAGTCTTCACATCATCAAATACGTGTGGCTGCTACGTGTCTCATTCTATGCATGGCCTTTATTCTTTGTTTTAATTTTAATGAAAAGAGACAACAGAAAAATAGACAGACGAACAAACAAATAAACATTGAGGTGTCCCCCGTGGCTACAGGGCAAAAACCTATCCAAAGAAGCATATCGATCGTATTTTTCATATGTTTGCGTCTTGATATAATTCACTCCGCTGCAGTGGTTCTATTTTATGTATTAATTCACCAAGTTTCTCTTCTAGCTAATGCACAAAGTACGCAATATTACCAGTTCAATCAAGACGTATGTATTGACTAACGTAATAATATAGAAAACAACAAAAATGTATAATTTTGCATTGATGCACATACCTGAATTTGGCTTTTGAGTACTCTAATGTGCTGAATGGCCAAGTCCAACATGTCCGCTGTGTTGGTTTGCTGTGAAAGAATAGAACAACTATCACTTCTTTTCCACATCTCTTCCAATATCAAAAAAACCAAAATCATCACCACCTTCTGGTTAGATTCCGGAGAATTGGATGCCATCATTAGGATCCCAAATTCACAATTTAACTGAAAAATAGAACCAAAAAAAAACAAAAAAAGCTCACTCGTACGTGCACGTACACAACATGAGTACTCCATTTTTGTCATCCACATTTATATCAATTTTGATGTTGTATCAGTTTGGCACACTTGGTATAGCACTTGTTAAAACTAGCACCTTACGAGAAGGTACACCTGCATAATTCTACTCTGCTCCTTGATAGCTCCTTTATATTCCACCGCACATGTTGGCAGAGTAGTGGAGAAGAGAGGTGCACAGGATGCAAAAAAGGAGGAAGACAAGGTGTGTGTGTGTGCGTATATATATGTCGTGTCTTTGAAATCTTATAGGTATTTACACATCCTCATAAGATAAAGGTAGAGGATTACATGTGAGAGTAGTGCCATGACACTAGAATTTCATAGCAACGATGCTAGAGCATCACCTTACATTATGACACTGGTGCCATAACGTTATTGCTTCAATATTGATAGTTCGGCTCCTTGGCACTTGTGATCGTATATCACTGGTACTTTGATATTTATACACAAAGCATGTTAGCACCGCTGTGGGGAGATGTGCATGCAAATACATGTATGGTAATCTTCCTTTATATTCTACATAATTAGACTTACCAATATGAGAAAGAAAAATGGAAAGTTCCTCGATCCATTACCTTGTCCATGTTAGGAGCCACAAGCTCTTGGAGCGTCTTCAACTTCTCACTGATCTTTGCCCTCCTCAGCTATTAAAGAAAGAAGTGCTCATCATATCCAACATGTACAAAAGAATCGCAAACAAAGCAAATTAAGTCCTTTCCTTCGAGTGGAGGTAAGCAAGCAAGAAGATTCCTCTTATTAAAAATCAATTATATTGCAGTTTAAAACCCTCTTAGCCATGTTCGTAAAAAGAGCAATGCTTGTATATCGAATCGAAATAAGCAATTGGCATCAAATTAACTAGCATTGTTGTCAAGAGAAACTTTTCATGTAAAGTAAACAAAGATTCGATCTCTACCCGATCGGCAATGCTTTGCAGGTGCGTTGCACAGCCTCCCTTCGCACGGACCCTGCAGGGAACTGCATCTTGTTGCATCTGGAGGAGCTTTTTCATTGCAGTCACGTCTATTGGTGTCCCCGGAAGGTTGAGCAGAACAAGAACGTATACAAGCATGTAGTTACTTGTTACGATTCGATTTTTGAATCCCTACAGGATCCGAAACTGGCTCGACTCAACTAATTTCAAGATCCAGTCATCCAACAAAAAATAACTAAAAAATAAGAAAGTAAACCATTCACTATGCAATTAACTAACAGTAAAAGAGTACAAGAATAAAGGAAGTAAAAGCTGCTAACAATACATATCACCACCATAACAGTAAAGTAGAATAAAAGTATAGAATAGGAATAGTAACAACAGTCTAAAACTCACTAGCAAAAGGAAGTACAACAACAGTAAGAACTACTGCAGGGCTCGACTGGGCCCAGCGTTCTCTGCAACCGGTAACTCAGGCTGCTCAACTTCTGAACATGGAAAGGATTATGAGTAAACAGAGTCAGCAAATGCTAAGTACAGTAGTAACCAACTAACTAAAGCAGTAAAGGCTAACAGGTAAATTTATCTTTTCCAATTCCTTTATTTTACCAGTCATTTCTTTTCACCCATTGGTTTACTTTCAGATCTCTTTCTTGATTCCGCATGTTCCCCGTGGGAACGATCTTAATTACAGTCTTTTCCGAAGAGTAAAAGGCACACGTGGTGTTCTCTTGGTCGGGAGAGTCCTCGTGGTGATCCTACACCTAGTCAATCACCCCGAGGTCATGGACAAACGTAGCGGTGACTACGGCATGCGCGATAAACGCATGGGTAGCCACCCCGCACTGGCACACGGTCAGTCGTTTCCGCTAGCGGATACGCCCAAAGTACAGCACGGAACAGTATAAGGCCTAACCCTCAGTAACAGGGGTCTAGTCCCTCAGAACCAAATAGGGGTCTTGCCCATCCATAGTTCGCACACCCTCGTTTGACTACCCCGGTTTGCCCAGTGGGCTTAACAAGTTGGTGTAGGGTGACTGTTACGAACGCGCGGCTTCAGACGTTTTTAAGACGTCTGGGAGGTGTCCCAGACGTCTGACCAGACGTCTGGAACCCCTTCCAGACGTCCGGGATTCGGTTATTTTCGGCACGCGTATTTCGTCTGCGCGTCTGAGCGCGCAGACCTGCGAGCGTCTCTTTCTCTCTCTTTTTCCCTCTCCCTCCTGCGCCCTCTGTCCCGCTCTCTCTCTCCTCGCGCGGCCTTAAAAGGCCACGCCCTCCCCCTCACTCCCGTCACCTCTGCCTCCTTTCCTCTCCTCCTTCCAGCCGGTGCGTGAGAGCGAGCGCGAGTGAGCGGCGACAGCGACAGCCGCGGTGAGCATGGGAGGAGGTGCTGCGCATGGGAAGAGGCTCTCGGCCGTGAGGGCGAGCTTGCCGGGGCTGCTAGGGCCGGCCGGCGAGGGGGAGCAGCAGACGCGGGGTGACGCGGGAGGACGAGTGGCGACGCGGCCGAGCGTTGCGAGCGGAGGGCGAGTGGCGCCCTGATTCTGGAATTTTCTCTAGAATCAGACGTCTGTACTTCCAACCAGACGGCTAGTAGGACGTCTGGAGGACTGTCCAGACGTCTGAAATGTGAGTTATTTCCATCTTTCTTCCTCTTCTTCGACTGACCGTACTAAGAGACAGGAAATGTGTACGCGCAGGTTTGGATTCGCCATCCAGCGCGAATCAGACGTCTGGCTGCAGTGCCAGACAACTGGAGCGACTTCCAGACGTCTGGGGTGACCATCGGACGTCTGGGAACTAGGCCAGACGCCCCCGCAGGCTTCTGGACGTCTGAGAGACCATGCAGAGCAAGGTAACCCCTGATCCACTTTTTAAGACGTCTGGAATAAGTTCCAGACGTCTGATTTTGCACTGTTTCGTCGTTTTCGACCCGTTTAGGGCCCGTTCGGAGTCCGTTTTCCGCATTTCGAGTTGCGTGCTTTTCGGAATTAAATCCTCTACCCGTCTACAATAGCTATATGCTGTTTTGAGGAACTCCTTGTGTTTGATCCTTATGATAGGACCCCGTTCCGTTGCAGTCTCGGGGGTTGCGGAGGAACGCGGGATTCCCAACCACGCCCCCAGTACTCCTGTTGTAACCGGTAGAGTGGCTTTTAAGTTTATTGGTATAATCTGTTAAATTATGGAACCATAAATAGCACCTAGGACATTGCATGAATCTTAGGAATGAGAAACTTGAATGAATGGTAGATCCTAGGGTGTTGCATGAATCCTAGGGCTGGAAAAACTAGATTGTATGATAGATCGTATGGTATGGCATGAATCCTAGGATGGGAAGAACTAGTGGAATATATGAATACTGCAGTCTTAGAAAATGTGGAAAGGAAATAATAGCTGCCTGTGAATTGAATTAAGCGCTGCCTGCTATGAATAAATAAACGTGATTGAGAACATGGATTGTAAAAACGTGAAATTGGAAAGTGAAACCTGTATATTCTGAGTTAAAAGAGATGGAACCCTACGGGGAATTAGGAGTGGAACTCCTGGAAAGAGAAAGGAATGGAACTGAGAAAGAAAGACCTAGTAGTGTGCTGTTTCTTGGGTACGTAGTACCAAGGGAAGTACCTGTACCTGTTTAGTGCAGAGCGGAGCCAGCCACCCCAAGGACCCGAGGTTAGGACTGACCACTTTGTACCGACTTTCCGGCCCTCGCGTACGTAGTACCGAGGTGAGCTACTAGTGTAGGGAGGGCACTAGCTACCCCACATACCCCGGGGTTCTGCTAGCCTCCTACACCGACTTGTTAGGCCCACTGGGCAAACCAGGGTATTCAGGCGAGGGTGCGCGGACTGTGGAGGGGCAAGGCCCCTGTTTGGTTACTGTGGAGGAGTTGGACCCCTGTTACTGAGAGGGCTCTGCCCTCTACTGGTTCCGTGCTGTGCTTGGGCGCACCCGTTAACGGAAACGACTGACCGCATGCCAGTGCGGGTTAGCTACCTGTGCATTTATCGCGCGTGCCGTAGTCACCGTTACACCTGTCCATGACCTTGGGGCGGTTGACTGAGAGTAGGATCACCACGGGGGACTCTCCCGGCCAGGAGAGCACCACATGCTACTTCTACTGTTCGGAAAAGACTGCAATCAAGATCGTTCCCACAAGGAACATTCGAGATCAAGTGAAGGATCTGAGAAATAGATAAATTGTGAGACAATAGAAAGATGTAATTAAAGAAAGTAACAGAACATAACAGCTACTGTACACTTCACTGTTTCTTTAGTTTAGCTGCCACTCTACACAGCGTTTTGCTAACGTGTTACACTCGTTACCTTTCAGGACCAAGTGTTGAGCAGCCAGGGTCAGCGGCTGCAGAGGACGTTGGGCCGAGTAGGGTCCAGTAGAGTTACCACTGTTCTCTTGTACCTCTTTTTGGTTCCACTGTAGTGAGTAGTTCTTGTTTTCGCTGTACTTTTCTTACCTGCAAGTCATATTATGTTATGAATGTTGTTCTACTGTTGTGGTGGTATATACTGTAGTGGTTTCTTTCCATACTGTTAGTTATATTCATGCTGAATGTGGTTTATTTTACTGCTCTTTTGGTTACTTCCTCGTTGGACGACCAGGTCTTGGGTTTAGTCGAGTCGATCCGGTTCTCGTGTCTCGTAGGGACTCGGGAATCGGGTCGTTACAAGATGATATCAGAGCAAGGTCGTCCCGAGAAGTGAATCAACTGACTGGAAAATAACCAATTCACATGTCTATAACTAGAGTAGCCACCACAACATATCTTTTGACATGAGCTCTTAGACGTTTCCGTTCGGTATCGTTTCGTAGTGACGCGTCCCGTTTTGTTTCGCGTCTCCTTGCAGGAGATGCCTCATCGCGGGACTGGTGAGGCAGGCCGCGGGCGTGGCCGAGGACGGGGTCGGCAAGGTGGGCGTGCCGTTGCCGATGCCTCAGTGGACCAGCCACTACTCCCGGGCGTCCAGGCCCAGGACCTCGCCCAGCTGATACGGGATATTGTACGAGAGGAGCTCCACCCACCGCCCCGACCGCCTCCCCCTGGGCTGCGGAGGGGGAGTCCTCTGTGGGACCACCCGACGGACGCGGCGCTAGTCGCGGGGGAGGGGATGGGTCGCCGCAGCCCCCACCTTCCTCTGACATTTCTGTGCACGAGGCACCGTTGCCTGGTGGTGCACCAGCATCCCCACTGCAGCGCCACTCCGAGCTCTTCGGGCAGTTCCGGAAGCTGAAGCCCCCCTCCTTCAAGGGGGATGAGGACCCGACCGAGGCAGAGGACTGGCTCGAGCAGCTGGAGAAGATTTTCCACACCCTTCGCCCCCCGCTGGAGTGCCGCGTGGCCTTTGCCACGTACCAGCTGGAGAGCGGCACACAGGTGGCGGAGGGCGGTCCGGGGACAGGAGAGGGACGAGCCGACCTGGGATCGGTTCGTCGCCCTCTTCTGCGAGCAGTACTTTCCCCAGACGTGGCAGGACCATAGGAGGCGGAAGTTCCACACTCTCCGCCAAGGGACGATGACCGTGAGCACGTACCACACGCGTTTCCTAGAGCTATCCCGCTTTGCAGCGACAGCGATAGCTACTGAGGAGGAGCGCCTTTGGAGGTTCACCGAGGGGCTTCGGCCTGCGATTCGGGGGTATGTCAAACCCCTGAAGCTGCCTACGTTTTCGAGGGTGGTGGAGGCAGCCATTACTTATGAGGAGACCAACCCGTCCGCGCGAGACACTGACGGCGGGCGGAAGAGGCCCTTTCAGCCAGACTTTTCACAGGGCCGGCGAGAGAGGAGACACGTGGCGTCCGCAGAAGAGCCGTCACGTTTTGCAGAGCCATCAGTGGCCTTTGGGGGCCCTTGACAGGGGCCAGTCGCCAGCACCAGACCCCCGCCCAGCCGACAACAGGGACCCACTGAGGGCGAGAACCGGGTTCCCCTCTGTTACCAGTGTGGCCAGCCGGGCCACATCAGGAGGGACTGCCCGTCTAGGGCAGGAGGTCAGCAGATACTTCCCGCGCAGAGTACTGGAGGGCGCGTAGGAGGCCACAGTTACCAGGCGCGAGGAGGACAGCAGTCACGAGGAGAGTACCGGCCAGCACCCGCCCGTCCGACACAGAGTGTGGCTGCTTCGTCCGCACCTAGAGCTGAGGGGTGTATCAACGCCCTGATACATAGGGATGCCAGAGCTTTGAGCTCGGTAGTGGTAGGTATGGTTTCAGTTTCCGGCAGACTCGTTTACACACTTTTCGATTCCAAAGCTACGCACTCGTTTGTCGCAGCCAGTTTCGCAGTTAGTTTGGACCAGGATTATACACTGTTAGAAAATCCGTTAGTAATCAGAAGTTCGAGTGGTCAGCTGTTTGTAGCTGAAGAGGTGTACACAGATTGCGAGGTCAGCGTCGAGGGACATAGCTTGCCAGCTGACCTGATTATGATACAGATGGAGGACTTTGGAGTGATTCTGGGGATGGACTGGCTGTCCGCTTACCACGCCTTGGTAGACTGTTTTGAGAGGAAGATTGTCTTCTCCATGCCGGAGTTGCCTTCTTTCAAGTTTCACGGACAGCTAGTGGACGGAGGCTTCAGGTGCATTTCGGCACTTCGGGCGGTGAGACTTTTGAGCCAGGGGTGTGAGGGCTTCCTAGCTTGTGTGGTGGCAGAGCCCAGCCCTGTGGCAGACTTCCAGAGCATCCTGGTGGTCAGAGAGTACCCTGACGTGTTTCCAGACGAGTTACCAGGACTACCGCTCGAGCGCGAGATCGAGTTTGAGATCTCGCTAGTACCAGGGACCAGTCCCATCTCCACCGCGCCATACAGGATGGCACCGCTTGAGCTACGAGAGCTTAAGTCTCAGTTGCAGGACCTTTTGGAGAAGGGTTTCGTGAGACCCAGTGCGTCTCCCTGGGGAGCCCCGGTACTATTTGTAAAAAAGAAGGATGGTGTAGTTTCCGGCCCTACCAGGAGGGGGTGACGTAATAATTGCGGAATTGAAATATAATCTTACAAATAAGCAATCACACAAAGTACACAAGAATTTATAGGTGGAAACCTAAACCGGGTGAAAACCACCACCTAATCCTCTCGAGTTAGGATTTTCCGATCAACCAAGTTGATCAAAATCTACTAAACCGAATCACTTTAAACGAAGGTGATTCAACCTCAATACAACCACGCTACTTAAACGAGGGTAGCGTACCTCAACCCCTTCTCTCCACGAGAAGGATTTTGTCTCACGAAGGAGACGGGAATTCGCAAAGCGAATACCCAACCAAATAACAAAGATAAAATAAATAAGTAATCCTATAGAGCCAACAAAGTAATTGTAAACCTAGCTTCTATAGGAATTAGGAAACTCCCATTTGCAAGGAGTGCGTCGAGTTGATGACGCGGTGCGTGAGCCACGCGACGGCGCAACTTTGCTCTCGTGAACTACGGTGGGAGAGCGGGTGCGCAACAGCTTGATGCTCTCAAGAGAATGGGACTTGAGATTGGAGAGCAAGAGCTAGCTAGGACACAAGAGAGTGGAAAGTGTATTACAAAGTGTTTCTTGTGTATCTTGGTGTCTCTAGGTGTGTTTTTGTGTTGTAAAGGTTCCCCTCTATTTATAGAGGCCTTAGGAAGGGTTTGAAAGGCTTAGGAAAGGTTCTATAGCCGTTGGGAACAAAGCCCAAGAGAATCAGCCCGAAATCAGGAACAATCATTGCTCTGACTGGCTTATTAGACGTCTAATTCTGGCATCAGACGTCTGAAAGTTCACTTTAAGACGTCTGATTCCAAGGTTAGACGTCTGATTTTGGGCGGGTCTCTTCCTGACTTGGATCAGATCTAAACAGGGTTTTTGTGCAAGTCCATCAGACGACATATAGGACGTCTGGCACTATGTCTGGACGTCTGGAAACCTACTTTTTCTGTGGGAATGGATTGCCAAATGTTACAACGGCTAGAAAATCTCTGAGAAGAGATTTTGGGTCAGCCGAGGTAAAACGGTCAATTATCAGACGTCTAGAAAGTCCTATGGACGTCTGATAAGGCTCTAACTGTCATATTCAACGCTGTCTGCAAAGCCAACCAACGATCCACTAATTGGACGTCTGGCAACTCCATCAGACGTCTCCTAAGATGTCTGGTTTAAGGTCTGGATGTCTGATTTCATCAGACAGAACGAACTATGTCCAGCCTAATAGTTATCAGACGTCTGAATCAACAGTCAGATGTCTTAAAATACTTTATCAGACGTCTGATTTTGGAATTAGACGTCTGGAAATGCTATTTAAACCCTATATTGGTTTTCTAAGTGTTCTACAGAAAATCTAAGTATCCTAGGGTTGTGCAGGTGTTCCTAAGACTACTGTTAGGGTACTTTGAGGCTCTTTAATAGAAATCTAAGTAACAAAAATAAAGAGCAACAGAAATAACGAAAAATACAAGGAGTACAAGAGAGGGAAATCTATCCTATTCTTCATTTCCTTCCTTCTTCAATCTATCGCTCCTCGCAAACCTCCTCTGTTTTCAATCAAGCTCGTCCAATCTGTCCTGGATGCGAGCTCGAATTCCGTCTAAACACGTCTACATTTGCAATTGACCTGAAATCTAAGACTCCAAGTGCAAATGTTAAATAACACGTGTTTTGTTATCATCAAAACAAATGATCGTGGTGCTTTAGCACCAACAGATGGTACCCTACGCCTTTGTGTGGACTACCGATAGCTGAATAGGGTCACCATCAAGAATAGATATTCGCTACCGAGGATCAACGACTTGTTTGACCAATTGCGGGATGCCACGGTGTTCTCCAAGATCCACTTGAGGTCGGGATACCATCAGTTGAGGATCAGGGAGACCGACTTCTCCAAGATAGCTTTCCACACCTGGTACGGACACTACGAGTTTTTGGTCATGCCGTTTGGGCTGACCAATGCCCCCGTTGCTTTTATGGATCTGATGAACCGGGTGTTTAGACCGTACTTGGACCAATTCGTGGTGGTTTTCATAGATGATGTACTCATCTATTCTAGAGATCAGATGCAGCACGGACAGCACTTGTGGATGGTTCTGGACACTCTGAGACGACGTAGGCTGTACGCCAAATACAGCAAGTGCGAGTTCTGGTTGAGGGAGGTGACTTTCTTAGGTCATGTAATCTCTGGAGACGGCTTGGCGGTGGACCCAGCCAAGGTTGAGGCAGTGCTCAGGTGGGAGAGACCGCATTCAGTCACTGAGATTCGCAGATTCCTGGGACTGGCAGGCTACTACAGACGATTTATCAGAGGGTTTTCACAGATCGCGTGCCCTATGACACAGTTGACCCGGAAGGACGTGCCCTTCACTTGGACAAACGCCTGTGAGGTGTGTTTTCAGGAGCTGAAGGTGAGGTTGACTTCGGCTCCCGTGCTCACCATCCCTGATAGTAGTGGTGGGTTCGTTGTGTACACGGACGCCTCCTTGCAGGGATTAGGAGGTGTGCTCATGCAGAGGGGTCACGTCGTCGCTTACGCTTCGCGGCAACTGAAGCCCTATGAGCATACCTACCCTACCCACGACCTAGAGTTGGCAGCTGTTGTCTTCGCGCTGAAGACTTGGAGGCACTACTTGTACGGTGAGACCTTCGAAATTTTCACAGATCACAAGAGCCTTAGATACCTTTTTGATCAGAAGGAGCTCAACATGAGACAGAGACGTTGATTGGAGCTCCTGAAGGACTACGACTGCAGCATCTCCTACCACCCGGGAAAGGCCAATGTGGTGGCTGACGCTTTGAGCCGTAAGGCGCCCGCACACTGGCCAGTTTATAGTTACAGAGTTGGAGCCTTTTGGAGGAGGTGGGCAGTTGGCGACCCCTGGAGTTACGGGGGCACTGTGGGGCAGTGACGGTGACACGACAGACCAGGCCAGAGCTGATAGACCGTATCATCACAGGACAGATGGCCAATCCATACTTGCAGTCCTTGCGCGACAGAGTACTGTCAGGAGACCCAGGGGACTTCTCTTTCGTAGACCAGGTGTTGCGCCTGAGGGGACGGTTGTGCGTTCCCAGGGACGAGGAGCTGTTGAGAGAGCTCCTGACTGAGGCACACAATTCCAGATTCACCATATATCCCGGAAACACAAAGATGTACCATGACTTGAGACGCGAGTTTTGGTGGAAGGGGATGAAGCGGGATGTGGGTGAATTCGTGCAGCAGTGCTCAGTGTGCCAGCAGGTGAAAGCCGAGCATCAGAGGCCTGCAGGGCCGCAACAGCCGCTTCCAGTGCCAGAGTGGAAGTGGGAGAGCATCACCATGGACTTGGTGGTAGGCTTACCTGTTACCCAGCGAGGACACGACGCTGTCTGGGTAATTGTGGATAGAATGAAGAAGACGGCACGATTCCTGCCGATCCGAGTCACTTTGGGACCAGCACAGTTGGCAGTGAGGTATATCCGCGACGTGCTACGACTACACGGAGTTCCGCGGGAGATCGTATCCAATCGGGATACCCGCTTTACGTCCCAGTTTTGGGCTGAGTTTCAGCGGGCCCTGGGGACGCGGTTGAGGTTTAGTACAGCTTACCACCCCCAGACGGACGAACAGTCCGAGCGCACAATACAGACACTTGAGGACCTTTTGTGTGCCTGTGTACTGGATTGGAGGGGCTCTTAGGAGGAACACCTGCCCCTGGCAGAGTTTGCATACAACAGCTATCACTCGAGCATCGGCATGGCTCCCTACGAGGCTCTGTACGGACGGAGGTGTACGACACCCTTGAGTTGGGTTGAGGTGGGGACCAAGTGGGAGGTTGGCCCCAAGTTGATCCGGCAGAGTCAGGAGGTAGTCGAGCAGATCCACAGGCGACTCCGTACTGTCAGGAGCAGACAGAAGAGCTACGCGGATCGGAGACGCAGAGGTGCAGTTTGAGGTTGGGGACCACATCTTTCTCCGTGTTTCGCCCATGAAGGGCCTGCAGCGGTTTGGAGTAAGAGGGAAGCTCGCGCTGAGGTTTGTGGGGCCCTTTGAGGTCCTAGAGCGGGTTGGACCCATTGCTTACAGGATTGCCCTCCCTCCCCAGCTTTCTAGTGTGCACGATGTGTTCCACGTGTCCAACCTCAGGAAGTATGTAGCCGATCCCAGTCACGTACTGAGTCACGAGAGCGTCGAGATGGACGACAACCTGACCTACCCTGAGCGGCCAGTGCAGATTCTAGACCGAGCCGTCCGCAGTTTGAGACGAAAGCAAGTACCCCTGGTAAAGGTTTTGTGGAGGAACCAGCGGTATGAGGAGGCTACCTGGGAGCCTGAGGCGGCAATGCGGGAGCGGTACCCGGAGCTCTTCACGGATACGTCTTTTCGGACCGGCTTCAGTTCTCTTTGAGTTTGTTATGGTTACTATGACGTTTTTCCCGCACCCTAGTTAGCGTAAGTTTCGGGGACGAAACTTCCTTTGAGTTTGTTATATTGTTACGAACGTGCGGCTTCAGACGTTTTTAAGACGTCTGGAACCCCTTCCAGACGTCTGGGATTCGGTTATTTTCGGTACGCATCTTTCGTCTGCGCGTCTGAGCGCGCAGACCTACGAGCGTCTCTCTCTCTTTTTCCCTCTCCCTCCTGCGCCCTCTGTCCCACTCTCTCTCTCCTCCTCACGCGGCCTTTAAAGGGCACGCCCTCCCCCTCACTCCCGTCACCTCCGCCCCCTTTCCTCTCCTCCTTCCAACCGGTGCGCGAGAGCGAGCGCGAGTGAGCGGCGGCAGCGACAAACGCGGTGAGCGTGGGAGGAGGTGCTGCGCGTGGGAAGAGGCGCTCGGCCGTGAGGGCGAGCTTGCCGGGGCTGCTAGGGTCGGCCGGCGAGGTGGAGCAGCAGACGCGGGGTGACGCGGGAGGCCTGCTGCAGCTCGAGCAGCAGGCGGACGAGTCGCAGCGCGGCCGAGCATCGCGAGCGGAGGACGAGTGGCGCCCTGATTCTGGAATTTTCCCCAGAATCAGACGTCTGTACTTCCAACCAGACGGCTGGTAGGACGTCTGGAGGACTGGCCAGACGTCTGAAAGGTGAGTTATTTCCGTCTTTCTTCCTCTTCTTCGACTGACCGTACTAAGAGAGAGAGGAAATGGGTACGCGCAGGATTGGATTCGCCATCCAGCGCGAATCAGATGTCTGGCTGCAGTGCCAGACGATTGGAGTGACTTCCAGACTTCCGAGGTGACCATCGGACGTCTGGGAACTAGGCCAGACGCCCCCGTAGGCTTCTGGACGTCTGAAAGACCACGCAGAGCAAGGTAACCCCTGATCCACTTTTTAAGACGTCTGGAACTTATTTTGCACTGTTTCGTCGTTTTCGACCCGTTTAGGGCCCGTTCGGAGTCCGTTTTCCGCATTTCGAGTTTCGTGCTTTTCGGAATTAAATCCTCTACCCGTCTACAGTAGCTATATGCTGTTTTGAGGAACTCCTTGTGTTTGATCCTTATGATAGGACCCCATTCCGTTGCAGTCTCGGGGGTTGCGGAGGAACGCGGGATTCCCAACCACGCCCCCAGTACTCCTGTTGTAACCGGTAGAGTGGCTTTTAAGTTTATTGGTATAATCTGTTAAATTATGGAACCATAAATAGCACCTAGGACATTGCATGAATCTTAGGAATGAGAAACTTGAATGAATGGTAGATCCTAGGGTGTTGCATGAATCCTAGGGCTGGAAAAACTAGATTGTATGATAGATCGTATGGTATGGCATGAATCCTAGGATGGGAAGAACTAGTGGAATATATGAATACTGCAGTCTTGGAAAATGTGGAAGGGAAATAATAGCTGCCTGTGAATTGAATTAAGAGCTACCTGCTATGAATAAATAAACGTGATTAAGAACATGGATTGTAAGAACGTGAAACTGGAAAGTGAAACCTGTATGTTCTGAGTTAAAATAGCTGGAACCCTACGGGGAATTAGGAGTGGAACTCCTGGAAAGAGAAAGGAATGGAACTGAGAAAGAAAGACGTGGTAGTGTGCTGTCTTTTGGGTACGTAGTACCAAGGGAAGTACCTGTACCTGTTTAGTGCAGAGCGGAGCCAGCCGCCCCAGGGACCTGGGGTTAGGACTGGCCACTTTGTACCGACTTTCTGGCCCTCTCGTACGTAGTACCGAGGAGAGCTACTAGTGTAGGGAGGGCACTAGCTACCCCACGAGCCCCGGGGTTCTACTAGCCTCCTACACCGACTTGTTAGGCCCACTGGGCAAACCAGGGTAGTCAGGCGAGGGTACGCGGACTGTGGAGGGCCAAGGCCCCTGTTTGGTTATTGAGGGGTTGGACCCCTGTTACTGAGAGGGCTCTACCCTCTACTGGTTCCGTGCTGTGCTTGGGCGCACCCGTTAACGGAAACAACTGACCGCATGCCAATGCGGGTTAGCTACCTGTGTGTTTATCGCACGTGCCGTAGTCACCGTTACGCCTGTCCGTGCCCTTGGGGCAGTTGACTGAGAGTAGGATCACCACGGGGGACTCTCCCAGCCAGGAGAGCACCACGTGCTACTTCTACTGTTCGGAAAAGACTGCAATCAAGATCGTTCCCACGAGGAACATTCGAGATCAAGTGAAGGATCTGAGAAATAGATAAATTGTGAGACAATAGAAAGACGTAATTAAAGAAAGTAACAGAACATAACAGCTACTGTACACTTCACTGTTTCTTTAGTTTAGCTGCCACTCTACACAGCGTTTTGCTGACATGTTACACTCGTTACCTTTTAGGACCAGGTGTTGAGCAGCCAGGGTCAACGGCTGCAGAGGACGCTGGGCCGAGTAGGGTCCAGTAGAGTTACCACTGTTCTCTTGTACCTCTTTTTGGTTCCACTGTAGTGAGTAGTTCTTGTTTCCGCTGTACTTTTCTTACCTGCAGTTCATATTATGTTATGAATGTTGTTCTACTGTTGTGGTGGTATATACTGTAGTGGTTTCTTTCCTTACTGTTGTATTTTCTTACTGTTAGTTATATTCATGCTGAATGTGGTTTATTTTACTGCTCTTTTGGTTACTTCCTCGTAGGACGACCAGGTCTTGGGTTTAGTCGAGTCGGTCCGGTTCTCGTGTCTCGTAGGGACTCGGGAATCGGGTCGTTACAGTGACTACCTGAACCCCGAGCCCCGTGGAATAGTTAGCTCTCTCTCTCTACAATACTAGCTTTCCCCGGTATAGTGTACGCAAGAGCGAACAGAAGTCGGTGTAGAGTGGTCAATCCTAACCCCGGGTCCCAACCCAAAGGCGGCTAGCTCCGCTCTACACTAAACAGGAGACAGTCGCTCTCCTTGATACCACGTACTCAAGGGCCAGCACACTTCCCACTTATATTTCCAGATCCATTCCATTCGTCTACAGGAGCTCTATTCGTAATTCCCCGTAAGGTTCATGCTCATATTCACTATGTTGTTCCATACCGGGTTTCATCATTCACATTTCCATTCTCGTATTACACATGTAGCTCGTATTTCCACAATTAACATGTGCAGCAAGTTATATTACAAGTAACTGTTTAACAATCACAGGCATTTCATATTCCACAGGCAGTTCGTATTTGTTAACAGGCAGCTGTTTACAATTCAGTTCATTCATTTATGACTACAATCTTAAACATGCATATAAACAGTACGGACAATTCATGCCACATCCTACATTTCTAGTTATTTAATTTCACATATGCATTCATGTTTTATAATTTAAGCAGGGGGAAAGCATTCTACCAGACAATCCGAGAGTACTGAGGGCTCGAACGGCAGACTCACGTGCCTCTGCAAGATCCGAACATGCAACAGATCGAAGTCCTATACCAAGGAACATACCACAATGGAACATTCAAAACAGTATATAAGGCTTTCTAACATGTAGAGGAACTCACAAGGAAACCACAGATATCTTGTTTGCGTAAAACGGACCTCAAACAGATCCTAAATGGGTCAAAAATAGAACTACAGACTCAAATCAGACGTCTGGAAAAAGGTCCAGATGTCTTAAAAGTCACCAGGATCTTATATCAAGTTCCTACGTCGATTTCAGACATCCAAAACCCTCACTTGACCGTCTAGACTCAGCTCCAGACGTCCGACCTCTCTTCCAGTCGTTTGGGAGTGCTTCCGGTCGTCTGGTAAGCGGTCTAGACGTCCAAAACGTGTGAGAGGGCGTGCCCCACACCTTCCCAAAGCTGTCCCTGTACGCGACAAACCAAATCTTCCACTTTTAGCCGCACAGATCGGCTTTGCGGTGCGGCCAGCATGGCCATAATCGTAAGAGGAACGTACCTTCGCGAAACCTTGCTTTCAGACGGCTGGTATCGTCACCAGACGTCCAACTCATCATTTGAACGACACGACATACGTTGATTCTGGGAAAAACCCAAAACCAGAGTGAGCTCCTGCTCCTCTCGCCACGCGCAGTCGCGGCTTATCGTCTACAGCTCTGGCTGCAGCAGGGTGTCCGGGACGGCTCTCCTGACGCACTCCTCCCGCACACGCCGCTCCGGCCGTACATTCTCCGATGAGCTCCCACGAACTTGCAAGCTCAAGCTCCTCTTTTCACTCCGCCTCTCCTCGCTCCTCGCTCTCGCACCCTCTCTCGCTATAATGGAGAGGAAGGAAGGTGGCGGTGGTGGAGTGGAGAAGAGAGGAAGGAGGAGAGGGGTCTTATATAGGGAGCGGCTAGGGTTCGGTGGAGGAGAAAAGAAGAGAGAGAGAAGAGAGGAAGGCTGTCTGCGCGCAGCCAGCGTGCAAACCCGACCCTGCGTACAAAATTTTCAATTTCCAGACGTCTGGGAATAGGGTTAGACGTCTGACCAGACATCTGACAGTTCAGACGTTTTAAAAGGCTCAGAACAGAACGGGTCTTTACATCATAATAAACTTAAAGGAAGTTTCGTCCTTGAAACTTGAGCTAGCTAAGGTGCGGAAAAGGAAATATACACACATAACAAACTTAAAGAGGACCGAAGTCGGTCCGAAAAGATGTACCCTCAAAAAGCTCCAGATACTATTCACACATCGCGGCATCAGGCTCCCAGGTAGCCTCCTCGTACTGCTGGCTCCTCCTTAAGACCTTCACCAGGGGTACCTACTTCCATCTCAAACTCCAGACAGTTCTGTCTAGTATATGCACTGGTCTCTCGGGGTAGGTCAGGTCGTCACCCACCTCGACACTCTCGTGGCTCAGAACGTGACTGGGATTGGCGATGTACTTCCTGAGGTTGGACACGTGGAACACGTTGTGCACACCAGAAAGCTGGGGAGGAAGGGCAAGCCTGTAAACAATGAGTTCTACCCGCTCCAGGACCTCAAAGGGCCCCACAAACCTCGGTGCAAGCTTCCCTTTCATTCCAAAACGCTGCAGGCCCTTCATGGGCGAAATGCGAAGAAAGACGTGATCCCCAACCTCGTACTGCACATCTCTGCGCTTCCGATCGGTATAACTCGTTTGTTTGCTCTTGACAATGCGAAGTCGTCTGTAAATCTACTCTATCACCTACTGACTTTGCCGGATTAGCCTGAGGTCAACCTCCCACTTTTTCCCCACCTCAACCCAACTCAAGGGCACAGTACACCTCCGTCCGTACAAAGCCTCGTAAGGTGCCATGTCGATACTCGAGTTATAACTGTTATTATATGAAAACTCTGCTAGGGGTAAGTGCTCCTTCGAAAAGCCCCTCTAGTCTAGTACACAGGTGCGTAAAAGGTCATCGAGTGTCTGTATAGTGCGTTCTGACTGTCCGTCTGTTGGGGGTGGTACGTCGTACTGAACCTCAACCGTGTCCCTAAGGCCTGCTGAAACTTAGCTCAAAACTGGGAAGTAAAACGAGTATCCCGATCAGATACAATCTCACGCGAAACTCCGTGCAGACGTACCACATCATGAATATACCTTTCTGCCAACTATGCCGGTCCTGAGGTGACTCGGATCGGCAAGAACCATGCCGCCTTTGTCAATCTGTCTACTATCACGCAAACTGCGTCGTGTCCTCGCTAGGTAACGAGTAAGCCCACCCCTAAGTCCATGGTGATGCTCTATCAGTTCTACTCCGGTATAGGAAGTGGCTGCAATGGCCTTACAGGCCTCTGATGCTCGACCTTCACCTGCTGGCACACCAAATACTGCTGCACGAACTCACCTACATCCTACTTCATCCCTCTCCACCAAAAGTCACGTCTCAGATCATGATACATCTTTGTGTTCCCGGGATGTATGGTGAACCTAGAGCCGTGCGCCTCAGTCAGGAGCTCTCTCAACAACTCCTCGTCCCTGGGAACGCACAAACGTTCCCTCATGCGTAACACCTCATTTGTAAAAGTCTCCTGAGCCCCCTGACAGCACTCTATCTCGCAACGACTGCAGGTACAGATCTGTCATCTGCCCTGTGATGATGCAGTTTATCAACTCTGGTCTCGTCTGCCGTGTCACCGTCACTGCCCCACAATACCCCTGTGTTTCTAAGAGTCGCCAACTGCCCAACTCCTCCATGAGTCTCCAACTCTGTGCCTGTAAACTAGCTAAGTGGGCGCCTCAAGGCGTCAACCACCACGTTGGCCTTCCCTAGATGGTAGGAGTGCTGCAGTCATAGTCCTTCAAGAGCTCTAACCAACATCACTGTCTCATGTTAAGCTCCTTCTGATCAAACAAGTACCTGAGGCTTTTATGATCCGTGAAAATCTCAAAGGTCTCATCGTAAAGGTAGTGCCTTCATGTCTTCAGCGCGAAGACAACAGTTGCTAGCTCTAAGTCATGGGTAGGGTAGCTATACTCATGGGGCTTCAGTTGCCGTGAAGCGTAAGTAACAACGTGACCCTGCTGTATGAGCCCACCCCCTAACCCTGCAACGAAGCGTTCGTGTAGACCACAAAACTGTCACTGCTATCTGGGATGGTAAGCACAGGAGCCGAAGTCAGCCTCTTCTTCAACTACTGAAAGTACGCCTCACAAGCATCTGTCCAAGCAAAGGGTACGTCCTTCCGGGTTAACAGAGTCATAGGACGTGCAATTTACGAGAAACTCCTGATAAACTGCTGGTAGTAACCTGCTAGTCCCAAGAAACTGCGTATCTCTATCACTGTACGTGGCCTCTCCCACCTGAGTACAGCCTCAACCTTGGCTGGATCCACATTCAAGCAATCCCCTGAATTCATATGGCCCAAGAAAGTCACATGTCTCAACTAAAACTCGTACTTGCTGTATTTGGCATACAGCCTGCGCCATCTTAAAGTGTCAAGAACCATCCACAAGTGTTGTCCATGTTGTGCCTGATCTCGCAAGTAAATGAGCACATCATTAATAAATACCACCACAAACTGATCCAGATACGGTCTGAACACCCAGTTCATCGAATCCATGAAGGCAACAGGGCGTTGGTCAGCCCAAATGGCATGACCAAAAACTTGTAGTGTCCGTACCGAGTGTGGAAAGCTATCTTGGAGACGTCAGTCTCCCTGATCCTCAACTAGTGGTAGCCTGATCTCAGATCTATCTTAGAGAATATCGTGGCACCTCGTAACTGGTCAAACAGATCATCAATTCTCGGCAGCGGATACTTGTTCTTGATGGTGACCCTATTCAGCTGTCTGTAATCAACACAAAGGCGTAGGGTACCATCCTTCTTCTTCACAAATAACACAGGGGCTCCCAACGGGATGCACTTGACCTTACAAATCCCTTCTCCAACAGGTCCTGCAGCTGTGATTTGAGTCCTCGCAGCTCAAGTGGTGCCATCCGGTACGGTGCCGTGAAATGAGGTCGGTCCCTAGTACCAGTGAGATCTCAAACTCGATCTCACGCTTAGGCGGTAGTTCTGGCAGCTCCTCTGGAAACACGTCGGCGTACTCTCTGACCACCGAGATGCTCTGTAAATCTGCCACGGGGCTGGGCTCAGCCACCACACAGGCTAGAAAGGCCTCACACCCCTGGCCCAAAAGTCTCACTCCCCGAAGTGTAGAAATGCACCTGAAACCTCCATCCACCGGCTGTCTATGAAACTCAAAGGAAGACATCTCTGGTATGAAGAAGACAATCTTCCTCCCAAAACAGTTCACCAAGGCGTGGTAAACGGACAACCAATCTATCCCCAAAATCACGCCAAAATCCTCCATCGGTATCACGATCAGGTCAGCGGGGAAGCTATGTCCCCCAATACTGACCTCACAGTTTGTGTAAACCTCCTCAGCTATAAACAGCTGACCACCAAGATCTCTGATCACAAACGGATCCTCTAACAACACGTAGTCCTATCCCAAACTAACAGCAAAACTCGCCGCGACAAAAGAGTGTGTGACGCTGGAATCAAAATGTATGTAAACTAATCTGTCGGAAACTGTAACCATACCTACCACCACTGAACCTGAGGCCCTACCGTCTCTGTGTGTCAGGGCATTGATACGCCCCTCAACTCCCGATGCAGAAGAAGTAGCCACACTCTGTGTCGGGCGAGTAGCCGCTGGCCGGTACCCTCCCTGCGACTGCTGCCCTCCCCCACACATGCCTGGGAACCACGACCACCTGCTCGGCCTCCAACGATCGGTGCGGGGAGCATCTGTGTAACGACCCGATTCTCGAGTCCCTACGAAACACGAGAACCGGACCGACTCGACTAATCCAAAGACCTAGTCGTCCAACGAGGAAGTAACCAAAAGAGCAGTAAAATAAACCACATTCAGCATAAATATGACTAGCAGTAACAAAATACAGCAGTAAGAAAAGGTACTACAGCATGTACCACCACAACAGTAGAACAACATTTATAACATAACATGAACTACAAGTAAAGAAAAGCACAGAGAGTAACAAGAACTACTCACTAGAGTGGAACAAAAGGGGTACAAAAAGAACTGCGGTAACTCTACTGGACCCTACTCGGCCCGGCGTCCTCTGCAGCCGCTGACCCTGGCTGCTCAACACCTGGTCCTGAAAAGTAACGAGTGTAACACGTCAGCGAAACGCTGAGTAGAGTGGCAGCTAAAACTAAAGAAGCAGTAAAGTATACAGTAGCTGTTATAATTTCTTTCTTCCTTTATTTATGTATTTCTATTATTTCACAATTTATCTATTTCTCAGATCCTTCACTTGATCTCGAATGTTCCTCGTGGGAACGATCTTAATTGCAGTCTTTTCCGAAAAGTAGAAGTAACACGTGGTGCTCTCCTGGCCGGGAGAGTCCCCCGTGGTGATCCTACTCTCAGTCAACCACCCCAAGGTCGCTGACAAACATAACGGTGACTACGGCACGCGCGATACACACGGATAGCTACCCCGCACTGACACGCAGTCAGTCGTTTCCGTTAACGGGTGCGCCCAAAGCACAGCACAGAACCAGTATAGGGCAGAGCCCTCTCAGTAACAGGGGTCCAGCCCCTCCACAGTAACCAAACAGGGGTCTTGCCCCTCCACAGTCCGCGCACCCTCGCCTGACTACCCTGGTTTGCCCAGTGGGCCTAACAAGTCAGTGTAGGTGAGCTAGCAGCACCTCGGGGCCCGTGGGGTAGCTAGTACTCGCTCTACACTAGTAGCTCTCCTTGGTATTGGGTACACGAGAGCCAAAAGTCGGTACAAAGTGGCCAGACCTAACCCCGGGTCCCTGGGGCGGCTGGCTACGCTCTGCACTAAACAGGTAACAGGTGCTTCCCCATGCACTACGTACCCAAGAGACAACGCACTTCCACATCTTTCCTTCTCAGTTCCATTTCATTCTCTTTCCAGGAGTTCTACTCCTAATTCCTCGTAGGGTTCCAACTCTTTTAACTCAGTACATTCAGGTTTCACCATTCCAGTTTCACGTTCATACAACCCATATTCTCAATCATGTTCATTTATTCATAACAGGCAGCTGTTAAATCAATTTACAGGCAGCTATTATTTCCTTTCCACATTTTCCAAGACTGCAATATCTATATTCATATCACTAGTTTTCCAGTCCTAAGATTCATGCCGTACACTAGGATCTATCATTCAATCTAGTTTTCCAGCCCTAGGATTCATGCAATACCCTAGGATCTATCATTCAATCTGGTTTCTCATTCCTAAGATTCATGCAATGCCCTAGGTTCTATTAATTGTTCCATAATTGTAACAAATTATGTTAATAATTTTAAAAGACACTCTACCAGCTACAACGGAAGTACTGGGGGCATGGCCGGAAATCCCGCGTGCCTCCACAACCCCCGAGACTGCAATGGAACGAGATCCTAACACAAGGATCAAATACAAGGAGTTTCTCATAACAGTATATAATTACTGTAAACGGGTAGAGGATTTTATTCCGAAAAGAACGCAACTCGAAACGCGGAAAACGGACTCCGAACGGGCCCTAAACGGGTCGAAAACGACGAAACAGTCCAAAATCAGACGTCTGGAACCTCTTCCAGACGTCTTAAAAGGTGGTTCAGAGGATACCTTCGCTCTATGTAGTCCCTTAGACGTCCAGAAGCCTGCGGGGGCATCTGGCCTAGTTTCCAGACGTCCGATGGTCAACCAGGACATCTGGAAGTCCTCTCCGTCGTCTGGCACTGCGGCCAGACATCCGATTCGCGTTGGATGGCGAGTCTCGCGCCCTCCCGAGCAGAACCTGCACGTATCCACTCCTCGCTCTCAGTACGACGGGTTGCAGATGAAGGCGTGGCGAACGGCTGCATGGCCGTACGCGCGAAAAAGGAAGGACGAAATAACTTACTTGCCAGACGTCTGGACAATCCTCCAGACGTCTTCACCGTCATCTGGTTGGAATCCCAAACACTGGAAAAACTTCCAGAATCAGAGCTCGACTCGCTCTCCGCCCGTGACGCACGGCCGCGCCGCGCCCCGTCCACTTGCTGCTCGAGCTGCAGCAGCCCTCCCGCGACACTCCACGCTAGCTGCTCCCCTGCCGGCTGGCTCTAGCTGCCCCGGCAAGCTCGATCCCTCACGGTCGAGCATCTCCTCCCTCGCGCAACACCTCCTCCCACACACTCGCCACGGCTACCGCTACCGCCGCTCGCTCGCTCGCGCTCTCACACCGGCTGGGAGAAGAAGAGGGAAGCAGAGGAGATGAGAGTGAGGGAGAGGGCGAGGGCCTTATAAGGCCACGCGGGGAGAGAGAGAGGGAGCGCAGCACTGCGCCCTGCAAGAGGAGAGAGGGAAAAAGAGGAAAGCGGGTGGCGGTTGCAGGTCTGCGCGCGCATGCGCGCAGACGCAACCCCGTATGCCGCAGAATTTAAATCCCAGACGTCTGGGCCACCTCCCAAACGTCTTAAAAATGTCTTGAAGCCGCGTTCGTAACAATCTGCTATGCTCCAGCCCTAAACGGGAAGTCCCTCCTGATGTGGCCCGGCTGGCCACACTGGTAGTAGAGGGGGACTCGACTCCCTCCCTCGGTAGGTTCCTGCTGATGGCTGGGAGGGGGTCCAATGCTGACAGCTGGCCCCTGTCGGGGGCCCACAAAGGCCACTGACGTCCCCGCAAAACGAGACGGCTATCCCGCGGGTGTCGCGTGCCTCCTCTCTCGTCGACCCTGTGAGTACTCTAGCTGGTAGGGCCTCTTCCGTCTGTTGTCAATGTCTCGTGCAATCGGGTTGGTCTCCTCGTACATCATAGCTGCCTCCACCACTCTCGAGAAGGTGGGTAGCTTCAGGGGCCTGACATACCCTCAAATGGCAGGCCGGAGCCCCTCAGTGAACCTCCATAGGCACTCCTCCGTAGCTACAGTTGTCGTAGCAAAACGTGACAGCTGCAGGAAGAGCGTGTGGTATACCCTAACAGTCATTGTCTCCTGGCGGAGAGTGTGGAACTCTCTCCTCCTCTGGTCCTGCCAAGTCTGCGGGAAGTACTACTCGCAAAAAGGGTCACAAACTGGTCCCATGTTGGCTCTCCCTTCTCCTAGCCTCTAACTGCCCTCCACCACCTATGTGCTGCACTCTCCAGTTGGAAAGTGGCAAAGGCCACGCGGCACTCCGTAGGGGGCGAAGAGTGTCAAACACTTTCTCGTTCTGCTCCAACCAGTCCTCTGCCTCAGACGGGTCCTCATCTCCCTTGAAGGAAGGGGGCTTCAGCTTCCGGAACTGTCCGAAAGGCTCGTAGTGCAGCTGCAGTGGGGGAACGGGCACACCTCCAGGCAGGGAGGGCTCGTGCTCAGAAGTGTCAAGTGTGGTGGGGGCGGTGGTGGACCACCCCCTCCCTCTCGTCCAGCGCTGTGTCGGTCTCTCAGCCCCACAGAGGACTCCCCCTCCACATCCCCAAGGAGAGGTGCCCGTGGAGGTAGGTGGAACTCCTCTCATACTATGTCTCGAATCAACTGAGCGAGTTGCTGGGCCTGATTGCACGAGAGAAGTGGTGGGTCAACTGGTACCTCGGGCCCGGCACATCCGCCCCTCCAACCTCGTCTACGGCCGCGTCCGCAGCCCGCCTCAAGAACTCCACGGTGAGGCATCTCCTGCAAGGAGACACGGAAGCCTGAACAAAAGGAAATCAACTCTAACGGACTTCAGCGAAAGAACTCAGAACGGATGTCAAGTGGTACGTTGTGGTGGTTACTCTAGTTACATGCACGTAAATTGGTTATTCTCAAGCTAGTTGGTTCATTTCTCGGGATGACCTGGCTCTGATACCATCTTGTTACGACTCGGTTCCCGAATCCCTACAGGACCTGAGACCGGCTTGATTCGACTAATCCCAAAACCCAGTCGTCCGACAAGAAATAATCAAAAAGTAGGAAAGTAAACCACATTCACTATGCAAGTAACTAACAGTAAAAGAGTACAAGCAGTAAAGGAAGTAAAAGCTGTTAACAGTACATATCACCACTACAACAGTAAAGTAGAACAAAAGTACAGAATAGGAACAGTAACAGTCTAAACTCACTAGCAAAACGAAGTACAACAGTAAGAACTACTGCTGAGCTCGACTGGACCCAGTGCCCTCTATAGTCGGTAACTCGAGCTGCTCAACTCCTGGACCTGAAAAGGGTTGAGTAAACGGAGTTAGCGAACGCTGAATAGAGTGGTAACCAACTAACTAACGCAGTAAAGGCTAATAGGTAAATTTATCTTTTCCAATTCTTTTATTACACCGGTCATTTCTTTTCACCCATTGGTTTACTTTCAGATCTTTTTCTTGATCGCGCATGTTCCTCATGGAAACGATGTTGATTGCAGTCTTTTTCGAAGAGTAGAAGGCACACGTGGCGCTCTCCTAGCCGGGAGAGTCTCCCGTGGTGATCTTACATCCAGTCAACCACCCCAAGGTCACGGACAGACATAGCGGTGACTACAGCACGCGCGATAAGCGCACAGGTAGGTACCCCACACTGGCACGCGGTCAGTCATTTCCACTAGTGAGTACGCCCAAAGTACAGCACGGAACAGTATAAGGCCTAGCCTTCTCAGTAACAGGGGTCTCGCCCCTCCACAGTCTACGCACCATCGTCTGACTACCCCGGTTTGCCCAGTGGACTTAACAAGTCAGGGTGGCTAGCTGAACCCTAGGCCCCGAGGGGTGGCTAGCTCTCCCTACACTAGTAGCTCTCCCCGGTATAGTGTACGCGAGGGCCAACAGAAGTCGGTGTAGAGTGGCCAATCATAACCCTGGGTCCAAACCCAACGGCGGTTAGCTCTGCTCTACATTAAACAGGGCACAGTTGCTCTCCTTGGTACCACGTACTCAAGGGCCAGCATACTTTCTACTCACATTTTCAGATCTATTGCATTCATCCACAAGAGCTCTACTCATAATTCCCCGTAGGGTTCATGCTCATATTCACTATATTGTTCCATACCATGTTTCATCATTCACATTTCCATTCTCGTATTACACATGTAGTTCGTATTTCCACAATTAACATATACAAGTTATATCACATGTAACGGGTTAACTAGCACAGGCATTTCGTATTCCAGCAGGTAGCTCATATTTCCACAATTTAACATATACAACAAGTAATGTCATAGGTAACTGTTTAACTATCACAGGCATTTCATATTCCATAGGCAGCTCGTATTTATTAACAGGTAGTTATTTACAATTCTGTTCATTCATTTATGACTGCAATCTCAAATACGCATACAATCAGTGCAAATATTTCTCGTCCTAAGATTCATGTCACATTCTAAGTTTCTAGTAATCTAATTTCACATATGCATTCATATTTTATAATTTAAGCAAGAGGAAACTACTCTACCAAACAATCCGGGAGTACTGGAGGCTCAAACAGCAAACTCACGTGCATCTGCAAGCCCCGAACATGCAACAGATCGAAGTCTTATACCAAGGAACATACCATAATGGAACGTTCAGAACAATATATAAGGCTTTCTAATATGTAGAGGAACTCACAAAGAAATCACAGATATCTTGTTTGCGTAAAATGAACATCAAACAAATCCTAAACAGGTCAAAAACAGAGCTACAGACTCAAATCAGACGTCTGGCACAAGGTTCAGACGTCTTAAAAGTCACCAGGGTCTCACCTCAAGTTCCTTCGTCAACTTCATACGTTCAAAACCCTCACTTGACTATCTGGACTTAGCTCCAGACGTCCGACCTCTCTTCCAGTCGTCTGGGAGTGCTTCCGGTCGTCTAGTAAGCTATCTAGATGTCCGAAACGCGTGGGAGGACGTGCCCCGCACCTTCCCAAAGTTGTCCCTGCTCGCGACAGACCAAATCTTCCACTTTTAGCCGCACAGATCGACTCTGCGATGCGGCCTGCATGGCCGTAACAGCAAGAGGAACGTACCTTCGCAAAACATTGCTTTCAGACTTTCAGTGTCATCACCAGATGTCCAACCCGTCATCTGGATGGCACGTCAGACGTCTGATTTTGGGAAATACTCATAACCAGAGCGAGCTCCTATTCTCGCCGCGCGCAGCCACGGCTCCTCGTTTGTAGCTCCGGCTGCAGTAAGGTGTCGGGGACGGCTCCCCCGATGCACTCCTCCCACACACACCGCTTCAGCCGTGCGTCCTCCGACGAGCTCCCACGAACTCGCGAGCTCAAGCTCCTCTCTTCACACCACCTCTCCTCGCTCCTCGCTCTCGCACCCTCTCTCTCGCTCGTCTCTCTTGCTGCAATGGAGAGGAAGGAAGGTGGTGGAGTGGAGAAGAGAGGAAGGGGGAGAGGGGTCTTATATTAGGAGCGGCTAGGGTTTGGTGGAGGAGAAAAGAAGAGAGAGAGGAAGGCTGTCTGCACGCAACCAGCATGCAGACTTGACCCTGCATACAAAATTTTCAATTTCCAAACATCTGAAAAGAGATCCAAACGTCTGGAAAGAGATCCAGACATCTGATCATACGTCTAACTGAAATTTAGATATCTTAAAAGACTCGAAATAAAAAGAATCTTTACATTATTACATTCATCTCGTAAGTCGAAGAATAAGCAAAATTTATGGGATTTGATTCAACTCGTGAAATTTGACATATTTCTGCCCCTCCAATTTGAACGAAAATTTATATTTTCCTTTCCAAGACGTTAGCATCGATATATATTGTTTGTACCGTTTCTCTATTCCTGCGGTCTCTATTGTACCTTCTATTTCGACGAGACAAGAGTCTCAGTATTCTATTTCACGTTACGAATGGTGAACCACGTTTCGCTCTTGATGGGTGTCTTAAAAATCACTTTAGTAGAGAAGGACAGGATGCAATTTTCCTCAAAAACCACATTACGAGAGCAAATTATTAGTTACGGATTATTGCACCATGCAGTGTAGTTCGGTGATTTCACCACGCATCGACAAGCAAATTGATTAAATGTATTGATATACACACCCCAGCCCTAAATTATTGGGAGGTCATGGTTTTTAGCTTGACCATGTACAAAAGTCCAATGGAAATGAGAAGACCTCACCCAGTCATTTTTTTTAGGTTTGGATTAATCATTTGATCCTCCAAAGCAAATATCAATTTTTTTATTCGAGATATATTCCTGATCATGATTGTAACCACCAGCTATATCAAAACCATTCCCCAACAAATTATCAACCCCCCCCGCCCCATTGTATCGTAAGTAGTTGACTGCGGATACAATTAATTGATACACTTTAAGACCCCTTTTGTGTTTGGATAATGTTGATATAAGTTTTATTTGCAAATACATGAGCTTTTTTCTTCACTCACAATATTTTCTTTTTTCATTGTTTTGACAAATATACCGTTGTGGACTTTGACAAATATGTATATACTCCCACTACTTTTATATTTACATATGTATCCCTATAAATATCCACTTGATTGTCTTAATGTGCTTATGAACTTTGTGAAGTAAATAACAATGATTTTTATATTCACATCCATTTGTTATATATTTTTCACTCAAAAAAGTCTCCAACTCCTCTCTTCTTCCTTCCCCTTCCCCTCACTCCACCACCACAACCATATTAACCACCACAAAACAATCTCCAATGAATCAACTAGACTCAATCAACATCGCCCGACGCAATCTCCGCCAGTCACAACTGTCTCCGAGATCCACAGTCAAACGCATCTTCGATACTCATGTAACGAAGTGTGACATGTATGCAACAAACGTGTAATCACTATGTATAAATACGTGGTCGAGGAACAATATTTGTGTGGTTAAAATACAAGAAAGCATTCTCCTACCTTTCTTTCTAATATGGTATCAAGTGCCCAACGACGATTTCTCGTCACGCCTCGATCTGCCCAACCCACCACCTATCACCACCAATTGAGCTTCTACAACCAGCTAGGAAGCTTCTCCAATCCATCTTGCCGTATCTCGCATGTCGTGCCCACCTCCGCACGGCCGGTGAGTTGAGGTTGATCTACATCAACCGCCAGTCGCTTCGCTCTTAGCACGTCAACGTCTCGCCTTTGCTGTTGCCTTGCACTGACGACCCACATTCCCCTATTCCACTCGCGCTACCCACACCCCCCTCCCAAAACCCTACCATTGAAAACTACCCCCACCTTATATATATACCTGAGTACCCACTAACTTCCTACCCAACCCAACCCGCTATCTTCCATCACCCGCGTCGCCCACGCTCGTCCATTCACGCCAAACCACCTTAACCAACCTCCACCAATATTGCTCCCAACTGCCCCTTCTTACCCATCCCCAACAACTTTCAACCACGAGCGACTCCACCCTTACGCTGCCAACTCGCATCTTTACACCAATGATTCCCACTATCAACCACCAGCGACCACACCGCCCCATACTTCACGAGGCATAGGCATCTTGTGCAACCAACCGCTACCTCGTCTCCTGCAAGCTCTCCCGACTCCACCACTGCCAATTTTTCTTTACGACCTTGACTCCTTCCACCCATGGAACTCACTTCTTCTATCCAATTATCATCCCTAAGTAGATATGTAATCCACCACTAGATCAGACAAGCCTCTCCATTTTGCGGCCTCGTACGCTCTTCCTAGGTCCAACACTTTAGTTGATAGCACCATATTCAAACAGTCACCTGTCACCAAGCCTCTTCCCAATCTGGCATGACTGTTTCAAACCCTGTGGCTGCGAGTGTGTCTCCAGCATTACAGAGCCATTTATCCAACCGCACTACATGCTCCAAAAATCGTTGGCACTGGCTACATTGCTACAGAGACACACACATCCTCCAACAACTCTAAATCGAGCTAACCATGTCGACATCATCTCACAACATGACAATTTCAGCAACTTTATCAACCTTGTCATCCATCACCAACTATCTTCATTGATTCGTACAGATGGCTTCCCAGTAACCATCGTCGCTACTCACTGGCACATCTATTATTCAACATTTCGCATCCCTTAAATAGATGCCAACTAATTACCTCCTGTGGAAAATGCAGCCCATGCTAACTAATTACCCTCGTGGTGATCCTACACCCAGTCAACCACCCTAAGGTCATGGACAGACGTAATGGTGACTACGGCACGCGCGATAAGCGCACGGGTAGCTACCCCGCACTAGCACGTGGTCAGTCGTTTCTACTAATGGGTGAGCCTAAAGTACAGCACGGAACAGTATAGGGCTTAGCTCTCTCAGTAACAGGGGTCTAGCCCCTAATAACCAAACAGGAGTCTTGCCCCTCCACAGTCTGCGCACCCTCGCCCGACTACCCTGGTTTGCCCAGTGGGCCTAAAAAGTCGTTGTAGGGTGGCTAGCTGAATCCCAGACCCCGTGGAGTGGCCAGTCCTCTCCCTACACTAGTAGCTCTCCCCAGTACAGTGTACACAAGGGCCACGAAGTCAGTGCAAAGTGGCCAAACCCACCCCGGGTCTCAACCTGAAGGTGGCAAGCTCCCCTCTACACTAATAGAGAACATGCACTCCCCTTGGTACCACGTACTCAAGTGCCTGCATACTTTCCGTCACATTTCCAGATCCATTCCATTTATTTCTAAGAGCTCTACTCCTATTTCCCTGTAGGGTTTATGCTCATATTCCTTGTGCCATTCCATACCAGGTTTCATCATTCACATTTTCATTCTCAGGTTATACACATACAACTCGTATTTTTATCATTCACATTTTCATTCTCAAGTTATACACATGCAGCTTGTATATCTAGCATTTAACGTATACAACAAATAAAGTCACATGTAATTGTTAACTAGCACAGGTAATTCATATTTCACAGGCAGTTGTTAACATTTCTATCTACTCATTCAATACTACAATTCAATCACACAATACAGACATTTCAAGTATTTCTCGTCGTAGGATTCATGCCACATCCTAGTTTCTAATAATTCATTCCACACATGCATTCAGGGTTATAATTAAATTAGGGGAAGCTACTCTACCAGTCAACCCAGGAGTATTGGGGACTTGAACAGTAGGCTCACATGCCTCAGCAAACCCCGAACCTGCAACAGAACGAAGTCCTATAACAAGGAACAATCACAATGAAATATTCAGAACAGTATAGAAAGCCTTCTAACCAGAAGAAAAACTCATAAGGAAAATACCGGTATCTTGTTTGCGTAAAATAGACCTCAAACGAACCTTAAATGGGTCAAAAATAGGGTTACTGACTCAAATCAGACGTCTGGCACCATGTCAACACGTCTTAAAAGTGTCCAGGAACGCACCTCAAGCTCTGCGTCGTCCTCAAACATCCAGGAACTCTTCTGGACCATCTTGACCCAACTCCAGACATACGACCTCCTCTCCAGACATTTGGAAGTGCTTCCAGACGTCTGGTAAGCCATCTAGACGTCTGAAATGCGTGAGAGGGCATGTCCTGCGCCATCCCAAAGCAAATCCTGCATGCCACCACAAAATCTCCTCAAAATAGGCACGCAAAGTGTTCCTACGGAATGGCCTGCATGGCCGTATCCGCAAAGGGAACGTACCTTCGTAAAACTCTCTCCTCAGACGTCCGGAACCGCCTCCAGACGTCCGCTCCGTCGTCTCGACGTCACTCCAAATGTCTGATTTTGGGAAAAACCTAGAACCAGAACCTGCTCCTGCTCGCTCTCACCGCGCATGGCCACAGCTCGCCTCCTGGCCTGCAGCTCCGGATGCAACAGTGTCGAGGATGACTTCTTCGACGCACTCCTCACGCACGCCGCTCCAGCCGTGCGCCCTCTGGTGAGCTCCCACACGAGCTCGCGAGTTCACGCTCCTCTCCTCATGTCGCTCGTCGTCACTGCTCTTGCGCTCTCTTGCTCGCTCTAGCTTCTCTCGCTGGGGTGGAGAGGAAGAGAAGGGCCTGGTGGCTGTGAAGTGAGGAGAACGAGAGAGGAAGGGGGGTTTTATAAGGATGGGGTGTTAGGGTTTGTTGGAGGGGAGAGAGAAGGGGAGAAAATGAGAGGGCACTATCTGTGCGCAGTTCGCACGTAGACGCGAGCTCATACCTAAAAATTTTGATTTCCAGACGTCTGGGAAGGTGTCCAGACGTCTAACCAGACATCTGACCAACAGTCCAGACGTCTTAAAAGGCTCAAAACAACACGGGTCTTTACATCATAACAAACTTAAGGGAAATTTTATCCCCAAAACTTGTGCTAGCTAGGGTGCGGAAAAAGAACTATATACGCATAACAAACTTAAAGACTGAAGCCGGTCCGAAAAGACGTACTCTCAAAAAGCTCCAGATACCGCTCTTGCATCGCTGCTCAGGTTCCCAGGTAGCCTCCTCGCACCTTTAGCTCCTCCACAAGACCTTCACCAAGGGTACCTGCTTCCGTCTCAAACTCCGGACGGCTCTGTCTAATATCTGCACTGGTGGCTCGGGGTAGGTCAGGTCGTCACCCACCTTGACACTCTCGTGGCTCGGAACGTGACTGGTATCGATGATGTACTTCCTGAGGTTGGACATGTGGAACACGTCGTACACACCAGAAAGCTAGGGAGGAAGGGAAAGCCTGTAAGCAACAGGTCCTACCTACTTTAGGACCTCAAAAGGCCCCACAAACCTCGACGCGAGCTTCCCTTTCACCCCAAAATGCTGCAGGCCCTTCATGGGTGAAACGCGAAGAAAGACGCGATCCCCATCCTCTTTGCACTTCCGATCGGCATAACTCTTCTGTTTGCTCCTGACAGTGCGAAGTCGTCTATGAATCTGCTTTATCACCTGCCGACTCTGCCGAAACAGCCGGGGGCCAACCTCCCACTTGATCCCCAACTCAAGGGCGCAGTACACCTCCGTCCGTACAGAGCCTCGTATGGTACCATGCCGATACTCGAGTGATAGCTGTTATTATATAAAAACTCTACCACGAGTAAATGCTCCTCGTAAGAACCCCTCCAGTCCAGTATACAAGCAGGAAAAAGGTCCTCAAGTGTTTGTATCGTGTGCTCTGATTGTTCGTCCGTCTAGGGGTGGTACGTCGTATTGAACCTCAACCGTGTCCCCAAAGCTTGCTGAAACTCAGCCCAAAACTGGGACGTAAAACAGGTATCCCAGTCGGATACAATCTCACGTGGAACTTCATACAGACGTACCACATCACGAATATACCTCTCTGCCAACTACGCTGATCCCAAGGTAACTCGGATCGGTAAGAAACGTGCAGCTAGATAACAAATCTATCGGTAAGAAACGTGTGTTCATACCGTGTGCAGAAAGCTGTCTTGGAAACGTCAGTCTCCCTGATCCTTAACTAGTGGTAGCCAGATATCAAATCTATCATGGAGAAAATCGTGGCACCTTGCAACTAATCAAAAAAATCATCAATCCTCGGCAGCGGATACCTGTTCTTGATGGTGACCCTATTCAGCTGTCTGTAATCCACACAAAGGCGTAGGGTACCATCCTTCTTCACAAATAACACCGGAGCTCCCCACGGAGATGCACTGGACCTCACAAAGCCCTTCTCCAATAGGTCCTGCAACTGGAACTTGAGCTCTTGCAGCTCAAGCGGCCCCATCCTGTAAGGTACTGTAGAAATGGGACTAGTCCCCGGTACCAGTGAGATCTCAAATTCGATCTCACGCTCAGGCAGTAGTCCTGGTAGCTCATCTAGAAACACGTCAGGATACTCTCTGACCACCGAGATGCTTTGAAAGTCTGCCACGTGGTTGGGCTTCGCCACTACACAGGCTAGAAAGCCCTCACACCCCTGGCCCAAAAGTCTCGCCGCCCGAAGTGCAGAAATGCACCTGAAGCCTCTGTCCACCGGCTGTCCGTGAAGCTCATAAGAAGGCATCTCTGGTATGGAGAAGACAATCTTCCTCTCAAAATAGTCCACCAAAGCGTGGTAAACGAACAACCAATCCATCCACAGAATCACGCCAAACTCCTCCATCGGTATCACAATCAGGTCAGTGGGGAGGTTGTGTCCTCTAACACTGACCTCACAGACTGTAAACCTCCTCAGCTACAAACAGCTGACCACCCGGACCTCTGATCACAAAAGGATCCTCTAACAACACACAGTCCTGTCCCAAACTGACAGCAAAACTAGCAGCAACAAACGAATGCGTGGCGCCGAAATCAAAATGTACGTAAACTAATCTACCGAAAACTGTAACCATACCTGCCACCACTGAACCTGATGCTTTGGCATCTCTGTATGTCAGGACGTTGATACACCCCTCAACTCTCGGTGCAGAAGAAGCAGCCACACTTTGCGTCAGATGGGTAGCCGCTGGCCGGTACCCTCCCTCGATTGCTGTCCTCCCCCACGTGCCTGGGAACCACGGGCACCTGCTCGACCTCCAGCGCTCGGTACGGGGAGCATCTGCTGTGCTCCAGCCATAGATGGATAGTCCCTCCTGATGTGGCCCGGCTGGCCACACTGGTAGCAGAGGGGAACTTGAATCCCGTCCTTGGTAGGTCCCTGCTGACGGCTGGGCAGGGACCAGTGCTAGCAGCTGACTCCGGTAGGGGGCCCCCAAAGGCCACTGTCGGCCCAGCAAAGCGTGACGGCTCTCCTGCGGGCGCCACGTGCCTCCTCTCTCACCGGCCCTGTGTTGGTCTCCTCATATGTCATAGCTACCTCCACTGCTCTCGAAAACGTGGGCAGCTTCAGGGGTTTGACATACCCCCGAATGACAGGCTGGAGCCCCTCAGTGAACCTCCACAGGCACTCCTCAGTAGCCACAGCTGTTGGAGCGAAACGGGTAGCTCCAGGAAACGCGTACGATACGTGCTAACAGTCATCGTCCCCTGCCGAAGAGTGTGGAACTCCTGCCTCCTCTGATCCTGCCACGTCTGCGGAAAGTACTACTCGCAGAAGAAGGTCACAAACTGGTCCCACGTCGGTTCTGCCCTCTCCTGGCCTCTGATCTCCCTCCACCACCTGTGTGCTGCGCTCTGCAGCTGGTACGTGGCAAAGGTCACGCGGCACTCCGCAGGGGGCGAAGGGTGTCAAATACCTTCTCGATCTGCTCTAACTAGTCCTTCGCCTCAGTCGGGTCCTCATCCCCCTTGAAGGAGGGGGCTTCAGCTTCCGGAACTGCCCGAAAAGCTCGTAATGTCACTGAAGTGGGGAAGCGGGCACGCCTCCGAGCAATGAGGGCTCGTGTTCGGAAGTGTCAAAGTGCGGTTGGGGCGGTGGAGGACCACCCCCTCCCCTACGTCCAGTGCTGCGTCGGTCTCGTGATTTGACAGAGGACTCCCTCTCTACGTCCCCAGGGAGAGGCGCCCGTGGAGGCGGGTGGAGCTCCTCTCGTACTATCCCGCGTATCAGCTGGGCGAGGTCCTGGGCCTGAATGCCCGGAAGAACCGACTGGTCCACTGAAATGTCGGGCTCAGCACGTCCACCCCTCCAACCTCGTCCACAGCCGCATCCGCGGCCCGCCTTAAGGACTCCACGTCAAGGCATCTCCTACAAGGAGACAAACAACAGAACCAAAAAGACGTCAACTTTAACGGACATTAGAAAAAGAACCTCAGAACAGATGTCAAAAGACACGTTGTAGTGGTTACTCTAGTTACATGCACGTGAATTGGTTATTCTCAAGCTAGCTGGTTTATTTCTCGGGACGACCTTGCTCTGATACCATCTTGTTACGACCCGGTTCCCGAATCCCTACATGACCCGAGACCGGCTCAACTCGACTAATCCCGAAACCCAGTCGTCCAACGGGAAATAACCAAAAAGTAGGAAAGCAAACCACATTCACTATGCTAAGCAACTAACAGTAAAAGTGTACAGCAGTAAAGAAGTAAAAGCTGCTACAGTACATATCACCACCACAACAGTAGAATAGTAACAAGGTACAGGAACGTAAAAGTACAGAAACGTAAAGGTACAGAACATAAAGGTGCAAGAGTAAACTTACTACTATAAAAGTACAACAAAATAAGCTACTGCTACTGTGCTCTACTAGGCCCAACACCCTCGGCAGCCGTAAACTCAGGCTGCTCAACACCTGGACCTGAAAAGGATTATGAGTACACAAAGTCAGCGAACGCTGAGTAGAGTGGCAACCAACTAACTAAAGCAGTAAGCTAACAAGTAAACTAGCTATTCCAATTTCTTTAATTTACAATTTATTCCTTTTCACCCATTGGTTCATATGCTTCAAAATATCTATCTTGATCTCGAATGTTCTTCGTGGGAACAATCTTGATTGCAGTCTTTTCCGAAGAGTAGAAGGCACACGTGGTGCTCTCCTGGCCGGGAGTCTCCCGTGGTGATCCTACATCCAGTCAACCATCCCAAGGTCATGGACAAACATAACGGTGACTACGACACGCATGATAAGTGTACGGGTAGCTACCCCGCATTGGCACGCGATCAGTCGTTTCCGCTAACGGGTACGCCCAAAGTACAGCACGGAACAGTATAGGGCCTAACCCTCTCAGTAACAAGGGTGTATCCCCTAAGAACCAAATAGGGGTCTCGCCCCTCTACAGTCGCGCACCCTCACCTGACTACCTTGGTTTTCCCAGTGGGCCTAACAAGTCAGTGTAGGATGGCTAGTTGAACCCTGGACCCCGTGGGGCGGCTAGTCCTCTCCCTACACTAGTAGCTCTCCCCGATACAGTGTACACGAGGGCCACGAAGTCGATGCAAAGTGGGCAAACCCACCCTGGGTCTCAACCCGAAGGCTGCACGCTCCCCTCTACACTAATAGGAAACATGCGCTCCCCTTGGTACCACATGCTCAAGGGCCAGCACGCTTCCCGTCACATTTCCAGATCCATTCCATTTATTTCCAAGAGCTCTACTCCTATTTCCCTGTAGGGTTTATGCTCATATTCCTTATGTCATTCCATACTAGGTTTCATCATTCACATTTCCATTCTCAGGTTATACACATGCAGCTCATATTTCTATCATTCACATTTCCATTCTCAGGTTAAACACATGCAACTTGTATTTCTAGCATTTAACGTATACAACAGATAAAGTCACATGTAACTGTTAACACAGGTAATTCATATTTCACAGGCAGCTTTTGTTCATTTACAGGTAGTTGTTAACATTTCTATCTACTCAATCGAGACTGCAATTCAATCACACAATAAAGACATTTCAAGTATTTCTCGTCCTAAGATCTATGCCACATCCTAGTTTCTAATCATTCATTCCACACATACATTCAGGGTTATAATTAAATTAGGGGAAGCCACTCTACCAGTCAACCCAAGAGTACTGGGGGCTTGAACGGCAGGCTCACGTGCCTCAGCAAGCCTCAAACCTGCAACGGAACGAAGTCCTATAACAAGAAACAATTACAATGGAACATTCAGAACAGTACAGAAAGCATTCTAACCGGTAGAGAAACTCACAAGGAAAACACCCGTATCTTGTTTGCGTGAAACAGACCTCAAATGGACCTTAAACGGGTCAAAAATAGGGTTACTGACTCAAATCAAACGTCTGGCACCAAGTACAGACGTCCTAAAAGTGTCCAGGAACACACTTCAAGCTCTGCATCGTCCTCAGACGTCCAGGAACTCTTCTGGACTGTCTGGACCCAACTCTAGACATCCGACCTCTACGGATGTCTGGAAGTGCTTCCAACCGTCTGGTAAGCCGCCCAGACGTCTGAAATGCGTGGGAGGACGTGTCCTGCCCCTTCTCGAAGTAAATCCTGCACGCCACCACAAATCTCCTCAAAATAGGCATGCAAAGTGTTCCTGCGGAGCGGCCTACATGGCCGTATCCGCAAAGGGAACGTACCTTCGCGAAGCTCTCTCCTCAGACGTCTGGAACCGCCTCCAGACGTCTGCTCCGCCATCTGGACGTCACTCCAGATGTCTGATTCTGGGTAAAACCCAGAACCAGAACCTACTCCTGCTCGCTCTCGCTGCGCGCGGCCATGGCTCGCCTCCTCGTGTACAGCTCCGGCTGCAGCAGTGTCGGGGATGACTTCCCCGACGCACTCCTCTCGCACCCGCCGCTCCAACCGTGCACCCTCTGGTGAGCTCCCACACAAGCTCACGAGATCATGCTCCTCTCCTCACGCTGCTCCTCGTTGCCGCTCTCGCGCTCGCGTTAGCTCCTCTCGCTGGGGTGGAGAGGAAGAGAATAAGGGGCTGGTGGTTTTGAAGTGAGGAGAATGAGAGAGGAAGGGGGTTTTATAAGAATGGGGTCTTAGGGTTTGCTGGAGGAGGGGAGAGAGAAGGGGAGAAAATGAGAGGGTACTGTCTACGCACAGTCTGCGTGCAAACGTAAGCTCGTACCCAAAAATTTTGATTTCCAAATGTCTGATTGACTATCCATACGTTTTAATAGGCTTAAAACAGCACGGGTCTTTACAGGTAGCTACCCTGCACTAACACGCGGTTAGTCATTTCCGCTAGCAGGTACGCCCAAAGTACGGCATGAAACAGTATAGGGCTTGCCCTTTCAGAACAGGGGTCTCGCCCCTCAAAACCAAACAGGGGTCTCGCCCCTCCACAGTCCTCATACCCTTGTCCAACTACCCCAATTTTCCCAGAGGGCCTAACAAAATCGGTATAGGGTGGCTAGATGAATCCTGAGCCCCATAGGGTGGCTAGGTCCCTCCCTACACTAGTAGCACATCTCCGTATCACGTACGCGAGGGCCAACAAGAGTCGGTGTGGAGTGGCCAATCCTAACCCCGGGTCTCAACCCAAGGGAGGTTAGCTCCGCTCTACACTAAAAAGGGACAGTTGCTCTCCTTGGTACCGCGTACACAAGAGCCAGTTCACTTCCTGTTTACATTCTAGATTTCCTTTCATCCACAGGAGTTCTACTCCTAATTTGTTCCTCATCTCATGTTTCATAATTTGTTCCTCATCCATCTATAGGCAGCTCGTTTTAATAATTTAATTCTCAATAACATGCAACTCGTGGTTTCACAGGCAATTTCTCAATTACATACAGGAAACTCGTATTTTAACATGCATCTCGTAATTATATTAAAGGTGTTTGCTAGCAATTTATCTTAACCATGCATTCAAGTAAACAGTACAATCAAACAGGCTCATTCATTTCTACCCTGGGGTTTATTTCATATCCTAGAGTTCAATCCGACTATTCCAACTAAGTACATTCCTTTTTAAATATTAACTGAGTTAAACCATTCTACTAGGTATCACGGGAGGAATGGGGGCATGTGCTGCAGATCTCGTCTCCGCGGATCCTGAACACGTCATTGGCTGGTAACCTGTACCAGTGACCAATGTACTTTAGACGAACTCAAAATAGTAGATACTCAACGCGAATACGTAGAGGAACTCGAGTGGAAAACAACAGTACTTCGTTTATGAAAATCTGATTCCGTTTGAGCTTTAAACAGGTCAAAAACGCACTTACTGATTAAAATCAGATGTCTGGGACTAGTCCTAGACATCTTAAACAAATGTCAGAACTCACCTTGTGTTCCTTGCGCCTGATCAGACGTCCAGACTCCCTCTAGGACCGTCTGGGGGCAGCTCTAGATATCGGACAAGTTCTTCGGTCGTTTGGAAGCACTTCCAGATGTCTGGCGACGTGATCAGAAGTACAAAAATACTTGGGAAAGGGCACCACGCACCCTCCCAAAGCCTACCCTACATACGAAAATGCAGGCATGGTTTTAGCACAACTCCTGCGCTGAGATTTTCTGCATGGCGGAAATCAGCGCAGAAACGTACGTACCTTACGCGATACGTGCTTTAAGACGTCTAACCTCAGTTCCAGACGTCCTAATGCCTCTCCAATCATCTGGACTTCACTCCAAACGTCCAATACTGGAAAAATTCCAGTATCAAAACCTCCTCGCAGCTCGCCCCGCTCGTACCTCCGCCGGTAGCGGTGTCTCCGGCAGCTGCAGGAGCTTGAGAAGCTCCTCGCCAACGTCCTCCTCCCTCCCACGAGCTCCTCCTTGAGCTCCACCAAGCTCCTGCGGTAGTCTTCCTCCTCCCCCGCTCTCACTTCCTCGCACTCTCTCGCTCTTGCTCCTCCCCACTCTCCCCTCGTTGGCTCCTCTCTTCCTCACCGCGGCTACAGCAGTAGGGATGGGAGGCTGGACAGCGTAGCCGTCGCAGGAGGTGGAGATGGCGGTGGCTTCAGTGGTGTGAGGAGAGGAGAGGAGAAGGGGGGTTTATATAGAGGGGTGTTAGGGTTCGGTGGGGGGTGAAGGAGAGAGAGAGCAGCCTCTACGCGCTGCCCACGCGCAGAGCACAGTACGAAAATCTCACTTTCAGACGTTCGGACAGATGTCTAACTGAAACTCTAGACGTCTTATCCGGTTAAAAATGTAACAACAGGTCATTACATCATAACAAACTTAAAGGATGTTTCGTCCCTGCAACTTGAGCTAGCTAAGTTGCAAGAAAAGCAACGTAAAAGTGCATAACTTAAAGAGGATCGAAGTAGGTCCGAAAAGACGTACCCTCAAAAAGCGCCAGGTATTGCTCACGCATCGCCGCCTAAGGCTCCTAGGTCGCCTCCTCGTACTGCTGGCTTCTCCATAGGACCTTCACTAGTGGTACCTACTTTTGTCTCAGACTCTAGACGGCTCTGTCTAGTATCTGTCTAGTTTCTCGGGGTAGGTCAGATCGTCATGTACCTCAACGCTCTCGTGACTCAGAACGTGACCGGGATCGGCGACGTACTTCTTGAGGTTGGGCACGTGGAACACGTCGTGCACCCCAGAAAGCTGGGGAGGAAGGGCAAGCCGGTAAGCAACGGGTCCCACCTGCTCCAGGACCTCAAAGGGCCCCACAAACCTTGGCGCAAGCTCCCTTTCACCCCAAAATCCTACAGCCCTTCATGGGCGAAACACGGAGAAAGACATGATCCCCAACCTCGAACTGCACCTCTCTGCATTTCCAGTTAGTATAGCTCTTCTGCCTGCTCCTTGTTAGTTCAACCACTCGTATATAATATTTTGATGATTTTACAAAATGAAGAAAATGAAATAATCAGACGTCTTATGAGATAATATCAGACGTCCCTCTTTTGATCCAATAGAGTCTGTTGAGATGTCCTGCAATATTAGACGACCAGAGGTAAAATCAGACGTCCTATAAGACGTCTGATGTTGCTGTCAGACTCATCATTGCCCTGATTTTGTGTGGATTTCATCCTAAACTCTTGGGATTTGTTTCCAACGACTAGAAGAGCTCTCCCAAGTGTTCTTGAAGGTTCCAAACTTGCCTATAAATAGACTACAACTCCTCTTAGGCAATACACACCTCTTGAGATACAAATCCATTAGAAAAATCTCTTGCTCACTACTTTAAGCCCCATTTTGCCCTCGTGCTGTGCTAATACTCTGATCAAAGGGCAAATCCATACTCCCGGCTCACTCCATTATGCAAGTCATCAGGTAGTTCTTTTCATGCTTAGTAGATAAGAAAGCAACTAAATTATTGGGGTGCTCTATAGGTGTTATTTTACTTCATAATTTCTGTACTTTGGGTATCCGGTCTGTCGGGTCCCCGTCTCTTCATTTTGAAGGGAGAAACCTCCGTTTAGGGATCGGAGGTGGGATTTGTAATTGAGGTACACTACCCTCGTTTAAGTAGTGTGGTTAGTGGATTGATCACCTTGTGATCGAAAATCCTAAGTTAAGAGATTGGCTTATGTGGTGGTTTTCACCCATCTTGGGTTTCCACCTAAAAATAATTGAGTATATTGTGTGATTGGATTTTTTGTATTACAATACTCTATAATTTCACTATTCACCCCCCTCTAGTGCAATTTCATTTGGTATCAGAGCAAGTTTTCCGCCTACAGGAGTAAAATTCGCGGAAAGATCACATGGAGGGGAAGGCCATTTCCACACGCAGATTGGAGGGGCAATCCACCACTTGACCACCACTCTTCGAAGGAACCAACTACACTTACTGGAAGCTGAGAATGAAGATGTGGCTTCAAGCCAACGATTTCTCCATTTGGGAGAAATGCGAATCCGCATACGTCATTCCCGAGAAACCAGAAACTGGTTACACAGTGGAGCAAATCCATCACCTTGGACTGAATGCCAAGGCAATGAACTCACTCTACTGCGCTCTCAGCTCGGAGGAATTCAACCGCATCAGCCAATGCGAAACCGCTCACGAGATCTGGAGAACCTTGGAGGTTACTCACGAAGGTACATCTAAAGTTAAATCCTCAAAGATAAACTTGTTATCGCAGGAATTCGAAGCTTTCTCTATGAAGGAGAATGAAAGACTTGGGGACATGTACACCCGATTCACGTTAATCGTGAATAACCTCAAGTCTTTAGGAAAGACATTTATAAAGGGGGAGCTTCAAGGGAAGCTCCTTCGCTCCCTTGGACCTGAGTGGGAGCAAAAGGTAACGACAATAGAAGAAGCCAACCAAGTAGAGGATCTAGACATGGAAAATCTACTTGGGAATCTAATGGCTTACGAATAAAAAAATGGAGCAAAAGAAGAAATCAATCTCATCGGAGCCAAAGAAGAAGACCTTAGCCTTCAAAGCTACTTCGGATGATGAGGTAAGTACCGATGATGAAGAATTTGTTTATTAACTAAAAAGTTTAAAAGGTTTCTCAGAAATAGAAGAGAGATCAAGGGAAGGAAAAGAGAACAAGATCCTCTAATTTGCTATAATTGCAAAAAGAGAGGTCACATAAGGAAAGATTGTCCCTTACTCAAAAGGGATGATGAGAAGAAACCCAAGAAGTCTTCTGACTACAAGAAGATCTCCAAACGGAAAGGATTCAAGAAGAAGGCATTTCAAGCAACGTGGGATGACTCCACCTCCGAAGAAGAAGAGGAAACAAATGAAGAAACGGCATGCTTGAGATTAATGGCAACAAATGATGGTTCTGAGTCTGAATCTGAGGAACCTGAGGTAAACTCCTATTCTTTAGATGAATTACAAGATGCCTTTGATTCACTATATGTAGATCTTAAGAAAACAAAAACCCAAAGCAAGGCTTTAAAAGAAGAAAACCTAGAAAATAAGAGATTAATCAATGATCTTGAAGAAAAGAATCTAATTCTTACAAAAGAAACCACTGCTTTAAATATGCAAATAAGAAATCTAATGATTGAGAAAGAGTCATTAACAAATGATTTGTATACAGCAATGAGTGAACAAAAATTTTTAGATAGAGAAGAATTACTCAACAAAATCTATGTGCTTGAAAAATCAAACTCCTTTAAAAAGGATGAAAATGGCTTACTTAGAGTAGAAATTAGAGCATTAGAAGATAAACTAGACATAATGAAAATAGAGATAAATCATCTCAAAGAAAAGTCAAACCAACTTCTTGAGGACCTATCCAAATTTACGAAGGGGAAAGATAACTTGGACAAACTCATTGCCCATCAAAAACCTTCCTCAAGTAAATTTGGATTAGGCTTTTATGAACTGAGTCAAAGTGAGCCGAAAAAGGATCCTCCTCTAAAGGAGACCACTAACAAATACGGATCCACTTTACAATGGATACCGAAAAGACAACTCTCACTTTGTTTTGTAGGGATGAAAGGACATCATAATGTCAAAAATTGAATATACAAAATGAAGGATGGACGACTCAAATTAGAAAGACCTATAGAAACACCAAGTCACCATCGAAGATCTTTTGTAGGAGGAAGAAGGTCTACAAGGAGGAAGACAAGGAGACCACCACCACCAAGGAGGCCGATGGGTGATGGACTCCGGATGCTCCAAACATATGACAGGAGACAAGCGCCTATTTTTGGACCTCCAACCTACGGATGGAGGAACAGTTACATTTGGCAACAACCACAAGGGTCATATTATTGGCCTTGGTAAAATAGGTAACCCTCTCTCTCCCATCTCAAATGTTTCTCTAGTTAAAGGACTAAAACATAATCTTTTAAGTGTAAGTCAAATATGTGATAAGGGCTTTAAAGTAGTGTTTACTTCTAAAATGTTTGAAATTATGCATGCATTAACCAATGAAACCCTTCTTAAGGGAACTAGATTTAAAGACATTTATGTCGTAGAATTTGATAAAAATGACACTTATGAATGTCTTGTAGCAAATGATGAGTTAAGTATATGGCATAAAAGACTAGGACATGTTTATATGAAGCTGGTTCAAAAATTAGCTAAACATAAACTAGTCCGAGGTCTTCGTAAAAGAAAATTTTTAAATGAGCTTATTTGTGATTCATGTAAATTAGGTAAGATTATAAAAATCTAGTTTTAAAAGCAAAGAAGTTATATCCACATCAAGACCTTTAGAACTACTTCACCTAGATCTGTTTGGACCAACAAAATATGAGAGCCTCAGTGGATGCAAATATTGCCTTGTAATTGTAGATTTTTCGAGGTTTTCATGGGTCTCCTTCTTGAGATCTAAAGAAGGAGTGTTTTCCGTCTTTTCTATTTTTTGTAGGAAAATTCAAACTGAAAAAGGCTACCAAATCACTCGTATGAGTAGTGATCATGGGGGCGAGTTTGAAAATTCCTTGTTTGATGATTTTTGTCAAGAGCATGGTATTGCTCATGAGTTTTCTTTTCCTCGAACAACTCAACAAAATGGGGTGGTTGAGAGAAAGAACCGTACTCTTCAAGAGTGTGCTCGAACATTGCTCATAGACTCGGGGTTACCAAAGTACTTTTGGGCTGAGGCGGTTAACACGGCTTGTTACGTGTTAAATCGCACCTTAATTCGATCCGGATTGCGAAAAACTTGTTTTGAACTATACTATGGGAAAATACCCAAAATTAGTTATTTTAAAGTTTTTGGATGTCGATGTTTTGTCTTGAATACCCGCTCTAATTTAGATAAATTTGATGCCAAAGGTGAAGAAGCCATCTTTATTGGTTATTCCTCACGTAGTAAGGCATATCGGGTTTTTAACAAGACCACATTAATAGTGGAGGAAACCCTTCATGTCTCCTTCGATGAATCTCCTCATTCCTCCATTGACCGAGTCAATATGGATGATGAAGATGATTCTACTATTGATGTGTCTAACATTCCAAACTCCAATATCCATAATCTTCCAAAAGATTGGATATATCGAAGGGATCATCTCGAAAGTCAAGTCATTGGAAGTGTTTCTGATGGCGTTAAAACCCGATCTCGCTTTAGTTGCTCCTTTGGTCTCTCCGCCTTTGTATCTCAAGTTGAACCGAAGAGTGTCGAGGAAGCGTGCTTTGAAGAAACTTGGATGATGGCCATGTAGGACGAACTCAATCAATTCCAAAGGAATGAAGTTTGGGATCTAGTACCTAAGCCTGAAGGGCAAACGGTAATAGGTACCAAATGGGTATTCCGGAACAAGTTGAATGAATCTGGTATAGTTATTCGAAACAAGGCTCGGTTGGTAGCACAAGGGTACAACCAAGAAGACGGAAGTGATTTTGATGAGACCTACGCTCCCGTAGCTCAACTCGAATCAATTCGCATGCTTCTTGCTTATGCCGCCTTTCTTGGCTTTAAACTCTTTCAAATAGACGTTAAGAGCGCGTTTCTTAATGGATTCATTAAGGAGGAAGTTTTTGTAAAACAACCTTCTGGTTTTGAGTCTCATGATAAGCCTCATTTTGTTTACAAATTAAACAAGGCACTATATGGTCTAAAGCAATCTCCTAGAGCTTGGTATGAAAGGTTCAAAGACTACTTGTTAAATGCAAAATTCTCAATAGGGGAAGTTGATTCCACATTATTCATTAAAAGAAAAGGAAAAGACATTTTATTAGTTCAAATATATGTAGATGATATTATATTTGGTGCTACTAATGAATCTATGTGTCGAAAGTTTTCAGAAATTATGCAGGAAGAATTCGAAATGAGTTTGATGGGTGAGCTCAAGTTTTTCTTGGGCTTGCAAATCACTCAGCTCGAAATTGGAACCTTTGTGTGTCAATCAAAATACACAAAGGAGATGCTGAAGAGATTTGATATGAACAAAAGTAAAGGGAAGAACACTCCTATGAGTGTCACAACTTCCTTAGACTTGGACGAATCAAGTATGCCCATAGATCGAAAGCTCTATCGTAGCATGATTGGATCTTTACTGTATTTAACTTCCAGTAGACCTGACATTTTGTTTAGTACCTGCTTATGCGCTAGGTTTCAATCAAACCCTAAACAATCACACCTAAATGCTGTAAAACGAATATTTAGATATCTAGTTGACACATCTGATTATGGCTTATTCTACCCTAGGAGTCCACAATTCAACTTAGTTACATATAGCGATGCGAACTACGCAGGTAGCCGCTCCGATAGGAAGAGTACTAGTGGGACGTGCCAATTCTTAGGCGAATCACTAGTCTCTTGGTTCTCAAAGAAACAATCTAGTGTAGCTTTATCAACTACAGAAGCTGAATATATAGCCGCCGCACTAGCATGTTCCCAAGTACTTTGGATGAAAAATACTTTGAAGGATTTTAACTTGATATTTAATAAGATAAAAATATTATGTGACAATACTAGTGCTATCAACCTCTCGAAAAACCCCGTATATCACTCTCGCACAAAACATATTGATGTTCGACATCACTTCTTGAGAGATAATGTACTTAAGGGAGAAATCAAAGTTGAATTTATTTGTACTGAACTGCAATTAGCTGATATTTTCACTAAACCTTTGAATTATGATCGCTTTAATTATATACGTAGGAAACTAGGCATATGTAAGCTAAGTGATATTTGAAGAATTTAGAGATTTAATGGAACCTCTTTTGTCATGAGCATAGATAGAACCTTGATTTCACTAAGTTAGAAGCCTTCATTCTTAGTTCAAACATCTAAATGCACATTCTGTCCAATAGCAGACGTCTGATTAAATAATCAGACGTCTTATACATTAAAATTCGTCGTCTAAACATCTGGGACAGACGACGATTTTATATAACAAAACAGTTATATCAGACGTCTGGTACACCACACAAACGTCTGAAGTGTCGTCCAAATGTGTTGACAGACGTCTATCTCGGAGACAGAACATGTACTACCTCTCGGACGTCTGAATCTGTGGTTAGACGTCGTAGAGGTCGTCTGACAGGAAAAGCGGACGACCCTGTAACTTTAGACGAAAATCCAGGAAGGTTTGTCTGCAGAAATCAGATGTCTAATATTAAATTTAGACGTCTTCCTTGTCGTCTGAGGAAGAAATCAGACGACAACCTGGAGAATAAATCATTTTCCTGGGGAGGATTCCTGCAGAAATCAGACATCTAGTTATATAATTAGTCGTCTGATTTGTCGTCTGATGAATAAAACAGACGTCGCCCTGAAATGGGCTAAAATCCCTCTGGCAAATCCCGACGTCTGACGTCGTTGCCAGACGTCTGATCGGGGAAAAATCTGCGCGTCGCGGCTTTTCTCTGGATGGTTTGAAATGCAAATCTCCCCAACTTCATGGGGAGACTTGCTACGTGACCTTGGGATATAAGATCCCCTTCGCAAAGGTCCCACTCTCCTGTCCAAAATCCCTACCCCACACAAAATCTATGCGCCGCTCTCCCTCACACCCGACGGCCCACAGCAGCAGTTTGCGAAGTTCTGCTCGCCGCCAGACGACCGTCGCGCCTCTTCGACAACTGACGGAACTGCTGCTCCTCTGCGCGCGTCCTCCCTGCCTCTCGACCGTGCATTTGGAGGCTTCCCTCCTCCCGTGGGTATATCCTCTCCACTCCTAGGGCGTCTCCATGATCTTTTACCCACGACCTTGTAGCATCTTGTAGCATCTAGTTCTCCTTCTTGATTCACTTGACCTACATGTGCATTTCATATCATTATCAGCCTTAGAACCCTAACCCTCGGTCAAGTAAACACTGTTAGCCCTAGCTGCATCTTCCATGGCAAGGGTATTACCTCATGAGGTTCAGGCCGACATTTTAGTGGCTTGCATCCAAAGGTATATTGCCACAACTACATGGCAGGTTGTATTGCCTCAAGGCATATTGCCACATATTTTTTCAATGATGATTGCATTGTTTGAAACTATGTTTTGGGTGAATGTTGTTTGGCTGGTTGAATGTTCTTGTATGGTTGTTTCTTTTTTGCAGGTATTATATCCTCAAAACACCACTCATTTTTTTTCCTAAACCTAACTGCCCATTCCACCAAATATGCCTCCCCGTAGGAAGCAAGTTGAGGGATCTTCCAGTTCCTCTTCCACTTATTTGGCAGATCAATTGCGGGGTGACATCGCTAGGCAGCGATTTCGTCGTTTCGCGAATGCCAAAGTTAAATGCCCCCGTTTTATTGTTTGGAATGATTTTGCCCATTTGAACCTTCGGGAACACTTCCAAACTCTCCATCTTTTCCAATATTTTGACTGTCAATTCCACTCCGGCATTGGAACTCTTGGTGTGTTCCCTGATCTTTGCCGTCTCTTTTATGCCAACATCGTTGAGGACTACAGCAACGATGAACTTGAACTCCATACCCGCCTATTTGGTCGCGAAATACACATCACATCCGAAACTATCTCCGACCTTCTAGCCATCCCCAATGAGGGAAATGATTTCAATGACATTCTGAGGCAATACGACCCAGAAATCATCAATCAAGAGTTAGTTTTCCCGGAAAAATATGTTGAAAACCTTGGCACTCTACCGTGCAAAAATCTCAAACCCCTTCCACGTCTACTCTCTCGCATTTTTGGGTGGGACCTCCTAAACAAATCGGGAGGTTTTGATTACATCTCGCGCCAACACAAGGCACTCCTTTTTGCGGCCGTTCATCATATTCCTTTCAATTATTGCCGCCTCATTGTTCGCGTCATGAATGAGGACCATGGGGCATCACTTCCGTTTGGGTCTATTCTATCCAAAATCTTTTCATCCCTTCGGATTTCCATAACTGACCAAGCAGTTGACAAGAAAATTGAGCCTTAGAACTGGGCCACAGCCGCCAGGATGAATATACTTAGAGAACATCTTGAGCCCGCCGACGAACCCATGGAAGAAGAGCCCCTTCCACCCTTTCCAGACTTCCATGAACCACGGCCCCTTCAAATAGAAGCTCCCCGCTCGAGCTTTGATGAAGCATGAGATCCAGCCACAGATTCCCTCTCCTCTGGCATCTCCCTCCTGCTGCGTCGAACCGGCGAGATGTACACCTATATGGGAAGCATGCGCCGCGACATCGACGAACTTAGATCAGATGTTCAAAATTTGCAGATAGGACAAGGACCCGCTCGTCGCTGCCGCCGCCAAGATCAAGAAGAATAGTTTTAGTGCTTCTATTTTTCTGTCTTTTATTCTAAGTTTGTATTAAGGGACCTTGACCCCGTACTTAATATTTTTGGGAACAAATAGCTAGTCCATGCTTAAATATTTCTATTCCTAATCAATTTTCCTTAATGCCTTGTCATCTTTTAAACATGCAATTTTACTCATGCACTCTACTTTGTAGATATCACTCTTGTAGTTTGGATTTCAACTCCTTTTAACAACCCTTCATGATGATATTCAAAAAGGGGGAGAAGAATATAGGTAAGAACTTAAGGAATAATATAAAAACTTCCTAAATAGATAAAGACTACCAAGTACAACCTTTAGGGGGAGGAAATAGGAACCTACAGCTATATTTTGAAAATCATCAAAAAGGGGGAGATTGTTAGTTCAACCACTCGTATATAATATTTTGATGATTTTACAAAATGAAGAAAATGAAATAATCAGACGTCTTATGAGATAATATCAGACGTCCCTCTTTTGACACAATAGAGTCTGTTGAGATGTCCTGCAATATTAGACGACCAGAGGTAAAATCAGACGTCCTATAAGACGTCTGATATTATAATTAGACGTCTAATGTTGCTGTCAGACTCATCATTGCCCTGATTTTGTGTGGATTTCGTCCTAAACTCTTGGGATTTGTTTCCAACGGCTAGAAGAGCTCTCCCAAGTGTTCTTGAAGGTTCCAAACTTGCCTATAAATAGACTACAACTCCTCTTAGGCAATACACACCTCTTGAGATACAAATCCATTAGAAAAATCTCTTGCTCACTACTTTAAGCCCCATTTTGCCCTCGTGCTGTGCTAATACTCTGATCAAAGGGCAAATCCATACTCCCGGCTCACTCCATTATGCAAGTCATCAGGTAGTTCTTTTCATGCTTAGTAGATAAGAAAGCAACTAAATTATTGGGGTGCTCTATAGGTGTTATTTTACTTCATAATTTCTGTACTTTGGGTATCCGGTCTGTCGGGTCCCCGTCTCTTCATTTTGAAGGGAGAAACCTCCGTTTAGGGATCGGAGGTGGGATTTGTAATTGAGGTACACTACCCTCGTTTAAGTAGTGTGGTTAGTGGATTGATCACCTTGTGATCGAAAATCCTAAGTCAAGAGATTGGCTTATGTGGTGGTTTTCACCCATCTTGGGTTTCCACCTAAAAATAATTGAGTATATTGTGTGATTGAATTTTTTGTATTACAATACTCTATAATTTCACTATTCACCCCCCCTCTAGTGCAATTTCACTCCTGACAGTGCAGAGTCGTATGTGAATCTGCTCTATTACCTCCTGAGTCTGCTGGATCAGCCTTGGACCAACCTCCCACTTGGTTCCCACCTTGACCCAACTCAAGGGTGCAGTACACCTCTATCTGTACAGAACCTCATAAGGGGCCATGCCGATGCTCGAGTGGTAGCTGCTATTGTATGCAAACTCTACCAGGGGTAAATGTTCCCCCCCAGGAGCCTCTATAGTCTAGTACACAGGCGCGCAAAAGGACCTCAAGTGTCTGTATGGTGTGTTCAGACTGTCTTTCCGTTTGGGGGTGGTAAGCAGTACTAAACCTCAAACGCGTCCCCAAGGCCTGCTGAAACTTAGCCCAAAATTGAGAAGTAAAACGAGTATCCCTGTCGGATACAATCTCACGTGGGACTCCATGCAGGCGCACCACATCTCGGATGTATCTCTTTGCTAACTGTGATGGTCTAAAGGTGACTCTAATTGGCAAGAAATGCGCCGTCTTCATCAACCTATATACTATCACCCAGATTGCGTCGTGTCTCCGCTGGGTAATTGGTAGACCTACTACCAAGTCCATGGTGATACTCTCCCACTTCCACTCTGGCACAGGAAGTGGCTGCAATGGCCTTGCTGACCTCTGATGCTCGGCCTTCACTTGCTGGCATACCAAATACTGCTGCACAAACGCACCAACATCCCGCTTCATCCCACTCCACTAAAAGCCGCGTCGCAAATCATGGAACATCTTTGTGTTCCCGGGATGTATGATGAACCTGGACCCATGCGCCTCAGCTAGGAGCTCTCTCAACAACTCCTCGTCCCTAGGAATGCATAAGCATCCTATCATGCATAGTATCTCGTCTGAAAAGAAAGTCTCCTAGGTCCCCTATCAAGACCCTATCTCACAGTGTCTGTAAGTACGGGTCGGCCATCTGCCCTGCGATGATGCGGTCTATCAGCTCAGGTCGTGTCTGCGGCATCACTGTCACTGTCCCACAATACCCCTGTGACTCCCGGGGTCGCCAACTACCCATCTCCTCCATGAGTCTCCAACTTTGTGCCTGTAAACTGGGCAACTGGGCAGGCACCTTCCGACTCAAGGCGTCAGCCACCACATTGCCCTTCCCTGGGTGGAAGGAGATGCTGTAGTCGTCCTACAAGAGCTCTAACCGTCTCTGTCTAACATTAGGCTCCTGATCAAATAAGTACCTGAGGCTCTTATGATATGTGAAAATCTCGAAAATCTCACCGTAAAGGTAGTGCCTCCATGCCTTCAATGTGAAGACAACTGCTACTAGCTTTAAGTCATGGGTAGAGTAGTTATGCTCATGGGACTTCAGTTGCCACGAAGCGTAAGCGACAACATGACTCCGTTAAATGAGCACACACCTTAACCCCTGCAACGAAGCATCAGTGTAAACCACAAAACCGCCACTGCTGTCCAGGATGGTAAGTACAGGAGCTGAAGTTAGCCTCTCCTTCAACTCCTGAAAACACGCCTCACACTCGTCTGTCCAGGCAAAGGGCACGTCTTCTGAGTCAGCTAGATCATAGGATGCGTAATCTGAGGGAATCCTCTGATAAACCACCGGTAGTAACCTGCTAGTCCCAAAAAGCTACATATCTCTGTCACTAAGCGTGGCCTCTCCTACCTGAGTACGGCCTCTACCTTGGCTACATCCACAGCCAATCCATCCGATGAAATCACGTGGCCCAAGAAAGTCACCTGCCTCAACCAAAACTCTTACTTGTACTTGGCATACAGCCTGCGTCGCCTCAAGGTATCCAGGATCATCCGTAAATGCTGTCGATGTTACGCTTGATCCCGCGAGTAAACGAGTACGTCGTCAATGAACACCACCACAAATTGGTTTAAGTATGGCCAAAAACAAGGTTCATCAAATCCATAAAGGCAGCGGGGGCATTGGTCAGCCCAAACATCATGACCAAGAACTTGTAGTACCCGTACCGGGTACGGAAAGCTATCTTGGAGACATCGGTCTCCCTGATCCTCAACTGGTGGTAACCTGACCTCAGATTTATCTTGGAGAACACTGTGGCGTCTCGCAACTGGTCGAAGAGGTCGTCAATCCTCGTGATGTAAACACATTTACACTACTTAAAATGTCTATTTATGCATGTTCTTAAGCATAGGATTGCATTTCATGATATAAATATTGCATAACATGCATCATCACGCATTTAGAGTAATTTGAATAAAATGGAGGTTAATTGTCTCCTTTTATGTGCTTGGACAGGGCAAACATTTTATCGGAGCCTCAGATCAAAGATCCAACCGTATGGATATGATCAGGGCGACGATTGGAGTTCAACGACTCCAAGATCGCCCTAATCAGGCATCCATAGCATCAGATAGAGACTGGGGAACCCTAGAAGATCAAGGGCTAGGATGGTGTAAATCTATACATCAGATGACAAATCCGACCGCACGGATGAATTCGGATCGACGATCGCAGCCCAACGACACAAAAATCGAGTCAATCTGACATCCGTGGCACCATCTACAACTTCCAGAAGATGAACGGCCAATATGGCACCACGTGGCGCCATCTCAGCCTCCCAAACGGCCACTGGAATTTTGTGAAGGCCCCCACCCGATCGCTCTCCGCCGTCAGATGGAGATCCAACGGCTGTGGCCGCCCGGCGCTTAAAACGTGCGCTCGACCATCCGCGCCCCGCAGCGCAGCGGTCGAGCGCGCTTACGCGAGCGCGAGGCGCAGGTTCGAGTCGCGGTGAGGGGATTGGAGGCGTGGGTAATTGAGGCGCGTGGAGCGTCGGATGGAGATCGTGAGGTTGCGGGCGCCCTATAGAGCCGACGCGCGATTGGACGCCCCGCGTAACGCGCGATCGCACGCACAGGCGGGCGGGTTGTAGCGGGCGCGGACGCGATTTAAGCCGTCCGATCTCGCGATCGGACGGCTGAAAAGCGCTGGACGTGCGCGAGCGTTGAGGAGCGGGCAGCCGAGGAGGCGCGCGTGGGTGCGGCGGCGACAGCCACGTCGGGGCTTTAGTGACGGATTTATCCATCACTAAAGACCTCTTATTTATTATTTTGAAGATGTAATGTCCATTTTTCCCCCACTCCTTGAAACTATAAAAGGAGACCCCCTCCATACGAAATTCTCATCCCTTCTTTCTCTTCTCTACCCCTCCAAAGCTCAAGAGAAGCTTGTCCCACACCCGGGATGCTTCTTGCGAGATAAAGTCCAATTTTCGTTCCCCTTCGGAAGTGGATCCAGCGACGATGATGGCGTGCTGCTCCGTTCCCGTTCTTCTGCTTCGTCCTCCTTCGTCCAGGCGTCGTCCTGTCTGGCTCGTCCTCCAAGCAATCGTCGAGGAGGATAATTTCTCTCTCCCATTCTTATTTACAGCTTTTCTAGTGTAGAATTTTCTGCTTTATAGTGTAATTGATTTTCCGCATTCTAGTGTAACTTTTATAAACTATTGAAATATTGAATGCATGTTCTCTTTCTCTCTCTCTCTTTCTCTCTCTTTCTCTCTCTCTCTCTCATAGTTTGATAGCCCCATTGTAATTATAACGCCTTATTTAAAGAAAATCCTAAAAAAAATATAATTATGAAAATAGATCAACGTAGCCTCCTTGTGTTCGACCCGAAATTATTTTCGGTCTAAATTTTATTTGTGAACATGAATTCTTCGCTTTCGAACTACAACGACAGGTTTTCCAAAACCAATCTCGTTAGCGTAGGTTCGTACACATTCAACATTTTGGCACCGTTGCCGGGGAGGCAACGATTTTCGATCTTTTCTTCGCATTTCTTGCACTTTATTTGTTTTCTAACTAGCTTTCTCTTGTGTCTATTGTTTTGCAGAGACCTCCATCAAGGAATCAACAAGCGGTAGACTGGAGTAAAGTGCAGTTGAAGACAATTGTAAGTGCTCCCCCATTCTTTCCTCCTCCATAGATTTCATTCGCCACATTAAATCCAAATTCCAATTAACCTAGGTTTTTGCATAAATCCTAGGAATAGTTTGGTTGTTTGGATTTCCACTCACATTCATTCCACCTTCGTTCATAAAAAAATAACAAAAAGATAATCTTGTGGGGTAATTTCCAACAAACACACAACACACACCCACATTCAAGGTACTTGATCAACTTGATTTGTTTTCTACTCAACCGGGTTCTGATCTGTGGAACCGGTACACATAAAGCAACACATAACAGAGTAGAAATCATTCTAGGTTAACCATCTTTGAGTACCTAACTTAGTGGTGCAATTGTGGCCAATTGTTTGAGTTGTTTGGGTTATACCATTTTATTTAAAACCAACTCATCAAGTAGCTCCTCCTTAGGGTTTTCAATCTAGGTATATTCCAGGCACTCCACTTTCTTTCTGATTTTAAAGGAAAACTATCTTCACCCGTGTTTTACAACTTGGTTTGCCTAGAAACTTCATTGCAATTCACCTAATTTGAAACCCTAAAAGCTACTTAAGCAAGATTTAAACATTAAAATTCACGCAAAATAAATAATCTTGCTTGAAAACCCTGGTTGTGCACGCACTTACACAAATTTTCAATCAATCATTAAGGGCACAACCCATTGTAAGGACCCATCACATTCCATAAGCACCACAATCCCAGGCCTTAATAAAATTGAGTAGACGTTGGCCTTAAGGTTTGATTTGCTCTTCAGGGCTTAGTCTGAGATTGTTTTTGATTAACCTACTTGTACTAATTAATCTGATGTCTAGCTAGGGGAGTAGCGTTAAACGACCGCGGCTGGGGGGTACAGTAGGAACTGGAGGCGAAAGCCAAAAGAAGAACCTTCTCCCTAGTCCCTCCTTCTAACTGGTTGGATTAAATAGGCGCAAGTAGAGTAAATCACTTACAGTCTTAAGGCTGATTTTGGGAGTCAGTAGATCCTTAGGCTACCCCAATTAAGGACAGCCTTGTTTTGTTGTGCTGCAGGGTCCATATCCCCAGTCCTTCTGACCTTCTCCTAGTTTATGCTGGGAAGACGGTCGTTGAATCCCCGATTGGAAGGACCATTAGAACATTCTAGGAGGCACAAGTTAGATTTTGGTCAATTTGATCCCATGGCCGAACAACAGCCTCCTATGCTTGAAAATCCACAGGAAGAATTTAGAAGGCAGCTGGAACAAATGCAGAGAATACAAGAATGGTTCCAGAGAATGTAGAGCGCTCAGCCTTTGAAGGATTTTTATGATCCTTCGAATTACGGGGAACGTCCCGGCGTCCAGATTCCAGCCGGTGACGTAGAAATCAAGCCCCAGGTGTTAAGCCTGATTAAACATTATCATGGGCTTGGCTCTGAAGATCCGTTTCAGCACTTGGAGGATTTGACCACTTTGGTCCAGACTACCAAGGCTCGAAACGTTAATGAGGAGCAAATGATCATGAGGCTCTTCCCCCACTCTCTTAGGGATAAAGCCGCGCATTGGTATAGGACAATAGGAAGACTAAATACAACTTGGAATGAGTTGAAATCGGCCTTTCTGAAGAAATTCTTCACAATCGGTCGTACCAATGCTTTGAGACGGGCAATCACTACTTTTACCCAGCGGCCGGGGGAGCAGTTTCATGTGGCCTGGGAGCGATTCCAGGACTTATTGCGGAGGTGTCCACACCACGAGGTGCTGAAATGGCAACTTGTGCAGATCTTCTATCATGGGTTGAATGAGCAACTCAGAAACCATGTGGATGCTTCTTGCGGAGGCAATTTCCTCAATAAAGATGCAGATAGTGCACATGATTTATTTGAGGAAATGAGTGAGAATTCAATTAATCATGCCTCCATGGATACTTTTAACCAGTCCTAGTAACCCAGATCAAATGTCAATGAAGTCCAGGACTCTCATTCATTTGATATGGAATTGATTTGTAATAAACTTGATAAGGTGGACTTGGTTGCTAAAAGAATGGAAGAGTGGATGGCTGGCAATTCTATGAACAACTCTCAATCCACTCAATCCCAAAATTCGGGACTCAATTCCCCACGAGCTCCTTCTGGACAGGAGTTCGTTAATCAACTCGATGTGACTCAATCTATGAGTCAGCATTTCTCGGAACCCCATGGGTTCTCAACTGGGGCCTTTGATCCCAGTTTTTCTGATCCTTCCCTTTCTTTCTCTACATCCTCACCCTATGAGGATGTCTATGCTGTACAAGAGAATGTTAGATCCAACCCCTACTCGAATGCCTATAATCCAGGTTGGAGAAACCACCCTAACTTCTCTTGGAAAAATCCGAGGCAACAGACCCAATTCCGACTGATAACGATGGCTTCGAGAGATAACCGGGTTTTATTGTTATGTCGTTGTAATATAGCCAGTTGTTGCCATCATTTCAAATATATAATTTTTTTTACTCGGAAAAGAGTTCCCGAGGACGAACTCAGGGAGCAAGTTGTATTCTAGAGATATACATGTTTCTTTTACAAAAAATAAAGAAAGAGAGAGAAAGGATTTGTTGTTTTCTCTTTGTTTCTCCTCGTCTCAGATCTTCTTCTTCTTTGTCTGCAGAGGTGGTGTTCTTCTTCTGCAGTGGCGATGCTCTTCTTCTTCTTCCAGCTGTTCCTGCTCTTCTTTTTTCTTCTGTCTTTCTTCAGATCTTCTTCTTTCTTCTTTGTTCTTCTTCTTTTAGTTCCTCCCTTGTTCTTTTGTGTTCTCCTCTGCCTCGCCTTCTTCTGTTGTTCTTCAGATCTCCTTTTTTTTCTTTTTCCAGTCAGGACGTCGCCCCTTCTTCTTTCTTCTTTTCTCTTCAGGACGTCGTCTGATTTCCAAATTAGACGACTTAAACTGCCTGTTGCTACAGTGTCTCCCTCAGCTTCCTTCTTCCGCGGTCCTTCTTCTTCACCTGTGCCTGCACACTTCAGAGCTTACGTCAGAGGACAAAACCTACTCTACCCTCTCCCCCCCGCATCTCTCTCTCTCTGAAACCACTCTTGGGAAAGCTCTCCCAGAGCTGCCGGGTAGTCGGGTACGGGTCAGGTCTGGGTCCAGGCCCACCGGCGTGCGTGGTGGGCGAGGAGTGCAGGTCAGTCTAAGTCGGGTCGGGTCAGGTCCGCGGGGCGTGAGCGCGGACGAGACCGGGTAACCGGGCGGGTGAAGGGGACCTCACCCCGTGTGCTGAGGCAGTAAGCCTCCAGCACTTTTGCGTCTTATATCGCTGCGCCTCTTCAGACTTTTCCGAGGTGGGACTAAATGTCCCACCTCAATTGCGCGCCCGCAGTGGGCGATCGCGGCGTTACGCGAAGCCTTCTGCCTTAGCTGCGAGCCTGGTGTTTTGTCGAAACGCCTCGCAAGGCCTGGGAGTCGAATCTGGGCGTGGCGCTGAGCGTGGCGCGCCTGTAGCTGCAGGCGGAAGCAGCTCCTTCTGCACGGCAATGGCGGCGGAGGTCGGGTGGCCTGTTCACAGAAAAAACGGCCTCTCAGCCTAATCAGAAGGTGCCGGGAGCTTCGCCAGGGTGCGGCGAAGCTCGTGTAGGTGGTGGCGAGGCGTGGGGGGGCGTGCAAGGGCTGCCCTAGGTCGGACTGTGGGTCGGAGGATGGGTTTGTTGGGGGAAGCGTTACGGAGGTGTGGAGTGGCAGTGAAGGGGTGGGGGGTGCTTAGTGTGATGAGACGGAGGTTCGGTGAGGGTCGGCGAGGTGTGTGAGGCAGTGGAGCGATGGGAGCATCTCGCCGGAGGGTGGCCGGAGACGAAGGGGGTGACGATGGTCAGGGTCGGTCGAGGGCTTAATTGAACAAATTGAAAGCGGGGAAAGAAAGAGGAGAAGAAGGGAAGTAGTTCTAGCTTACTTGCAGGGACGAAGGGGGAGTAGCAGGGCGACAGTCGTATCGACTGTCGCCGGAGAAGATGATGCTCAGGGAAAGGGGCGGCGGCGAGCAGAGAGCCGGAGAGGCGCCAGCTGGGTGCGGCGTGGCGCGGGAAGAGTAGGGGAGGAAGTCTCTGCTGCTGGGATTGCCGCATAGCGAAGAGGAGCAGGGGGAGGAACCGCCGGAGCTGGTGAGCGTCTGCCGGAGAGAGAAGAGAGGAACGTTGGGGGTTTTCTCCGTCAGATCCAAGCTACCCTGGTCGGTGGAGCAACGGGGGGTATTTATAGGGATCAAAACAGGGAGGAAGGTGGAGGGAGACGACGTGTCTCCCTCTCCGGAGGACGTCGGAGATGGAGACCCATACCGTCCGTGCGTTCGCACGGCCGGTATGGTGGGTTACAACGACTAAGGGGGTGTCCCTGCGACGGCTGACGACGCAAGGCACCCCCGGTTTACTTGCCAGGTTCCCCCCCTCACCCTGCGCGGCGCCTTGCTCCGCGCAAGGTCGCCGGAGCATGGTGCTGGCAGGTTTTGCAGGGGGGACCTGATCGCAAAGAACGAAGGAGAGTTAGGGGCCAAAATGCGAGGGTTCAAAAGTTGAGGGCCAAAGAGTAAATATATGAGGACCAAAGTGTAAAGTCGGTCAAGGAGGTTTCTTCTTAGGCTCAAGTTTTTATACATGATTAATTAGGACCTAAGGAATCTGATGGTGGATTTCATTTCTATATTAAACCTTGTTTGACCGGTCAATTTACGCAAAAACCCAAATTAAGTTATTAATTGGGCATGGTTCTCAATGTAGGTCAAAATGGGTTCTGAAGGCCAAATTGAAGGTTCTAAACCCTAGAGATTATTTTTCTATGAATTTTAGAGGGTTTATTCTATTTTTACTTTGCCTCGAACCTTGTGAATTGAAGTGGGTTATTTTAGGGTTACAGATTATCATTTAGTTTCTTGGAAGTGCTGTAGCCCTTGCTAGATCATCTCATCCCACTTTTATTCTTATTAAGCTGCTTTGACCTATGTTTGGGCCCTGAATTACCCTGTATGCAGATTATACTGGTAAAATTGCATTTTTACCCCTTATGACTTGTTTTCTTCTCAAACTCAGAATTCTCTGAGTTAAGCCTTTCCTTGAGATATGTAGGAGCTTTTATCCTTTGTATTAGGTCAAAATGAGCTAGTTATGGCTCATGATGAGGTTCTCATCATACCCCCATGCCTAGCTTTTGCTAGTCCCTTAGCAAAAACTTAAGGTTTCAACCCTTGTTCTAGACCATGAAGTTTTTAATAGTTTTAGATAAGTGCCTTTTTTATTTGAGCATAGATTAGGTTAGAATGCTGACCATAGGCCTAAAAGGTACTCTAGTACCAATCAAGATCCAAATCTGTCTAGCCTTAGCCTCAGTCTTTAGCAAAAGTTTTTAAGGTCCACAAGAACTAACCTAAGGTTTATTGGACTTCGTGGTTAAAGCACCCGTGCTTGAAATGATTTTAGCCCTGGCTCAGTTCGCAGTGCGTTTTGTAAGAGAGAGTAGAAAGTTTTTCTGTTTGGAGAGTTTTCTCTCTCTTTTTCTTTTTAGTTCTAGCCTAGGATTGGCTTTTCAACACGGTCTGTATCAGATTCCTTGCTCCCATCATCAATCCTCAAGGGTTCCTGGCGATCGATGCTTCGAGATAGCACCGCCCATGGCAACCCCCGGAACCCTGGCTATTGAGATTTCGAGATAATCCCATCCATGGTGTTCCGTGGCCGAATCCAGACCCTGGCAATTGACACTTCGAGATAATGCCATCCATGGAATCTGAACCTGCAGAGTGCTTACATGCCCCCAGTAGGATATGTAAATATCCTAAGAGACAAGCACCGAGGAGATGATATTTTGTTACGCATCTTCGAGGGGATTTCCCGCCTCTCCGCACTGGGAACTCGTCCAAATCAACTTGTGTTGATCGGCCGCTCCTATTCTAGGTGTTCTTTTCAGAATTTTATGACGCTTCTGCGTGATTCTGATTTTTACGCTTACTGAACCAGGCTGTGTGTGAGGTTAGGGTGCTTAGGTTACTGAGTCCCGTAAACCAAAAATTAGTTAACGAGGCCGAATACTCCCTAAGCCTTAGACCTAATACTTCAGCTTTTCATTTTCCTCAACCTCTTGAGGAGTGTCCAGATCTTAATGGGTACTAAGAGTCTATTCAAGAATGCCTAAGGTTTGCATTCTTTACTAATCTCATTGTGCACTTTTCTTGAATGAGGTCTAGAACTTAGGTTAATTCCTTAGTTCCTTACTAATGACTATCACTTTTTCTCATAATTTTGTGCTCCTTTTTCATTTTGTTTCTTTTCTTCTTCACAAAATTTCCTTCTCCTCTTTTCCTCTTATTCTTTTTTGAAATTTTTTTTTTAATTTTTATGGTGTTTTTGGCATATGTGAATTTTTGTTTGAAACCTTTTCTTACAAGTTTTTGCACTTTCATACCCCCCCATGCCTAAGATTTGCAATGTCCTCATTGTAACCTAGGGGTTTTTATTCAACTAAGTTCATACATTAGGATAGCTGTTTTGATGAGTGAATGGGTCGGGGTGACTGTTGCGGATGATTTCTAATCTCAGATGCAAGCACCTGAGGTGGAGTCGGCTGTCCTAGAGTGTGAACTTCAAGTGCAAAAAGCTGTCAGAACAAGTTTCAGGTTTTCAAAGAGAATGACGGGCTGCCTCCCGTTGAGCGCTAAATTTGATGCCTTCAGCCAAGCGGGAAATGCGATGGAGAGGGGATGGTCAAATCAGTGGAGTTTTGTAAGACAAGCACCTTGATTAAGAGCCTGGTTGGTCCAACCAGGTGCTTGTTCAGATCAACAGGCTGATGATGCAGCTCAAACCCAATCAATCTGGTGGGTTGATAGATGTGGATAAAAAGGTGTGGATCCCACCATATACTATGAAGCTCAGATAAATGTGGAAGTGTAAACGCAGGGTTTGGCTGAGTCGAATCAGCCTGGTCAAAGTAGGGACTCGTAGAATAATCAGTGGTTGATGCAGGAACCCTACAGGGGTGATCAGAGAATGATAGAGCATGGTATGTAGTCTGATCAATGTTCGAAACCCGATGTGGAAATGCAATCGGCTCGGTGAGAGGTGAATCTGAATAGAAATTGAGTCCGGTTGCGGGTCGGGGTTTGGGAGAGGTTTTGATCCGTTCTGTGTGTACGGACGAGGTGGACATTGTGTACGAGGGAACTTTTAGAAACAGATGATAGGTGGTTTTCTGTAGAGAGTCCTCTGGGTAACTATCAAATGCCGGAAGAGTGTCTGTAGGATGAAAGGAATCGGATTCGAGAAAAAATTTGGACTCTTGGTTGTAATCACTCTTGGCATTTTCTGTTTTTGGTTCCTGAGGATCGAAAAGGAATGATTCTGTGTTATCAGTGATCTCGGGAATCAGGACCTCAGAGTCGGAGTCAGAGTCATGTGAACTGAGGTCGTAGATAGGCCTGGCGTGTTCAGGAAGGGGAATCTCTCCGCAATTATAATCAGATCTGAAATTGTCGGAGAGTTGGCAAAAATGAGATTCATGATCATGAATTCCACCACAGCAAAAATCATCAGATGTGGAATCAGCAGCCTGACTGGGTTCTAGCCTATATGTCGATTCTGGGCTCAAAAAGATGTTTTGTTCAAGCTCTAAGCTGGTAGGATAGACCCCATTAAAACCTTGCTCATCCAACTCCTCAGTTTCTGTATCATAAATTGGTATATTTTCTGAAAAATCGATCAGATTTCTTGAGGATGTTGGAGAGGGATATTCATCAAATAGAGGCCCGGAATCATATTCTGTAAAAATTTGATCTTTCTCATAAGGGGCCTCATAATCTTCCCAATAAGTTTCAGATCTAGGTTCTAGGCTTAGGATGTGGGTAGAATTATTAGAACCTAAGTCCGAATAACCTTCGAGGATCACCTTATCAAAATAAGGGGCGGAATTTATACCCTCAGAAGGTTCAGTTCTGATTTCATTATTGCAGGAGTTTTGAAATTCTAGGCTTGACAATTCATGGTCTAAGTTTGACTCATCATTGTGTTCTCCTGCAATATCCCAACCTAATTCAACATTGTCTTCTATCTGGGTTGGGATTTTACAACCACTTTGTGCCTCAATCCCGAGATCTGGGAAACTGGATTGTTCCTTAATACTGTTCCAAGATGGTTCATCCTCTGTTTCTGGTATATACGGGTATTTCTGGTTGATAATTTGTTCTACTGATTTCATCATTTCTACCCGTTTCATAAGGGCATCTTGGTGTTGTTCCCAAAGTACAGGATTTGTCAAGCATTGAAGGTATTCAGATTGGTGTAATTTTTCCATCTCAATGTATCCTGTCATGAGCATATCTCGGGTTGATCCTTTTGAAATTTCAGTCAATAGAATTTGGGCACAGTTTATGATGAAAGCTGTGGTTGTTGGAACATCAACCTGAATGTTTCCTATTGGTGTTGAGGGTTTACATTTGATTTCATAGATTTCAAGGGCATCCTCAATCATCTTATCTTTCATGGATCTCAGATATTCAGGTTTTTTACATTGTAGTCTTGCTAGGTAATTAGGCTGCATCTTCGAATCAGGTGGTGGAATCAAGATAGAATCAGAAGTTTGAATTAATGGAAGAAGGGGACTTTGTTCAGAATCAGAGGAAAGAGGGGCTATGTGAATGATTTCTGCAAAAACAAGGGAGCCGAGGCTTAGCCTCGGGGAGAGTGAATTTCTATAGGGAGTTTCAAGGACCTCCTGCAAAGTACTGAAGGGCTGGATGAGATAAGCAGGTGCTGGACCCAATCAAGACACCCAAAAAAAATGTTGGGTGACTATAGAGGTTCGGGGCAGATGGACCCCTTGATCAGAAAGATCGTCCACCTGAGAATTACCTGGGCAGCCAGAGAGGGAGAGTCCCGCGAAGACCCCTACACGGCAGAGCGTCCCCACGGGTTACAGGGTTTCCCCCACCCGACCTCTCTTGTCACTGCGGGTCCAGGTAGACCAGAATGGGGATCTTGACCTCTTAAGTCTACCAATTTTAGCTTAAGATCAGGGTGCTTAAAGTTACACTTGAACTCTTAGGTATTTTGAGTGAGAAAGTGACCTAATTTTAAGGTTGGTTGACCCAAGGAGTCAACTTTACCTCTTGTTCCTTTGAGAGCTTTTTGGGTCCTTTCTTTTAGGGTTCAAGTGTTTAGAGAGCCAATTGTTTTAGGTTTTCTTTGAATAGGTATTTTCAGACAAGGGCGTGGGCACACTTCATTTGGTTTTCTCAATTCTTGCTTAAGGAGTGTGTCTCTAAATCCCTAGTGTTGGATCCTAGGTTGGCTCTACTTGGTCTAGTTAATTCTTTGTTGGGTAATTAGGGCTCAAGCAAGAATGTGTTAGCCCTTAAATACCCTTAATAGTGTGCACGAATAATGAGTTGAAAACATGCAACTTTTATGGTTACTAAGTATGGAAGACAGGTTAGCCCTATATTGCTTGTTCTTTTCTTTCTTTTGAGTTTTAGGGGTTAATAGCGAGAGGAAAAATTTACCTGTCCTCGGAGTGGTTGTTGTGCGGTTGCTTGTCTTCTTGATTTCCTGTAGTTTTCTGCACAAAAGAGAGGAGATTATCAGAAATTAAAAAGAAACAGGAATGTTTACCTCTAGAATAGCCGTTGCTCCCCGGCAGCGGCGCCAATTGATAACGATGGCTTCGAGAGATAACCGGGTTTTATTGTTATGTCGTTGTAATATAGCCAGTTGTTGCCATCATTTCAAATATATAAATTTTTTTACTCGGAAAAGAGTTCCCGAGGTCGAACTCAGGGAGCAAGTTGTATTCTAGAGATATACATGTTTCTTTTACAAAAAATAAAGAAAGAGAGAGAAAGGATTTGTTGTTTTCTCTTTGTTTCTCCTCGTCTCAAATCTTCTTCTTCTTTGTCTGCAGAGGTGGTGTTCTTCTTCTGCAGTGGCGATGCTCTTCTTCTTCTTCCAGCTGTTCCTGCTCTTCTTTTTTCTTCTGTCTTTCTTCAGATCTTCTTCTTTCTTCTTTGTTCTTCTTCTTTTAGTTCCTCCCTTGTTCTTTTGTGTTCTCCTCTGCCTCGCCTTCTTCTGTTGTTCTTCAGATCTCCTTTTTTTTCTTTTTCCAGTCAGGATGTCGCCCCTTCTTCTTTCTTCTTTTCTCTTCAGGACGTCGTCTGATTTCCAAATCAGACGACTTAAACTGCCTGTTGCTACAGTGTCTCCCTCAGCTTCCTTCTTCTTCCGCGGTCCTTCTTCTTCACCTGTGCCTGCACACTTCAGAGCTTACGTCAGAGGACAAAACCTACTCTACCCTCTCCCCCCCGCGTCTCTCTCTCTGAAACCACTCTTGGGAAAGCTCTCCCAGAGCTGCCGAGTAGTCGGGTATGGGTCAGGTCTGGGTCCAGGCCCACCGGCGTGCGTGGTGGGCGAGGAGTGCAGGTCAGTCTAAGTCGGGTCGGGTCAGGTCCGCGGGGCGTGAGCGCGGACGAGACCGGGTAACCGGGCGGGTGAAGGGGACCTCACCCCGTGTGCTGAGGCAGTAAGCCTCCAGCACTTTTGCGTCTTATATCGCTGCGCCTCTTCAGACTTTTCTGAGGTGGGACTAAATGTCCCACCTCAATTGCGCGCCCGCAGTGGGGAAAGCAGCGGGCGATCGCGGCGTTACGCGAAGCCTTCTGCCTTAGCTGCGAGCCTGGTGTTTTGTCGAAACGCCTCGCAAGGCCTGGGAGTCGAATCTGGGCGTGGCGCTGAGCGTGGCGCGCCTGTAGCTGCAGGCGGAAGCAGCTCCTTCTGCACGGCAATGGCGGCGGAGGTCGGGTGGCCTGTTCACAGAAAAAACGGCCCCTCGGCCTAATCAGAAGGTGCCGGGAGCTTCGCCAGGGTGCGGCGAAGCTCGTGTAGGTGGTGGCGAGGCGTGGGGGGGCGTGCAAGGGCTGCCCTAGGTCGGACTGTGGGTCGGAGGATGGGTTTGTTGGGGGAAGCGTTACGGAGGTGTGGAGTGGCAATGAAGGGGTGGGGGGTGCTTAGTGTGATGAGACGGAGGTTCGGTGAGGGTCGGCGAGGTGTGTGAGGCTGTGGAGCGATGGGAGCATCTCGCCGGAGGGTGGCCGGAGACGAAGGGGGTGACGATGGTCAGGGTCGATCGAGGGCTTAATTGAACAAATTGAAAGCGGGGAAAGAAAGAGGAGAAGAAGGGAAGTAGTTCTAGCTTACTTGCAGGGACGAAGGGGGAGTAGCAGGGCGACAGTCGTATCGACTGTCGCCGGAGAAGACGATGCTCAGGGAAAGGGGCGGCGGCGAGCAGAGAGCCGGAGAGGCGCCAGCTGGGTGCGGCGTGGCGCGGGAAGAGCAGGGGAGGAAGTCTCTGCTGCTGGGATTGCCGCATAGCGAAGAGGAGCAGGGGGAGGAACCGCCGGAGCTGGTGAGCGTCTGCCGGAGAGAGAAGAGAGGAACGTTGGGGGTTTTCTCCGTCAGATCCAAGCTACCCTGGTCGGTGGAGCAACGGGGGGTATTTATAGGGATCAAAACAGGGAGGAAGGCGGAGGGAGACGACGTGTCTCCCTCGCCGGAGGACGCCGGAGATGGAGACCCATACCGTCCGTGCGTTCGCACAGCCGGTATGGTGGGTTACAACGACCAAGGGGGTGTCCCTGCGACGGCTGACGACGCAGGGCACCCCCGGTTTACTTGCCAGGTTCCCCCCCTCACCCTGCGCAGCGCCATGCTCCGCGCAAGGTCGCCGGAGCATGGTGCTAGCAGGTTTTGCAGGGGGGACCTGATCGCAAAGAACGAAGGAGAGTTAGGGGCCAAAATGCGTGGGTTCAAAAGTTGAGGGCCGAAGAGTAAATATATGAGGACCAAAGTGTAAAGTCGGTCAAGAAGGTTTCTTCTTAGGCTCAAGTTTTTATACATGATTAATTAGGACCTAAGGAATCTGATGGTGAATTTCATTTCTATATTAAACCTTGTTTGACCGGTCAATTTACGCAAAAAATCAAATTAAGTTATTAATTGGGCATGGTTCTCAATGTAGGTCAAAATGGGTTCTGAAGGCCAAATTTAAGGTTCTAAACCCTAGAGATTATTTTTCTATGAATTTTAGAGGGTTTATTCTATTTTTACTTTGCCTCGAACCTTGTGAATTGAAGTGGGTTGTTTTAGGGTTACAGATTATCATTTAGTTTCTTGGAAGTGCTGTAACCCTTGCTAGATCATCTCATCCCACTTTTATTCTTATTAAGCTGCTTTGACCTATGTTTGGGCCCTGAATTACCCTGTATGCAGATTATACTGGTAAAATTACATTTTTACCCCTTATGACTTGTTTTCTTCTCAAACTCAGAATTCTCTGAGTTAAGCCTTTTCTTGAGATATGTAGGAGCTTTTATCCTTTGTATTAGGTCAAAATGAGCTAGTTATGGCTCATGATGAGGTTCTCATCACCGACCCAGCAACTATGCTCCGCAACGTCCAATGGGTCAGGGTCAAGTATATACTCAGTTGCCTCCGAATCCGGTCAATCAGCCAACTTGGAATGCCCGTCAACCCACAGGGCAGGCTGATTTGAACCGTCAAATGGTAGAGATGCAAGGATCTATGCTCCAGCTTATGCAGCAAATGAAAAGCTCGCTGGACAACTTGCAATCCGGGCTCATTGCTAACTCTCGTCAACCCAGATCTCTACCATCCCAACCCGTACCCAACCCGCGAAACATTATAAATTCGGGCAATCAAGCCCAAGGGTACGAAAATCAGAGGGACCCGCATACACATGGTCAGGTGGTTGAGCAGGGTTTCTCGTCTTCTTCTGCTAATCAACAATTCATGATCAATCAAGCCCCTCCAATCTTTCCTAACCTTCCTCAAGACCCAAATTCTTACGCTTCTGCAAATTCTATCACTTTGAGGAGTGGTAAGAAGACTCAGGATCCACAACCACATTATTCTGATCTTTTGAATCCTGAAGAATCTGAGGAGAGGAGAATTCTAGAGAAGAAATCAAGGCTCAGGAACCTGATTCCAAAGATCTGACTAATGTTCCTTTTCCTGAAGCCTTAGCCAAAGCAAAGAAGAAGAAGTCTGTTGATAGCAATGAGGAGCTTCTAAATTTATTTAAGAATGTTGAGATCAATATTCCGCTCCTTGATGCTATCAAGCACATACCGGCTTACGCAAAATTTTTAAAGGAATTATGTACACAAAAGCGTAAGTCGAGAGAATCTGTTCCGAGGAAGGTGATACTCTCTGAGCAAGCTAGCTCTGTTATCCTGCACTACCTCCCTCAGAAAAAGAGAGATCCTGGTGCTCCTTTGATTTCTTGCGTTATCGGAGATTACACATTTGATAGAGCACTTTTGGATCTCGATGCATCCATCAACCTAATCCCAACTTCTCTTTATGAGAAGTTTGGGTTAGGTGAACTTCGGCCAACTTCAGTAATGCTACAGTTAGCGGACCGTTTGGTCACAAACCCGCGAGGCGTTATTGAAGATGTTATAGTTGAGGTCAAGGATTTCTATTTTCCTGTAGATTTCCTTGTCCTTGACATGGATGTACCAGATAATCTGAGGAACACGCCCATCATTCTGGGGCGTCTGTTCCTGGCTACCGCAAAGGCCAACATTAATTGTGAAAGCGGTAGCATGGAAATCGCCTTTGGGGACCAATGAATGAAATTGGATATTTTTAAGGCGATAAACAAATTTGAGGACTGTGGATTTATTGAGGAACTTGATGATGATAATGTTAATATTGAAACTTGTTTGACAGTTTCTTCAATTGAAAGTTCCTCTTTGGTTAATGAATTTGACCCGCAACCCTCTAACCTGACATCTTCGGAAGAGGTTACTGATTTTGTTCACTCAAAACCTCTTCCTCTTGTTGAATCTTCAGCATCTACCCTACCATCAATCATTACCCCACCCCAGCTTGAATTGAAACCATTGCCCGAGAATTTAAAATATCAATTTTTAGGACCGCAGAATACGCTCCCTGTGATTATTAGTGCTAAATTGACAAAGGAGCAAGAGATTAAATTGATTAAGGTCCTAAAGGAACATAAGGAGGCAATTGGTTAGACCATTCATGACCTCAGGGGGATCGAGCCATCTTACTGTAATCATAGAATATTTTTGGAAGATGGATCCCGCCCTTCTCGCCAGATGCAGAGGAGATTAAATCCAAATATGCGAGAAGTGGTCAAAAACGAAATCATCAAGTGGCTCGATGCAGGAATTATTTATCCAATCTCTGACAGTCCCTGGGTAAGTCCCATTCAGATTGTTCCAAAGAAAGTCGGGATTACTGTTGTGACTAATGAGAGAGGTGAATCTGTCACAACTCGTTCAGCTTCCTCTTGGAGAGTTTGTATTGATTACAGGAAGTTGAACACAGCCACTAAAAAGGATCATTTTCCCCTGCCCTTCATTGATTAAATCTTGGAAAAATTAACTGGGCAGAAGTACTTCTGTTTTCTTGATGGCTACTCGGGATATAATCAAGTTCCTATCCATCCCAGGGATCAGGAAAAAACTACTTTCACCTGTCTCTACGGAACCTTTGCTTTTCGTAGGATGCCTTTTGGGTTATGCAATGCACCTGCGACTTTTCAAAGGTGTATGCTAGCCATATTTTCCGACATGGTGGGAGAGTTTATGGAAGCCTTCATGGATGATTTCTCTATTTTCGGAGAATCATTTGACTCTTGTTTGAATAATTTAGAAATGATTCTTAAGCGATGTATCAAGACACGACTGGTCCTTAGCTGGGAAAAGAGTCATTTCATGACCCAAGAAGGCATCGTTTTGGGTCATGTAATCTCTGAACAGGGAATTGAAGTGGACAAAGCTAAGGTTGATGTTATCGCTAAACTTCCTCATCCCACATCCGTTAAACAAATCAGATCATTTCTTGGCCATGTGGGATTTTATCGAAGATTCATCAAGGATTTTTCGAAGGTTGCTCGTCCTTTGAGCAATCTTCTTGCCAAAGAAATGCCGTTTGTTTTTGACGAATCATGCCGAAAGGCATTTGATTTTCTGAAAACGGCAGTCACCTGTGCTCCAATTTTGCAACCACCAATTTGGATAGCCCCATTTGAGATCATGACCGACGCTTCTGATTACGCAGTCGGGGCTGTCCTGGGTCAGAAAATTGACCGAAAGCCCTCTGTCATTTACTACGCTAGTAAAACTCTGGATGAAGTCCAGAGGAATTATACTGTTACTGAAAAGGAATTACTAGCTGTAGTATTTGCTTTGGAAAAATTCAGGGCTTATCTCTTGGGGTCTCATGTTATTGTTTATACCGACCACTCGGCCTTGAGACATCTCTTGGCTAAAAAGGATGCTAAACCCCGGCTTATTCGTTGAATTCTTCTTCTTCAAGAATTTGATCTTGAAATCAAGGATAAAGCCTGGGTACAAAATGTGGTAGCGGATCATTTGTCGAGACTCCTAGGTGATTCTTCTTGTCCGGATATTCCGATTGCAGACACTTTTCCGGACGAAACCATTCTTACAGTTTTAGGTGTCCACTCCCCATGGTTTGTTGACATTGTTAACTATTTGGCCGTTGGTCAAATCCCCCAGGATTGGACCAAGCAACAATGAGATAGACTCAAATCTGAGGCCAAATACTACTTTTGGGAGGACCCTGAACTGTATCGCATCGGCTCTGATCAGATTATTCGCCGATGCATATCGGAGAATGAATTCAATAGTATACTCGAGTTCTGCCATGCATCTGGGTGTGGTGGACATTTCTCCGGAAGAAAGACGGCTGCAAAAATCTTGCAATCTGGCTTCTATTGGCCGTCTTTATGCAAGGATGCCCAGGATTTCTCAAGGTCATGTTCTTGATGTCAGGCACTCGGGAGCATAACTAAGAGAGACATGATGCCCCTAAACCCTATTCTTCCTGTCGAAATTTTCGATGTTTGGGGCATCGATTTCATGGGACCCTTTATCCCTTCATTTGGATATCAGTACATTCTTGTTGCTGTTGATTATGTGTCCAAATGGATTGAGGCAATTCCCACCCGAACCAATGACCACAAGGTGGTCATCAATTTTGTCAAAAAAAAAATCTTCAGTAGGTTCGGGATTCCGAGGGCTATCATCAGTGATGGTGGCACTCATTTTACTAATGCCCAATTCCGAAATTTATTGGCCAAATACGGGGTTAATCATCGAATTTCCACACCTTACCATCCCCAAACGAATGGACAAGCCGAGATCTCCAATCAAGAGATCAAGAACATTCTGCAAAAAATGGTTAGGCCTGATCGCAAGGATTGGACTCAAAAGCTTGGGGACGCTCTTTGGGCCTACCGTACGGCGTATAAAATGCCCATCAGCATGTCTCCATTTCGTTTGGTGTATGGAAAGGCGTGTCATCTACCCGTAGAGATTGAACATAGGGCATTCTGGGCAATCAAACAATGCAATCTAGATCTAAATCTAGCTGGGAAGACCAGGAAACTCCAACTATCTGAGTTGGAGGAGCTTAGAAATGATGCTTATGAGAACGCCAAGATCTACAAGGTTCGGACCAAAGCTCTACATGATCAAATGATTTCCCGCAAGAGCTTTGAGCCAAACCAAAAGGTCTGGTTATTCGATTCTAAACTTAAACTCTTTCTTGGTAAACTTAGATCTAAATGGAATGGCCCATTCATAATTGATCAGATTTTTCTAAATGGTGCCGTTCAGATTTCTGACCCAAAGACGGGTAACACCTTTAAAGTCAACGGTCAACGTCTGAAGCCTGTTGTTGACCGTAATCTTCCAGAACCCGTTTCAGACTCTGTTGCTCTAGCCATTCTATGACTTCTTTGGCTAGACTTCGCCTAGCTGACGGCATTAAACTCAGCAATTGTACATATGACACAAGGCTGATACGAGCTTCATTTTCAGGAGACATCTTTCATATTCTACCCTCTCTTTCATGTCTCTTTTTCAATGAGGACATTGCATCAGCTAGGCATGGGGGGTGGATTCATTCTTGAATTATTTGGTCAGCCTTTTGAAATCCATGTAAATTGTCTCTTCTTATAAAAAAAGAAAAAAAAAATTAGGAAGGATTAGTTGGATATTAGGACTTTTCAATCCTAAGAAATTTTACATTAGGATCTGAACACAAAGACCCCTCAGGTCTTTGGACTTAATTAGCCTGTGTATCCACTAAAATGTGGATTTGTCTTTGAGTCCTCGCCATTTTAATTCTATTATAATTGGAATAAATAAGTTTGGGTGATAAGTACACGACTTATCAACCCGCCCTCTGATTTGAGGGAATTTTGAGTTTTAAGCATCTACATACTTTCTTTGCACTGACTTGTTATTCAGTGATTCTAACGGAAATTAGGTAGCTAATGAACCTTCTAGGGTGATATGGCTGGCAAGTTATCGTGGGTAACAGCCCATAGGTAGGTTGTCTAGAGCCCAGTCACTAGACCTTTCTCTTTTTGCTGCCTTTAGGTAAATCTTAGATCAAGGAAGCCACCTACTTAAAAAAAAAAATCAAAAAGAAAAAGGAGAAAAGAACAAAAAGAAATAAGCTACACTTCGCCGCACGAGTATGGCTGGCAAGTTGTCGGTGGTAACAGCTCATCGACCGGTTGTCCAGAACCCAGCTCATAAAATGCACTAAAAATTCCCAAAACACTTAGGAAGAAGTGGAGAAGTAGAATAAACCGGGGAGATATACACTGGATTCACCCATGTGTTGACCCCGTTAAAAAATAAAAGTAGGGAGAAAGCTACCGGTTGTAAAGATACACCTTTAGGCAGAATTCTTTTTGAGGTCACCTAGAGGCGTAGAAATCCGAAGTCCGTTCTAATTGCCTGTCAACGAGTCTATCACAAATCACAATAAGATGCTTAAAGCTTAGGGTTCTCATCAAATCTTGGGTGAGTTGAATGGCCGTAGAAAGCCACTCTTAAACCCTAAAATTTGAAAATTCAAAAAAAAAATTAGAAAAGAGTAGAAAGAAAAAGAAATTTTTCTTTGAATAAGGCGAGGGCTTGAGGCGGTCTGCATTTTGGCTGATACCCGGGTACTGTTGTGTCTTTGAAAGTTCAGTTCCTAAGTAGACAATTTCTTAATGATTGAAAATAACTCAGGTCCAAATAATCTAACCTAATTCTTTTATAAATAGCATATAGTTTTTGCTAGGGACTAGCAAAAGATAGGCATGGGGGTATGATGTAAACACATTTATACCACTTAAAATGTCTATTTATGCATGTTCTTAAGCATAGGATTGCATTTCACGATATAAATATTGCATAACATGCATCATCTCGCATTTAGAGTAGTTTGAATAAAATGGAGGTTAATTATCTCCTTTTATGTGCTTGGACAGGGCAAACATTTTATCGGCGCCTCGAATTAAAGATCCAACTGTATGGATATGATCAGGGCGACGATTGGAGCTCAACGACTCCAAGATCGCCCTAATCAGGCATCCGTAGCATCAGATAGAGACCAGGGAACCCTAGAAGATCAAGGGCCAGGATGGTGTAAATCTGCACTACAAATGACAAATCCGACCGCACGGATGAATTCGGATCGACGATCGCAGCCCAACGACACAAAAATTGAGCCAATTTGACATCCGTGGCACCATCGACAACTTCCAGAAGATGGACAGCCAATATGGTGCCATGTGGCGCCATCTCAGCCACCCAAACGGCCGCTGGAATTTTGTGAAGTCCCCCGCCTGATTGCTCTCCGCCGTCAGATGGAGATCTAACGGCTGTGGCCGCCCGGCACTTAAAACGTGCGCTCGACCATCCGCGCCCCGCAGCGCAGCGGTCGAGCGCGCTTACGCAAGCGCGGGGTGCGGGTTCGAGCCACGGTGAGGGGATTGGAGGCGCGGGTAATTGAGGCGCGTGGAGCGTCGGATGGAGATCGTGCGGTCGCGGGCGCCCGATAGAGCCGACGCACGATTGGACGCCCCGCGTAACGTGCGATCGCACGCACAGGCGGGCGAGTTGCAGCGGGCGCGGACGCGATTTAAGCCGTCCGATCTCGAGATCGGACGGCTGAAAAGCACTGGACGTGCGCGAGCGTTGAGGAGCGGGCAACCGAGGAGGCACGTGTGGTCGTGGTGGCGACGGCCACGTCGGGGCTTTAGTGACGGATTTATCCGTCACTAAAGACCCCTTATTTATTATTTTGAAGATGTAATGTCCATTTTGCCCTCACTCCTTGCAACTATAAAAGGAAACCCCCTCCATACGAAATTCTCATCCCTTCTTTCTCTTCTCTACCCCTCCAAAGCTCAAGAGAAGCTTGTCCCACACCCGGGATGCTTCTCGCGAGATAAAGTCCAATTTTCGTTCCCCTTCGAAAGTGGATCCCGCGACGACGACGGCATGCTGCTCCGTTCCCATTCTTCTGCTTCGTCCTCCTTCGTCCTGCTTTATTCTCCTTCGTCCAGGCGTCGTCCTGTCCAGCTCGTCCTCCAAGCAATCGTCGAGGAGGATAATTTCTCTCTCCCATTCTTATTTACAGCTTTTCTAGTGTAGAATTTTCTGCTTTATAGTGTAATTGATTTTTCGCATTCTAGTGTAACTTTTATAAACTATTGAAATATTGAATGCATGTTCTCTTTCTCTCTCTCTCTTTCTCTCTCTTTCTCTCTCTCTCTCTCATAGTTTGATAGCCCCATTGTAATTATAACGCCTTGTTTAAAGAAAATCCTAAAAAAAATATAATTGTGAAAATCGATCAACGTATTCTTGTGTTCGACCTGGAATTATTTTCGGTATAAATTTTATTTGTGAACACGAATTCTTCGCTTTCGAACTACAACGACAGGTTTTCCAAAACCAATCTCGTTAGCGTAGGTTCGTACACGTTCAACACCTCGGTAGCGAATACTTGTTCTTGAAGGTGAGCCTATTCAGCTGTCGGCAGCTGACACAAAGTCGCATGGTATCGTCCTTCATAAACAGCACAGGGGCTCCCTTCGGGTACGCACTGGGCCTCATAAAGCCCTTCTCCAATAGGTCCTGTAGTTGACTTGAGCTCTCGCAGCTCAAGCGGTGCCATCCGGTACGGTGTAGTAGAAATGGGGCTGGTCCCCGATACTAGTGAGATCTCAAACTCGATCTCACGCTCAAGTGGTAGTCCTGGCAACTCCTCTGGAAAGATGTCGGGGTACTCGCAGACCACCAAGATACTCTGAAAGTCAGCCACGGGGCTAGGCTTTGCCACTACACAGGTCAAAAAGCCCTCACACTCCTGGCTCAAAAGCCTGATCGCCCGAAACGTGAAGATACACCTGAAACTTCCGTCCACTGGCTATCCGTGAAACTCAAAGGGAGGCAACTCCGATATGAAGAAGACGATCTTCCTCCCGAAACAGTCCACCAGGGCATGATAGGCGGATAGCCAGTCCATCCCTAGGATAACGCCAAAATCCTCCATCTGTATCACAATCAGGTTAGCGGGGAGGCTGTATCCCCCTATACTGACCTCGCAGTCCATGTAGACCTCGGCTACAAATAACTGGCCACCTAGGCCTCTGATCACAAACAGATCCTCTAATGATACACCGCCCTACTTCAAACTGACAGCAAAACTTATAGCACGAAGGAGTGTGTGGCGTCAGATTCAAAAAGTACGTACACTAATTTGCCAGAAATACTAACCATACCTGCTACCACAGAACCCGAAGCCTTGACGTCCCATTTTGTCAGGGCGTTGATACGCCCCTCAACTCTCGATGCGGACGAAGCAGCTACACTTTGGGTCGAGTGAGCAATAGCTGGCCGGTACCCTCATCGTGACTACTGCCCTCCCCCACGCGCCTGGTGATCACGACCACCAGCTCGGCCTCCAACGCTCGGTGTGGGGAGCATCTGCTGTGCTCCGGTCTTAGATGGGCAGTCCCTGCTGATGTGGCCCGGCTGGCTACACTGGCAATAGAGGGGTACACAACCTCCTCCCTCCGTAAGTCCCTACTGGCGGCTGGTCGGGAGTCCGGTGCTGGCAACTGGCCCCTGTTTGAGGCCCCCAGAGGTCACTGATGGCCTTGCAAAATGAGACGGCTCTCCTGTAGGCACCATGTGCCCCCATTCTCGTCGGCCCTGAGAGTACTCTGGCTTATAGGACCTCTTCTGTCTGCTATCAGTGTCTCGCGTGGCTAGGTTGGTCAACTCGTAAGTCATGGCTGCCTCAACCACACGAGAGAAAGTGGGCAGCTTCAGGGATTTAACATACCCCTGAATAGCAGATCGGAACCCTCAGTGAACCTCCAAAGGCGCTCCTCCTTAGTAGACACAGCTATTGGGGCAAAACATGACAGCTTCAGAAAACACGTGCGGTACGCGCTAACCGTCAATATCTCCTTGCGGAGAGTGTGGAACTCCCTCCTCCTCTGGTCCTGCCAGGTCGGCGGAAAGTACTGCTCGCAGAAGAGAGCCACGAATTGATCCCACGTCGACTCCCCTCCTGGCCTTTTACTACTCTACACCACTTGTGTGCTGCACTCTCTAGCTGATACGTGGCAAAGGCCATGCGGCACTCTACAGGAGGGCAAAGGGTGTCGAACACCTTCTCTATCTGCTCCAGTCAGTTCTCTGCCTCACACGGGTCCTCATCCCCCTTGAAGGAGGGGACCTTCAACTTCCAAAACTGTCCGCAAAGCTCGTCGTGTAGCTGCAGTGGGGGAAACGGGCATGCCACCGGGCAAGGAGGGTTCGTACTCGGAAGTGTCAGAGTATGGTAGGGGTGGTGGAGGACCACCCTCGCCCCCGTCCTACTCGTCCGACACTGCGACGGTCTCTTTATCCCACTGAAGACTCCCCCTCCACGTCCTCAGGGAGAGGTGCCCATGGAAGCTGGTGGAGCTCCTCTCGCACAATGTCATTGATCAGCTGGGCAAAATCCTGGGCCTGAACGCCTGGGAGAAAAGGTGGGTGTATTGGTACTTCAAGTCTGGTATGTCCGCCCCTCCGACATCATCCATGGCCATGACCATGGCCTACATCGAGAACTCTCCGACAAGGCATCTCCTGCAAAAAGACGCAAGAGATAGAACGAGTGTCAATGATACCGGATTACATCGAGAAGATTCGGAAACAAATGTTAAAGTGATACGTTGTTGTGGCTATCCTAGTTATATGCATGTGAGTGGTTATTCTCAAGCCAATTGGTTCATTTCTCGGGATGACCTTGCTCTGATACCATCTTGTTACGAATCGGTTCCCAGATCCCTACAGGAGCCGAGACCGACTTGCCTCGACTAATCCCAAGACCTAGTCGTCCAACAAGAAATAACCAAAGGCAGGAAAATAAACCACATTCACACATGTAATAACTAAGCAGAAGAAAAGTACGAAGCAGTAAAGAAAGTAGAACATTCTCAAAACGTAGTACATGCTACCACAACAGAAAACCTAAAGGAAACAGAAAGTAATAGGAACAGTAAACTGTGTCAATTACTCACTACAACAGTAGAGAAAACGAAAGTGCTGAAAGAACTACAGCTGGGCTCGGTTGGGCCCAGCACTCTCTGCAGCCGGAAACTCGGGTTGCTCAACTCCTGATCCTGAACAGTGTAATGAAAAGACAGAGTCAGCAAATGCTGAGTAGAGTGGTGTTTACATTATTTAAGTGCAAGTACAGTAAAATAACAACAGGTTTATTTCTCATTTCTATTTATCTCATTTATGTGTTTCTGGTTCATCTATTTCTCAAAGTATCCAAGTATTTTTTGATCTTACATATTCCTCGTGGGAACAATTTTGATTGCAATCTTTTCCATAGAGTAGAAGGAACATGTGGTGTTCTCCTAGTCGGGAGAGTCCCCTATGGAAGTCCTACACCTAGTCAACTACCCCGAGGTCACTATCAAGACGTAGCGATGACTACGGCACGCGTGATAAGTGCACGGGTAGCTATCCCGCACTAACTTGCGGTCAGTCGTTTCCACTAACGGGTACGTCCAAAGTACAGCATGAAACAGTATAGGGCCTTGCCTTCTCCGAATAGGGGTCTCGCCCTTCAGAACCAAACAAGGGTCTCGCCCCTCCATAGTCCACGTATCCTCATCAGACTACCCCGGTTTGCCCAGAGAGCCTAATAAAGTCGGTGTAGGGTGGCTAACTGAATCCTCGACCCCATGGGGTGGCTAGCTCTCTCCCTACACTAGTAGCACACCTTGGACCGTGTACGCGAGGGCCAACAGGAGTCGATGTAGAGTGACCAATCCTAACCCTGGGTCTCAACCTAAGGGAGGCTAGCTCTGCTCTACACTAAAAAGGGAGAGTTACTCTCCTTGGTACCGCATACACAAGGGTTAGCTCACTTCCCGTCTACTTTCCAGATTTCCTTTCATCCACAGGAGTTCTACTCCTAATTCCCCGTAGAGTTTATGCTCATATTCATCTCATTTATCAGGTCCAGATCTCATGTTTCATAATTCGTTCCTCATCCATCTATAGGTAGCTCGTGTTTTTATAATTCAATTCTCAATAACATGCAACTTGTGATTTCACATGCAATTTTTCAATTACATACAGGCAACTCGTATTTTAATATGCATCTCGTAATTATATTAAAGGCATCTGCTAGCAATTTATCTTAACCATGCATTCAAGTAAACAGTACATCTCAAACATGCTCATTCATTTCTACCCTAGGGTCCATTCCATATCCTAGAGTTCAATCCGACTATTTCAACCAAGTACATTCTTATTTAAATATTAACAACTGAGTTAAATCACTCTACCGGGTATCACGGGAGGAATGGGGGCCTGTGCCGTAGATCTCATCGTCTCTGCGGGTTCCGAACACTCCACTAGCTGGTAACTTGTACCAGCAACCAATGTACATTAGACGAGCTCAAAATAGTAGATACTAAACACGAATATGTAAAGGAACTCGAGTGGAAAATAATGGTACTTCGTTTGCGGAAATCTGATCCCATTTGGGCGTTAAACAGGTCAAAAACGCAGTTACTGATCAAAATTAGACGTCTGGGACTAATCTCAGACACCTTAAAAGATGTCAGAACTCACCTTGTGTTCCCTTCCGCTGATCAGATGTCCAGACTCCCTCTGTGACCGTCTGGGGGCAACTCCAGACATTGGACCAGGTCTCCAGTCGTCTGGAAGCATCTCCGGACGTCTGGCGACGAGATCAGACGTCCAAAAGTACTTGGGAAAGCGCACCGCGCACCTTCCCAAAGCATGCCCTGCATACAAAAATATAGGCACGATTTTAGCCCGACTCTTGCGCTGAGATCTGCATGGCGGAAATCAGCGTAGGAACGTAAGTACCTCGTGTGATACGTGCTTTCAGACGTCTGGCCTCAACTCCAGACGTCCTGGTGCCTCTCTAGTCGCCTGGACTTCACTCTAGACGTCTCATACTGGAAAACTTCAGCTCTCCCCGCTCACACCTCTGCTCGCAGCGGCGGCTCTGGCAGCTGCAGGAGCTTGAGAAGCTCCTCGTCAATGTCCTTCCTCCCACGAGCTCCTCCTTGAGCTCCACTGAGCTCCCGCGATCATCTTCCTCCTCCCCTGCTCTCACTCCCTCGCACTCTCTCGCTCTCGCTCCTCCCCGCTCTCCCCTCGCCGGCTCCTCTCTTCCTCGCTGCAACTGCAACAGCAGGGATGGAAGGTTGGAGGGCGCGATCGTCGCATGAGAAGGTGGAGGTGGCGGTGGCTTGAGTGGTGTGAGGAGAGAGAAGGGGGGGTTTATATAGAGAGGTGTTAGGGTTCGGTGGGGGGTGAAGGAAAGAGAGAGCGACCTCTGCGTGCAGAGCGTAAAGCGTAGTACAAAAATCTCACTTTCAGACGTTCGGGCACGTGTCCAGACGTCTGACTAAAACTCTGAACATCTTATCCGACTAAAAATGTAACAGGTCATTATAAGGTCCATCGGACTCGAGGAGGGTGATGGTCGGCGACGGAGTTCGACGGAGCAAGGGGATTGTTGAACCTTCAAATTGATCGAGGGGTTTTGCTCCCCTAAGTGTGGCAGAGGTTTCGAGGTGGTCAGTGAGTGGAGCGAGGGGGCAAAGCGGTGTGTTAGGCGTCGCCGGAGATTGGCCGACATCTCACTGCACGCAAGGAAAATGATGTAGAGGGAGGAGTTTGGGAGGTTGAAACCTAGATTTAAAGAGCTTACCCTACACTACGGAGGAAGAGGAAGAGGAGAGGATACTCGAGAGGAGAGGAGCTCGGAGGACATCGGAGGAAGTCGCTGAACATGGGGTAGGAGAAGTTCGGCAATGGCGTTTGGAGCGGAGGAAGGGGCTCAACAACTGTGTCCTTCAATAGGGAGCACGATGAGGAAGATGGGAAGGTGGCTGTGCCCTTAGTTGGTGGTGAGGGGTAGAGTATCGACGAGGAAGAAGCAACTCCAAGGTCGCGCTTAGGGAAGAAGAGAGGAAATGGGCACAATGGACGGAGTCATTAAGAATTGACGGAATCTCGCTAACCCACACGCCATTGCTGTCTAAAGGTATAAGGACCTTTACGTGAAGGAGATGAAGAGTCAGTGGGCTAGTCGCAAGAAAATCCGAAAGATAAGGGTTCTTTGCAAGGAAACAAGTAAATAAGGGTCAAATAGTAAAATTGACCAAGATGAAATCTAAATGAGCCTAAATTTTTATGGTGACCTAATTTAAATATAAGAAAGTTGATGATGACTTCAATTTTTGGTTTTGATATTGTTTGCATGATCAATTTACGTTTAGACTCAAAATATACGAAATAGCTGGATACTTTTCTATTTTAGATCAAAATAGATTCCGATTATCAAATTGACTATTCCAAACCTTATAAAGCATTTTTAATTTATTCCCGTGCACATGCAACCATCACACTCCTGCTGCAATGTCTGCAAAACAAAGATAAACAATAGTAATCAAGGAGATACCATGCTCTCAGTTGAAAGTAAGCATATTAATTATATATTTAGAGTAGCAAATGTAAAGATCCTAGAACTATGACCTAAATTTCTCCGCGAGTCCTAACTTCTAGAATACGACCAATATGGTCCCCAACCATTTTGAACAAATATCGTTGACGCCCATTGACTCTCTTCCCTAGTAGAAGAGGAAACTGGGATCTACCGTTCTTGTTCGACTAATATACCTCTTTCTAATCTCTGCTTCTTTTGAGAACCGAAACTACCAGGACAGATGTGGTCGTAGTAGCACTTTCCGATGATTGCGAAATGTAAATAGCAGAACGACACTGATGCTCTTTAGTCTTCACTTTACTACATTGCATTTATGAATAAACTACGGTAAAGTAAATTCGGATACATTTGCATATCACGTGTACATATGTGAGCATTCAGAGCCACGTTGTATTGAGTATAGCTGCATATAATCATTCCAATCTAAGATCCAAGTCTTCACATCATCAAATACGTGTGGCTGCTACGTGTCTCATTCTATGCATGGCCTTTATTCTTTGTTTTAATTTTAATGAAAAGAGACAACAGAAAAATAGACAGACGAACAAACAAATAAACATTGAGGTGTCCCCCGTGGCTACAGGGCAAAAACCTATCCAAAGAAACATATCGATCGTATTTTTCATATGTTTGTGACATGATATAATTCACACCGCTGCAGTGGTTCTATTTTATGTATTAATTCACCAAGTTTCTCTTCTAGCTAATGCACAAAGTACGCAATAGTACCAGTTCAATCAAGACGTATGTATTGACTAACGTAATAATATAGAAAACAACAAAAATGTATAATTTTGCATTGATGCGCATACCTGAATTTGGCTTTTGAGTACTCTAATGTGCTGAATGGCCAAGTCCAACATGTCCGCTGTGTTGGTTTGCTGTGAAAGAATAGAAGAACTATCACTTCTTTTCCACATCTCTTCCAAATATCAAAAAAACCAAAATCATCACCACCTTCTAGTTAGATTCCGGAGAATTGGATGCCATCATTAGGATCCCAAATTCACAATTTAACTGAAAAATAGAACCAAAAAAAAAAAAAAAGCTCACTCGTACGTGCACGTACACAACATGGGTACTCCATTTTTGTCATCCACATTTATATCAATTTTGATGTTGTATCGATTTGGCACACTTGGTATAGCACTTGTTAAAACCAGCACCTTATGAGAAGGTACACCTACATAATTCTACTCTGCTCCTTGATATTCCACCGCACGTGTTGGCAGAGTAGTGGAGAAGAGAGGTGCACAGGATGCAGAAAAGGAGGAAGACAAGGTGCGTGTGTGTTTATATATATATATATATATATATATATATATATATCGTGTCTTTGAAATCTCATAGGTATTTACACATCGTCATAAGATAAAGGTAGAGGATTACACGTGAGAGTAGTGCTATGACACTACAATTTTATAGCAACGATGCTAGAGCATCACCTTATAACATTATTGCTTCAATATTGATATTTCGGCTCCTTGGCACTTGTGATCGTATATCACTGGTACTTTGATATTTATACATAAAGATGTTAGCACCGCTGTGGGGGAGATGTGCATACAAATACATGTATGGTAATCTTCCTTTATATTCTACATAATTAGACTTACCAATATGAGAAAGAAAAATGGAAAGTTCCTCGATCCATTACCTTGTCCATGTTAGGAGCCACAAGCTCTTGGAGCCTCTTCAACTTCTCACTGATCTTTGCCCTCCTCAGCTATTAATGAAAGAAGTGCTCATCATATCCAACATATACAAAAGAATCGGAAACAAAGCAAATTAAGTCCTTTCCTTCAAGTGGAGGTAAGCAAGCAAGAAGATTCGTCTTACTAAAAATCAATTATATTGCAGTTTAGAACCCGCTTAACCAAGTTCGTAAAAAGAGCAATGCTTATATACCAAATCAAAATCAGCAATTGGCATCAAATTAACAAGCATTGTTGTCAAGAGAAACTTTTCATGTAAAGTAAACAAAGATTCGATCTCTACCCGCTCGGCAATGCTTCGCGGGTGCGTTGCACAGCCTCGCTTAGCACGGACCCTGCAGGGAATTGCATCTTGTTGCATCTGGAGGAGCTTTTCCATTGCAGTCACGTCTATTGGTGTCCCCGGAAGGTTGAGCTGAACAAGAACGTATACGAGCATGTAGTTACCATATTCACCTCACAAGTCAAAGGAATTAGCAAAATTTATGGGGTTGATTCAACTCGTGATATTTGACATATTTGAACGAAAATTTTTTCCTTTCCAATTTCAAGACGTTAGCATCGATATATACTGTTTGTACCGTTTCTCTATTCTTGCGGTCTCTATTGTACATTCTATTTCGACGAGACAAGAGTCTCCAAACAGCGTAAAATCAGTATTCTATTTCACGTTACAAATGGTGAATCACGTTTCGCTCTCGAGGGGTGTCTTAAAAATCACTTTAGTAGAGAAGGACTGGATGCAAATTTCCTCAAAAACCCCATTACGAGAGCAAATTATTAGTTACGGATTATTGCACCATGCAGTGTAGTTCGGTGATTTCACCACGCATCGACAAGCAAATTGATTAAATGTATTAATATACACACCCCAGCCGTAAATAATTGGGAGGTCATGGTTTTTAGTTTGACCATGTACGAAAGTCCAATGGAAATGAGAAGACCTCACCCAGCCATTTTTTTAGGTTTGGATTAATCATTTGATCTCCAAAGAAAATATCAATTTTTTTATTCGAGATATATCCCTGATCATGATTGTAACCACCAGCTATATCAAACCATTCCCCAACAAATTATCAACCCCCCTCTTTGTATCGTAAGGAGTTGACTGCGGATAGAATTAATTGATACACTTTAAGACACCTTTTGTGTTTGGATAATATCGACATAAGTTTCATTCGCAAAGTTTTTTTCTTCACTCACAATTTTTTTTTTTTTTCATTGTTTTGACATATAATATGTATGTACTTCCACAAATTTTATATTTATGTATATATCCCTGTAAATATCCACTTGCTTGTTTGAATGTGCTTATGGACTTTGTGAAGTAAATAATAGTGGTTTTTATATTCACATCCATTTATTTTATATTTTTCACTCAAAAAAGTCTCCTCTCTTCTTCCTTCCCCTTCACCTCCTCTCACTCCACCACCACAACAATATTAACCACCACAAAACAATCTCCAATGAATCAACTAGAGACTCAATCAACATTGCTCGACGTAGTCTCCGCCAGTCGCAACCGTCTCCAAGATCCACGATCAAATGCATCTCCGATACTCAGGTAACGAAGTGTGACATTTATGTAATAAAGGTGTTAATCACTATGTAAAAATACGTGGTCGAGGAACAATGTTTGTGTGGTTAAAATACAAGAAAGCATTCTCCTACCTTTCTCTCTAATATGGTATCAAGTGCCCGATGACGATTTCTTGTCACGCCTTGATCTGCTCAACCCGCCACCTTTCGCCACCAATTGAGCTTCTACAACCAGCTAGGAAGCTTCTCCAATCCATCTTGCCGTATCTCGCATGTTGTGCCCACCTCCGCACGGCTGGTGAGTTGAGGTTGATCTTCTACGTCAACCGCCAGTTGCTTCGCTCTCAACACGTCAACATCTCGCCTTTGCTACTACCTTGCGCTAATGACCCACATTCCCCTATTCCACTCCTGCTACCCACACCCCCCTCCCAAAACCCTACCATCAAAAACTACCCCCACCTTATATATATACCCGACTACCCACTAACTTCCTACCTGACCCAACCCGCTATCTTCCATCACCCACGTTGCCCACGCTCGTCCATTCATGCCAAACCACCTTAACCAACCTCCACCAATATTGCTCCCAACTGCCCCTCCTTACCCATCCCCAACAACTTTCGACGACGAGCGACTCCACCCTTACGTCGCCAACTCACATCTTCGCACCAATGATTCCCACTATCAACCACCAGTGACCACACCTCCCCATACTTCACGAGGCACAGGCATCTTGTGCAACCAACCGCTACCTCATCTCCTGCAAGCTCTCACGACTCCACCACCGCCAATTTTTCTTTACGACCTCGACTCCTTCCACCCATGGCACTCGCTACTTCTATCCAATTATCATCCCTAAGCAGATATGTAATCCTCCACTGGATCGGACAAGCCTCTCCGCCATTTTGTGGCCTCATACGCTCTTCCTAGGTCCAACACTTTAGTTGATAGCATCGTATTCAAACAGTCGCCTGTTACCAAGCCTCTTCCCAATCTGGCTCGACTGTTTCAACCCATGCGACCACCAGTGCGTCTCCAGCATTACAGAGCCATTTATCCAGATAGGCAAGGTCACCGCTATTATTTAGTAGTTGTGGATGATTTTTCCCACCTATCATGGGTATTCTTGCTGAAAAACAAGTCAGATGTTAGTTTTGTCATTGAGCATTTCATGGTGAAGATTAAGACTCAGTATTCAGCTATTATTAAAGTAGTCAGATCTGATAATGCACTTGAGTTATGTACCACCAAACTGTCTACGTTTTATAGGTTACATAGCATAGTGCACCAGACTTCTTGCTTTCATGCCTCTCAGCAAAATGATGTGGCTGAGAGGAAACACTGAAATCTTTTGGATGTGGCCCGCACTTTATTGATTCATCATAGTGTGCCTCCGTTACATTGGGGTGATACAATCCTCACAACATATTATTTAATTAACAGAATGCCTAGTTCAGTGCTTCATGAGTAGATTCGTTGGCATATATTACATCCAGAGCAGGAGTTGTTTCATGTACCACCATGTGTGTTTGGATGTGTAGCATTTGTTCATATTCCTTCTCTAGTGCGAGATAAGTTGGCACCACGAGCGGTCAAGTTTGTGTTCTTGGGATATTCATGAACTTAAAAAGGATATAGATGCTTTGATTCTCTTACTGGTAGGCACTATGTGAGTGCTGATGTCACATTTCATGAGTCTATCCCATATTTTTCCACTGCTACACAGAGTTTATCACCTTAGGTTACGGAGGCTCCAATGTCTATACCTCCTGTTCCCTTAGAGGAGATACCTATTTCTACCCCTCCTACTACTACAGAGGGTGCTATGAAGTTCTCTGAGCCTGTTGTTACATATCAGCGACCCCACAGTACCTTCCAGATGCCACCTCCTACAGCAACTACAGAGACTCCACCTTCACATCAGGAGACCACAGACAGGTTGCAGAGTAATGATACGACACCCCCTGATGATGGATGTCCGAATGAGGATATTTTTGCTTCACAGCTAGTATAGGAGGATCAGATGGTTGATCTTAATCTTCCTACTGCCATTAGAAGGGTACCTCGCACCTGAGTCTAGATACTGTGTTGTCGGTAGTTTGGCTATTGATGGCCTTGGGACAACTTTTGAGGGCTTCTGTCGTGCTCTTTCTACGATATCTATCCCTACCATTTACCAGCAAGCTATACTTGATCCAAAGTGGCGCCATGCCATGGAGGATGAGATGACTGCTCTTACTTATCATGGTACTTGGGAGATCACACCTTTGCCAAAGGGTGTTATAGTAGTTGACTGCAGATGGGTGTTTGCAGTCAAGTATAATCCAGATGGATCTATTACACGATACAAGGCCGGATTTGTTGCTAAAGGGTTCACCAAGACATATGAGGTGGACTTCTTTGACACTTTTTCACCAGTAGCTCGACTATCGACAGTGAGGATTTTGATTTCAGTGGTAGTTTAGTGAGATTGGCATCTTCACCAGCTTGACGTGAAGAATGCTTTTCTCTATGGGGATTTGTAGGAGGAGGTTTACATGCAGCAATCTTCCAATTACGAGGTTCAGGGGGAGTGTGTATGCAGGTTACAGAAGGCCATTTATGGCCTCAAGTAGAGCCCAAGAGCTTGGTTTTAGAAGCTTTCTCAGGTGGTAAGAGTTTGTGAGGTTCACCAGATCATCTGCAGATCATTCCTTGTTTATTATGAAGATGGGGAAAGGTATTGTTGCTCTTTTGGTCTATGTTGATGACTTTATTGTCACTAGTGGCGATACAACAGGTGTGACTGAGATTAGACTTTGGCAGATCAGTTTGTAATAAATGATTTAGGGCCATCGATATATTTCCTTGAGATAGAAGTAGCTCGTAGTAAGCGTGGTATTGTGCTATCTCAATGGAAATATGTTCTTGATGTGCTAAAGGAGATAGGTATGCTGGGAGCCAAGCCAGCAAATATTCTCATTGATCCTAAGGCACGACTATATGACAATGATACAAAGCCAGTTGATAGTAGAAAGTATCGCCAACTGGTGGGGAAGTTGCTCTACTTGACAATTACTAGGTCGGATATTTCCTTTATAGTAGGAAAGCTAAGCTAATTTATGGAGAAGCCTACTAGACAGCACTGGGATGCAGCCATAATGGTGCTCAGGTGCGTGAAGAGAGCACCAAGACAAGGTCTTCTTTTCACTAGAGGGACGTTTATGACGGTTATTGGATACTCTGACGCAGATTATGCGGGTAGCCATGATGCTAGAAAGTCTACCACAGGTTTTTGTACATATATTGCAGGGAATTTGGTCACCTGGAAAAGCAAAAAACATACTGTGGTGTCCAGATCCGTGCTGAGTTTGAGTATCGTACTATGGTTCATACCTCAGTAGAATTAATGTGGGTGAGATCCTTGCTGAGTGATCTACATATACAGATTGATAGGCTTATGGAGTTGCGATGTGACAACAAAGCTGCCACTTACATTGCCAGCAACCCCATGTTTCATGAACGCACCAAACATGTGGAGGTAGATTATTATTACACTAGAGATTTAATTCATAAGGGATTTATCTTTATCTCCCAAGTCACTTCAGAGGCTCAGACAACTGATATATTTACCAAACCACTAGCTAGATCCGTATTTGAACATGTGTATCTAAACTGAACATGATTGATATCTATGCTCCAACTTGAAAGAGAGTGTTAGGGAGTCTAGTTAGTTTCATGTTGTCAAGTGGTACATTATTATTTTTTATTTTCTTCATGGGGTTACATATAATTTACATTCACCTCTCTCTCTATATAAGGAGAGGTAGGGTTAGAGAAAGAGATTGATTTTACTCATTTGCCAACTTCTCATTCTTCCTGAATTAAGGGAAGTTCTTTCTATGCAATGGCGTGGAAACATAGGACAAGGAAAAAGGGGCCCTCATTATCGAAACTAAGTGATCAACAACCAGCTTGTCAGTCACTTATGTTCAATTAGATCTTTTACAATAATTCCACTCTATTTTTTATCATGGGTTGGATTAGTTAATGCCTGCTTTCTATTGCTCCTGTTTCATTCAACTGCGGCTGATTTTGATTCCCCATAGCATCAAACCATTTGCCCTTATCTACTGCTCTATCTCCTCAACATTCCTTCCCCATTTGCTGCTGCCCATAAGAAATTTAGAAGTTTTCCCATGCAATTTCTTTTTTTATCGCCATCATACTCAAAAACTTGTAGCTATTGCCCTTTTGTTGCCCATTACTAATCCTAACATTTAAATCCCCGTGATGCCTCCCTTGACTAAGCTTTAGCTTGCCACTTCATTGTCATATTGTTGTTGTCCATTGTTCATTTTTATACTTTTCTGCCAACCACAACTTCTTATGTCCTATGTTTTTGTTTATTCCTCTCAATCCCAATTTGTTGCTACAAGTCATTCCTCTCAATCCCAATTTTTTGTTTAAATGTCATTGAAATGTTGAAACTTTAAATCATTATTACTTTTAAAATTATTAGGAAGGATTTCAATATTATTCATTTTCTGACTACTTCTAGTTTATATTAATTTAGGCTCATGAAATATGAATAGCACCAATAATTTGATGGTAGAATAGTATCCTTCCGTGGTACAGACTCGGGTTCAATTCCCAAGGAGTGCATCTTTTCTTTAGTTCCAAGTTAAAGCATCTATTTTTTAATCTTTATGTTTCATGGATTTTATTGCAAACACAAAAATAAGAGATTGTTCAAGAATGCATTCATGAAGTATAACATAATTATAAATAATTACATAATGCTAATTTCATGCATGTTTCATGACAATCATGCAACTTTCATTTATGTAGGAAACCTGTAACATCATCTCTTTTTTTTCAAGGTTTATAACATCATGTTTAATTATTTATAGTTGTGCATCACCTCAAGTTGATTGAGAACCTTTACGAGTTGCTCAAGATCTCATAGTTGAGATATCTGGAAATCAATGAATCATTAGAATAATTGGAGGAAGACCCATGGAGGGCATACATTTTGATGAACAACTCCTAGGATAGGAGTTGCTTGTACCTTCTAATCTTAGGCTAGAATGTTATTTATCAACTTAACTATGCATAGAGCGAGATCGATGGATACTTGTGGTTCATGCCACTTATAATACTTGTAGATACACAATTTCCTTTTAGAATTATATGGAAAAATTATTCTATTGGATGCGAATCTATGGTTTGTGAATAATTTAATTTGTTATTTCAAAAGTTTCATATCTTGTATATTTTTCTTTAATCTTACAAGAGTAAAAGTAAACATTGTTGTTGATAGCAAGGTAAGATTGTAGGATCATAAAAATGAACATTATTTAGTAATGAAGATCTTCGTATCTACATTAACAAATCTAGTAACAAATAGTTATATTAGTATTGTGTTCAAAAGAAAATTGGAGCTATTACCTATAGTGACAATTTTACCGACATTTGTCACCCTACACCGATGGATAAAATTGTCACTATTGCTACTATTACTAAAATTCAACAGCTTTGGAAATGTGACCATTGCTGTAGTTGTAGCCTTGTAGGTACAACATCGACGGCTTTTACTATCAATATAGCTTATAGCGACGCCTCTTAAAACAACACCTCATATGATTGTCAAGATAGCTCTTTATACCTCATAGTGACAACACGCTATCATTTTGACTATTTTGTCTTTTTGTATTTCTTATTCATTAGGCTTTGAGGGGATCTTTTCTTTTTCTTCCCCTTTAAAAAGAAGAAAAAAAATGTTCCGTGAATATCCACATTACCCCTAGGGTTGACTACCATTGCTTTATTCATGAGTTAAAAGTGTTTATTCATCTATTATAGATGATTAATTTGTGTATTTAATTGCGAGATCAATTTATAAATGTATATTCAATAGGTATATAATGTTAAATTTGAGTCTACTTACATCAATTGAGATGTAATTATTATAGGGTGACGTGAGAATTTATATTGAAATCAGTGAGATTTGGGAGATTTTTAGTCTCATACTAGAAGTGGACAAATTTTTTTGTGGATGTAAAAGACTTCTACCTCCCATCGCTTATGTACCAAAAAGTGAGAGGTGGGACTTGGGACCACACGCATCCCGCCCCGCCCCATCCTGGCTTGGGCTCGGGCTTGGGCTCAGGTGAGAATCAATTTCTAACTTGAAACTTGGACTCTTTTGCCATGGGTTTTAATCTCATGATTTTAACCTATATTGGTTGATTAAACTGTGAAATTGGTTGACCAATTGTTTGGTGCATCAATTAGTTTGGTTGACCAAATAGTGAAGTTTGATCGACCAACTATTTTGGTCGATCAATGAACTTAGTTGGTCGACCAATTGCCATATTTCCATAAAATGGAAATTTCCCAAGCAATGACATGAAAAGTTTGATAAGATTATATAATATTTTAACTTTGTAGGTCACAAATCTGACAGATGTGTTTACTCCATGATTAAAGGTGATATGTGTATTGTCCTATGCTTATATGTAGATAATATATTATTATCTGGATCAGACGGTAGAATTGTAAATGAAACTAAGTTGTTCTTGAGTAGTAAGTTTGAGATGAAGGATATAGGTGTTGCAAATGTGATCCTAGGCCTCAAACTGATTTGATCAGTAGAAGGGATAACTATTTCTCAATCTCATTATGTTGACAAGGTTCTTGAAAAATTTGGCTATGAAGATTACAAAGGCTATAAGCACTCATTTTGATTCATCAAAAACTCTCTATAAGAATAAAAGTAGAACGCTTGTTTTACAACTAAGATATTCACAAATTATAGGAAGTTTGATGTATTTGGCTAACTGTCCTAGACTAGATATTTCTTTTTATGTGTCTAAGTTGAGCAAATATGCAAGCTGTCCTGACCATACTTATCGAGATGCCTTAAATCAAATACTTAGGTACTTAAAGGTAACTATTTCTCTTAATTTGCATTATGGTAAATATCCTTTAGTTTTGGAATGATATAGTGATGTAAGTTGGATTGGTCAAATGAAGAATTTTGGGAGTAATGGTGTTACAGGGTATGTTTTAATCCTTGAAGGCGGTGCAATCTCCTAGCAGTCCGCAAAACAAACCATTTTAGCCTGGTCTACTTTTGAGGCTAAGCTATGTGCTTTGGAAACTACTGGAATTGAGGCTGAATGGCTAAACGAACTTCTTACAGAAATCCCTATGGTGGGTAAGTCAATTCCTATGATATCTTTGCATTGTGATAGTATGACTACTATAGCAAAGATTAATAGATCAAAGTTTAATCAAAAAACAATGAGACATATTCAAATCAAACTCGAGTCTATAAGGGATTTAGTGTCTAAAGGAGTTATTGCTATAGAATTTATAGGATCCAAAAATAACATAGCAGATCTATTTACTAAAGCAGTTGATAGATTTTTAGTCCTTAAGTCTAAGCTTGGGATGAGACTGAGACACATTAGGAGTTCACCCGCAGCAACAACTCAACCTAACTGAGTGGAGATCCCACAACGTAAGTTCAATGTGGTAACAACAAGATGTATGGGGAACTGGTTGGCACTCATTGTTAGATATTTTTGCATCTGAGTCCAATCCCTAGAAGCATGAGTGCTTTAAGCTGCAAATTTAGGAAGAGCAAAGGCTCTGAATGGGTTCAAGCCTTTATGGCAGGATGTGAGCAGTTCATCCTTGGAGAATGCCACCTATGTGAGTGTTACTGCAGGCCGCAGGTAAGGGAATAGTGTCTTTCCTAATTACACTCATAAAACAGGATAGGGTGCATGGCCCTTAAGAGCAAAAACCTTGAAGATTATCACCAGGAACTTCATTCTGTTGTCACCACTATACACCCCACGTCAAAGGTCTAGAGTTCAAGACTAGTTTCACTTTATTCCTGTGGTGGTGAAGATGGATGACTCAGGTAAGGGTTCAAACCGAAATATACCTTTATTGAAAGCAGAGTTTGGTAGCTGAGGAATTTATCGTTGAATTTCAACGTTGAATTTGTGGGAGATTGTTGGATTTGAGAGCCTAATTGCATCAATTGGGATGCAATTGTTATAGGGTGACGTGCGAATTCATGTTGAAATCAGTGAGATTTGGGAGAGATTTTTAGTCCTATACTGGAAGTTGGTAGACCTCTTGGTGGGTATAAAAGGCTTCTACCTCTCATGGCTTATGTAGTAAAGAATGAGAGGTGGGGCTAGAGCCACGCACGCACGCGCGTGTGCCTTACCCCGACTCAACCTCGGGCTCTAGCTCCAGTTTGGGCTCGGGTGACTCAATTTGGAACTTGGAACAGACTCTTTTGTTATGGGTTTTAACGTCACGATTTTGACCTGGATTGGTCAATCAAAATGTAAAATTGGTCGACCAATTGTTTTGGTTGATCAATGAATTTAGTTTGGTCTATCAATTGGTTTGGTTGACCAAATATTGAAGTTTGATCTACCAATTATTTTGGTCGCTCAATTAACTTAATTGGTCGACCAATTACCGTATTTCCATAAAATGAAAATTTCTCTAAACGTCTGATCGTGGGCTCTATATAAGGGCTACGAGAGGACTCTCATTTGATACACAACATGAGTAGAAAGCTCTCTCCACTCTCTCCCTCTCTCTCTCTCGTTCTTATATCTCTTTCTTGGTGCATTCGTTCAATGTGAGTTAGTAGAAAAGTCACTAATCACTTTTGTCGATCTTGCACAAGGAGATTGAGAGATCCATAAGAAGTTTTTTATTAATCAAACCATTAAATTAGTAGATCAATCAGGAATTTGGTTGGAAACCAAATTGCTTCGACTTCGTTCTCTTGAGGTGACTTTTGAGGACGCCTAAGATTGGAGTGCATCGAGTCTTAGAGGTGGATCATCGTATCCTGGGAAAAGTTTGTCAGCTCTCGATGCACTAGTATTGTGGTGGGCAATAACTTCTCTAAGAAAAGTTCTTAAGAGGTGCTTTGATCAAAGTAACCTGTAACCTTTATTCGTTTTGTTTATTTGTGCTATTGCATGTTATTTGTTCTTTATTTTATTCTAAATCTTGCCAAATCATGTCTGACTTACTTGATTTAATATTTTGATTTATGTGAAAATGTTGGAAATGTATATGTTTTTATTTATTTATTTCCTATATGTATTTATTTTAACATATAAATGGATATCTGATGGGTAGATAGGTATGAGTATGGGTTTGGGTTTCCAAATATACCCAATGAGTAAATGAATAATATATGAGTATAGATTTTGTAAATGGATGTAGATATGGATTTAGTCAATCTCAACTCGAACTTGACCCATTTGCATCCCTACTCTTATCTTACTCCTTAGCAGCAACTCCACCTCCTCTAGCCCTCCTCCTTCACCCATCCCTCCCTTCTTACTAGCCACTACCCTCATGCAATGCCCCTCCACCTCCTCCTCTTCCCTATCACCCACCACCATTGTTGCCCACCCCCCAACAACACCACCACCCCCTCCCCTCCCTTCTCTTGAATGTGTATGTTTTGTGAGTCATCCACATTAATAATTTTGTGTATAATTTTAATTATGACTTCGAGAGTCTTGTGAGATTATGATTATTCAAGTTTGATTCCCTATTGGTTTGAATTCGATCAATTACAATCAAACATTTCAGATATTAGTGCTAAGCATAAATGACTCAAGTTTGGATAAAACTATATGATTTATTCAAGTAGATTTCATACGGCTCAAGTTTCATACCGCCATCCATTGAGTGTGGTTAGGAAAAGAAAAGGTCATATCTTACTATTTATCCAATTTAATTAAGGAGGAAGAATGTTGAGGGAAGGGGAGAAGCTAAAAATAAAAATTCATTACGTCTAGTACATAACTAGAATTCATATTTGTTATAAGATCTTCAATACAAGTGCTAGTCAGTGTCATAAATTTGGGCATTATTTCTAAAAAAATTACTAGATCTTGCATGCTTGGAAATAATAACTAGAATATTTTAGCTTGGAACTTTTATTTCCTTATTAGTTAAGTAGCTTTGTAATTGTAAGTTTCTTCTATTACTGGTAATTTGTAGGGTTGTCACGTCCTGCTAACCTTTTGATAGGTCAGAAACTAGGTTAATGGGTTTGAAGGCGCATATATAGATCCTAGTTCTTAGGATGGTTAAGGTTATACGTAGTCAATTCCTTTAATTATTAAGCCCATTAAACACACTCAAGCAGTAACACCTCACACAAAGGATCATCTCTTTTCCCAGATCTATCCAAGGAATCTAGAGGAAGTTGCAAGAGGAGTAGAAATCCCTACCTGATCATACCCATTTTCAGACATCGACAACCTATTCTAACCATTCAAACTCATATTAGAACTAAGGCTGTCAAACGAGTCGGGTTGGGTTGGACCCGACCTGTTTAGACCAAACCTATTTATAAACAAGTCAAGTCGGGTCTAACCCATTTATGAAATGGGCTTATGTACTCCAATATGAACCTGAACCGTTTAACTAATTTAATAATGGGTTAAACATGTTAAATGGGTAAACGTGGGAGTTAAATGGGTTAAACATGGGATTTTTTTCTTATTAATTAGGTTTATCAGGTAGAGCTGGTTCGTGAGGGTAAACCTGAACCTGACACATTTAATAAACAAGTTAAACAAATTTAAACCATTTAATATAAGTGGGTTCCAGTCGGATTCAAGTCCGTTAATTGGGTGGGGTTAGGTAGGTTCGATTTTTTTTGACAACCCTGATTAGAATGTGGGAAAATATTTGAAACTTCATTAAAATCATGACTAACAAATATAATCCAACATGGAATCATAGGCAATTCAACATCCCATTTAAGCTTAGAATTCCAACATCCAACGCATCACGCTCCTACTACACCTAAAGTATCTCTGGTGCAGCCTGCATGACAAATTGCCTGGTGAGGGAGTGTTGTGCGCGAATCGATATTTAATAAAAACATGTGTTGTATATTCGAGTGCACAAAAACACTTTTACAATTTGTAATTCTGAAAATCAAAACGTAGTTCGAGGTCATCTCTGGGAGCAACTAAATATGTGCAAACCACTATTTAATTATACAGAAGAATTTGACAAGTCCAAATTTGTACTTGTTTCTATGTAATAAAATGATTAAATCTAAATCTTCTAGTGCAAGAAATAATGACCAGGAAATTTATTAATTAATGCTTAATTAGGAATAATCAATCATTAATGAGGTTTAAACACTAATTAATCAATGTCAATAATGTTTAGACACAAAATTGCAATAAAAACCATTTAGAACCATATATCAAACCAAATCAACAAGAATTGGACATCAGTCCTTGAAAAGATTGATTTTCTTACACTTTGTCCTTGGTCTCCGCAATTTGGCCCTTGAAAGTTTTCTTCTTTCGCAACTAGGCCCCTACCTTCATCAAGGGCTTGAGCTCCTTCTCATCAACGTTGCTTATAGGAAAAAGCCCGATGAGATGTTGGAAGCTCCAAGCTTCCTCACGCCACGCAAAGAGGTCGTAGAGGGATTGCTTGAGCTTCATGAGGCTTTGCATGGGGTTTGGCGATGGCAAGGAGGGTGGTGGAGGTGCACCGGCAATGTTGAAGAAGGTGGCGGTTGACGGTTGTGATATGGTGTGAGATGGGCTCAAAACTCCCTGTTGGCAGTTACAAATTGTTTCGCTTGGCATTACGGAGCTTCACGCGAAGCTTGGCCACACGAGGAGGGTCGAGGACGGCTGCCTGCGTCAGAGAAGATGGCATGGCCAGTGGTGGTGGGTCAGTGAGTAATCGCCTCTTTACCTCGGGAAAATGATCGCGTAGCTCCACCTAACTTTGGTGAAGGCCGTGGCGGTAGTGGATTTACCAAACGAGGCTGGAGTGGGCAAGACAGAGTTGAAGATGGTGGCAGTGGATGGCAACATTCGACTAGGACATAGGGGTGTTGAAACCCTAAATTAGTTGGGGACTTGTGCTCGTGGAGATGTCGCGAAGCTTCGGTGGTGATCGGTGGATGGTGAGAATGGACGGAGCAATGCAGAGGACACTAGCACTCCACCAGTCGCGGAGAAGATGATGAAGTGGAAGGAGTTGCAGACGTTGAAACATACAACTAAAGTGCCTAAGAAGATCTATAGGAAGAGAGGGAGAGAGAGATACCTGAGAGACACGATGGAAGTTGGAGCACGTTCAACGTTGGCTGGCCGGACGTGGAGAAGGTGAAAACTCCGACAGGGGAAATCAGAGCGAAGAGGATTCAAGAGCCAAAGCTTCAAGTGAAGCTTCGGCATGGAATGGGGAAGGCGACCTACTGCTTGGTTGGCGGCAAGAAATGGTGAGGAATGAGGTAGAAGAAGCTCCGAGTTCTTCAATGGCATGCACTCGAAGAAGAAAGAGGGTATTGGCGCTCAATTTCTGGATGACCCTCATCGGTGCCGCACGACAAATCTTTATAGGTGGCCAACATGCGTGATTGAGGCCAATATGTGGACTTGACATGGCTAATTTAGCTATTCTCTGGTGAGGGTTTCAGTTGAGATTGACGGCCTCCAGAGATGGTAAGAAAAGCTGAAAGTGATTGCAATCTCTCGAGCGTGGATCAAGGACCAATCTCACCAATTTTGGTGAGATTTGGTTGAGGGAATCGCGGGGATTTGATCCCTAAATCTCCGCATGAAGAAGCTCGTATGCTGCTTCCTGGAGAAGGGTTGGTTGGGGAAGATTGTCACAGGGACCATTTTGCAAGGAATTTTGAAACTTAGCAGCGATTTTGTAAAAATTAGAAATTGAAGAAGCAAATTGCAAACTTGCTTAAGATGGAGTCTGATTGGGCGCAAAATTTGTGGATAACCTAATGTTAACCCAAGAAATCCAAAAGTGACATCAATTTTGGGTTTTGATGAAGTTTTATTGGTGAATTTACATTTTAACCCAAAATATATTGAATATCCGCATAATTCTCTATTTTAGATCAAATAGGCTCCTTTTGTCAAATTGAATGTTATAAACCTTATAAAATATTTTTCAATGATTTTTAAAAGATTTAGGTTACATTTATTTCCACCAGAACTCTTTGAATTAAAGTGAGGCTGAAAACATGATTTTGTTAATTATAACTTCCTTTTATTTTATAAAATCCTTAAATAAATCAATGCAATGCCACTTATTTCAATTTTAAGATTATTTGACCTTAAATTAATTTTAGGTTCACTCCTTGATTAATCTGCACTTATACATGCCTATTAAAACAACAGAATTAACCCAATTTTCACTCATTCCTCTTAATTAGGCCAAGATTAAATTATACCCTCTTAATGATTAATTAAGTGTATTTAGCCTTAGAAATTAATCAATTTGAGTTAGATATGGACAATGATGGTGTTACCATCAAGGAGACACGATGCAGTCACTAGCTCCATCAATGGGAAGCTCAAGCAGCTAAACTGGGTATAGGGACTCCATTTGGGCCCTTACGCCCCAGCGTGCTCTATAGAAGTGGTGCCTCAATAGCTCCAAATAAATCCACAACAAGTAGACTCACTTCGACCTACTCATACCTAAAGTACTACCCCATGACATTGAATGCTAAAAAGAGGTTACAAAGTAAGGGTGAGCCACTCGGTTCAACAGGGACAAAACTGCGTATACCAGCAAGCAAAAAATGATAATGTATAAGTCATTACACTACAGGACAACTAACCAACTACCCGTTCTCAACAATCATCCCATGCATCACATTATTATTATTATCATTCTCTTACTCGCCTCAGCGAATCAGATCCTTAAGAATCAACCCCTCCAACAGAGGTGATGGTATGTATCCTTATCTTGAATCACAATCTAGTAGTCACTCCTTAGTCAAGGAAAAGATTGGCAGTGCTAATGGTCCTTGAGCAAGGTGTATCCATCCTTGTATTACAAGAACGTTGTTGACATCAGTCAGAAGAGTTGAACCCCTTGGGTGCTAGCCAAACCAAATGCCTCGCAAACGTAAAGAGCAAACTCGATTCGAATCCAACAAGCTCCAGTCATCGATCATCCAGATCGTTAATTACGGGATTGGTCAAATATTGTCAAGCCATACCAATCCTCTTGGACGAGATCTCAACCAAATTCCCCTATGACACCGCGATGTCATTCACACATGTGGGTGCCTTCCTAGGTTTCACTTGAGTACCAAGTACCCTAACATCATCTGCACTTGCAGGCACCTTCTTAGCTTCCACTTGAGTACCTCATGTTGAGTCAAATTTAGGTACTTACAAGATCATTTCAATGATAGCCCGTAATTCATTACTGCAACTAGGAATTGTCCGGGTTCCAAGGTTGATCATTGGTAGCCACTAGCTACCTCAAATTCTTAGGTCTTTAACCCATAACGGTGAGCTCGTAGCTCATGAAGTTGAGATGTTCCAATCTTACGGATCCAGTTATTATGACCTAATCATCTCATTTTATTTAGTTTCCTCGTCCAATTGTTCGAATTACTTAACTCCATGGATTTACATGGATCACTTGGGGTTTCACTTGAGACCCTAACATCTAACTTTAGAGTCTTGACAAAGTCAATTTCATCCCTCGTTTGAGATAGGCTTTGATTTGGCCAATTAGATCTTGATTTTCGTGCTCACAGGGGGCCTTTGAGTAAATTCAAGACCATACTGCCCTTATCAGATGGCCGACAAGTATCTTAAATGCTTGATAGTGCCAAATTAGACTTCTGACATTATGGTCAAGCATCTCTGGAAGCGATGTTGGAAGCCTATCTTGGGTTCTTAGTTCATCAGACTTCTAATAACATCACCAGGACATTTGGAGGGTCTATATTCGAATTCTCTTTTTCTCTGAGGCTCCATTGTTTCGAGGTAACCCTTAATTAATTTAGTTTATAATAAAATGTGAATGAATGAAATGTATAAAATATGCTTTTGCATTTGAAACACTTTTATATAAATGAAATATACAGTGTGCCCATGTATTATTTGTGAATGCTTATTGTGTGGGGTGTGCCCGCTTTGATTTTGTGGGGTGTGTCCACTCTATATTTCTTGTGATGACAATTCTCATATGTAGGATTTGAAAAGAAATCAAACTCTGCTTAAATTTTTTTATACTTTGACGTTAGGAGGAAGGGGAAAAACATGGGAAAGAGAAGGAAAGCAAAAAGGGGAATAAAAATGCAACCAATACTAGAGATGAGTAAGTGCCATGCAAATACTTACATAGGAATTTGGAATTAGTGCTGAAATATGAAGATTGAGTTTTTTGAATTCGATATTAAAAACACCTTTATTAGGACCTATGAGACTGTCTTATAGAAATTGAACATAATAGCACAAGTGAACGTGGATAAATGTGAGGTGTGCATTCATCACACAAGTGTCACCAACCTTGCAACAAGGCAAGCCAGATCATCCATCCTTTCACTACACACCGTATCATCCAGATAATGATGATTTTGGTGGGTTTGGGGCTAATGGTATACGAGCTCCAACTTGTATATTTGTTTCATATATATGTGTTATGATTTACTTGCACGTATCATAGAATTGGTAGGATACCATGAATATCAACCATGATTTGATTTTCCTTCTCGAACCTTTTTCGAACAATTCAAGAATTTTGGAAGTTTCTTCCATAATAAATTTCCCCAACCATTTTGTTCACCCTACTTCTCCCTATATTTGGTGCTTTTGCAGAGATTCCATTTCTACCCTGATTAAAGCAGTTATGAATCAAGTTCTTATTGTTTTTGTCTCCCTTCTCCAGAAATCCTTCATCTTTAGTGGGATCTATACTTCTTATAAGTTTGACTCTCGCCAAACTCTGTGGGATCACCTCCAAAGCATTTCCTCTTCTATTTCTTCTCCTTAAGTGATTGGTGATGATTTCAATTGTATCCTTAGCCCTAACAATAAAATTGGTGGAGCTCCTTTCAATCAGACAAATGCTTCTAACTTCCAAACCTTTATTAACAACCTTGCATTCATTGAACTCCCTTTCGGTAGGAATGCAATGGACAACAAGGATCCAACCACATTTAGGGTTTATCAAAAACTTGACCACATTTGCTAAATCTTAATGCACTTCTCCACTACCCTTTTGACTCCTATCTTTCAACCCCCATGTTGATTACTCTTGACCCCACCTCTAACCTCAAACCCCATCCCTTTAGAATCCAAAATGTGGTTCAGAGGTTGATGCGTACACATCTAATTGGCCTAAAATGCCTATTTATACATGTTCCTAAGTCTGTAGAAGCATTCATCACTATAAATATTGCATAATATACATTATCATATATTTAGGTTAGATTGTACAAATTATAGGTTAATTTATCATTTTTGTGATCAGGAGACAGGACGATATTTTTCTGGACCTCGGATTGAAGATCCAACCATACAGATCTGATCAGGGCGACGATCGGAGTCTAACGCCTCCGAGATTGCCTCGATCGGACTTCCGTAACATCAGATGCAATCCGAGGAAGATTAGAGGTCAAGGGATAAGGTGGTGCAAATCTGTATCTCAGATGACAAATTCAATCACACGGATGGGTTCAGATCAACGATCGTAGCCCAACGACGTAAAAATCGACCCAATCCGACATCCGTGGCACCATTTACAAGCATTGGAAAATAGACGACCCAGATGGTGCCACGTCGTGCCATCCAAGTTGGCCATAGCCACCGGCCTCCTCCATCAACTGCACCATCAGATCTTGACCGTTGGATCGAGATCTAATGGATGTGAGTGCTCAAGCTTTAAAACATAAACGTGACACAAGGGCGAGTACAACAAGGTGGTTAAAGTCCTCGTCGCGCAACATGAGGCGTGCGATCAAGCTGCGGTGAGGTGGAAATCGCTGAAGGTGTGCCCAATCGGAAATTCGACCGCACGATAATGATTAAATGACAGCGATGGCAGTGACATGGTGCCCTCTCGTGCACCGGATGAGAACGCTCCGCACACGTATACGATCATGCACGATTGTACACAAGCGCGGCGTGCGTTGCGAAGGCGAAGCGCGCGCAATTCTAAGCTATTGGATGCACAATAGGACGACTAAGGTTGTGCGGGCACAACGTGAGGCGCACGAATGGCTAAAGGGGAGGCGGTGTCGTGGCCACGTAAGATGCATTGGATTAGCGATGAGAGATACACGTTTCACGCACACCTTCAGCAACGCTTGCCTACAGTGATGTTCATAAACGTCACCTCCCATACTCTAACCATCCGTTCTCTTCTTCTCTTACGTCCTTCAAAGCTCTACAAGTTGGTCCCATACCCAGAATGCTTCATTACAGTTATAATGGTAATATCATCATTAGCCATAGCTAACTTAAATTAGTGAAAATCAAGAGATGAATGCTCCTGAATGGTCGCTTGAGAGTCGTAATTCTACGCAAATTCGTTTTGAGGAGAAAACATTAAAATAGGGTTAATTCTACAGTTCTAACATCACATCATAAATGTAGAGTAACCACGGGGTCAATTGTGCATTAAAATCCAAAGAGTGGGTCCCCACAAATAGAAACGGGATTTCACGCATTTCGAGAATCAAATCAGATTACAAAATCCTAATTTTAGACCCGCTTGAATTGAAGAGGCTCTGGTCAACATAAAATTCATCTAAACCTTCTAAAATTCATAGAAAAATATTCTGAGAGGTTTGGTACCCTTGGTTTGACCATCTAAACCCATTTTGACCAAAAATAGAGTCTCAGACGGGATTTTGCCCTAATTTAGGATTCTGTGCAAATTACACAGTCAAATGTGGTCAAAACTCAAATCGAACCTCACCATCAGATTCCTTGGATCTAAATTAGGTTAAGGCTAAAATTTAGGCCAAATCAGAGTTCATTTTGACCTAGTTTCCAATCTAGTCCCTTAAAACTCTATTTCTCTCACTTAAACCCCTAACTTTCTATTATTGCAAATGGGTCCCTAACCTTTCATCATTTTCTTCATTTCAGTCCCTATCGCCATTGCTATGAACCCGAGCTCAGCAACGAGATTCGAGGAAGATCTTCTCCCTCAAATCAAGGCCAAACTTCTCTAAAATTGGAGAGAATGGTCGCAAGGATCTTCTCTACAAATTGGACTAGGTTTTGAGATCAATTTTGGCCGGAATCACCACTGGCGAATGCTAGATCTCAAGCTCGAAACCCACTTGAGGGTTTCCTAGTCTGGCTATTTTCTCGTCTCTAAGAGCCCTATTTAAACCCGTGGCATCCCCGCCGTTCTCTTTAGTTAGGAAAAGGGCCAAAAACCTCTTCTCTCCTCTCCTCGGCCAAGCTTCGACCTCAACTCCAGCGACTGCCTTCCCCGTTCTCCAACGGCTTCTCAACAGTCAAATTGAGAGTGCCTCCTTCCCTGTCTTCTTTTGTGCCTGGTGGGCCAAAGCCAGGGCTGCCTGCCCCTTCATCGTTGCCACACCTCATCATCGGAGTACTCTCCTTCGACACCGGCCAGTCACAACCAACGCTAAGCTCTCTCTCTCTCTCTCATCCGTAATTTAGTTCGATTCTCTCCCTCTCTCTCTTTAGGCTAGAACTAACTCTTTCCCACTTCAAATCAACTGCCGAATCGCTGCCTCCCTCATCGTCTTCTCCACAACCAGCTGTGCCTCCACGAGACCGTGCTGACGCCATACACATCTAAACCACAAATCGCCACCACCCAAACCTCTACCTCAATTCACAAACCAAAATCCCTCAACTTATTGACATCTTCGCTCACCCAAACCCTCGGCCGACCAACCCACCTTCCTACCTTCATCCCTGACTTCGACCGGCCGACATACACCCCCAAACACTACGAGAACACCGCCGTTGAACTCCTCACCTTAAAGAAATCCTACTGAATGCTCTAACTGTGGCTTTAAGCCCATATTTGTGTTTCATGTCCTTAGCCGACGACCACACTTTCGCCGGTGCTACGTTCGCCGTACTCCAACTGGCATCCATCCTGATACCTCATCCAACAGTTGCAGGCAAAAATCACGCAACTTTCCAGGCTTTTACTGGAAGCAAACTACCATGGCATCTGCTCCAATTCGACATAAAGATCACCAGTAGCTTCACAGACAAAGGAGCCAAAGCTTAGTCCCACATCATGTGGGACAAATTCACAGCAGTGCATAAGAACAAATGCTGTTGTTACCTTAACGCCTCAAGTAACACGGGGGGTCAGCTCCTCCATGCACGCACCACCTCACGCACTCACTCCTTACCCATGACCACTGCCCGCGGGTCTGGACCCTACCCAAATCCGATTACTTGCTTATAAACCTGATTCTGAGAAGATAAACAAAGTAGAATTTGAGGAGGGTGGGAGGTGGTTTTGCCTTGGGTTTCGTGACATGTGCCTTGAGCTATGGCCTTAAATGCCTAACACTTAGGCAATTTTGAAGGTTGCTAAGGCCGTATGCCTTGGCTGTGCTTTAGGCAGATAAGGCGTTTGTTCCTTGTGGCTGACGTCTAATGTGGTACTGTAGCATCACTTGATTTGATACTGTGGAATTTAAGGCTCTTATCTGACATGGAATTGAGAGATTAGTGGTTCAAGACCACTGTAGCAAAATTGATTTTATTGTGAATGCCTTAGCATATATGCTTTATGTGAGAGATTAATTCGTGATTTAAATCACCATTTTTAGTGCTTCTCTATTCTTTTTATCCCAACAACTTCTGAGATACAAAAATTGCTTTACAATTTAATATATATTTTTAGTAGATTTTATTCATTGAATATCTTTCTTGTGCTTAATTGACTGTGCTCATTATTTCTAAATTGAGATTAATGCGTGAATTCCATATGTACTCCTTGCGAACGACCTCGGACTCAATTTCTTATTTTCAAGCACTCTTTACAAATTTAAAAGTTGTAAAAGTATTTTTGTCGAATATACTACAATGTAAACATTTCTTCCTTATAAAAGATGATGCAAAACACATTCAACAGGCTAAAGTAAAATAATTTCCCATCTTCTCACCCCTTCTGGAGCATCCCGTGGTTGTCTTCTTGCCACCATTCGAGAAGCGGATCCCGCTACGTTGCTCTGCTTCATTCTCCATCCTTCAGCTCCATTCTCTCTCATCCAGCATCTCATCCCTATCATCCGAGCACTCCGTTAATGCAGCTCATCCTACAAGCAGCCGTCGAGGAGGATTTTCTCACCCCTCTTTTTACTGCTTTCTAATGTAGATTTCTAGCTTTCTAGTTGTAGAAATTAGTTGTAATGAACAGATGATTATGGAATATTAGTTCACTCTCTCTCACTTTCTCTGTATTATTCTCTTTCTCTTTTCTATTATTTATTCTTTAAATAGAATAGCTAGCGTAGATTAATTTCAACCAACTAATCTGCTTTGTGAAAAATAATTCCAAACGTGATTTTTAATGAAACGTTCGCTTCCCTGTGTTTGACTCGGGACTCACCAGAGTTTCAATTATAAACTGTATTTGATAGTGGATTTTTACGCAACTACAATGACAGATTTTTAACTTAATCTTTTAGTGTACGAAATCTAGTTTATCATTTTGACGCCGTTGGCCGGGAGGCAACGCTCATTGATTTCCCATGTTTTCCACCTTATCTTTTACCTCATTTCTCTCCTTTCTTATTGTGATTGTAGGTACTCTCTCGAGGCGGGCGAAAGCGATAGATTGGAGCAAAGTGCAGTTGAAGAGTCTATAAGTATATCCTACCTCCCACCCACTAGTTTTCATTCCACCATGTAATAACACAAACGAAAATCAACCTAGGTGCTCTTATAAACCCTAAGGTAGATTGATTGTTTGTTTGTCACTCTCACCCACCTCACCCCCACATTAAAAAAAAAATATGATTGTGTGATTTATTTAAACTCATACACCTTAAACACCAACATACTAAGAAGCAGTTTTCTTGATTTTACCACTTAGCCGGGATCTGACTTATGGGTCCGGTACACTCTAACCTAATATACATAAGTGAGTATAAATCTAATTAGGCTAAAATTGCTCGTGTGCCTTAATCAAGTGGTACAAGAGGCCAATTGATTGAGTTGTTTGGGCCGCACCACTTAAGATAAAAGTGATCCATCAATAACTTGCCTTACAGGATTCAATATTTAGGGCTAAACCAGGCACACCACATTATTTTTGATTTATAAAGGAAGACATCTTCACCTGTGCTTTCAAAACTTGGTGTGCTAATTGAACCTTTATTGAATAAACCTAAAGTTGAACCCTAAAAGCTACTAAACAAGGTTGAACCCTAAAAGATAAATCATCAATTAACCTTGTTTGAAAATCATTAGTTGTGCACGCACGCACATCGAAACTGATCTTTAAGGGCACAACCCAGATAAAGGACCCATCACATTTTCAAGCACATTCAAACCTAAGCCAAACTAAAATTAAGTAGACGTTGGTCTTAAGGATTTGACTTGCTTTTCAGAGCCCAAATTGACATTATTTTCGATTAATCTACTTCTACTGGTCCATCTAATATCTAACTGGGGAGTAGTATCAAACGACCGCGGTTGGGGGGTATCAAAGAAACCTAAGGCAAAAGCCAAGGGAAGAACCTTCCACCAATCCCTTTCTCTAACTGGTTGTATTGTTCGGAAAGAAGTAGATCGAATAGTTTCTTTCATCTCAAGATGGGTTATAGGAGTTTGTACTTCTTTAGGCTACCCCAACTAAGGACATGTTTGATTGTTTGTACTACAGGGCACCTTTCTTTTCTTTTTCCTCCAGTTTCATCATGGATCCTTCCACATCCTACTCGCATTTCCACTCTTACCCTCCTGACACATCTTATCCCCAATATGATGATTATTATCCTGACCAGTGCTGTAATCAACCATCTACTAGTTGGGATAACTTGGATTAGGGATATAATTCCAGACCTTAGTGTTCAAGATCTAACCCTGGACACCATAATTTTGATTGTTATCCTTCTCCGAGCTACACTGATTATAGATCACCGCCCTCTTATGGACAACCGAATATGATCTATAATCAAGAAGGATATGCTTACTATAACCCATACCATCCCCAGGATTACACTGCATATAAGTCACCACCTTTCTTTGAATAATAAGAAATAACCTATTACTAGGGAGGCCCCTAGGAACCTCAATTTCTTGACTTCCCTCGGCTGAACCCAAACCCACCCAACCCTAAATCAAACCATTTGGTTCAGGTGAATCAGGTCAAAGATAAGGTGTTGGCTAACTTAAGGAACACTATTCAATCTTTAAAAGCTTAGCCAATATCCTGCACTGAAGAACTGGAGCCTTTGATTGAAATGATTAATGATCTTAACAAGTATTTATTGGATTGGCTCTAAGATATTAAGGATAAGGACTCGGGTGAGTTTTTACTTAGGAAATTGTCAAAATTGAGGATGAGATTTGTGATTGCTTTAGTCCAATCTTGGGATGATTCTCAGGATGAACCCTATTCAGGAGAGCCAATGTCAAAACCCGCTTAAGCACCTGTAGGTGGGACACATTTTACGAGACCAAGGATGATCAGATTAGTCTAAAGCAACTAATTGAGGATGAATTGATTTCTTCACCCAAGATCCCTAAACGAGGGTATGAGGAAAAATATCTTTGTGGACCAAGGAACATATGATCTTGAGACATTATTGCGGATCCAAAATTGTTTGATTCTGAAGGTGAAGAATCTTTATGTGAAGTCTCACCTACATTTAAGGAAAATGATTTTAGTTAGATGACTGAGCCTGAGGAATTAGATGAACATTTGATGGCCCTATAATTGAGAAAATTGATCCTATTAAGGCTAGCATGGAGGATTCAGATCCTGATTTCATAAAGGATTCAATTCATAACCTCATTCCTCAATTACACCTCGCTGAGTATAATGATGATTATCTTAAGATTATCAAACCCAAGTCAATTTTGATTAAGCCACAAATTTTGGACTTGGATATTTTATACGAGGATGATGACATTTTTGAGGTCCCGGAAACTGTGAATGTGAAGGATAGGAATCTGGAAATAAAGATTTGGGAAGCCAATTACAAGGGAAGTAGAAATTTATGTCTAAGGGTTCCTATAAACCTGAAACCACCAACCTTTTACCAGGACCCTTATGACATTTTCAACTCTGAGGATGTTCAACCCAAGCACAAATTAACTAATTATCTTTTTGATACAAATCTTCCTATTGTCCGACTTTATGGACTTGGGTTGCATCCTCATAAACTGCAAGCCTGACCCCACTTACACAATGATCTTTGGTTCTAGGTAATTTTCATCTAGAACCTTAGAAACACCTGACCCTGGGGCATAGGTCTACATCACAATCTCGTCCACATTTATGAACATCTTCTCCTTGTGAATCCAAAAAATGATCTTTTTATTTTGATCTTGACTTGCACCTATGCTTGATTTCTTCTTTGTTTTATTAGTGTACCTAGCTGAAGGCAATAAATTTAGCACCTATACAGTCTGTTTCCATCTCGGAGCTGGCCTATTAATCAAGAAATTCAGGTGCTTTCTTCTCTATTTCACTTTTTTTCATGCCTTTTTAATACAATAAGGACATTGCATTAGATAGGCATGTGAGGTGGATATATATTCATCTCTGAATCATTTTGTTAGCTTGATAGATTTTTTTAATTTTTTGTTTATTATTTTCTCTTTATTTTTGAAGAAAATGAAAAAAATTCAATTAGGAAAAGAGAACCTAGGCATTGGAGTTTTTCAAACTTTAGGAAATGATACAATAGGACCTGAACACTTAGACCCTTCAGGTCTTCGAGCTTAATCAACTCCGATATCTACTAAAATGTGGATTTGATTCTTGAGTCCTAGCCATTTGAAAATTCATTTCTTATTGGTTAAATAAGTTGGGTTGATAAGTATACAACTTATCAACCTGCTCTCTAATTTAAGAGGACTTATAGTCAAGCATCTATACACTAGTTGCACTAACTCACTTTCCGACGATTTTAACGGAAATTAGGTAGCTAATGAATTTTCTAGGGTGGTATGGCTGGCAAGTTGTCATGGGTAACAGCCCATTGGCTGATTGTTCAAAGCACAGCCACACGACCATTATCTTTTTGCTGCCTTTAGGAAATCTTAGATTAGGGAAGTCACCTACTTAGGAAAAAAAAGAAAAAAATAGAAAATATCCAAAAAGAAAAAAATTGAGAAATAGAAAAGAAGAAATAATAATAATAATAACTAAGCAACACTTTATTGCACGAGTATGGCTGGCAAGTTGTCATGGGTAATAGCTTATTGGCCGGTTGTCCAGAACCTAACTCACGAAATGCACAAATAATTCCTAAACACTTAGGAAGAAGCGGGCAATAGAATAAGTGGGGGAGATATACACTGGGTTCGCCCTTATGTTGACCCTAAAAAAATAAAAAATAGGGAGAAAGTTACTGGTCGAGCAGATACACCTTTAGGTAAAAATTTTTCATTAGGATTACCTAGGGTTCGTAGAAACTTGAAGTCCATTCCAGTTGCCAAGCAGTGAGTCTATCACAGTCACAAAAAGATGCTTAGAACTTAGAGTTCCTTTCGAGTCTTGGGTGGCTTAGGTAATCGTAAAAGGCTGTCCCGAAACTCTAAACTCAAAAAATCCAAAAAAAATTAGAAAAGAAGAAAAACAAAGAAAAAAAAATATTTAATTTTGAATAAGGCGAAGGCTTGAGCGATCCTCATTTTTGGTAGACACCCGAGCATGTTGAGTCTCTGTAGTTTAGGTCTTTAGTAGAAACTTCTTATTGTTGAGAAATAATTATTGCCCAAGTAATTTGATCTTAATTCTTTTATAAATAACATCTAATTTTGCTAGGAACTAGCAAAAGATAGGCATGGGGGTGTAATGTGCACACATCTGATTGTCCTAAAATGCCTATTTATGCATGTTCCTAGGTCTATAGAAGCATGTTGGTGCTAGAGCACCACGATCATTTGTTTTGATGATAACAAAACACGTGTTATTTAACATTTGCAATTTGAGTCCTAGATTTCAGGTCAATTGCAAATGTGGACGTGTTTAGACGGAGTTCGAGCTCGCATCCAGGACGGATTGGAGGAGCTTGACGGAAAACAGAGGAGGTTCGCGTGGAGCGACAGATTGAAGATAGAAGACAAGAAGAATAGGATAGATTCTTTTTAATCCTTTCATGTACTTTTATCTTTATTTTTCTTGCTTTTTATTTTCCTTAGAAATTATGTTAAAGAGCCTCAAAGAACCCTAACAGTAGTCCTAGGAACACCGGCATAACCCTAGGATACTTAGGTTTTCTGTAGAACACTTAGAAAATCAATATAGGGTTAAAACAGACTTTCCAGACGTCTAATTCACAAATCAGACGTCTGATAAAGTATTTTAAGACGTCTGAATGTTGTTTCAGACGTCTGATAACTGTTAGGCTGGACATAGTTAGTTCTGTCTGATGAAATCAGACGTCCAGACCTTAGACCAGACGTCTTAGAAGACGTCTGATGGATTTGCCAGACGTCCAATTAGTGGACCGTTGGCTGACTTAGCAGACACCCAAGAATATGACCGTTAGAGCCTTATCAGACGTCCATAGGACTTTCGAGACGTCTGATAAATGACCGTTTTGCCTCGGCTGACCCAAAATCTCTTCTCAGAGATTTCCTAGCCGTTGCAACGTTTGGAAATCAATTCCCACAGTAAAAGTAGGTTTCCAGACGTCCAGACATAATGCCAGACGTCCTGTATGTCGTCTGATGGACTTGCGCAAAAACCCTGTTTAGATCTGATTCAAGTCAGGGAGAAACCCGCATAGAATCAGACGTCTGACCTTGAGATCAGACGTCTTAAAGTGGCCTTCCAGACGTCTGATTCCATAATTAGACGTCTGATGACCCTGTCAAATGTAATCATTGTCCTGATTTCGGCCTGATTCTCTTGGGCTTTGCACCCAACGGCTATAGAACCTTTCCTAAGCCTTCCAAAGCCTTCCTAAGGCCTCTATAAATAGAGGGGAGCCTTTACACACCCAGATACACTTGGACACACAAGAAAAGCACTTAGATACACAAGATATACACCTAGAGAGACCAAGTATTTCCACTCTCTTGTGTCCAAGAAGCACTTGCTCTCTAAGCTCAAGCTCCATCATCTTGAGAGCATCATTCCCTTCGCGCACCCGCTCTCCCGCCGTTGTCTACGAGAGCGACATTGCGCCGTTGCGTGGCTCACGCACCCGCGTCATCGTCGACGCACTCCTTGCAAAGGGGAGTTTCCTAAATCCTATAGAAGCTTAGGTTTATTACTTTGTTGGCTCTATAGGTTTGTTGTTTATTTTACCTTTGTCTTTTGGTTGGGTATTCGCTTTGCGAATTCCCGTCTCCTTCGTGGGACAAAATCCTTCTCGTGGAGAGAAGGGGTTGAGGAACGCTACCCTCGTACTTGTAGCGTGGTTGTACTGAGGTTGAATCCCCTCGTTTAAAGTGATTCGTTTAGTGGATTTTGATCAACTAGGTTGATCGGAAAATCCTAACTCGAGAGGGTTAGGTGGTGGTTTTCACCCGGTTTGGGTTTCCACCTAAAAATTCCTGTGTACATTTTGTGATTGCTTATTTTTGTGAGATTGTTTATATTTTCAATTCCGCATTTTTTTTGTCACGCTGATCTCACCCCTCCAAGTAGGGAACTTTCAAAGCATTCGACATTATAAATATTGCATAACATGTATCATCATGCATTTATGTTAGATTGTACAAATTATAGGTTAATTTACCCTTTTGTGGTCAGGCGACATGGCAATATTTTTTTGGACCTCAGATTAAAGATCCAACCGTACGGATCTGATCAAGGCGACGATCGGAGTCTAACACCTTTGAGATCACCCCGATTAGACTTCTGTAGCATCAGATACAATCCAAGGAAGATCAGAGGTCAAGAGACAAGATGGTGCAAATCTGTACCTCAGATGAAAAATCCAACCACATGGATGGGTTCGAATCGACAATTGTAGCCCAATAACGCAAAAATTGACCCAATCCAACATCCATGACACATCTACAAGCATTGGAAAATAGACGGCCCAGATGATGTCACGTGGTGCCATCAAAGCCCCCCACAGCCACCGGCCTCCTCCATCAACCGCACCATCAGATCACGACCGTTGGATCGAGATCCAACCGTCGTGAGCGCTCAAGCTTTAAAGCATAAACGTGACACAAGGGCGGGTGCAGCACGGTGGTTAAAGTCCTCGTTGCGCAACGCGAAGCACACGATCGAGTCACGGCGAGGTAGAAATCGCTGAAGGCGCGCCCAATAAAAATTTAGTCACACAATGATGATCAAATGGCAGCGATAGCGGTGATGTGGCACCCTCTCGTGCACCAGATGAGAGTGCTCCGCTCATGCGTGCGATCATGCGCGATTGTACATAGGCGCAGCGTGCGTTGCGAAGGCAAAGCGTGCGTGATTCTAAGCCGTTGGATGCGTAATTGGACGGCTGAGGTTGGGTAGGCACAATGTAAGGTGCAAGAACGGATATTAGCGAGGGATTGAATAAGAACAAGAGTTCCTCCCCCATGTGCATTAATTGGATTCGGCCGCAGTAATGGCATAAAGCTCAAAATTGTAATCAATCATCCCAAAACGTATATTTTCTTTCTAGTTGAGTCATTTGTGATGCTACGGGAAACTTCATACATGGAGGAGATTCTTTCCACTCAAAGAATTCTACTAAAGAGACCCTTGCCATGGAGACCAATATTCATGCCATTAACACCTTCAATTGCCCTTCAAATCAGCTGCATATAGAGGTAGACACCTTCCTTCTGGATCAGTCGTGGGCAGGTAAATGCTAGTCCTATGGAGCACTAGAGACAACTTCAACAAGCTGCATCTTCAGGCTCATTACATTCCTATTACTTCACTAATCCATTCTCAAGAAACCTTCCTTTTGCTTCACCTTACTAAAATTGCTAATCTCAGAAATAGAAACGATTACATGATCCACACCGACCTTACATAATGCCCTACGACAGTCAGTGGTATGGTGATCCTTGATGCCATTCAAATGCCTTATGTTACCATCGATTCAGAGGCCTTGTTGTATACTTGTTTTCTTTTCTACCTTAGTTTAGTTGCTTTTGTTGTTTGCCTTGTACTAGGCCGTGAGTCGTCGTCCACTTATCATTCCATGCATTGTCAAGCTCTCTATGGGGCACCAACTCTCCCCATTCTTAGCACGTGAGCTAGGTGGCCTTCTTTTACTCTTAAAAAAAGTAAAAATATTGTAACACCCCCAACAATGGTCATATATAGTAAACTTATGAAAGTAAGTAGTGGAATATAAAGAATTGAGAATTATTACTTGATAACTTGGTTTTAAGCATTTTTGGTGGTTGCTTGAGTTCATTAGGCCTGTACCTAACAAGTTGCCAAGGTCAATTTTTCATGATTAGACTTAGGTCTAGCTCCAAGTTGTTACAAGTGGTATCAAAGCCATTAACTAGCCGGAAATGTAGGAAGTGCTGTGAAGGACTAAGTGCTATGCCATAAAAGTGATGGTAGAAGCAACCTCTAGAATCCCACATTGCCAAGTACATTGATTGATTGAACTCTAACGGGGACATCAGGATTTCAAGTGGGGGAGATTGTAGCACCCCCAATAGTCCTACATAGTAAACTCATGAAAATGAGTAGTGAGATATAAAGGATTGACAATTATTACTTGACAACTTGGGCTTAAGCATCTTGGGTGATTGTTTGGATTTGTTGGGCCCATACCTAACAAGTTGTTAAGGTTAGTTTTTCTCGATCAGAGTTGGATCTAAGGTCGAGTCATTACAAATGGTATTAGAGCCATGAATTAGCCGGAAATGTGAGAACTAAGTGCTATGCAGGACTAAGTGTTACACCATAAAAGTGATGGTGGGAGCCACCTCTAGAATCCTACATCGCTTGGTATATTGATTGATTGAAACCTAATGAGGATGTCAAGATTTCAAGTGGGGGAGATTGTAACACCCTCAAAAAGAGTCCTACATAATAAACTCATGAAAGTAAGTAGTGGGATGTAAAGGATTGAGAATTATAATTTGACAACTTGAGCTTAAGTATTTTAAGTAGTTGTTTGGATTCATTGGACCTATACCTAGCAAGTTACCTAGGTCAATTTTTCTCGATCAAACTCGGGTCTAGGCTCGAGTCATTACAAATATGAGGCAAAAGATCTCACGCATAACACCTCCCAAGAGGCAATTATCAAATGGGAAAAATTTGTTGTCATACCCATGGGTGATCAACGTTCCACCTCCTCGCAATTATTGTTGGCACTTACATGTGATATTCATCTACAATAATGACAAGAGTGTTAAAAGGAAAATTTGATATTCATCTACAATAATGACAAGAGTGTTAAAAGGAAAATTTACGAGATTGACTTATGCCAATTTACCCACTTGTTATGAATGATGTCCAAAAAAAAAAGGATAGAACTCAATTGAATCCCCCTCACACCTGCATTGGACACCACCTAACAAAATTGAGCAAAGTAGCTCCCATAAAGCAAATTGGGGGCATCACCCGAGAACAATAAAAAAAGGAAGGAAAATTTTCAAGGCTAATAAACTCATCCGAAGCCAAACATTGTTTCATACACAGATAAGTTAAAATTTCTATTTCATAAAATAAATACTTGTATTTACAAATTTTATATTATCTCTATCCAACTCATCTCCCCAATTGCTTACGAACTGATACACATTAGGACTGAAAAACCCCCTCACATTCTCGAAAAACATGTCACCCGCATGGGATAAGTTGCCACCAAGTACCTCAACAAGAGTGGACCCTGAGCCCTTTGTGAGTGTGGTACCCATACATGGAACCTTGACATCCTACTGTGGACTACCTCTTAAAGACTGCGAAGAGCTTAGGTACTGCAATATCACTAGCGCAAATGGTGGGTCAAAATTGAGTCCAAAGTCAGGATGCGAACTCCCGCACTTCCATTGTAACTTATATTTTTTTACTAATCACCTATGATTTCGGGAGATATTTCACATTCCCCTCCCCCAAGAGGTGAGAGGGGATAAGGGAGTACCTACCCCCTTGCCTTGCCAAGTAGCACCAGCTGAGGACAAGGGTAATCACCACACGAGGGAAAAAAGAGAAAAAGGTAATTCTACTTGTCGCCAATACAGTTGGACAACGAGAGTGGGGGCATATAACGAGGAAAGAAATTATCCTCATAAAAATAATCCCAAGTGGCTCATGAATAGACCAATGGAACCCGCTTAATTCCAATCCTTTGGACTCAATCTGTGCAGGAATATGAAAAGGCGTAGGCCCACTGAGCTATACACAGTCAACCCCATTTTTTTTTTAATAAAGTTGGGAGTAAATCTTATTCATCTCCCACTTCCTAAAGGCTACAAAAAAGAGTGTAGGGGGACCAAACCAAGACCTGCCCATATAGGGAAAAGGAAAAATGGACCACGACTCATGGCCTTTACACTATTAGAAGAAACCAAACCAAAAGGCCCTAAGCTCAAAAAGAAATATAGGGAAATTGAATTTTGTCCAAGGTGATGATGCCTTGAATGCGCCTAGGGAGACCCGTATCGTTGTAGATATGCCAGCTGTCTGTAGCCATATGAGCAAGGGAAGAGGACAGAACATTTGCCTCCTCACAAATAAAGGCAAGAGATCGGATTTTTGACTTCTGCTTCTGAACTTGCGAGTACTCCTTCCTAATAAACCAAGCCATCAGAACTTTGCCATTCCACCAATAATGCAGCAGAGAAGAATCTGATTCCACATGCACAACAGAGACCGATGGCATAACAACGAAGGCATGAATAATAGCTTTTAGGATAGCCCCTTCTTTAGAGATATTGGAAGCCCTACACGAAGCACCAATCAGGAAGACACCGTTGGAATTACGCATAGCCCAACCCACAAAAGAATGAGTCAGCAAAAACCATGGAGATGTTAATTTTTATACCATCAGGGGGCCGAATCCAGGTAACAGCGCAGACTGATGGCCTTTGCTGAAGAAACCAAGTAGAAAGGTCAAATTTACCCCAATTGTTAGCAAGCAAGATTTCCATTTTATTCAAGGATAATTGATCATCTCTAATTTTGTTGCTAAACCACCACACATTATACCAGATAAACATGTTGAGACCTTTGCGACGTCGTTTTTCAGTAGTGAGGGCAGGAGTCCTCATAATGTGAAAGAAGAAAGTAGGGTTAGCAGGAGAGAGAAGAGTCTTCCTAAAAACCCAATTAGAAACCGGCCAAGTGAGTTCACTTCGAGAGAAGATATGTATGACCAAATCATTCTTAGGATTGGATCGGTAGTAGGAGCATTTGGAAGCAAGGGGAATACCAAGTTTAGTAATGTTATCATAAGTGGGAAGCTTAAGAAAGACCCTCCATGCAAGAAGGGAAAATCGGAGGGAAACCTTCAGCTTCCAGAACTCCTTGGCCATAGGGTCAGCATGCATAGAGCGAAAGTGAGAGGTGTAGCCAGAGGCAATAGTAAATGTACCAGAGGAGGTTAAGGTCTAGATAGTGGAATCCTGACTTTGGTCCAAGTGCATTTGAAGGGCCTGTGTATGCAGATGAAGAATATAGGAAAGGAAGGGATGGTCCTGGCTGGAGATTAGAACATCTTTGATGTGAACTGGGCCAACAGATATATTGTTAGGAAGAAAGTCTCTAAGAACCGAGTTACCTATCCATAATTCATACCAAAAGTCCACATCCCCCTCATGAATCTCCTATCTGATAAAATGTTTCATAGTGGCATAGGTTTCCCACAAAAGTTTCACCCTAGCCAAAAGAGGGGATGAAATCGAGGAAGAGTGACCATAGAGTTGCCGCATAAGACAAGAGTAGGGGGAATCAAGGAAGTGAATATTCCATATCCTTTTCATCCTGAGGGCAGCCACAAACAATTCCAAGTTATGAATCCCGAGGACCCCATGAGAAACAAGTTTGGTAACATTCTTCCATGAAACCCAATGATGTTTCCTTTCAGAAGGGGAAGATCCATAAAAGAAGTTGGCAAAGATGGAATCCAACTTCTTGAGGATAGATTTTGGGACATCAAGCACAGACAAGATATAGATGGGAATAGAAGAGAGAACATGTTTTACCAATAGCAGGCGAGATGCAGAAGATAGGAGGATGGCTTTCCACCCTGCTAGCTTTGATTGAATTTTCTCAATGAGGGGATAAAAATAAGAGATTTTTGCACACCAGAAAATATCGGGCCACCCAGGTACGTGAAAGGAAAGGATCCAAGTTGGAAGCCCAGGATTTGAAGGATACGAGACATTCTGTCATGAGGAAAATGTTTACTAGCATAATAGAAACTCTTGGAGAGACTAAATTTTTGGCAGATGGAGGTTTGGAAATCTTAAAGGAATTTGGAAAGGTTAGAGACAGTATGAAGGCCCCTATTGAGAAAAAGAACCACATCGTCTGCATACAGAAGAGCGAGTGAAGCTTTAATACCACATTTAACAAAAAAAGGAAGGGCCTTCTCATGAAAAGCAAGTTTCTTAAGCCCTCTGATGAAAAGCTCCATAAGATGTCAAAAAGATAGGGGGAAAGTGGATCGCCCTGTCTAAGCCCATGAGAGGGTTTGAAAAAGGTAGACGAGGCGCCATCAACAAGAATTGAAGAACCTTGATGATCAACAAAGGCAGAAAGCAAAGATATAACCAAGGGGGAGAAACCAAACTTTAGGAGGATTTGGTACAAGATCACCCATTCGACACTATCATAATCCTTCTAAAGATCCAATTGAATAATACGATTAGACCCAAATACTTTACAATCAATGCGTTGAGTTCAAAGGTTGTGGCCACATGACCAAGAATAGAGCGATTTTTAACAAAGACAACCTATTCCACAAAAATCAACTTAGGAATGATCCCAGATAGTCTCTCAATGAGAAAAGAAAAGGAAATCTTATAAGAGACATTACAAAGACTGAAAAGGTGGTAATCAGATAGATTAGTAGCATTGGGCTTTTTGGGGATCAAAGAAATGAACGTATTATTGAAGGCTCTAGGACCTTTGTGACAAGTGAAGAAATAGCCAATAGCAAGAATAAGGTTCTCCTTAATGAGTTCCCAGAAAGTGGAAAAGAATTCCACGTTAAAACCATCAGGACTCGGAGAATGGTTAGCTAGCATTTGCAAAATGGCTTTAAAGATCTCATCCTATGTAGGAGGGTTTCCAAGGGAGGTAGAGTTTTCAGGATCAAGAATAGTGGGGATGGCCTTAAGGAAAGGAGAGAAACCCTATGGCTATTCAGCAGCAAGGAGATTTTTATAGAAGCTAATCACTTTAGAGGAGGCCTCCATCCAGGAGCCATTACCAACAGTAGACGTAATATTAGCCCTTTGACATTTCGCAAACTGCCTTTTAATGACAGAGTAGAAGAATTTGTTGTTAGATTCTTCATTTTTAATCCATCAATTTTCACCTTTTAGAGAAGAAAATCATTAAGCTTGGCATGGGCATCCTCCAATTGGTGTGCACTTCAGTGAGCTCAGCAACAACATTGTCATCCCAATGGGATGCAAGTTTCCTGTCTTGCTCATCAAAGCGAGCCTCAAGGTTCTTAACGATCGCATGAATATCCCTGAAGGTCGTCTTATTCCAAAGTCTCAGGGTCCTTTTGAGAACAATAAGTTTGGTGTAGAATCTAGTAATAGGATCATGGTTCGGATCACTGTATGCATGAGCCCAAGTATTCTCCACAAGGCCACGAAAAGTTAGCTCTCTCAGCTACATATTCTGGAAGCAAAACGACCAAGGTTGATGAGTAAGGTTGGCGATAGAAGTAAGGGTCATAAGAGCATGGTCAGAGTTTCTTCTAGAAATATAGGCCCCAGAATCAATCTCAACAAGGGCTTCAAAGTTAAGAAGAATGCGATCTAGCCTTCGGTAAATCCTTTAGCTCTCGCGCCTACCATTACACTAAGAGAGTTGGGCATTGGCAAGAGGCATCTCAATAAGGCCAAGATTGTGGATGAAAGACCTAAAGGAGGCAGCCTGGGAAACAACAAAAGGAACACCTCCACTCTTCTCAGAAGCATGAATGATACAGTTAAAATCACCACCAAGTACCCAGGATGAGGGAGTGAACTGTGAAGTGTTGAGAAGATAGTTCCAAAGGTGTAATCTCACATCAGCATCCATAGATGTATAGATAGCAGACATCTCAATGGAAGTACAAGCAAAAGAACAGTTAACCGTAATAGTCTGGGAAATACATGAAATAAAGGAAATAGTGATGAGCTCTTTCCAAAGATACCAGATCACGGGAGAATCAGCAAAAGCAAAGCTAGAGCTAAAGGCAATAGAATCTCTAATAGAATTGATTGCAAAGGGATCTACAAAAGGTTCCATCAGGAAGATAAGATTAGGCTTATGAACATAGATGATATCTTTAAGACGACTCAAAGTTGGGGCAACAGTTCCAAAATAGGCAATTCATAATGAGAGGGTTTTGTGAAGAGACTTGGCACGACTTCGGGTAATTCGTCTCGAGCCCTTCAACATAAGACTACCACAAGCTCCTCTAGCCAAAACTGGACAGTGTGCCTCATATGCTGAATCTTGGAGAAGCAAGGGTTCTGCATCATAACTCTCCATTACTTTGGTGGTTATACTTCTCCTAAAGTATAACCACCCATCATTTGTATTCTATAAAGTGGTCTCTTAACTACATCATGGGGGGTAAACTCAATGAGAGGCAACCCAAAAAAGACCTATAGTAGATATTGATGGTTGAATTTCCTCTCTAAACATGCACTCATCAATGATGAAATTAGGTCAACAATCCTCTATTTTCATGTGCAAGCACATTTATTTTTATCTTTTCATGATTATATTTCGATTCATGCGATTCAATAAATTTTTTTATGATCATCGACAACCTTGACGATGACCTCTGAAATCCAACTGCTTATATCTAAATTTGTTACATATGTAGGTTGAAACATTTACATTTTTTGCAACTTTGTATGCATATGACAAGTAGTAAGTTACTTGGAGCCTCAACATAGTTCCTAGATGCATCAAAAGTTATCGTTCATTACCTACTCAAGAAGGGGAAGCAATGTTGGAGAATTTGAACATTAATTACTCATCTTTTTCCGTTTTGTTTGCCTACTTGCTTCGAGTAAGACTCAAAGCCTAACCTTTTTTTTTTTTTAGGAATGAGTAATATATTTACTTAAAAGGCCACTGGCCAAGTACAAATAGGTGTGATTACAATCTTTAAAGGATTAGAACAAGGACAGTGTTAACAAACACTTCTTACTAAAGAGAGCAATCCCACACAATGGCTGTGAGAAGGATAGGTGCCGGAGTTGGGTTTCCACCATGCTTCTTTAGATTCTTTTCTTTCCACATATACCATATCATTGCCGCCGCGAGTTTCCAACAAAGAGGGAAAGGCTGGCCAATGGCCGATTGGCAAGGATAAGGTGGTGGAGAGGGTGCCATGGAGGAGAGTGCCCATGCCCCATTCCATACTTCCAAAGAAAAGGAGCAATGGGATAACAAATGAGAGTGAGTGTCTTCACTCTCCATGTACAACATATAGTCTGGATCAACTAGTATTCCCCATGTTCTCATTGTAAAAGTAGTGAGTAATCTCCCCTTGCAGGCCAACCATGAGCAACAACTCCATTTGAATGGAATGCAGGGCATCCAAATGGACAACCAGAGTCGCCCCTTCACTCCTTTTTCCCGGATCTTCTCCCATACAAGGCGAGAGTGTAAACCACCCTTTGTAGGCCAATTCCACCTATTGCCTTCAAAGAATAGGTCCATCATCTGAGGTCAAGCATTAAGCAATGCAACCTGAACCTTGGAGTCCCTGCTAGACCTTCCAGTGGAGAGAGGGTCCCCATACCTGAATTCCATCCAATTGACCTATAAGGAGGATTCCCACATCGTTAAGCGATAGACCATCTTTACATAGGCGAGCTTCTATAATTCCTGGAAGTCAGAAAGGCCAAGACCACCCTCTTCTTTGGGTTTATATAGATCTTCTTAACACACAAGGTGAGGCTTACCATCCCATATTAAATTGGAAACCCATCTTTTTATTCTAAGAAAGGTGGTATTCTTTATGATGGTGGCTGAGAGCCAAAACTCTAAGAGACCCTCAATGGCCAATTTTACCCAACAGATGTAGCCCATATCAGAGAGATTCTCCAGTCTCCATCCTTGCAATAGCTCTTCTCCTGGCCATTTGCATTCTCCTGGGGATCCTAGAAGGCAAATTCCCTCGTCGCTATCTTGGGATCCAACTTGTCACTAGGCGTGAGGGAAACCCGAATGCTACACTTGAGGATAGAAGCCTAACAACTTCCTCAAACACAATTAACAATTGCACTAACTCTATGCATCAGATAATGACCTCTAGATGAAGCATGTCTCCTCCTCCATAGCACACATTTACCATTAACAAAATTGTTCGGCATGCATGTCGAATCTTAGCGAATTCCACCATATCAAACTCAAGAATCACTTTTTAATCATTAATCTTGACATACTTTTGAGTTACGACGAGAAAAGGCAAGTAGCAAAGTTAGGTCAGAATACGAAAAATAAGATAGGTAGAGCCCTAGAAATAAAAAATTAATGCATGTCTTTCTCATGACCACATTACGTAAATTAATACGTTCAGTCCCTACGAGATTGCACGCCATTAATTAATCCGTATAATCTGATAATTAATGACGATATGCACATACTCGATGACTATAGGCACGGTGTTCAACTAATCAGGCGCTTACTCACTGCTGTGGATATCTTGGTTTCCCGTGCACGTGCAACCATCACACTCCTGCTGCAATGTCTGCAAAACAAAGATAAACAATAGTAATCAAGGAGATGCCATGCTCTCAGTTGAAAGTAAGCATATTAATTATATATTTAGAGTAGCAAATGTAAAGATCCTAGAACTATGGCCTAAATTTCTCCACGAGTCCTAAGCTCTAGAATACGACCAATATGGTCCCCAACCATTTTGAACAAATATCGTTGACGCCCATTGACTCTCTTCCCTAGTAGAAGAGGAAACTGGGATCTACCGTTCTTGTTCGACTAATATACCTCTTTCTAATCTCTGCTTCTTTTGAGAACCGAAACTACCAGGACAGATGTGGTCGTAGTAGCACTTTCCGATGATTGCGAAATGTAAATAGCAGAACGACACTGATGCTCTTTAGTCTTCACTTTACTACATTGCATTTATGAATAAACTACGGTAAAGTAAATTCGGATACATTTGCATATCACGTGTACATATGTGAGCATTCAGAGCCACGTTGTATTGAGTATAGCTGCATATAATCATTCCAATCTAAGATCCAAGTCTTCACATCATCAAATACGTGTGGCTGCTACGTGTCTCATTCTATGCATGGCCTTTATTCTTTGTTTTAATTTTAATGAAAAGAGACAACAGAAAAATAGACAGACGAACAAACAAATAAACATTGAGGTGTCCCCCGTGGCTACAGGGCAAAAACCTATCCAAAGAAACATATCGATCGTATTTTTCATATGTTTGTGACATGATATAATTCACACCGCTGCAGTGGTTCTATTTTATGTATTAATTCACCAAGTTTCTCTTCTAACTAATGCACAAAGTACGCAATAGTACCAGTTCAATCAAGACGTATGTATTGACTAACGTAATAATATAGAAAACAACAAAAATGTATAATTTTGCATTGATGTGCATACCTGAATTTGGCTTTTGAGTACTCTAATGTGCTGAATGGCCAAGTCCAACATGTCCGCTGTGTTGGTTTGCTGTGAAAGAATAGAAGAACTATCACTTCTTTTCCACATCTCTTCCAAATATCAAAAAAACCAAAATCATCACCACCTTCTAGTTAGATTCCGGAGAATTGGATGCCATCATTAGGATCCCAAATTCACAATTTAACTGAAAAATAGAACCAAAAAAAAAAAAAAAAAGCTCACTCGTACGTGCACGTACACAACATGAGTACTCCATTTTTGTCATCCACATTTATATCAATTTTGATGTTGTATGGATTTGGCACACTTGGTATAGCACTTGTTAAAACAAGCACCTTATGAGAAGGTACACCTACATAATTCTACTCTGCTCCTTGATATTCCACCGCACGTGTTGGCAGAGTAGTGGAGAAGAGAGGTGCACAGGATGCAGAAAAGGAGGAAGACAAGGTGCGTGTGTGTTTATATATATATATATATATATATATATATATATATATATATCGTGTCTTTGAAATCTCATAGGTATTTACACATCGTCATAAGATAAAGGTAGAGGATTACACGTGAGAGTAGTGCTATGACACTACAATTTTATAGCAACGATGCTAGAGCATCACCTTATAACATTATTGCTTCAATATTGATATTTCGGCTCCTTGGCACTTGTGATCGTATATCACTGGTACTTTGATATTTATACATAAAGATGTTAGCACCGCTGTGGGGGAGATGTGCATACAAATACATGTATGGTAATCTTCCTTTATATTCTACATAATTAGACTTACCAATATGAGAAAGAAAAATGGAAAGTTCCTCGATCCATTACCTTGTCCATGTTAGGAGCCACAAGCTCTTGGAGCCTCTTCAACTTCTCACTGATCTTTGCCCTCCTCAGCTATTAATGAAAGAAGTGCTCATCATATCCAACATATACAAAAGAATCGGAAACAAAGCAAATTAAGTCCTTTCCTTCAAGTGGAGGTAAGCAAGCAAGAAGATTCGTCTTACTAAAAATCAATTATATTGCAGTTTAGAACCCGCTTAACCAAGTTCGTAAAAAGAGCAATGCTTATATACCAAATCAAAATCAGCAATTGGCATCAAATTAACAAGCATTGTTGTCAAGAGAAACTTTTCATGTAAAGTAAACAAAGATTCGATCTCTACCCGCTCGGCAATGCTTCGCGGGTGCGTTGCACAGCCTCGCTTAGCACGGACCCTGCAGGGAATTGCATCTTGTTGCATCTGGAGGAGCTTTTCCATTGCAGTCACGTCTATTGGTGTCCCCGGAAGGTTGAGCTGAACAAGAACGTATACGAGCATGTAGTTACCATATTCACCTCACAAGTCAAAGGAATTAGCAAAATTTATGGGGTTGATTCAACTCGTGATATTTGACATATTTGAACGAAAATTTTTTCCTTTCCAATTTCAAGACGTTAGCATCGATATATACTGTTTGTACCGTTTCTCTATTCTTGCGGTCTCTATTGTACATTCTATTTCGACGAGACAAGAGTCTCCAAACAGCGTAAAATCAGTATTCTATTTCACGTTACAAATGGTGAATCACGTTTCGCTCTCGAGGGGTGTCTTAAAAATCACTTTAGTAGAGAAGGACTGGATGCAAATTTCCTCAAAAACCCCATTACGAGAGCAAATTATTAGTTACGGATTATTGCACCATGCAGTGTAGTTCGGTGATTTCACCACGCATCGACAAGCAAATTGATTAAATGTATTAATATACACACCCCAGCCGTAAATAATTGGGAGGTCATGGTTTTTAGTTTGACCATGTACGAAAGTCCAATGGAAATGAGAAGACCTCACCCAGCCATTTTTTTAGGTTTGGATTAATCATTTGATCTCCAAAGAAAATATCAATTTTTTTATTCGAGATATATCCCTGATCATGATTGTAACCACCAGCTATATCAAACCATTCCCCAACAAATTATCAACCCCCCTCTTTGTATCGTAAGGAGTTGACTGCGGATAGAATTAATTGATACACTTTAAGACACCTTTTGTGTTTGGATAATATCGACATAAGTTTCATTCGCAAAGTTTTTTTCTTCACTCACAATTTTTTTTTTTTTTCATTGTTTTGACATATAATATGTATGTACTTCCACAAATTTTATATTTATGTATATATCCCTGTAAATATCCACTTGCTTGTTTGAATGTGCTTATGGACTTTGTGAAGTAAATAATAGTGGTTTTTATATTCACATCCATTTATTTTATATTTTTCACTCAAAAAAGTCTCCTCTCTTCTTCCTTCCCCTTCACCTCCTCTCACTCCACCACCACAACAATATTAACCACCACAAAACAATCTCCAATGAATCAACTAGAGACTCAATCAACATTGCTCGACGTAGTCTCCGCCAGTCGCAACCGTCTCCAAGATCCACGATCAAATGCATCTCCGATACTCAGGTAACGAAGTGTGACATTTATGTAATAAAGGTGTTAATCACTATGTAAAAATACGTGGTCGAGGAACAATGTTTGTGTGGTTAAAATACAAGAAAGCATTCTCCTACCTTTCTCTCTAATATGGTATCAAGTGCCCGATGACGATTTCTTGTCACGCCTTGATCTGCTCAACCCGCCACCTTTCGCCACCAATTGAGCTTCTACAACCAGCTAGGAAGCTTCTCCAATCCATCTTGCCGTATCTCGCATGTTGTGCCCACCTCCGCGCGGCTGGTGAGTTGAGGTTGATCTTCTACGTCAACCGCCAGTTGCTTCGCTCTCAACACGTCAACATCTCGCCTTTGCTACTACCTTGCGCTAATGACCCACATTCCCCTATTCCACTCCTGCTACCCACACCCCCCTCCCAAAACCCTACCATCAAAAACTACCCCCACCTTATATATATACCCGACTACCCACTAACTTCCTACCTGACCCAACCCGCTATCTTCCATCACCCACGTTGCCCACGCTCGTCCATTCATGCCAAACCACCTTAACCAACCTCCACCAATATTGCTCCCAACTGCCCCTCCTTACCCATCCCCAACAACTTTCGACGACGAGCGACTCCACCCTTACGTCGCCAACTCACATCTTCGCACCAATGATTCCCACTATCAACCACCAGTGACCACACCTCCCCATACTTCACGAGGCACAGGCATCTTGTGCAACCAACCGCTACCTCATCTCCTGCAAGCTCTCACGACTCCACCACCGCCAATTTTTCTTTACGACCTCGACTCCTTCCACCCATGGCACTCGCTACTTCTATCCAATTATCATCCCTAAGCAGATATGTAATCCTCCACTGGATCGGACAAGCCTCTCCGCCATTTTGTGGCCTCATACGCTCTTCCTAGGTCCAACACTTTAGTTGATAGCATCGTATTCAAACAGTCGCCTGTTACCAAGCCTCTTCCCAATCTGGCTCGACTGTTTCAACCCATGCGACCACCAGTGCGTCTCCAGCATTACAGAGCCATTTATCCAACCGCACTACATGCTCCAACAAACGTTGGCACTGGCTACATTGCTACAGAGAACCCACACATCCCCCAACAACTCCAAATCGAGCTGACCACGTCAACATCATCTCACAACTTGGCAATTTCGCCAACTTTATCAACCTCATCGTCCATCACCAACTATCTTCGTTGATTTGCACAGATGGCTTTTGATGAGAACCTCATCATGAACCCTAGCTAGCACATTTTGATCTAAATACGTATACAAAAGCTCCTATAAAACCTAAGGAAAAGTATAAATCAGAGAACTATAAAATTGAGTAATTATAAATAGACATTTCCTGTAATTATAAGCCTAAGGGAAAGCATAAAGTAGTAATCAGACATTTCATGTAATTATAAACTTCAAACTCACACCTGATCAGGAATCCCGTCTGATTATTGCTCTCCAGCAATATCGTAGAGCCATTGGTTGGACTCTCGATGATTTGACTGAAATAAGTCCCTCTTATTGCACACACCGTATCTATTCTGAAGAGGGCGCACGACCTTCACGTGAAATGCAGAGACGTTTGAATCCTAATCTGTAGGGGGTCGTGAAGAAGGAGATCGTTAAGTGGTTAGATGCAGGGATCATCTACCCGATCTCCGACAGTCGTTGGGTGAGCCCAATCTAGGTTGTGCCTAAGAAAGCAGGGCTCACCACCATTACGACTGAAATCGGAGAGGTCAGACTTACCCGTATAGCCAATTCGTGGAGAGTCTGCATAGATTACCAAAGACTCAATTCCTCCACGAAGAAGGATCATTTCCCACTACCATTCGTTGAACAAATTCTCGAGAAGTTAGCGGGAAATAGATTCTTCTACTTTCTTGACAGGTACTTCGGTTACAACCAAGTGGCGATTCATCCAGAGGACCAAGAGAACACCACATTCACCTGTCCCTTCGGGATGTATGCGTTCCGAAAGATGCCTTTCGATCTCTGCAATGCACTCGTGACTTTTCAGTGGTGCATGCTTGCCATATTCTCTGATATGACAGGTGATTATCTAGAAGTCTTCATGAATGACTTCTCAGTTTTCGAGGCATCATTTGATAATTGCCACCAGCACTTTGTTCACATACTCAGGCGTTGCATTGACGTAAATCTGGTTCTTTCCTAGGAGAAGAGCCACTTTATGGTGCCTGAGGGGATCGTCCTGTGACATTTAATTTCTAAGAAAGGCATCCAAGTGGATCGAACCAAGGTTGATTTGATTTCTAGACTTCCTATGCCTACCTCGATCAGGGACATCCGATCTTTTCTAGGGCATGTCGATTTTTACCGTCGTTTCATTCCTGATTTCCTAAAAATCGCACATCCCCTGACTATTCTTCTCTCCAAGGATGTACTCTTTGAGATTTTCAAGGAATGCACTCAAGCTTTTGAAATCCTTCATGACCGAGTCACCCAAGCCCCGATCCTACAGTCCCCTGATTGGTCTCAACCCTTTGAGATCATGTGCGATGCATTTGACTTCGCTGTAGGTGTGGTTCTGGGGCAAAAGATTGATAGGAAACCCGTGGTCATCTACTATGCTAGCAAGACACTTGACGAGGCTTAGTGTAACTACATGGTTACGGAAAAAGAGCTGCTATCCGTAGCATTTGCCCTCGAAAAATTCTGATCTTATCTCCTGGGTTTCCATGTCATAATCTACTCGAATCACACAGCTGTGAGGCATCTCCTTGCTAAGGACGCGAAGCCTCGATTAATCCAATGGATCTTGCTGTTGCAAAAATTCGACCTCGAGATTCGCGACAAGGCGAGAAGATAGAACGTGGTAGCTGACAACTTGTCTCGCCTTCCTTCTGAGATCATTGACCCTTCTAGACCCATCACGGAGCATTTTCCTGATGAGCACATCTTGACTATTGGTACTAGGCTTTCGTGGTTTGCTGATATAGTAGATTACTTGGCATCTCATCAGATCTCGTCTGATTGGCCAAAGGCCAAGAAAGACAAGTTATGCTCCGATGCCAAGTACTACATATGGGAAGACCTGTGCCTTTTCCGCATAGGTGCTGACCAAGTCATCCGGCGATGTGTCCCGGAGGGTGAGATTAATGACATTTTCTCCTGCCATGACCAGGCAAGCGGTGGCCACTTCTCTGGGCACAAAATCGCATCAAAAATCATCCAGTGTGGCTTTTACTGGCCCACTATCTTCAAGGATGCATACAGTCACTGTAAGGCATGTAGTCGTTGCCAAACTTTAGGCAACATGAGCCACCACGACATGATGCCTTTCCAGCCGATTCTTGTATGCGAGATTTTTGATATTTGCGGGATTAATTTTATGGGCCCATTTCCTATTTCGGATAGCTTCGAGTACATTTTACTTACTGTGGACAACGTATCCAAATGGATCGAAGCCATTCCGACCCGAACTTGTGATCACAAAATCGTCATCAAATTCATTCATCAGAATATCTTCTCACGGTTTGGGATTCCTCGTGCAATCATCTCTGATGGAGAGACCCATTTTACCAATGCTAAGTTCAGGTCACTGATGACCAAATATGGGGTGTCTCACCAAATCTCTACTCCTTACCACCCCTAGACTAATGGTCTAGCTGAGCTATCAAATCGGGAGATCAAGAAAATCCTACAAGTTACTGTTCAACCTAACAGGAAGGACTGGTCGTCCCGACTTCTAGAAGCTTTGTGGGCTTATAGGACCGCCCACAAGATCTAATTAGGCATGTCGCCTTTTAGACTAGTGTACGGGTAAGCATGTCACCTTCCCGTCGAACTGGAGCACAAAGCCTATTGGGCAGTACGGAACTGCAACATAGATCTTTCTAAGGCTGGAACAAACAAAAAACTTCAGATAAGCGAGATTGATGAATTACGCCTTGATGCATATGAGAACTCGTGAATCTACAAAGAGCGGGTTAAAGCCTTTCATGACAAGCACATATCTAGAAAGATCTCCCACCCTGGTCAGAAGGTTCTACTCTTCGATGCACGACTCAAACTCTTCCCTGGGAAACTGCGATCCAAGTGGGTCGGACAGTATCTTGACAGACAAATTTTTGGAAATGAAGCTATCGAAATCAGTCCTCTCAGCTACGATTCCAAACCTTTCGTCGTAAACGGTCAGAGACTCAAATCATTCATTGATGTATCCAGTACAGATTTGGCTGAATCATCATTTATCCTCCATTCTCCCTGAGCTTATTGTGCCCAGCTGATGGCGTAAAAGTCAGCGCTTAACAGGAGGCAGCCCATCATTCTTTTTGAAAAACCCAAAACATTTTCTGACATTTCTTTGAACTTTAGGTTTATCCTTTAGGACAACCAACCTCACCTCAGGTACTCGTACCTGAGATTAGAAATCGTCCGCAACAGTCACCTCGACCCATCCACTTACCAAATACCTGTCCTAATGTATGAACCAAGCTAAATAAAAACTCACCTAATGTACAATGAGGACATTGCAAATCTTAGGCATGGGGGTATGAAAGTGCAGTAAAATAACAAGGAAAAGGTTTCAACAAAAAAATCCTCATATACGAAAAAAAAACTTTGAAGGAGGAAGAAAGTGCTGGTAACTTTATAGGAGAAAAAGAACAAAATGATAAAAAGGAGCACAAATGAAAGAAAATGGATAGTCATTAGTGAGAAATTAAGGAATTTACCTAAGTTCTATACCACATTAAGGAAAAGAAAAAAGAAAGTGCACAACAAGATTAGTAAGGACGTAAACCTTAGGCATTCTTGGATAAACTCTTAGTTCCCGTTAAGATCTAGATATTCCTCAAGAGGTTGAGGAAAATGAAAAGCTTAAGTATTAGGTCCAAGGCTTAGGGAGTATTCGACCTCGTTAACTGACTTTCGATTTATGGAACTCAGTAACCCAAGCACCCAAATTCACACACAGTTTGGTTCAGTGAGCATAAAAATCAAAATCACGCAGAAGTGTTTCAAATATTCTGAAAATGTCATCTAGATTAGGAGCAGTCGATCAACACAAGTTGATTTGGATGAGTTCCCGGTGCGGAGAGGAGGGAAATTCCCCTCGAAGATGCATAACATATCTCCTCGGTGCTTGTCTCCTAGGATATTTACATATCCTACCCGCGGCATATAAGCACTCTGTTGGTTCAGATTCCATGGATGGTATTATCACGAAGTGTCAATCGTTAGGGTCTGAATTCGGCCACGGAACACCATGCACGGGATTATCTCGAAATCTCGAAAGCCAGGGTTCTAGGAGTTACCATGAGCGGTGCTATCTCGAAACATCGACTGCCAGGGACCCTTGAGGATTGATGATGGGGACAAGGAATTCGATACAGATCGTGTTGTGAAGCCAATCCTAAGCTAGAATTAAAATGAAAAGAGAACTCTCCAAACAAATAAATCTTCTGTCTCTCTCTTACAAAACACACTGCAAACTGAACCAAGGCTAAAAATATCTCAAGCACGGGTGCTTTAACCACAGAGTCCAATAAACCTTAAGTTAGCTCTTGTAGGCCTTAAAAACCTTTGCTAAAGACTGAGGCTAAAGCTAGACAGATCTTGATCTTGGTTGGTACTAGAGTACCTTTTAGGCCTATGATTGGCATTCTGACTGAATCAAGGGTACAAGAGGAAAAGCACCTGTCAAAATTTGATGAAAGACATTCATGGTCTAGAACAGAGGTTAAAACCTTAAATTTTTGCTAAGAGACTATCAAAAGCTAGGCATGGGGTATGATGAGAACCACATTATGAACCCTAATTACCACATTTTGACCTAAATAAGTATACAAAAGCTCCTACAAAGCCTAAGGGAAAGCATAAATCAGAGAATTATAAAATTGAGTATAAAGCAAATCACAAGGGGAAAACTGCAATTTTACAATGCAGTACACAAATCGAATTTCTAAGGGTCTAAACATAGGTCAAATGGGTTTAATAAGAGAAAGTGGGATGAATTGATCTGAAAAGGATTATACCAGCTTCTAGGAATTAAATGACATTCTGTAATCATAAAACAAACCCGCTTTAATTCACAAAATTTCAGATAAGATAAAAATCACTTAAACCCTCTAAAATCCATGAAAAAACATCCCCTAGAGTTCAGAACCTTCAATTTGGCTATTGGAACCTATCTTGACGTAGATTGAGAACCATACCTAATTTTTGACCTAATTTGGATTTTTGTGCAAATTGACCAGTCAAACATGGTCAAACCTAAAATCAAACTTCACCATTGGATTCCTTAAGTCCAAATTAGGTTTTTTACCAAAATTTGGACCTAAGGGAAGGTCATTTTGACCAACTTTACAAATTCGTCCTCAAGAATTACTTTTTGACCTTTAACTTTTTGAACCCTTGCACCTAACCCCTCAACCTTCCCTTCGTTCCTTTCAAGTCGGTCCCTCTGCCACCCGTAGCAACTACCCATGCCTCTGGCGACTTTGCGCGGAGGATGGCACCGCGTAGAGTATGGGGATCAGCCCCAGAAACGAGGGGGGTCCCCTACGTTGTCTTCTTCCGCATGGACCCCCTTCCATGCCCTGCCGATGCCCATACCTCTTGTGCAAACACGCGAGAGGCATGGGTCCCTTTTCCGACCATTCTCCAGTGACCTGCCGATGCTTCCTCCTCGAGTTCTCGCCATCACCAATTTAAGGAGCGACAGGGGCTGTAGTTTGGGATAAGCTCGATTTGGCTAGAGAACTCCCCCAAATTCGTCCCCTCACTTTGGCCAACAGCCCGACGCTCCCAGGACTCTTCCTCTTCTCGTCGCTCTGCCACCATACCAGTGGCAGAGCCAACTCCGCCATTCTCCGCGCCAGGCCGTACCAGCTGGCACTCTCCAACCCCTTCTCTTCGTCGCCGCCCCCTCCTCAGGCACCTTCGTCTTTGGCAACGGCAAAGATGCACCGATCGCCATCTCCTCCCTTTCGTCCACTTAGCTAGGTAAAAACTCTTCCCTTACTCTCTCCTTTATTTTCCCCTGTTAATTTGTTGCTTCTACCCCTCGACATCCACTGTCCATCACCACCTTCACCTCCGGCCAGACCTCCGGTGAGGTGCTTCCGTCATTTTACTCACCCATCCACCTCGCAAAACACCTTAGAAGCTTCACCACTTCCCATTAACCCCTCTCGCCCTTCCACTGACCACGCCACCCACTGAAACTACCCCCCGAACCAACCCATCCTCTCGACTACAGAGCGACCTAAGCACCCACTCCTAGGTCGCCCCGCGGCCAACCAACCCCTGCCTCACTTTCGCCGTGATACGGTGGAGGTTTTCAAATGCTTTGACGGAGCCGCGAGGCAGTGCTTGTGCTTTCAGGTTCTGCACGCTAGCCGCCATTGCCGACGAGCTTGGAGCGAGCTTGCTAGCAGCTCCAAGCCTCAACAGCCCCAGGTGGGAGACCCAGGCTGCGCAGGAGAGATTCACGCACGGTCCCAGGTCCCCAATCGAAGGCGAGAGCTCGTGTACCACTGCAATCGTGAGGATTCCTGCTGCGGGTGACGACGCGAAATTTAGGTGGGACTTTTAGTCCCACCTCGTAAACAACTGAGCGCAACACTTCGAATAAATTCGAAAAGTGCCTTACGCTTATCGCCATCGATACACAGGGGTCAGGTCCCTCACCTAAGCATGCAGTGCGCCACGCGCTCGCATCCGCCCTCACGCCCTGTAGGCCTAGGTCCGAACCCGATTACCCTACCGTGCACTCCTCGCCCACCATCGCACGCTAGTGGGCCTGTTCCCGGGAGCGTTACCCGACTCGTATACCCGCGAATGCTCTGGGAGTGAACCTTTGAGAGAGAAATAGGGAGAGAGAGACGTGGGGCGGGTAGGGGTTAGGTTTTGCCTAACCTTGTAATGTGCAGGGAAGCAGGAGAGGAAGAAAGGAGCGGAGTAGAAGATAAGAGCCGCAGCTGCTAAAGAAGGAAGGAGGAACTCAAGGCAGAGGAGCAACTGACACTTAGCCGCACAGAGCAGCTGAAGAAAGAGGAAGAAGATAGGAAGGAAGAAGCTGTAGAGAAAAGAAAGAGAAGAAGCAGCCAAGAGTTGCAACAGAAGAAGAAAGAAGACAGGTAGGTAGAGAAGCCAACTGAAGAAGGCATAGTGCAAGAAGAAGAAGGAAGCCGAACAGATAAGAGAAGAAAAAGAAGCCAAGAGGAGAAGAAGCTGCGAGACACTGTAGCAAAGGGGCAGATAAGGCATCTGATTCAAAGAATCAGACGTCCGAAAAAGGAAAGCAAGAGAAAGAAGAGAATGAAGAGAGAAGAGAAAGAAAGAAAGAAAAGAAAAGGATTTTTTTGTTCACTCTTCAATTTTTGTAAAAAAGTTTATAGTTAATTGTGAATTTGTATACTTCTAGAATTACGTTCTCCCTAAGTTCAACCTCGAAATATTCTAAATTTCGAGTTATAAATTCTTATTTGTTTTCACGGAGAGTTCATCTATATTACAACGAGATATCTGTTAAAACACGATCTAGCTGCGTAAAGCAGCTTCCCAGTAACCATCGTCGCTACTTGCTGGCACATCTATTATTCAACATTTCTTACCCCAACTAATTACCTCCTGTGGAAAATGCAGCCCTTGCCTCTTGTTGAACGTGCGAATCGCTACGCTAACGTGTTTTGTTTTGCAAAACATGTCGTTGTAGTTCGAAAGCGAAGAACTCGTGTTCAACAAATAAAATTTATACTGAAATTGAAATTCCGGGTCGAACACAGGGAGGCGGACGTTTGATTTAAAAACTACGCGTTTCTTTTTATTTGTCACGAAGTAACTCAATTTAAAACTGTCTAATTATTTACAATAAATATAAGAGAGAGAGGGTAAGAGAAAGAGAGAATATTACACATAGAAATCAAAATGAGATGTAGAATAAACAAAGAATTTATCTTTAAGAAGATTGTTCATTACAACTAGAAAGCATAAAACAATTGTACTAGAAAGTGATAAATTTACTCTAGAAAGTATTAACAGAATGGAGGGAGAAATGTCCTTGACGATTGCTTGGAGGACGAGCAAAACTACACTAGAAAGCAGTAAATCTATATTAGAAAGCAGTAAAGAGAATTGGGAGAGAGAAATTCTCGACGGTCGCTTGGAGGACGAGCCGGACGGGACGTCGCTTTGACGAAGGAGAACGAAGCAGGACGAAGGAGGACAAAGCAGAAGAACGGGAACGGAGCAGCACGCTGTCGTCGCGGGATCCACTTCCGAAGGGGGACGAAAATTTGGACTTTATCTCGTGAGAAGCATCCCGGGTGTGGGACAAGCTTCTCTTGAGCTTTGGAGGGGTAGAAAAGAGGAAGGGATGAGAATTTCGTATGGAGGGTATCTTTTATAGTTGTAAGGAGTGGGGGCAAAATGGCATTGCAACTTTAAAATAATAAATGAGGGGTCTTTAGTGACGGATAAATCCGTCACTAAAGCCCCCAACGTGGGCGTAGCTCCCGCGCCCACGCGCGCCTCCTCGGCTGCCTGCTTCTTCAACGTATACGCACGTCCATCAGTTCTCAGCCGTCCGATCGTGAGATCGGACGGCTTAAGTCACGCCTTCACCAGCTGCGCTACGCGCCTGCGCGCGACGCCGTGTGTTCAATCGCGCGTGAATGCTATCGGGTGCGTGCGGCCGTCCGATCAAGATCCAACGCCCGCCCGCGCTCAATCGCCCGCACCTTCCAGCCCTTCTCCACGTGGCGCCATCTCAGCCGTCCATCTTCTGGAAGTTGTAGATGGTGCCACAAATGTCGGATTGACTCGATTTTTGTGTCGTTGGGCTACGATCGTCGATCCGAATTCATCCGTGCGATCGGATTTGTCATCTGAAGTGTGGATTTACACCATCCTGGCCCTTGAACTTCTAGGGTTCCCCGGTCACTATCTGATGCTACGGATGTCCGATTAGGGCAATCTTGGGTTCCCCGGTCACATCCATACGGTTGGATCTTTGATCCGAGGCCCTGATAAAATATTTTCCCTGTCCAAGCACATAAAAGGAGACAATTAACCTCCATTTTATTCAAACTACTCTAAATGCAAGATGATGCATGTTATGCAATATTTATATCATGAAATGCAATCCTATGCTTAAGAACATGCATAAATAGACATTTTAAGTAGTGTAAATGTGTTTACATCATACACTCATGCCTATCTTTTGCTAGTCCCTAGCAAAAGCTATATGCTATTTATAAAAGAATTAGGTTGGATTATTTGGACCTGAGTTATTTTCAATCATTAAGAAATTGTCTACTTAGGAACTGAACTTTCAAAGGCAACAGCGCCTGCGTATTAGCCAAAATGCAGACCACCTCAAGCCTTACCTTATTCAAAGAAAAATTTCTTTTTCTCTTTTTACTCTTTTCTAATATTTTTTTGGATTTTCAAATTTTAGGGTTTAAGAGTAGCTTTCTACGACCATTCAACTCACCTAAGATTTGATGAGAACACTAAGCTTTAAGCATCTTATTGTGATTGTTATAGACTCATAGACCGGCAATTAAAATGGACTTCAGATTTCTACGCCTCTAGGTGACCTCAAAAAGAATTCTGCTTAAAGGTGTATCTTTACAACTGGTAACTTCTCCCTACTTTTATCTTTTTTACGGGGTCAACACAAAGGTGAATCCAGTGTATATCTCCCCGATTTATTCTACTTCTCCACTTCTTCCTAAGTGTTTTGGAAATTTTTAGTGCATTTACTGAGCTGGGTTCTGGACAACAGGCCGATGAGCTGTTACCACCGATAACTTGCCAGCCATACTAGTGCAGCGAAGTGTGGCTTATTTCTTTTTGTTCTTTTCTCCTTTTCTTTTTGATTTCTTTTTCTTTTTTTTCCTTTTTTTTAAGTAGGTGGCTTCCCTGGTCTAAGATTTACCTAAAGGCAGCAAAAAGAGAAAGGTCCAGTGACTGGACTCTAGACAACCAACCTATGAGCTGTTATCCACAATAACTTGCCAGCCATATCACCCTAGAAGGTTCATTAACTACCGAATTTTCGTTAAAATCGCTGAACAACGAGTCAGTGCAAAGAAAGTGTGTAGATGCTTAAAACTCAAAATTCCCTTAAATCAGAGGGCGGGTTGATAAGTCATGTACTTATCACCCAAACTTATTTACTCCGATTAAAATAAAATTCAGGTTGGCGAGAACTCGAAAAACAAATCGACATTTTAGTGGATACACAAGCTGATTAAGTCCAAAGACCAGAAGGGTCTTTGTGTTCAGATCTTAATGTAGTATTTCCTAAGATTGAAAATTTTCTTAAACCCAAATTCTCTTTCCTAATTCTGAAAAATTTTTTTTAATAAAAGAAAATAAAACAAATCTACGGAGCTGATGAATGAATTCAGAGATAAATATCTACCCCCCATGCCTATCTAATGCAATGTCCTCATTGTATTAAAAAGACAAAACAGAGTGGAAAAGCATAGAAAGCACCTGAATTGCGTGAATGTCAGGTCCGCTCCGAGATGAAAATGAAAAAGAACTGTATATGTGCTGAGTTTAGTTCCTTCAGTTAGGCACACTATGCAAAGAAAAGAAATGAAGAATTCACAAGTGCAGGTCAGAATTAAAATAAATAGAAGAATCCTCCGACCTGTCAACAGAGGTCCACAGATGTGGACCAGATTGTGGTGCGGACCCATCCCCCATAATCGAGAATATCTTGGGTTCTGGATAAAAATTATCCAAAACCTAAAATCAGAATACAAGCGGGGTCGGGCCTGCGATTTATGAGGATGCAACCCAAGACTAAAAAGTCGGGTTATAGAGAATTGAAGTTCAAAAGGATAATCGTTGAATGTGTGCTTGAGTTTGACATCCTCGAAACAAATGTCGTAAGGGTTCTGATTTGATGGTTTCACCTTAAAAGGAACCCTTCGACTCAATCTACCATTTCCTCCAAAATTAACTTCCCAAATCAGAACTTCTCAGCTCCTATCCTCCTTATTCAGCATATCAAATTCCAGGACCTCTTGAATATTCATCACCCCATCTGAAATCTCCAAGTCTAAATGATGTGGCAGAATCAAAATTGACTTGGGTCTAATTATCTCAGAATTAGAATCATCAATAAGCTCAACAGGGTGTAACTGATAATCAGGGCATTGAATTGATTCCTCCAGAAAATTCGATTCTGAATCCATAATGTGTGCCCTAATAAGATCAGTTTCCTCAGTTATTGGGCTAACTAATGATCTATCAGATTCCTCAAACCCGATCGTCTCACTGAAATCATGTTCAGAAAACTCGCGTGAGACTTCGCAACTTAAATCTTCACCATCAAAGAAATCAGGATCCGTATCAATGTATGTCCCAAAATCATGTCACTTTTTGTTCCAAGGAGACATACGTTTCCTCGTAACCCGGCTCAGGGATCTCTGGTGAAGAAATCAGATCTTCCTTAATTGGTCGCTTTAATCCAATCTGGTCATAACATATGTCCCCCTCAACAGGTGCCTGAGCGGGTTCTGTCAATGGCTTTCCTGAAGAGGGTTTATCCTGGGAATCATCACATGATTGAATCAAAGCAACCACGAATCTCATCCTCAATTTCGCTAATTTCCCAAGTAAAAACTCACCTGGGTTCTTATCCTTAACATCTTGGAGCCAATCCAACAAAGACTTGTTTAAATCATCAATCATTTTAATCAGAGGCTCCAATCTCTCAATGCAAGGTATTTGCTGAACTTCTAAAGATTAATGATATTCCTCAAGTTAGTTAGAACCTTATCTTGAACCTGGTTAAGCTGAACCAAATTTGTTGGTTCAGGGTTGGGCGGGTTTGGGTTTAATGCAGGAGAATTAACGAATTGAGATTTGTTATACCCTTCCTGATAATAGGTCATTTCATATTGTTGAAAAGATGGTGATGACCTAAAGGTAGTGAAATCAGAAGATGGGTAAGGATCGGTGTATCTTTCTTGATTGTAGATCGTATTAGGTTGCTCATGAAAGGAAGATGATCTATAATCGGTGTAGCTCTGAGAAGGATAGAAATCAGAATAAAAGTGTTCAGGGTTAGACCCTAAACACAGGGGTCCAGAATTGTATCCCCAATCTGAATTATCCCAACTGACTGATGGTTTATTACAATACGAGTCAGGATAATCGTCATGCTGAGGATAATTCACAATAGGAGGGAAAGAGTGGGAATGCGTGAAATATTTGGAAGGATTCATGAGACACGGGAGGAAGAAAGGTGCCCTGCAATACAAACAATCAAACCTGTCCTTAAATGAGTTAGCCTACAGACCTACAGACTCCTAAAACCCGTCTTGAGATAAAGGAACGATTTGATCTACTTCAGTCTATTCAATCCAACCAGCTAGAAGGAGGGACTGGGGAGAAGGTTCTTCCTTCGGCTTGCGCCTCCGGTTCCTAGTGTACCCCCAGCCGCGATCGTTTGACTCTACTCCCCTAGCTAGACATCAGATTGAACAGTACAAACAGACTAATCGAAAATAATCTCGTTCTGGGTTCTGAAGAGCGAGTTAAATCCTTAAGGCCAACGTCTACTCTATTTTATTTAGGGCTAGGTTTGAATGTGCTTGGGAATGTGATGGACCCTTTAAATGGGTTGTGCCCTTAATAATTGATTGATTTGTGTGTACGTGCACAACCAGTGATTTTCAAGCAAGATTATTTTTGATGTGAATTTTAACGTTTAAATCTTGCTTAGTAGCTTTTAGGATTTAACTTTAGGTGTTTTCAAGCAGGCTTAGTTAGCACACCAGGTTTTGCAAGCACAGGTGAAGATGTTTCCCTTTACGGCTTAAAAAGAATGGGGAGTGCCTGGTAAATCCCTAAGAGTTGAACCTAAGTGGTAGCTACTTGATGAGTTTATTTTATTTGAAGTGGTGCGGCCCAAACAACTCAAACAACTGACCACTAATGCATCACTAAGTTAGGCACACAAAGATGGTTAACCCAGAATGATTTCTACTCTTTTATGTGTTGCTTTATGTGTACCGGTTCCACAGATCAGAACCCGATTGAGTAGAAACAAATCAATTCTGTTAAGTTCCTTTGAGTGTGGGTGTACGTTGTGTGTTTGTTGAAAATTGTCCCATAAAATTACTATTATTTTTTTATATATAAATGAAGGTGGAATGAATGTGAGTGAGAATCCAAACAACCAAACTATTCCTAGGATTTACACAAACACTTAGGTCAATTGAAATTTGGATTTAATATGACGAATGAAATCTACGAAGGGGGAAAGAATGGGGGATAACTTACAAAACCTTCCACAACACTTTACTCCAATCTACCGCTTTTTCCCGTCTCAAAAGAATACCTGCAATTACAACAAGGAGAAAAGTGAGGTAAATGATTTGTAAGTTACAAAACGCGAAGAGAAATAGAAGAGCGTTGCCTCCCTGGCAACGGCGCCAAAATGTTGAACGTGCAAATCGCTACGCTAACGTGTTTGATTTTGGAAAACCTATCGTTGTAGTTCGAAAGCGAAGAACTCGTATTCAACAAATAAAATTTATACCGAAATTGAAATTCCGGGTCGAACACAGGGAGGCGGACGCTTGATTTAAAAACTACGCGTTTCTTTTTATTTGTCACGAAGTAATTCAACTTAAAACTGTCTAATTATTTACAACAAATAGAAGAGAGAGAGAGGGTAAGAGAGAGAATATTACACATAGAAATCAAAATGAGATGTAGAATAAACAAAGAATTTATCATTAAGAAGATTGTTCATTACAACTAGAAAGCATAAAATAATTGCACTAGAAATGTCCTCGACGATTGCCTGGAGGACGAGCAAAACTACACTAGAAAGCAGTAAATCTATATTAGAAAGTAGTAAAAAGATTAGGGAGAGAGAAATCCTCACCGACGGTCGCTTGGAGGACGAACTAGACGCCTGGACGGGACGACGCCTGGACGAAGGAGAGCAAAGCAGGACGAAGGAGGACGAAGTAGAAGAACGGGAACGGAGCAGCATGCCGTCATCGTCGCGGGATCCACTTCCGAAGGGGGACGAAAATTTGGACTTTATCTAGCGAGAAGCATCCCAGGTGTGGGACAATCTTCTCTTGAGCTTCGGAGGGGTAGAGAAGAGAAGGGATGACAATTTCGTATGAAGGGGGTCTCCTTTTATAGTTGCAAGGAGTAGGAGCAAAATGGGCATTACAACTTTAAAATAATAAATGAGGGGTCTTTAGTGACGGATAAATCCGTCACTAAAGCCCCCAACGTGGGCGTAGCTCTCGCGCCCACGCGTGCCTCCTCGGCTGCCCGCTTCTTCAACGTATACGCATGTCCATCAGTTCTCAGCCGTCCGATCGCGAGATCGGATGGCTTAAGTCACACCTTCACCTGCTGCGCTGCGCTGCGCGTTCAATCGCGCGTGAACGCTATCGGGCACGCGCGACCGTCCGATCAAGATCCAACGCCAGCCCGCGCTCAATCTCCCATGCCTTCCAGCCCTTCGTTGCGACTCGAACCCGCGCCCGCCGCTCGCGTAAGCGCGCTCGACCGCTGCGCTACGAGGCGCGGATGGTCGAGCGAACGCTTTTAGGCGCGGCTGACCATAGCCATTGGATCAAGATCCAACGGTGGAGAGCGAGCGGGTGCGGGGTCTTCAGAGGTTGCATGCGGCCGTTTGGTCGGCCGAGATGGTGCCATCTTGGCCGTCCATCTTCTGGAAGTTGTAGATGGTGCCACAGATGTCGGATTGACTCAATTTTTGTGTCGTTGGGCTGCGATCGTCGATCCGAATTCATCCGTGCGATCAGATTTGTCATCTGAAGTGAGGATTTACACCATTCTGGCCCTTGATCTTCTAGGGTTCCCCGATCACTATCTGATGCTACGGATGTCCGATTAGGGCGATCTTGGAGTTGCTGAACTCCAATCGTCGCCCTGATCACATCCATATGGTTGGATCTTTGATCCGAGGCCCTGATAAAATGTTTGCCCTGTCCAAGCACATAAAAGGAGACAATTAACCTCCGTTTTATTCAAACTACTCTAAATGCAAGATGATGCATGTTATAAAATATTTATATCATGAAATGCAATTCTATGCTTAAGAATATGTATAAATAGACATTTTAAGTAGTGTAAATGTGTTTACATCGTCTCTCTTTCGATCCAACAATCTACTTGGGTTGATAAATTGAACTATTGAAACGCTTCGATCGGATTTTGAGCTAGCTAGAGCTCCCAGTGAATTGATTGAGCTAGACTCAGCTAAGTTGAGCTAAATCTGAGATGACTTGAGCTAGGTTGAGCTAAGATGAGTTGCCCTAAGCTACCATTCAACTAAGATGGGCTGAATGGATCTAAATGCAGCTAACCCTAGCCCAAGTGAGTTGGTATCTAATGAGAGGCTCATCATGGCCTCTAATTACCCTAATTAACTAGTATTCCTAGTTAATTAGCTAGGAACACATAAATATATGGGTTAATTATAGAATAAGGGATAAAACATTAAAGGATCTTAAAATAAGTTTAAAATGCTATATTATTAAGCCAATTAATATTACTAATAATTTAATTAATAAATGGACTCGAAATATCAACAATTTACCTAATTAATGTGTTAATTAACTTAAGTATAACTTATACCTAAGTATGTAATAAGTTAAGTAACTTTACTTAATTAAATAAATTAAGTTAAAAAGGTCAAAAACGTAAATCCAAGGTTTAAATATAGTATTTGTCTAATTTATAATCATATATAAAAAGTTAAAAAAGACTTAAATTAAAATAAACCTTGAAAACCTTAATTTACATTTTAGTCCCTATATTTTATTTCAATCGAGTCCTTTTTCTTCACTTAGGTCCTTAACTTTTATTACAGATAGATCCCTGTAAACATCTTCCTGCTCTTCAGCCTCTTCGACAGCTGACGATAGGAGGTATCCACACTTGCCGATCATCGTCCATCCGACGTCTGCCCTTCCCTTCTAAGTTCCTGGAGCTTGTGCTCACCGTCCTCTTTTCATCCATCGATCTGGATGAAGCTTAAATCCTATTTAGGGTTTAAAGTTAATCTCACCGATGTCAAAGAAGACGCTGGTGGTTACTTCACTCCTAAACCTCTTTTCGTCCAAATTCACCCTCCTCAGCTGCCGCAACCTATAAATACCCCTCCACCTCTCCGATTTTAAGAGATTAGCTCCCTTCCCTCTTCCCCCCACTGAGCAAACAGATAGGCTATTTGCTCCAATTCCGGCGACCTTCCTCCACTTCCTCCGTCTTCCTCCATTCGTCTTCACTTGCTCCTAATCTCCACCATCGTCCACTGAGTCCTCTGACGTAGTGCTGATGTCGGGCTTCACCTCTACGCTTCTCCTACACCCGTCGAACTTCTTCCTCTGCCCTCTGATTTCCTCCTCCGTTAAGATCTGTCGACGGAGATCCTCTGCCCCCTTCGTCTAGGTAACAGTAGGTTAGGCAAGTAGTTGAATTATAGTTAATTAGGTAGATTAGTTAGGTTTAATGCTTGATTTCCGATCGTCTTCCTCAGCTCTGGCAAGCTCTTTTAGCTTGACTGGAGCACTCTTTTATTTTTTAATTTCATCGATCATCTTCTTTAATCTTTCATGATCATTTCTAACACTTTATTTCCCTAATTTGAACACCTAATCACTTAATCCATCTTCACCTTCACCAGCTGCTTCCGCTGTCCATGATGGAAGTATCTGAGGGAAATTCATCTCCACTAGGACCCTTCATCACTTAATCATCATCTTAGGACCCTTATCCTCACTTTAATTGGATTGATAATCACCTATAATTAAAACCTCTAAAACACATTCAACCTCCTAAGCTCTCTGTCAATGGCGGCTCAGGAGGAGTTTATCCACCTAATTAATCACCTATTCACCTTCACCATACTCCACTAATATGATCTTTCCACTCAATTGAGTGAGAAAATGTCCTGAGTTCTATCGAACTCAGATTACAGATCTTATGAATTCAATGCTTATCTTCTATATAAACAATAATTAGATGAATTAATGTGTTCCTGAGGTTCCTTGTGACCTCAGGAAACTTTTCAAATCAACTATGGCTTATTTTGATGATGTTTACTATCTTTTAGCCATTATCTAAACTCATCGGAGCTCATCAAAGCTCCAGCGAGTCAAGATGCACTCTTCAGCCTACAGAACTCCCTGAGATGCTCCAGATCACTTATTTGAGATTCAATGATCATTCTGCAATATTTTATTTGAAGTTTTAAGACCTTGAGCAAGATTTAGACCTTTGCCTTCTCCAACTCCGGTGGAGTTGGAGAAGTCTATCTAATAGGGATAAAGCTTAATTTTAAAGGTTTAGAAGCATCAGATGGATGCCCTAATGTCAAATTTGAAGACCATTTATTCAGTTAGGCCTTAGTTTATTCTGTCGAGCAAACTACTTGTAAAGCCCAGGCAACAGAACTGAAACCCTAGGTTTCTAGGTCAAAACTTCCTTTTGAGACCCTGAATCCATTCCTGAGATCAAATAAAGATGATTTGAAGTGTTAATTGCATCTGAGAATACCTTATGATGAAAGTCAAATTTCGAGGTTCATTGGTCAAAATTAGGTATGATTTGATGAATTAGGTTTCAATTCAAGAAATTGATGAGTTTAAATTACTTCTGGCATGATTTTAGATAGTTTTGATTTGATTTAAATGAGTTTCAATCAAGGTTTTACCAGAATTCAACTTCTGTTCAGTTTGGGTTCATTTGAATCCAATACTGACTTCAGTGCTTTTCTGATGAGATTTCAACGTAAACACAACCCAGATAGACTCCTAACAACCTTCAGAGATTGTTGAATTAGATACAGCTGATCTTAAGCTATCTGTGAAGCTTTTCAGAGCTTAATTTGAAGTTCTGAAGCTTCTGCATGAAGCTTTTGAGTTTCTCCACTATCCTGAAACTTTGTTGAACCTCCTTTCTTTACCTTTAGGAGCGGAATTAGCTCCTAAACCTCTTAGGAACCTCATCTGAGGTCAAAGATCCTATCTGCAAATCCCTAGACCTGTGTTGCTCATCTGCAGGCCAAAATAGCCATGTCATCCACCAATCTTCGACCTTCAAATCAAAGGATGAAATCTATCTTTAGCATCAAATTGATGCCGCAATCATGTAGACCTACTCTAGAGCTTTCCAACGAGCTATAGTTTGCTCGACTTGGAGCTCTGAGCTGGCCTGTGCCTCCAGCCAAAGTCTGGTATAGGAGGGGTAAGAATAGTCCTACATCGGAAGGAAAGAGAGTGCGCCATGGGATAAAAGTAAAAAGTGTTGTAAGCCGTTCAGTCGACAGCGTAGGGCGCATAAAGAGCATATGGTGTGTGTGAGTGCGTGTGGTGCACATGCCCAGGTGTGCGTGCACCTGTAGGCGTGAGAACGTGGGCTCGTTAGCGCGTGTGTGCATGTGGGCTTAGGAGGCCAAAGACTGGGCATATGTGATGATTGAATCAGAAAATAAATCAAATGTAATGAACCAAGCTTGGACCCAGTAGGGTCTGGTCCCACCCTAAGAGGGGTATTGTATATCCTCGACCAGTCTAAGCCGCCAACCATAAAACCAAATGTTTAGTTCGATTCAAATGCGGTTCAAATGCAGAGTTGGAAAGTAAAGAGGAAAAGAAAGAGAAGAGAAGAGGATAAGAGACTTAAGGAATTTAGAGAAGAGGGGAAGAGCTCGTGGAGCTTAAGGGAAAAACAAAGGAGAAAGGTAAAGAAAAAAAGAAAGAGTAGTAAACAAAAAAGAAAAGAAAAGAATAAAGAAAGAAAGAAAGAGATAGCAGAAGAAGAAAGAGAAGAATGAAGGCTGAAGAAGAAGACAATAAAAGGAAAAATAAAGTTTAGACATCTGATAATTCAAGCTCATTTTTTTAAGACGTCCAATTTTTGTACCTTACTCTAATATAATTTCTTTAGAGTTTAATTTATAAATAAGACATTTGTACTTAATTGCAATTCTCTTTCTTTCCTTAAATCTTTTGTAAATGAAAAGAAATTAATAAAATAAACATGTTTACTTGTTTTTAATAATTGATCTCATGTATAAATATGTTTGTCTTATGAAATATTACAAGTTTTTAATTAAATATCTTTATGCAAGATTCATGATCTTAAAGTATTGTAATTATAATTGTAATTAATTAAGTAGTAATTAATGCTTAGGATTAAATGGTGAATCAAATTAAGTTATGCCTCTCAGTGAACGACCTTGACTCAACCAATTAAAAAAAAAAAAATTAAAAATCTAAAATGTTATGTTAGCTTAACCTTATACTACTCAATCAACATTAATTCAAGTTAACCTAAGTTAATTTCTCTTGCACTTAATTAAGCCTAATTAACTTAATTAACTGTGTTGGAAAAATAAACGATCAGTATCCAACTATGATGAGCTGGGATTGGCTGAGTCCTAGCTGGAATGAGCTTCCTCTTCACCAGTTGCCTTTGAGTGCTAGGGGTTTAGGAATCTGTCTATCTATTTGTTTCTAGCACTCAAATAAACGTCTCAAAAATACAATAAAATATGCAATGCATGCCTTGAAGGTTCCCTACTAGGAGGGGGTGACGTAATAAATGCGGAAATAAAATATAAAGCAATCTCACCAAAGAAAACCAATCACACAATGTACACAAAGATTTTTAGGTGGAAGCCCAAACCGGGTGAAAACCACCACCTAACCCTCTTGAGTTAGGATTTTCTGATCAACCTAGTTGATCAAAATCCACTAAACCGAATCACTTTAAACGAAGGTGATTCAACCTCAATACAACCACGCTACTTAAACGAGGGTAGCGTACCTCAACCCCTTCTCTCCACGAGAAGAATTTTGTCTCGCGAAGGAGACGGGAATTCGCAAAGTGAATACCCAACCGAATAACAAAGATAAAATAAACAAGTCCTATAGAGCCAACAAAGTAATTATGAACCTAGCTTCTATAGGAATAAGGAAACTCCCCTTTGCAAGGAGTGCGTCGAGTTGATGACGCGGTGCGTGTGCCACGCGATGGTACAATGTCGCTCTCGTGAACAACGGCGGGAGAGCGAGTGCGCAAAGGTAATTTAGCTCTCTAGGTGATGGAACATAAGCTTGGAGAGCAAAATCTTTTCTTGGACATCAAAGGGTAGAAAGTATATTGCTTAGGTGTATCCAAGTGTGTTGCAAGTGTGTCTTGTGTTTCTCTTGGTGTGTCTTGGTGTGTAAAGGCTCCCCTCTATTTATAGAGGCCTTAGGAAGGCTTTGGAAGCCTTAGGAAAGGTTCTACAGCCGTTGGGAACAAATCCCAAGAGAATCAGGTCGAAATCAAGACAATGATTACATTTGACAGGGTAATCAGACGTCTAATTCTGGCATCAGACGTCTGGAAGGCCACTTTAAGACGTCTGATTTCAAGGTCAGACGTCTGATTCTATGCGGGTTTCCTCCTGACTTGAATCAGATCTAAACAGGATTTTTGCGCAAGTCCATCAGACGACATACAGGACGTTTGGAACTATGTCTGGACGTCTGGAAACCTACTTCTACTGTGGGAATTGATTTCCAAACGTTGCAACGGCTAGAAAATCTCTGAGAAGAGATTTTGGGTCGGCCGAGGCAAAACGATCTTTTATCAGACGTCTGGAAAGGCCTAAGAACGTCTGATACGGCTCTAACGGTCATAATCTTGAGTGCCTGCTAAGCTAGCCAACGGTCCACTATCTGGACGTCTGGCAAGTCCATCAGACGTCTCCTAAGACGTCTGGTATAATGTCTGGACGTCTGATTTCATCAGACAGAACTAGCTATCCCAGCCTAACAGATATCAGACGTCTGAAACAACAGTCAGACGTCTTAAAATACTTTATCAGACGTCTGATTTGGGAATTAGACGTTTGGAAGTGTTGTTTGAACCCTATATTAGTTTTCTAAGTATTCTACAAAAAACCTAAGTATCCTAGGGTTGTGCAGGTGTTCCTAGGACTACTGTCAGGGTTCTTTGAGGCTCTTTAACATAATTTTCTAAGGAAAATAAAATGAGCAAGAAAATAAAGACAAGAGATACAAGAAAGGATTAAAAAGAATCTATCCTATTCTTCTTGTCTTCTATCTTCAATCCGTCGCTCCACGCGAACCTCCTCTGTTTTCCGTCAAGCTCCTCCAATCCGTCCTGGATGCGAGCTCGAACTCCGTCTAAACACGTCCACATTTGCAATTGACCTAAAATCTAGGACTCAAATTACAAATGTTAAATAACACGTGTTTTGTTATCATCAAAACAAATGATCGTGGTGCTCTAGCACCAACATGCCTAACCTAATTCTTACCTAAATGCAGCCTAAAAATCCATTTGTGGAGTTAAAAACCTAAGAGCTAGATCTGTTTTAGGGCATAAGAATGATAATAAACTAATGTTTATCACATACCAGGGAAGTCCAGCATCTACGCTCATAAGATGCTCATCCAGGAAGTGTTTGGTGATAGGTGTCGAAGGTTCAATGATAGATGAGACAAGGCGGGACAGATGATCTACAACTACGTTCTCTTTACCCGCTTTGTCGTGAATCTTTAAATCAAATTCTTGCAAAAGCAAGATCCAATTAATTAGGCGAGGGTTCGCATCCCTCTTAGCGAGTAAGTGCCAAATTGCAGTATGGTTCGAGTATATGATAATGCGGGATGATCAGGATTTTACATGATTTGTAAAATGCGATTTTTATAAGTCATTACAATGCGTAAAACCGTTTCGCTTTTGAATTTATAAGATCTAGATAGTCGAGTATCTAGGGTTATCCAAGGAGGTAAATTCTTGCAGAATCAAATCTCTTGCCTGAATATGGGAATCACCTTTCTTTTTGTATTTTTGAATATAAGATTTTTAGGGTTTTTGAAACAACGGGGGCAATTACAAAACTAGAGCGAAAAACACATAAGAACCTGATGCCTAGGTGACACAAAATGGCCTCTCTCTAAGGTCACCCTAGGCACGTAGAGGCCTAAGGTAATTAGAAAGAGGGAGTGTAAGTGTGCAAAAAATAAAGCAATAGAACTTATAAGAATTGCTACAGGAATTAAAAAAGGGAAAAATTCTTTACTAAAGGGAATTTTTTTTACAAGTAGGGGAATGCTTCTACTAGAATTTGAAAGGACAAAATAAAAACAACAAATCCTTTCAATAATGATGGTGGTGAAGAAGATGAAGCTCTTCTCGCTCCAAGCCTAGCTACTCCTTTGCTTGAAAAGAAGATCTCCTCCTTTCTCGCAAAGCTCCTCCAAGTTGTTCTCCTTCTCCTGGCAAGCCTAAGGGGGGCGTGCCTAAGCTCCTCCAAAGGTGGATGAATCCACCTCCAAATATCCTCTAAGGGTGGGCATGCACCACCCTCAAGATCGTCCTCCTAGGGTAGGCATGTACCACCCTCAAGATCATCCTCCTAGGGTAGGTGTATACCCTAGGTCTTCTACCTTGCCAGGCTTCTCCCTTTGGTTGGCGTGGACACGAGAGAAGAGAGGAGAAGGCACCAAGGGGATAGAGTGTCCCCTTAATCTTCTTCTTCTTCTCTTGGCCATCTATGGGGGTGGAAGTATAGGTAGAAATTATGTAGCCAAAGGTGCCTTAATGGTGATGGGTGTTGATCTTTTTATAGGAGTGGAAGGGGGTTAGGGGTAGTTAATGGATGGAGGGTTAGGATGGCTTGTAGAGGGTGGTTAGGAGATCCTAGGGTTGATAATGGGTGGTGCCAAAATGGGGGGATGCATGGCATTTGGCGCCAACCCTAGGTGAGGACTAGGGTTAAGGGTTGATGGTGGTAAGGTTAGGTGGCGTGTAGGATATGTGTAAGGTTAGGATGGTGTTGTAGGGTGGTGGTTGGTGAATGGAGGTTGGAAATAAGGTGGCATCAAAAGAAGAGATGTATGGAGCGGTGGTTACAGTGGGTTTAAGTGGTGTTGGTGCCACTTTAGGATGGTTAAGGGAGAGGGTTAGGTGGTGACAACATAGGAAGGGTTAGGATAGGTTGTGGTGCTGATTGGGTAGTGATGATTGAAGGTGGTGTTGGCGGCAACATGAAGGGGTGTGGGTAGGAGTTTTTGGCGCCAACTAGGGGTGGTTTAGGATTGGTTAGAAGTGGAGTTAGGTGGTTCAGGTTGGCACCACATAAGGCTTCTAGAAGGGGTTTATGTGTAGGGTGGAGATAGCCTTATGTGGTGACGTGTAGGGTGGAGATTTAAGGGATGGTTGGCGCCATTTGAAGGGGTGTGTGAGGGTGGTTTTGGCGTCAACATGAAGAGGTGTGAGGGGGTGGTGGTTGATGAGGGTTGGCGACAAAAGTAGGTGGGTTAGGTTAGGGTTTAGTTAGGGTTAAGGGGAAAGTGTGGACGGCCATAGAATTGGAGTAGGTTGGGAGATTAGCTAAGCTAGCTAAGCTAGCTTAGCTAGTTGAGTAGAGGTGAGGGAGCTTAGGGTTTGAGGAAGAAGGAGCTAGGGAAAAATTTCTGGAGCTATACTGATGCTGCACTGGAGCTAAGGAGCTGAGGGAGTCTTCATGAAGATTCAACTACTAGCTTAGCAAGCTACTTCTCAAGTTAGTAGCTAAGCTAGGATAGTTGAGTTGATATGAGCTGACTTCAACCTAACTGGGGCTACGTTGAGCTAGTTCAGCCTCTAATGGAAACTCTTGAGCTAGCTTAACTACTAGTTGACAGGTTGTAGTAGTTAAGCTAGGAAGAGTTGAGCTGCAATGAGCTAAAGAGAGCTGTAGAGAGCTAGCTTTGAGCTGATGTCAACTTAGTTGAGCTAATGTTGTGTCGGAAAATTGTCGCAAATAGATTTGAGTTTGGAAAAACCCGTCGTTGCAGTATGATTTGCGAAGAAATTCGTCAACAAATAAATTTTACTAAAACTCGAAAAGAGCTCCGAGTTGAACCCAGGGAGGCTATGTCGATTTGAAATCCGCAATTATATTTTTTTGTAATTTTTCTTTAAAGGCAAAATATTCACAATGAATCAATACTAAACTAGAGAGAGAGAGAGAACAAAACACTTCTATAAAATGGATAATATTTTTAAAACTAGAAAGTGGGAAATATTACAACTAGAAAGTAGTAAATCTACTCTAGAAAGCAGTAAAAGAGAAGGGAGGTGAGAAATTATCCTCCTCATCGACTACTTAGAGGATGAGCCAGAACGGGCGATGCCTAAGAGAGTGGAGACGGGAGACGAAGAACAAAGCTAGAAGAATTGGGGACGAGGCAAGACGTTGTCACGAGATCCACTTCCGGAATAGGGGTGAGAAGACAACCACGAGAGCTTCACAAACGGAAAGAGAAGTGAGCAAAAATTTTTTTTAACTCTAAAGGAGCATCCCAGGTTTGGAACAAGTTTCTTTAGAACTTTAGAGAGGGAGAGACGTGAAGGGATGAAGAAAGTGTGGGGGTCGTAGGGTTATTTATAGGAGAAAAATGAAGGGGCAAATGGGTCATTTCATTCTTAATCATTAAATTCACAGGACTTCAGTGACGAATTTATTCATCACTAAAGCCTAAACATGAGCAAAGGCCCGCATGCCCCATCGGCTAAACACAACGCACGTCAATTTGAATAAAGTACTGCACGTCAATATTTATAGTCCCACATCGGCTAAACACAATGCACAGGTACGCTTTAAGTTGAATTTGTGTTCTCTGCTTACTGCCTCCGAAAGCACAGGGGTGAGGTCTCTCACCTGACCCACGCCTGCCTCGTCCGCGGTTTGACCTCGCGGATCTGGCGGAATCCGACTCAACCCTAACCTGAGCACTCCTTGCGCATCACCCACCTGCCGGTGCGCCTGGTCCCGGGTGCGAAATTCGACCCGATTACCCGTGTTGCTCTGGGAGAGCGTCCTTGAGCGAATTGCAGAGAAAGAGAGAGACGTTTGGGTAGAGGGAAGGGGGTAGGTTTTGCATTGGCTGTGGTGTGCACAGGAAAGAAGGGAGGAAGGAGTGAACACTTAGCCGCTGCAGCAAGGGAAGAGAAGAGAAGGAAGAGGCGAAGGAAAGAAAAAAGAAGAACTGAAGAAATAGAAGAGCAGGAGCAGAAGAAGAAGGAACTCTGAAGAAAGGAAGCTGAGCAAGGCAGAGATCTGAGAGAAGGAAGGACTGCAGAAAAGACAAAAAGAAAGAAGACAGAAGGGAAACAAAGGCAGGAAGAAGTCTTCGCAGGAAAGGAAGAGAAAGAAGTTCAAGGAAGAAGATCTGTGGATCAGAAGAAGAAGAAGGCAAAAGAGAGAGAAGACTATTTTTAAGACGTCTAATAAAGAAATCAGACGTCCAATTTTGTTCTCTTTTAGAAAACTCTCTTTGAATCAATTGTTTTCATTTAAAAGTTGTATTCTTTGGTTATGAAAGTACTAAGATTGCTTCCTGTGTTTGACCTCGGATACTCTAGTTTTTCGAGTAATAAAATTCTCTATATTTGTTTGAACGTTTTGTCGGCAATATTACAATGTGTTATCTTTTAAAACCCCACAAAAGCGTACGAACATGCCGAATGGCACCATCTTGCCTTCCATCTTCTGAGTGTGTAGACGGTGCCACGGGTGTCGAATTAGATCGATTTTCACGCTGTTAGGCTGCGATCGTCGATCCGAACCCATCCGTGCAGTCAGATTTGTCGTCTTCAGTGCGGATTAACACCATCTTGGCTTTTGATCTTTAGGGTTCCTCGATCTCTATCTGGTGATATGGATGTCCGATCAGGTCGATCTTAGAATTGTTGAACTCCAATCGTCGCCCTGATCAGATCTGTATGGTTGGATCTTCGATCCGAGGGCCATAAAAGGAGACAACTAACCTAAATTTTATATAGACTACCCTAAATGCAAGATGATGCATGTTATGCAATATTTATAATATGTGATGCAATTCTATGCCTAAGAACACGCATAAATAGATATTTTATGTGATATAAACATGTTTACATCATGCGCGTACGATCACGCATGCATCTTGAAGTGTGATTGCACGTGCGTCCGCTAGCACATCAGATAGCGCCACGTAGCGCCCTCCACAGCCACTTGATAGCCATCGCACGGGCAAATTTTGCTCGCGCCTGTGCTTACACTCGATTTGAGGCAAGGCGGAGCTCAAACCCACGCCTCCCTCTTCGCGTGAAGGTGCGCGACCACTGTGCTGCGTCCGCGTTTGAGGCCCGTAGGCATTTTTTAGCGCATGCAACCATGGACGGATGGCAATCCAACAACCCAGATCTAATGGCTGGTTGGGGAGAGAGAGGCAATGGCGGGTCCTCGGGCTAGTTGGGTGGCTGGGATAGCACCATATGTCATCATCTTAGCCGTCCATTTTTTATGTCTTGTAGATGGTGCCACAGATGTCAGATTGGATCGATTTTCATGCCATTGGGCTGCGATCCTCAATCCGAATCAATCTGTGTGGTCGGATGTGTCATATGAAGAATGGATTTACACCACCTGACCCCTTGACCTTAGATCTTTTTCAGACTGCATCTGATGCTACGAAAGTCCGATCGGGGTAATTTTAGAATCATTGAATTCTGATCATCATTCTGATCAGATCCATATGATTAGACCTTCAATCCGAGGCTCCGATTAAATATTGCATCTCTTTGACCACCAGAAAGAGTAAATTACTATATAATTTATACACTTTGACCTAAATGCATGATGATGCATGTTATGCAATATTTACAATATATGATGCTTCTACGACGCTAAGAACATGCATAAATAGATATTTTAAGCTATTTAGATGCATACACATCAGCTAGCTATAGCTCCCAATGAACTATATGGAGCTAGGATGAACCAGACTCAACTAAGTTAAGCTGGATCTGAGCTGACTTGAGCTGATGTCAACTTAGTTAGGCTAGCTATAGCTCCAAGTGAACTGAATGGAGCTAGCACGAACTAGACTCAACTAAGCTGAGTTGGATCTGAACTAGGTTAAGCTAGGATGAGCTGTCCTGAACTGCCATTCAACCAAGATGAGCTGAATGGAGCTAAGTGGAGCTAACACTAGTTTAGGTAAGCTAGTATCCAGCTATGTGGAGTTGGGTCTGGCTAAGTCCTAGCTGAAATGAGCTCCTTCTTCGCCATTTGCCTTCGCGAGTGTCAAGGTTTTAGGGTTCTACTTATTTGTTTTAACCATAGCACACAAATAAACATATTAAATGTAACAAAACAATGAAATGCATGCCTAACCTATGATGATAAATTGGTTTTTATCACACCGCTACGCTTATCTTTTACTAGTCTCTTGGAAGAAATTTAATTTCTTCAAAATTAAATTTTAGGGAAATATAATTTTTCCAGCTTTTGAGGAGAAAGAGATTACGGGACCTTGGTTGATCCAAACATAAGAGGTACGTGATTTATTAAAGATAAACATCGGAATTTATTTTTGAATAAAAAAATTAGACGAATCAGGATTAATATATCCTCCAAAAAATTCACAGATTAACCCTTTTGTTAATTCAGATGACTCAAAATTTTGTATTTAGGATTTTTCAGGCTCTTGAATATGATTCGCAACTTACAATAACCTTTAAAACCTTGTGTCTGTGCTTGTAAAAAGCCAACATTTATAAGGGCATGTTTTTGGTTTAAAACTCTTTTTTTTCCTCTCCACCATGCTTATTCCTAGCTTAATCTTACAACCGATGTGTCGGGATCATCATTTCCGTTACCAATCCTCGATGGGGCTTTGACGCAAGTACTTTGAGATAGAACTGTCTATGACACCACCCAGGAACTCACAACTCCAAAATACAATGCGATGCAAAGGGGCGCTCCAAGCACAATCAAGCTCTTGCTCCGACACTATAGGTAGAGCACCGTACAAGACACTTGAGCTGCAAAAATGCACTTTAAGGCTCAGTCTAAAGATATGAAATATAGATATAGAACAGCACCGAGGCGATAACATGTTGACATCACGTCCTCAAAATGAGGCATTTTCCTCCTCGACAGTGGAAACTCAAACCAATGATCTGTTTCAGATTTTTACTAAAGCCAAACAAGGAATTTTTTCTAAATTTTAATTGCTTTTAGGTGTTATCTTGTGTGTGAATTTTGACACAAGAAATTTTGCACGAGATGCAAGTTTTCGAACCAGAAACTAAGCCAGACACTTTCCATGTTACAAAAGGGCATCAAGTCACCTGAACTATCATGAGTTTAGGTGGAATTTCATAGAAGGATATGTGATCTAGTCTAAAGGTAGACCCTGAAATTCTAATGATCAGATCCGTATCCTTATCCCTAGTTTGATGAAGATAAAATCCCATTGTACCGAAAAGTGAGTTTTCAACCTTAATCTCGATATCAAAATTTTCCTCAAAAAGTTCTCAACATTTTTATTTTTTTGGGTATGCAAGTAGAATATAAAATAAGAAAATTATTTGTTTTTGCATTTTTGTATGCATGCAGAAAATGAAATAAATTAAAAATGCATATTTTTAGGTTTTGAAAATCCTGATATGATCGTCAAAATTTAAAAACACCCCCCATGCTAAAGATGTTGCATGTCCGCATGCTATGGGAAGGAAAAAAGATTACTTCGGTGATAAACATGCATAAATTTATGATAAAATGCTTATTTATGATAGTTCCTAAGCCTAGCATTGCATTCCATAAGTATAAATAATGCATAACATGCATTACATTGTATTTAGGATAATTTGTGTCTATTGTTTAGTAATTCCGACATTTTATGGCCATAAGGCAATGCAACATCTTCATGGACTTCAGATGAAAAATCCAACTGTATGGACAGATTCGGAGCGACGATTGCAATCCGACAACATAAAAATCACCTCGATCCGAGCACCATGGCATCCTCTGCAAGCAAAGAAAGATTGACGGTCTAGATGGTGCCACGTGGCACACCATCTGGAGCGCCTAAGGTCACTCGCCCTACTTCCAACGGCCACCCAACAAGCGATCTCAGCCGTTGGATGAAAATCCAACGGCTGAGAGCCCTACATCACCGTGCGGCAACAGCACACCTTCTCGACAAACTTGTTGGCAAGGCACAACGGTGGAGGCGCTTGATCCCAAGGGAAGGGCGCGGGTTCGAAACAGCAGACCCCCCCAATTCGCTAATTGGGCGCATGCTAGCACGCATGCCAGTGCAAGCTAGCGTGCACGCCAACGTGCACCTGCATGCATGCCAATTGCGCACCAGCAGGGCACGAGTGTGATTTGAGCATGTAATGGAGAGCCAGTGCAACGTGCTCGTGAGGGAGCGTGAGTTGGCTACAGCAACGCTTGAGCTGGACCTACAGCGACGTCCTGGAGGTTGCTAATTACCCTGTGTCCATTTTTGGCCCCTTCCCATCCACTATATAAAGACTTACACACCTCCCTTGCCTAGTCATCTCTACCTTTGCTATATCTACCTACTCTAGAGCTCTAGAAGCCCATCAAAGCTCCCAAGAGTTCATTCCCAAGCTCTAAAGGTCCCCTATTAGTGTAGTGATCCCTTACCCCACCAAATATTCATCATCCCTCTCACCTCATTCCGGTAGATCACCTCAAGCTCCTCATCCCCATTCCGAAGCCTTGGTGAAGCATTCCTCCACCGGGCGTCCTACATCTCGTCTCCGTCGTCCTACATCTCATCTCTGTTGTCCAGCACCTCAAGTTCTTCATCCAAGCTACTGCTAAGCGCCGTCGTCTCGCCAAACACCCGATTTGGAGATTCCTCCTCACCCTTATCTCTTTTATAATCCTTTAGCATATTGTAATAAACATTTGCATGATATATCAGATTTATTTTCATCTCCTTCGTGAGTTATCTTTCTTGCCCTTTTCTTTACAAAAACACAAAAAAAATTCACAAAATCTTAAAACCTCGAAAAGAAACAAAACGAAGCACGGATTGCAATGAAAGTAAACATCCTGATTTTGGTCGACTCAAGACTACCTTGAAGTTTCGGTAAAATTGTATTTGATAACGTGTTTTGTGACTATAGCGACGGGTTTCTCGAAACCCTGATTTTTCTTCGTCAAAACCCGTTCATCATTTTGACGTTGTTGCTAATGATAACGTCATCATCAGCCATATCTAGCTTTATTTAGTCATATTCTATTATTAAATGTTCCTGCATAACCATCAGAGGACCATAATTCACTGTAAAACCATTCTAAGGAAAAGACAGTAAAACAGGAGTAAAACTGCAGTTTTAACAGTATATCTCAATTCTAGTACAATCATGGGTTTTCTCAGGGGTTAATTAAATGTCAAATGATCTTAATGGCCTAACAAAAGGGTTCATATGGAGCGAAACATATTTTGATGCATTATGAGAATTAATGGACATTTGAAACCCTAAAAACAGACCCGCTTAATCTACTGAGGTTCTCGTCAGGATAAAATTCACCTTAACCCTCTAAAATTCATAGAAGAATATTCTCTAGGGTTTGGTAAACTTGATTTGACCATCAGAACCCATCTTGACCTAAAATAGAGCCACAGACTTTTCCCCTAATTTGGGTAATTATGCAATTTCTCTAGTCAAACATGGTCAAAACCTAAATCTAACTTCACCATTAGATTTCTTGGGTCCAAATTTGATTTGTACCAAAATTTGGACCCGATCTGAAATTATCTTGACCTAGTTTGTAATTTGATCCTGTCTAAGTCTTTTCTTTCACACATATGCCCTTAACTTTCAAATTCCTGACAAACAGACCCATATCTTTGTCGTCACTCCTTGCAAATAAGTCCCTCCATTATTGCAAAGGAATCCTTCTCCGGTAACCTTTGATTAAAGAGAACTCCTCTGATCACTGAATTCCTTCCAAGATTAGAAGGGAGATTCCTTGAGAAGTTCTCTTACCAATGAATCCGATCTTAAGCCCAACAACCTTCCCGATCTCCAGCGGGGATTCGAACTCGAGGTTTGATTGCCACCGCAGCGGGATTGTAATGGTCTCGCATCATAAGACGTTGCGATGGGTTTATAAAGGCTTGGAATAGATCGTTGAGGCGCTGAAGCTGATTCTCAAGATTGTTTTCTTCTGCTAGTTGCTCCATGATGATGGATGAAGGAGAGCTAGGTTCAAATGAATCAGAAGAGATATCGATCGATTGGGTTGTTGCAAAAAATAGAGACGTCGAGGCTTGGCCTCGACGGGAATGAATAGCTAATGGAAGCCTCAAGGATGCTATTAGAGACCTCCCAAACATGCACCAATGGATAGGATGAGGGATAGAATGTGATGAACCCAATCAAGACACCCAAAAAAATTTTGGATGACTATAGAGGTTCGGGGTAGATGATACCCCAAAGTTAGAAAGCCGTCCACCTGAGAATTACTTGGGTAGCCAGAGAGGGAGAATCCCATGAAGACCCCTACACAGAAGAGCACCCCCACGAGTTACAAGGTTTCCCCCACCCGACCTCTCTTGTCACTGAAGATCCAGGTAGACCAGAATGGGGACTTGACCTCTTAAGTCTACCACTTTTAAGTTAAGAGTTAAGGTGCTTATGATTTCACTTGAACTTTAAGATGTTTTTGTGCAAGGTGACCTAATTTGAAGATTGGTTAACCCAACAAGGTGGGTCAACTTCACCTGATTTGTCCTTTGAGAAATTTAGGTCTCTCTTTTAGTGTTCAAATAGGATTAAGAACCTAATTTTAGGGTTTGCTTGAATAGATCAATTCAACCAAGGCTTAGGCACACACTGTTTAGGAGGGTTAATTCTTAACTATCTCTAAAACCTTAAACTGGAACCCTAATAGTCACACACTGTTTGGGAGGGTTAATGCTTAACTGTCTCTAAAACCATAAACTGGAACCCTAATTGGCTCTGATTGGTCCAATTTTAATTCCTCCAAACGTGGTACCTAGGGCTCAAGCAAGAAGGTGATAGCCCTAGATACCTTAAGTCCTAAGTAGGTGCACAAATCAGAGTTTGAATGTTCTCTAGAATGTATCAAATCAGGCAACTTGATGTTTAATCTAAGAATAAAATGCAAGTAGCCCTAACTGATTTTTTTTTCTTTTTTAGCTTTTTAGAATCAAGGGCTTAGAAGAGGGTGGATCAAGTTTACCTTCCCTTGGAATGGCTGATGTGCAGCTGGTCTTCTTCCAATGAATCCCTGAAACAGATCACAGTTAAAAGAGATAGAGCAAGTTAGTACCAAATCAGATTGTACGTTGCAATCCTGAGATCAAATTGTACGTTGCTCCTCAGCAACGGTGCCAAAATGTTGTACGCTCTGAATCGGGCCTTAAAATCGTCGCATTGTAATACAATTCGAATCAGGGCGAAAAACAAATAATATTTATACTCGAATATCAAAAAATGAAATCCAAGGTCGAATACAGGGAGTAAGTGGCAAAAAATGACTATCAAGATTACAATTCAACACAATATAAACAATTGATAATAGAACTCCAAATAATAATAATAATATAAATGAAAGTGAATGTCAGATAATGCAAAAAGAATGAGGTCAAATCACCAATTACCCCTTACAATTATATCATATATTTCAATAGTACTAATTAATCTAAATTCCACGTAGAATGAGTGCACAGTGCGCTCCCTTCATAGATCAACCAATGAAACCCTAAGTGCCAAGGCACACTTCCTCTTCCTTCCCTTTCTCCTCTGGCTACTCCTCTCTTTCTCTTCCTCTTCCTTCTCTTTCTCTCTTCTCTTGCCTCCTTAAGCTTCAGAGAAACCACAGCACAGGGCTCAACAACGCCAGCAGAGGCAAAAGCCTGCTTCAGAGATCACAAGTGTTGAGAGGAGGGTGGCAGAGAAAAATCCCCCCCCCCCCACTCTCCTCTCTTTTATTTTTCTTCCTCTCTCAGAACCAGGCAAACCAGAGTAGACCCGGGTATTCGGGTAAACAAACTGAGCCCAGACCCACGAGGCGTGAGCATAGGCGAGGACGTGCGTATGCGTGTGTGTGTGGGGACCTCACCCCCTGTTCATGCTAAGGCGATAAGCCACCAGCACTTTTTCAATTTATGCTCTATAGTGGCTTCGATCTTCTATGAGGTGGGACTAAAGTTGTCCCCCTGTTCCTTTCGCGGCTGCAGTGGATTTCTCTCACCAAGTTGAAGCAACAGCAGCACGTGTTGATGCCAATTGAATGCCTGGAGACCTGGAGCACATAGTTTCGCACCACCTAGAGGTGATGCCTAGGGCAGAAGACGCAAGAGCACCTTCGTTAAGGTGTTCGTGGAGCTCCGGTAATGCCAGTGGCACGGGTGATACCTGAAACAAGGAATACAGCCTGATGGCCACGTCAGAACATCTCAGAAGGTTTGCCGGGCCACAGTGAGTGCAACGGTGGTGGTTTCATGGAGTTTGGTGCACGGAGGTGATTGGTCGCCGACGGAATCGGTCGCATGAAGGTGGGTTACTCGATCGGTGTTTTAGGTGGTCGGTGGAGTGCGCGATAGGTTAGAGCTTTGGAAGAGGGGAGTGTAGCGAAGGTTTTGGACCAGTTTGCGAGGTGTCTGAGTGTGTGAAGCTAGCGGAAACCCTCACCGGTGATGTCATCGGAGGTGGAGACGAGGGCGGGGTCAGAGGCGTAGCGGTGGTCGAAGGTGTAATGTAAGTGCGGGAAAAGGATGTAGAGAGATAGAGAAAGAGATAGGGATACTTAGCGACGAGGTAGAGAGGCGAAGGCGGTCGGTTGTGGTAGACTGGTGCCCGAGAAGGAGAAGACGGTGAGATGTTGAAAACGAAGCAGACGGAGAGACGCCCTCCCTTTGTTGGGGAGGATCGTGACGAAGAGAGGAGTCGAGGGAGCCAACCAATTTGGTCGTTGGACGGCCGGAGGAGGATCGAAGAGGGCTGCCAGAGTAAGGGTTTTGGTGGCTGGAGGAGGAGAATTAGAGGTGGTTAACTCACCAAAACTTGCTAAAAGGATGTGCAAGGCCATGGGGGTCCTTTTATTGGACTCTAAATGAAGTTCCAAGCTTGGAAAATAAGCTTAGAAACTCCGAGCTCTTCATTGGCGATGGATACCCAATCAATCAAAACGCTTGTGTTAGGATTCTAGGGAGATTTAGGATCCCTGGATGGGCTCAATTGGAAGAAAATTACTTGACGAGTTTCCCTTTCAATTTTGAGAGGGATTCGTCAAGAAATCACAGAGATCTTGCCATCTTAAGGTTGCCGGAGTTTGTAGGATTAGGATTTCATGGTGGCAGGGACCTTTTTGTGAAGATGATGATAAAGTTAGGGACCATAATGCAAAAGATTCAAAAGTTAGGGGCATATGTGTGGGATAAAAGAGTCAGACAAGACTAAATTAAAAACTAGGTTAAGTTGATCTCAGATTAATCTCAAATTTTGGTACAAACCTAATTTGAACCTAGAGAATTCAATGGTGAAGTCGGATTTTGATTTTGACCTAGTTGACTAAGTAATTTATGCAAAAATCCAAAGTAGGGCAAAAGTATGCTTGTGACTTTGCTTTACATCAAGATGGGTTCTGATGGTCAAATCAAGCAAACCAAACCTTAGAGAATATTTTTTTATAAATTTTAGAGAATTTATGTGAATTTTATCCTAACAAGAACCTTAATTAATTAAGCAAGTCTATTTTTAGGATTTCATAAGTCATTTAATTCCTAAAATGTACGAAAATCCATTTCTGTATATATTAACCCACTTGTTAGACTCTTAAGATCATTTGACCCTTAATTAACCCCTAAAAAAATCAGTAGTTCTACATTCAAGATATGATGGTAAAATTAAAGTTTTAACCCTAATTTCTTGTATTTCTCTCTGAAAAGATTTGCAATGAATTATGACATTTTGATAGTCATGTAGGAGCATTTAATGACTTAATCAGATCAAATTGAGCAAGTTATGACTCATGATAGTGTTCCCATCAGTTTATCACCTCTACTCATCTCACCTTCGCATATTATTAAAAAAAGACAAAAAGACTCTTCTTGTGGGACAAATCAACATACATACTACATACACACACATTTGAGGCACATTACCTAACTTGATTTTTATCTAGTCAACCAGGATTCTAACTTGTGGAACCGGTACACCAATTCAACACATAAAGGAGTAGAAATCATAGTAGGTTAATCACCTTTCTGTGTGCCCTAATCGGTGATGCATTTGGACTAGTTGATTGAATTGTTTTGGTCGCATCACCTAATCTAAAAGGAAGTCATTTTGTAGCGGCCCCATAGGATTCAATAATTAGGTCAAGCCAGGCACTCCATATTTTTCTTGATTTGTAAAGGAAAATACTTGAACTCGTGATTTCAAACTTGGTTTGCCTCTTAGAAATTTGGTTGAACATACCTAATATTTGAACCTTAAAAGCTAGTAGGTAAGATTCAAACCCTAAAGCTCACTCCATAATAATAATCTTACTTGAAAACTTTTTGGTTGTGCATATACACACGTTTTCAACAAATAATTAAGGGCATAACCCATTAAGGGCCCATCACATTCCGAAAGCACTAAATATCCCAAGCCTAACTAAAATTGATTAGATGTTGGCCATAAGGACTGATTCGCTCTTCGGGACTCAAATTGAGATTGTTCACGATTAACCTGCTTATATTAGTCAATATGATGTCTAGCTAGGGGAGTAGCATCAAACGACCACGATTGAGGGGTACACTAGGAATCGGAGGCGCAAGCTAAAGGAAGAACCTTCTCCCTAGTCCCACCTTCTAACTGGTTGGATTCATTGGATACAAATAGAATAAATCATCTATATTCTTAAGATGGATTCTGAGAGTCTGTAGACCATTAGGCTACCCAACCTAAGGATAGACTTGTATTTTTTGTGCTGAGGGTTCCTTCTCTTCCCCATCTTTCCAACTTCCCTCCAGTATATGCTTGGAAGGAGGTCATTGAACCCTCATCTGGAAGGACCTTTAGATCATTCCCAGAGGAAGAGGTTGAGTTATAGCTAAGCAGGTCTCATGGCTGATCAATAACCACCTCCGCCGCCCCCGAACCAGCAGAAGCTGATTCAGAGGCAATTGGAAGAATTGCAGTAGATGTAGTAATGGTTCCAACGGATGTATGGTTAGGGCGCTCGGCCCTTGAAGGATTTCTATGATCCTTCAAACTATGGGGAACGTCCCGGGGTCATGATTCCCAACGGAGATGTAGAAATCAAGCCCCAACTCTTAAGTTTAATTAAGCATTTCCATTGGCTTAGCTCGGAGTAGAAATCAAACCCCAACTCTTAAGTTTAATTAAGCATTCCCATTGGCTTAGCTCGAAGGACCCATTCCAACATTAGAAGGACCTGACCACTTTGGTTCAGACCACCAAAGCGAGGAATGTGAACGAAGAGCAAACGAGCATGAGGCTCTTTCCCCACTCTCTCAGGGATAAGGCAGCACATTGGTATCGAACCATTGGAAAGTCGATATAAACGTGATCTGCTCTTAAGTCAGCTTTCCTGAAGAAATTCTTCCCAATTGGACGGACCAATGCCTTGCAATGGGTAATTACCACTTTCACCCAACGACCGGGGGAACCGTTTCATAGTGCCTGGGAGCGATTACAGAAACTTTTGAGGAAGTGTCCACACCACGAGATGTCGAAATGGAAACTCATGCAGATATTCTGTCATGGGCTAGTTGAACTCCGTAATCACGTGTATGCCTCCTACGGAGGTAATTTCCTCAACAGGGATGCAAATAGTGCATACGACTTGTTTGAGGAAATGAGCGAGAATTCAATTAATCACGCCTCCATGGATGCCTTCAACCAGTCCCAACAACCCAGGTCAAATGCTAATGAGATCCAGGATTCTCATTCATATGACATGGAATTGATTTGTAACAAACTTGATAAGATGGACTTGGTTGCTAAAAAAAAATGGAAGAATGGATGTCTGGGAATTCGGGAAACACATCTACACCCACTCAATCCCAGAATTCGGGATTCCATTCAACATAAGCTCCCACGGGGCTGGAGTTCATGAACCAACTTGAATCGGATCAACCTATGAGCCAGGATTTCTTGAAACCTTATGGGTTTCAAACTGGGGCCTTTGATCTCAGTTTTTCTGATCCTTCCTTTTCTCCATCCTCACCCAATGAGGATACGTATGCAATATAGGAGAATGCTAGGTCCAACCTGTATTCCAACACTTATAACTCTTGTTGAAGGAACCACTCTAACTTCTCCTGGAAAAGTCAGTGGCAACAGACCCAAACACGACCCAGCAACTATGCATCTCAAGGATCTATGGGTCAGGGTCAAGTATACACCCAGTTGCCCCCGAGACCGGTTTCTCAGCCACCTTGGAATGCCCAACAATCTGTAAGGCAGGCTTATTTAAACTGGTATACTGTAGAAATGCAAGGGTTCATGCTGTAGCTTATGCAGCAAATGAAGACATCCTTGGACAACTTGCAATCCGGACTTCTTGCCAACACTTGACAACCTAGATCTCTACCATCCCAACCCATACCCAATCCGCGCAATGTGCAAAATCAGGACAATAAAGCCCAAGGGTATGCAAATCAAAGGGACCCACACGCACATGTTAAGGTGGTTGAGTAGGGTCCCTCTTCTTCTGGATACATGACCAATCAAGGCCCTCCAATCTTCATTAACCCACCTTAAGACCCAAACCCAAACACCTCTGCAAACTCTGTCCCCTTGAGAGGTGGAAAGCAAACCCAGGACCCTGAATTACCTTCTCAAAGCCAAAACCCTAGGGAGCTTGATAGAGAAAAGGAGATTGAAGAAGACAATAAGGCCTAGGGACCAAAAATTGAAGACACCACCCACATCCCGTTCCCTGAAGCTTTATTGAAAACCAGGAAAAAGAAAACCTTAGAGAGAAACGAGGAGCTCCTGAATTTATTCAAGAGTGTAGAGATCAATATCCCACTCCTCGATACTATTAAGTATATCCCGACTTACGCTAAATTTTTGAAAGATTTATGTACCCAAAAGCGCAAGCTGAGAGAACCCACTCCGAGGAAGGTGATTCTCTCTGAGCAGGCAAGTTCTATCATCCTGCATCACCTTCCTCAAAAGAAGAAAGATCTAGGTGCCCCCTTGATTTCATGCGTCATTGGGGAGTATAGTTTTGATAGGGCACTATTGGATCTAGGTGCATCCATCAACCTAATCCCGACCTCTCTTTATGAAAGGTTTGGGTTAGGCGAACTTAGGCCAACCTCAGTAACGCTACAATTAGCAAACCGTTTGGTCACCACACCGAAGGGTGTTATTGAGGATGTAATCGTCAAGGTTAAGGACTTCTATTTTCCTGTAGATTTCCAAGTTCTTGATATGAATGTACCTAACGATTTGAGGAACAAATCCATTTTGGGGCACCTGTTCCTAACTCTTGATATTTTCAATGTGATAAAAGGATTTGAGGATTGTGGATTCATTGAGGAGCTCAAGGATCACGATTTTAATGTTGAGACTTGTATGACGATCAGTGTACTTGAGGACTCCACCAGCCTTAGTGAACCCAACCCACAGCCCTCCATAGTAGACCTGCCACATCTTGAAGAGGCTGTTGATTTTATTCATTCCCAGCCTCTTCCTCTGGATCATCCTGATGAATCTTCATCAGCATCCTCCCCTCTGTACTAAACCCACCTCAACCATAATTGAAACCATTAGCTAGAAATTTGAAATACGAGTTCTTAGGACCTAAGAATACGCTCCCTGTGATTATTAGTACTGATTTGACTAAGGAGCAAGAAGTGAGATTAATTAAGGACCTTGAGAAAAATAAAGAGGCAACCGGTTGGACCATCCACGACCTTAGGGGGATTGAGCCATCTTAATGTAATCACCATATTTTTATGGAAGATGGATCCCTCCCTTCTCACAAAATGCAAAGGAGATTAAACCCATATATGCGAGAAGTGGTCAAAAAGGAGATAATCAAGTAGGTCGATGCTGGAATTATTTACCCGATCTCGGATAGTTCGTGTGTTAGCCATTAAAATTGTACCCAAAAAGGTGGAAAAAACTGTTACGACTAACAAGAAAGGGGAATCCTTTACCACCCGTTCAGTTTCTGCTTGGAGAGTTTGTATTAACTATAGGAAGCTTAACACAGCCACTAAAAAGGACCATTTTCCCTTACCATTCATTGATCAAATCCTAGAGAGGTTAGCTGGGCAGAAGTACTTTTTCTTCTTAGACGGTTATTCGAGATATAACCAAGTCCCTATCCATCCTGAAGACTAGGAAAAGACAACTTTCACAAGTCCCTACGAAACTTTTACATTCCGTAGGATGCCATTCGGGCTTTGTAATACACTTACGACTTTTCAAAGGTGAATGCTGGCCATCTTTTCGGACATGGTGGGAGACTGTCTTAAGGTGTTCATAGATGATTTCTTTGCTTTCGGAGATTCCTTCGAGTCATGCCTAGCTAACTTAGAATTGATCCTCCAGAGATGTATCAAGACACGGCTAGTCCTTAGCTGGGAGAAGAGCCACTTCATGACCCAAGAAGATTTTGTCTTGGGTCATGTGATTTCTAATCGGGGAATTGAAGTTGATTAGGTATCTCTAGACTCCCTCCACCCACATCCGTAAAACAGATCTGCTCTTTCCTTGGGCATGTGGGTTTCTAGAGAAGATTCATCAAAGACTTTTCGAAGATTGCTTAACCCTTGAGTAACATTCTAGCTAAAGACACGCTGTTTGAGTTTGATGAATCATACCAGAAGGCATTTGATTTATTAAAAATGGTAGTCACCTATGACCTGGTGTTGCAACCACCCGCCTGGCCAGCCCTATTTGAGATAATGGCGGATGCATCTGATTATGCAGTTAGGACTGTCTTGGGTCAAAAAATCGAGAAAAAGTCCTTTGTAATCTACTATGCTAGCAAGACTCCGGACGAGGCTTGGAGGAATTACACTGTAACTGAAAAAGAATTGCTAGCCGTAGTTTTCATTTTAGAAAAATTTAGGGCTTATCTATTAGGCTTATCATTTACACTGACCACTCAGCCATGAAACATCTCTTGGCCAAAAAGGATGCCAAGCCTCAGCTTATTCGTTAGATTATGTTACTTCAAGAATTTGATCTTGAAATCAAGGACAAAGTCGATGCACAAAATGTAGTGGTGGATCACCTGTCAAGAATCCTAATTGATACTACTCATCCAGATATCCCTATCTCTGAAGCATTTCTAGATGAGACTATCCTTACAGTCTCGGGTATCTGAACCCCCTGGTTTGCGGATATCGCCAATTATTTGGCCATTGGTCAAATCCCCCAGGATTCGACTAAACAACGGGATAAACTTATGTCTGAGGCCAAATATTATTTTTGGGACAATCTCGAGCTGTACCATATCGACACTGACCAGATTATTCACCAATGCATCCCGGAAAATGAGTTCCATAGTATACTTGAGTTATGTCATGCATCTACGTGTGATGGACATTTTTCCAGGAAAAAGATGACAAAAATTTTGCAATCCAAATTTTATTTGTCGTCATTATATAAGGATGTCCAAGAATTCTCAAGGTCGTATGCCCGATGTCAAACACTTGGGAACATGGCCAACAGAGACATGATGCCCCTAAACCCAATACTTTTCGTCGAAATTTTTGACATTTGGGGCATCGACTTCATGGGACCCTTCCCTCCATTTCGACACCAGTATATTCCAGTCACTATTAATTACGTGTCCAAATGGATTGAGCCAATCCCCACTCGGACCAATGACCACAAAGTGGTCATCGATATTGTAAACAGAAATATCTTCAATCGGTTCAGGATTCCTCAAGAAGTTATTAGTGATGGTGGCACAGATTTCACTCATGCCCAGTTTTGAAATTTACTGGGGAAATACAGGGTAAATCATCGGATTTCCACACCCTATCACCCACAGACGAACGAACAGGCCGGGGTCTCCAATCGGGTGATCAAAAACATTTTGTAGAAAATCGTAAGGCCTGATAGGAAGGATTGGACCCAAAAGCTAGATGATGCTCTTTGGGCCTACCGTACGGTGTACAAAATGCCTATCGGTTTGTCTCCATTCCGTCTGATGCTTAGTAAGACATGCCACATAACTGCAGAGTTAGAACATCGGCCATTTTGGGCCATCAAGAAATATAATTTTGACCTAAAGTTGGCAGGGAAGATTAGGAAACTCCAACTATCTGAGTTGGAAGAGCTTAGAAATGATGCCTATGAAAATGCCAGAATCTATAAGGAAATGACTAAAGCTCTTCATGACAAAATGATTTCACGTAAGAGCTTTAAGCCAAACCAGAAGGTCTGGCCTTTCGATTCTCGACTGAAGCTCTTCCCTTGCAAGCTTAGGTCTAGGTGGAACGGCCCATTCGTTATTGAGCGGATTTTTCCTAACGGGATCGTCGAAATCTCTGACCCAAAGATGGGCAATTCCTTCAAGGTTAAGGGGCAATGTCTCAAATCCTTTGTTGACCATGTGCTCCCTGAATCCATCTCGGACAAGGTTGCTCTCACCTCGCCCTAACTACCACTGGCCGAACATCGCCTAGCTGAAGGCACTAAACTCAGCACGTGTAACACTAAGCATAGGGGGGTGGATATCTTATGAAATAATCTTTTTGTCAGCCGTAACAGTAATTTTCTATTATTTTATTTAAAAACAAAGAAAAAAAAGAAAGAAAAAAGTAGGAGAAGAAAACTTAGGCATTAGAAATTGCAAATTTTAGAAATTGTTACATTGGGAACTGAATACTTATACTCTTCATGTCTTTAAGCTTAATTAGTCCGGGTGTCCACTCGAATGTGGACCTTGTCTCAAGTCCTCGCCAAAAAATTTTATTCTAATTTGGCTAATAAATTGGGGTCATAAGTACACGACTTATAAACTTGTCCTCTGATTCGAGGGCACTATAAGTCTAAGCATCTACATACTACTTACATTGACTCACTTTTCGACGATTTCTTCAAAAATTTGATAGCTAATAAACTTTCTAGGAAAGTATGGCTGGAAATTGTTGTGGGTAACAACCCATTTGCCAGTTGTCCAGAGCACAGCGACATGACCATACTCATTCTACTACTTTTAGGTAAATCTTAGATCAAGGAAGCCACTTACTTAGAAAAAAAAAATGATGCTAAAAAATTAAAAAAGAGAGAGAAATAGAAAAAGGAGTAAAATAAAAATAGAAAAATAAACCACACTTCACTACACAAGTATGGCTGACAAGTTATTGGTAACAACCCATTAGCCAGTTGTCCAGAGCCCAGCTCATAAAAATGCACAAATAATTCACAAAACACTTATGGAAAGAGCGGGGAAGTAGAATAACCGGAGAAACATACATTGGGCTCTCCCCTATGTTAACCCCATAAAAAAGTTTTTAAAAAGTAAGCAGAAAGCTACCGTTTGAAAAGATAAACATTTAAACAAAAACTTTTAAAGTCACTTAGGATCGTACAAACCCGAAGTCCGTTTTAACAGCTGCCTATTGAGTCTTTCACTCTTTTCACAAGATGCTTAGCACTTAGAGTCCTTTTCGAGTCTTAGGTGGGTTGGGTAGCTGTAAAAAGTTATCCCGAAACTCTAAAACTCAAAACAAATCAAAAAAAAAAAAGAAAAGAAGAAAGAAAAATTGTCACTTCCTTTTTCAAACAAGGCGAGGGCTTGGGCAATCTGTATTCTGGCAGACACCCGGGCATTATCATGTTTTTGTAACTAGGTCTTAGGGTTAAAATTTTCTAAAGCAATCAACAAATCCTACCTAAGTAATCAAATCTTAATTCTACTTTTATACATAGCATTTAGGTTAATTTTGCTAGGGACTACAAAAAAATAAACATGGGATATGAAAAACATGCAGAAATCCATGATAAAATGCTTATTTATGCTAGTTCCTAAGTCTAGCATTGCATTCCAAAAGTATAAATAGTGCATAACATGCATTACATTGCATTTAGGATAATTTGTGTATATAATTTAGTAATTCCGACATTTTATAGCTAGGAGGAAATGTGACATCTTTACAGGCTTCGAATGAAAAATCCGACCGTATGGATGGATTCGGAGCGACGATCGCAGTTTGACCTGGAAATCACCTCGATCCGAGCACAATGGTATCCTTTGCAAGGAAAGGTGGATGGTCTAGATGGTGCCATGTGGCACCATCTGGGGAGCCCAAGGTCACCAACCATACTTCCAAAGGCCACCCAACAAGCGATCTCAACCGTTGGATGAAAATCCAACAACTAAGAGCCCTCCTTCACCGCGCGGCCACAACACATCTTCTCGACAAACTTGTTGGCATGGCACAACGATGGAGGCACTTGATCCCAAGGGAGGGGTGCGGGATCAAAACCCACAGACTCCCCCTAATTCACCAATTAGGCGCACGCTAGTGCAAGCCAACGCGCATGCCAGCGCGCACCAGCAGGGCACGAGCGTGATTCGCGCGCGTAATGGAGGGATAGTGGAGCGCACGCGTGAGCGGGCGTGAGTTGGCTACTGCAACGCTTGAGCTGGACCTACAGCGATGTCCTAGAGGTCGCTAATTACCTTGTGTTCATTTTTGGCCCCTTCCCATCTGCTATATAAAGACCTGCACACCTCCCTTGCTTAGCCATCTCTACCTTTGCTATACCCACCTACTCTAGAGCTCTAAAAGCCCATCAAAGCTCCCAAGAGCTCATTCTCAAGCTCCAAAGGTCCCCTATTAGTGTAGTAATCCCTTACCTCACCAAATATTCGTCATCCCTCTCACTACCTTCATAGGGAGCCTTGGAGCCGCCATTCCGGTAAAAGATCACCTTAAGCTCATCCCCATTCCGAAGCCTTGGTGAAGCATTCCTCTACCCGACGTCTTGCATCTCACCTTCATCGTCCAACACAGCCTCTTCGTCCAAGCTACCGCCAGGCGCCATCGTCTCGCCAAACAACTGATTTGAGAGATTCTTCCTCACCCTTATCTCTTTTGCATTTTTTTAGCATATTGTAATAAATATTTGCATGATATATCAGATTTGTTTTTATCTCCTTTGTGAGTTATCTTACTTGCCTTTTCCTTTACATAAACACAAAAAAAAAATCACAAAACCCTAAAACCGCAAAAAGAAATAAAACGAAGTGTGGATTTCAACGAAAGTAAACGTCGCCTCCCTGTGTTCGACCCAGGACTCCCTTGGGTTTCGATAAAATTGTATTTGATAACATGTTTTGCAACTACAGTGACGGGTTTCTCGAAACCCAGATTTTTCTTCGCCAAAACCAATTCATCACTTGATAAAAGATGATCAAAGCCACTGAAAGAAATGAAAAAGGAAAGTGGAAAAAACGATGGATTACTTCCCATCCAGTGCTATCCTTTATGTCATTCAACCAGGCGTGATGTGAATCAATGATCACTTGTGGTTGGGTCGGTTAAATCGAATGATTCTGAAGGTAGACTCGGGGTGTGGGCCAGATAGGGCTTTAAACACTGGCCGTTGACTTGAAAACTAGTATTAGTTTTTGGATCGAAAAGATCAACACTATAAGGATATGTTTTGAGGACAATAAAAGGATCGGTCCATTTAAATTTTAATTTGTCAGAAAAAATACGTAATCTTACATCAAAAAGCCAAACACGTTGATTGACGTCGAAATGTTTCCGAACAATGTATTTTTTGTGAAATTTCTTTGTTCAGTCTTTATAACTCCTCGCATTTTCATAAGAAAAATTACGTAATTCTTCCAGTTCAATCAATTGTAATTTCCTGTGAATATCGACATCAGATAAATCCATATTTAATTACTTTATTACCCATAAAGCCCTATGTTCAAGTTCTATCGGGAGATGGCATGCCTTCCCAAAAATCAGACGGAAGGAAGACATGCCAAGCGAGGTTTTAAAAGTAGTACAGTAGGCCCATAAAGCATCAACCAATTTGTTGAACCAGTCTTTACAATCGAGCTTAATCGTCTTTTGTAAAATATTTTTTATTTCCCGGTTAGAAACTTCTACTTGACCATTTGTTTAGGGGTGATAAGGTGTGGAAATTTTGTGATTAACCCCATATTTAGAAGGTGATGGAATTGTGAGTGAAGTGTGATCCTTCATCAATGATAATGGCCTTAGGAATGTCGAATCTTGAGAAAATATTTTTCTTTATGAATTCGACAACCACATGGTGATCATTGGTGTAGGTGGATATTGCTTCAATCCATTTAAATACGTAGTCAACTATGACTAGTATATACAATTACCCACCAGAGTTGATACACGGTCCCATGAAGTTGATGTCCCATACATCTAAAATTTCAACCTCTAAAATTGGATAAAGAGGCATCATATCCTTCCGAGTCATGTTGTCGATACTTTGATAATGCACATAGGATCGAACAAAAGAATGAGCATCTTTGTGTAAGCTAGGCCAAAAGAAACCAGAATTGAGTATTTTAGCTGTAATTTTCTTGCTTGAAAAATGTCCACCATGGGCCATCGAGTGACAATGTGCCAAAATATCATGGATTTCTGATTCAGGGACACATCGTCTAATGACTGGATCAACACAAATGTAGAAAAGGTCAGTCTCCTCCCAGAAATAGTATTTAATATCAGCAAAGAACTTGTCCCTTTTGGTTTTTCGCCAATCAGAGGGGATTCGTTTCGTTGCCAGATAGTTTGCAATGGGTACAAACCAAGGAAGAGCATTGGCAACTAGGATGCTTTCATCAGGAAATTGATCAGGAGGGTCAACATGTCATTCATCACAAGACGAGAGAGGTGGTTAGTCACTACATTTTGCGATCCCAACTTATCCTTGATTTCCAGGTCAAATTCTTGGAGTAGCAAGATCCAACGAATAAGGTGGGGTTTCAAATCTTTTTTGGTCAGCAAATATTTAAGTGCTAAGTGGTCGGTATATATGGTGACATGTGACCCCAAGTGATAAGATCGAAATTTTTTAAGGCAAAGACAATGCCAAGAAGTTCTTTTTCAGTAATCGTGTAATTCCATTATGCATCAAGGGTTGTACTAACATAATAGATCACAACAGCCTTCTTGTCAACTCTTTGCCCTAGAACGGCCCCCACAGCAAAATCAGAAGCATTAGTCATGAGTTCAAAGGGACAATTCCAGTTAGGTTCCTGTAAAATTGGTGCCTCTGTCGCATCCTTCTTCAACCTCAAAAAACTCTCCAGGCATTGGTCATTGTAATCAAATGGTTGGTCCTTGGTAAGTAATTGACTTAAGGAGGTCGAGATTTAGGAAAATTTTTTTATGAAACGGTAGAAACCCACATGCCCTAAAAAAGAGCGAATCTGCTTTACAGTAGTGGGTGGTGGGAGCTTAGAGATAGCATCAATTTTTGCTCGATCTACCACAATTACTTTTTTAGAAATAACATGACCAGGACAATACCTTCCTGGACCATGAAATGACTTTTTTCCCAGCTGAGGACAAGATTAACTTCTACGCATTTTTGGAGGGCTCTTTCAAGATTCCGGAGATAAAGGTTAAAAGAATTTCCAAAAATATAGAAGTCATCCATGAAGACCTCCAGACATTCACCTACCAGGTCTGAAAAAACTGCAAGCATACACCATTGAAAAGTCGCAGGTGCGTTGCAAAGATCGAAGGACATTCTTTGGAAAGCAAAGGTTCCGAAGGGGCAGGTGAATGTAATTTTATCTTGGTCCTCAGGATGGACCGCTACTTGATTATAGTCGGAATAACCATCAAGAAAACAATAATATTCATGTTCGACTAACCGCTCTAGGATTTTATCAATAAAGGGGAGCCGGAAATGGTCCTTCTTAGTGGCGGTGTTCAATTTTTTGTAATTGATGTATACATGCCAAGAAGAAGCAATCCTAGTGGCTATAGTTTCCCCATGTTCATTTGTGACAACTGTTAGCCCACCCTTCTTAGGAACGACTTGAGTGGAACTAACCCAGGAGTTGTCAGAAATGGGGTAGATGATATCAACGTCAAGCCACTTTATGATCTCCTTTTTCACCACCTCCAGCATAATAGGGTTCAAGCGCCTTTGTGGTTTACAGGAGGGGCGAGAATCGTCCCCTAGATAGATGCGATGGGTGCACTAAGATGGATGAATACCCTTAAGGTCAGAAAGGGTCCAGCCAATAGCTTTTCTGTTTTTGCTTAAAACCTGGAGAAGTTTTTCTTCTTGTGCCCCAGTAAGTCCAAAGTTGATAATCAGGGGCATGCTCTGATTCGGACCCAGGAAAACATATTTAAGGGAGTCGGGCAAGGGTTTTAATTCCAGTTGAGGGCCCAGCTCCAAAAGAATTTCTATTTTAGAAGTCAGAGGTGAAGTGAGAGTGAAGGGGCCAGCTGGAGTGTTAGCTGAAGAATGTGTGGTTAGGGCATGAGAGTGGGATGAAGTGGATTGTTCAAGAACCATGTTAATGGCAAAACAAGAACCCATGTGTGAAATCTATAATGTTTCCTCCACTATATTTTCAATTACCGAATCCAAATCATCAAGGAAATCTGGTTATTGGAATTGCCTAGAGGCTTAAAAAATGTCTAGGGTAATAGATTCCCTACCACACATGATCATCTTGCCATAATCACAATCACGTGGGCGATGGCTAAGAATGATCTTCCAAGAATTATAGGGGCAAACATTAAAGCTTCCGATACCTCTATATCCAGGACCAAAAAGTCTACAACAAATTGATAATTTTTGACCCAAACAAGGACATCCTCAATAATTTCCCTTGGTTTGATTATAGATCAGTTTGCTAATCGAAGAGTAACCTTAACATGCTTTAATTCTCTGATCTTAAATTCCTCAAAAACAACCATGGGGATAAGATTAATTAAGGCACTGAGATCCAGTAAGGCACAATCAAAAAAAGTGTCAGTAATGACCACTTAAATCAGGGGGGTGCCTCGATCTTCTCTTAAGAGGCAGTTTGCTCTGCACAACTGAGCTAACTTTCTTTGGAAGGATCACCTTTCCTAGGTTTCGAGGCTGCCTTTCGGGAGTACAAAAATCTTTCAAAAATTTGACGTAGGCAGGAATATAATTTATGGCGTCTAAGAGAGGGACATTAATTTCTACTTGCCCAAAAATTTCCATTAGTTCCTTATTAGTGAGCTCAGATTTCTTTTTCTTAGTGTGTGAAGAGTGAAGGGCTTGTGGGAATGGTATTAGGTTTTCCTATTTTGCATTTTCAGGTTCCTGAATAGGGTTAGAGAAAAAGGGAGAAGAGCTTATCTGTCTTTCATTGAAGCAGGTTTTCTTTAACATGCAGGGGATCTTGAGTTGTTTTCCTGTTCCTTAAAGTAACTGCATTTGCAGTATGGTTGTTTCTGAGAGAAGGATGGGAAGCCTAAATGTGATTGAAACCCAAGAGATGCTGAGGTGCTGTGTGAATGGGTTGATTGGGATATCCACCTTGAAATTGATTTCATTGATTATTAGGATTAGGCACGAGTTGGGATGGCAGATTCCAGTAGGTCTATGATCTGGAGCAACCTTAACTTGATGCCGCAAGTTGGTTATCATGCAGGTTACTAGGAGTTCACATAACTTGCAGAGTCTTCAGAACCTGGGCATTAATATCTTCCTGGGATGGTCCAGGTTGATATGTAGGTTACCCATATTCCCAAATTGATTTTGTTTGGGAAACGAAATTGGATTTGGAGCTTTCTAGGAGTGATTCAGGTTGGTCCTCCAATTTTGATTGTTGGTGTTGGAGTGGTTTCTAAATTACTCCTGGAGAGCATAAATATTTTCAGTCGTGGGATCAAGAATATTCTAATTCAGGTAATCAAAACTCCTAGTCATATCTTGTGTAAAATCAGTAGAAAATTGCTGACTAGCAGGCGTGGAATCAATGTTATGCAGATTTTCTCCCCTTAGAAGTTGTGAAGAGTTAGGGTGTGGAGAGTTAGGGAGTGGAGAGTTAAAGTGTGGAGAGTTAAGGTGTGGATCATGTTTGTGTATTTGTATCTGGTCCAGTCGTTGAGCTATCATGTGTAGATCATCTTCAGTGACTGAAACAGAGGTGGATTTAGAGTCAATTTCATTGATTGCGAGTCTTGGGTTTTGCATTCTACTGAAAGTGTCCATTAAAGCCATATTAAATGAGTTTTCACTCATTTCTTCAAAAAGGAAGTAGGCACTTTCGGCATCTTTATTAAGGAAACTACCCCCACATGAGGCATCCACGAACCTCTTTAATTGATCTTCTAATTCGTGATAGAAGATCTGCATTAACTGTCATTATAGAATTTCATGGTGGAGACGTCCTAGATGTTCTTGGAATCTTTCCCAAGGCTGATAGAGGGGTTCACCATTTTTTTGTTGAAAGGTCATTATGGATCTTCTTAATGAATTAGTATGACCAATTGAAAAAAATTTTTAAGAAAAGCGCTCTTTAATTAGGGCCAAGTGGTGATAGGGTACCCAACCGTTTTAAACCAGTGTGAAGCTTTATCTTTTAAAGAGGGAGGGAAACGTCTCATTAACCACACATCTTCCTGTACATTGCGGGAACGAGTGGTTTGAGCAAGGATACTTAATTCCTCAAGATGACAGAAAGGGTCCTCTCTCGGAAGGCCATGGAAATGTTTGATTAGGTTTAGAATAGCTGGTTTGACCTGAAAATCCCCTTATGGTATGACCACCTCAGGTCATTCCTTATAATTTGAAGGATCATAAAAATCCTTAAGAACAACGACAAGCTGTTGACTGGGTGGTGGGTTTTGCCCTCGGTTGCTAGGTTTGTCACAATCCTAGCCAAATTTTCTTGGTTTTGTTTTAGTCGAACCAAATGGTCGACCATAAAGGCAAAGGGATTTGCATTTTGAGTTAAGATTTGAGAGCCACCTAGCCCTGCAGGATTTTCTGGTTGCTCCAAGTGAGGGAGGTTAGGGATGGAGAAGTCAGCTTGCCGGTCGGCTGACGGGTTAGATGCGGAAGCAGAATTTTTTTGTTGGTTTCCCAGATTTTCCATATTAATAGCAAAGGAAGAAAAAGAAAACAATGATTTTCTGGTGCAGGGGGCAAAATCAAATGGTCCCTCGAGATGTGGGTTCTGATACCTTCGCCCATGCATGCACTTGTAATGGAAGAAATGAAGGGGAGGAGAAGAGACAGGGATGAGAGAAAGTGTGTAATTCAAACAAACAAGCTTAGTCTTATCCTAAGGTTGGCACCTTAAAACCTAAGACTTGGGAATCGAATAAGTAAGAAATCAGCAAGTAAACCCAATTCCAAAATAGAGCATGGCTAGACTAAAGAGGTGGCTTGGGCTGAAGCATTTTTCGGAAAAATTAGGGGCTTGTGTAAACCCGCACTCGTCATTTGACTTCCCTCTAAGTCTGTCACCGCATTTTCTAAAGGAAGTAGGAGCACTTAGTGATCCATAAATATTGGATATCAAGCCTAATTGAATGAAGTCCTTAAGTGGTCAAATGACCACTTGTTTTAAGTTAGTGTTGTATGCGTTAAATCGAGGTTTTAAAAGATGCGTTCATTGTAGTAATAATTCCTCAAAAATAACTCGAATAGATAAAAATTTATAACTCGGATTTACAAAATGAAGTCCAAGGTCATTCACTTGGAGCAAATATGAAATTCACGCGTTAATCTCAATATATAATGTAAATGAGCACAATTAATTACTCAAAATCTAATATGCGATGTATAGCATGAGTACACGAAGAGTAAAGAGTAATCAAGATAAAATAATGATAATTTGGATCATCAATTATAAGTCTAACATATAAAATAATTACTCAAATATAATCAAATGAAGAAGTAGATAATCAGAAATCAGACGTCTAAAAAGGCGTTGCTACAATACTCCTCTTTGATTTTCTTCTGCCTGCTTATTGCCTTCTCTTTCTCTTCTTCTTTCTCTGCGTGCACAGGCCCTCTTCCTTCTCCTTTTCTTCTACGGTCCTCCCCTTCTTTGGCTTCTGTTTCTTCTTCTCCCTTTAGCTCTCCTCCCCCTTTTTCTCTTTTCCTTTATGCACAGGGGGGAACTCTTCTTCAGATGCGACTAAGTGTTAGCCGTTACATAATAGAGCAAAACCCTCCTTAACCCCGTGCTCTCTGTATCTTTCTTCCTCTCCTCTTCTCAAGGATAACCGGGTAGTTAGGTATCGGATCAGAGTACACCCGGGACCAGGGTTGCGGGCATGGGTCGCAGCCATGGTGTGCACAGGCGTAGGTGGATAAACGGGTTGGACCAGGTCCGCATGCAAGGTGTCACGAGTGAGGCATGTGAGGGTAGCGGGGCGCCTCACCCCCCTGTGTGTCTTGAGGCACTTAGCCGTAGACACAAACTCCTCTTATCTGGGGTTACAACTCCACTGATTTCCGAGGTGGGACTAAATATCTCACCGTCTTCGCGTATCCAGCTGCAACTGAAGTTCTTCGCCAATTGGAGCACTGCTGCAGGGGGAGATCCCAATTGAAACCCTGCTTCGAAGGTTGGAGACTTTCTGCACTGTCTGGGAGTATCACCTGGAGCTACAGGTGCTGAAGAGCAAGCTTAGAGCTTACTCGAAGCTCGCCGTTAATGGCACTGGGGACCTGCTGACCTGAAACATAAAGAACGGCCTTTCGGCCCTGTCAAATGAGTTCAATAGCTTCGTCGTGGGATGGTGAACGAGGTGTAGAGCGAGGATGAGTGTAGGTGGCAAGCGGAGGTGAAATAGGTTGGAGATGATGGGTTTGTTCAGCGGAGGGTTCGGGTGGACGGTAAGGCGAATAGAGATAGGAGTTTTGTTTGTGGAGGGACGGCGATGCTTTTGGGAGTTGTGGCAAGGCGTGTGGATAAGTGTAGCAATGGGGGTGCCTCGCCGGAGGAGTGGTCGGAGACGGAGAAGACGAGGGTGATACACGGTGTCGAGGGGTTGTTCTTGATTTTTTGGGTAGGAAACTAACCTACGAGCTATAAGGAATTAATCTGACCTAAGCTAATTAGACGAAAGGGGTTGGAGAACGTCAGCTTTGATTGGCCGGCATCGTTGAAGAGAGGTTCTAGCTTTGGCGAGGAAGAACGGGAAGGAACGACACTAGCATTGGCACACTAGGGGCAGACGAAGGAGACGTAGATATTGGCGCTCCCAAGTTGGTGGTTGGGAGGCCAGAGATGACGGAGGGAGAGGCTCGCCGGAGATAAGGCAGAGCGGGGCCGGTAGAGGAGTTTTGAAGAGGGTTTTGGCCCCAAACCTTGCTGAGAAGAACAGGCAAGCCCTGGGGATCCTTATATAGGCCTCAAGGAGCAGTTAGAGCTTGGGAAGTAAGCTTTCCAAGCTTGGAAGAATCGCCGGAGTTGGAAACCCAACTCTTTGAAGGATTCACATGATACATTGGGCGATTTTTGGGACTTCGGATCTGACTAAAAAGGAAGCTAATTTCTTGACGAATTCCCTTTTCAAATCTGAGAAAGATTCGTCAAGAAATCAAAGAGATCTAACCAAATGAAGCTCGCCGGAGTTATAGGATTAGGATTCTAAGGTGGCAAGGACCTGTTTGAAGAAGAAGATGACAAAAATAGGGAGCTTTTTGTAATAAATTCAAAAGCTGAAGGGTTATTTGGGAGATTAAGAGTCAGACTTCGACTAAAATGCAAATTACGTCGAAATGATATCAGATTTAGACCAAATTTTGATACAAATCTAATTTGACCCTAAGGAATCCAATGGTAAAGTTCGATATTGATTTTGACCTAGTTTGATTAGGTTATTTATGCAAAAATTTAAATTAGGACATAAGTATGTCTGTGACACTGTTTTAAGTCAAAATAAGTTTTGATGGTTAATTCAAGGATGCCAAACCCTAGAGAATATTTTCTTATGAATTTTAGAGGGTTTAGGTGAATTTTATCCTGACCAAATCCTCAGTGAATCCCTTTAATTAACCCCTTAGAAATCCTGTGATTGTTTTGTAATTGAGCTGTACTGCTTAAAACTGCAGTTTTACCCATGTTTTCTTATTATTCTCTCAGAATGGATATGCAGTGAATTAGGGCCCTCTGGTGGTTATGTAGGAGTATTTAATGATGGAATATGATTAAATAAAGCTAAATATGACTAATGATGACGTTATAATCAGTTAGCCTTAAGTGTCTAAATGTGCACGTTAATGCTCTGTTATTTCAATTTTTTGTGTGAAAAATTGGAAAAATGATTCCAATTCGCAATCAAGCTGACACAATACTTGAATGTATTTCTGCTTTTAGGATTTACTTTAGAATGGTGTAGTTTAGTGCTTTCTTTGTAGGTATTCAAACAAGTTTGAAATGCCATAAACAAAGGAAATCAAGTTGTATTAGTGAATATATATTTCCTTTTCGATGTGGGTCTCTAAAAAATGAAAAGACTCCTTGATTGAATTAGTCCTTAAGCAGAAATCTACTACCAATGAATCTCTTTCAGGCTTTTTCGTTTTAAGTAGTGGTCCAAACAAGGCAAACAACACCACTATTGGAAGGCAAATCAAACAATGATTCCAAAAAAATCTTTTTTTTGTGATTTTAGAAATTTTTTGATATTTGTTCAGGATTTTTCTTTGTGCTAGTGTTAAAGTCTAGAAATGATACCCGAGGGTGTTTTGGACTTTTTGGTACCACCACCGGCCAACAAATTTTTTTGTAATTTTTATGTGATATGTAGAATTTCAAAGGGATTCTAGAAAGATAAATTTTACAAAAATTAGATAAGTATAAAAATTTCTAAAATTCGCGGACAATAGTAAAACAGGAAGATTAGAGGAGATCTATCTGTAGTCTACGAATTTTTAAAAATTGTATACAAATCCAATTGTTCTGAAATTTGGAACAGATATTCCTAACTTGATTTGGAATCACTAGGTGAAATTTTAAGATTTTAGGAGGCATGTGACGTTAGGGATTGATTTTTAAAGTTCGGACAAAAGTTTAGACCCAAAAATCAGAACACCAACAATTGAAGTGAAGTAGTGTTAAATGATGCAAACAAGCAAACAATGGGTTTTAATTGTCACCACTCCACTTAATTAAGATGCTTAGAATACTGAAAGCCAAGTTCAATATATTTCTAGTAGTTTTTTAGATTAGTGTGACAAGTTTGGAATTGCTAACCTGAATTTCACGAGAAGACAATGCACTTCAAGCTTCTCTAAATCCTCCTTCTTTCCTGTTACACATGCACACAAGAGAGGAAAAGAGACAAGGGGATGAGATCCACTATCAAGCAAGAGAACTAATCAAAGCAAAGCCGTACCTCTCCAGCAATGATGCTAAAAAGTGATCGGGTTTATACGTGGTTTGTAAAATGTGATTTTTATAAGTCGTTGCAATACGTAAAACCATTTCGCTTTTGACTTTATAAGACCTACATAGTGGAATATCTATGGTCATCCAACGAAGCAAATTCTTGCAATATTGATCTCTTGCATGAATATGAGAATCACCTTTCTTTTTGTATATTTGAATATAAGATTTTTAGGGTTTCTGATACAACGGGGGCAATTGCAAAACTAAAGCAGAAAACATTTAAGAACCTAATGCCTAGGTGACACAAAATGGCCTCTCTCTAAGCTCACCCTAGGCACGTGGAGGCCTAAGGTAATTAGGGAGAGGAAGTGTAAGTGCACAAAAAATAAAGCATTAGAACTTATAAGAATTGCTACAAGAATTAAAGAAGGCAAAAATTCTTTACTAAAGGGAATTATTTTTTACAAGTAGAGAAATGCTTCTACTAGAATTTGAAAGGACAAAATAAAAAAAATAAATCATTTAGATGATGATGGTGGTGAAGAAGATGAATCTCTTCTTGCTAGAAGCCTAGCTACTCCTTGGCTTGAAAGGAAGATCTCCTTTCTTGCAAAGCTCCTCCAAGTTGATGTGCTCTTCTCCTGGCAAGCCCAAGGGGGGCGTGCCTAGGCTCCTCCAAAGGTGGATGAATCCACCTCCAAATCTCTTCCAAGGGTGGGCGCGCAAAACCCTCAAGATCCTCCTCCTAGGGTAGGCGTGTACCACCCTCAAGATCATCCTCCTAGGGTAGGCATGTACCCTAGGTCTTCTCCCTTGCATGGCTTCTCCCTTTGGTTGGCGTGGACAAAAGAGAGAAGAGAAGAGGGGAAGGCACCAAGCGGACAAAGTGTCACCTTGATCTTCTTCTTCTCCAAGTATAGGTAGAAATTATGTAGCCAAAAGTGCCTTAATGGTGGTGGGTGTTGGTCTTTTTATAGGAGTGGAAGGGGGTAAGGGGACTAGGGTTAACGGTTGATGGTTGATGGTTGTAAGGTTAGGTGCCGTGTAGGATATGTGTAAGGTTAGGATGGTATTGTAGGGTGGTGGTTGGTGAATGGAGGGTGGATATAAGGTGGCATCAAAAAAAGAGGTGTATGGAGGGGTGGTTATGGTGGGTTTAAGTGGTGTTGGTGCCACTTTAGGATGGTTAAGGGAGAGGGTTAGGTGGCGCCAACATAGGAAGGGTTAGGATAGGTTGTGCTGATTGGGTGGTGGTGATTGAAGGTGGTGTTGGCGCCAACATGAAGGGGTGTGGGTAGGAGCTTTTGGCGCCAACTAGGGGTGGTTTAGGGTTGGTTAAAAGTGGAGTTAGGTGGTTAAGGTTGGTGCCACATAAGGCTTCTAGAAGGGGCTTATGTGTAGGGTGTAGATAGCCTTATGTGGTGATGTGTAAGGTGGAGATTTAAGGGGTGGTTGGTGCCATTTGAATGGGTGTGTGTGGGTGGTTTTGGCGTCAACATGAAGAGGTGTGAGGGGGTGGTGGTTGATGAGGGTTGGCGCCAAAAGTAGGTGGGTTAGGTTAAGGTTTAGTTAGGGTTAAGGGGAAAGGGCAGACGGCCACAGAGTTGGAGTAGGTTGGGAGCTAAGCTTAGCTAGCTTAGCAAGAAGAGTAGAGGTGAGGGAGCTTAGGGTTTGAGGAAGAAGGAGCTAGGGAAAAATTTCTGGGTCTATATTGATGCTATACTGGAGCTAAAGAGCTAAGGGAGTCTTCGTGAAGATTCAACTACTAGCTTAGCTAACTACTTCTCAGGTTAGTAGCTAAGCAAGGATAGTTGAGTTGATATGAGCTGACTTCAACCTAACTGGAGCTACGTTGAGCTAGTTCTAACTTTGATGGAAACTCTTGAGCTAGCTTAGCTACTAGTTGACAAGTAGTAGCTAAGCTAGGAAGAGTTAAGTTGCAATGAGCTAAAGAGAGCTAGAGAGAGCTAGCCCTAAGCTGATGTCAACTTAGTTGAGTTAGCTATAGCTCCCAGTGAACCGAACAGAGCTGAAATGAACTAGACTCAACTAAGTTGAGCTAGATCTAAGTTGAATTGAGCTGATGTCAACTTAGTTGAGCTAGTTATAGTTCCCAATGAACTGAATGGAGCTAGCATAAACTAGACTCAACTAAGTTGTGTTGGATCTGAACTAGGTTAAGCTAGGATGAGTTGCCCTGAGCTGCCATTCTACCAAGATAAGTAGAATGGAGCTAAATGGAGCTAACCCTAGGTCAGGTAAGCTGGTATTCAACTACGTGGAGTTGGATCTAGCTAAGTCCCAGCTAAAATGAGCTCCTTCTTCAACATTTTCCTTAATGAGTGTCAGGGTTTTAGGGTTCTACTTATCTGTTTTAACCCTAACACTCAAATAAACATATTAAAAATAACAAAACAAAGCAATGCATGCCTAACCAATGTGACACCAAAATGCAGCCCAAAAACTCGTTTATGGAGTTCAAATCCTAAGAACTAGTTTTGTTTTAACGCATAAGAATGATGATAAACTGACGTTTACCACGAGATCCCAGAAGGTACGATCGAAATTTCTCCAGGTTGAAGACAACAACCTAAAGATCCTTCTCAATAATCGTGTAATTACATTGGGCTTCGTCCAACATTTTACTCACATAATAGATCACTACGGGTTTGCCGTCTATTTTCTGACCAAGGATTGCCCCCACAACATAATCTGAAGCATCGCACATGATCTCAAAGTTCTATTCAAGTCTTGGGTGGGTTGGGTAGCAGTAGAAAGCTGCCTCGAGACTTTCAACTCAAAAATTCAAAAAAAATAGAAAAAGAAAAGAAAAAGAAAAGGATCCTTTTGCTTTCAGATAAGGCGAGGGCTTGAGCAATTTGCATTTTGGCAGACACTCAGGCGTTGTTGTGTCTTTGTAGTTCAGGTCCTTAGCAAAAATTTCATAGTGTTGGAGAATAACTCTTACCCAAGAAACCCAATCCTAATTCTTTTATAAATAGCATATAGTTTTGCTTGGGCTAACAAAAGATAGGCATGGGGGTGTGATGTGTATGCATCTAAGTAACCTAAAATGTTTATTTATGTTGCGAGAAAATCCGTCAACAGATAATTTTACCGAAACTCAAAAAATTCTAGGTCGCATACAAGGAGGCTACGTCGATTTGAAATCCACGATTATATTTTTGTAATTTTTTGTTTAAAGGTGAGATAATCACAACGAATCGATATTGTACTAGAAAGAGAGAACAAAACACTTTATAATATGGATAAAATTTTTATAACTCGAAAGTGGGGAATATTACAACTAGAAAGCAGTAAAGAAAAGGGAGATGAGAAATTATCCTTTTCATCAGCTGCTTGGAGTACGAGCCACAACGGACGACGCCTGGAAAACGTAGAGCGGAGACAGAAAATGGAGAACAAAGCTAGAAGAATAGGGGGCGAAACAGGACGTCATCGTCATGAGATCCACTTCCAGAATGGGGGTGAGAAGACAACCAGGGGAGCTCCACGAACGGGATTAAAGGTGGACAAAATTTTTGCTTTTAACTTTAGAGGAGCATCCCAAATTTGGAACAAGTTTCTTTAGAGCCCTGGACAGAGAGAAGTGAAGGGATGAAGAATTCGAGTCGTAAGGGTGGCCTTTTATAGATGCGAGAGTTGAGGGCAAAAGAGACATTTTCAAGCTTTAAAGCATTCATTTCAGTGTCTTTAGTGACGTTTATGACCGTCACTGTAGCTCCGACGTGGCTGAAGACGCATGCACGCCCCCCACCTCCTCGTCATTAGTCGTTCCAACACTCAACCACGTTCAAAAAATCCTCAACCGTCCGATCGAGATCGGACGGCTTAAAATCAATCTCGCCTGCACCTTCATTTATTGCGCCTCATCGTGCGCCTACGTCTGATCGGGCGTTCAAATGCACGTCCGATCTCCCGTGTGTGATCTGCACACTCTGGGGATGCCACATCGCCACTTCTTGCCCACACGATCTCCATTTGACGGTCGAATTGAGATGTTGCTGCGCTCGCGCCTTGATTTGAGGCTAGTAGGGGATTGAACGCGCGTCGTGGAGTTACGCGTGGAGGCGTTCTCCACTGCGCTATCTTCGTGGATTGACGCAGAGATCATTTGACCATTGCACCCTCTCAACCGTTGGATCAAGATCCAATGGTTGAGATCTCGCCTCAGAGAAGAGATGTTGCATCCGGTTTGGGTGGCTATGTTGGCATCACGTGGTGCCACCATGACTGTCCATCTTCTGTGTCATGTAGATGGCTCCACAGATGTCGGATTGGATCAAACCCATCCGTCGTTGAGCTGGCATCGTCGATCCGAACCCATCCGTCATTGAGCTGTCATCTTCGCCTCTTGACCTCTGATCTTTCTCGTACTGCTTCTGATTCTACGGAAGTTAGATTGGGGCTATCTTAGAGTCGTTGAACTCCAATCATCTCCCTGATCAGGCCCGTACGGTTGGATCTTCTATTCGATGCCCCAATTAAATATAGCCTATCCCCGACCACCAAAAAGAGTAAATTGCTATATAATTTACACTTTGACCTAAATGCATGATGATGCATGTTATGCAAAATTTACAATGTATGATGCATCTACGATACTAAGAACATGCATAAATTAACATTTTATGCTATTCAGATGCAAGCACATCAATCATGCATTTAGGTCAAATTGCACAAATCGTATAACAATTTGCTCTTTTTGGTGTTCAGGGAAAGGGTGATATTTAATCAAGGCCTCAGATTGAGGATCCAACCGTACGGATCTAATCAGGGCAATGATTAGAGTTCAACAACTCCAAGATCGCACCAATCAGACCTCCGTAGCATCAGACGCAATCAAAGAAAAATATGAGATGAAGGGGGCAAGTGGTGTAAATCCGTACTTCAGATGACAAATCCGACCGCACAGATGGATTCGGATCGACGTTCACAGGCCAACGACGTGAAAATCGATCCAATCCAACATCCGTGGCACCATCTACAAGTCAGAGAAGATGGACGACCAAGATGACGTCACGTGGCGCCATCTCTGCCACCTAAACCGCCCAAGGATTGCCGCTACTTTCTCTCCTCAACCGGCCATCAGATATGAGCCGTTGGATCTTGTTCCAACATCCATGAGCGCGTGCACCTTAGTTGAGAACGCGCCACAAAGAGCGGCTTGGTACGTTGGGCGAGCATCTCCTCACGAGGTCGAGGTTGCGGGGACGAGCTCGCATGCGCCTCAAATCGAATGCGTGAGCAGGTGTGAGTGTGAGTAGGTGTGGGAAGAGGATGCGGTATTGCGGTCAAACAATGAGAGGCAGGGGGAGTCGCCAGACGTCAAGGAGCACTTCAGCCGAGAAAGAAGAGAAGAATTGGTGTTTCTGACCGAATTCGAGCGCGAGAGGTTCGATATGATCTTAAGGTCATTTTATAGGTCATCAGAAGGCGAACGAAGCTTGAGAATCAAGCTCCCAAGCTTGGAAAGCTTCGTCGGAGAAGGAAACCCAAAATTCAACTGATTCGCATGGCATTTTGGGCAAGACTTGGATGGAGCCCAAGATGTGGCTCAAATGGAAGGCAACTTCGTCAAGAATCTGAGTATCTATTTTGGGACTATTTGATTGAGAATTGAGCGAGAAATCCTCGCTCGATCTCAACGGTGAAGCTCAAAGTTGCTTTTAAGAGGACCTATCTGCGAAGACGATGAAGTTAGGGGCCTGTTTGTAAGGATTTTGAAAGTTAAGGGCATACGTGAAATCAGATAGCACCAAGTTACAAACTAAGTCAAGGCAATCTCAGATTGGACCCACATTTTAAAATAAACCTAATTTAAATCCAAGGAATCCAATGGTGAAGTTGGATTTTGATTTTGACCTCGTCTAATTGGGTCATTTATGCAAAAATCCAAATTAGGGCAAATGCTAGTTTAATACTCTGTTTTGGGTCAAGATGGGTTCTGATGGTCAAATTAAATGTACCAAATCCTAGAGAGTGTTTTTCTATGAATTTTAGAGGATTTTAGGTAAATTTTACCTTGACCAAAACCTCAGTTAATTAAGCGAATTTGGTTTTATTATTTCAGAAATCATTTAATTCTCAAAACACGTGCAAACCCTTTTCGGTCTGTTCCAACTCAGTTGTTAGCCTTTTAGGATCATTTGACCCTTAATTAACCCCTGAGAAAAATCCGTAGTTGTACTGCATTCATGATATGATGATAAAATTACAGTTTTAATCTTGATTTCTTGTCTTTCCTTCAAAATGATTATGCAGTGACTTAAGGTTCTCTGGCAGTTATGTAGGAGCATTAATGACTTAATTAGATCAAATTAATCTAGTTATGACTCATGATGATGTTCCCATTACTTATCCCGTTAGTGGAGCTCCCGTGGTCTTCTCGCCCCCGTTCCGGAAGTGAATCCCACGACGCCACCCTACCTCACCCCTGGTTCTTCCCGATCCGTCCTCTGTCATCCATCTTCGCTCTCCTTCCAGGCGACGTCCGTCCAATTCGCCCTCCAAGCAGCCGTCGAGGAAGATAATTTCCCTCTCCCTTCTCTTTATCGCTTTCTAGACTAATTTTCCTGCTTACTAGTTGTAGTTGTAATAACATTATTTTGATTATAAAAGTTGTTCTCTCTCTCTCTATATCCCTCTCTCTCTCCCTCTTTAGTTATCGTGTTTATATCTCAAGTAGAATAAAATCATTGTGATTATCTCATCTTTAAAAAAAAGTACAAAAAAATATAATTGTGGATTTCAAATCGCAGTCATTCATTTGTTCATGCGGATTTAAATTTTTGAGGCATATTTAATTTGTTCTATCTGGTTCATGCGAGGTACCTCTAAGAGAATCGTCGCACTTGCCTCAGCATCTTTGCATTGTGGACCTTGGGCCACACAATTGATCAGGAGACATCTTGCATTGTGGACCTGCGAGGAGGAGCTTGGCATCTTGGTGGACCTTATCGCCACCAATCCAAAAAGGATTCTTGACAAGAGCTTCATATTTATTTTCCAATTAGAGAGACTTAAACTTTAGGATTTCCTATATTCATTATTTGGGACCCTTGTTATGGGGTCATATTTTTAGGGGTTTGTACCCCAATTTTGTTTCAGGCCCATGTTGGGTAATCTTTTTGGGAGTTTGTTCCCATTTATTTAGGCAATGGTTTTTCTTTTTCTCTTGTGGAGTTTATCCTTTCTTGTTTGCGCTTAAGTAGTGTAGGAAAAAAAAAAGCACGAGTTACTTGCTAGAAGCTGCCTACCCCTAGGTCGATCATTTAGGATTGTATGAGCAACATCTAGACTTTATTTTCTGTATTGCGTACATTCTCGCACTGTTGATTGTTGGAACCAACATACGCATCCTCTTTGCATCTAGATGTTGATCAAGCATTTGCATTTGAACTTAATTCCTAGACCACATAATTTGTCTTGAAATGATCTAACAAGTAATCACATTAAATTTCTGAAAAGGACTAATAAAAGCATTTGCATTTGAACTTAATTCCTAGACCACATAATTTGTCTTGAAATGATCTAACAAGTAATCACATTAAATTTCTGAAAAGGACTAATAAAAGGAGGAATACATTAAAACCAAAGGAGTTCATTTGAGATATTATGCTACAATTCAAAGCAAAAAAAAAAATTCGGTGAACGCACAAGTGTATGACATTTTTTTTTTGCACTGAAGCACGCACTCTAGACACTCCTAGCTTAGAACCTCTAGGAAAGAGCCTCCTATTGCTGGACACTAAGGTGATCCAAACTATATACCAAAAGTAAGGTTTCCTCTAAACCTTGCTAATTGAGGGTAATTAAGAAACACCGCAAAAGCAACGCTTCAAAGGAAGGGCTTGGCCCAACTTGCATCCCTCTTTGCCGTATTTGGAAGTGACTAAACTTTTTGATCTTTAGGGAGGATCTTTAAAGTTACAGTTAAGACTTTATTAAGGCATTCCGTAGGTTGACAATAGCTGCGTAATTGATAAGGCAATTTATATTGTCACCTACAATCTGAACTAAAGTCGTAAGCCTAAATCTGTAAAGACTTAATAAGCCCTTTTGAATTATGCTTTTAGTACATGCTTGGTAGGCGATCTCTTGGGAGACAACCTGTGTTTGATCTAGAACCTGAAAGAATCCTACGAAGAAACCACCCAAGGGAAGAAATGGCTGGTAAAAGGAGCCTTAAGGAATATTTCATTCTGACCAATCACCCTGGCTCTGCACTACGTAGGCCTAGAGGGGATAATCCCTTTGAGATCGAAAGCAGTACTATATCCTTGTCGCCCTCCTTTTATGGTACTGCTAGGAAAGACCCCCACATGCATACAGAGGAATTTACCAAGGTCTGTTCCACGGTGAAGCTGCAAGACGTTCCTGATGATGCCTAAATGCAGACCCACTTTCCTTCCTCCCTCAAGGACAAGGCCAAGTATTGGTATCATACCCTAGATGGTATTAACACTTGGGATGCCTTGAAGGAGTTTCTGAATAAGTACTTCCCCATGAGAAAAACTAATCACTTTCGGAGGGAAATTGTGTTTTACTCAAAAGAATAGGGAAGTTTTCCATGATGTGTGGCAGTGCTTTAATGACCTTTTGAGACTTTACCTGCATCACCAGGTGCCCAGGTGGCAACTAGTTGAAAGGTTCTACACTGGACTTAGTGATTTGCACAGGCAGACTATGGATGGAGCTTGTGTAGGAACCTTTCTGTCTAATACTGAGGATGAAGCTTGGAATCTGCTTGAAACTTTGAGTGAGAATTCTATTCATCTGAATTCTACCTACTTGGATAGAAAACCCACTCTCATGCAAATAAAGATGGAGGCAAATGAGGTCAGGGACACCCAGAATTTAGCCTACCAGAACCAATTGCTGAATCAAAATATGGAAAGGCTTATGTTGAGCCTGGGCCAATTCATGCCTAGTACCTCCACATCCCAAGCTTCAGAATGCTCCGTTTTCCAAGGCAATACACACGCCACTGTGGATTGCCACTTGGCCTTCCAATTCCCTGAGCTTGTATAGGACCCGAATGTTGCCCAAGAATTTCGTCCCAAACCTCGTAATGACCCTTTTCCCAACACTTCTAACAAGGGATCGAGGAACCACCCAAACTTTTCATGGAGATAAGAGAATGTCTCAAATTCAGAGAATTATAAACAACCCTTTCAAAACCAACAAATGAACCAACCTCAGACCTTTGCCCAACCAAAGACCTCTAAGACGGATAAATTGAAGGCAATGTTGAGAACTATGCAAGAAAGTTAAAGTGTCATCATCCAATGTCATGACAAGTCTATACACGAAATGAAATCATGTATAGGACACCTTGTAAAGGCTGTTAGACAGAGGGAGACTGGAAAGCTTCCCAGTGCTGTTGAGGGGAATCCAAAAAGGAAAGGGATTGTCTTTAGGGAGCAAGCCCAGGCGGTAACTTTTCTAAAGAGTGGGAAAAAAATTTCCAAACCTGATGCTCCTGTAGTCTTGCCTTCTAAAAAGCGATCCACCCCGACATTCGCCCCCATCGGAGAAGAGTTGCCCAACTCTCCACTTCAAATCACCTCACCGGAAGAGGTCCCCGCTCCCCCCCTTACTCGACATAACAACCCTTCCACCCAAAGACCGTAAGTGCCCTTTCTAAAGCTCTTATACACCTCTTGCCAAGCTTCTGCTGGCTAATCTAAAGCCAACGATAGGATGGATGAAATCATGGAGACTTTCAAGCAAGTGTAGATTAACTTGACTTGGCTTGAGGCTATCAAGCAGATCCCGTCCTATGCCCACTTTCTAAAGGACCTGTGCATGAGAAAGCGGCAATCTAAGAAACAAGTCCAATCAAAAGTTGTCTTGCCTGATTCTATTAGCTCAATAGTTCAACATGGCACACCCCTGAAACTTAAAGACCCAGGAGGCCCGTACATCTCAGTGGTCATTGGTGACCTACATATAGATGAGGTGCTACTTGATCTGGCTGCGGAGGTAAACATCCTCCCAAGCTACGTGTATGAACTTGGAGGAAGCAATCTGAAGCCTACCCCGGTAATCCTCCAAGTTGCAGACCGATCACTCAAGACACCACGAGGATTGCTAGAAGATGTCCTCATGAGAGTGGACTTCTTCACCATTGACGTTTTTGTTTTGTGCACAGACCCTACCAACAAGCCTTGCAACTTCACCATGCTTCGATCAACTGCAATACTGGGTCATTAAAAATGAGCTTTGAGAACAAGAAAATCTGACTTAATGTGTTTGATGCTTATAAACAAGCCAGGCTTGAGAACTGTTTCCAAGTTGAGGTGGTAGATGAGCTGATTGAAGGGACAACCCTTGCAATTTTATGTGATGACCCCCTTCAGCATGTCATGCTAAATGAGCATTCCCATCTCTTGGAGGAATGTGAAGGGAATATACTAGAACTTGAGGAGTTGTTTGGTGTTTCTGCTGAGTTTCTTTCTCCATCATCTCTGCCTAAGGTAGATCGGCTACCTGAGGTGGGGACATCTATTATGAAACTCTCAACCATACAAGCCCCCGACCTTGAGCTAAAACCCCTCTCGGACACTCTTGAGTACGTCTTCCTAGGTGCCAATGATATGCTCCCCGTTATCATTTTAGCTGTGCTATCTAAGGCACAGGAGGGAGCCCTGATTGAATGTTTGTCTAGGCACAAGGAAGCTATTGCTTGGTGCATCGCTGATATTAAGGGTATATAATCTACCCTCTGCATGCATCACATTTACACTGATGATTCCATCAAGCCATTTAAGGACATGCAGAGATGTCTTAACCCCAATATGAGGGAGATTGTTAAAAGAGGAATTTTGAAGTGGTTGGATGCTGGGATTATAGATCCCATTATGGATAGTAAATGGGTTAATCCTATCCATGTGGTGCCAAAGATGGCAGGATTTACTGTGGAAATTAACGACCAAGGAGAACAAGTGGTGACTAGACCCTCAACTGGATGGAGGGTCTACATTGATTACCACAAGCTGAACACAGCTACTCAGAAAGACCACTCTCCTTTGCCTTTTATTGACCAAATTCTCGAAAAATTAGCAAGGAATAAGTACTATTACTTTCTCGATGGATATTCTAGGTACAACCAGGTTGCGGTCTACCCTGATGACCAGGAGAAGACTTTCACGAGTCCTTACAATACCTTCGCATTCAGGCGAATGTCATTTGGACTATATAATGCACCGACGACTTTCCAGCGGTGTATGATGTCCATTTCCTCGGACATGATTGACGAGTGCGTTGAAGTGTTTATGGATGATAGTTGAAATATTTAAATAGTGTGGAAGCATAAATCAAAGCAATAAGACAATCATGGAACGCTTGGGTTTACGTGGAAACCCCACTCATGAGGAGCGAGAAGAAAACCACAGGAGAAGCACCCTATGAGAGTGTTTTCTCTATATTTCATCTCAAGAATAAATGGGAGTATATGCCTATTTATAGTCCATCACTCACACACAAGATACACGCTTTCCAATGTGACACTAAATAACCACTCAATTCTCTCAACACTCCCCTTCAAGCTGGAGCATAGAATATTCAACTTGTAACACAAAGAAACCCACTCTACACAGGCGAGAACAAAGGCTGGAGCTGCTGAAAGATTTGTGGCTGTCTCTGAAGACCTAGTGCCGATGGCACCCAATTCAGTATCCCTAAAAAGGGACTTCCTCTGATGACCTCGAAGCTGCATCTCTCGCATAGAAACAGAGTGGGCCCTTCCTCTAAAGACCAAGAAAATGGATCTCCCTCTCTTTAGAGACATCAAAACTCTGGACCTCCTAGAGTTTAGTTTCTCATGTGGAGATCAGCTACTAAATAAGTCCGTAGTAGTATCCGATGTCACATCAACTGTTGAAGGATGCTATCATGCCTTGAGACTACAACAAAAAGACTATCAAAGGAGCGTGATTACAACAAGTTCCCACACTCCTCCCTTTCTCCCATACTCATATGAGAGAAAAATAATAATGACGAGAAGAAAATAAAACAATAAAAACTGAAGAAGACTTCTCTATATCTTCTCTCAAACATGAACTTCATTTTTTTATGATCATTCTTTTCATCATTATTTTGATTTTTTTTTCAATTTTTCCCTATATCTTTTTTTTCCTTTTCTTCACTTTTTTCTTTCTCCATTTTGTTTTTTTTTTCCTTTTTCTCATTTTTCCTCTCCTACCTTTTTCTTACTTTCCTCTATTTCCTTTTATTCCTTTCATTTGATATCTTTTTTTTATAGTTTGCTTGGCCCAGTACCCCTTTATTTTGTTTTACAAAGCTGCGGACCTAATGAAAGACCAAGAGAAATAAAAATAGGGGTCCTTTGGGATAGTATATAGGAAAGCGTGCCATTTACTCATTGAACTTTGGCTTATCCGAAGTATCAACATGGATTTTCTGAATTAAGTGAGCTTAAGCCGGGTAAGGAACGACTTCCTGAATTAAGTGAGCTTGAGGAGTTGAGGAATAATACTTATGACACCTCTCAAGCCTATAAGGAGAGAACTAAGATCTTGCATGATAAGTATATCCTTAGAAAGACCTTTGAGCTCAACCAACAAGTCTGACTTTTCAATTCCAGACTTAAGCTTTTTCCAGGGAAATTCAAATCTCGTTTAGATGGGCCATACATGATCACTAAAGTGTTTCTGAATGGGGCAGTGGACATCAAGAGCGCCTCCTCAGCAACATCCTTTACCGTCAATAGCCAACGGTTGAAACTGTATATTACTTTGGATGTCTATCTGGTTAACGAGGCCACTCTCGAGGAGCCTTAGCTCCCATCATTCTCCACCCCAGGTAACATCTTCCCTTGGCTATTTTACTTCCAACGAGGACATTGTTTAAACCAGGCATGGGGGGAAAGGACCTGAGGCATTTGTTTATAGCATGTCTACATTTTGCATTTATGCATGCATATTGCATTCAGAAAAAAAATAATTTAGGCCATGTTGTCGTGCTTAACGAGCTGGGCTCTACATCTTTAAGCATAAGACCAAGACTTTAGGTTTACTTAGCTGACTCTAGGTGCCTAATTATAGGAGCTAGGGTTGAACTACTGACTTTAGAACTCTAGGATCCGTTTGGACTTAAAAACTCAAGTAGGAGTTAAGTTGTGAACCATTCCTCAAGAGGTTGAGGAAGGAAAGCTAAGGATTGAGTTAAAGGCTAGGCAGTACCTCGTGTCTTTTTCTACCTTTTGGTTTACGGATTTTCGTAACCTAAACATCCACATCACACACACTTGGTCTTGTGTAAATAGTGATCACCTTAATTCCTCTCTTAAAGAAAATTTGGTTCTCTTAGTTCTAACTTAGGAGAAGCTTGAAAACATAACTTGATTGGATGGGTAACATCTTCCCTTGGCTATTTTACTTCCAACGAGGACATTGTTTAAACCAGGCATGGGGGGAAAGGACCTGAGGCATTTGTTTATAGCATGTCTACATTTTGCATTTATGCATGCATATTGCATTCAGAAAAAAAATAATTTAGGCCATGTTGTCGTGCTTAACGAGCTGGGCTCTACATCTTTAAGCATAAGACCAAGACTTTAGGTTTACTTAGCTGACTCTAGGTGCCTAATTATAGGAGCTAGGGTTGAACTACTGACTTTAGAACTCTAGGATCCGTTTGGACTTAAAAACTCAAGTAGGAGTTAAGTTGTGAACCATTCCTCAAGAGGTTGAGGAAGGAAAGCTAAGGATTGAGTTAAAGGCTAGGCAGTACCTCGTGTCTTTTTCTACCTTTTGGTTTACGGATTTTCGTAACCTAAACATCCACATCACACACACTTGGTCTTGTGTAAATAGTGATCACCTTAATTCCTCTCTTAAAGAAAATTTGGTTCTCTTAGTTCTAACTTAGGAGAAGCTTGAAAACATAACTTGATTGGATGAGTTCCCGCCGCACAAGAGGTGGAGTATATACTAACCTTGATGACACGATGATAACATGTCACCTCCTCAGTGCATATCTCCTACGATATTCATCCTACTGGGGCATATAAGCACATTATGCGGTTCAGGTACCATGGGCGACCCTATCTCGAAGTGCCAATTGCCATAGGCTTGAATTCACTTAAGAAATATATGGGCGACACTATCTCGAAGTGTCAATCGCTAGGAGTTCTTGAGGTCGCTATGGGCAGTGCTATCTCAAAGCATCGAAAGCCAGGCACCCTTCGAGGTTCGGTGATGGGGACAATGAGTCCAACACAGACCGCATTGATAGCTGATATAAGGTTAGACTTAGAGGAATCATACAAATATATATATATATATTAGAAAAAATCCCTCTCACTCTCTTTCTAGGTTGGCAATCATACCAACCTCAAATAAATCAAATAAATGCACATGCACGGATGCTTTAATCTCTAAGACCAAAAAATACTAGGATAGAGATAGAAATCAAAGAAACCTATGCCAGTAACTTGTCCTTAGCTGACCTAATCTGTAACTTAACAACTACTCAGGTACCTTATGATCTAGAGTAAGATAGTTCAACTTAATTTCTATAAAAAGGTCAATTGAGTTAGCTTAGATAACTTGGAGTATTAAGTCATGCTTGAATTTGCTAAGGACAAGAAAAAATTAGGCATGGGGGCATTCGATTAGCCCATATTTGTGGGATATTTAAGTATGTTAACGTCGAGACATTAAGATAATTGTAACATTTATTTAGTATGCATGAGGATGTAAATATATTAATTACAGATTTTCTTCATGAATCTTATTTATATGTAAATTAGATTTTTAATTAGGATAGCATGCATTAGCTTAGTTTTTAAGTAAGTTTGCAGTTTAATTTAGTGTGCATTCGATGTATTACATGCATTTTAGGTATTCTATGAGATTTTCCACAAAAATAATCAATCATTTAATTATTTATTTTTCTTCTTTTCGTTTTTTTGCTGGGAATCCATGGCCCTCTTTGCAATAGCTGTGCATCCATTAAAGATCGACATTCAAGGAGCAATCTTCTCATCCTAGCAAGGAAGGAGCGGGAGAAGTGGATTTAGTCGTTGCTTCCTCCAACGTGCCTTCCCTCCTACCTTCATTTCAAAAACTCCTCAATTGTTATAAGAGGAAGTGAGAGGCATGTAAGCACCTCTATTTTGATGCACCAAAATTATGTTTATTGCTAAAACTGACATTTCAGGACTATCTTGGATTGAAGTCTCAGTTCAGGACACAAGTTAAGATAGTTGTTGATGTACGTCTTTTTCATTTATTTGAGTCTAGAACTTTATTGTAAGGAACCTCAAATAAAACTCAAAAACGATTTTGTCGAGAATTTTTTCAAAACCTAATTTTAGGGTTATTGATCGACCAAACCTATTAAATGATCGACCAAAATACTTTGATCGACCAACCTACTTATTTGTTTGATCAAATCAGTTCATTTTAAGAAGTTCACAAAAATCCTCTTGATCGACCAACCAAGTTAATTGATCGACCAACAAGTAATCGACCAACATCCTTAATTGATCGACCAAATTACTTTTTAATTGACCAATTAACCTTAATTGATTGACCAATTTTGTTTCCTATTCAAGCAAAACCTTTTGTATAAAGAGGTCGTACGCAACCCATTCATATACAATGTTTAATAAAAACACCATTGAAAATTAGATCTTCTCATGCTTATTGCAAAAGGCTTTCACGTCTCGTTCTTCACACTCTTCAAAAGCACGATGCCTCGAACCTCTGCGAAAAATTAGATCATTTATTGAGGTTTCATAGAATTCATTTCATTGTTATTTTATTTTGTTGCTTTTGATTTACGAATCCCAATCCTGTTTGGAAGATCCGTGGTTTTTGCTTCTCTTCAGGATAAAAGAGAAGGATTTGTAAGAGGTTGCGCCACATTCATTCAAGTAGTGCGAATAGTGGATTGACTAGCTTATACTAGTCAGAAAAATCTTAAACTGCGAGGCTTAGGTAGTGGTTTTTACCCGAATTGGGTTTCCACTATAAATCAGGTGTACTCTATGCATGTATCTCTATTGTCTTATTTTTTAATCTGACTCCTAATTTTTTAAAGCAATACTATTCATCCCTCCCCTCTAATATGTACTTGCAATCCACAGGATACTTTCTAACCCTCAAGGCAACCATGCTCGGAAGGCTACCATCCCACCTCTTTCACTACCGTACAGAGAATTCAAACTCATCCTCTCATCACCACCGGCCTCAACCGCGGTGGAGCATCACCACCGTGGGCGTGTAGGGTAACAGCCTGCACTGCCATCGCAAAGCTTCTCACTACAACCTCACTGTGCCCCCTGTTCATCGTAGACCACCTTCACCACCACCTCCACACTCGTTCCCCAACAACCCAACAACACCACAGTGACCACCACAACCACCTCTACCATCAACACGACCCCACCTCATCCTGTTCTTCATCTTCTTGATCTTTCATGTGAAGAACAAAACCCACTACCACCTTTTTATTTTACCACTATTCATCTTCTTCCGCGTGCTTAATTGTACAACGATCATAGACCCTAATTCACTTGAATTAAGTTAGAACCTAACCTAATTTAGGCATTTTGCAAACATACGTATCATACTTTGCATCATAGTTGATTTACTGATTTTGTAAATAATAATGTCGTATTATGTTCTAATTGAGAGATATTAACAATTGCAGGTAATCTAAAGCTGCAGATTGTTGGTGCTAAAGCACCACGATCGTTTGTTTTGATAATAACAAAACACGTGTCATTTAATATTTGCACTTGGAGTCTTAGATTTCAGGACAATTGCAAATGAACACGTGATTAGACGAAGTTCGAGCTCGCATCCAGGATGGATTGGAGGAGCTTCATGGAGAATAGAAGAGATTCGCGAGGAGAGATATATTTAAGAAGGAGATGACGAATAGGATAGATTTCCTTCACTTGTACTCGTATTTTTCGTTTCTTTTGTTGCTCTTTATTTTTGTTACTTAGATTCATGTTAAAGAGCCTCAAAGTACCCTAACAGTAGTCCTAGGAACACCGGCACAACCCTAGGACACTTAGGTTTTCTGTAGAAAACTTAGAAAACCAATATAGGGTTCAAACAACATTTCCAGGCATCTAATTCCAAAATCAAATGTCTGATAATGTGTTTTAAGACGTCCGACTGTTGATTCAGACATCTGATAACATGTAGGCTAGACTTAGTTCTGTCTGATGAAATCAAATGTCCAGACCTTAGTCCAGACGTCTTAGAAGACGTCTGATGGACTTACCAGACGTCCAATTAGTGGACCGTTGGCTGGCTTCACAAACACAGCAGAATATGACCGTTAGAGACTTATCAGACATCCATAGGCCTTTCCAGACGTCTGATAATTGACCGTTTTGCCTCGACTGACCCGAAAATCCCTTCTCAGAGATTTTCTAGCCGTTGCAAATCCATTCCGTAGAAAAAGTAGGTTTCCAAATGTCCAGACATAGTGCCAGACGTACTGTATGTCGTCTAATAGACTTGCACTAGAACTCTGTTTAGATCTGATTCAAGTCAGGAAGAAACCCGCCTAAAATCAAACATCTGATGTTGTTCCTAGACGTCTTAAAATGATCTTCCAGACGTCTGATGCCAGAATTAGACGTCTGATAACCCTGTCAATGCAATCATTGTTCCTGATTTCGGCCCGATCCTCATGGGCTTTGCACCCAACGGCTATGGAAGCTTTCCTAAGCCTTCCAAAGCCTTCCTAAGGACTCTATAAATAGAGGGGAGCCCTTGCACACCAACATACACCTAAGCAACATACTTTCTACTCTTTTGTGTCCAAGAAAAGCTCTTGCTCTCTAAGCTTAAGTTCCATCATACAAAGAGCCAAATTCCCTTTGCGCACCCGCTCTCCCGCCATAGTTCATGAAGAGTGACATTGCGCCGTCGCGTGGCTCACGCACCTGCGTCATCAATTCAACGCACTCCTTGCAAAGGGGAGTTTCCTAATTCCTATAGAAGCTAGGTTTAAAATTACTTTGTTGGCTCTATAGGATTAATTGTTATCTTTGTTATTTGGTTAGGTATTCGCTTTACGAATTCCCGTCTCCTTCATGGGACAAAATCCTTCTTGTGAAGAGAAGGGGTTGAGGAACGCTACCCTTGCACTTGTAGCGTGGCTGTAATTGAGGTTGAATCACCCTTGTTTAAAGTGATTCGTTTAGTGGATTTGATCAACTTGGTTGATCGAAAAATCCTAACTCGAGAAGGTTAGGTGGTGATTTTCACCCAGTTTGGATTTCCACCTAAAAATTATTGTGTACTCGTGTGATTGAATTTTTGCTGAGATTGTTTATATTCTATTCCGCAATTTATTACGTCACCCCTCCTGATAGGGAAGAATCTACACAGATGATCGGTCCAACCATATGGATCTACTTAGAACGACAACGGGAGCCCCATGCTTCTAAAATCGCATCGATCAGACTCTTGTAACATCCTATGGAATCCACAAAAGAGCAAGAGCCAAAAGGTAAATAGAAGAAAATTCAGACCTCAGATGATAAACTTAACTGCACGAATGGATCCGGATCAACGATCGCAGTCCAACGGCTCAACAATCATATCAATCAGAAGCCTACATCATCATTTACAAAAGAGAGAAGATGCACGGCCATGATGGTGCCACCATGATGTGCCACGTGGCATCATCACAACCACCCCTCACACCAGCCCCAACTCCTGAAGGCATCTCGCCACGCATCTCAGGCCACTGGATTGCTATCCAACATGACTAGGAGGATGGCCACCGGATTGCTATCCATCCGCATCTCAGGCCATCGGATTAATGGCTAGGAGAGGAATAACCACCACGTCTTCTCCGACGCCGGTGAGGTTATCTCCAAGCCTAAAATAGGATTTAGACATCATCTAAACCGATGGATGAAAAGGGGATGACGTCGGATTGGCGGAGATCAGGCGGTGGACGCACCTTCAGTCGCCAACCGTCCAGACAGGTGAAGAAGAAAAGAAGCCCAGGGACTTGTTCGTAGTGAAACCTAAGGACCTAAGTGGAAAATAAGGATCCAATTGAAATAAAATTTAAGGACTAAAATGTAATCTCAGGTTTTCAAGTTTATTTTAATTTAAATCTTTTTCAACTTTTTATATATGATTATAAATAAGATAATTATTATATTTAGACCTTGAATTTACATTTTTAACCTTTTTAGATTAATTTATTTAATTAAGTAATGTCAGTAAGTTATTGCATATTTAGGGATATATTATACTTAAATTAGTTAACACATTAATTAGATGAGATAATATTTCGAGTCTAATTATTAATTAAATTATTAATAATATTAATTGGATGATAATGTAGCATTTTTAATTTATTTTAAGGTCCTTTACCACTTATCCCTTATTTAATTATTAACACATATTCACATATTTCTAGCTAATTAATTAGGAAGACTAGTTAATTAGGGGTAATTAGAGACCATGATGAGCTTCTAATCAGAGAGCGAGCATAGTGCGGATGCATTACTTTGAAGCCGATTTCGCCTTGTAAACAATACCTCAACTGCATTTTATTGTGGCGATATTCTAGAACAACCACGGGCAAAGCATAGTGCGGACGTAGGTGTTGTTGGATTTGAGAGCCTAATGGAATCAATTGGGATGCAATTGTTGTATGATGGCATGGGAATTCATGTTGAAGTCAGCTAGATTTGGGAGAGTTTTTTAGTCCCATATTAGAAGCGGACAAATCTCATGGTGGGTGTAAAGGCTCCTGCCTCTCATGGCTTATGTAGCAAAGAGTGAGGTGGGACTGCGGACCATGCACACACCCACGCGCGCCTCGTCCTACCTCGGTTCCGACTCTGGCTCTGGCTCGGACTCAGGTGCGACTTAATTTGGAACATGGAACTTTAACTCATTTTGCTACGAATTTTTAATCTAACGATTTTGACCTGGATTGCTCGATCAAAATGTAAAATTAGTAGACATATTATTTTAGTCAATCAATGAATTTACTTTAGTCGATCAATTGGTTTGGTCGACCAATTAGTGAAGTTTAATCAACCAATTGTTTTAGTCGATTAATGAACTTAATTGGTCGATTAATTATTGTGTTTCCAAAAAATAAAAATTTCCGTAAACGTCTAGTTGTGGGCTCTATGTAAGGGTCACGAGGGGGCTCTTATTTGACATACAAGAGTAGAAAAACTTTGTCCACTCTCCCTCTCGTTCTTATTTCTTTCTTGGTGTGTTCGTTCGACATGATATTGGTAGAAAAAGCTCCGATCCTTTTTGGTGATCTTGCACAAGTTTTTGGTTGATCAAACCATTCAATTGGTAGATCAATCAAAAATCTGATTGGAAATCAAAATGCCTCGACTTCATTCTCCTGAGGTGATTTTCAAGGACATCCAACATCAGAGTGTGCCGAATCTTGAAGGTGAATCATCGTATCTAAGAGGAGTTCGTTAGACCCTGATGTACCAGTACTGTGGGGGTCAATACCTTCTCTAAGGGAAATCCTTAATTGATGCTTCAATAGAAGTAAGATCTAAACCCTTCTCGTTTTGTTTATTTATACTATTGCATGTTATTTGTTCTTTATCTTATACTGGATCTTGCCAAATCATATGACTTGGTTTAATATTTTTAACCTATACGAAAACGTTGGAATACATATGTTTTTATTTGTTTATTTCCTATATACATCAATTTCAATAGGTGTGAGATTGTCGGATGCATGTGCCAATAAAGTGGGGGTGTCTCCTCTCTTTGGGGAGTCCTCTACGTGCACTTCAATCATATAACCTCTCTAACTCTATCTCTTTTCATATTATGGTGTCATATCTGATTTGATCATGATTTTTTGTGGATTTTCAAATATGATTTTCATACCTATAATTCAATTAATCCTATTACCATAGATCGATTGCCTATGTTGTGAGAATATGAACTTAGATATAATCTATATTGTCAATTTCATACTTACATGTGCATTAATGTTTACACCAATCTTAGAGAGACGACAATCATCCTTGAGAATAGAGATGGCTAAGTTAAGGTTTAGAATCACAAGTAGACCGTCCTAGTATGTTGAAAAAATTTAGTTGTCAAAATTTCAAGCATTGACAACAATGCATGATAATTTGATTAACCACCATATAGAACTAATTCCTGTCCTAGAATCTAATTGCCCTAATGTACGATATAATAATACACATCCTAAAATTTAAAAGGCAACGAATTCCTGGAAAGAACAAGATCAACTGTGCCAGGAATGTATCCTTAAAGCACTACCCAACATCTTATTTGACGTACGTGTATTGTTCCTCCATTACTATGACCACTACCAAGGCTCTATGTGAGGAACCTAATAAAAAAATATAATACAAACAATATGGGTATTGAAAAAAACTTCGTCGCTAATCTACTAAAGTTTCAAATGGTCGAGAGCAAATCAACAACAGAATAGTTTCATCAATTTCTATTATTACATCACGAGTTCGTTGAAGCTGTAACAAAACTTCCTAAGAAGTATCAAGTCATGTCAACCATAGAAAAAATTTTCAAGTCATAAAAAGCTTTTGGAATGACCCTTAAAAAAAGCTTTGAATAACTTGATGGTGTCGATGGCCATGGAGGAGTATAGAAAATAAAAACAAGTGATACCTGTTGAGATTCTGACTAAGGTCAATGTGATGATCTCAAAGGCTAAGCAAAATAAGGGAAAAATAAGAAAACCAAAGCCAAGGTGAAAATCTAGAAAAAAAAACAAAGAACAAACCTTGTTATTACTGTGGATAGGTTGGGCATTGGAAGGGCTGTCCTTCCAAAAAGGCTCAACAATCTCCAAAGGCAAATTGATGATAACCTCATTATGAGCCCTAACTAGTTCATTTTGACCTAACAAAGAGAATAAAAACTCCTACATAACCTAAAGAAGGGCCTAATTCAAGGAATAAGTATTCTAAGAAGAAAACATGAAACAAAGGTTAAAACTGTAATTTTACCATTACAATACATCAACGAAATTTCTCAAGAGCTAAACATAGGTCAAATGGTCTTAATAAGATAAAAAGTGAGCTGGTTCAATCAAAAATAGATTATTGTGTAATCGAAAAATTAAATGACATCTTGCAAACAGACTTACATAATTCAACAAGGTTCTGATCATGATAAAAATCAACTAAACCCTCTAAAATACATGGATAAATATCCTCTAGGATTTAGAACCTTCAAATTGATCTTTGGAACCCATTTTGACCTAAGTAGGGGTCCTAACACATTATTTGACCTAATTTGAGTTTTTGTGTAAAATATCTAGTCAAACATGGTCAGACCTAAACTTTAACTTCACCATTGGATTCTTTAGGTCCAAATTAGGTTTGTACCAAAATTTGGACCTAAGGGGAGATCACCTTAACCTACTTTGCAAAATAATCCACCCAATTACATTTTGGCCCCTAGCCTTTGAAATTCATTGCGTAGACCAGCCTAACTTCCACGCCACTCTTGCAATTAAGTCCCTCTGCCATTAAAGCGGAGTCCTACTCCAGCAAGGAATTGAGGAAGATTGCTCCCTAATTCCTTAAAGATCTCCCCCCATATTTGGAAGGGAGATTCTCTGAGGAATTCCCTTCCATCTGAATGGAATGCCATAACGTGATTCGCACCCAATCCCTCGTTCGAAAGCTCTAGAGATTTGGGTATCTCCCTGAAGTCCTACTCCGGCGAGGACTCTCGTGCTTGAAAGCTTGTCTTACAAGTACAAGAGCCACCCCAGCACAAGAGACTTGGCTGGAGAAACACCTCCAATTCTTCCCTTCTCCTTCGGCCAAGTGTCCAGCAGGCTCCCGCGAGTCCTCGTCGCTCTGCCACAATACCAGTGGCAGAGCTATCTTCATCTCCTTTCTCCGCGTCGCGCAATACCCGCACGCGTGCTTCCAACCCATCGTCATCGCCATTCTCCCCCCACTAGACGTTTATTCTCCAGCGATGGCAGGTACGGCCAGGCGCTCCCCTACCCCCCCTTCGTCCATTAAATTAGGTCAGAACGCTTCCTCTCTTCCCTCTTTATTTCCCCTTATTTCTATTTCTACTTTTATCCCCTCGACGCCGCAGACCACTACCATCGTTCCCACCTCCGACCGACCACCGACGAAGGCGCAACCGTCGCTCCATCCCTCCACAAGCCTCTCTACACACCTCAAAACTTCCGCCATCACCCACTAATCATCTTCCACCCTTTCACAAACCGCCATCACTTAAACACCCCCCGACCTAACCCACTTCCACGGCCACAAAACGACCTAGGAACGCAGGCCTAGGTTGCCCCGCGGCCAGCCACCCACAGCCTCACCTTCGCCGTGACACAACGAAGCTTCCCTTATGCTCTAATGAGGCCGCAAGGCCGTATTCGTGAATTTCAGATCGACCGCCCTTTCCGCCATTGAAGCAGAAGCAAGGAGCTCACAAGCTCGCGTCAGGCCGCATCAACCCAGGTGCTGCGCAATAGGTAACGCGCATTGAGTGCGCTCTAGGTAATCCGGCCAGAGAGAAGGCTTAGCGAAGCACCAAGCAGCGGCAATTGAGTGGAAGTTCTCTTGCAGGCGCGCACAAGAAGCGGGTGGGACTTTTAGTCCCACCTCGTAAACTCAGGAGTGAGGTGCGCGATTTAAATTGAACTTGTGCTTTTTAGCTTACCGCCTCAAGTAACACGAGGTGACGTCCCTCGCCCACACACCCACGCCTCGTCCGCGACCTATGCCCCGCGGACTTGGCTGACCGACCCGTTTAATCACACTCCTCGCGCACCACACCCACGCCGATGCGCCTGGACCCGAGCACGCGAAACCCGACCCGACTACCCGACCTGGCTTTAGGAGACCGAACATATGAGAGATAGAGAGAGAGCGACGCGGAGAGGGTAGGGGATAGGTTTTGCACTTCTGCGCGTGTAGGGAAAAGAAGAAAGGAAGAGGAAGGCACAGCCGCAGGGAAGAAAGAAGAGGAGCTAAGGCAAGGTGAAGCTAAGGCCAAGCAGGGAAGGAAGCTGAAGCGTAAAGAAGCCAAGGAAGAAGAAAGTAGGAGAAATAAAGCCAAGGAAGGAGAAGGAAGCAAGGAAGGCAGAAGCCAAAGGAAAGAGAAAGAACTGTAGCAGAAAAAGAGCGGTTGAAGAAGAGGCTAAGGCAGGAAATTAAGGCAAAGGAGAAGAGAAGGAAGAAGAAAGGCAGAGAAGTCAAGGAAGAAGAAAAGAAGAAAAGCCAACGCCAAAGCATGCAGAGAGAGAACCAAAGAAAAAGAAAAAGAAGAAAAAAGAAGAGAAAGGCACTGTGCAAGAGGAGTCAGAGAAAGAAGACGAAAGAAAGAAGAAAGAAGGCTAAAGAACAGAAGAAGAGAGACGAGAAATCAAACTTTTGCCCTATTCATCACACTCTATTTTGCTATATTTTAATATCCATAAACTCTTGCATTTTATTCTGCATTAGATTTTGAGTAGATTTAACTGTTCAATTACATTGATTGAGCTTAGTGAATAAATTCCATTTGCTCTCTGTATTAGACCTCGGATACTTAGATTTTCGAGTAATAAAATTCTTATTTGTTTTCAATGCTTGATCCCCTATACTACAATGCAACATCTTTTATCTTTAAAATCCTCGATCGAGCACCTGAATAACATTTTTGCACTGTTCTTAGGGAAGATCAAGTGGTCGTAAACACAAATCCTGAGGGTTAAGTGAGGGGTATGTCTTGGTTATCCTTTAACTTTATACTATGGCACCTCAAATTCGATGGCCTAAAACACCACCCAACTTGTAAATTTCTTATACCTGTAAATTATAGATGTACCTGTATGTATTGGAATATTATCCATCTTGTTTTGGTGTTAACAAAATTATTATGAATTAATATTTGCAAATAGAGTGCTTTTCAAATTTAGGTGAAGACCAAGGCAAAGAGGCATGATGACAAGGAGAAGGTAAGATGATAATGAGTCGAGGAAAAGATCTTCAACCTTTAGATTTTTTAGATTAGGTTTTTATTTCATAGAATGTATATCTCCTAACAAAGAATCAACTTAGATCGTAAAATTAATTAGAGACAAACTAGGATTTACATTACGATCATCTTCAAATAACGTAATTGATTAATTTACTTAAAAAAGGTACTTGTTAACCCACAAATACCGGTACTAAAGTTTAGTACCAGTACATGCGAGTTACTGATGGAACACCATCATGAGCCATAACTAGCTCATTTTGATCTAATTAAGTCAGCAAATGCTCCTACATAACCACCAGACAACCATAATTCATTGCAAATAAATTCTGCGGTGAAGATAAGAAAATAATGTTAAAACTATAATTTTACCATCATATCTTGAATGCAGTACAACCACGGATTTTTTTAGGGATTAAGGGTCAAAATAGTCCTAAAAAGCTAACAAGTGTATTATAACAGACAGAAAGGGGTTCTCGGTGTTTTAATAATAAAGTGACTTTTGAAACCCTAAAAACAGACCCACTTAATTAACTAAGGTTCCAATCAAGATAAAATTCACCTAAATCCACTAAAATTTATAGAAAAATATTCTCTACGGTTTAGTACAATCAATTTAACCATCGGAACCTATCTTGACCCAAAACATAGTCTCAGACTAACATTTACTCTAATTTGAGTACTTACATAAATTACCCAGTCAAATATGATAAAAAATAAAATCCAACTTCACCATTGGATTCCTCATGATCAAACTAGGTTTGTACCAAAATTTAGACCCAATCTGAGATCATCTTAACCTAGTTTACAATTTGGTCCAATTTGAGTCTTTTCTCCCACACACATGCCCCTAACTTTTGAATTCCTTACAAAAAGGCTCCAATCTTTGTCGTCACTCTTTGCAAATAGGTCACTCCATTATTGAAGAGGAATCCTTCTCCAGTGTCATTTGATGGAAGAGAACTCCTCTGCTAAATCAAACCCTTCAAAACTCGGAAGGGAGACTCCTTGAGGAGTCTTCTTCCCATTGAATCGATCCATGTGCCCTAACACTTTTCCAATCTCTCATGCGAATGCATGAGAGATTTGGGTATCTTAAAACTGCCATCTCCGACGACAATTCCTAAGCTTAGAAGCTTGGCTTCTAAGCTCAAACCGACCTCTTGGGCATTATAAAAGGAGCCCCAGGGCATGGTTGTATTCTTCAGCAAGTTTTTGGGAGTCAAATCACCTTAATCCCCCTCCTCCGACCACCAAAAGCCCTGCTCCAGCGACCCTCCCCAGCCAAAATCCCTCTCCTCCGGCCATCCAACGATCAAACTAGACGGCCAAAGCTCTCCCTCTCTTCGTCGCGACCCTCCCCAACCAAAGGGAGGGCGTTCCTCCATCTGCATCGTCATCGCTGATTCGCCACTTCTTCCTCCTCCAGCTCCGGTCGATCAACACCGAAGCCCTGGGCCTCCCTACCACCTCGCTAAGCCCCTCTTTTGCTCACTTTTTATTTTGCTTTCCCACTCTCTACACGTACAGATGACCATCGCTTCTCCCTCAACGCACCTCATCTTCTTCGCCTCCGGTGATGCCTACTCACCGCCACACTACTCGAAACACATCGCTACCACCCTCATTAGATCTATCGTGCTCCACTCAACGTCCTATTTTGCCCTATTGCACCCTTAGCCACTACGTCGAACACCACGCCCTCCGCACCAACAGTCTGAGGTCGTCAGACCTCACTCCAATCACCTCCGCACCATCATGGTTACGTTCGTCGTCGTCCGGTGACACTTCATGAGCGCTTTAACACGACCTTATTCTTGGTTTTTAGGTAGCAGGTCATCGACGCCATTGGCGAAGCTTCAAGCGAAGCTTAAAGCCTTGCTCTAGGCAACGCGAGCCCTAATTGAAGTCCCAGGCGTTGCGGCTTTGCTCAAGGAGCGCGCCCCGGACTCCAATTGGAGGGAATACCACCAGCACCAGGTGCAATCAGACGGAGATACCTGGCTGCTACGCTACGTAAAGGGTGGGACTTCAATCCCACCTCGGAAGCCGACAAGCGCACTCACCTGCATAAATTGAAAAAGTCACATAGGTTGTTCGCCTCAGCACACACAAGGGGTGAGGGCTCTGCACGCGCCCTCACACGCCTTGCCCACGACACCTTACACGCGGGTCTGGCCAATTAGATAACCAGCAAAACCTAACCACTCGTCGGCTGCGACCTACGCCTGCAACCCTGGACCCGGGTGCACTTTAGGTCCCAAAGCCCAATAACCTAGTACTGTTGGAGGCTCTGGGAGAGAGTGACCCAAGGAGAGAAAGAGAGGAGAGTGCGCATGGTAGGGGCGGGTTTTGCTCTAAAAAGGATTGGCTGACACTTAGCCAAAATTGAGGATCCTTCCCCCTCTACGTGAGGAACAAGAGCAGAAGAACAAAGCAGAGAAACAGAAGAATAGAAGAGCAGAGAAAGAAAGAAGAAAGAAAAGGGACCGCACGAGAAAAGCATAGAAAGAAAGAAAAGCCAGCAATCAAGTAAAAAAAAAGCCATTAGACGTTTAAGACGTCTGATTAAATAATTAGATGACTAACCTGAGTTCATTTCATTTATAGCTATTGACATCCATTAGATATTATTGTAGAATAATTGGTGATTCAAATCATAATTTTACTGTATTCTTTTTGCATTCTGATACTTGGTTTTATTCTGACATTATTCCATATCAATTTCTGATTATAATATCTTATCTCCATTGTTTAAATTGCAATTTCGATAATTAAATTCCTACTTGCTCCTAGCAAACGACCTCAGACTTTTTCGGACATAAATTTTATCTGTTTTCCGCGAGATTTCAACTATACTACAACACAACGATTTAAAACCTGATTTCGAGCAACATTTTGACGTCGTTGCCGGGGAGAAACGTGCAATTCAGCTCTCTTAATTGCAACATCAGACTTGTTACCAATTTGCTACATCTCTTTTGATTGCGATTTGTTATAGGGACTCGTTAAAGAAAGATCAGCCACCACCAGCCACTCCAGGGATAGGTAAAACACAAATCCAAATTTCTTCTAAGCCTCTAATTCTGAAAAGCTAAAAAAAAAAGGAAAAAAAACCAATTAGGCTACTTGAACTATATTCTTGAATTAATCATCAAGTAGCCTAATTTGATACATTCCATTTAAACAACACTCAAACCCTGATTTGTGCACCTACCTAAAATCTTAAGGTATCTATAGCGATCACATTCTTATTTGAGTGCTAGGCACACATTTGACCAAATTAAATTGGACCAAATCAAAGTCAATTAAGGATTCCAGTTTAGGGTTTTAGAGATAATTAAAAAATAATCTTTCCAAACAATCTGTGCCTAAATCATGACTAAATTGATCTATTCAAACAAAACCCTAAAATCAAGCTCTTTCACTCACTTTTCCTTGAACCCTCCCATCGTGCTTCTTCACTCAACATCCTAAACAAAAGAAACACACCCAACCAAAAGCACCCAAAGAAGACAGTGAGAGACATCAAAAGTATTTTCAAGACCCACCTCATGTCTCATCTCCAATGGCAGAAGAACCTATTCTTCATGATGATGAAATGGAAGAAGATAATGAAGATGAAGAAAAAGTTTCCTATGATGAACGTTATGATGAAGATACTAAAGATGAAGATGAGGAAACTGATGGTGGTGATGATGGCGACAGAACTAGAAGCAAACATGCTCAAACTTCTATCAGAAAACATTCTTGCAATTAGTTTTAGTCTATATTTTCATTTATTGAACATTTAAACATGTTTTTACTTGTCTATTATGTCATTTAATGATGTATGAGTTCAAGTATGATTGTTATGACTTTTAATATGCTCGTTTTCTTCTTATGATTGTTTCTCTACAATCTTGTTTCATGCCTAGTCATAGTCTATGCATATTATTATATTCTTTTCGTTTGATTGACAAAAAAAGGGTGACAAGGCAAATATACAGTATTTAAAATAAGGAAGCTTAGTTTGAGGGGGAGGTTTCACACTTAGCGGAGTTTTTTGAATTCTTCTCTTATGAGGTTTTGATTATTTTAAATATGGGTATCGATTGTTTTGTCAGCACTAAAAAGAAGAGATTGTTAGAACCTAATTCCACTTCTTTTTTATGTTTTGGTGTTTGATGAGAACTTCATCATCAACCCTAACCAGCTCATTTTGCCTTGAGAAAGTAAACAAAAGCTCCCATATAATCTAAAGGAAGGCCTAAGTCAAGGGATTACTATTCTGGGAAGGAAATATGAACTAAAGGGTTGGTAAAACTGTAATTTTACCATTATAGTACATCAATGAGATTTCTCAGCGGCTAAACATAGGTCAATTAGACTTAATAAGAGGAAAAACAGGATGATTCAGTCAGAAAAGGGTTATTACGAGATTTAAGAATTAAATGACATTCTGTAACCCTAAAACAAACCCACTTAATTCAACAAGGTTCCGGTATGGATAAAAATCAACTAAATCCTCTACAATTCATGAAAAAATATCCCTTAGGATTTAGAACCTTCAATTTAGACTTTGAAACATATTTTAACCGAGATTGGGGTCCTAACTCAGTATTTAACCTAATTTACAAAATGTCCAGTCAAACGTGGTCAAACCTAAAATCTAACTTCACCATCGGATACCTTAGATCCAAATTAGGTTTGAACCAAAATTTGGACCTAAGCGAAGGTCATCTTAACCTACTTTGCAAAATGATCCACCTAATTACATTCTGACTGCTAACTTTTGAAAACCCTTGCGCAAAGCCCCCTAACTTCCTCGCCACCCTTACATTCAAGTCCCTTCGCCATTACAGTGTAGGAATCCCAATGCGACGAGGATTTGAGGCTGATATCTCCTCGAATCCTCAAAGATCTCTCAGATTTGGAAGGAAGATTATCTGAAGATTTCTCCATCGTTTGAACGAGATCACCAGATCAGATTTACATCCAATCCCTCATGCGAACGCTCGAGAGATTTGGGTGTCCTACACACCTCCGGCAACGACTTTGCGCTGGAAGGCTTGCCTTCCAAGAACAAAGGGCTCGGCCAGCGGTTATAAAAGGACCTCCGATCCTTTGCACATATTCCAAGCGTGATTTCGCCAAAGATACCCTCTTAATTTTTTCCCTCCTCATCCCCGGTCAAACACCCACAGGCTCCGACGATCTCCCCTCCCTCCACTCATTGCTCGACCACCATACTAGTGGCAGGGGTAGCTTTGTCTCGTTCCTCCACGTTGCGCCGCACCCGAGCATGCGTCTCCGACCTCATCGCCGTCATCTCCACCTCAGGGCTATCTTCCCTCAGGGCTCGTCTCCTCTGCCTTCCCTTCGTTCCAATACCCACCTAAAAGTTTCTCTCCTCCCACTCTTCATTTTCCCTCATTTAATTTCATAAAACGCCCCCCGACTGCCACTGTCCACCTCCATCTCCATCTCCGGCTGACCTCCGACGAGACGCATCCACCACTCCGTACAACCACACGTCTCGCCACCATCCTCATCATCTCCGCCATCACCCACTGATCACTCTTTGCCCATCCACTGATCGCCACACACGCCCAATACTTCCACCGAACAATCCCACACGCATGGTCACAGTCCGACCTAGGCATGCACGCCTAGGCCGTTCTGCGTCACACTGACCACCGCCTCACATTTGCCGTGATACGGCGAAGCCTTCCCTGTTGTTTGATAGGGTCGCAAGGTCATCTTCGTGTCGTGCAAGTCTGAGCCTCCTTCTGCCATTAACGCTAAAGCAAGCTTGCTTGCTTCAGAGCTCCAGGCCATGCACTCCAGGCACAGGGGCTCTAGGCTACGCACGTTGAGTGTGCGAAAGTATCCAACCGGAGAGTAGACGACGCGAGGCTTCCAACAGCTCCAATTGCATGGCTTCACCTCCTGTGGGTGTTAGCAGAAGCAGGTGGGACATTTAGTCCCATCTCATAAACTCAGGGGTGAGTGGCGACACTTATATTGAATTTGTGCTGTTTGTTGGTTGCCTCAAGTAACATAGGGGTGAGGCCCCTTGCCCTCACTCATGCCTTGTCTGCGACCCCTGCCCCCGCGGATCTAGCATGACTGCCCCGATTACACCTCGCACTCCTCACGCATCACACCCACGTCGATGCACCTGGACCCGAGCACGTGATACCCGACCAGATTACCCAACTCTAGGAGAGTGATCCTAAGAGACAGAGAAAGAGAGAGACACGGGGAGGGTAGGTGTAGGTTTTGCTTTGTTGTGCTGTGCAGGAAAGGAGCTAGGGAAGAGGCGCAGCAAAGAAGTAAAGACTACAAAGAAAGAAGGTGCGACTGAAGGCAAAGGCTGAAGAAGGAAGGAAACAGAAGAAAGAAAGAAATCAAAGTCAGAGAAAGAGAGTAGAATAAAGAAGGAAAGAAAAAGCAGGAGAGACAAGCCAACAAAGAAAGAAGACAGAGACAAGAATTAACAAAGAAGAGAAGTAAAAGAAGACAACCAAAGAACAAGGTAGAAGAAGACCGCAGAGGAAGAAGGAGAAAGGCACTGTGCAAGAAAAGAAAGAGAGAGAACAAAGGCAAGAAAGGAGCCGCAAAGAAGAGACAAGGAAGAAAAAGCAGAAGGCAAAGAGAAGAAAAAAAGAAAGCAGAAAAGAGAAGACTCAAGAAGGAGAAGGAAATAAGAGCTAAAAGAGAGACTTTTTAAGACATCTGATTATAGAATCAGACGACTAATTCTTCTATTTTTGCTACAATTTTGACTCTTAAATTCTTGCATTATATTCTGAATTAGGTTTTGAGTAATTCTAAGTGTTTAATTACATTATTGAGATTAGTAAATAAATTCCATTTCCTCCCTGTATTCGACTTCTGATACATTGGATTTTGAGTAATAAACTCAGTTATTTTCGAGGCGATTTCATCAATACTACAATGTAACATCTATTTAAAACCACAATCTAATGTCAACATTTTGCTTCGTTGTGCTGTGCAAGAAAGGAGCTAAGGAAGAGGCGCAGCAAAGAAGTGAAGGAAGAAAAAGCAAAGGAAGAACGTGCGACTGAAGGTAAACGCTGAAGGACTTAGCCACGGCATGGAAGGAAAAAGAAGAAAAAAAGAGAAGCACTGTAGCAGAGGAGTAGCAAAGGAGGAAGAAGAAGGTAGCTGCTGAAGGCAAAAGAAGCCAAAGCCAAGCATGGACCTAACCGTAGAAGAAGAGGAAGAAAGTCAAGAGCAGGAGTAGCCAAGCAGAAGAAGAAAAGAAGAAAACTAAAGGAGAAGCATAACTGCAGAGAGAGAGGAAGAAGAGAGAGAGAAAGCAAAAATCAGAAACTTTGATTGGATACTTTTTAAGACGCCTGATTTCTCATCGGACGTCCAATTTTTGAACTTATTTCTACATTAACATTATTTCACAAATTTGATTGGATTGATTATTGCTTTTTATTAAATTGAGAGTTGTACTCTTAAGTTTTTAAATACCCAATTGGTCACTGTGTTTGATATCAGGTACCTTGATTTTCGAGTTATAAATTTTTATTTATTTTCATGGTGATTTCATTTACAATGCAACGAACATCTTTTAAAAACACGATCTCATCTCAACAGTGTTCACAAAACTGTTTTAAATCTAATGAGTTAATGAAATGTTATTTTGATTTAAGTATGCATGAAAAAAGTGATGATGGCATGAATATTGAAAACTGTTTATGTCCGATTATTGTTGATGACTTGTAATCTAAATTGTATATGTCTCCTAATAAAATAAATGACTCAATAATTAAAATCAAAATAGAAATAATTAGAAATCATTCTCCCACTCAGCTAATCATTTCAAAATTCATCATTTCATTGTCATATTTACCATTTTTTATGTTCCAATTTCACTTAGATTAATGATCTTAGTTCCTTCTTGGTACTTGACACAGGTTTGAGTTGTAGTCCCAAACTGTGAACAAGTACCGGTACTCATGAATACCGATACCAGGTGTTCACAGTTTGAAAATTTGACAAGTGCCTCGACATTACAAATACCGGTACTCATCACGAGTACGGGTACATGTAGATCACAAGTTCCAATTCTCTGAGTCAAAAGTACCGGTACCCAATGACTTAGTTGGTACTCAACTGTAAGCACTGAATACCCGTACCCATGATGAATACCGATACCCAGGCTTTCTTGGGCTGACTGCTGGTTATTTGTGAGCAATCAATATCGATACCAACTAAACGCTGTGACTAATTTGAACAGCTATTTTACAATTAATCATATTTCTAATCTTCCCAAATCACCCCTAACGATTAGTAATTGTATAGAAGGTGTTTAGTGGCTTATAAAAACATCTTGTGTGTATCATTTGCATACAAGAAAATATTCTCCTTGCTCCAAATTCTCAGATTTCTCATTTCTAGCTACAAGGATTGTTCTTTTGTTGCATTTTTCACGGCGATACTCTCTACAACAAACCTTTTTCAAGCCATCTCCTTCATGTATAATCTTTCGATTTAGTGTGCATTCATTAGATTAGTATATAATCATTTTTTGTCCAACAAATTCTTGTTGGAGACTTAGGATCTTAGCTGTAAGCTTTATTGTTACTTTCACTTGTATCATTTTGTTCTTATTTAATCTTGTAATTGGTTTGAAGTAACCCATTAATTACCTCCGTCCATAGTAAATTGATTCCCTCCAGGTTGAGGAAATTGGGTTAAAAGTCCTAAGTCGGAAGACTTAGGTAGTGGAATACCCAAGAGAGGGGAACCACTATACATCTCATGTTATTTTTTGTGCATAAATTTACTTGCATATTTTTATCTACCACACTATTCATCCCCCTTTTTAGTGTGTTTGTATCTTTTAAATCCTACAGCTACAAATCTGTATATACTCCCTATGGCTCTTTTAAACCACTTTACAAGAACAAGAGTGGGTATACTATCAGTCCCTATGAGTAGCTTAGATACTCATAAATCATACGAAGCTTAATCTTCTCAACTAATTATACTAGACCATAGATTTTGTATGCAATCTCCAAGTTGAGTAGGTATACTATCAATCATAATCATACTTGTTGGGAGGCCTTAAACCAAAACCTAAAGTATCTTAAAGGTACTGTTTCTCAGGGATTGCATTATGATAAATATCCTCTAATTTTAAAAGGATATATTAATACAAATCGGATAGGTTGAATGGAAGACTCCAGGAGTAATGATGTTACAAGTTATATCTTTATCCTCTGAGATAGTGTAGTCACCTAAAAGTCTATAAAACTGATCATTTTGACTTGATCAGTTGGAGGTTGAGTTGTATGCTTTGGATACTTCAAAAATAGAAGCTAAATAGCTAAGGGGCTTCTTTTTGAAATACCTATAATAAGTAAGCCTATTCTTACCACCTCTTTGCATTATGATCGAATGACAACGATTACAAAGATCAAAGTACAATAAAAAGACTATGAGACACATCCAAATCAACCTTACATCTATAAGTGAACACGTACCTAGGTGATTGTTGTGGAATTAGTTGAATCCAAAGATAACACCGTTGATATAATTACTAAAGGAACTTGTAGTCCAAAAATTTTAACATAGAAGGGGATTGAGACCAATAACCCAACTTAAATGAGTAAAGATCCCATGAAATAAGATCAATGTAAACAAATAAATAATTGCACGGGAAACTAATTAACACTCGTATAGATCTTTAACGTCTGAATCCAATCCCTATAAAGTTGAGTGATTGAAAACTGCAAGTATAGGATAAGCTTTAGTCCCTTAATAGGCTCAAACCTTTAAGGAAGAATGTAAGCAGTGCATCCTTAAAGAATGTCACCTACGTAAATGCTATTGTGAGTCACAGTTAAGGGAACAAAATCCAACCCAAGTACATTCTAAACAAAGCATGGCACATGGCTAGTAATGTGGCCAAAACATAAATATTATCAACTTCGCATTGTTGTCACCACTATATATCCTACATCAAAAGTCTAAAACTCAAGATTAATTTCACTTTATTCTTGTGATGGTGAAAATGAATGACTCAAGTAAAGATTGAAATCAAATGATACCTTCACTAAGTATGGAACCCAAGAGATTTTTTTACATTGATTTTAAACTATAAATTCGTACGGGAATGTTGATGCCATAGATGGATGGTTAGATGAAAGATCAAATTGAAATCAAAGATATTCAGGAGAGAATTTTGGTGCCACATTAAAACTAGACAAACATGATAGCATGTATAAAAGGCTTTTACCTCTCTTGTCTTTTGCAGCGGTGAAAGATGAGAAGCTAAAAAGCATACATGTGAGCACATGCACCCTAACCTTGCTTTGACTCAACTACATGTGAGAATCAATTGAGAAACTAGAACCTAAATTCCTTTGCTATGAGAAATGTCTCTACTTTCTAACCCAATTAATTAATCAATTAATTAGATAATCAAAGCACTGTGACAAGGGTGTCATTATTAGCCACGCAATTCTTTCATTCTCTCCTTACATGTGCGATCAACCAATTTACAAAAGGTGCAACACAATTTTGATGCCATTTGATTGATTAGCTTCTCTTTTTGACCGTCAATACAAATTTGATCGATTAATCCAGCAATTTTGATCCATAAAAATACATCAATCCCACTAAGCTGATTTTAAAGGGCAAGCACAAGTAGCACCCCACAAACATGGATGCGAAATCATCATATCCTAGGATTGACTCATCGGATCCATGCATCAGTAAAGTAGGGGCACTTTCTCTCTATGCAAGGTCATCCATGGTCATCAACCTAATAACATCGCTAGCCCTACCACATTTCAAATTCTAGTGTCCTATCTAATTTGACTACGTTTTCCTACAGAGTTTTTACTATTATTTTCCTGCATTTAATTCGACTAATTTTATTATCATGACTTGATTACCTATGTCTTGCTAACAAAAACCAAAATACAATCTATATTTTCAATTAGATATTCACATGTTCATTTCCCACGTATTTGCATATTACATGGATTGTCAATAGATTAGCTGTTCTTTGGGGGTAAAGATTGCTACTTAAGACGATTGCCTTTTCTGTGGTTGTATTGCCAAAGGGTTAGTTAAAAAAGCTTATTTTTGTGCGTGCACATTGGAACATGACCGATTTCTGAGGGTGAAAGTCCTGAGGTTGACCACTTATTATTGTATTGTGCAAGGCTTGCGTAGAATCCAAGAGAGGAGTCACGTGTGTTGCATTTTTTATGTTTTTTAAACTTGTTTTTGCGCGGAGGGATGGTTGTCAAGGTCAGTTGGAGTGACATTGGGAGAGGACGGAGAAACAGCAGGATGGATCTTCTCCAGGGCAAGTTGATAGGCTGGGGGTTTTTTGCCATTATAGATTTGGCTGATGAAGGTACGTGGGTCAGTGTTTAGGGTTGGAAGGACGTATATATGCTATTAGCCTGTAAGGTTTACTGGATACGGTTGGAAACTTGCCTCTGGAGTTGAGTAAAAGAAAGGAGATGGGACGTGTCAAAGCTTATGAGACGTAGACGGAGCACCTCACCTTCAGTTTCCCGAGAAAGGCACCCGTTTTTTGTTAGGTGTTCACACTGTTCTTTGGAATCCACTGAAACATAGGTATTGAATGCCCCAATAGTCTCTTTATATTTATTTCAATATTTGATTAATATTCACATAGCACGTAAATTTCGTTAATTAAAATTGACTCCTTCGATTTTTTCTGAGTCTAAATATTATAAACTTTCGATATATATAGGCTTAACTGCTTGTAATTTTAAGATCCAGCTTACAGCCATTGTCCACTTAGTATAAAGACTACTCACGTAATTGTCACAGCACCAACAACAACAATTATGGGCTTTATAAGTGCCTTTTTCGAATTCGTGGATGAGTATTCCGTTGTGATGAAATATGGAACACCTATAAATGTTGCACATGGAATTTTTTTTTTTTTCCCTTCTTGTGTTAGCCCTGTTATGCATCATTGTTGCTCGTCAGCTTTACCTGGATGTGCCTGAATCTAAAACAGAATAAGTGTGAAGTACATTGTCCTGAGATAAGAAACAAATTCTATTTATTTACCATTTCTTGTGGTTTAAATGTCTCTACAATTTCCTTTTCAAAAAACACGTCACTACAATATCTCGCAAGCTTTTTTACTCCTTTTATTAGGGAGATCATATCTTTGTTAAGAACCTTGTTAATATTCTTTTTACTTATTGAAAAGTTACGGACGACCACCCTCCACCCCCTCCCTCCCTTCTCATATATATGAATGGTTTTAAGAATCATCCACATTAATTACGTCGTAGATTTGTATATGATTCTAGTTAAGGCTTCACAAATCTTTTCAAATCATCATCATTCAAGCTCGCCTCCCCTTTGATTTGAAATTGATCAATTACAATCAAATATTTCATATATTAGTGCTGTGTGCATGATTCAAGTTTGGAGAAATTTATCTGATTTATTCAAATAGATTTTATATGACACGAGTTTCATCGTACCATCCAATTTAATTAAAAAAAAGAAAAGGTCATATCTTACCATCCATCCAATTTAATTAAGGAAGAAGAATGTTTAGAACAGAGAATCAGATTGGAAAAAATAATCCAATTTACGCTTAAAACTACAATATAATCCAACATACAATCATGGCCACTTCAACATCCCATTTACGCTTAAAACTAAAGCTTAGAACTCAACTTGTAACCCATCATGCATGCCTTCGTTGCACCTCAGGACTCTGGTGTAACCTACACGACCGATTGCCTGGAGAAGCAGACAGGATGTGGTCACCAGCTCCGTCAGTAGAAAGGCTCGACGGTTGAACTAAGTATAGGAGCTCCTCTATCTAGCCCCTTACACCCCAGAGTATTCTATAGAAACGACACCTCACCAACTCCTAGTAGACCCACTTCGACCTACTCATAACTAAAGAACTACCTCACACCATCGAATCCTAAAAGTCACAAAGCAAGAGTCAATCAGCTCAGTAGAGATAAAACTACGTATACTAGCAAGTGAAAAATAAATAACGTACATGTCTTTAAACTACAAGCCAATTGACCAACCACCCCTTCCAATCAGTCATCCCATGCATCACCATTATTGTTATTATCATTGTCTCAATCGTCTTAGAGGATCAGATCCTTAGGAATCATCCTTCTCTAATAGAAGTGATTGAGACGTATCCTTATCTTGAATCACAACTTGGTAGTCCCTCCTTGATCAAGAGAGACTAGTAGCACTAATGATCCTCAATGAACATATACCCGTCATTGTGTTATAAGAATGTTGCTAGCATCAATCAGAATAGTTGGACAACTTAGGAGCTTCCAAGGCCAAATGTCTCGAGACTGTAAAGAGCAAATTTGATTCACGTATAGTAAAATTCGACCATGGATCATCCACCTCTTCAACTGCAGGGTTGGTAAGATATTACCTAATGATGAAAATGTCGACATATTGCCAACATGTCGACGAAATGGATATTTTTGATAAGTTACCATATCGACACAATACAATTATTGAAATGTACGGATTTTGGCAACATGCCGATGATATGTGAAACTACATCTAGTGTTTCCTGTTGGTTGTGGGGCCACACGAGCCACTGCTACTCCTGCCTACCGTTGCTGCAATGCATTGTTGCAATTGCACATATTGTGTATCGACGTATTGCATATTATTGACATTAAAAATATTGAGTTATGTATTATTTTTTCCAAATATTGGCAACCTATACACCTCAAACTTCCCAAAAGAAAATTAAAATTATTTTTATATATCTCAAAATCATGATTTTGATCTAAGGCTTAGGTATTTCTTCATGTTATGACATTTTAAACCATTTTAAGTGATTTTGCCAAAATTTCCCCCAATATCATCAGATCTCTTTTTCAACTTACCAATGCAACACCAATATAATATCTAAAACCTTTACTCTTCTTTTAACTCCCCTTTCTTTCCACTGCTGCTACTACTACACCTATTCTTTTCCATCACTACTTCTACTACTCACATTCTTCTCTTGAAATTTAGTCAATATCGACGTAATGCACTCAACATTTATATAACGTTGCTGTCATTGCACCCATTCTTCATTGTTCCTGTTACTGCTATGTTCCAAATCCCCACGTTGTACCTGCCTAAAAAGGGATTCTAGTAAAGCCAACAACTCTAATGACCCGTAGAAAAACTAAGTGACATGCACCATGCCCTACTCTACCTACCAGAATATCTTTTCCTAATTTTATCTTCTCAAGAGAGATTTTTCGCTTACGTGAGACTACAACTACTACCCGCTTATTCTCACATGATTTCATTCCACTCCACATCTATCCCTAACTATAGAATAGATCCACACGATAGAATCTAGATTTACAATCACTATGAACATATAGACCTAACCATAATTTAGAGTTAAGGAAATCTTTACTTCATAAAAATAAAATCCTAAATTTGAATTAGCATTGACATTTTTCATCTTGTAATCTTTAATTCTAGAAATAGTTATCCAATTAAAAAAAAAGTATAAGATGGGATTCTAAGCTTAAATGGATCATTTATTCATTTAAATAGTTATTTTTAAAAGGCTAATCATTCTGACTACTGCCATTTCGGCTGACATGCATGCATCCTACATGCCCTCGATGTACCTCCAAAATGGACTATTTTTGAGACATCAAAATCATCAAAATCCATTTTCGAAACATCATCAAAATCCACTGTCGTGGCGCAAAATCGGAGAGTGGTGAAGTCCTGCAGAGGATGGAAAAATGGTCCTGCGGACCAGTGGGAGGACGATCTGGTCTATAGGCCAAGTACAGGTCGATCTGAAAGGTGTAGTCCGATTTGCAGTGGAGAGGAACGCTGGCTATGTTGCTGCTGGACAACCTGCAAGTGTAGGAGAGGGCCGATATGATGTGGACCAATCCTACTGAATGCGTGAGGTCTTCACGGGCTTTCCCTGTTGTGGCCGACTGAGAGAGAAGAAAGGGAGAGAAGATGGAGCTTAATTGATGAGAAGAATTTTTATTACTTGCTCAAAGAGAAACATACCAGAAGTACAAATCCCTACAATAGGAAACCAAATGACTCTAAATATAGCAAGCTCATCACCCAAATAACTATCTAAATATAGAAAACATCAATCACTCAAATCTACAACAAAAACATTCTAAAATTAGACAGCTTGCTCCCGAAGGGAGCCAAAAATACACTTAAGACCCTAAGTGGGCAGCCGCCTAGACTCGATCTGTTGCTACCACGTGACCTGATTGTGCCATGTGGCAGTGTCCATGTGGCTTTATCCTCTGTCCCAACACTCCCCTTCAAGTCGGAGGTTGGGAGGCCGACGACTTACTCTTCACATATGAAGCTATATGCCCCATCATTCTACTTCTTTCCTTCAACGAAAGCTTATATCTCCGATTTCACTATCATCCTCCAAGATAATTTGAATCGAAAAAGACTTCGATTCTAGATGAAGGTTAGAAAAAACTTCAACCTGGGTGGAGTTTTCGACTTTTTCTAGGGGTTAGACAAGACTACGACCTGGCCATAAAAGACTTTAGGCTTTTCTAGGGGACGGAAAATCCTTCATCCTTCAGTGGAGCATGATGAGGAAACTAGAAAGAACATATATTGGAGCCAGCAAGAACGTCGGCCTAGAGAATAATTGCCCAGAGCGTTATGACCCAGATACCATTTTGAGAATTGACGCGAAAGCAGAGCACGGAGTCTGATAACACTACATCTCGGGGCGAAATGCACAAACAGGAATAACACATCATCCTGTCAATTGAGATTTATCTTAAGAGCGAAATGTACAAATAACACATCATAAATAGGAATAGGGGCATCGCATGCATAGCACATCAAGATTGCTTATAATACAGTATTAATAGCCTTTTGCACAAGCTCGTGTCAAAACAAGCCTCAGATGAACAATCGAGCTGCATGGATGCATTCAGAGCAACGAACGGAGTCCAACGGACTCGAAATGGGCCAAATCCGAAATCTGGAGCTCCGCAACGGCAAACTGCACGCCACGTGGCGCCCGCTCGTTGCATCCAAACCAACGCATGTCCTTGCCTTCACCCGGAGGATAACTCTCAGTCGTCTATCTTCGATCGAACTGTTGAAAACGCCCACGCACCCGACTTTCGCCGCGATAATCCACTCACGCAGCTCAATGGTCAGCGCTTCGACCTCGCATTCAGGGGCGCGGGTTCAAAACGCACACCGCTTCCCAATTCTACGCGATTTGAGAACTCACGGCTCAACAGATGCGCGCGCGACGACGCAGTAGAAGGGCGTGCCCTAGCAGCATTCCGCAAGCACGCCCTTCGCGAGGATCAAACGGCTCACAACGCGTGCACGTGAATCGCCTCAGAAGCACAGACGGGCCAAGAGGGCTACAACGACGGATTTAGTATGGATTTAACAACATCCCAGACGTCGCTAAAGCCCTCAAATTAGAAAACACCTTTGCCTATATAAACTCCATCCAACCACCCATGGAAGAGCATTCAATTCACTTGCAAGTGCCCTACCCGACTCCTAGCCACCATTAGATCACTTTGTAATTGCCGGAACCGACGAGCCGCCAACAAAGCCCCTCTCCACCGCTGTGGCTGCCTCGCCGTCTCCTCTCTTTCCCTCTTTATCTTAAGCTTTACTTGTGTTTAATCATTTATCTAGTATTGCTTGTTGTGAATCAAAAATTCTAACCCTATACTCGCTCTCTCTCTCTCTCATTCGCTTTTCACCCACGTCTTTTCGCAAGCAAAAACCCATTATTTCTGTAACATTAAGTGACAAGAAAAATCAGGTTTTTACACCCCTTGAGATCGACACTCGGATTCACGTACATTTCTTCATTTAAAACCGACGTTGCAAGCGCTATAACGACACTTCTAAACATACGCATCTTCCACACATCAGTTTTTGACGCTGTTGCCAGGGTGGCTACGGATTTATTCTTGTCACTTCCATTTTACATCCATACATCATCTAACGCATTTTTTACCTCTACTTGATGATTGCAGGAACTCGATGCTTGGACGGCGAAGCAGCGTAGCTCGTTACGATAAATATAGAGTACGCACAGCAAGGACCAATTATGAGTAACTCTTCACTCGTGGTTGTTTGCATTCCTGAAAAAAAATTTTAAAAAAAAATTGTAACCTTAAAAAAAAATTGACGTCATGTATTATTGCCTAATCCACATCCTTCTCTCATCACCCAACGAAATTATATATACATACACACTCTAATATTCTTAAGACCTAACCTTTTTAGAGTGTATCTTCCTGAGTGGTGTATGCGAAGCCACCATGACTTGACATAAGCCGCACCACTCACCTCTAAAATCGACTCATCCAATAGAATCTGCATGAACACTGGGATGAGTAAATTATGATTTTAGAGCCGCTACACATCAAAGGAAATCTACTTTCACCAATTATATGCAAATCATGACGTGCCCACTGAAACTTGTTTAAAAATATTAAGACACATCAAACCTAAAAGACAAAAGGATGAAACATTAAATTATACATCTTAAAAAAATCCTTACTTGAAAATCATGTTATGCTAGGAACACACCGAAATTTGAAAACTAAGACACCCCAATAAACGCCTCATCACATAACCCTAACACAAGCAATATCCTAACCCTTTTAAACCAGAGTAGACGTGCCCAAGGCAAGACTCAGTTAAATCTCGAGAGACGTGATTTTGTTCGCTAGGCACTTGACTTTAGTGGAATCTGATGACTAGGCTGCGGGGAAGTGTCAAACGATCGCGGTTGTGGGGTTTATGGAATTAGCGGTGCAAGCCACAGGAAGATCCTTCCCTACAATCCCCTCGTAATCAACCTGGCCAGATTAGCTTTGGGAAGAGGAGTCTAGTGATTACGGGCTTAATCACCCTTTTGAAGATTTTGAGATCCCCTAAGGAATACACCATAAGGACTAAGCTTCTTTGCCTAATTGTACACACACTTCGCGCATTTGTCGCTCTCCACATCCTCTCATGTTCTTCTCTAGTGTATCCACGAGAGACGATCACTGCATCTCGAGTTGTTTGTTTTGGGACGAGAATCCAAGCGACTTGATTCTGCTAGAAACATTGCTGAACCTAGGGTAGATAGGTTGAGGACCAACCCCCACTAGACAATGTCCATCATCCAAACTCAGATTAACGCAAACCATCGACCTCAGCAGCAACAGATCCACACTATCATGCACACCATACACCGGTTGCAGAACCCAAAAGAGAAACAACCACCACCTTTCCAAGGCCCACGAGGGCAACCGCCACTTCATCTACCGCCATTCCAGGGCCAACCTAGGCTCCTCCATGACTTCTACAATCCTTCCGCTATTCGAGTCAAGCCGCACCTTAGGATCCCCAAAGGGGGAGATGATTGAGTTAAAACAAAATATCCTGAATCCGATTTAGAGCCATTTCCATGGAAGCTCAAATGAAGATCCCTTTCAGCACCTAGAGACTCAAACTGTGAAACCTAGAAACATTAGCCTCGACATTGTTTGGATTAAGATGTTCCCCTTCTCACTAAGACAACGCATCTCACTGCTTTAGAACCCTAGGTAGACCCCTCACCACCAAGAAAGAACTAAGACATGCATTCTTAAGGAAATTCCCCATAGGAAAGATTAATGCCCTCAGAAGAACCATTACAACCATTATACTCCAGGGCGGGGAACAATTCCACGAGTGGGAATGATTTAATGAACCATTAAGTAATAAGGTGACAATTGGCCTAGATTTTCAACCATGACTCGAGCGAAAATTCGCTCAACAATGCCTCCATTACCCAGTTTAGCCAACCCAGTCAGCCCCGTGGTAGCAATTATGAGGTACAAGCAAGTTCTGGAATGGATAACATTGATATTATTGCCAAGAAATTAGATTGAGTGGAATTGGTGGATAAAAAGATAGATGAGCTACTGAACCAGACCAGAAACACATTATAGTCCTTCCTAGCAAAGGAAGCCCACAATGTTGACCTGATCCAGCCCACAAGCCAACTGAACCTGGAACCCCTAATCACGTTCTAGGGAGTGACCTTTGCTCCCTCAACCCTTGATTACTCCCTTCGCTCCACCTCGACATCTGGTATCCTTTAAGATGTACAGGCTATCCAAGTTTAAGCTAAACCTGACCTTTTCTCCAACACTTACAACACCGGTTGTCGTAATCACCCTAACCTTTGTTAGACAAACCAGAAATCACCTCAATTCCAAAAACTGCCCAAGCTAAACCAACAGTCAAACTTACCCTCCTATCAGCAAGGACAACCAGTTAGACCCCCATATAATCCGAATAATGGATACCCTAATAAAGATGATAGCTGAAATGAACCAGAAACATCAGGAGGAAATGACTTTAGCAAAGAGACAGTTACGCCTACTACTGGATAGTAAACAAGGATCCCTACCTTCCTAGCAACAACCAAACCCGCGAAACGTGATTAATAGAGGCCCCAATTCGCAAGGGTTCCAAAGCAATCCTAGGCAGGCTCACATGGTCCAGCCATCCCCAAAAACACCCCCTGGATTCGGTGCTTCTTCGTCCTCGTATTCTTAAGGATCAACCCATTGTACCAATGCCTCTGCAAACTTTCATAAGCAACACCAAAACCTAGGATCCTAAATCGTCGACTCTACCCGAGACTTCACCGTCCGAGACACTCGACTCAAAAGAAGCACTAGAAAAACCCAAGGACCCAGAAATAAAACCTATCCATGTTTAGACACCCTACCCGAGGCCTCGGAGACAATCAAGAAAAAGAAAAGTATTGTGAAAACTAAGGAGCTTTTGGAGATCTTTAAGTAGGTTCAGATTAACATTCCGCTCCTCGAAGCAGTCTATCACATCCCGGCTTGCGTCAAGTTTTTAAAGGATGCCTGTATACCCAAACGTAAACCAAGACCTCAAGCACCTACGAAGGTTGTGCCCTCCGAGCAAAGAGAGTTCCGTAATATCAAGTAACCTTCCACTCAAGCGAGCTAACCTAGGAGCACCCCAGATATCCTGTAATATCGGGGACTTAGGTGCTTCCATCATTCTGATTCCAACCCTGTACCACCAATTTGGTGTCGGAGAATTGACGTCCACACCTATCACCATCCAACTGGCTGATAGATCAGTGAAGACCCCAAAGGGGGTTGTCGAGGATGCGATTGTGCAGGTCAAGGACTGTTATTTTTTGATTGACTTCTTAGTGCTCGTCATGGAAGTCCCTGAAAAATTACAGAACACAACCATAATCTTAGGCAGACCTTTCTTAACTACGGCTAAGACAAACATCGATTGTGACATGGGATGTATGGAAATCGCCTTCGGAATTAAGAAAATGCAATGGCATCTTCCGGGCGAACAAATCTTTTGATTGCGACCGTATCGAGGAACATGATCCCATGAAAACTTTGGTCAAGGAATACCCCACCCGTGTTCTGTCTCGAACCACCAATCCTATAACGACAGTTCTGACCCATCACCATCTCTGCCCAAGGACATCTATAAGGCTGATTACTATCAAACACCATTTGAGATCGATGTTGATCAACTCTCGCCTTTCCCTTTTCCATCGACTATTATTCCACCCGCACAAGAACTAAAGCCGCTACCTAAGAATCTCAAGAGTCTTCCTAGACCAGACCAGACTTTCCCTGTGATTATTAATTCTCATCTAACCAAGGATCAGGAACTCAGGCCGCCATTAGATGGACCATTTCAGAACATCAGGCCACCATTGGATGGACCATTTCATACTTAAAAGGAATTAGCCCCCTATTGCACTCCTAAGTTTTACCCAGAATATGGGGCACAACCCCCCCATTAGATGCAGAGATGATTAAACTCAAATATGAGGAAGGTCGTTAAGAAATAAATTATCAAGTGGCTTGACGCTGACATCATCTACCCCATCATTGACAGCCCCTGAGCTACCACCACTGAAGTTATTCCAAAGAAAGCCGGCCTCACTGTTGTAACCAATGAGCATGGCGAATCCATCCCCACCCGCACAACCACCTCATGGCGGGTGTGTTGATTATAAGAAGCTCGATGAAGCAATCAAGAAAGATCATTTCCGCTTACCATTCATTGATCAGATCCTTAAAAGATTGACAGGGCAAAAGTATTTTTACAATGGATATTCTAGGTATAACCAAGTCACAATTGCTACTGAACATCACGAGAAGACCACATTCACTTGCCTGTACGGCACACTTGCATTTCGTCATATGATGTTCGGGTTACGCAACGCACCCACTACCTTTCAACGTTGCATGCTGACCATTTTTCAGAAATGGTGGGTGAATACTTGGAAGTCTTTATGGATGATTTCTCTGTATTTGGGAATTCATTCAACCATTGTTTGAGCAACTTAAATAAAATGCCAAAATGATGTATCGAGGTTAATTTAATGTAAAGTTGGGAAAATAGTCATTTCATGGTTCAAGAATGAAGTCTTTGGTAGCATCGTATCGCATAGGGACATTAAGGTGGACCGGGCCAACGTTGATATGATTTCCAAACTTCCTCCGCTTGGCTCGGTCCGGCAGAACCATTCATTCCTGGGACATGTTGGTTTCTACCGAAGGTTCATCAAAGACTTCTCCAAGCTTTCCAAACCCTTAACCGACCTTCTGGCCAACAACGCCATATTCCACATGACTGCCGATTCCATCAAAGCTTACCACACCCTTTGGGACTTAGTTTCCACAATACTTCAACCCCCGGATTGATCCCAGGACTTTAAGATCACATGTAATGCATCAGATTCTACTATTGACGCTTTCCCGGGACAGACAAGACAAGAAACCCGCAGTGATCTACTACGCGAGCAAGACGTTGGAAGAGGCCCAACGAAATTATACGGTCACAGAGAGAATTGCTTGCTGTAGTTTTCGGACTTCAGAAGTTTCAATCTTACCAGCAAGGATCCCACGTGACCACATATGCTGACCATTCAGCCATCCGGCACCTATTGACTAAAAAGGATGCGAAGGTAAGGCTCATTAAATGGATCATGCTCTTGCAGGAATTTGCTCTGGAAATACGCGACAAAGCCAATCAAAGAATGTGATTGCTGACCACTTATCTAGACTTCACCCAGACCACATTGGACCCTCCCTACCTTTATCCAACACCTTTCCCGGTGAACACATTTTCGCTGTGCAAGACAAGAATTTACCTTGGCATGGTGACTATGTCAACTATCTGGTTGCAAAACAGACCCTGCACAGCTGGTCCAAACAGCAATGGGACAAGTTCTTGACCGAGGCCAAGCACTATTTCGGGGATGATCCCATGCTGTTTCGCCTTTGCAACCAGATTATCAGGAGCTGTATCCTTGAGGACGAAATTCAGAGTGTGCTATCTTTTTATCACGACCAAGCTTGTGGTGGCCACTTCTCAGGAAAGAAAATGACCACACGTAGCTCTCTCCGTACACACGTAGCTCTTCTCGATACCGTGTACGCGAGGGCCAAAAAATCAGGACAAAGTAACCAATCTTAACCCTGGGCCCCAACCCTAGGACGGCTAGCTCCGCTTTGCACTAAACAGAGGTACAGTTGCTCCTCTCGGTACTCCGTACTCAAGGGTCAGCTCATTTCCCCATTCACATTTCCAGTTCCATTCCATTTATATTTTCAAGAGCTCTACTCTCAATTCCCCGTAGGATACATGCTCATGTTTTTTAGGTTAAGCCATACTATGTTTCATCATTTCATGTTTATTCGCAAGTAACTCGTGTTTCCAACATTAAATCTTTCATTTCCAATTCATATACAGGCAGCTCATTTCTAATTTCATACAGGAATTTACATGCAATAGTTGCTAACAGTACTTTACAATTCACAGGTGGCTGTCATCCAATTACAGGCAATTTTTATTATTCCATTTACTCATCCAAGACTACATTTCATGCATTCCATACAACTATTCCAATGTTTCTAGACCTACGATTCACGTCATACCCTACGATCTAACATTCATTCCAGATATGCATTCATATTTGTAATTAAACTAGGGAAGGCCACTCCTCGAAAACCCAGAAGTAACATCGGCTTGATCAGCAGATCCACGTGCCTCAACAAACCCCAATCCGCAACGGAACGAGGTCGAATAACAAGGATTGATCATAAGAGACCACTCAACAAGATTAAAAGTATTCCAACAAGCAGGAAAACTTAAACAAAGAATGAAATCCTAATTGTGAAAATCAGACCTCAAACGGACCATAAATGGGTCAAAAATAGCAATCCGGATCCATATCAGACGTCTGGAAACACCTTCTACACGTCTTAAAAATGTTCAGAACCATACCTCAACTCTGCAGTACTCAAATGTCCAGGGATTCTGCTGAACCGTCTGGACCTAGTTCTAGACGTCCAACCACCCCTCAGGACATCTGGAGATGCTTCCCGCTGTCAGGTGCCTCGTCCAGACGTCTGAACTGCATGGGAGGGCGTGTCCCATGCCTTCCCAAAGAGAATCCAGTGCGCACGACGCAAGTCTTCTCAATATGGCACGTAACAGTGCCTCGGCGGAACGCCTTGCATGGCCGTATCCGCAAAGGGAAGTGTAGGTCGAGGGATTTACCTCTCAGTCGTCTGGAGCCTCCTCCAGACGTCTAATTCTGAAAAAATCCCAGAACTAGAAGCTGCCTTCATCTTCCTCGTGCCACGCGCAGCCACACCGTGCTCGCTCGCCCACTGCTCTAGCGACAGCAATGTCGGGGAGGACCTCCCCGACACACCTCTCCGCCTCACGTACGCATCGACCAACCATGAGCTCTCCATCGAGCTCCCACACGAGCTCGCAAGCCTTCTCTCCTATCCTCACGCTGCCCCTCCTCTCCTCCGCTTCGCTCGGCTGCACTCGCTGCTCTCGCTCTCGCTGAAGGAAAAGGTAGATGAAAGTGGGGTGGCGAACGATGGAGAGAGGGGGTTTAAGTAGGCACGGATTAGGGTTTCATCGGTGAGGGGAGAGAAGAAATGCGACTACGTACTATCTACGTGCAACATGCGCGTAGACGTGAGGACGTATACCAAAAAATTTGATTTCCAGATATCTGGGAAGATGTCTAGACGTCTGAATCGATGCCTGACCCAAATCCCAGACATCTTAAAGGGCTTTTAAAGCACGACTTAACATTACTTAACTCCATAGATTTCATTGATCATTTAAGCCTTCACTTGAGACCCTAAGATCTAAGTTTAGACTCTGATCGAGCATGTTAGATCTAGGTTTTTGGGCAGCCTTTAACTAAATTCAAGGCCAAATAGGCCTTACCAAACATCAAACAAGTATGTTAGATGTTTGATAGTACCAAATCAAACTTCTAACATTATAGTCAAACTTCTCCTAATGCGATGTTGGAAGCGTACCTTGGGGTTTTAGTTCATTAGACTTCCAATGTCATCTACACCTTTGCAAGGTCTCTGCTGGGATTCACTTTCTCCTAGGCTACACTCTTTCAAGGTATCCCTTAATTAATTTAGTTTGATGAAATGTAAATATATTAGATGTATGAAATAAATTTTTACATTTGAAATACTATTTTGTAAATGAAATATGCTCTTCGCAAGAGGGTGTACCCACTTTGATTTTGTAAGGTATACCCACTCTATATTTTTTCTTATGTCAATTTTCTCACGTAGGATTTGGAGAAAACTCCGTAAGGTAAAATTGAATAAATTCTTTTATACTTCAAAGGCAAGGAGGGAAGGGACAAAACATGGGAAAGACTGGGAAAGCAAAAAGGCAAAAGGGGAATTAAGTGACATTCACAAGAAATGCATAATATAAAAAAAAATGCAACCGATATTAAGGATGAACAAGTGCCATGCAAGTACTTGAATTAGTGTTGGAAATCATGATGATTGTCTTTTGAATTCAATATGGAACACACTTTTCTTAAGACCTAGACTTTTATAGAATTTTGAAATAGTAGCAAAGCTGACTGGACAGATATGAGTACATTCATCACACAAGCCTCACCAAACCTACAACAAGACGTGCCAGATCATCCATCCCTTCACCGCACGATGACGATCTTGATAGGCATACGTGATGGTGCTTACTTTGATGAAGGGCTCAACCCTTCCTCCCAAAACATGAACTCACCGTCAAAAACCTCCACCCATTCTCCAATAAAGCCCTCTTTTACTTTGATGGTTGCTGGACAGATGAGGGTTCTGCTTCCCCTGAGGGACCTTCCCTTCCACATCGACCAGCCCTATACAAAGTGTTAGATTTGGTGCTTCCTCTGTCTCCTACCTTGATCGCAAGGGCATGCAACCCCTAGCCTTCCATTCAAGTTCTTCATGAGTTCTTATTGCAAAGTTAGAGCTTCCCTTCAGTTTTTCGATTGTCAATTTGGATGCTCATCATTGGGCGATCCACCGTGGATTTTTGTCGTGCTTTTTTCACTCAAATTAATTCCTATTGCTAATGTGCAATGGTCGCCTAAATCTCTGATTGATGCTCATTTAGATACGTTTTTCCAAGTCTTAACCTACATTTGTTGCATCCTAATGCATAAGTTTCACTGGCCTAACAAATAGGCCACCCAATCCAATGTAGATACGTGGATGGTGAAGTGTTTTAGGTTGGGTTATCCCTGAGTTTTTATGTCAAGAACAATCTTTTAGCTGCTCACCCGAATTTTGTTTTCGACTCTCAGGCTAGCGTAGTGTTAAACAAAATGCTATCCATGTTATCCATGAAAGGTTTCCTCTGTACTGCTCTTGATACTTTAAGATTGGCCAATTGGTTTTCACTTACAAGTCTATCTTTCATAATGCACGTGCGTCATCGGTGGTGAACCTTGGAGGACCCCCAATCTATAATAGGAAGCAGCCACCCATAAGGAGCCTTCATCAAATCCGACCAAGGCTGTGAAATCTACGAGGAACCATCCTAATGGGAATGATCCATTTAGTTAATTTCTCTACCTCCTTCTCTAAGGGTAGGAATAGGAATATGGAGGGACCTTCATCAACTTATTAAACAAAGTTTGCGTGCGAAAAGCAAAGCCCTAGATGGTTGCTCTTGATAAAGGCGAGGTGCTAATCAACTCAACACCAAGTTCACTTAACCGCCCTCAAATATTTTTTTCTACTCCAGTGGTGGCACCAAGAGGTAATCCCCCTCCTCCCACCTCAACCGTTATTCTCCTCTCATTATTGATACTCTGAAATTTACTGCAATAAAACTCTAGCACCTTTGCGAACAAATTTTCAAAAGTTGTGTGACATTAAAAAATCCAACAAAACCTCAAATCCTGAACATATGGATCATGAAACCTTATTTCAGACTTCTAAATGCAATAATCAATTGTGCAACCTGAGCACCCTTGATCATATCATTTTTGAAAATCCCATAATAGATTCTCTAGCCATTTATTGAAAAATAGAAGTCATAAAGCTAATATAGACATATGTCGCCTATCTCAAGATTCCCCTATGAAAAAAGCAGTAAGGATTTTTGATGTTATTTCTACTGAAGGATTTAGGAAACTCCCCCTTTGGTCTCCTTCATTTCGACCTATTCCTTTGTTGAAGGATAAAGAAGAAACTCTCATCGAGGATAATAACTCTCTTATCTCACGCACACGGTAATTTTGACAGGGTCTTTATGTTCCTCTTAAGTCACCTCCTAGTCCTACCCAAAGTTCTCCCTTGAACTTGTTGAGCTTTGAAGGAAAGGACAAAACGCAATTGAGCGACGATGCTGAGGTTGATATGAAATCAGATGAAAATCCTATTCTTTTTTATGATTTCTCAATTGTTCCTGAAACGTAATGACTGCTAAAGTTCTCTCTTCCACTTCACGAGGAAGAGGAATGCGTGGGAATAGAGCACCTAGGGACTCTAGAAGGGTGACTAGGCGTCAATCCAGATCAATCCAACCCCCTAATCCTTCATACATTGTCTCCTTTAAAATTGTGGAGGTATTCTAAATGTGATTAATTACATCAACCATGATTTGATTTTCCTTTTCGAACTTCATGAATTTCGAAAGTTTCTTACAGAATAAATTTCCCCAAGCATTTTGTTTACCCTACTTCCCTTAATATTTGATGCTTCTAGAGATTCCATTTCTATCCAGATTAAAGCGACAACGAATCATGCTCTTAGTAGTTCTGTCTCCCTTCCCCCACAAATCATTCATCCTTGACGGGATATATGCTTCTTCCAACTTCGACTCTCATCACACTCTATGGGACCACCTCCAGAGTATTTCCTCATCCATTTCTTCTCCTTGGGTGTTATTGATAGTGATTTCAATTGTATGCTCAGCACTAGCGATAAAAGTGGTAGAGATCTTTTCTATCAGACAAATTCTTCCACCTTCCAAACCTTGATTAACAACCTTGCTCTCATTGACCTCCCTTTAGATGGGAATCAGATGTCCTAGTGCAATGGTCAACGAGGATCCAACCACCTTCTACCTCCTACCTTCTCACTAACTGCAATTTGCTAAATCCCGATGCCCTTTTCCTGCACCCTTCTAACTCCTATCTTCCAAGAACGAACTCTGCAACCTTTTCCCTTTAGGTTCCAAAAAATGCGGTTCAAAGACATGAGCTTTAGAGGTTTCATTACTCAATCTGGGACTTCCATTCTGGATTTTGACTCTAATGATCTGCTATCCAAGTTCTACTTAAAACTCTCAATTCTTCAAAAAGCTTTAAGTGGAACAAAACTTCTTTTGGAAACATTTATAAAACAACCCCCTGATCACATTTAGAGAAAGCTTCAAGCTTCCACTAGGATGATACCACCTTCGCTCCAACAAAAATCAACAAGGCTAAGATTGATTGGTTAGTGATAAATTAATATTTAATTAACTGGCTCATGCAATTTACATTGGTTAGCAAGCATTAGCAACATAATTGCATTGAATTAATGCATTTTCGGTATTAGTGTATCATTCGATTAACAATGCATTTTAGGATTAATTACTACATCTTGGAGCTTAATTATATGATATGTAAATAGATATTTAAACTCTTTCCAGAACCTTCTCTGAGTGACACATGGAGTCCTCTCAAGTTCCCACATCATCTATCCCCAATCACCACATGCCACCTAATCCCCCTTCATCCAAAACCTTTACCCCAACAAATCCTAATCCGCCATCTTAATACTACACCCACAATGGACTCATCCTAACCCTACATCTCCAGCTATGCTTCCATCAATCCATGCCTCTACTCCTATTCCAATCACCTTGTGCCACCACACCCCTCCAACAAACTAAATCCTAACCCACTATCCTTAATCCTACGCCAACTCTACAGCAAACCACCCCTTTATCCCATGACAAACATAAATCATCCTAGCACTCCATCTATGATCCATTAACCCATCCACTTTAATTGATTCACAACTCCCATTCCACATTAGGTGCACCATCTTCTCATCCATCTTACCTCATGCTTTCCACACCATCTCTCCTCTGCACCTTCACCACCATGACCATCCCCTCTCCTTCTCCTGAAACCCTAATTCCACCGCCATCTCCCTCCGACCAAGCCATATCCATTAGAAGACCTAGGTCACCTCTCTACACTATCATTTTATACAAGGATTCTCGGCCAATAACTAACAATAAAAGTTTATATTTCAGGGCTAGACTCATTTGCAAGTTTATATCTATTTTTCTTAGATAATCTTTCTTTATTAGTTTATTTACTTGCTTTCTAATCTTAATTTAGGTTCTTCATTTTTCACATTTCTTTCTATAAATCAAAAATTTTCAAAAAATGTAAATTTTTTATTTATACAATTTGATTCGAGTCCAAATTTTATCCAAAAATTTACTATATATATAAATAAATAAACATTTTATGTTCCAATCCTGTCCTTTTAAATTTGTTTTGCATAATATTGCTAATGTTATTATCCTTAATTCCACACAACAAAATTACACTTTATTATAAAATAATCATATTACATTATGTATTATAGAGAAGATGATCCATATGATACTTGACCAAAAGATTAGCCAAAATCTTCTCTCAGTCAATTCCACTTTTCACGCAATAAGTCTCAAAATAATAGTTTAATCAATTAACCATAATCAACATAAAACTTTTATCAACAAAACATTCCTAAAAGCATTTTTATCAACAAAACAATAACTTTTATCAACATAGTTAATTGTTGATCAATCAACTATAATCAACAAAACACTAATCAAGCAAAGTCATTTTTATCTTAGAGATATTTTCATTAGGACCAAAGCTGTTGAAATTCTCAAGAAGTTGTGCCAATGTAGTTTACGTTAGTGGATTCACTAACTGATCGAGCAAATCTTAAGCGATGAAACTTAAACAATGAATTTTACTCAAAAAAATTCCCACCAAACATTAAGATAGAATCCACTTTACTTGCTATATTTTAAAATTGTAAATTTCAAAAATTCTATCCACATAACAATATACACTATTTTCTCCACCTCCAATATACACGTAAATCCTATACGTACCCACAATTATTAGATATGCATAAAATTTGGTAGGTACCCTATTTAAATTGTAAAGTATTTCAAGTAATTTTATTAGAATTTTTACGTATTTGGATAATTAGCTTCACATAAATTACATTTAAGTCCAAATTCTACATATCAGCTTCACCATTATCTTCTTATTAAAATTATCCAAAAAACTTGAAAACCCTAAAATAATAAAAATATGACAACTAACTTCAATTAGAAATCAATAAAACATTATGCCTCTTGTACTTCCATCCTTAACTTAAAACTTTTACGATTTTGCTACTATGAAGACACAAATATCAATTAACAGATGGTGAATGCAACTCCAAAATTTCAAACCATCACAAATAGACACACCGCCAAAGAAGGTAGATCTTATCTTGCATCCTCCTTTGGCAATGGCTCTTGGGAGGAGGCATCTATTAAGCCTTTCGCCTTTTTCTCATATCTTTTAACCTTTGAGGCCACTGGTTGTTCTATCAACCAGACTGAAGTCATCACCTTTGAGGACTTTTAACTCATTGATAATCAACTTCTAAAGATGAGATTCTTAAACCCTCTACGATATGCCTCCTAACAAAACTCCAAGTCTCAATAGGCTTGATTACGAATTCTTCTCAAACTCTCAAGGATTACATATCACTGCTGCTTTGACTCACCGTTTCATCTAGAAAACCTCCCCCCACACTTCTAAATCGCGCATCCCTAAAACATTTCAAATAGACTCCCACACTCATTTTTGTCTTATACGCTTGTGCAACGTCATTCACAAAATCACTTCTAGGAACCTTGCTACCAAACTCTCTCCCCTTATGCACAAACTTTTCTCGATTGAACAAGCTAGCCTCATTAAGGGTAGATCCATCTTGACCATATTGGCCACACTTTTGAGATGAGGTAAAGGCTCAACAATAAAGTATTTAGCTCTAATATCATCTTTCAACTAGCAAAATTATACGATAGAGTGGGGTGAAACATCTTATATTAGATTCTTTCTACCTTTCATTTTTCCTCCCAAGTCCTTAACCTTCTTAAACTCTTTGTGGAGCATGAGGGTTCTTTCATTCTCATGGATAGCATTTCAACTCCTTTCAATAAAGTCACTAGAGATTTGCACCAAGGAGATCCTATCTCTCCTTTCCACTTTGATATCAAGATGGAGCCCTTCATTAGACACCTAAATCGTCTTTTGATCTTTGGAGCCACTTCTTTTAGTGCACGTAGGGACATTTTAGCCCATTTTGCTCTTCTTTATGTAGATGACATCATCCTGTTCACCCTGCAACAACACTTCCATTATCTTTGATTTTATCTCTAAATTTGAGAATTCCACAATCCAAAAACTTAATTGTCCAGAGCCATTGTTCTTCTCATTAAACATGTTCTTTCCTCCATCGCTATCCACATCCTTTTACGTTGGAGGTTCCAAAATCCATCATCAAGAAGCTTCACTCGATGTTTGCCTCATAGGGTTCCATCTCCGACAATGGTAGCTCTCATCACTGGATCTCATGGAGGACCACTTATCTTCCCAAGAAACTTAGTTGTCTTCAGGTTCGAAACCTTTAAGGACTGTTTTCGGCACTTCAAATGAACAGAATATGGAACATTCTTTTCACCAACTCATGGCATGGGTCTCTATACAAATCTCCTAACAGGCCTATTCCCAATGCCCACCAAACTTCCTACATGGTACAAAGTTCCAAGCCATACTTATAAGAAAATGATTAACTTTATCTCTTCAGAAATCATGAGCGCAAGATTGATTTTTGTGTTGATCACTAGATTGTGGGAAAACCTCTTAAAAGTTCATCTTATTGAAGGCATCAACGACCGTAGAATCAAAGCAAAATACTTTCTTCCACTCCTTTCTCTCATCTCTTGAATATGCTCTCTATTGATCACTACACCAAGATTTTGACCAATAATCTTAATGCCACTCCTGTGATGCCCATTTGTAATCTGGATCATAAGGGCAAGTTTTCTTTCGCCTCTGCCTACAAGTGCTCTATGCTTAGCTCTTTTGTTTATCTTTGGGCTAACAGCCTCTAGAATCTCTCTTCTCCTTCATATTTCCATCTTGACTTCGAAGCTTCATATTTCCCACCGACAATGTTATCCAAAAAAATTGCATCACATTCCCTTCTAAATGCTGGTGCAAACCCCCCAACCCCAAGGTTGAAAGTTCACAACAACTTTTCCATGCTAGCCATTTCAGTAGAACCATTTCCAATTGTATCAAGCATAAGTATCCTATCAATTTATCCATGGTTGACCCTCTTGGGGTCTTCTCCTCCCTTGTTTTCTCTTAATTCATCAAAAAGAAAACTGCTTTGTATGCATTTTTTTTCATATGTGACTTAGTGGATCTACAACAAAATCAAACACTTTCCAAGCCATTCCCTCCTTCCTTGAACAACTTTGGCCTTCTCTTAATATTAAGGATTGGATTAAAAACCAGAGCTTCGCCCCAACGTGCATTAACTAGAGTATGATATGAAGCTTAATCTAGCAATTAATCATACCAAAAACCTACGTTCTTCCTGGTCGGGTTATTTATGATGCTAAGGGTAAATTCTTACATGCGAGAGCTTCTTGCCGTTCGAAGAATTCTACTAAAGAGACCCTTGCCATGGAAACCATTACACAAGCCATTAACACCTTTAATTGCCCCCTGAATCCAATGCATATTGAGGTAGACACCTCCCTTCCATCTAACGATAAGCAAGTAAGCTGCTAGCCATGGGGAGTGCAACCAGAGATAACAATCTCATTACAAGTTACTTTTTCGCCAACCCATCCTCTAATCAAACTTCTCCCACTTGAACTGGAATGCTACCTGATGAGAGACTCCTCATAACTCTTAATTAACCCTAATTAAATAGTTTCTTATTTAATTAGCAAAGAATATACCAAATACAAGGTTACCTACATTATAGGGATAAACTAAGAAGGACCTCTAAAATAAGTTACAAACACTTAATTAAATATCAGACTCAAACATTAAACACTTAACTACCTACTTAATATTTTAAGTTAGTTAATTTTAAGACCTAAGTACCTAATTAATTTAAGTAAATTAGTCACTTAAGTATAGATAAAAAGAGCATAATCTTAAATTCTAAGCATAAATATAATACGTACCAAATTTATAATCATATATAAAACGTTAGAAAAGAAATAAATTAAAATAAATCCCAAAATCGACATTTTACATTTAGGTCCTTATTTTTTAAGTCAACTGATCCCCTTTTCTATAAATAGGTCCTTAATTTTAACTATGTATAGGTCCCTATGTACACAGACACCTTCATCGTCTTCTTCCTCAAGCTTGTACGGCTGAGGACCAATGCTCACACCATCTGATCATCCTCCATCTCACGACTGTACACCTCCATCCTTGCCACCATCCTTCCGCTCACTGTCGCCATTCCATCCAACAGTGTCGATCCTCCCTAACCCAACAAACTCCGGTATGGAGATTTCACCATTGCAGGAGACAAAAGTCCTTAAACCACTTTAACTGGATGTGATTACGTCCAGATGCAGACCCCTTACCCATCTCCACCACCTATAAATAACCACCTAAGCCTCCGATCTCGAGGAGTGACTTCCTTCCCTCTTCCCCCACCGAAGTCGTTCAATAGTCTATTCTTCCTTTTTCGATGGTGCAATTCTCTTCAATATACCACCACCGGAGGAGCCCGTTGCCCCTCACCTGTTCGTCTTCTCAAGAGTTGTGACAAAGCTTCTAAGCGCGACATCTCCTCTCTACTCCACTTCAATCCTCGTCGGAGTCTGAATCGATCATCGAATTTCATCCTCCGTTACACACCTTTCTACTGAGATCACTCACCTCCCTTCATCAAAGTAACCCGTAGATTAACTTAGATCTTAGTTTAACTTAAATTTAGTTAGTTTGGCGTAGAAATTAAACCCATCTTGCCCAACTCCGGTGAGGCCAAATCCTACCTCAAATGATTTCAATTCATACTTATGAACCTAGGCACCCTCCTCACCTCACCACGATCACCCTTAAATTTCTTCCATTTAGAATTTATCACTAAAACAACTAGTCCACACCACCTCCACCGGAAAATTCCGTGTAAATCCCTATGGGAGGCAATGTGATATGCATGACGTAATATAAAATTCAAAATTATTTAAACAATCTCACGAAGAGCACAATCACATAATGGAACAAGAGATTTTTTATGTAGAAACCTAAATCAGGTAAAAACCCTCACCTAACCATTTCGAGTTAGGATTTTCTCATTAACAAAGATAATCAAATCCCCTAATAATCTTTATGACCTACAAAATAATCAGTATATCCATATTAATTTGGATCCAGTTCTGTTAGCCAATCTCCTTGAGAGAGATCCCTTCACAAACTTTGAGCTAAGACAAACTTTATCATCAGAAAAATTAAGTAATTTTTTCATTAATTTGCCATATTCTTCCACAAGACATACAAGCACTTTTTCCATAACATACATCCTAGTCTTTAACTCAAAAATTTTTAATTTCAAATGATTAATTTGCTATTTTCAATGACTAGATTGTGATTTTCTAATGACAAATCATCTTTCGGACTAAAATCGCTTTCAAGGTCCATACATTTTAGTTCTAATCAATCATTTTCAAATTTAAGAAAATTAGGATTTTTTTTCATGTTTTTATTTTCTACCTTTATTGATTTACTAATTTCATAGAGCTCATCAAAAGCATCTTAGAGTTCAAAATTTACCTCATTGTTGATGTCATTGCCACTTTTTGCAATTGCCATGAAACCCATGCAAGCGACTTCATTCCTCTTGGGATTTTCTTCTTCCTCCGAGCTCGAGTCGTCCCAAGTTGCTTAGAACACCTAGTGTTTCTACATCTCTTTCTTGAGAAGACACTTGGGTCGTAGATGCCCCTTTTCGTTGCAGTGGTAGCAACGTCTAATGCTACCTTGCTGCTATTTCTTTATTTGATTCCCTACCAAACTTGGAAAACCATTTAAGTAAAAACTTCAAAGTCTTCATCATCGGAACTTACCTCACTATCCGATACGGTTCTAAAGGCTAGAGCCTTCTTCGATTTCAATTCTAGTGTATCCTTCTACCTCAGCTTTATCTCGTAGGACATCAATTTTCCTAGGAGATCCCCCATGTTGAGCTCCTCCACCTCATTTGCCTCCTTAATGGCAGTGACCTTCTGTTCCCACTCTGATTCGAAAAAACGGAGTATCTTTCCTTAAAGCTCCCCTTTAATGAAAGTCTTCCCTAAAACTTTCCAATTATTTACTATAAGAGTGAACATAGTGTTTTTCTCACCTAAAGACTCACTAGCTTTCACAAAAGGACTCAAATTCTTGTGACAGTAAATAGAATTTAGAAGACTTTACCTTGGAGGAACCCTCATGAGTGATATCAAGTGTGTGCCAAATCTCGTATGCGGCGACGCACTACAAAATTTGGTTGAATTCCTCCAAGCTATACACGCAATACAAAGCGCTCTTTATTTTTGCGTTGAGAGAGTTCACGGATTTGTTGTTGCTAGTAACCTCCTGTGGGTTTCTCTGGGATGTCAAACAGCGTCTCGCATCTAACCTAAATTGTGAAATCGTTGGCTTGAAGCCATGTCTTCGTCCGCAACTTCCAGTAGGGGTAGTGGCTCCCGTCGAAGAAAGGCGAACGGGACATGGAGTGCCACTCGAAAATTCTGATCGCGGAATTGCTCCCCTCCATTGGATCTTCCGCGAATATAATTCCTACAAAATGGAAACCAACTTTGATACCAATTGCAAACCCCTACGGATTACAATATAAAATGCTGAATTATGCAATCAATCTCACAAACAGCACAATCACACAATTAGTACATCCGTCTAATCAAACACAATCCATCCCCAAACTTGTCTGAGTCTTCTCCCTCACTCAATTGAGCGAATCATTCTTAAGTTCAGGCGAACTCAATAGAAACATTTATCAAACTCATAATAAATTGTTAAGGCTGATTACTAAATTGATTAATTGAGTCATTTGTTAGGTTCTTTGTGACATCAGAGAGCACTTAAGATCGTTTCTGTTGTGATTCAGATGGAAATCACCGAAGCTCCGACGAGTTTCGGTGACTTCAATTTTAACCTCAACCTTTAGAACTCTTTCAAGAGCGCTCCAGAATACCCCCTTGTGAACCTAGGAGCAAGAAACAAGACTTAAGTTTTGAGTTGTAAGGAGAATGACACTTTGTTGGATTTCATCTACCTCAGCTCCGACAGAGTTGAGATCTCTTCTGATCCTAACAAGAGATCTATAAGCATGTGCAGAACCAAACAAACCCATTCTAAGCTTCAGGTCAGGGAACCCCGAATCTAACCTGCTGAACAAATTTGTTCTTGATTTCAGGGGACACTACCTGAGAACACTTGAGTTACCAAAACTAGGTTTTAAAAAGTGCAACAGCTTCCTAAGCATGAAGTAGACCCATTTAGGTCTATAATTTGATTTCTGCAGTCTTTGGATTAGAAAGTCAATTTCTGAGCCCTAATGGTCAACTCTAATTCAACTTTAGAGATTAAGAGGTCAAATTTCAGATTTAAGGGATTGATTAAGCTTTTATGGACTGATTTAAAAAAGTTTAAACCTAGCTGGAAATAGATTTTCTTGAAGATTTCTAAAACTTTGAGTTTCCAAGCTATTTGGGTTCATTTGGAACCCAACATAGTTCATGAGTGCTCCTATCGAGATTTGAGTTTAATTTACGTCCAGAACTGCGGCATTAGATCTCTTGAATCGAATCACATGGAATCCACATCCTTTAATCTCACTATTGAACTAAGTTGAGCTTAAATTTAACCGCTAAACCAGAAGCTCCCATGTTCTAGAGTATTCTGAAGCCTTTTCTAGGCCAATTCCCACTCTAATTACACAGAATGAATTCCTAAGCACTTCAGTACGTCATTTGAGAGGTAGTTCCTTCCTTCCGATCATTTCACCTGAGATTTCACCTTCTAAAGGTACATTTTAATATGGAAAAATAGAAAACCCCTCAAAATATGTAGTTAAATCGTGATTTAATCAACAAATTAGCGATAAAATTGTATATAGAATCTTAACAGCTTTCGATCGAGCTATTATACAATCAATTTGGTTCAGCAAAGCGTTCAAAATCTTCACCTGAAGATTTATCAGGACGCAGCAATGCTCAAAGGAGAATGTTGTAATTTAACCCCACCTTGGGGAAATGCAAACACTTGACTTAATATAAAAGTGTTTTGTGCACCCAACGCTTCAACTGACAACACTGAGCACACAAAACAACCCTCTCCTATCCTCTGAACATTTCAACCTCTAAGCACATTAGTGCATGCGCATTTGTGTGACTGAGTGGGCGAGCGAGCATGATGTGCGCCTATATGGGCCTGAGTCTGTGCATAGATTAATAAATCAATAAAAATATACCTAATAAGAACAAGACCCGAGTTGAGTAGGGTCATGTCCAACCCGCTTGTGGACAGTGTGTATCCTAGAAAAACCTAGGTCACTAACAAATTTTTGCTGAAATAACTTAAGTGATAAAATGGCTAAGAGAAAAATAAGGGAAGACACAGAAGGCAGACTCAACCTAATGGAATAAGAGGTGGTGCAATGAAGAGAGAAGGAACGAAGTTAAAGAGAGAGCATAAGGAAAATAAAGAGAAGGGTTAAATTAAAAAGAAATAATAAAAGTCTAATTGTCACTTTTAGTCATCTAATTTTCTAAGGGTGAAGAAGGGTTAAATGTTTTAGTACTTTGTTATGAACTGCTCAGGGATAATCCTTTTGATATTTATGTAAACGCTATTATGCCTCATAATTTTGTATATAATAACGTGCGAGTTCGTATTGAAACCTATAAGATTTGAGAGAGGCGTTAAATCCCACACTAAATATGGACAACCCACTTGGACGGTATAAAAAACGTCTACCTCTTGGAGGGTACAAAGTGTGAGTGGTAGGGACAGGAACCACGCACGCACGTACACACCCCACACCATCTCCAGCTCGAGCTCAGACTCGGGTGAATCAATTTGGAACATCGAACTTAAACCACTTCTGCTACGAAATTGCATCTAACGATTTTGACCAGGATTGATCCACTAGAATGTAAAATTAGTCAACCAATTGCTTCGATCGATTCATGTATTTACCTTAGTCAATCAATTGGTAAAAGTTAATTGACCAAATTAGTCTATCAACGGGGTTAATTGGTCGATTAATAAACTTAATTAGTCGACCAATTGTTATGTTTCAAGAAAAGAAAAATTTACTTAACAAACTCGTCATAAGCTCCATATAAGAATCACGAGGAAACTCATTTAACACACGATAAGATCAAAAAACTCTCTACTCTCTTACATCTTTTTTGGTAAAAAAATCCTCAATGTCTTAAGCATGAAGATCAAGAGACCCACGAGAAGATTTTGCTTAATCAAGCCATTGGTTTAGTAGATCATACGGGAATTTGATTGCCAACTAAATTACCTTGGCTTCATTCTCCTAAGGTGATTTTCGAGGACGTCCAAGATCGGAGTGCGACGATTCTTGCAGGTAGATTGTCATATCCTTAGAGGAGTTCATCAGACCCTCACGTACAAGTATTGTTGAGGGTGGTAACTTCTCTAAGGATTGTCATTAACGAACACTTAGATTGACGTATCTAATCCTTTCTCGTTTCCTTTATTTAAGCTATTATATATCTTTTGTTATTTTATCTTAGCTCGTACCTAATTATGTCTACTTTGTTTGATTTAATGCTTTTATCTACGCGAGTACGTTAAAAATGTATATGTTTATATTTATTTATTTATTATATACGCTTATTCCAATAAACTTCGCTTACATCTAAAATAAGTGGAAAGTGAAAAATGAATTTTAAATCACATGTAGCTTTATCTCGTATGTTCGAGAAATTTTTAGCGTTGACAATAATGCATGAGAGTTTGGTTGACCACCATTGATTTAATTTCAGCGTTGGAAATCAATTGCTCAGATTTAGATAAGGAAAAACCCTCCCAAAAGCCAAAAGGCAGTGAATGAGTAGAATAAGCGCAAACACATTTGTCATTATTGTATCTTATTGGCTCTATCCAATGTGATTGATCTATACAACACATCCACATCCACGGCAAAGGGACTATATATGAGTTAGATAAAGAAGTATAATACCGAAGATCCTGCCATTGAAAAATAGTGTCGCAAAATTCCTTACATTCCAAATGGTTGAGAGAAAATCAGTATCAGATCAGGCACATGAAGCTTCTCGAAAAGTTTCAAGTCATGTCTATCATTGAGAAATTTCCTAAACCCTAAAAGGACTTCGAGATGACCCTACAAATGAAAAGATTTCAGTAGATGACTTGATGATAACCATTATTATTGAGGAAGAGCAATGAAAAAAAAATCGAAATGCATGTTCAATGTAAGGTGAATCTCATGACATCTAAGTGCAAACAGAATAAAGATAAGAACAATAAAATCAACACGAAGGCCAAACTCAAGATCCAGAAGAAATCAAAGAGCAAACCATGCTAGCACTGTAGGTAGGTTGGGCTTTGGAAGAAGTAATGCCCTTCTACTAAAGCTCAGCAGAAGACAACATATGGAAATTTTCAAGTGACTGATCACCAAGCAGGCCGGGGATAGCAACGAGTATGTCTCAATAAAACCTGAACACTGTTACGATCCTACTAAAAGACTCGTACATACTGGAGCCAATGTACATATTTGGACTTATAAATCGATCATTTCTTCCGATTAAGCCTGCAGTGGCAGGATTGTGAAGATGGGGAACAAATCTCCAACATAGGTGCTGCGATATGAACACCCGGACACGAGAATTTTCTCGAGGTGAGTTTTGAGACTACACAGGATGTGATTTACATGTATCACCCAAACATACTTTAAATAGTGTCTGCCTTCATACGATTCAATCTGTTCACGATAATTTTGAATCTTACAATATATGACATGAAAAATTGGGTCATGTAAACTTTAACTCTTTAAATAAAAAGATGAAATTAAATATAATTCCAGAAAACACCATAAATAAAGCTGAGAAATGCGAGATGTACGCAGGCTAAACGAATTAGGAAACCTTTACTTTATTACTAAAGATGCTTAGGTTCTACATTTAGAGCACACGAATATCTATAAAATTAATGACGTTACCTAAGGACAATAAAAAGTATTTTATCACTGTTATATATACGATAGTCGCAGATACCACAATGTATTTGCTAAAGCCTAAGAATGAGACATTAAATAAATTCCTTACCATTAGGAAACAAGCAGAAACACAAATTGAGAACTCCTAAGGACGATAGCGAGAAATATACATCCAACTTATCTGATGAACAATACCAAACTTTTGATATAGATCATAAAGTGACAACCTCATACTTCCTTCAGTCTAACGGGATAGCAGAGCACAAGAATAAGCTCCCAATTGAGATGGTCAACGCTCTCTTGCAAGGCTCAAGATTACCTACCTACAAGTGGGAGGAAACTATGAATACATGCCATATTCTAAATAGCGTTTCCCTCAAACATAAGGAAATTAGTCCATTTAAAATTTAGAGAAACAGGAAATCAAGTTTAAAATGGCTCAAAGTGTAGGCTTGCCCGGCAGAGGTAGGTGTCGTAGAATACAATAGGATGAAGCTTGTACCAAAGACAACACGATTTTTCTAGGTTATGCCCATAACGGCGATGCCTATAGATTTTCTTTAGAAATTTTCATATTTTACATATACAAGTCAATACTGTTGTTGAACTTCGCGATGTTACATTATTTGAGTATGTTTTCCCTGCAAAAACAGGATTATGTCAAAATACACCTTCTGATGATCTAGCCACCACATCAAGTTACATTCCTCGTCAAGTGAGAAAGATGTCTAATGCAAGCGCTAACTCTTCCCGTTTTGAACCTCGTCAAGTAGAAGAGTTTAAACTTAAGAGAAGTAAAAGGCCAAGGATTACCAAGAATTTGGGAAGTGATTCTTTAACTTACCACATCGAGGGCAATCCCCCCACTTATCGTGCCTACTTTTGAAGTTAAGCGCTGGAAGTATACCATTAATAATGAGACTCAATCCTCTCCAACAGCACTCAGGAGTTAGTTAATGTACCTCTAAGATATTCAACTATTGGGTGCAAGTGGATGTTTAAAAGAAAGCACAGGTGTCACAACACGATCTCAGATCCCTACAGGGTCCGAGATCGACTCACCTTAACTAATCCCAAGACCCAGTCGTTCAACAAGAAATAACCAAATAACATTCAACAAACCACAATCACACAAGTACAGTAGCTAGGCACAACAAATTGACAAGGGGAAAGGAACAATAATATTACATGTCATGATACAACTATCACAACAAGAACGAGAACATATAGTAGAAACAAGGCTATAGAAACTCAATACACCAAACAGTAGAACTAAAGCTAGGCTCGACTAAGCCCAGCGTCTTCAGCAGCCGGTAGCTTGGGCCACTCAAATCCCTGACCTGTACAAAATTATTTAACTGGAGGCAGCTAACACTGTGTAGAGTGGTCACTACACAAACAAATACACTTATCAGGAAATTTAACGTAGTACTTTCCGATTCAATTTATCCCGTGATGATTTTCTGTGCAGAGTTCTCTAATCATGGCTCATCTCATTTTTTAATCTTCTTGTTCCCCAAAGGAACGATCTTACTTGCAGCTTCCCGTGATGTACAATGCACACGTGCCACACTTTTAATTGGGAGAGTCCCACCGTGGCAATCCTACACCTAGTATATCACCTCGAAGTCACAGTCGTGATGTAGCAGTGACTAGGACATATGCTAAGAGCACGGGTAGCAACCCCACACTTATACGCTGTCAGTCGTTTTCGTTAGCGGATACGCCTCAATTACAGCGTGAAACAGTATAGTGCCTCGCTCCCTTAGAACATAACAGAACAGCGATCCCGTCCCTCAATTCACGTACCCTCTCCGACTACCCCGGATTGCTCAACGGGCTAACAAGAGACTGTGTACACAAAATAGCTCACATCAATACCACGTGCACGAAGGCCAGCAAGAGTCGACGTAGAATGCCCAATCCGATCGTGGGTCTCAACCAAAGGGCAGCAAGCACCTCTCTACACTACAAGGGATGATTGCTCTCTTCAGTACCACGAACACACAGGTCAACTCACTTCCCTTAATAGCTGCCCATGGGTGGTGATTCTTGTCTAAATTCCCCATAGGGTTCGAACATGAGTTTCAACATCCAGGTTGGAATGTACGGAACAAGCAGTTAAAATTCCATTTTTATCACAGTATGGGTAGATTTTTGATAATACAGGCAGCTTATGATTACTCTATCATTCACGTGTATTTTCCTCTAACCCTTGTGGTCAAGCCATGGCCTAGGGTTCAAGAATATATTCTAGAGTAAACATCTACTTCGTGCTAGGGTTCATCTCAAGTCCTAAGATTAATTACCTGCATGTATTACTTTAGAGATTTATGGTTATAACCACTCTACCAGGGTAACTAGGTGGAATGGGGACTCGTACAGTACCTCCTCACGTCTCCGCAGGTCCCGTACACCTGATGGATTGGAGAAAGATTCAGAATGATACATACAAGGTATCTTAACACAAAGAAACTCAAATGGTAAACAGAGACGTTTTGTTTGCGTAAAATCGATACCATTAGGATCTTGCACAAGCTCAAAAACACACGATCAGACTAAAATTAGACTTCTGGAAAAGCTCCCAAACGTCTTAAAATAGTTCTCAGGGATGCCTCTATCAGACATCTGAAACTCAGTGCCGACGTCCAAGGGTTCCGTCAAAAGTCTGGAGGAAACTACCCCGATCTGCCTTCCAACTTCTAACACATACGTAATTGTCAAGACTCTGACAGAGAAGGAATACGGAAAGTAGAACTCTACCAGATGTCTCTTGTTACCTTCGAACGTCCAGTAAGACGTCTGGATAGCTCCGAACGTCTAATTCAGCAAAAAAATGACTTCCGCGGAATCGCTCCGACTTACCTCACCTACAGGCGCTGCAGCATAGTAAGGCAACACCCTTCGCATTAACGCTGACTCGCGATCAGCTCTCCGCTCTCCGTTCACTCTCGCTTAGGCTCCATTATCTTTCTTTCGCCCGGCTGTGGATGTAAGGTGGAGGGTTTATAAAGAGAGGAGAGAGGAAAGGTATGGGTGAGGTGTGGCATGGATCGACGCAAGGCGTAGGTGCAAGAGAAGGCTTGACATCCGTATGGCACGTGCAAAAGAGAACTGTTTCCAGATGTCCGTTGATTTTTCCCGACGTCTGGTCAAGCATCTAGTGAACTTCTCAGACGTCTTAAATGACAAAAGACTTACAGGTCGTTTCAGTATAACAAACTTAAAGGAAATTTCGTCCATGAAACTCAAACTAACTAGGATGCGGAAAATAATGTAGCAACGTATATATTAAAGAGGACCGACGTATGTCCGAAGAGACATACCATCGAAAAGTTCCAAATACGATACTGATCACGCAATACCGACTCAGGCTCCCAAGTCGCCACCTCGTATCGCTGACTTCTCCAAAGGACTTTCACCAGGGATAGGACAGGTGGACTCCCACCTCGATGTTCTAGTCGCTAGGGACAGCTGGGATCGGCGATACATCTCCTGAGGTTGGAAAGGTGATATACACTATGCACTCTAGAGAATTGGGGAGGAAGTACAAGCCAATAAGCAACGAGCCCTACCAACTCTAAGAACTCAAAGGGTCCCACAAATCTCAGTGCAAACACCCATCTCATCTCAAGCCACTACAAGCCTTTCACCGCCGAAACACGGAGGAAAACATGATCTCCAACATCTAATTGTACCTCCTTACGCTTCAAATCAGCATAGCTATTTTTGCTTACTCCGGACAGTACGCAGTCACCGATGGATCTACTCGATCACCTCCTTACTCTGACCTATCAAATGGAGACCAACCTCCTACTTAATCCCCACCTCAACCCAACTCAAGGGAGTCGTACACTTCCTCCCGTACAGAGCTTCATATGATGTCATGCTGATGCTCGTGTGGTAACTGTTATATGCAAACTCTAGCAGGGGCAAATGGTCCCCCAGGAGCCTCTCTAGTCGAACACGCAAGCGCCTAGAAGGTCCTCAAGGGTCTGAATGGTGCACTCCCACCCTCCGTCTATTTGGGAGTGATAGGCCGTACTAAACTTCAAACGAGTGCTCAAAGCTCGCTGAAATTCTGCTTAAAACTGGGAAGTGAAACGAGTGACCCTGTCTGAAATAATCTCGCAGGAGACCCCGTGAAGACACACATCTCTAATGTATCTCTCTACCAATTGTGCTGGTTCAAAAGTGACTTGGATGGGTAGAAATCGAGTCGTCCTTGTTAAATCTATCTACAATCACCCAGCCTGCATCGTGCCTTGTATCAGAGGTAACCCCACCATCAGGTCCATAGTGACTCCCAGTTTCACTCTAGGACGGGAAGTGGTTGCAATCGCCCTTTAGGCCTCTTGTGCTCGGCCATCACCTGCTGACATATCAGACATTGCTAAACGTAAAGACCAACATCCCGCTTCACAGCCCTCCACCAGAAATCCCATCGTAAGTAGTGATACATTTTCGTGTTCTTGGGATGTATGGTAAATCTGGATCCATGTGCCTCAGTTAAGAGCTCCCTCAACAGCTCAACTGTATGAACGCACAAGCGTCCCCTCACACGCAGGTCTCTGTCAGCGAACGAGAACTCTCCTGGGTTCCCTGCCAATACTGGATCCCGCCGCGCCCATAGGTATGCATTCGACATCTGTCCAATCATGATGCAATCCATCACCTCTAGTCGTGTCTGCCTTGCCACTGTCCCTGCCCTGCAACAACCCTATGCCTTCTGTGGTCGTCAGCTACTCAACACCTCCATTAATTTCCACCTCTGAGCTCGTAAGCAAGCCAAATGGGCGAGCGCCTTTCGACAAAAGGCGTCAGCCACCACATTAGCCTTTCTTGGGTGACAGGAGATGCCGCAATCGTAGACCTTCAGAAACACTAACAACGCCTCTGCCCAATGTTAAGCTCTTTTAGTCAAACAGATATCTAAGGCTTTATGGTCAGTGAAAATCTTGAACGTCACACCGTACAAGTTGTGCGACCAGGTCTTCAATGCGATGACAACCGCTGTTAGCTCTAAGTCGTGGATGAGGTAGTTATGCTCAGGGAGCTTCACTTGCCGCGAAGCGTATGCGACAACATAACGACGCCGCATAAGCACACGCCCGAATAGATGCAACGAGGCATTTGTGTAGACGAATCCGCCACGCCAGTCCGGGATGAGTACAGGAGGTAAGGTCAACCGCTCCCTCAACCCCCGAATGCAAGACTCACATTCGCCTGTCCAAGTGAAGGGTACGTCCTTCCGAGTCTTACCACCCCAAGGTCACACTCATGACGTAGCTGTAACGAAGGCACACGTGATAAGTGCGCGGGTAACTACCTTGCACTGGCACGCGTAAAACGTTTTCGCTAACGAGTACGCCTTAACGTACAACGTCAAACAGTATAGGGCCTTGCCCTCGCAGAACAGAACAGAAGTCTCGCCCCTCAGGGATCTCACCCGTCCTCAATCCACATACCCTCATCCGACTATCCTGATTTGCCCAACGAGCTAACAAGAGTCGGTGTAAGGTGACCATACCTAGCACCGAACCCCCTAGGGCAGTTAGCGCCCCCTACGCTACGTAGCTCACCTCTGTACCACGTACACCAGGATCAACAAGAGTCGATGTAGACTAACCAAATCAACCCCGGATCTCAACCAAAGGGTGGCAAGCTTCCCTCCACACTACGAGAGATAGTTGTTCTATTCGGCACCATGAACACGAAGGTCAACTCACTTCCCTTTAGAGCTACCCATAGGAGGCAATTTACAGAACCATCCGATTCACGGTATTTTCTCTACATTCCCCGTAAGCATCGTACATGAGTTTTTCCACACACAGGTTTGAATGTACGGAACGAGCAGTTCAATTTTCATTTTTATCACAGTATAGGTCCATTTTAGATAATAAAAGCATCTTTTGATTACTCAATCATTCACGTGTATTTTCCTCTAACTTTAGTGTTTAGGTCAAGACATAGGGTTCAAGAATATATTCTAAAGTATCCATTTACTTTTTCCTAAGATTCAAATCAAGTCGTAGAATTAATTACCCGCATGTACTAATTTAGATATTTACGATTATAACCACTCTACCAAGGTAACCTGGTAGAATGGAGCCTCATACAGTAGCTCCCGACGTCTCCGTAGGGCCGGTACACCCGACTAATTGGAGACCTAAAACATGGATCGATGGGCCAAAAAGGTTCAGAATGATACAGACAAGGTATCTTTATACAGAGAAACTCACATGAAAAACAGAGACGTTTTATTTGTGGAAAATCGATAACATTAGGGGCAACTACAGGCCCGAAAACACACGATCAGACAAAAGGTCCCAGACATCTTAAAATAGTTCTCGGAGATACCTCTCTCGATGTTTCATCTATTAAACGTCTGGAGGTGCCCCCGGTAGTCTGAAACTACCTCGATCCGCCTTCCAACTTCTGAGACATATAACTACACTGACAGGACTCTAATAGAGAAGGAATATGGAGAGTAAATCTCCACTATACGTCTCTCGTTACCTTCGGATGTCCAGCAAGATGTCTAGATATAGCTCTGGACATTTGATTTCGCGAAAAACTGACTTGCACGAAACCGCCCTGGCTTCCCCCTCCAACAGGTGCTGTAGCAGAGCAACGTAGCACCCTTCGCTCTCGCACTCAGACTCGTGATCGGCTCTCAGCTCTCCGTTCACTCTTGCTCTATCTCCCCCCTTCGCCCGACCGTAGATGTGAGGCAAAGAAGAGGGTTTATAAAGAGAGAGGAGAGGGGAAAGGTATGGGCAATGTGTGGCACTGAGTGACATTGCAGGGGAAGGTGTGGTAAGGCACAGATGAGGAATGCATGACATACGCACGGTACCTGCCGAAGAGAAAAGTACTTTCAGACATCCGTTGATCTTTCCAGACGTCTGGATAGACGTCTAGAGAACTTCTTAAATGACAAATGGGTAACGGGTCCTTTCAACAAGCCCGACAGATCCATTGAAAAATACAAAGGTAGACTTGTTATTAACGGATTTAAGCAAATAGAAGAAATCGATTATTTCGGTAAATATTCTCCAGTAACAAGGATAACTACTATCCGGATGCATATTGCATTAGCTACTATTTATGATCTTACTATCTACCAAATGGATACGAAGATCGCCTTTCTTCATAGCGATCATGAGGAAGAGATCTTTATAGACCAGCCTAAGGGATTTGTAGCTACAGAGAATGAGAGAGAATTGTAAGCTTCTTAAATCTCTTTATGGTTTGAAGCAACCAAACAATGGCATAGAAAATATAATAACACTACACAAATTTCTGACTTTGTAGGTCAAAAATCTGACAGACATTTCTATTCTATGATTAAAGGTGATATGTATAATATCCTATGTTGATTTGTAGAAGATATATTACTATTTGGATCAAAAATGATAATTGTAAATTAAACTAAGTTCTTGAGTAGTAAGTTCGAGATGGACATGCATGTTGCAAATCTCATCTTAGGCCTCAAACTGATTCGGTTAGCAGAAGTGATACAAATTTCTCAATCTAATTATATTGAAAAGGTTCTTGAGAAATTTAACTATAAATATTGCAAGGCTGTAAGCAATCCTTTTCATTCCACAAAAGCTCTACAATAAAAACAAAAGTGGAAGACATCTAAGTTATTCACATATTATAGGAAACTTGATGTATCCGACTAACTGTACTCAAACGGATAATATTTTTTTCCGGGTCTAAATAGAACAGATACACAAGCTGTCCTCACCATACTCATTGAGATGGCTTGGGAACCAAATACTTAGGTACGTAAAGGAAACTATTTTCCTTAATTTCCATTATGGGAAATACCCTTCAGTGTTGGAATGGTATAGTGATGCAAGTTGGATCGATTAAATGGACTCCAGGAGTAATAATTTTAAAGGGTCTCCCTTTATCCTTAGAGGTGGTGCAGTATGCAAAACAGATCATTTTAGCACAGTCTAACTTTGTGGCGAAGCTAAATGATCTTCTTACAGAAATCCTTATGATGGGTAAGCCAATTCCTGCGATATCGTTGCATTTTTAAAGAATGAATGCTATAGCAAAGAGATTGCGCCTCAAGCAGTGATTGCAGTAGAATTTATAGGCTTCAAGGAACATAGTAGATTCGATTACTAAAGGACTTGATAGATCTTTAATCCCTAAGTCTAAGCTTGGAACATGACCGAGATAAATTGGGAGTTCACCTATAGTAGGAACCCAACCTAATTGAGGGGAGAACCCACAAAGTAGGTTCAATGTGGTAATAAGTTTTATAGGGAACTGGTTGGCACTCTATTAAATACTTTTGCATCTGAGTACAATCCCCAGAAGCCTAAGTGCCTTAAGCAGCAAATTCAGGAAATGCAAAGGTCCTGAATTGGTTCAAACCATTATGACAGGATGTGAGTGCATCCTTTAAAAAATCCCACCTACGGTAATGTAATTGTGGGCCGCACTTAAAGTAATAGCATCTTTCTCGCTTGCACTCACGTAACAAGACAGGGTACACGTCCCATAAGAACCCAGAAATTTATCATGAGCTTCATTCTGTTGCCACACTCATACACCCCACATCAAAGGTCTAGAGTTCAAGAATGGTTTCACACTGTTCCTGTGGTGGTGAAGGTCCATGTCTCAGGTAAGGGTTCAAACCGTAAGACACCTTTGTTGAAACTAGAGTGTAGTAGCCCAGGATTTTGTTGTTGGATTTAAACAATGAATTTGCGGGCGATTGTTGAATTTGAGAGACCAACTGCATCAATCGAGATGCAATTGTCATATGGTGATCTGACAATTTATGTTAAACACTGAGATTTTTTAGAGGTGTAGTCCCTTACTGGAGATGGACAAACCTCCTGAAAAGCTTAAAAGGCTTCTGCCTCTCATAACTTATGTAGCAAAGAATGAAATGTGAGAATGGACCCTACGCATACGCATGCACGACCTCCGAGGTCGACTCCTACTTTAGGTCGAGCTAGAATCAATTTTGAATTTGATACCTGGAGCACTTTTGCTACGGATTATAATCTCACGATTTTGACCTATATTGATCAACCAGATTGTAAAATTGGTCAACCACCTTGGTTGATCAATTGGTTTCCATGATCAATCACTAAAACCTAATCGACTAAATGGTTTTGGTCAATCAATGAGCTTAAGTAGAAAATTAAATCATTTTAGTCGATCAATGAACTTAATTGGTCGATCAATTACCGTGTTTACATAAAACGAAAAGCTCCTTAAACGTCTAATCGTATTCTATATTGGTCAATTAATTACCTCTTGATGCATTCGTTCAACGTAAGATTTATAGAAAATTTTCCAATCACGTTTGTCGATATTAAATAACATTAAGAGGTCCACAAGATATTTTTGGCTGATATTTCAATGATGGATCAATCGAAAATTTAATTCCAACTGAAATTGCCTCGATTTCATTCTTCTGAGGTAAGTTTCGAAAATGTCTAAGATCGGATTACACCAAATCTGGTGGATCAACGGATCCTAGAAGAAAGTCATCATATCCCAAGGCACTGATATTATATGGGAAGATACCTTTTCTAAATATCATTCTTAACGAACACTTCGATCCGAGTAAAATCTAATCTTCTTATTTTATCTATTTATGCTATTGCATATTCTTTGTTATTTATTTTATACTGAATCTTACCCAATCATATTTAATTTACTTTAATATTTTGATCTATACAAATACGTTGAAAATATTCTTTTTTTATTCATTTATTTCTCAACACTCCCCTTTTAAGAGGGCCTCTAAGCCCACTAATCTTACTCAGGTAACACCATGTGGGTGTGTTAACATCCACAAAAGCCCTACAAGCTTTGGAGCACCCTCCATGATGAGAACCTCATCATGAGCCATAACTAGCTCATTTTGACCTAATACAAAAGATAAAAGCTCCTACATATCTCAAGGAAAGGCTTAACTCAGAGAATTCTAAGTTTAAGGAGAAAATAAGTCATAAGGGGTAAAAATGCAATTTTACCAGTATAATCTGCATACAGGGTAATTCAGGGCCCAAACACAGGTCAAAGCAACTTAATAAGAATAAAAGTGAGATGAAATGATCTAGCAAGGGCTACAGCAATTCCAAAAAATTAAATGATAATCTGTAACCCTAAAAAAAACCCACTTCAATTCACGAGGTTCGAGGTAAAGTAAAAATAGAATAAACCCTCTAAAATTCATAGAAAATAATCTCTAGGGTTTAGAACCTTCAATTTGGCCTTCAGAACCCATTTTGACCTACATTGAGAACCATGCCCAATTAATAACTTAATTTGGGTTTTCGTATAAATTGACCGGTCAAACAAGGTTTAATATAGAAATGAAATTCACCATCAGATTCCTTAGGTCCTAATCAGTCATGTATAAAAACTTGAGCCTAAGAAGAGACCTCCTTGACCAACTTTACACTTTGGTCCTCATATATTTACTTTTTGGCCCTCAACTTTTGAACCCTCGCATTTTGGCCCCTAACTCTCTTTCGTTCTTTGCGATCGGGTCCCCCCTGCAAAACCTGCCAGCACCATGCTCCGGCGACCTTGCGCGGGGCATGGCGCCGCGCAGGGTGAGGGGGAAAGCCTGGCAAGTAAACCGGGGGTGCCCTGCGTCGTCAGCCGTCGCAGGGACTACCCTGGTCGTTGTAACCCACCATACCGGCCGTGCGAACGCACGGACGGTATGGGTCTCCATCTCCGGCGTCCTCCGGCGAGGGAGACACATCGTCTCCCTCCGCCTTCCTCCCTATTTTGATCCCTATAAATACCCCCCGTTGCTCCACCGACCGGGGCAGCTCGGATCTGACGGAGAAAACCCCCAACTTTCCTCTCTTCTCTCTCCGGCAGACGCTCACCAGCTCCGGCGGTTCCTCCCCCTCCTCTTCTTCGCTCTGCCGCAATACCAGCTGCAGAGACTTCCTCCCCTGCTCTTCCGGCGCCACGCCGCACCCAGCTGGCGCCTCTCTGCTCGCCGCCGCCCCTTTCCCTGAGCATCTTCTTCTCCGGCGACAGTCGATACGACTGTCGCCTTGCTGCCCCCCCTTCGTCCCTGCAAGTAAGCTAGAACTACTTCCCTTCTCCTCTTTCTTTCCCCTCTTTCAATTTGTTCAATTAAGCCCTCGACCGACCCTGACCATCGTCACCCTCTTCGTCTCCGGCCACCCTCCGGCGAGATGCTCCCATCGCTCCACAGCCTGACACACCTCGCCGACCCTCACCGAACCTCCGCCACATCACACTGAGCACCCCCCACCCCTCCACTGCCACTCCACACCTCCGTAACGCTCCCCCGAACAAACCAATTCCTCCGGTTGCAGTCCAACCTAGGGCTGCCGCCAGACACCACCTTGCGGCTTGCCGCGCAGCTCCACACCTTCGCCGTGCCACGGCGAAGGTTCCCCAGTGGTTTAATCAGGCCGAGAGGCCATATTCGTGTCCGACAGGTTTTGGGGTTCGACCGCCATTAACGCACATTGAAGCAGCTTCTTCCGCGCTCCAGGCTTGAGGACTCCAGGTCTCCAGCTGCTGCGGATTACGGGGAGTCTTGCGAAGGCAGCCAGCCAGCAACCGACGCAAATCGAAGCCGCAGCTGCAGAAGCTAGGCCGCGGTCTCCAGCAGGCGCACGCGAGGAAAGGCCTCCGTTTAGTCCCACATCGGTAAGCATCACAACCTTTTCACCGTTTAAATTGATTTTGTGCATTAGCCTTACTGCCTCAGCACACGGGGTGAGGTCCCCTTCACCCGCCCGGTTACCCGGTCTCGTCCGCGCTCACGTCCCGCGGACCTGACCCGACCCGACTTAGACTGACCTGCACTCCTCGCCCACCACGCACGCCGGTGGGCCTGGACCCGGGCGCGACCCGTACCCGACTACCCGCCAGCTCTGGGAGAGCTTTCCCAAGAGTGGTTTCGGAGAGAGAGAGACGCGGGGGGAGGGTAGGGTAGGTTTTGTCATCTGACGTAAGCTCTGAAGTGTGCAGGCACAAAGAAGAAGGACCGCGGAAGAAGGAAGCTGAGGGAGACACTGTAGCAACAGGCAGTTTAAGTCGTCTGATTTGGAAATCAGACGACGTCCTGAAGGGAAAAGAAGAAAGGAGGGGTGACGTCCTGACTGGAAAAAGAAAAGAAGAAAGAAGATCTGAAGAACATCAGAAGAAGGCGAGGCAGAGAACACAAAAGAACAAGGGAAGAGCTGAAAGAAGAAAAACAAAGAAGAAAGATCTGAAGAAAGACAGAAGAAAAAGGAAGAGCAGGAACAGCTGGCAGAAGAAGAAGAGCATCACTGTAGAAGAGGAACACCTCTGCAGACAAAGAAGAAGATCTGAGACGAGGAGAAACAAAGAGAAAAGAAGACAACAAATTCTCTCTTTCTTTATTTTTGTAAAAGAAACATGTATATCTCTAGAATACAACTTGCTCCCTGAGTTCGACCTCGGGAACTCTTTTCCGAGTAAAAAATTTTATATATTTGAAATGATGGCAACAACTGACTATACTACGACGCTACAACAATAAAACCCGGTTGTCCACTCCAACGAGGAGCCATCATTTTTGGTGCCGCTGCCGGGGAGCAACAGATATTCTATAGGTAAACATTTCTGTTTCTTTTTAATTTCTGATAATCTCCTCGCTTTTGTGCAGCTACAGGAAATCAAGAAGACAAGCAACCGCACGACAACCACTCCAAGGACATGTATTTATTTTTTTTTCCTCTCGTTATTAACCCCTAAACTCTAAAGAGGAAGAAAAGAAAAAAACAAGCAATATAGGGCTAACCTGTCTTCCATACTTAGTAACCATAAAAAGTTGCATGTTTTCAACTCATTACTCCTGCACACTATTAAGGGTATTTAAGGGCTAACACATTCTTGCTTGAGCCCTAATTACCCAACAAAGAGCTAACTGGACCAAGTAAAGCCAGCCTAGGATCCAACACTAGGGATTTAGAGACACACTCCTTAAGGAAGAATTGAGAAAACCAAATGAAGTGTGCCCAAGCCCTTGTCTGAAAATACCTATCCAAAGGGAACCTAAAACAATTGGCTCTCTAAAACACTTGAACCCTAAAAGACAAGACCTAAAAGCTCTCAAAGGAAACAAGAGGAAAAGTTGACCCCTTGGGTCAACCAACCTTAAATTAGGTCACTCTTTGCACTTAAAAGACTAAAGTTCAAGTGAAACCTTAAGCACCCTGATCTTAAAATAAAAAAAATGGTAGACTTAAGAGGTCAAGATCCCCATTCTGATCTACCTGGAATCTCAGTGACAAGAGAGGCCAGGTGGGGGAAACCCTGTAACCCGTGGGGACGCTCTACCGTGTAGGGGTCTTCGCGGGACTCTCCCTCTCTAGCTGATCAAGGGGTCCATCTGCCCCGAACCTCTATAGTCACCCAACAATTTTTGGGTGTCTTGATTGGGTCCAGCACCTGCTTATCTCATCCAGCCCTTCAATATTTTTCAGGAGGTCCTTGAAACCTCCTATAGAAATTCACTCTCCCCGAGGCTAAGCCTCGTCTCCTTTGTTTTTGCAGAAATCATTCACATAGCCCCTCTTTCCTCTAATTCTGAACAAAATCCCCTTCTTCCATCCTGATTCAAACTTTGATTCTATATCTCGATTCCACCACCTGATCCAATTATGCAGCCTAATTACCTAGCAAGACTACCATTCAAAAAACCTGAATATCTGAGATCCATGAAAGATAAGATGATTGAGGATGCCCTTGAAATCTATGAAATCAAACCCTCAACACCAGTAGAAAACATTCAGGTTGATGTCCCAACAACCACAGCTTTCATCATAAACTGTGCCCAAATTCTATTGACTGAAATTTCAAAAGGATCAACCCGAGATATGCTCATGACAGGATACATTGAGATGGAAAAATTACACCAATCTGAATACCTTCAATGCTTGACAAATCCTGTACTTCGAGAACACCAAGATGCCCTTATAAAACGGGTAGAAATGATGAAATCAGTAGAACAAATTATCAACCAGAAATACCCGTATATACCAGAAACAGAGGATGAACCATCTTGGAACAGTATTAAGGAACAATCCAGTTTCCCAGATCTCGGGATTGAGGCACAAAGTGGTTGTGAAATCCCAACCCAAATAGAAGACATTGTTGAATTAGGTTGGGATATTGCAGGAGAACACAATGATGAGCCAAACTTAGATCATGAATTGCCAAGCCTAGAATTTCAAAACTCCTGCAATAATGAGATCAGAACTGAGCCTTCTGAGGGTATAAATTCCGCCCCTTATTTTGATAAGGTGACCCTCGAAGGTTATTCGGACTTAGGTTCTAATAATTCTACCCACATCCTAAGCCTAGAACCTAGATCTGAAACTTATTGGGAAGATTATGAGGCCCCTTATAAGAAAGATCAAATTTTTACAGAATATAATTCCGGGCCTCTATTTGATGAATATCCCTCTCCAACATCCTCAGGAAATCTGATCGATTTTTCAGAAAACATGCCAATTTATGATACAGAAACTGAGGAGTTGGATGAGCAAGGTTTTAATGGGGTCTATCCTACCAGCTTAGAGCTTGAACAGAACATCTTTTTGAGCCCAGAATTGACATATAGGCTAGAACCCAGTCAGGCTGCTGATTCCACATCTGATGATCTTTGCTGTGGTGGAATTCATGATCATGAATCTCATTTTCGCCAACTCTCCGACAATTTCAGATCTGACTATAATTGCTGAGAGATTCCCCTTCCTGAACACGCCAGGCCTATCTACGACCTCAGTTCACATGACTCTGACTCCGACTCTGAGGTCCTGATTCCCGAGATCACTGATAACACAGAATCATTCCTTTTCGATCCTCAGGAACCAAAAACAGAAAATGCCAAGAGTGATTACAACCAAGAATCCAATTTTTTTCTCGAATCCGATTCCTTTCATCCTACAGACACTCTTCCGTCATTTGATAGTTACCCAGAGGACTCTCTACAGAAAACCACCTATCATCTGTTTCTAAAAGAGCCCTCGTACACAATGGCCACCTCGTCCGCACACACAGAACGGATCAAAACCTCTCCCAAACCCCGACCCGCAACCGGACTCAATTTCTATTCAGATTCACCTCTCACCGAGCCGATTGCATTTCCACATCGGGTTTCGAACATTGATCAGACTACAACAATGCTCTATCATTCTCTGATCACCCCTGTAGGGTTCCTGCATCAACCACTGATTATTCTACGAGTCCCTACTTTGGCCAGGCTGATTCGACTCAGCTAAACCCTACATTTACACTTCCACATCTATCTGAGCTTCATAGTATATGGTGGGTTCCACAACTTTTTATCCACATCTATCAACCTACCAGATTGATTGGGTTTGGGCTGCATCATCAGCCTTTTGATCTGAACAAGCACCTGGTTGGACCAACCAGGCTCTTAATCAAGGTGCTTGTCGTACAAAACTCCGCTGATTTGACCATCCCCTCTCCATCGCATTTCCCGCTTGGCTGAAGGCATCAAATTTAGCGCTCAACGGGAGGCAGCCCGTCATTCTCTTTGAAAACCTGAAACTTGTTCTGACAGCTTTTTGCACTTGAAGTTCACACTTTAGGACAGCCGACTCCACCTCAGGTGCTTGCATCAGAGATTAGAAATCGTCCGCAACAGTCACCCCGACCCATTCACTCATCAAAACAACTATCCTAATGTATGAACTTAGTTGAATAAAAACACCTAGGTTACAATGAGGACATTGCAAATCTTAGACATGGGGGGTATGAAAGTGCAAAAACTTGTAAGAAAAGGTTTCAAACAAAAAAATTCACATATGCCAAAAATACCATGAAAATTAAAAAAAAAAATTTTGAAAAAGAATAAGAGGAAAAGAGGAGAAGGAAATTTTATGAAGGAGGAGAAAAGAAACAAAATGAAAAAGGAGCACAAAATTATGAAAAAAAGGTGAGTCATTAGTAAGGAACTAAGGAATTAACCTAAGTTCTAGACCTCATTGAAGAAAATAACTGAAAAGTGCACAATGAGATTAGTAAGAATGCAAACCTTAGGCATTCTTGAATAGACTCGTAGTACCCATTAAGATCTGGACACTCCTCAAGAGGTTGAGGAAAATGAAAAGCTGAAGTATTAGGTCTAAGGCTTAGGGAGTATTCGACCTCGTTAACTAATTTTTGGTTTACGGGACTCAGTAACCTAAGCACCCTAACCTCACACATAGCCTGGTTCAGTAAGCGTAAAAATCAGAATCACGCAGAAGCGTCACAAAATTCTGAAAAGAACACCTAGAATAGGAGCGGCCGATCAACACAAGTTGATTTGGACGAGTTCCCAGCGCGGAGAGGCGGGAAATCCCCTCGAAGATGCGTAACAAAATATCATCTCCTCGGTGCTTGTCTCTTAGGATATTTACATATCCTACTGGGGGCATGTAAGCACTCTGCTGGTTCAGATTCCATGGATGGCATTATCTCGAAGTGTCAATTGCCAGGGTCTGGATTCGACCACGGAACACCATGGATGGGATTATCTCGAAATCTCAATAGCCAGGGTTCCGGGGGTTTCCATGGGCGGTGCTATCTAGAAGCATCGATCGCCAGGAACCCTCGAGGATTGATGATGGGAGCAAGGAATCTGATACAGACCGTGTTGAAAAGCCAATCCTAGGCTAGAACTAAAAAGAAAAAGAGAGAAAACTCTCCAAACAGAAAAACTTTCTATCTCTCTCTTACAAAACGCACTGCGAACTGAGCCAGGGCTAAAATCATTTCAAGCACGGGTGCTTTAACCACAAAGTCCAATAAACCCTAGGTTAGTTCTTGTAGACCTTAAAAACCTTTGCTAAAGACTGAGGCTAAGGCTAGACAGATTTGGATCTTGATTGGTACTAGAGTACCTTTTAGGCCTATGGTCAGCATTCTAACCTAATCTATGCTCAAATAAAAAAGGCACTTATCTAAAACTATTAAAAACTTCATGGTCTAGAATAAGGGTTGAAACCTTAAGTTTTTGCTAAGGGACTAGCAAAAGCTAGGCATGGGAGTATGATGAGAACCTCATCATGAGCCATAACTAGCTCATTTTGACCTAATACAAAAGATAAAAGCTCCTACATATCTCAAGGAAAGGCTTAACTCAGAGAATTCTGAGTTTAAGGAAAAAACAAGTCATAAGGGGTAAAAATACAATTTTACCAGTATAATCTGCATACAGGGTAATTCAGGGCCCAAACACAGGTCAAAGCAACTTAATAAGAATAAAAGTGGGATGAAATGATCTAGCAAGGGCCACAGCAATTCCAAGAAATTAAATGATAATCTGTAACCCTAAAAAAAATCCACTTCAATTCACGAGGTTCGAGGCAAAGTAAAAATAGAATAAACCCTCTAAAATTCATAGAAAAATAATCTCTAGGGTTTAGAACCTTCAATTTGGCCTTCAGAACCCATTTTGACCTACATTGAGAACCATGCCCAATTAATAACTTAATTTGAGTTTTCGCATAAATTGACCGGTCAAACAAGGTTTAATATAGAAATGAAATTCACCATCAGATTCCTTAGGTCCTAATCAGTCATGTATAAAAACTTGAGCCTAAGAAGAGACCTCCTTGACCAACTTTACACTTTGGTCCTCATATATTCACTTTTTGACCCTCAACTTTTGAACCCTCGCATTTTGACCCCTAACTCTCCTTCGTTCTTTGCGATCAGGTCCCCCCTGCAAAACCTGTCAGCACCATGCTCCGGCGACCTTGCGCGGAGCATGGCGCCGCTCAGGGTGAGGGGGAAAGCCTGGCAAGTAAACCGGGGGTGCCCTGCGTCGTCAGCCGTCGCAGGGACACCCCCTGGTCGTTGTAACCCACCATACCGGCCGTGCGAACGCACGGACGGTATGGGTCTCCATCTCCGGCGTCCTACGGCGAGGGAGACGTCGTCTCCCTCCGCCTTCCTCCCTGTTTTGATCCCTATAAATACCCCCCGTTGCTCCACCGACCGGGGCAGCTCGGATCTGACGGAGAAAACCCCCAACTTTCCTCTCCTCTCTCCGGCAGACGCTCACCAGCTCCGGCGGTTCCTCCCCCTCTTCTTCGCTCTGCCGCAATACCAGCAGCAGAGACTTCCTCCCCTGCTCTTCCCGCGCCACGCCGCACCCAGCTGGCGCCTCTCCGGCTCTCTGCTCGTCGCCGCCCCTTTCCCTGAGCATCTTCTTCTCCGGCGACAGTCGATACGACTGTCGCCTTGCTGCCCCCCCTTCGTCCCTGCAAGTAAGCTAGAACTACTTCCCTTCTCCTCTTTCTTTCCCCGCTTTCAATTTGTTCAATTAAGCCCTCGACCGACCCTGACCATCGTCACCCTCTTCGTCTCCGGCCACCCTCCGACGAGATGCTCCCATCGCTCCACAGCCTCACACACCTCGCCGACCCTCACCGAACCTCCGCCTCATCACACTGAGCACCCCCCACCCCTCCACAGCCACTCCACACCTTCGTAACGCTCCCCCGAACAAACCCATTCCTCCGATTGCAGTCCAACCTAGGGCTACCGCCAGACACCACCTTGCGGCTTGCCGCGCAGCTCCACACCTTCGCCGTGCCACGGCGAAGGTTCCCCAGTGGTTTGATCAGGCCGAGAGGCCATATTCGTGTCCGACAGGTTTTGGGGTTCGACCGCCATTAACGCACATTGAAGCAGCTTCTTCCGCGCTCCGGGCTTGAGGACTCCAGGTCTCCAGCTGCTGCGGATTACGGGGAGTCTTGCGAAGGCAGCCAGCCAGCAACCTACGCAAATCGAAGCCGCAGCTGCAGAAGCTAGGCCGCGGTCTCCAGCAGGCGCACGCGAGGAAAGGCCTCCGTTTAGTCCCACATCGGTAAGCATCACAACCTTTTCACCGTTTAAATTGATTTTGTGCATTAGCCTTACTGCCTCAGCACACGGGGTGAGGTCCCCTTCACCCGCCCGGTTACCCGGTCTCGTCCGCGCTCACGCCCCGCGGACCTGACCCGACCTGACTTAGACTGACCTACACTCCTCGCCCACCACGCACGCCGGTGGGCCTGGACCCGGGCGCGACCCGTACCCGACTACCCGCCAGCTCTGGGAGAGCTTTCCCAAGATTGGTTTCGGAGAGAGAGAGGCGCGGGGGGGAGGGTAGGGTAGGTTTTGTCATCTGACGTAAGCTCTGAAGTGTGCAGGCACAAAGAAGAAGGACCGCGGAAGAAGGAAGCTGAGGGAGACACTGTAGCAACAGGCAGTTTAAGTCGTCTGATTTGGAAATCAGACGACGTCCTAAAGGGAAAAGAAGAAAGGAGGGGCGACGTCCTGACTGGAAAAAGAAAAGAAGAAAGAAGATCTGAAGAACATCAGAAGAAGGCGAGGCAGAGGAGAACACAAAAGAACAAGGGAAGAGCTGAAAGAAGAAAAACAAAGAAGAAAGAAGATCTGAAGAAAGACAGAAGAAAAAGGAAGAGCAGGAACAGCTGGCAGAAGAAGAAGAGCATCACTGCAGAAGAAGAACATCACATCTGCAGACAAAGAAGAAGATCTGAGACGAGGAGAAACAAAGAGAAAAGAAGACAACAAATTCTTTCTTTCTTTATTTTTGTAAAAGAAACATGTATATCTCTAGAATACAACTTGCTCCCTGAGTTCGACCTCGGGAACTCTTTTCCGAGTAAAAAATTTTTATATATTTGAAATGATGGCAACAATTGACTATACTACGACGCTATAACAATAAAACCTGGTTGTCCACTCCAACGAGGAGCCATCACTCCACATCCAAAGAACTCTTGCAAATCATTCTCCTTACCATGCTTCCATGATTAGACAGCTCCTGCACCATATTTCCATAACTATTTAGGTCAAACCTTGTGAAGCAAATTGAGTTTACTCAAATTTCTTCCTACCTTTTGTAATTCTAGGAGAACCTAGATTGCAGGGGTTAACTCTTGAACCGGTGAGCAACGGAAGTTGTACAATTGGTTTCGTATCTCAAAAATACCATTTAATTTTTCAAGGATTGCTTGCAACAAAATCAAAAGTTGAAATAGATAGTGCTTTTTGTCATTAAGAATTTTCCACTGCATATTCTCATGTTTTGGGTTGAACCCCATTCTGGTTTAACTATTCTCGTCCGCTCAAGCACGGACGAGCACGAACCACTATCATTAATCCTTTCCTTAAGAATAAAAGACATTTTTACCTTCAAGTATATATCAGAAACAATGGACTCAAACTTTTTAAATTGATGCCAGATCGAAACAACTAAATCATTATCATCAATTTCATCCCCAGATCTATTTATTCATTTAAATTTTTATCAGGATCTGTATGTGATTCACCAGTAAGGGAAGAAGTTGCTTCAGTATCTTCAATCCCTTCTAAAGGAGGATCAAGATGAATGTTATAAGAATGGAGAAAGCCTACATTACTCAATTCTTTGTTCTTCTCAGAGCATAAATCTTTAATTGAAATGCATTCTCCCCGAGAGTCTCTCCTCGGCTTCTCAATCTTGTGTTCATCCTCCTCCAACACCAACTCCATATCTACATAATTTCATGGAACACGATTTTCAAAAACAAAAGTAGGATGGAATCGAAATTTCACTAAATCATTCATATCCTTGCTAGGTAAGTCCTCAAATAACACATAACCCCCTCAAGATTTACTCCAAACACTAAGTCCAAATTCCTCCCTTAGGTCATCATCCAGCTCTAAAATAGGTTCTTTTCATCCCTGAGACCAAAATGGATCCAATTATCCTCCATTCCCTTAAGGTCAACAACATATAAATCCAAAGAATGTTATATTGTAGATGTTGGTTCCATACGTGGAGGATCAAGATTAAGCTCACCAACGATAGAATGGGATTCCATCACATAATCAATAGGGGAAGCAGTATGAACAACAAGGCCTAAACCCAGGTCATTGGAAATGAACGATATGCTATCATCACTGTCAAGGTCCTCAAGAGGTAACCATCTTTCCTTTCTTTTGACTCCAATATAACTCGTGTCGATAGTCACTAAGACCATTCTCCTCTAATAACCACGTCTCATGGGGAGTCCTAAGTGATAGCAACTCCTCAAAATAGGATCCCCATTGTTATTGGTTTTCTCAAAACTAATTTGATGACGACAAGTGCAATGGTAAGAACTAGAATCAATAGCAAGAGAGTAGCCAAGCTAACTAATTCCTTAACAACTCTTCCATAGACTCCATCACGTCATTCCTTCATTTTTCTAGTTGGGGTAAAAGATGACAAGCTACTATCAGATTGAGGAGGATAGCCAATCTCAAGCTCAGGTTGCCAAAGGGTATCGATCCAACCACAACAAAAAAAAAAATGAAGGGTAGGAGGATTTGGTGTTTGCATACTAGCGGGGATTCCAGGGGTGAAAACTCCCGCTCGTAGGCTCCGCTCAAAAGTGGGATTTATCAAACTAGTACTAAAAAGGGATTAAAATTGATCACATGAATTGTCAATATACAACTAAAAGGAAGGATACACACAGGTCATGGGATCATAGCTAAAATGATACGACCAAGGATAGTCTATTCTTTTTCTAGTCAAATGATTTAACTCACTTAGGACTAGGACTAAAAACATGGGAATTTGTTTTTAGTAGATTAAACAACCCAGAATTCCCACTCATAGGTTAGTCACATAGGAGTCTAGGCTATGTCCCTCTGTTCCCATTTAAGTAGTATACGATGTCTGTGGTACAATAAGATCACTACCTAGACCAGAGTGAGGAAGATCGAGGACTACTAGAATAGGTGACCAAACAAATTTAACGAGGATTACACTTCCTAAGCCAACTTTCGTTTGGGCCTACAACGTACACCCAAGGAATGGAAGTCTCAAATCAAGCTCACACATAAGTAATCGATGTAACTTAGTGGATAAGTTGTCAATTCCGACTAACTTCCCTTGTCCAAAAAGAAGAGGTAGAAAATTTCTAGTGACCTTATATGTGATGTACACACTGCCTTAGGTGTGCAACACATGCACACTTTGTACTTTGAAATCCCGCAAACAAGCACCTTCCTATGCAATCAAAGTCACTGATTTTATGGTCCAACCTCTTACCAATCACAATTTCTAAGGTGACCCCTGAATTAATTTGATTCAAACACTTAAATAGTCTTGGATTTAAGTTCAACGCAAATGCAGGACAGATATTCAAAGCAAAAGAGAAGTTATACCTTACTCCATCTTTCAAAGCAAAATGACTGCATCACAGAAAAACTAGATGTTGCTCAAACAATCCTATATGGTCACTCTATAGATATCCAACTTCTAACAAGTAGCTTGAATTTTTTTTTTTCATACTAGGCAAACAAATCTAACCAAGGTTAGCTACCAAACTAACATGCAGTTTAAAAACTTCAACAAAACCAATAATTTAAATAAAGTGGGAACACACTCCCAAAAAAAAATGCTCCCGCAAACAAGCACAATAAGCAATAAAAGCACTAGGAGAACGTTACCAAAAAAACGCCCAACACAGGTCTACAAGACAAATTAAACTCCAATGTCTAACCTGATCTAAATATAAAAGAAACAAATAGATCTTCGGTCGCCAATCCTCCCTCCTTCACGTACAATGGATTAAGGTCCACATGCTTATGAGATTATCCTCGAGGTGACGACAAGGTCCACCAAGGTGACAAGTGTCCCCCGTGTGCTTCACTTCCTCCAGAACGTACCTCGTGCAAAATGAAGACAGATCAATGAATAGCAATAAATACGGATCAATGCAAATAGAAAATTTCTTGCCAGTTTAATAAGCCCACTGCCTTCCCAGCAGCGACATCATTCGACCGCCTAAACAAGATAAATGCAAAAAGTGACGTTCATATATTCCTTGGTAGAAAACTCTCAATAAAAGCAAAGAAAAATAAATCACTCCATAAGAACAGATCATATCCACAGAGAGACTAAACTGTTAAAATTCACAAGATTTAAAGCAAACGTTCACAAATATATTCTCAAGCAATCTAAAACCCCCATTAAAATAGGATCACAATGCATGGAATCACTAAAATCACAATTATATTAAATAACATAAGTGATCATGCAATTCCCCTACAATAATGAAATCAAAAATAAAGATTGCCGAAGACAATTACTCCCACTTCTCTCAAAACAAGATCGAAGAATAACTACCCTACAACATAATCAAACACCTTTCAAATGAAGGAAATATTTATCTAAATAGTCGATAAAGGAGGGACATTCTCATAAAAACCAAATAATATTCAATTGATTTAATAACATATATACAAATCGACAATGGCAAGGCAAAGTAAAAATAAAATAAGATGAAACAGAGCACTTTGTGCTCAAGCACACATGCACAAGGAACTGAAGTAGGTTGTGAGAAGCTCACCGGAGGTCGAGGGAAGCCAGGGCTCCATGACGATGGTGGATGGTAAAGCATGTTGGCTGCAATAGTAATCGCACATGACCGCATTCTGACACGCACGTAGGCGAGGGAGAAGTGACGGCGAAGAGGATCTCATTGACGGTGGCCGGTGACGATCAACCTGATAGAAGGCAGCCTATGACGATGATCTTCTAGAGGCACAGGCACAAGGCAAGCCTATGCATGGTAGAGACGGTGGTGAGTGCTGGTTGTTGGGCTCTTTTAGGTGTGCGTAGGGGAGGAAAAAGAAGGCAAAGTAGTGGGATGTGGAAAGAGAGGGGAGTGAGACAACAGGTGGTGGTGGCACTGGGATGGTGGTAAAGGATGTTATGGAAATAATGCACACTGTCCCCGTGCACCAATACGTCAAAGGCGAGCGGAGGTCGAGGTCGACTTCGATCCACGGTCCAAAGTTGGAACACAGTGTGCACTAGGGTCACAATGGCCGCTTGCTGCCCAATTGTGCTGGTGGAACGAAGTCCCCCAAAGGGAAGAGATCACTCCCCTTGAGAGGTTCTCCTTCCATCTCTTTATGCTCAATTGCCCCTTGCCCCTTTGTCTACAATGTCACTTAGGGAAAATCGAATCCCCTTCCCAAATTTGTGCCAGCCACCAAAAGCCCACGCTGGACACCCGTAGGTATCAATCAAATCAGCCATAACAATTTTTTGGCATTAATTAAAAATATGTAATATGTAATTAAATCCATAACTGATATAAAAAGCATGTAACATACATACTTGGTAAATTTAATTTCACTTGTATCTTCGTAATTAGAGATCAAAACACAACAATTACGAAGTACTTAGGTCAATTCGTGGTTCACTAAACTGAACCCATCACCACCCACCCCATGCCCCCCACTAGCAACCCCAACCACCCCTCCAGCAATTTTCAACGACAAGAGATGTTACTCAATATCTCCAAATTCAAGGAAGCAGGGAGAAGGGGAAGAAAAGTTCGATGCCTCCTACACATCTCGACGAAGAGGATCCTGAATACAAGCTGCAAGACGCACCTGTCGATGATGACACTACATTCGACGAGGATTTTGGATTACCTGATGAGCCAAAGCAGATACTTCTCAACCACGACCTGTGAAAGATAGCTGACCTACTATGAGCATTTAGTAAATAAAACAATTTACTTCATAATTTATGTCATATTTTTGTCTTTCAGGTACGCTACGTAGAGGAAGAGACCCAACATAGAATAGGGATCCACAAATCAGTCTCCATCACAACAGGAGGGAAAGCAAAGAGTAATCATCCTTTTGACCCTATGCTGGGTAGGGTAGCGAAGGCAAACATCCTACACTCCTACTACAACTGGAAGAAGGTGCTAAAAGAACTAAAGAAGCAACAAATTGAAAAGCTAGAAGTAATTAACAAAAACTTACTTTACAATTCTCTATATAATTTCAAATTACATAATAATTATTATTCTCCTACCAATGCATGCAATCTTCAATCAAGACAACGATACGAACATCCCTAGCTATAATTTCAAGCCAACAGTCAAGATACACAAAGAATAAAGATTAAACACCAACTATGAAAGAAGAACATTTTAAGTAGATATATTTCATTTTTTACCCTAATTGATTTATTTCTAACATAAAACATATTTTAATTTTACTAGATAAGACCCAAGATGATACATTACATTCTTGGCCTCCTGGACCTTTCAAAGGAAGAGTACAAGTATTAACATAATCTACCAACCTAGGTATTGTATATAACATAATTTAACATAAATTCTACTTTTATTTTAAGGGTAGGCACAAAAGCATAAGAACAAGGTTATAACTCTAGCAAATACCCATGTCATAAACGGGACTTAATACCAATACATTAGTAGTTATACTATTTTCAATTTTTTGCAACCTTATTTTATTAGAAAGTTGTTTGAAATAACCAACGTATCTAGGTATACATGAAACAACTCATAGCAAGCTGAGTCACAGTAAACTAAGGAGGAACAGACACATACTAACAAAGACACAAAAAAATTACAAAGATAATATTTTGATTCTTACTTAAATTTACAAGATAATATGACGAACTTATTACATCATCCTAAAGACAACACTTGTACAATCCACCGATCAAGAGGCATTTTCAACCATGGTGCAACCAAATCATGGCTGATTCATGCATGCAAGGAAAAAGGAAGTCGAGATTAGGAAAGACATTAGGACATTACAACTACGAGATGAAAAGTAACGGATTGAGAAACTAACCACACATGTAAAGGACCCCACAACTATTCAAGAAGTCCACAACAAAAGCCCCTTATGTTTCAAGGAAGAAAGTCTTGCTCAACCTTCTTTATTCAATTTAGAGACCATCACGATGACAACAATTTAAATAATACCAAAGACATTACCATCTCAAGCATGATTCAGATCTGATCATCCATTATTATTTATATATCATCATTATAGATATCAATATATACATAAACTTTCATTTCAAATTGCATAGGAATTCAAATTGTTTACCACTTTTATATAACTTAAACCTTGAATTAAAAAACAAAAGACTATTTTCTTGATAATAAACCGAATGTGAATGCACACACTCTCATCCATCTAAATTGACAAAAATGCACAAAACCTTGACAGACATAATCAACGACGAGGCTAACATTTACCTCAACGACGAATGTTTGGAAACGATGAGAAAAACACCTACACATTGAATGAAGGATCATTTTTGTCACTTCCGTAAGCCTATAAACCCATTGACAAAATGTCACCACACCACAACACTCCTCAACCATAATTTTTAATTATAGAATCATAATTGCCGACGATTTTAACCGACAACAATGATGAAGATTCTTGTAAGGAGTTATTCTTGGTTGATGGTGTTCGAAAAAAAAAGGCCGCAAGCTATCAAAGCATGTGTGAGATAGGCCATGTGTGACATGGCATATGCAGGAACAAATTAAGGAGACATAAGAGCTCCATTGCCCAGGAACTCATTATGTGATTTATTTAGAAATAGATAAATATGTTGGCATCGAGGTTAAAAACAGAAAAACTACAAAATGAAAGAAATCATCTTGTGGTTTCGAGGATTAAAAAAGTAATCTAATTTGAAGAGCATGTTTTCATTCCTTCCATACTTATGAACAAGGTGAGATTATATTTAGAAAACTCATGAAAATAGTGAACCATTTTGTTTCGAATACAAGGTAACACAAAATATATAGGAGAAATGTAACATCCATGGTATAAAAAGTTTGCAAAGATCTTTAATACATGATACCTAAAAGTAAATAGCTTTCGATTTACAAGCTTTGTATCCGGTTGAATTAGACGTGCTTTCATCGTAAATAAACTTATTAAGATTTTACATTTGCCTTTTCAACATACTATCTCTTGGTTAAAAGTTGCAGCCTGTAAAGTTCCGTCCCTAACCCTCCCAGAATTGAGAGAGGCATTGATAGGACTTGAGGTTTGTAAGAATCGAAGCTGAGTATACATTCAGAATCAAAGATATCCATGGCCGGTTTAGAGGATATAAACATTAACCCAAACGTACGAGTATCAGCAAAGGCGTTTCCATTTATACTGGAGGGTTCGAGAACGCCAAACTTTCAATAGGACTTTCTAGTAATTCACCTATACCCAGTTGGCATACAACGAATAGAAAAATCAGGCAGAGCCGATATTTTTCCATAAAAGCCTTAAATAATCTACGCATCGAACTATGAAGTGAAAGACTTGAACATGAAGATCTACGCATCGCAGAGAAATCAACATATCTATCCTATTGCCATACCTGAGAGTCGATGCCATCCATAGTATCGATCACGTCGCCGTGACAAATCTCTGCGTACTTGCCAGTTGCAGTGGCGAAGCCGGAGTGGGTGCTGTCCCATGAGGGCATATAAATGTCTGAGTTAGGGTTGTATGGGACGTCCTTGGGATTAATATTGGGATGGTCTCCCAGTTCGTCTGTGGAGCTCAACTCGGGGATGGAGGAGAGAGAACCCTGCCATGAGCTCAGATGGCACATGGGTCCGCCCATTCCAAGGAACTGGTGCTGGTAGCCAGCTCCGCTTCCCGCTGCAACCAAAAGGATAGCCGTCAATGACTACCTGCCTTTCCACGCAAATATGTCTAAACCTACGTATTCGTCCCTTTTCTACGAAGGAAGTTGGCTTTAGCATGAGAACGTCAAACTGCATTAGGAATCAACAACAAAACAATTGTAAGATTAAAAAGTTCTAACGTCCATCCCTATCTAGCCATGCCCATAAAAGGTAGTAAACGATGATAACACATGCATGACAGCATCTCCCTTTTTTTCGCTTCAAACATCACGCCGTGTGCACCATCTTCATGGGATCTGGATCGTTTGTTGCACCACGAAGGGACTATAGACGTGCACGGGTTCTACAACTTTGAAAATACATGACAATATCACTTTTTATGCCACAAACGTTCGTGTATTGACCACAGAACGCAGGTATAATTCCAAGGTCAACGGGGGTATGACTCCAGATGTCCAAGATTTGTAGACCATTATATATAGATGGGTATATGTCCCGTATGCAGGAAACAAACATAAACAACCTTTAAAATGTGCAACTACACTACATAGTGGTCGTATACTGCGACCATTGACTTGCATTTGGATGGGATTTAGCATGGAGATTAAGAAAGATTTGTCTGGCTAGAATGACAGAAGGAGAGTGAATAGCTGGAGTTCCAAGAGATATCATCTTTCATACTTTAAATATAAATTTGCCTACCACATCCAATAAGAAAATTTAGAACAATTAAACTAGGCACTACTCTTTTATTTAAATCACATCACATCAAACCAATTCATATATCCCACCACCCAACCCAACTCCTCCCATAAGCTAGTTTAGCAGTCACTAGATCTTAGTCGCATATAAAACTTAACCCCATTCAGGCACAACTTACTTGAAGATGCCGATGCCGATGATGCTTCATTAGTTTTGAGTCTTGTAACCTGATGATAAGCATTGAAAGTTTGTGTGCAAGGAGGTCATTGTGTGTGCCTGCTATATAATCACATACAAGAAAACATGTCTCCAATTTGTCGATGAAATTTAGTTGGCAGGATGCTCCTTCAGGAAAGGGTTTGGCCTCTATTCACAATCTTGGCGGGCGAGATTGTGGAACTAACCCTAGAGAAGAACTAGCTTGACATATACACGAGGGACCGTTAGGGAGTTAAACTGTAAATTTAACCAGAATAGCTTAGAGAATGGTGATGGTTAGAGAGCTGGATGCCTTCAGGAGGAGTTACCCTGGTTAGAATAGTCTTGTGGTAATTTGAGGTGCTAGCAACCGTCTACATCAATTATCCCCAATTGAACACGTCAGGGATCACAAACTTCGCTGGGAGTGTCCTAACTCGGTTAAAAAACAAATTAAAGAAAACGAGAAGCCCTAGTGGCATTGCATGCAGAGTCATTCACATGGACAAGTGCTCCAAATCAGACGTAAGGAAACATGCTACAAGCACAATCAACATGCAACAAAAATATGCCAGCTTTATCAACATTATAACTCAACAGAACAAAAACTTGCCAAAATGTGAACTTGAGGAAAACAAAACTGGTGGGCCGCAAGGGCCCACGCATCAGCATATAATCCTCAATGGACCTGATTGTCCATTTAAGACCCCTTTAAAGGACCCCTGCAACAAGGCAGAGGAGCGGCGCATTAAGGGTACAACTCACGGTCTCAAAACCCCGTACGAGCAACGACTGCTGCGGAGTGGCATTTCTCACATGTTCAGCCTAATCCATGTTTGGTTCGAGGATAACTTCAGACCTATTCTTCTAATTTATCCTCCACCCAGTAAACACCAACAAAGAATATCTCACGCCCTGACGGAGAATGGCTCCCTCCTCCTTGCCCTATCAAACGCCCCTCCCCCCACGACCCTCTTGGTCTCCTTACCCCGTCAGACGTTGCCATCGTCTCCCTCAGCAAGGACGATGAGAAGGACTTAAGAGGCGGGAGTTTACCTTGGTGGTTTACTCTCTTGGCAAGAGACGGGTCCCTTGAGAACTTCATCTCCACATACTGGCGGCCTAAGGGTGAATTCTCCCTACATTCCCAGGGCAATGGGGTGTTCCTCGTGGAACTCTTCCTCAAAGAGGATTGCTCTAGCATTTTGGAGCGTGGTCCATGGTTCCTCCGCGGGGCATGGCTCGTCAACAGTAGATGGTCCCCCAGCTCTCCGGTGGATCGTATCAAACCCATGTCAGCTCCTCTATGGGCAAGCTTTATGAGCCTTGACATTCACCTCCGGTCGAGAAGAATCATCAGCAAACTTGCAAGGGTGACTGGGGTCCCGCTAGGTCGAGATTGCAGGACCCTCGCCGCCGTGTGAGGGTTGGCATACAAGTTGAAGTTTCAAGAGCCTCCATCGAAGGTGGCTTTCCATTGTGAGGACGGCCGGCTGGATTCAGTGGAGGTCAATCAAGTAAGACAGGCTTCCACCACCATGCTCCACTTGTGTGACTTTCTACCACGCGTGCGGCAGACAGAGGCGTCAACCGGAGGTAGTGGACCAGCCTAGGGGACGCCAACCGACTCGACGTGCTCAAGTGCGCAAGGCCTCACACACCAAGAGCCGCACTACGCGTGTGCCTCTCGTGAACATGAACCGTCCCATGCATCGTATGGATCTCACCCTTAGGGTAGAGACTTCCATGCACGGAGGCAGCGGCCAATAATGGCAACGTTGACGTGGAGGATGCCTTTATTGCCCAGCTGGCTATGCATGGAAAAGATTCCACGTGGGTGGATGCTTTTCCTCACCCAACGTTGGAAGACATTGCTGGCAACCCTCCTATTTTGGAAAACACCAAAGCTGGCGCTGTCCCAATTTTGGAATCTAATGACGTTGACGCTGCTGCACATTTGAAGAATGCGGAGGGCTCCTCCTCAAAACACGGAAAGCTCCAGCAACCCCAACAAGGAAAATCTTTATCGTGCTGCCAACCAATCCAATCCGGCAACCACTGCTCACGCCCATCGTCCATGCCATTCAAGCCACCATGGACGGAGTAAATCAAGGGGATCAACCAAGACTCGACCCTATAAAACCAATGGCGAGGTATCCAGTAATCTTAACCACTCACCGTCAATGTCTTCCACTTTGTGGAACGAATTGCCATGATTTTTCTACTCATCTTGACGATATTCTCATGAATGGTACTTGAAGGGGGGCGAGCGACACCAGCCCTAGAAGAAGAATAATTAGACCAAAACTCTGGCCGACTCTCACTTGGAGGTGCCAATGGGTGCAACCACTGGCCCATGTCGCTAGCAACATGGAACATCCGAGGACTATTTGCCTTCGGAAAACAGAAGGAGGTATTTTATATCCTTCGAGATTTTGAACTTTAATTGTTAGCCCTCTTGGAGACACTCGCTTCCGTCGCTACATACCCAATGGTTGGGTTGTCATCCACAACGTGGACCATGGCTGCAACGGCCGTGTCCTGATTGTCTAGAAGGAGCGACGTTGGCATGTCATCTCTATTCACTCCCCTTACCAGGTAATTCTCGTCAGGTGCTCTAATAGATGAGGCCTTACCATTTTCCCATTGCTTGTATATGTTCAAACGACAGGGCTCGTCACTATTCACAAATGCAAATTACCAATATACTTACAGTTAAGTTAGTTAAAGTTCAAATGAACATAAGGCTCACACTACCATAATTCACGCATTTTAAGGATGAACACAACACCGAAAACCCTAATTAACCCTACATGAATTATATATGAATCTAAACCTCTTAAAATTTACAGCAAAATATTTTAAACTATTTCCCACATTTAGAATTCTATACAATTTTACTAGTCAAACATGAAGAAAACTCAAAACTAAACTCACCATTAAATTCCTTAAAATCAAATTAAATTAACACCAAAATTTAGATCCAATAAAATTTAAACTTGACTTAATTACATTTTATCCTTTAGAAACATGAGATCTTACATTGAAGCCCCTATGTTTTAAGTTTCTTACAAATAATCCTTTAACTTCCTCATCTTTACAATCAGGTCCCTACTACCACTGGAGGTGTAAACAGATCCTCAATTCAAACCCGTCAACCTTCAAACTTGGAAATCTCCCATTATTGAGCTCCAAAATCCCACTAAATCTGCAGGAATTAATCCTCAATTGATCCTCTATCGAATACTCAGGGCCTCATGTTTTAAGTGTGGGTTCTTTGCAATTTTTGTGAGTAGCTTGCACTGATTTTGTCTAATTCAAAGTGCCAGAACCCTCTATGTAAATCTTAGGAAGTCCCTAGGATCATTTTGAGTACAATTAGGCCACAAACGACCACCTCCTCGCTTTCTTCGACTGCCTCCATCGTGACCCCGATAAGCCTCCTCAATCCCTTTACTTAGACCACTCGACAACCAAATCGAGCGGCCCAGCTTTTTCCTCACGCTCCTCCGCACCTCACCTACCACAGCCAAAGCAGGAGCCCCCAACCCCCTCTCATCCTCGCCAATGGCTTCATCGGAGGATTCATCGACCTAGACTCCGACAACCACGCTGACGAGGCTTTCACTCTCCCTTTGTTCCTTAGTTAAGTTCTTTCACCTCCTCTCCCTCTCCAGACTAAACTTAATCCCCTAGGATCCTAATTCCACCGATTAAACAAGGCTGAGGTCATCCCTTCACTCTTTGCCCTCACACCTCACTTGCCATCACTACCCACCAGTCAAGTTCCCTGTTCACGACCCGATTACCCGACTACCAGACTGACCTATACCTAGTCTGGATTTGACGTGAAAAAGAGAGGGAAAATTCTAAGGTAAGGGGGAGATTTTGCCCTGTCCATCATTTGGGTGCGTGCCAACACGTAGTGAAATTCTAAGATTTGGCAGGTGACTTTAAGTCATCTGTGTTGGTGTTTGACGTCTGATCTTGGCTGAAGGTACCATGGAATTATTTGACTCTGTGCTGACGTGGTTAAGTGGTTTGGAATCAATATTGAAACCTTGGAATGTGCTTATATGTGGATTTAATTGTTAATTCAAATCACCACTTTAAGTTATCATTTATATTCTTTTTGTCCCATCAATTCTTACATATCTTTTTTATGATTAATTATTATTCTCATTATTTATTATTGAGCCTAGTGATTAAATTTCATATTTGTTCCTTGTGAACTATCTCGAATCTACGATTTTTCTAACATTACAAATTTAAATGTCGTATTACTTTTCGTCCCTAAACTACAACACCATATTTTTCTAAATTGGACGATTTTCGATAGCAACATTTATCCACGAGCCTAAAGTATCAGATCTAGAAAGAATGGATTTTGCCATCCAGGATAAAGGATATTATCTTCTCCACTCGCCTCTTAATTGCTGATGACATTCCTAAACTTTACTCAGCGCAGATCATAAAGAATGCCTTGGACACCCTTGCACGCATTTCTAGGCTCAAACTTAACGGTGCTAAAAGTCATGTTTACAACTCCAAGCATTCCTGCCACAAAGTGGAAATCTGCTTGCTTTTAGGCATGATTGAAGGTAGATTCCCCCGCTACAATTTGAGGATTTCATTGACAGCTGGAAGCATTGCTAACCCTTCAGCAGCTCTGCAAGATAAAGTGAAGGACCTCTTGACAAGGTAAAAGAGGAGATTACCATCAAGGATGGGAAGGGTGAGATAGGTCAAATAGCGGATTGAAGGACTTCTAAGGTTTTGACTTTCTTACACTATTATTAAGAAGACCTCCTTGGATAGAATCAAAAGTTGGATTGTTGATTCTATTTGCGATGGTAAGTCCCAACTTGTTGCTTGGGAAGACATTTGCAACCCTCTCAAGGAGAGGGGGTCGAATCTCTACAGACTTGAAGAGCTTCAGTTGGGCACTTTAGCTAAGCATGCCCACCGCTTGATTTATGCAAACAATTCTATTTGAAGCAATTGGTTAAACTTAAGGCATGGGGATTGAATCCATTCCACGCCTTCAGCTTGGTGGAGACACTTCATATCCTCCAGAGACACATTACTTACGCACTTTCAAGGCTCTAACAGTTGAAAGTGGCCAACTCTCCTTGATGGACTTCTTTTTACAAAGCAGGCCAGAAAACCTATTAGGGAAAAGGGCACGACCCTTGGTATGTAGCCATCAATCCAAAACAATAAATCTACTCCCAAGCACAAGGTAGGCTACTTACCCTTGACGGACTTGCAAGATGGGGACAGCATATTAATATTTCTTGCAAACTTTGTGGCACCGGTGAAGAGACCCATGAGCACCTCCTCTTACAACTGCTATATCATTTCGACTCAAGTTCACTCCTCTTTTGGACTTAATGGTTCACCTAACATCAACACATATGCAACACTCCCCTCCCTGAGAAGCACTAGCTTGTGATTGGCACTCAATGCAACTACTTGGAGACTCTAGAAAGAGAGAAATGCAAGCAGATATAGTGAAGCTTCCATTTCAACCAACACTCTGACTTCACTCATCATTTACGATTATATTTAAGCAAATTTCTTATCATTCTGTTGTTCCTCATGCTCCACTCACTTGGAAATTGTAATATGATTCCCCGCAACACTGCTTGTATACTGGTTGATTGACTAATTTTTAAGTTAATACATTACCATTTACTCAAAAAAAAAAAAAAAAAACTTAGTTATTATCTCTTCTTTCAATTTTGGAAACCCAAAATTAGCAAGCCTCTTCTTTAAGCTATAGCCCTTTCGCATGATAAAAAGGAACTATTTATATCGATTCCTCTTGTATAAGTTGTTAAGTAAAATAAGGTATAGAAAACTCAATTCAGTTCATTTAGGATTAAAAAAGAAATGCTTCATTTAAGAATGTTTCCACCCTAAAGCAAGAAAAATTGTCAACTAACCGGAGTAGTTTGACGGCCATCGAAAAAAGTCCGTGATTCACATCTTAGGTAGCCAACACCCCCAGCAAAGGGAAGGACACAAATAAATCACAAAAAGCAAGCAAGGCGAGTAGACATACATCAACAGGCAAGGTGAGAGAAGATCGTCCTCCGTAAGACAAGAGTCAAGAGGAGTGCTGTTGCCCTTACATTATTGGGAAAAAAAAGGAGTGCCATTTCATTAGAAGCTTGTTGCGTTGCAAACGATTGCCATGTTAGATATAAGCACGTCACATTAATTTTAAAAATCTTGAAACATACATGAAGATCCTATAACCTTTAAATATAACTAACATTGCAAAAAGTGAAGTTACATTAAATTTCTACTGCATTCTTAGGTTGATTACTTAATATACGTTAAATACAAAATAGTTACATGATCACGCATATGCCAAAAAGAATTCATTTCTAACCATCCAAACTCTGACGAGAATGGCAGAGCTCGTGTCAACCGTTCGGTTTTTAATGCTTGAATCGATAGAGTCAATGATAACGTTATAATTTGAAATTGATAGTGAAAAATCTGATGGCCATCTATTTCATTGTATTGATCTAACCACATCAAATTATATTAAATTACGATTTAATTCATTAAAAAAAATATAACTATTAAAAAATATTAATTTTATTTATAATAAATTCTTTTTTACATATTTATTGTATTCATGTTTGATGATTATATTAGAGATTTATGAATCCAACGCCCCTCTCTCTTCCAACATCTACGGACGTTGTTCCTCGAAATGGCATCCGTCTCTATCCAAAAGTTCGGAACCATTAATATGCATTCCCAACGGGAATCTGTCTCTTGCAGGAGGGGCCTGTCCGTACTACCTCTCTCCCCCTACGGACCTATCGGTCTCCCACTGTCAGCCCAATTCCCAACTCTCCCTCTCTCACACACAGCTTTTTACCCCTCGTGCACACCGTACTCCGAGCTCCCCTTTCATCCCCCTTAACCGCAAGAAACCCCACCTCCACCTTCCCTGACCCTCTCCTCCCACCCACCAAAACCCTCCTCCAACACCCTCGCTCCAGCCGCCCACTGCAACCCCCCATCACTGCCACGAGACCCGACTCGGCGTCCTCTCCAACCAACGGCCGCCACGACCTCCTGCCCTACATCCCGCACCGCCCTACCATGCCAGAGTCGATTCTCGTGACTCCACCATGCAACACCCCCACCTCGACAACCCAAGCCGTGTTCTCACTTCTAAGATTTTCGTTTTTTTCTTTATTTTTCGCTTGAAGAGTTTTAGCTGCAAATCAAGTTCAACCTATTGAACCGGATTCACCTTGATACCCACTTTTGTTTTAAAAACCGAACAATCAAGCCAATCTCCCAACGAATTTTAAAAACCTTGGTCAAGGTGACCACCAATAATAGTAAGTCAACATCATCTTGGAATTATTTAGCAGTGCGCTTGTGTATGACAGAAGCTGCTCTACCTTTCTTTGTTCCTACCCCTTCCACTATTTTTACTTTTCGCGAGATATATAGGAACATAGCAACAGGAAACCTATTAAAACAGAAGGAACACCCTATGTATTTTGAATGCTATTGATGGTGCTGCACTTCGTTGTGAGTTTGATAAAACTCTTGATTATCTAACTGTAGACAAATGAATTTACTGAACATAAAAAGTAATTATTCTTATTAAAAAAAATAGTTAACAAAAGTAAATTTGGGTGATGCGTACGTGTCCCACGGTTAAACGGATTCTTCCATTGATTACTCAAGAGAGAAGGTTCGTTTGTATTTCTCATCAGCAAAGGCGTGAATTTTCTTTTTAGGGTGATTCTCTGTGGATTCTATGTTTTCCGCAAATATGCACTGCAACACTGCAAGATAACAGTGTGGACTTTTGGGTCACGTCTTATTATCCAGGAACAGTGTATGTCATTTGTGCAGATGCATACTCTTGCCAAAAGAGAGGATACTCTTTTGAATGCTACGCTACGTATCGCAGCATAGGGAAGCAAGAGGCTGGAAGTGGACGCCAAGAGCATCTTAACAATGGCGACGTACATATCTAGCACCCAAGCTCAACCCTTCACGGTCACGCGACTCTGTTTGACAACGTGGTTAAGAAAACTTTTTCTGATCTCGTCCTTTCAACGCAAACTTCTACGTGATTACTTCTAATAATTTCAATTAAAACATAATAACATTTACTTTTAATTTTAATATTAAATAAATATCAACTAATATTCCCTGCTCAACATGTACAAATTATTTTGACACTACATTTATCCCTCCTCGTTAGACCATCCAAGCAAACACCTATACTCCCTTGTACCATTTTAACCTGTTCCTACGATATTTTATCTAATGAAACCTAAACTTTTCTCCCGTTTTTTATAAATTAACCTGAGAAGCCCGTGAACAAGTATTTATAATGACACGAGCACGAAACCTTACATTACAAGGTACGATTAAGATCAACAGAATAAAATTCAAATACACCAGAACACTCGCGATCGAAATAACTTTCACCGTCAAATAACTATAAAAACCTACCTAAAACTATCTCTTTCACCTTATGAAAAACGCATTACCAGCATACGTTTGTTTTTTTTTTTAGCTATTGTAATACAACTTTTACATACTTTTTAATATGCAAGGAAGAGACTTTTTATGACCTCGGTGGCCAAATGATCAACCCACCGGAGAGATCAACGCCATCCTTCCTCCTACTGTTCGAGAAAGAATAACACAAAATACAAGTCTTTTTCAAGATCAACATCTAAGGCCCCAGTGAAATAGAACTAACATCCTAAATAGCACATCCCAAATTGCACATAAATTGTCGATCCAGGATCTAGGATGGGAAATAAGCGCACCATAGCCACGACAACGAATAGAAGTGAAGGAGCGGGGGCGTTCAGAGCTAAACAAAGCCAGCCAACACAAATACTTGCGTCTCGCCCCTCTCCCAAAACCCTAGCAAACACCGAGCGAGGCCGATCGAGGGTCCCCCACCTTTTTCTCCTCCTCTGATCTCATTCCCCCAAGCTTTAAAGCTCGGATTTGCTCTTCCGCCCTTGCCATGTCGCATTTCCGTCGTCGCCTCCACCCTTCCCAACAGCTCGCCTCCGACCCCTTTTCTCCTCGGGCTCCGACTCTAGCGGTGGCTCACGACGACTCCTCAATGATCGGAGTCACCTTTCCGTTCCTGCGTCAGTGAGGACGGAAAGGGACGGTGGTGGAGACAAGATATGAGTGCGCTGATTCCAGTTGCTTGGCCACCTTTAACCACCACCGTAACTCCTTGTCGGATTCACGTTAGAATCCAGAGGATCAGACGATCGAGACATCGTCAGATCTTCGATTGCAAAATTTTCCCATTTATCACCGACGCGGATCACTGAGTTCCACTTCAACGACACTATCGGTGTGGTGTGGAAGCAAGCATAGGATTGTAATGACTTGATCACGTGTACGATATTTATTTGCTTTTTCTTATTTATTTGCTTGTGTTTGGATTTCCGCGGCGGAGAATAGTGCCCCATCCTTACATTTTGTTCTCTCTTGAGATCCTTGTAACCACTTCGATTCCATGTAGTGAAAAATCTATATTTGTTAAAAAAAAAAAAAAAGTCAGAAGGCAACCCCCCTCCCTCCGAGGTATGATGTGACGTAGAAATACAGTGCTCTACTTTTTAGGTGCTTATCTAATAAAGGAACCTGCCGTACCTTTCCCTGAAGTAAGTTTCCTGACATTTAGATCTTCAAAAGGACACTAATAAGCAATAAATGGTTTAAAATAACCCCAACGGTTTTTTATTTCTTTCCGGATATCGATTTCTCCATGCTACTAAATTCGACGGCGTGATCCACGCACCTCCTGCGATCCGTTGGATCCGGAGAAGACAGACAGGGACGTGAGCCCCATCCGACTGATACGGGGATGCGCGTGAAATTTGACGTCTATTCTTTTCTTATGCTTACGCTTCCCATTTCTCCTATTTGTTTTCGAAGCCGCAAAGCCTGGGAGTTTCTGGGAATTCAGCCCCATTTCCTCGGGAAAGATTCCCTATGTAGGTTATTTTATTCCCCAAGCTTTCAAAGCCCACCCGATACCTCGTCCTTCCTGCCAGCACCGGTGTTTCTTCTCCGGTGGCTTTCCCATTCGCATTCCACCATATATTCATCGGCTACATATATAAACTATTTCTTGCACAGCCTTGATCAAAGAAATAAAATTTAAAATTAAATAATATAATTTGTCGCATCAAATTATCTCATTAAATAAATCAAGGTCGATGTATATTAAATTATATTTCTTTTAACATAATATATTTAACAAAATACTTTCAATATATCCATCAATCTACTACTCACTATTATATTCTAATATTAAACAATTATCTACTGATAAAAAATCTTTCTACCTTATCCCTCTGCCAAATACGAACACCCGGATTCCAACTCTCACTCGCTTATATATCTGATTATTCTTGAAGCATGTTTGAATCTAAACGAAGAGTTACCCTCCCGTTGCAGAAGGAGAAAGGTTTCCGTTCATCCATAGATACACATACATTATCTCTGTTGGTAGAAAACAAAACCCAGAGCCAAAAATAGACCCACGTGGCTTCTAACTGCTGAACAGTAAGATCGAAGCATTTGCGCCCGCGTGGTGTACATCACGAGCCACTTGTTCGGTTTCACAGATCGTAACATAAAATTTACTCGTAAATCTCTCCCGGTTTACGACGGGAACGTTTCCTGAACTAGAGGAGTACATATTTTTAAACCTCCGCGACCGACAACACCAGTTTCTCTATTGTTTTTCCTTTCTAATCACGCTCGTTCCCATCTCATGGCTTCGGATGGATGAAAATAGAGAAATGCAACTCCATATGCGAAGGAAATCCCAACTCGCGTAAAGAGAATTGGACTAAGATTTTATTTGCTTGAGGCATAATTCTTGATTTAAGATAAGTTTTTTAAAAACAAGTTCGAAAGGGTGTTTACATGAAATATGAGATAAAAAGTAAAATAAAAATAATTATTAATGTTAATGCATTTTAACATAATATTACGTGAGCGAAATAAAGCTATTGTGGTGTAACGAATACATAGTAATCATTTTTAGGTTAACATAGTTATATTTTAATATACGTTGACATTAGTGTGATACAGTAGGAAGAGTGAAAAGTGAAGAGTGAATTTATTTTAACAAAGGCCAGTGCCAGTGTTGGTATTAAGGAGAAGAATAACTATTATTTTATCAATTAAATTATTATTTTATAAGCTATTTTGAGGAAAAAAAATATTTCACCAAATTATTCCTCAAACAAACCGGTCCTGCCTAAAGCTATAGGTGCAAAGAACCGCACAAAAATATACGTTGCATGAGAGTAAGTGTGTGCGACGAATGGAGAAAGAGGGTACCGGTGTCGAGCATGATGTGATCCGAGAGGAACTCGGCGGGGTAGGCCTGTTGTCGTACGAGGGACTGAGTAAGGGGAGGAGGAGGAGGGGGAGGAGCGGATCCCCCGCCTCCTTCCACGCACGCGATGACATACGCGTAATCGGGGGCGGTGCTGCGGGTGGACTCGGCGGAGGCGTCCCCCGCAGAGAGGAATGGGGTGAAGTCGGAGTCGCCAAGCGACCAGAGTAAGGAGCCAGAAGGCACCGAGCTGTAACGGGAGAGTTGCACCGGTGGCTGGTTGTGATACATCGACGCGGGGGCTCTGTAACTCTCTCTCGCTCCCTCTGCTGCTCTATCCCCGTGGATCCGTTGGAGTGTTAAGAGGGGAGAGAGAGGACACGAGGCATGGTAGGGATTGGAAAGGAGGGAGCGGTGCAATTATAAAGCGAAAATAGGAACCGTGGGTGGAGGTTGGTGGGGACGTCGTACCGTGCTCAGACACGTCTTAGTCGGATTGGATTGGTGACCTTTGCCCTGACGTTGGAATTTTGATAGGGAGAAGCGTTGTCCGATTGGATTAAGCGCAGGCACTGTTTGGGGTTGCAAGTGAAGCTGCGTTGGACCCTCCGCTCTAACCCACTTGTTACGCGAGACCATCCGGTGGCTGTCCTCCCCAAGTCTACGGGGCCTTATATCGTGTAACCGGCGGTGAGGCTCGAGCCATGCCGAAGAAAAATATAATTTCTTTTTTTTAATTGTATTTATGTATTTCATTTTTTTTCCATCAAATGATTAAAAGAAAAGTAATTATATGAAAATTATTTCTGTAAACGAAAAATGACGTTAACTTCTTCCTAAACAAATTATCTTTATTTTGAGATACTTTTTTTGTTCTTGTCGCACAGTTATCACTAAAATTAAGATTACAATGAAAAAATTTAGCATTTAGATGGAGGCTATATATATAAAGAAAAAAATATAAAAATACACTTCTAATGGATGGTAAACGTATATCACCTAAAAATATTGTATCAACAATTTTAAAATAGACTACTTAAAAAAACAATCTTGAAAATAAATAAAATAATGTTTAAAATAAAAAATTCATAAAAATTAATAAATCAAAAATTAAAAGAGTAGCACGTAATCTAACAAATAACTTTACTATTTCTAACTACAAAATCATCAAATTATTTATTTTAGATATTATCGATATGATTATTTTAAGCATGTAGGTTGAAAATGTAAACGTCAAGTAAAATAGTGTGCGAATAGTGCTCATTTGATATTTATTTTAATACAAAAAAAATATTCACATAGAGTGAGATTTATTATTATTGGAATCAATAATAAATTATTTTTATATAAATATAAATCACTTAAAATACCTTTGAAATTACTTTATATCGATATAATCTTAGTTTTTATCAGTACAATCTTACTTTAAACTCATGCAAAGTAATTTAAAGTATGGTTACACCGTAGCAAAGTAAGATTATAATGGTGTAAGATTAAATTTTCAGTATTTCTTCACCTACGACAAGTGATTTTATACTTAAAAGGTGATTTTTCACCTTAGATTTTAAGGTTTAGCATTTAGGGTACTTTAAGTCCTAAACCCTAAGGTAGAAAATCATCTTTCAAGTGAAAATCACTTCTTATACGTAAAATCACTTTCTATAAACCTAAATCTTAAACTCATATGTCAAAATTACTTTACACAGGTGAAATCACCTTTGGAATAATTGTGTACCTATATAAAATGAGATTACACTGGAGTAAAGATATTTTAAAATAATTTATCACCGATACAAAATCATGTGACTTTGCACCGATGCAAAATCACTCAGAATAATTAATCATCGATATAAAATAGTTTATCATTAATGTAAATTTATTTATCACTTGTGTATTTTATTTAAAAATTATGTGATGATTTTTTAAATATGATTGGGTCCACCATATAACAAACTTTACATTTATTTACTTATTTACATTAAATATCAATTATCAAGTAAACTTATTTTCACAATACTGTGTGAATCACGAAAATATGATCTACAAAATACCTACATCTTACATAAGTAATATCTAAAGATATATTAATAATGTGTATATTAGAGGGAGGCAGGACATCAGTTAGAGTGTGTGTGCGTGCGTGCGTGTGTGTGTGTGAGAGAGAGAGAGAGAGAGATGAGTGATGGGGTATTGTTGTAATTTTGACCATTCGCTTGGGTGGGTTAGTGAGTTAGGGGAAGATGTAACGTGGGCGGAGTGGCAAGCGGGTTGAGCGTGGAAGGAGGACGGGTGTGGCACCCTTTCAACCATTAACTCACCAAATTATTTATTTTAAATATTAATGATATTATTATTTTAATTCTAAAGTGTGTGTAATTACATGTATTATATCTAAAAAATATTAATAATGTGTATATTAGAAGGAAGGGAGAGGGTTGAGGAGATAGAGAGAGAGAGATGAGATATTGGTGAGGGCATTGGTTAAAATGAGAGAGAGATATAAGTGATGAGATGAGGTGGCAACAGGGTTACATGAAAGGAGGACAGGGTGGCATCCTCCTTTAGTAATATATACGTAGGTAGATATAGATTTCTTTGTGTAAAAATTAACATGGAATCTACCTTCCCTTACTAAATTACATTAAAGAATGAAGTTGTAAAAATTTAAATTGAAAATTAATTTCAGGTACTATAACAATTAATAAATTAATGTATCAAGAAAATTTTATTATCCAAAATAATCTTATAAAATTAAAAAAGTTAATCATGAACGGTGAATTTGATTTGTGCGAGAAATAATAACAATAAATTGCAAAATAAGGGTCCTACCCATGAAATATTATTCAATCATTTTTCAAATGACATAATTTAGATATATTAATATATCATATCCACTAAGTTCTTTCATTAAAAGAAATACTTATTTTATTAGTTACCATCCTCCATTTCTCGTATATATATTAAATATCATTGAATTATAGAGAATTAGACATTAATAAAATTAATATTCAAATATGCAATATATATATATATATATATATATATATATATATATATATATATATATATATATATATATATATATAAAAGCATTTTTTTTTTCAAATAAAATGTAATTATTAGTAAACTTAATGCCTAAACATATATTAATAATATATATATTATTTATCTTCTTTAGCTAACTAACATACAAACACCATTTCAAATATACTTGATGGGTGAATTAGATTAAGGTTTTGTAATGTTGCTGCAGCATTGATTCATTTGGTTTTACAATACAGGGTATGATATGGTGGTAATTGGACATTCCGCCGAACACCTGAAATTTTGGGATTAATAATTTTCAAAGTTCGTTTGTGATTAACTTATTTAATTTATTCATGAGAAGTCAAATGTAGGGAACTTTGGATCTATTTTTGTCATGTAACGGATGATCCTTTCTGACAGATGGAGAGGATTGCAAGATAGAGGAACGTACGTGCGGAGTGGTGTTTGCTTGTCTTTTTAGTGTAAATTAATTTCTGCCCTTTTTTGTCCGAATGAGTGGAAGATCGCAATGGTGTCAATCTTATGCGGTATTCGAATGGATAGAGTCCACGTAGCTCTCGTTGAGTCCCGATGAGCACAATCGATTTTACCACCCATAGGAAAGAGACGAACGATATTGCATACGACGTGTCGGGTCTCAGTTGCCGACACTTTCTTTTAGGCTGCGTTTTGACGGGGGACAGTGTCATTTTGAGATAGAATTAAAATAAATAGGTATAAGAAATTATTTAGTTGTTAAGATTACAATGAATGATATATCGATTCTGCGAGAGACCGTGAGAAAGTTGTAAATTTTGGTGAGATAATTGTTAAATATATTTTAAATTTAAAAGAGTAGAATTTTCTTTTCCCTTTTTCCATCAATTTTTTATCTCTCACCTCATCCCCTTAATAATCCTCCTCCCATTCTCATATCGGATCCCACATCCACATTATCCAATCCCACCTCATAACCCTAGTCTCACCTCTAGTACTTATACCAAATACAACCTTAATGGATGGATAGATAGGAGGTATTTAGTTGATAGATTAAATGAATTTATGTTAAGTATTTAATTTATTATTTAATTTATCTTTTATTTACATTAAATTAAATGAATTTAATTTAAAGTAAAATTATTTTATTTTTTCTATAAAATAACATTAACTCGTTAAAAATATTTAAATAAATTAATTTACTTATTCTACCATTTATTTCACTTCTTACATATTTTTATATTTATTTTTTTTTTTTTTTTTTTCTTCATCCCATGCATGCAAAGGACTGACCATTCCATTTCCAATAGGATTGAATATTTGGTGAGAGACATTTATTTTTCTTTTAATTAAAGTGTACTACGATGGAGTAACGATCTTTGGAACGATAGTGAGGTGCAACTAGATGACCAGCAATCACATAAGGATCGAAGTGGATGAAAAAGATTTTCGTGCATGTAGCCATATTTGTCCACAACTATTCTTATCATAACATTAAAAAGTTAATTTACGCTATAACTGGAATTTGTATAGATAAATATATCTATCATTGTATGCATTGTTGGACTTTGTAGGCTATATTTAATATAAATATTTTATTTCAATGAAAGTATTCTTAATTTTGGGATATAACTAGATCCCTTGGAATGAATAGAGCAGTCAAATATACTTAGTATACGTTGATTCAAAGATTTAATTAATTTAGAGGAATTAATAGTAAATCAAGAAACTATTAAGATATTCGATCCTATGATTCTACTCCAAAGAAAGATGGCAACCTTCCTTGGAGGCTTCCACCAAGCCAATATTCTCAATTATCAATGGAGATACAGAATAGTCACGTAGGTTAACTTAAAAGAGTTGATCTGATGAAATAGGACATAAGTGAAGACTATCTATCAGTATCATAGAGGTGGCATAATCTTTCCTCTATTTAAGTGGGAGATGGTCGTTGCTTTGGGGAATATAGCTTTTCAATGTTTCCTTCACCCTTGGGCTTTGAGGTCCAAGTTTAGGACGGCTCAAGTAAGAATCCACCAAGATTCCCACGATATTTGGCATCCAATGTTCACCCACCTAGGTTATAAACCCTTATAGGGAGCTTAGCAATTATTGAGCTTGTTAATGATTTCTTGCCAAAGTTGATAAATAAACAAATATATGGTCTTTCAGCAAATATGAAACACCATATAACGCCATTTTCTTATTATTTTGACCCTTTTATTTTCAATTTTAGCAAACATTACAATAGTTCAATTTCAAATAAATGGGCTTCTCAACTGCCCATATTTCAAAGGCAAAATCTCTCCTTTGGTTGATAATGAGACACTATAAAAAGAGATCATCTCCTTTCATTTAACTAGGATTTCCAAGGAAATAAACATTCTATTTAGGCAAAGAGAACCCCTAGGACTTTCTTTTTCACTTTTCATTCTCACTTCTTTCCATTTCATATTCCAATCATTTCCCAATCCAAGATATATTACTAATTTGTAATATATCTCGTTGTCGTCTTATACATACAATGGCTAGATAACTTGTAATTTGCCGTATGAACGGTAGCAATCCTTTCTTTCTTTTAAAAAAAAGATATATTACTAATCTATCACAAATAAAATGCACAAATGATAGAAAGAAAATAAACATATAGAATAGTTAAGGCTATAAATTTCTTATTGCTTCCATGTAAATCATTATTTACATCTAAACTTCAAGGTTTCCTACTAACCTAAGTAAAATGAGAATAAAGTAAGGAATAAGGAATTGCCATAAAGGAATTAAATAAAGGCTATGGGTATGACATTAATTTTCATTTGCTAGCTAGATATTTATTGGACTTAAGCCTTTTGTAGGTTACTTTAAGAATTATCCTCATTAACATTTGATGCTTTTTATTTTCGTTTACTTAAGTTCTAGTATCCCATTGAAATCTCTAATAGGGGGTATCACACAAAAGGGGCATGATATCTACTGATATTTAGGAAAGGGGGAATGGAATAGCAAAATTTTTAAAAAGGTATGAGAGGTGGCACTGATTTGGTGATTTTTGTAGGTTGTTAAATGATCTAACAACCTTTTACTTACCGTGAATGAGTAAGCAAGTTGAAGTTCGTGTGGGTAGATAAGGACCGACTATTAAGTTCCCATTTATGCATTTTCCTTCATTCCACACTTTCACTATCCAATTTCCTGGAAAATCCACATGAATAAAAACGTGGGTTGTAAAAGAAAAGTAGGTCGTTACAAAGCAGAGTGTGAAAAATAAGATTCTGAGGCATATTTCTCAAATATGCTTTTTGTATCCTTCAATCAATGGATGATTTAATTATCAAAGGTCCGACGACCTTTTACCCCCATCTAGTTACATAAGCTTCAACTCACTTCTTCATTCATGAGGAGTAAAAAGATGTTAGATATCACCGGATCACCCATCGATTGATTTTTCATCCGTTGTAAAAATTTTACGATTCCATTCCTCTTTTCTAAATATTGTTAAATATCTTGCCCCTTCTGCTTACCCCTCTAATAGGACTTGTGGAGTAAGGGGAACTCTGGATGGACCTTCTTAAGTCCCCAAGATTCTCCTTTTTATTCTTTAACTTTCAACATTTTCACATGAATCTCAATCTCTATATGGACTACAACATCCTAATTTACCACTGAACAACTTTCTAAGGGCTATACACGTAACATCAAATCCCTCTTAGGGTAAATATGACAAATCCCCACATTCATGCCTCCATCCTCCTCCAAAGGGAAGCTCACACAACGACACTAGTCTTCCACAACCCACAACATGCGATGTGAGAGAGCAAATGGCAGTTAGGTCAGGTCGAACGGTTAGAATCCTCAACGGAATTCGTCAAAGAAGCTCTGCTCTCGGTCCATGTCACCGCTAGATTATCAGTGCAAGACTTAGCAACAAGAAAAAAAAAAAAAAGAAATATGAATGGAAGAAATAGAATTGGTTGGAATAAGGGAAAAAGAAGAGGAGGAAACTAAAGATAAGAGAAAAAGAAATTACTTGAGGGAAATAGAACTGATCTTCCTTCCTTTTTTTTTTCTTCCCAAGGTCAATACCTCTCTTTATACTTTGTTCCAACAACCTAAACTGCCTGAACACAATTTGCATGCTAACCCACTATAATTGTTTTCATTCCAAACACTCAGAACAGATATCAACCCTCCCTCCCACCGTTACCTATGCCTTGTCCTCCAGGCTAAAATCTGGAAAGTGCTTTGTGAAGTCTATATAATCAACCCAAGGAGTTGTGTGACTACCTAATTATTTCTCTTCACCATTCGACATCCCAATAAGGCAACGGGGTGTAACACTAAAATTCCTGGTTGTAGCAAAAGTGTTTCGTACTTGATGAGTGCCCAATTTCCTTTTTAATAGGGAAACATGAAATGTACGTTGAATCTTAGCATATAGAGGCAAACCAGGCTTATAAGAAACTTCACCAACTCTCTTTTCAATTTGGTATGAGCCATAATATTTGGTAATATTAGTGTAACCATGAAATTTTGGCGATATTGCTCAAGCTTAAGACAAACTCAATCCCTTATAAAATTTCTCTCAACAATGCTTATTAGGTTATACCTTCATGCGTTGTCAGGATGCTAATAAGTGATGCTTAAGGTCTTGTAAGACTTGATTGCACTACTTAAAGGTGAGATCCACATCAAAAATTCTTGATGATGAGGTGTTACAATCTGATTCCTGAATCCTTACAGGACATGAGATCGGCTCGACTCGACCAATCTCAAGATCTAGTCATCCAACAAGAAATAACCAAAAAATAGGAAAGTAAACCACATTCACTATACTAAGCAACTAATAGTAAAAGAGTACAGAAGTAAAGAAAGTAAAGCTGGTACAGTATATATCACCATCACAACAGTAAAACAATATCAAGGTACAGAAACGTAAAGGTACAGAAATGTAAAGGTACAGAACGAAAAAGTACAAGAGTCTGAACTCACTACAATAAAAAGGTACAATAACAGAGGACTACAGCTATTAAGCTTTACTGGGCCCAACACTCTCTGTAGCCGGAGACTCAGGCTACTCAACACCTAGACCTGAAAAGGGTTATGAGTACACAAAGTCAGCGAATGGTGAGTAGAGTAACAACCAGCTAACTAGAGCGGTAAAAGCTAACAGGTAACTATATATTCCAATTTCTTTATTTTACAAGTTATTCCTTTTCACCTATTGGTTTATTCTTTTCAGATCTCTTTCTTGATCTCGAATGTTTCTCGTGGAAACGATTTTGGTTGCAGTCTTTTCCGAAGAATAGAAGTCACACGTGGTGCTCTATTGGCTGGGAGAGTGTCCCGTGGTGGTCCTACACCCAGTCAACCACCCTAAGGTCACGGACAGACGTAACGGTGACTACGGCACGCGCGATAAGTGCACGGGTAGCTACCCCGTACTGGCACGCGGTCAATCGTTTCCGCTAACGGTTACGCTCAAAGTACAGCACGGAACAATATAGGGCCTAGCCCTCTCAGTAACAAAGGTCTAGCCTCTCAGAACCAAACAGGGGTCGCGTCCCTCTACAGTCCGTGCACCCTTGTCTGACTACCCTAGTTTGCCCGGTGAGCCTAACAAGTCGGTGCAGGGTGGCTAGCTGAACCCCGAGTCCCGTGGAGTAGCTAGCTCCCTCCCTACACTAGTAGCTCTCCTCGGTACTATGTACGAGGGGCCACCGAAGTAGGTGTAGAGTAGCCAAACCCACCCCGGGTCTCAACCCGAAGGGTGGCAAGCTCCCCTCTACACAAAAAAGGGGACAGTCGGTCCCCACCCCCATGATACCAAGTACTCAAGGGCCATCACACTTTCCACTCACAATTCCAGTCCTTTCCATCATTCATAGGAGCTCTACTCCTAACTCCCTATAGGGTTTATGCTTGTATTTCTCAAGCCATTCCTTACCATGTTCCATCATTTACGTTTCCATTCTCAGGTTATACATATGCAGCTCGTATTTCTATCATCTAACGTATATAACAAGTAATGTCACAAGTAACTATTTAATTAGCACAGGTAATTCATATTTCACAGGCAGCTCTTGTTCATTAACAGGCAGTTGTTATCATTTAGGTTTATTCATTCAAGGCTACAATTCAAACACGCATACAGACATTTCAAGAAATTTCTCATCCTAGGATTCATGCCATATCCAAGATTCTAGTTATTCCATCCACATATGCATTCAGATTTGTAATTAAATTAGGGAAATCCACACTACCAGACAATCTAGGAGTATTGGGAGCTTGAACGGCAGGCTCACGTGACTCAGCAAGCCTCGAACCAGCAACGAAACGAAGTCCTTCAACAAGGAACAATCATAATGGAACATTCAGAATAGTATAGAAAGCCTTCTAACACGTAGAGGAACTCACAAAGAAAACACCGATATCTTATTTGCGTAAAATGGACCTCAAACGAACCCTAAACGGGTCAAAAATAGGGCTACTGACTCAAATCAGGCGTCTGACATAATGTCCAGACGTCTTAAAAGTATCCAGAAACGCATCTCAAGCTCTGCGTCAACCTGAGATGTCCAGGACCTCTTCTGGATCGTCTGGATCCAGCTCCAGACGTCCCACCACCTCTTAAGACGTCTGGGAGTGCCTCAAGCCGTCTGGTAAGCTGCCTAGACGTCTGAAACGCATGAGGGCGTGTTCCGCGACTTCCCGAAGCAAATCTTGCACGCGACAGCAAAATCTCCTGAAATTAGCCACGCAAAGCGTAGCTACGGAGTGGTTAACATGGCTGTATCCGCAAAGGAAACGTACCTGCACGGAGATCTGCTTTCAGCCGTCTGGTGTCGTCACCAGACGTCCACTCCATCGTCTGGAAGTCACTCCAGATGTCTGATTCTGGGAAAAACCCATAACCAGAACCTCCTCCCGCTCGCCCTCACCGCGCGCAGCCGCACCTCGCCCCCTCGCCTGCAGCAGCGTTAGGGACGACTCCCTGATGCACTCCTCCCGCACGCGCCGCTCCGGCCTTGCGCCCTCCGGTGAGCTCCCACACAAGCTTGCGAGCTCAAGTCCCTCCTCCTCTCTCACGCCGCTCCTCCTCGTCGCCGCTCTCGCGCTCGCTCTCCGCTCTCACTCTCGCTAACTCCTCTCGCTGGGGTGGAGAGGAAGAGAAGGGGCTGGTGGAGTGGGGAGAATGAGAGGGGAAGAGGGGTTTATGAGGATGGTGTTACGACCAGATTCCCAAATCCTTACGAGACACGAGAATCGGACCGACTCGACTAATCCCAAGACCCAGTCGTCTAACGAGAAAGTAACCAAAAGAGTAGTAAAATAAACCACATTCATCATGCATATAACTAGCAGTAACAAAATACAGCAGTAAAGAAAAGAAATACTACAGTATACACCACCACAACAGTAAAGAAATAAACATGTACATAAACATGATGCTTACAATAAAAGAGTACAGGGGTAACAGAACTACTCACTACAACAGAAGGAAAAGTATAGTGGGTACTACATAAGTAGAAACTACTTGGCTCTACTAGGCCTAGCACCCTCTGGAGCCGCCGACTCTGGCTGCTCAACACCTGGTCCTGAAAAGGTGACAAAAGTGACACGTCAGCGAAACGCTGAGTAGAGTGGCAACTAAAAGCTAAGAAACAGTAAGGTGGACAGTAGCAGTTATATTTTTAATTTCTTTCTTTATATTTTCCGTTTACTCGTTATCGAATTATCCCTCAGATTCTTCTCTTGATCTTGAATGTTCCTCGTGGGAACGATCTTGATTGCAGTCTTTTCCGGAAAGTAGAAGTAGCACGTGGCGCACTCCTAGCTGGAAGAGTCCCCCGTGGTGGTCCTACCCTCAGTCAACCACCCCAAGGTCGCTGACAGACGTAATGGTGACTACGGCACGCGCGATAAACTCACGAGTAGCTACCCCGCACTGGCACGCGGTCAATCGTTTCTATTAACGGGTGCACCCAAAGCACAGCACAGAACCAGTATAGGGCAGAGCCCTCTCAGTAACAGGGGTCTAGCCCCTCCACAAAAACCAAACCGAGGTCTTGCCCCTCCACAGTTCGCGCACCCTCGCCTGACTACCCTGGTTTGCCCAGTGGGCCTAACAAGTCGGTGTAGGAGGGCTAGCAGAACCCCGGGGCCCGTGGGGTAGCTAGTGCTCTCCCTACACTAGTAGCTCTCCTCGGTACTGTGTACACGAGGGTCAAAAGTCGGTACAAAGTGGCCAGACCTACCCCAGGTCCTTGGGGCGGCTAGCTCCACTCTGCATTAAACAGGGGGACAGTCGCTCTCCTTGGTACTCTATACTCAAGGGCCAGCTCACTTCCCCAATTCTATTCCATTCACTTTCCAGGAGTTCTACTTCTAATTCCTCGTAGGGTTCGTGCTCTTTCAACTCAGCCAATTTAGGTTTCACCTTTTCAGCTTTATATTTATATAACCCATGTTCCCAACCGTAATTATTCATTCATAATCAGGCAGCTGTTAACCAATTACAGGCAGTTATCGTTTCCTTTCTACTTTTCCAAGACTGCAATATATATGTATACAAGCTAGTTTTCCAGTCCTAGGATTCATGCCATACCCTAGTATCTATCATTCAATTTAGTTTTCCAGTCCTAGGATTCATGCAATACCCTAGGATCTATCATTCAATCTAGTTTTTCAATCCTAGGGTTCATGCAATACCCTAAACTCTATTAATTATTTTACAAGTGCATAATTTTTGATAAATAATTAAAAGGGCCAATCTACTCGCAAAACCGGGAGTACTGGGGGCATGATCGGTAAGCCCGCGTGCTTCCGCAACCCCCAGAGCCGCAATGAAACGGCGTCCTAACACAAGGATCAATTACAAGGAGCTACTCAGAACAGTATTGATGTAAACACATTTACACTACTTAAAATGTCTATTTATGCATGTTCTTAAGCATAGGATTGCATTTCATGATATAAATATTGCATTACATGCATCATCTTGCATTTAGAGTAGTTTGAATAAAATGGAGGTTAATTGTCTCCTTTTATGTGCTTGGACAGGGCAAATATTTTATCGGGGCCTCGGATCAAAGATCCAACCGTATGGATATGATCAGGGCGACGATTGGAGTTCAACGACTCCAAGATCGCCCTAATCAGGCATCCGTAGCATCAGATAGAGACCGGGGAACCCTAGAAGATCAAGGGCCAGGATGGTGTAAATCCGCACTTCAGATGGAAAATCCGACCACACGGATGAATTCGGATCGACGATCGCAGCCGAACGACACAAAAATCAAGTCAATCCGACATCCGTGGCACCATCTACAACTTCCAGAAGATGGACGGCCAAGATAGCGCCACGTGGCGCCATCCCAGCCGCCCAATCGGCCGCAGGAGTCCTGTGAAGACCACGCAACGTCTCCTCTCCGCCGTTGGATCTCGATCCAACGGCTGCGGTCGCGCGCGTTTAAAAACGTCCGCGCGACCATTTCGCCGCGTAGCGCAGCGGCTACGCAGCTGCGGGCGAAGCGGAGGTCGCGAGTTCGAGCCGCGGAGAGGGGGTCGAAGGCGCGGGCGAGCGGGCGCGCACGAGCGTCGGATGAAGATCCAACGGCCGCGCGCGCCCGATAGCGCCGACGCGCAATTGGACGCCCTGGTGGGCGCGCGATCGCACGCGGGCGGCGCGCTACGCAGCGGGCGCGGGCGCGATCTAAGCCGTCCGATCTCGCGATCGGACGGCTGAGACGACGCGGACGTGCGTCTGCGTTACGCGCGCAGGCCAGCCGAGCGGGCACGCGTGGCGCGGCGGCGACGGCGACGGCGGGGCTTTAGCGACGGTTTTATCCGTCACTAAAGACCCCTTATTTATTATTTTGAAGATGTAATGTCCATTTTGCCCCCACTCCTTGCAACTATAAAAGGAGACCCCCTCCATACGAAATTTTGATCCCTTCCTTCTCCTCTCTACCTCTCCAAAGCTCAAGAGAAGCTTGTCTCACACCCGGGATGCCTCTCGCGAGATAAAGTCCAAATTTTCGTCCCCCTTCGGAAGTGGATCCCGCGACGACGACGGCGTGCTGCTTCGTTCCCGTTCTTCTGCTTCGTCCTCCTTCGTCCCACCTCGTTCTCCTTCGTCCAGGCGTCGTCCCGTTCGGCTCGTCCTCCAAGCGACCGTCGAGGAGGATAACTTCTCTCTCCCATTCTTATTTACAGCTTTTCTAGTGTAGAATTTTCCTGCTTTATAGTGTAATTGATTTCCCGCTTTCTAGTGTAACTTTAATTTCGTTTGCTTGTATAAACAATTGAAATATTGAATGCATGTTCTCTTTCTCTCTCTCTCTCTCAATTTGATAGCTCCATTGTAATTATTTCGCCTTGTTTATCAAAAATCCTAAAAAAACATAATTGCGAATATAGATCAACGTAGCCTCCCTGAGTTCGACCCGGAATTCTTATTTCGGTATAAATCTTATTTGTTGAACACGAATCCTTCGCTTTCGAACTACAACGACGGGTTTTCCAAAACCAAACACGTTAGCGTAGATTCTCGTTCAACAAGTATAGAATTACTGTAAACAGGTAGAGGAACTAAATCTGAGAAGAACAAGACTTGAAACGTGGAAAACGGACTCCGAACGGATCCTAAACGGGTCAAAAATGATAAGTCTGCCCAAAATCAGATGTCTGGAACTTCTTCCAGACGTCTTAATTGATAACTCAGGTCATACCTTGATCTGCGCAGTCCTTCAGACGACCAAAAGCCCGCTAAACCGTCTGGACTTAGTTTCCAGACGTTCGACTGTCACTCCGGACGTTTGGAGACCCTCTTTGTTGTCTGGTGTTGTGCCCAGACGTACGATCTATGTGGGATGGCGTGCCCTTGCATCTTCCCGAAAGGGTCCTGCACACACACGCAGCCGTCCTCAACACAAAGCGATGCAGAAATCTTCGGCGGAATGGCTGCATGGTCGTACGCGCGAAAGAAGAAGAAAGGTAAAATATCGTACCTTTCAGACGTCTAGACCTTCCTCCAGACGTCTCTTGCGTCATCTGGACGCATGTCCCGACGTTTGATTCTGGGAAATTTTCCCAGAATCAGGACCTCCTCACCCTCCGCCCGCAGCGCACGGCCGTGCCGCGCCGCGCTCGCCTGCTGCCTGAGCTGCAGTAGCTCCTCCCCACCACCACACGCTTGCTGTGCACCCGCCGATCGGCTCTAGCTGCTCCGACGAGCTCTCACCCTCACGGTCAAGCTCTCTCTTCCTCTCACTGCAGCAGCTGCTGCCGCCCTCGCCCACTCGCTCTCTTGCTGACAGGAAGAGGAAGAAGAAGGCGGTGGAGTGAGGGTGAGGGGGAAGGAGAGGTGTATTTGAAGGCAGCCGTGGGGAGAGAGAAGGAGGAAAAGGTGGCTGCGTCTGCAGGGAGGAAGGAAAGAGAAGGAGGGTGGCGGGTTCAGTCTGCGCGCGCATGCGCACAGACGCGAACCCGTACGTCGAGAAAATTTAATTCCAGGCATCTGGGAAGGCTTCTAGACGCCTGGACCACTTCCCAAACGTCTTAAACGACATTTGATGCCCTGGTTATAACAATATAACAAACTCAAAGGAAGTTTCGTCCCTGAAACTTGCGCTAACTACGGTGGGAAAAAGAATAATATATGCATAACAAACTCAAAGAGGACCGAAGCCAGTCCGAAAAGACATACCCGCGAAAAGCTCCGGGTACCTCTCCCGCATCGCCGCCTCAGTCTCCCAGGTAGCCTCCTCGTACCGCTGGCTCCTCCACAAAACCTTCACCAGGGGTACTTGCTTCCGTCTCAGACTGCAGACGGCTCTGTTGAGAATCTACACTGGCCGCTCGTGGTAGGTCAGGTCGTCGCCCACCTCGATGCTCTCGTGACTCAGGACATGACTGGGATCGGCAACGTACTTCCTGAGGTTGGGCACGTGGAACACGTCGTGCACACTAGAAAGCTGGGGAGGAGGGGCAAGCCTGTAAGCAATAGGTCCAACCCGCTCCAGGACCTCAAAGGGCCCCACGAACCTCGATGCGAGCTTCCTTCTCACCCCAAACCGCTGCAGGCCCTTCATGGGCGAAACGTGAAGGAAGACGTGGTCCCCAACCTCAAACTACACCTCTTTGCATTTCCGATCTGCATAGCTATTCTGCCTGCTCCTGAAAGTGCGGAGTCGCCTATGAATCTGCTCGACTACCTCCTGACTCTACCGGATCAGTCTGGGCCAACCTCCCACTTGGTCCCCACCTCAACCCAACTCAGGGGTGCCGTACACCTCCATCCGTACAGAGCCTCGTAGGGTGCCATGCCGATGCTCGAGTGATAATTGTTATTGTATGCAAACTCTGCTAGGGGTAAGTGCTCCTCCTAAGAGCCCCTCCAGTCCAGTACACAAGCACTCAAAAGGTCCTCAAGTGTCTGTATCGTGCACTCAGACTGTCCGTCCGTCTGGGGGTGGTAAGCTATACTAAACCTCAACTGCGTCCCCAGGGCCTGCTGAAACTCAGCCCAAAACTGGGACGTAAAGTGGGTATCCCGGTCGGATACGATCTCCAATGGAACTCCGTGTAGACGTACCATGTCGCGGATATACCTCTCTGCCAACTGTGCTGGTCCCAAAGTGACTCGAATCGGCAAGAAACACGTCGTCTTCGTCAATCTGTCAATGATTATCCAGACTGCGTCGTGTCCTCGCTCGGTAACAGGTAAGCCCACCACCAAGTCCATAGTGATGCTCTCCCACTTCCACTCTGGCACTGGAAGTGGTTGTAGCGGCCCTGCAGGCCTCTGATGCTCGGCTTTCACCTGCTGGCACACTAAACACTATTGCACGAATTCACCCACATCCCGCTTCATCCCCCTCCACCAAAACTCGCATCTCAAGTCATGGTACATCTTCGTGTTCCTGAGATGTATGGTGAATCTGGAACCGTGTGCCTCGGTCAGGAGTTCTCTCAACAACTCCTCATCTCTGGGAACGCACAAGCGTCCCCTCAGGCGCAGCACCTGGTCGATAAAAGAGAAGTCCCCCGGGTCTCCTGACAGTACTCTTTTATGCAAGGACTGCAAGTACGGGTCGGCCACCTGTCCCGTGATGATGCGATCTATCAGCTCTGGCCTCGTCTGTCGAGTCACAGTCACTGCCCCATAGTGCCCCCATAACTCTAGGGGTTGCCAACTACTCATCTCCTCCAAGAGGCTCCAACTCTGCACCTGTAAACAGGCCAAGTGTGCAGGTGCCTTCCGGCTCAAGGCGTTAGCCACCACGTTGGCCATACTCGGGTGGTAGGAAATGCTGCAGTCATAGTCCTTCAGGAGCTCCAACCAACGTCTCTGTCTCATGTTGAACTCCTTCTGATCAAACAAGTATCTGAGGCTCTTGTGATCTGTGAAAATCTCGAAGGTCTCGCCGTACAAGTAGTGCCTCCAGGTCTTCAGCGCGAAGACGACAGCTGCCAGCTCCAAGTAGTGGGTAGGGTAACTATGCTTATGGGGCTTCAGTTGCCGCGAAGACTAAGCGACAACGTGACCCCTCTACATGAGCACACCCCCTAACCCCTGCAAAGAGGCGTCTGCATACACAACGAAGGGCACGTCCTTCCGCTTTTGAAAACACGACTCACAGGCGTCTATTCAAGTGAAGGGCACGTCCTTCCGGGTCAACTATGTCATAGGACGTGCAATCTGTGAAAAGCCCCTGATAAACCACCTGTAGTAGCCTACCAGTCTCAGGAAACTATGAATCTCAGTAACCGTACGCGGTCTCTCCCCCCTAAGCATTGCCTCGACCTTTGTTGGGTCCACAGCCAAGCCATCCCCAGGGATCACATGACCTAAGAAGGTCACCTTCCTAAACCAGAACTTGCACTTGCTGTATTTGGCGTACAACTTACGTCGTCTTAGTGTGTCCAGAACCATCCACAAGTGCTGTCTGTGCTGCGTCTGATCTCGAGAATAGATGAGCACATCATCAATGAATATCACCACAAACTGGTCCAAGTATGGTCTAAACACTCTGTTCATCAAGTCCATGAAGGCAGCAGGGGCATTGGCTAGCCCAAACAGCATGATTAAAAACTCGTAGTATCCGTACAGGGTGCGGAAAGCTGTCTTGGAGACGTCTGCCTCCTTGAACCTCAACTGGTGGTATCCAGACCTCAAGTCGACCTTGGAGAATACCGTGGCACCTCGCAGTTGGTCAAACAAGTCATCGATCCTCAGCAGTGGATATCTGTTCTTGATGGTGACCCTATTTAGCTGTCGGTAGTCCACACAAAGGCGTAGGGTACTATCCTTCTTCTTTACAAACAGTACCGGGGCCCCCCAGGGAGACGCGCTGGGCCTTACAAAGCCCTTCTCCAAAAGATCCTGCAACTGAGACTTGAGCTCCGCACCTCAAGTGGTGCCATCCTATACGGTGCTGTGGAGATGGGGCTAGTCCCTGGTACTAGTGAGATCTCAAACTCAATCTTACGCTCAGGCGGTAGTCCTAGCAACTCATCTGGAACACATCGGGGTACTCTCTGACCACAGGGATACTCTGAAAGTCTGCCACAAGGCTGGGCTTTGCCACCACACAAGCTAGGAAGCCCTCACACCCCTGGCTCAAAAGTCTCGCCGCCCGAAGTGCAGAAATGCACCTGAAGCCTCCGTCCACTGGCTGACCGTGGAACTCGAAAGAAGGCAACTCCGGTATGGAGAAGATGATTTTTCTCTCAAAACAGTCCACCAAGGCGTGGTAGGCGGACAGCCAGTCCATCCCCAAAATTACGCCAAAGTCCTCCATCTGTATCATAATCAGGTCAGCAGGAAGGCTGTGTCCCCCAATACTGACCTCGCAACCCGTGTATACCTCCTCAGCTACAAACAGCTGACCACTCGGACCTCTGATCACGAACGGATCCTCTAACAGCATATAATTTTGGCCCAAACTAACCGCGAAACTGGCAGCGACAAACTAGTGCATAGCACCGGAATCGAAAAGCGTGTAAATGAGTCTGCCGGAAACTAACACCATACCTGCCACCACTGATCCCGAAGCTCTGGCATCCCTGTGTGTCAGGGCGTTGATACGCCCCTCAGCCCTAAGTGCAGACAAAGCAGTCACGCTCTGCGCCGGACGGGTAGCTGCTGGCTGGTACCCTCCCTATGATTGTTGTCCTCCTCCTCGTGCCTGGAACCCGCGGCCTCCTGCTCGCCCTCCAATGCTTGGTGCGGGAAGCATCTGCTGACCTCCTGCCCTAAACGGGCAGTCCCTCCTGATATAGCCCGGCTGGCCACACTGGTAGCAAAGGGGAACCCGACTCCCGCTCTCGGTGGGCCCTACTCTCGGCTGGGCGGGGGTCCGGTGCTAGCAACTGGCCCCTGTCGAGGGCCCCCAAAGGCCACCAATGGCCCTGCAAAATGTGACGGCTCTCCTGCAGGCGCCACGTGTCTCCTCTCTCGCCGGCCCTGTGAGAAGTCTAGCTGGTAGGGCCTCTTCTGCCCGCTGTCAGTATCTCACGCAGACGGGTTGGTCTCTTCGTATGTTATAGCAGCCTCCACCACCCTCGAGAACGTAGGCAGCTTTAGGGGTTTGACATACCCCTGAATCGTAGGCCGGAGCCCCTCGGTGAACCTCCAAAGGCGCTCCTCCTCAGTGGCCACCGCTGTCGCTGCAAAGCGGGACAGTTCCAGAAAACGCGTGCGGTACGCGCTCATGGTCATCGTCCCCTGGCGGAGAGTGTGGAACTACCGCTTCTTCTGGTCCTGCCATGTTTGGGGAAAGTACTGCTCGCAGAAGAGGGTGATGAACTGATCCCAAGTCGGCTCGTCCCTCTCCTATCCCCTGACCGCCCTCCACCACCTATGTGCCGCGCTCTCCAGCTGGTACGTGGCAAAGGCCACGCAGCACTCCACTGGGGGGCGAAAGGTGTCAAAAACCTTCTCGATCTGCTCGAGCCAGTCCTCCGCCTCGGTCAGGTCCTCATCCCCCTTGAAGGAGGGGGGCTTCACCTTCCAGAACTCTCTGAAAAGCTCGAAGTGGCGCTGCAGTGGATATGCTGGTGCACCTTCAGGTAAGGAAGCCTCGTGCACAAAAGTGTCGGAGGAAGGTGGGGGTGGTGGCGGCCCATCCCCTCCCCCGCGTCCAGTGCCACCTTCGTCGCGTGGTCCCACAGAGGACTCCCCCTTCGCAGCTCCAGGGAGAGGCACTCGTTGCGGCGGGTGAAGCTCCTCTCGCACTATGTCCCGTATCAGCTGGGCGAGGTCCTGGGCCTAAATGCCCAAGAGCAGTGGCTAGCCCACTGAGACGTCGACCTCAACACGCCCACCCCTTCGACCTTGTCCTCGACCGCGCCTGCGGCCCGCCCCGCTAGTCCCGCATCGAGGCATCTCCTGCAAGGAGATGTGAAAACAAAACGGAAACACGTCAATATGGAACGATATCTAGCGAAGAAATCTAAGAGCTTATGTTACAGACACGTGAATTGGTTATTTTCCAATCAGTTGGTTCACTTCTCAGGACGACCTTGCTCTAATACCATCTTGTTACGACCCGATTCCCAAATCCCCACGAGACACGAGAATCGGACCGACTCGACTAATCCCAAGACCCAGTCATCCAACGAGAAAGTAACCAAAAGAGCAGTAAAATAAACCACATTCATCATGCATTTAACTAGCAGTAACAAAATACAGCAGTAAAGAAAAGAACTACTACAATATACACCACCACAACAGTAAAGAAATAAACATGTACATAAACATGATGCTTACAATAAAAGAGTACAGGGGTAACAGAACTACTCACTACAACAGAAGGAAAAGTACAGTGGGTACTACACAAGTAGAAACTACTAGGCTCTACTAGGCTCAGCACCCTCTGCAGCCGCCGGCTCTGGCTGCTCAACACCTGGTTCTGAAAATGTGCCAAAGGTGACACGTCAGCAAAACGCTGAGTAGAGTGGCAAATAAAAGCTAAGAAATGGTAAGGTGGACAGTAGCTGTTATATTTTTAATTTCTTTCTTTATATTTTCCATTTACTCGTTATAGAATTATCCCTCAGATTCTTCTCTTGATCTTGAATGTTCCTCGTGGGAACGATCTTGATTGCAGTCTTTTCCGAAAAGTAGAAGTAGCACGTGGTGCTCTCCTGACTAGGAGAGTCTCCCGTGGTGGTCCTACCCTCAGTCAACCACCCTAAGGTCGCTGACAGACGTAACGGTGACTACAGCATGCGCGACAAATGCATGGGTAGCTACCCCACACTGGCACGCGGTCAGTCGTTTCCGTTAACAGGTGCGTGCAAAGAACAGCACGGAACCGGTATAGGGCAGAGCCCTCTCAGTAACAGGGGTCCAGCCCCTCTACAGAAACAAAATCGGGGTCTCGCCCCGCCACAATCCACGCACCCTCGCCTAACTACCCTGTTTTGCCCAGTGGGCCTAACAAGTTGGTGTAGGAGGGCTAACAAAACCCCGGGACCTGTGGGGTAGCTAGTGCTCTCCCTACACTAGTAGCTCTCCTCGGTACTGTGTACACGAGCGCCAAAAGTCGGTACAAAGTGGCCAGACCTACCCCGGGTCCCTGGGGCAGCTAGCTTCGCTCTACACTAAACAGGGGAACAGTCGCTCTCCTTGGTACTCCATACTCAAGGGCCAACTCACTTCCTCAATTCTATTCCATTCACTTTCCAGGAGTTCTACTCCTAATTCCCCGTAGGGTTCGTGCTCTTTCAACTCAGCCAATTTAGGTTTCATTTTTTTAGCTTTATATTTATATAGCCCATGTTCCCAACCGTAATTATTCATTCATAATCAGGCAGCTGTTAACCAATTACAGATAGTTATCATTTCCTTTCTACTTTTCCAAGACTGCAATGTATATGTATTCAAGCTTGTTTTCCAGTCCAAGGATTCATGCCATACCCTAGGATCTATCATTCAATCTAGTTTTTCAGTCCTAGGATTCATGCCATACCCTAGGATCTATCATTCAATCTAGTTTTTCAATCCTAGGGTTCATGCAATACCCTAAACTCTATTAATTATTTCACAAGTGCATAATTTTTGATAAATAATTGAAAGGGCCACTCTACCCGCAATATCAGGAGTACTGGGGGCGTGATCGGCAAGCCTGCGTGCCTCTGCAACCCCCAGAGCCGCAACGGAACGGGGCCCTAACACAATGATCAATTACAAGGAGCTACTCAGAACAGTATACAATTACTGTAAACAGGTAGAGGAACTAAATCTGAGAAGAACGAGACTTGACGGGTCAAAAATGACAAGTCTGCCCAAAATCAGACGTCTGGAACTTCTTCCATATGTCTTAAATGATAGCTCAGGTCATACCTTGATCTGTGCGGTCCTTCAGACGTTTAGAAACCCGTTGAACCATCTGGACTTAGTTTCCAGATGAATGGTGTTGTGTCTAGACGTCCGATCTGTGTGGGATGGCTTGCCCTTGCGCCTTCCCGAACAGGGCCTGCACACACACACGCGGCCGTCCTCAACACGAAGCGATGCAGAAATCGTCGGCGGAACGGCTGCATGGCCGTACACGCGAAAGAAGAAGAAACGTAAAATATCGTACCTTTCAGACGTCTGGACCTTCCTCCAGACGTCTCCTGCATCATCTGGACGTATGTCCAAACATATGATTCTGGGAAATTTTCCCAGAATCAGGACCTCCTCGCCCTCCGCCCGCAACGCATGGCCGTGTCGCGCCACACTCGCCTGCTGCCTGAGCTGCAGCAGCTCCTCCCCAGCACCACACGCTTGCTGTGCACCCACCGGTCAGCTCTGGCTACTCCGGTGAGCTCGCACCCTCGCGGTCAAGCTCTCTCTTCCTCTCACAGCAGCCCCTCCTCCCCACACACTCGCAACAGTAGCTGCTGCAGCCCTTGCCCGCTCACTCTCTCGCTGACAGGAAGAAGAAGAAGGAGGCGGTGGAGTGAGGGTGAGGGAGAGGGAGAGGTGTATTTGAAGGCAGCCGCGGGGAGAGAGAAGGAGAAAAAGGTGGCTGCGTCTGCAGGGAGGAAGGAAAGAGAAGGAGGGCGGCAGGTTCAGTCTGTGTGAGCATGCGCGCAGACGCGAACCCGTAGATCGAAAAAATTTAATTCCAGACGTTTGACCAGACGTCTAGACCACTTCTTAGACGTCTTAAACGACGTTTGATGCCCTGGTTATAACAGATGGTGTGTTAGGGTTCGCTGGAGGAGGGGAGAGAGAAGAAGGGGAGGAAAAGAGGGTACTGTCTGTGCGCAGCCCGCACGTAGACGCGAAGCTCGTATCCAAAAATTTGATTTCCAGACATCTGGGAAGGTGTCTAGATGTCTGACCAGATGCCTGACTGACAGTCCAGACGTCTTAAAAGGCTCAAGACAGAATGGGTCTTAACATGAGGTAACATAGGCCGGTAAGGTTGGGGGAGAACAATCATTGATGAGGGACAATAAACACTGTCAATTAAAACTTCGTAAAATACTTAATGAGTCTGGTTGCCCGATATCTTGGTAAATTCGACTACCTAGTAACTCAACATCCTAGCGAATCCTGGCGGACTCGACTGATCAAGGAGTCACTAGATTCAACCCGATCTCGGGGTCTGACAACTCGCCTAAGGACCCGGTTGATTGAATTTGAAGAGGCGGCTCTTACGTGGGCATCAGCATTAACGATCTGTGCCAGTTGCCCACTTAAATGCTATTAATAACCAAATAGCGGGAGAAACGACAAGGACCGCGAGATCTATTATGAGAGGTGATTTTTTATTATAAATATCGAGATGAGATAGCTTTTTTTTTTATGCAATCAAAAAGAGAAAAGCTAGAGTGATTGTACCACCTACGAAAGCATAGTGAAATATTGGGAGCACCGCTCACCCCCAGACGTACATCTCTTTGGGTGGAACTGGGTCACCAATTCTCAGTGTGATTATCCTTTTTATTCTTTGAATAGAGGTTCCTATTCTAAGGGCCTCGATCAATTGGTTTCGTTTGTAAGAAACATTTATTATCGTTACCACATTCTTTGTTTTGGAGCTTAAGCAATGGCTCCCACCACACGTCACTCTTCTCGTTCTAACCTCAAAAAGGCAGCTCTAGCAAAATCCAGTGTCTTTATATCTAGGAGACGCCATCAGGACGTTGACCCACTAAGGACAAGGTAGCGCAACCTAGCCTACAACCTGAGCCTTCTCATTATAAGGATCCTCAGGTGAACCTCTCCTTGAGATGCAAGTGAAAGAGAAACAGTACAAGGCCAAACTAGTGGCCTTAAATGCTAAACAACAGTTGGTTGCGGACTAACTCTTAGAGATCAACATGATCAAAGAAAGTCAAAAGGTTTAGCCGGAGGACCTATAGAATTCTAGTCCCACCGATGACCAACTGAAATGACGTCGCGTGGCTGAGGAAGAACACGCCCACCTGCACAAACAATTCGAAAAGTTAAAACGCGAGCTTAGTAGTCACAAGGGGAAGGTCCCTCCTAGCCCACCTCAAGCTCCCCCTTCGCCTTTGCTAGAATCGGAGGACCAATCCAGGGCCCACCCCATGAAGACTAACGGGGGAGGCTCCTTGCACGAGATGATCCGGCAAGTCACCCGGGCAATGACGGGTATATGCCCATGGGCATATGCCACTACATACCCTTTCACGGAAGAGGTAATGTCAGACCCTCTACCTGAACAATTTAAGCATCCTGTCATGGCACATTACGATGGGACAGCAGACCCTAACAGTTTTGTGGAGAGCTACTGTCAGATGATACTCGTTCATGGTTGCCCTGACAGAGTACTTTGTTCGGTATTTAATGAGAGACTCATCATGGCTCTTAATTTATACTAATTAGATAGTTACCTTAGCTAATTACCAATGAATAACATAAATACAACGTTAATTATAAGATAAAGATAAAATAGAAAGGACCTAGAAATCATGTTAAAATAACCTAATTAAGGTTTGATTAATGTTAACTTAAGTTTAATTAATAAATAGGACTCAAATCAAGACCATTTAGCTATATTAGGTAATCAATATAATTCATATTAATTCATAACCTAAGTTGTAAATTAACTTAATTAAGTTAATCACTTTAATAAATATAGCTAAAATGAGAAAAAATGCAATTTCACGACATAGATATTATATTTACATTATTTATAATTATATATAAAAAGTTAAAAAAGAAATAAGTTAAAATAAGCCTTCAAATCCATTGTTCGCACTTTTGCTCTCATCTTTTATTTCAATCGAGTCATTTTATTCCAACGAGGACATTTTCTATTTACATATAGGTCCCTGTGAACACTTCTTCCTCAACACCTTCTTCCTCCTCGACAATCGTTGTCAACCGATATTCACACCACTTGAGGACTACCCATCCGATGTCATACAACCTCTACAACTTACATCCAACTTCCGCTTACCTCCTCTACAGCCATCGATTCGGATGTACCTTAAGACCTAATTTCCCTAGCTGAATAACCTCACCGGCGTTAGAGACGACGTTGGAGGTTATGATGAATCTAGCCCTCTTCTTATCCAGATACATCCCCATAGAGCTCTACCACCACCTATAAATAGACCTCCACACCACTGATCTCCATTAGCAACTCTCTTTCCCTCTTCCCACAACCAAGTTGCGGATAGGCTATCCGTACCCAACTCTGGAGATCGTCTTCCCTCTTCTTCCGATCTTCCCCGAGGAGTTCGACTGCTTCTTCCTCTTCACCATCCTCTGCTGCATCTCTGGGCATGGCTAGCCACTGATGATAACATCATCATGAGACATAAATAGCTTTAATTAATCAGAATCAAGTGACAAATGCTCCTGTATAATCGCCTGAGATTTGTAATTCCCTACACATCCACTCTGAGAGGAATACATTAAATTAGGGTTACTTCTGCAGTTTTACTATCATATCATGAACATAGAATAACCAAGGGATTTGCTAGGGGTGAAATGAAGGTCAAATGTGTATTAAAGATTAATAAGAGGGTCTACACAGACAGAAATAGGGTTTCATGCATTTCGAGAATCAATTCATAACCTAAAACCCTAATTTCAGACCCGTTTAAATAACTAAGTTTTTTGTCAGGATTAAATTCATCTAAATCTCATAAATTTCATAAAAAAATATTCCTTGAGGTTTGGTAAACTTAGTTTGACCTTTGGAACCTACTTTGACCTTAAATAAAGTCACAGATAGAGTTCTTCCCTAATTTAGGTTTCTACGCAAATTGACCAGTCAAAATTTGTCAAAACTAAAATCCAAATTCACTACTAGATTCCTTTGGTCTAAATTAGGTTTGTACCAAAATTTGGGCCCAATCAGAGTCCATCTTGACATAGTTTGCATTTTAGTCCAGTCAGACACTTTCTCTCTCAATTAGCCCCTCAGCTTTTGAAATCCTTGCGGATTGATCCCTCAATTCTTTGTCCTCTTTGCAAGCAGGTCCCTGCCGCCATTGGAGGTCAACCTACCTCCAGGCAGCCTTTGACCAAGCCTAAACCTACTCAAACTTCATCAAATCCCAGCAAATTTTGTGGGATTGATGTTCACACCATGAAGAATCCATTGGGACAGATCTTGGCTCTTGATTCGCCCCAGGAAGCTTGTGCGAACGCATGAGATTCAAGGGTTCTTCTTGACTCCTAATGAAGTCAATTAGGCTTGCTTCCTGTTTAGAACTTGCTCAGAAGCTCTATAAAAGCTTCCTCATTGCAAAGCCCAACTCCTTAGCTTGGTTTGGCCACATTTCCTCACTAAACCTCTCTCTCCGACCTCCTCCGACCAGCTCCGGCGACGTCTACTTCCTCGATTTCCTCACCCTTTGCCACATACCATGGGCAACGAGATTACCTTCCTCACCTTCCTCTGCTTCTCGCGACACCGGCAAAAGCCCTCCAGACCCTCTTCTTCCTCGTCGTTCCACCACTGGAGACTTCACCTTCCTAGGCACCAGCCAATCACAGCCGACGTCTCCCTTGCCCCCTTTGTCCTTAGTTAGGTTCTAAATATCTCTCTCCCACTCCATAGTTTAAATTAGGACCCTTCCTACCCCAATTCAACCGACTATCCACGGCCTTCCCCTCCATCTTCTTTGACTCCGACTAAGCTCCAGCAAGGCCTCCCCGACTCCGCAAACCACCAAACACCTCGTTGCCACCTCCATAAGCTTCGCCATCCCTTGCCCACCAAAACCCCACAAGAAATTGAGGGGATTGGCTTCTCAAACCGCCCACCAAACTTGAGCTCCACCGCACAACTTCCCTGACTTCACCTGACCACCACATGCACTCCCACGACACACGGACCCTACCACCACCTTCGTCTTGCTTCAACAAAGCTTTTAAGCTTTTTAACCTGGCCTTTTAGCCCGTATTCACGCTTGCAGGTATCCTCATTGGAGCTGCTACATTTGCCATCCATCTCTACCCCTGCTAGCAGTGCTCTGACCGCTATCACTGCTACCTCGAACTCTAGGTGCTGTGGACTAGCCTTAGGACACCATTTGGAGCTTCAATTGGGATTCCCAACAGCTGCAGCACCATCAATCAAAGGATCTGCATGGCTGCTACGCGCGAGGAAAAAGGGTGGCACTTAGTCCCACCTCGTAATTGGAAGAGCAGGCTGTTGGGCATAAAAGGATTTTGTGAACTTATTTGGTTGCCCAAGAATACCAGGCGTCGTGTCCCCTTACACATATGCCCTCGCACCTCGCCTACGATCCACATGCCTGCGGGTCTGGTCCTTGTTCAGGATTCGATAACCCGACCGTATACCCGATTGCACCCTGGTTTGAGAGAGAGGAGAGGAGAGATCTTTGAGAGAACAGGGGCGGGTTTTGCTGCCCTATCCTTTTCCGTGCCCTTGTTCTGAGGAAGAGAGGTCTCTGCACTTAACCTCTGAAGAGAAAGGCCTGTGCTTGTGAAGGGAAGGCTTTGAAGAAGAAGGCTCTTGAAGAGCCTTGCCCTTATGTGTGCCTTCTGTGAGGCACTGTGCTATGCTCTGTTAAGTCATCTGATATAACTTGGGTGACGTCTAATCTGATTTGATATTGGCACTGTTGAGTTATTTAAGTTCTAAGTTGACATTGATTAAATCTATTGAAGGTACTATTTGATAATTTGAATAACTTGAACATGAGATGCATGCTTAATTAGAGGACCTAATTGGTGATCTAAATCACCACTTTTTAGATTCTCTTTATTCTTTTTGTCTCTTCATCTTCTGAGAATCATTGGATTACGTTGAATATGAACTTGATCAGTTTCGTTCATTGAATATCTATTATTGCGATCAATTGCTTGTGCTCATCTATTTTAAATGAAGATTAATGTGTAAGTTCCATATTTGCTCCTTGTGAATGACCTCGGATTCCCTTTAGATTCCGAGTTTATAAATTTAAATGTTTCTTGTCTGATTTTGTCGATTATACTACGATGCATATATTTCTTAACACTCGAAGAAACTGTAACAACAGCCACCAATTCCTTTTCTTCTCCACCGAAGCTCTTTTCTCACATTCCTCTGATTTCCTCCTCTGACAAACCGCGATGGAGATTCTCTACCCCAATTCTTCCAGGTAATCGTAGATTTAGATTTCTCTCATAGATTATAGTAGTTAATTAGGTTAGTTAGCCTCATTTACTGCTTGTTTTAATTTCATCTTCTTCGACTCCAACAAGTCATATCAAGCTTGTTCGGATCATCTTTTCACCTTTTTGTCACTCATGTCACACTCCCTACCTTTCCATGCTCACTTCTACACCTTTAATTGCATGATCCATCACCTATATACACCTAATCCACATCACCTGCACCTAAGCACCTCCGTTGTCCATGATGAAGGTCTCGGACCTATTCCACCTCCAAATTAGGGCCCTTCATCACTTATTCACCTCATTAGGGCCCCCTTCCACTCTTTAATTTCACCAATTAGCATGTATACCTAAAATGTCCAATTTTCACTCAACCTCATGAGCTCGCTGTCAATGGCAGCTCAAGAGGAGTTAGATCACTAATTCCCTCATCGTAGAGCATTGCTACACTCTAATACACGTTTCCCCTCACTCAATTGAGTGAGATCTATTTCTCTAAGTTCATGCAAACTCAGATTTGATAAATCATTTTTTATCATCAATTGACTCAATTGAAGTGTTCCAGAGGTTCCTTGTGACCTCAGGAAGCTTTTGAGACTATCCTCGACTTGTTTCATTGAGATTTGATCTCTAGCTATCGGTATCAGCCTTCACTAGAGCTTTGGGATGCTCTAGTGACTTCAATCTCAAGCTACAACCTTTAAAATTCTACAAGAAGCTTCAGATCACATCGTTTTGATGAAAGGATCATAATCTGATTCTTAGACTTGAGTTTTAATGTTTAATTCTCTCTATTAGACTTCGTCTTTCTTAGCTCCAACTAAGCTGAGGAGATGCATTTGTTGAGGCTTAGATTCTGGTATAAGGTCCATAAGCACGAGAAGAACATCCAGAACCTATTTTAGCTTTCTTGTAGGTATGAGAGGCTCTAATTTGTTCTGATGAACACATCACCGTCAGAGCTCTAGCGGTAAATGCTTGAGAGCACTTAAGGAGTGGTTAAAACATGAATTTGAGGTGCTGAATCGATTTTTAGGATGGATTTTAGCCTATATGAATCTTTAATTTGATCTGATATGTTTTGCAATTCAAAGTCAACTTTTGACTTGATTAGGCCAACTCTAGATCGATTTTTAGGTTTTAGGAGTTGAATCTCAGAATTAAGGGTTGAATTGAGTTCCTTATGTGACTGTGAATATTTTGGAACTGAATTGAGTGAGTTTGACCAATGTTCAATGTGAATTTCAACTTTTGACCAATTTGGGACTTTTCTGGAACTCAAAGTTGTTTAGAGCATTTCTGATGAGATTTGATGCCAAAATTTGTCCAGATAAGTCCTTTTTAGCCTCCTGAACTGATTTAGATCCACTCTTGTGGCAGATATCCATCTGTTGGACCTTGTCACTCTGAAATCAGAGTTCTGACTTTGTGCTTGAAGATCTAAAGCTCCTGGATATTTTCGTGTACCTCTATTCCCTCCCTAATCCCTGCAGATTGGTTGAATACACCTACCTGAATCCTTTGTTGAGAGGATGAATTGATCTGTAGGTCCTATGACTTACTTTCCTTTGCAGACATAGAATACTTGCATGGCGAATATGCCATGTTCATGACTTGATTGCATGGATCAATTTTGATCCAATCCTCAAATTGACGTCATCAATTGATAGTAGAACTCAAGAGCTTTTGATCGAGCTATTGTTTGCTTGTTTGGAGTTATGTGCTGCACGCAATCAATCGATGAAGTCTGGACCTGGAGTGGCACAACGTTGAAGGAAATCGAGCAATGATCGCACGACATCGAAGAAGAGCGGAACGTTGAACCCGCATAAAATGATTCACGCCCTACACTAGTTACACTGAAATGAGTATACTGAGAATATGACCAGGTGTGTATGCATGCCTGTATGCAGGTGTGCAGGTTGGGAGCCCAATGAGCATTTGTAGGCCTAGATGGGCACAAATCTATACAAAATACACCTAAAATGAACTAGGATCTACCCAATAACGGTACTGATCCATCTCTAGTGGCTATTGATCCTGTGAACCGTGGACCCACCAATTAACAGCATATTTTTGCTACGTAAAGAAGAGAAAGGATTCTCATAATTTGGTTAAGTGTTGGGCTATTTTGAAGGTTGAGAGAGGCATAAGTGTCTGTTGTTTTTTATCATTTTTCATGCCTTGTTGTATAATTATTTTGTTGTAATTGTTTCTTGCTTTTAAATGTAATATCTTTTCTTTTCATATATGGAATGATTACCTTGATTTAATGTCAAATTCTTATGCAATTGTTCATGAGGATAACATATTATAGTAATTAATAGATAATTAAGCTACTAATTATGTGATTAGTTTAGTTAAAGTAAATATTAGTATAGTACTTTATAGCATAGTAATATAAGCTATTAGTTAAGTAATAGTAGATATTAAGTAAATAAGTTAAGTAGAGTGTTAATTAACCTAAGTAATCAATAATAAAATTAACTTAGAATAAAATGGTGCATAATTAAGCTAATTATGTCTCCCAATGAACGATCTTAACTCAACTAATTAAAAGTAAAATTTCTAAATGTTAGGTTATCTTACACCCTATACTATAATTAATAATGACAAATTAATTAAGCCAGATAGCTTAAGCATCATTTTTAACACGATTAATTAAGAGTAATAACCTTAATTAAATGTGTTGCGAGTTTATATATCATTTAATGATGCCGTTGCCAAGGAGGCAACTTGGGTAATTTAAATTCACCATTATCATTTAAAGTATTCTCATTTTTTTGTTATTTTTATATCGTTCATTTCTAACTTATTGTATGTTGTTTTATGTGTCTTCTTTCAGGGATATCTTTCTAGTTATTCTCAGGATGATGGGTTTTTCTCTCTGTATATTCCCGTTGTTTCTCCTATATATATGCTTTGTGAGATACTTCATTCCCTAGTCTTTAGCATTGTTGCATTTAGATTAGAAATATAAAAAAATATAAAAAGACATTCTGTCTAAATAGCAGTTGTTTCTTTAGGTATACACTCCTAGGAGTACATTCTGCCTACTAGTATCTGTATATGGGAATTGCTGTTTACGGAGATAGATACGCAAAAACCCACGTAGATCCCTATCTTCGACCTTAAAAGCAAGACCACATATTCTTTTCAAAAGAAAAAAAAGCAAGACCGCATATTGTTTGAAAATGTAAAAAAATGAACACATCCTTACTTCTTTCTACTTTTGAAAAGCATTAACTAAAAAGAGGAATTCTTAAAACTAGTGGCATACTCTGTTTGCGAACTTGTGTATAGGTTTTCATTGCTATCTGTTGCATGATGTTGCTTACATGGTGCAATCACATTAGAGTTACACGAGTCTATCATTCTACCTCTCCTCTTTTTACCTCTTAGGGACTTGGTCGAAGATCAACAAGTCTATCTCACTACTAGAGTCTCGAGGAGCCTGTAGTAAGTGGTCTCAATCTGAGACCTTGGACTTTTGAGCTTTCAGGATACGCACTTCATAGACACACAAGATGCATATTTATATTGATAAACTATCTGTTTGCATCTTCGCATATTTTTCGCATATTCTAAGACTTCTTTTCCTTAAAAAAGAAGAAAACCCACTTTTGTTTGCTTTATACGAGTTTTGCTTGCCACTGTTTCTCACAGTGGTGTGAGTGTCTCTTTGCACAGTTTTTCTATTTATGTGCCAGAGGTGATCGCTGAGACCACCCCTCTTCCCTCCATTGACAGATCTACCCAGACCTGTTGCTCCTATGCAGTACTCTATCTTATCTTTTTCTGCTTTTTCTGTGTTTGATTCTATGGATCACCCGTAGAATCTTGAGATTCTCGCTTCTTCTAGTCAGGGAGAGATGTCGCTTCTAATCCCTCAGAGATTCCCTCCCAGAAATGGAAGGGGGATTCTCTGAGGAATTCCCTTCGTTATAAAGCCAATTACAATCGCTGGTGTGAACCCAATCTCTCGTGCAAACGCACGAGAGATTTGGGCATCCACCTTCCTTCCAACTTCGGCAAGCCGGCAGACCTAATTGCGCGCTCTCCACGCGCTGATAGGAGCGGCCAGCACCTATAAAACACCCCCCAGACCTTGCCGCAGGAGACAAGCTTGATTTTGACGGAGATCCCCTCCAAATTCCCTCTCTCCCATCTCCGGCCAAACGACCCGCAAGCTCCGGCGACCTCCTCCCCTCCTTCTCGTCGCTCTGCCGCCATACCAGCAGCAGAGTCCTCTCCGCCTCTTCCTCCCGCGTCGCGCTGTACCCCGCGCGTGTGCTCCTGACCTCATCTTCGTCGCCGCTTCCTCCCTCAGTGTCTTTCTTCCCCGACGACGGCAGTTACGAGCCGTCCTCTCCACCGCCTCCCTTCCTTCCAGACAACCCCAGATACATTCTCCATCCTCTCCTCTCTCTTTTCCCCCTACTATTTTACTTGATTACCCCTCGACAGAACCTAACCACCTCCATCGTTCTCGCCTCCGACCGCCCTCCGGCGAGCTGCCCACACCACTCCGCCCCTCCACACGGCTCGCCAACCCCCTCGTGAGCTTCGCCTCACCACCAGGAACCCATTCCACCCCATCACTGCCACTCCAGACCTCCACAAGCACCCCCCGACCAACCCACCATCTCCGACCACAGGTTGACCTAGGCACGCACGCCTAGGCCGACCTGCAACCTGCAGCATCGGCCACCGCCTTCACCGTGCTACGGGGAAGGTTTCCAGCTATTCTGATTGGGCCAATAGCCGTTCTCTTGGATGTCAGGTGTACACCCCGGCCGCCACTAACAGCCAAAGCAGCAGGGAGCTTGGAGCAGCTTCGGGCATCAGGCTTCCCAGGCTGCAGGTGCAGCAGACTCTTGCGAAGGTCGCGAAGCGAACGAGGCCAGCCAGTCGCACAGAGGAGCCATCAGCTTGGGCAATCGAGTGACGAAAGCTCTGCGGGCGTGCGTGAAGGCAAGACCGACCAGATAGTCCCACATCGTGGGATTGCAAAACTCAGGTATCATATAAGTTGTTTTTGTGTTTTCTTCTTACTGCCTTCGTAAGCACAGGGGTGAGGTCCCTCACTGCCCCCACACGCCTCGTCCGCGGCTTGATCTCGCGGATCTGGTGGATCCGACCTGACCTAAACCTACGCACTCCTCGCACATCACCACTTGCCGGTGCCCCTGGTCCCGGGTGCGAATCCGACCCGACTACCTGTGTGGCTCTGGGAGAGCGTGCTTGAGTGAACTGCTTGAGAGAAAGAGAGACGCTTGGGTAGAGGGACGGGGGTAGGTTTTGCTGTGGTGTGTGCAGGAAGGAAGAAGCGACCGAGGCAGCGAACACTTAGCAGCTGAAGAACAGGAAGAGAAGAAAGAAGAGGCCGTGTAGCAGTGAAAGGAGAAGTCTTCGCCGAGAAGAAGAAGAAGAAGAAGGAAGACAAGGCAGAAGAGAGAGAACAAAGAAGAGGCCAAGTGAAGACTGCAAAGAGATCAGAAGAAAAAGAAGAAGAAAGAAGAAAGGCAAGGCAGGAGAAGAAGGAAGATACAGAAGCAGAAAGGAGAAGAAGAGAGAAAGAGAGATCACATTTAAGACGTCTGATACAGAAATCAGACGTCCAATTCTACTTTTTTCTTCATAAATCCTTCTTAAAATTCTCTCTTTGAATCAATTATATTTGCATTTAACAGTTGTATTCTTTGGTTTTACAAAGTACTGAGATTGCTCCCCGTGTTCGACCTCGGATACTCTAGTTGTTCGAGTAATAAAATTCTTTATATTTGTTTAAACGTTTTGTCGGTTATACTACAACGTGATATACTTTAAACTCGCACAAAATCATTGAGAACAGTGGACTAAATGATTTGCTATTTTTGGGTTCAAGAGGTGGCACCACTTAGTGAAGTTTCTAGAGGGCTCAAGAGTGGGCAGCCAAGGTGTGTAAATGTGTATGTATGAGTATGGGTGGTGGCTAGCTGGTTTAGGTTGAGTCCTATAGGTCTAGGCAATTAGGTTTAGGTAGGTCTCTAGGAATAGGTTTATAAACCCTAATACTAATGTGATAAGTGCAACTAAACTCACTAAAAGTTTAATTGAGTGAATGTATGTGTAATTGGGAGAAAAAGTACCCAATTAGGTCAGGCATGAGTCAATTGGACTCTCACTTAGTCCAATTGGACTTGTGCTGGTTGAGATTTGGGCTCAATTAGACTCAATGAGTCCAATTGACTAGGTGAAGTGTAGATGACTTAGATCCAAGTTAATTGGATTTAGTGAGAACCTAATTAGGTTCTTAGGAGGGTCTTAGGATAGTGTACTAGGCTTAAGATACCTTAATTTAGGTTCCCTAGGGTGTAGGATTGGGTTTAGAGTCTTAAGAAATCAAGATCTAGGCTTAATTTCAAAAACAGTAACTGAAGAGGGGTTCCAGACGTTTGATTTAGTGATCAGACGACTTATACTTTTGAAATCAGAAGTCTAAGTCTTTAGTCTGGACGTCCAATGTTGAGTCAGCGTGAATTTGAGGTTTTGTCTTGGAATTCTGCAGAAATTGGACGTCTGACACCTTAATTGGTCGTCCAATATTCTAGCAGATGGGGTTCTAACTTTGCGGGTGGTGTCTAAGGGTTCTGGATGTCCAGCAACCTACTTGGACGTCCAGATATGGGATGGAAGATGATTTTTAAGGTATTCTAGGCTAGGGTGACCTAATGTAAAGGTGGCTATGGTTTGTGAAGGTATCTAAGGCTGTCCTAAGGCTAGGAAAGGTCCTATGTTCGTCATAATTTAATTCCTATTTTAAAATTCTACTAGTGAGGTAGTATGCCTCTTCCCTACATTATGCCTTCATCTTTATTTTAGGGCTTCTGCTCCAGCTTTACTTCAGCTCTGGCTTCTTCCCTTCTTCAGATCCAGCTTCAGGCCATCTCCTAAGCTTCTTATTGCCTACAATCCAAATAATGCACTAATCAGTACATTATAGCGTTATTTCATGATTATTTAAGTAAAGCAGAAAGGATGCAATGTATGTTATTTATGCATGAGTTACACCACAATTATGCTAAGTTCTAACTTAATTTAAGTTATTTAAGTCCTATGATTGCTACGCAATCATACCCTTATTTTTACTACATTTCTATAAAAACACCTAAGCCCCCATCATTGCCCCCTCTCTCGACCTTAGTGAATGAAGCATTCCTCTACCCTCCTAACCGTCCAACTTCATAGCCTCTCCACCCTGGGTGTGGGTCTCCCTTGCCCAGGACTGCAGCCGCCAGCCTCTAGTGGTCCGTCGGATTCGTCCTCACTTCCGATCTTCTGCTTCTCCGATAGGGCTTTGATGAGTTGTGTAACGACCCGGTTCCCGAGTCCCTACGAGACACGAGAACCGGACCGACTCGACTAATCCCAAGACCTAGTCGTCCAACGAGGAAGTAACCAAAAGACAGTAAAATAAATCACATTCAGCATGAATATAACTAACAGTAAGAAAGTACAGCAGTAAGGAAAGAAGCTACTACAGTAGGTACCACCACAACAGTAAAACAGCATTTATCATATAACAAGAACTGCAGGTAAAGAAGGTACAGCGGAAACAAAAACTACTCACTAGAACAGAAACAAAAGAGGTACAAAAGGCTGTGGTAACTCTACTGGACCCTACTCGGCCCAGCGTCCTCTGCAGCCGCCGACCCTGGCTGCTCAACAGCTGGTCCTGAAAAAGGTAACGAGTGTAACACGTCAGCAAAACGCTGAGTAGAGTGGCAGACTAACTAAAGGCAACAGTAGAGTGTACAGTAGCTGTTATGTTCTATTACTTCCTTTATTCACATCTTTCAATTTTTCTCACTATTTCATATGTTTCTCAGATCCTTTACTTGATCTCGAATGTCCTCGTGGGAACGATCTTGATTGCAGTCTTTTCCAAAAGTAGAAGTAGCACGTGGTGCTCTCCTGGCCGGGAGAGTCCCCCGTGGTGACCCTACCCTCAGTCAACCACCCCAAGGTCACTGACAGACGTAACGGTGACTACAGCACGCGCGATAAACGCACAGGTAGCTAGCCCGCACTGGCACGCGGTCAGTCGTTTCCGTTAACGGGTGCGCCCAAAGCACAGCACGGAACCAGGGCAGAGCCCTCTCAGTAACAGGGGTCCAACCCCTCCACAGTAACCAAACCGGGGCCTTACCCCTCCACAGTCCGCGCACCCTCGCCTGACTACCCTGGTTTGCCCTAGTGGGCCTAACAAGTCGGTGAAGGAGGCTAGCAGAACCCCGGGGCCCGTGGGGTAGCTAGTACTCTCCTAACACTACTAGCTCTCCTCGGTACTACGTACACGAGGGCCAACAAGTCGGTACAGAGCGGCCAATCCTAACCCCGGGTCCCTGGGGCGGCTAGCTCAGCTCTGCACTAAACAGGGGGACAGTCCCTCTCCTTGGTACTCCGTACTCAAGGGCCAGCTCACTTCCCCAATTCTATTCCATTCGCTTTTCAGGAGTTCTACTCCTACTTCCCCGTAGGGTTCCAGAACATCTTATGTCTTACATTCCAGTTTCACGTTCTTACAAACCATGATCCCAATCATGTTTCTTTATTCATAACAGGCAGCTGTGAACTCAATTTACAGGCAGCTTCATATATTCCTTTCCATTTTTCCAAGACTGCATTATTATATATTCCACTAGTTTTTCCATCCTAGGATTCATGCCATATCCTAGGGTCTATCATACAATCTAGTTTTCCGGCCCTAGGATTCATGCAACACCTAGGAACTATCATTCCATATATTTCTCATTCCTAGGATTCATGCAATGTCCTAGGTTCTAGTTGTGGTTCCATACTTTAACAAATTTTATTAATACTTAAAGCCACTCTACCAGGTACAACGGGAGTAATGGGGGCGTGATCGGGAATCCCGCGTGCCTCCGCGACTCTCAAGACTGCAACCGAACGAGGTCCTATCACAAGGATCAAACACAAGGAGTGTCTCAAAATAGTGTATAGCTACTGTAGACGGGTAGAGGAATTAATTCTGAAACGAACGCGACTCGAATCGCGGAAAACGGAGCCCAAACGGGCCCTAAACGGGTCGAGAAAGACGATACTGTGCAAAATCAGACGTCTGGAACTCCTTCCAGACGTCTTAAACGGTGGATCAGAGAATTACCTATTCAGCGTGGTTTCCCAGACGTCCAGAAGTCTGCGGGGACGTCTGTCCTATACCCCAGACGTCCGATGGTCCATACGGATGTCTGTAGGTCACTCCCGCCGTCTGGTACAACTTACAGACGTCTGATTCGCAAAGGATGGCCAATCAGCGAACCTGCGCACAGCCAACCCCCCCTCCCTCAGTACGATCAGTCGACAAGAAGGAAGAAGAAAGCGGAAACTCACCTTTCAGACGTCTGTATGATCTTACAGACGTCGACCTTGCCGTCTGGCTATAAACCCAGACGTCTGATTCTGGAAATTTTTCCAGAATTAGAACCCTGCTCGGCCTCCGCTCGCGACGCCGCCCGCGTCGCACCTCGCGCTCCTGCTGCTCAGACCGCAGCAGGTCCCTCTCTGCGTCGCTCCGCGCCCCCTGCGCCCTCCGCCAGCCGGCCAAGCCGCTCCGGCGAGCTCGCCCTCACGGCAGAGCTCCGCCCTCGCACGCCGCACCTCCGCGCTCACTGCGGCCGTCGCTGCCGCCCTCGCGTCCGCTCGCTCTCGCGCACAGGAAGGAGAAGAAGGAGGAGACTGTGGAGACGGGAGGGGAGGCGTGGCCCTTTTAAGGCCGCGCGAGGAGGAGAGAGGTGGCAGGCCGCCTGCAGCCGCAGAGAGAAAAAAGAGGGAATATACGGTCTGCGTGCTCAGGCGCGCAGGCGACTCGCGTGTGTCGAAAATAACGGATTTCCAGACGTCTATAAACGATCCCAGACGTCTTATCAGACGTCTAGTCGTGATCCAAGACGTCTTGTCCGACGTCTGAGCCACCTCCTAGACGTCTTAAAAGACGTCTGGGGCACACATTCATTACAATATAACAAACTCAAAGGAAGTTTCGTCCCCGAAACTTGCGCCAACTAGGGTGTGGGAAAAAGATGTCCAAATAACCATAACAAACTCAAAGAGGACCGAAGCCGGTCCGAAAAGACGTACCCGCGAAAAGCTCCGGGTACCGCTCCCGCATTGCCGCCTCAGGCTCCCAGGTAGCCTCCTCGTACCGCTGGCTCCTCCACAAAACCTTTACCAGGGGTACTTGCTTTCGTCTCAACCTGCGGACGGCTCAGTCTAGGATCTGCACTGGCCGCTCGGGGTAGGTCAGGTCGTCGCTCACCTCGACGCTCTCGTGACTCAGTACGTTGCTGGGATCGGCTACGTACTTCCTGAGGTTGGACACGTGGAACACGTCGTGCACACCAGAAAGCTGCGGGGGAAGGGCAAGTCTGTAAGCAACGGGTCCAACCCGCTCCAGGACCTCAAAGGGCCCCACGAACCTCGGCGCGAGCTTCCCTCTCACCCCAAACCGCTGTAAGCCCTTCATGGGCGAAACACGAAGAAAGACGTGGTCCCCAACCTCGAACTGCACCTCTCTGCGTTTGCGATCTGCGTAGCTCTTCTGTCTGCTCCTGACAGTGCGGAGTTGTCTGTGGATCTGCTCAACTACCTCCTGACTCTGCCGGATCAACCTGGGGCCAACCTCCCACTTGGTCCCCACCTCAACCCAACTTAGGGGTTCCGTGCATTTCCGTCCGTACAGAGCCTCGTAGGGAGCCATGCCGATGCTCGAGTGATAACTGTTGTTGTATGGAAACTCCGCCAGGGGCAGGTGCTCCTCCCAAGAGCCCCTCCAGTCTAGTACACAGGCACGCAAAAGGTCCTCAAGTGTCTGTATCGTGCGTTCCGACTGTCCGTCCGTCTGGGGGTGGTAAGCCGTGCTAAACCTCAACCTCGTCCCCAAAGCCTGCTGAAACTCAGCCCAAAACTGGGACGTGAAGCGGGTATCCCGGTCGGATACGATCTCCCGCGGAACTCCGTGTAGTCGCACCACATCACGGATATACCTCTCTGCCAACTGTGCTGGTCCCAAAGTGACTCGGATCGGCAAGAATCGTGCCGTCTTCGTCAATCTATCCACTATTACCCAGACTGCGTCGTGTCCTCGCTGGGTAACAGGTAAGCCCACCACCAAGTCCATGGTGATGCTCTCCCACTTCCACTCTGGCACTGGAAGCGAATGAAGCGGCCCTGCAGGCCTCTGATGCTCGGCTTTCACCTGCTGGCACACTAAGCACTGCTGCACGAACTCACCCACATCCCGCTTCATCCCTCTCCACCAGAACTCGCGTCTCAAGTCATGGTATATTTTCGTGTTTCTGGGATGTATGGTGAATCTGGAACCGTGTGCCTCAGTCAGGAGCTCTCTCAACAGCTCCTCGTCTCTGGGGATGCACAACCGTCCCCTCAAGCGTAACACCTGGTCTGTGAAAGAGAAGTCCCCTCGGTCCCCTGATAGTACTCTGTCGCGCAAAGACTGCAAGTACGGATCGGCCATCTGTCCCGTGATGATGCGGTCTATCAACTCTGGCCTGGTCTGCCGTGTCACAGTCACTGCCCCACAGTACCCTCGTAACTCTAGAGGTCGCCAGCTGCCCACCTCCTCCAAAAGGCTCCAACTCTGTAACTGTAGACTGGCCAAGCGTGCGGGCGCCTTACGGCTCAAGGCGTCAGCCACCACATTGGCCTTTCCCGGGTGGTAGGAGATGCTGCAGTCGTAGTCCTTCAGGAGCTCCAACCAACGTCTCTGTCTCATGTTGAGCTCCTTCTGGTCAAAAAGATATCTGAGGCTCTTGTGATCTGTAAAAATCTCGAAGGTCTCACCGTACAAGTAGTGCCTCCATGTCTTCAGCGCGAAGACAACAGCTGCCAACTCTAGATCGTGGGTGGGGTAGGTATGCTCATGGGGCTTCAGTTGCCGCGAAGCGTAAGCGACCACGTGACCCCTCTGCATGAGCACACCTCCTAACCCCTGCAAGGAAGCGTCCGTGTACACATCGAACCCGCCACTACTGTCAGGGATGGTGAGCACGGGAGCCGAGGTCAACCTCTCCTTCAGCTCCAGAAAACACGCCTCACAGGAGTCTGTCCAAGCGAAAGGCACATCCTTCCGGGTCAACCGTGTCATAAGACGCGCAATCTGTGAAAATCCTCTGATGAACCGTCTGTAGTAACCTGCCAGTCCCAGGAAACTGCGAATCTCAGTGACTGAACGCGGTCTCTCCCACCTGAGCGCTGCCTCGACCTTGGCGGGGTCCACCGCCAGGCCGTCTCCAGAGATCACATGACCCAAAAAGGTTACCTCCCTCAACCAGAACTCGCACTTGCTGTATTTGGCGTACAGCCTGCGTCGTCTCAGAGTGTCCAGAACCATCCGCAAGTGCTGTCCGTGCTGCTTCCGATCTCTAGAATAGATGAGTACATCATCTATGAAAATCACCACAAACTGGTCCAAGTACGGTCTAAACACCCGGTTCATCAGGTCCATGAAAGCAGCGGGGGCATTGGTCAGCCCAAACGGCATGACCAAAAACTCGTAATGTCCGTACCGGGTGCGGAAAGCTGTCTTGGAGACGTCGATCTCCCTGATCCTCAACTGGTGGTATCCAGACCTCAAGTCGATCTTGGAAAACACCGTGGCACCCCGCAACTGGTCAAACAAATCGTCAATCCTGGCAGCGGATATCTATTCTTGATGGTGACCCTATTCAGCTGTCGGTAGTCCACATAAAGGCGTAGGGTCCCATCCTTCTTCTTCACTAACAGTACCGGGGCTCCCCAGGGAGATGCACTGGGCCTCACGAAACCTTTCTCCAAAAGGTCGTGCAACTGGGACTTGAGCTCTCGCAGCTCAAGCGGTGCCATTCTGTTTGGCGCGGTGGAGATGGGGCTGGTCCCTGGTACTAGTGAGATCTCAAACTCGATCTCACGCTCGGGCGGTAGTCCTGGTAACTCGTCTGGAAACACGTCGGGGTACTCTCTGACCACCGGGATGCTCTGGAAGTCTGCCACGGGGCTGTGCTCTGCCACCACACAAGCTAGGAAGCCCTCACACCCCTGGCTCAAAAGTCTCGCCGCCCGAAGTGCCGAAATGCACCTGAAACCTCCGTCCACTGGCTGCCCGTGAAACTCGAAAGAAGGCAACTCCGGAATGGAGAAGACAATCTTCCTCTCAAAACAGTCTACCAAGGCGTGGTAAGCGGACAGCCAATCCATCCCCAGAATCACTCCAAAGTCCTCCATCTGTATCATAATCAGGTCAGCTGGCAGGCTATGTCCCCCGATGCTGACCCCGCAACCCGTGTACACCTCCTCAACTACAAACAGCTGACCACATGGACCTCTGATTACGAACGAATTCTCTAACAGTGTATAATCCTGCTCCAAACTAACTGCGAAACTGGCTGCGACAAACGAGTGCGTAGCGCCGGAATCGAAAAGTGTGTAAACGAGTCTGCCAGAAACTGAAACCATAGCTGCTACCACGGATCCCGAAGCTCTGGCGTCCCTGTGTGTTATGGCGTTGATACGCCCCTCAGCTCTAGGTGCAGACGAAGCAGCCACACTCTGCGTCGGACGGGTAGGTGCTGGCCGGTACCCTCCTCGCGACTGCGGTCCTCCTCCTCGCGCCTGGGAACCGCGGCCTCCTGCGCGCCCTCCAGTGCTCTGCGCGGGAAGTATCTGCTGACCTCCTGCCCTAGATGGGCAGTCCCTCCTGACGTGGCCCGGCTGGCCACACTGGTAGCAGAGGGGAACCCGACTCCCGCCCTTAGTGAGTCCCGGCTGTCGGCTAGGCGGGGGTCCGGTGCTGGCGACTGGCCCCTGTCGAGGGCCCCCAAAGGCCACTAATGGCCCTGCACAACGTGACGGCTCTCCTGCGGACGCCACGTGTCTCCGTTGAGTTCTCCTAACACGCCTGGTGTGGCGGCGGAAATCTCGTTCCACCACTAACTCCCCTGTCGTACGCTCGGAAGGGGGAGGGGGTGGCGACGTGGGTGGAAGCTGAAATTCTTCTCGAACCACCTCTCGAATCAGTTGGACGAGGTCCCGAGACGATATACTCAGGAGAAGAGGAGGGGTAGTATGTATTCCAAGCCCGACACATCTGTCCCCCGGGCCCTGACCTCGGCCGCGCCTGCGGCCCACCCTCCTAGCTCCACGACGCGGCATCTCCTACAATGGAGACGTGAAACAAAATGAAAAGCGTCAAAACAGACGGTACCTAACAAAACTTCTAAGAGCTCATGTCAAGAGATATGTTGTGGTGGCTACTCTAGCTATAAACATGTGAATTGGTTATTTTCCAGTCAATTGATTCACTTCTCGGGACGACCTTGCTCTGATACCATCTTGTAATGACCCGGTTCCCGAGTCCCTACGAGACACGAGAACCGGACCGACTCGACTAATCCCAAGACCTAGTCGTCCAACGAGGAAGTAACCAAAAGACAGTAAAATAAACCACATTCAGCATGAATATAACTAACAGTAAGAAAGTACAGCAGTAAGGAAAGAAGCTACTACAGTAGGTACCACCACAACAGTAAAACAGCATTTATCATATAACAAGAACTGCAGGTAAAGAAGGTACAGCGAAAACAAAAACTACTCACTAGAACAGAAACAAAAGAGGTACAAAAGGCTGTGGTAACTCTACTGGACCCTACTCGGCCCAGCGTCCTCTGCAGCCGCCGACCCTGGCTGCTCAACACCTGGTCCTGAAAAAGGTAACGAGTGTAACACGTCAGCAAAACGCTGAGTAGAGTGGCAGACTAACTAAAGGCAACAGTAGAGTGTACAGTAGCTGTTATGTTCTATTACTTCCTTTATTCACATCTTTCAATTTTTCTCACTATTTCATCTGTTTCTCAGATCCTTTACTTGATCTCGAATGTCCTCGTGGGAACGATCTTGATTGCAGTCTTTTCCAAAAGTAGAAGTAGCACGTGGTGCTCTCCTGGCCGGGAGAGTCCCCCGTGGTGATCCTACCCTCAGTCAACCACCCCAAGGTCACTGACAGACGTAACGGTGACTACGGCACGCGCGATAAACGCACAGGTAGCTAGCCCGCACTGGCACGCGGTCAGTCGTTTCCGTTAACGGGTGCGCCCAAAGCACAGCACGGAACCAGGGCAGAGCCCTCTCAGTAACAGGGGTCCAACCCCTCCACAGTAACCAAACCGAGGCCTTGCCCCTCCACAGTCCGCGCACCCTCGCCTGACTACCCTGGTTTGCCCTAGTGGGCCTAACAAGTCGGTGAAGGAGGCTAGCAGAACCCCGGGGCCCGTGGGGTAGCTAGTACTCTCCTAACACTACTAGCTTTCCTCGGTACTACGTACACGAGGGCCAACAAGTCGGTACAGAGCGGCCAATCCTAACCCCGGGTCCCTGGGGCGGCTAGCTCAGCTCTGCACTAAACAGGGGGACAGTCGCTCTCCTTGGTACTCCGTACTCAAGGGCCAGCTCACTTCCCCAATTCTATTCCATTCGCTTTTCAGGAGTTCTACTCCTACTTCCCCGTAGGGTTCCAGAACATCTTATGTCTTACATTCCAGTTTCACGTTCTTACAAACCATGATCCCAATCATGTTTCTTTATTCATAACAGGCAGCTGTGAACTCAATTTACAGGCAGCTTCATATATTCCTTTCCATTTTTCCAAGACTGCATTATTATATATTCCACTAGTTTTTCCATCCTAGGATTCATGCCATATCCTAGGGTCTATCATACAATCTAGTTTTCCGGCCCTAGGATTCATGCAACACCTAGGAACTATCATTCCATATATTTCTCATTCCTAGGATTCATGCAATGTCCTAGGTTCTAGTTATGGTTCCATACTTTAACAAATTTTATTAATACTTAAAGCCACTCTACCAGGTACAACGGGAGTAATGGGGGCGTGATCGGGAATCCCGCGTGCCTCCGCGACTCTCAAGACTGCAACCGAACGAGGTCCTATCACAAGGATCAAACACAAGGAGTGTCTCAAAATAGTGTATAGCTACTGTAGACGGGTAGAGGAATTAATTCTGAAACGAACGCAACTCGAATCGCGGAAAACGGAGCCCAAACGGGCCCTAAACGGGTCGAGAAAGACGATACTGTGCAAAATCAGACGTCTGGAACTCCTTCCAGACGTCTTAAACGGTGGATCAGAGAATTACCTGTTCAGCGTGGTTTCCCAGACGTCCAGAAGTCTGCGGGGACGTCTGTCCTATACCCCAGACGTCCGATGGTCCATACGGATGTCTGTAGGTCACTCCCGCCGTCTGGTACAACTTACAGACGTCTGATTCGCAAAGGATGGCCAATCAGCGAACCTGCGCACAGCCAACCCCCCCTCCCTCAGTACGATCAGTCGACAAGAAGGAAGAAGAAAGCGGAAACTCACCTTTCAGACGTCTGTATGATCTTACAGACGTCGACCTTGCCGTCTGGCTATAAACCCAGACGTCTGATTCTGGAAATTTTTCCAGAATCAGAACCCTGCTCGGCCTCCGCTCGCGACGCCGCCCGCGTCGCACCTCGCGCTCCTGCTGCTCAGACCGCAGCAGGTCCCTCTCCGCGTCGCTCCGCGCCCCCTGCGCCCTCCGCCAGCCAGCCAAGCCGCTCTGGCGAGCTCGCCCTCACGGCAAAGCTCCGCCCTCGCACGCCGCACCTCCGCGCTCACTGCGGCTGTCGCTGTCGCCCTCGCGTCCGCTCGCTCTCGCGCACAGGAAGGAGAAGAAGGAGGAGACTGTGGAGACGGGAGGGGAGGCGTGGCCCTTTTAAGGCCGCGCGAGGAGGAGAGAGGAGGTGGCAGGCCGCCTACAGCCGCAGAGAGAAAAAAGAGGGAATATGCGGTCTGCGCGCTCAGGTGCGCAGGCGACTCGCGTGTGTCGAAAATAACGGATTTCCAGACGTCTGTAAACGATCCCAGACGTCTTATCAGACGTCTGGTCGTGATCCAAGACGTCTTGTCCGACGTCTGAGCCACCTCCCAGACGTCTTAAAAGACGTCTGGGGCACACATTCATTACAAGTTGCAACTCATCATAGCTAAATCTCCTAAGTTAAGCTAGAAACTAGGTTAATCAATATCAAATTAACACATAAAAAGGGTTATGTGATATTCTTGTGAAAAAGGTTAAATGTGATCCAAGTGTAAATTGAACACGCAAACGAATTTAAAAGTTCAAATAAAAAATATAAATAACTTCTTAAATGTTTAATTAAGCTTATATAAAAACTTGGATGCATTTGGACATCATTAAGGCCTTGAAATTAAAGATTTACATTTAGGTCCTTAGTGCATTGCATATCATTCATTAGAAAACCACCTAGGACCTATTTGTAACCCATAGGGACCTATTTGTAAGCCTTAAAGGGTCTCTCTGTAACCATTCATTACCACTTTTGGGCCTCTCTGCAATTGTTCTACCCCTTCGTAGAGGGGTGTACCCTACAAATTCACCAAAAGACTCTCTGCCACCTGCAGCTCCTGTGCGAACACTGTTCACGCGAGGAGCACGCACAATCCCTGCCGTCCATTCTCTTGATCGCTTGATCTATGGCTCTCCTTGATTGGAACCTTCATGCAATTCGGCGCGTATGGTAACCTATTTACCCAGATCCCATCCAACGGCCGCTTTTTGATTTGGCAGCGCGTGCCTCTCTCTTCAAATCCTCGCCACCCATGCCCTTTGCGATTATTCTCACCATTGTGGTGAGTGTTTGGACACTGATCTACTACTTAAGGAGCTCCTTAGCTACGCGTGCAGGGGATCGCTCCCTCCTACACCTCTCAGCGATCGTTCTTCCTCTCGAGCTACTCTCCCCACCTCTCTCCATTTTCATGGCCACCGACCGTGAAATCCACCTTCTCTCCGACTCTCCTCGCCACTAAGGACTCCGTAGCACTTGAGGGCGACCCTGAACTCCACTAGAGGGTTTTCACTCCGCTGGAGCATCTCCTCCCTCCTTTCTTCCTCTCCATTAATCGGGTGGAGATCTAAAGGTCCCATTCTTCCTGTTAGATTAGGTTTAGTGCTTTTTAGATTAGCTGTAGTATAGTTAGATAGATTAGCAGTAGAATTTAGCTGTAGATTAGAACTGATCTGGATGCATGATGGTAATTTAGCTTAGGAGTAGTTGTAGCATAGAGATCCCATACACTAATCACTATTTTTCTCCCTCAACATGTTTTCATTTTGCTTCTGATTTCCTCGCAATTTAATCCGCAATTCACCCATGCATTTGGAGTCAAATCCCCATCTCTTTGCTTTCAAGCTTTGAGATGAGGAATTGCACTAAAATCCATTTTAGGGGCCTCTCCCTCATTTCATTTTGTTCACAAAGGCCTCTGATCTGAGCTGAAAATGAAATCGGTTTGCATGATTTACTTTGAATTTGGATTTAACACAAGATCTCAAGATTTTGAATCAATTGAGTTTTGAATGGTTTTGATCGAGAAAACTAAGGTATTTTTGTAATTCACTGAATGGCTATGAATCTGAGATAATTCTGTTATCAGAATTCATCTCAGATGAGACATAATTAGATCTGTTCTTTTTGAGGGTTTTAATGTTTTGAAAGCTTTGTAGAGCCAAGGATGATCAACTATGTTGATTGGAGGCTCCATTAAGGATTTCAACCATGGATTTATTTTCTGAGATTTTGACTTCCACCTAAAGGATTTTTAATATCCTTAAGGTTTTCAATACGTTGGGATTCAAATTGAACTTATTGGGCTGATTCCAACATTTTCTACATGTTGTCTATAGCATTAGAAGGTGTTAGACCAGTTGTTTTTCTGATCTGATTTGAAATGAGAATGTTGACAAGGACTTGTCCTTCAGAGTTTAACACCTGAGAGAAGTTTTTATGTGATTTTCAGTCCTTATCAGACTCTTCAGAAGTTTCTGTGTGCTATGAATCCCAGCTAATTACATTAAAGTGCTGCTTTAGCAGCTACATTTCTTTAAAAGTTGACTCTAAATTTGATGAAAATCATGATCTGAACTTCAATATGAATTATCCCGGACTAAACTGTATCAAGTCTGATCTGGGATAGTTTATACTGGTTTGACTTGCTGCAGATCTATTTTCTCTTAACTTTGAATACTGCAGTAAGGTTCTGTGAACATTTTAAGATGTCTGGGCATTGCCTAGATCGTCTAAATTGCTCTGCAGTTGCTGTCTGCTGTTTGCTGCAGATGGTAGCTGTTGCTGCAACTGATTATTCTTATTGCAGTTGATGTTGGTCTGAAGACTATTGGGCAGTAGGCTTAGATTTAAGTTCTGTAATTGGCTGATATGTATTATAAGGTGTATTGTATTTATACAAGCTTTCATGTATTGTAATTGACCTTAAACCACATTTAGAATGCTTGTAATCTGAATTAAGCATTTTCTGTCAGCTAAAAAGTTCACCTAACTGTCCATATTCAAACGTGTAATGAAATTGAGTGAAATATCATGTTTAATCATTTAAGCATCTTATATGTGGTTTGCTAATTGTGTTTGACTGTACACACTTCTTATTTAGCCTTTAAAGTCCCCTTCTAGGCCTTAGGCTCACTTAGAACACTCTTTAAAGGCTTAGAATGTGTTAACTTTGTAAATAAATAAAAACTTTATAAAAAATCCAAAAAAATAAAATAAACCTGTCTTAGTAAAGATCAAGTATACTTTTAAGTTCATACCAAGTTTCATGGTATTCTGAACCCCCGACTTGGTAAAACATACCAGCCGACGATTCAGTATACCATGGAACTTAATAAAAGAAATTAACTATAAAAACACCAAAAACACTCCCTCTTTCTCAACTATTTCTTTCTCTCTCACCTCCTACCTCCACAAAATATATAAAACCCATAAAAAGTGAAAAAATCCTAAAAATACCTAAAAACCCAATGTATACTATGTATATACTTGTGGATATATGGTATATAGTAAGCTATATGAGTAAATAGTGTAAATTAGATATATATTAAGTATGAATAACTTATGTATATATTATATAATGTAACTTAAGTATATAAATTAACTCAAACTGTATATAGCTTATTTATGTATACTATTAATCAGTTATACTAATTTATATGTACTAATAAGTTATATAAATTAATAAATTCTATAAATAAACATATTTAGAATTGATACTCTACATATGTATTTATATGTATATAACGTACATAATAAATCTTGTACCATAATTTAATTATATGTACAGAATAAATAATTAATTTATTAATTTACTAGTTAAGTTATTAGATTAAACTAAAATAAATTATTAATTTAAGATAAAACTAAACTAATTTATACGGTATATTTGTATTAATGTTTTTTAAGTAAATTAAGTCAATTTCACTATATCTAGAATGTATTATATTAGATATATCTAATTTATATATAAAAAAGTCCAAAAGAAGCTATTTAAATGTAAATAAAATAGAAATAAAACCTATAAAATACAATGAAAATATTTATTAAATACTTTAATATGTATATGAATACTGTATAAGGTCAATTAGACCATACATTCACTAATTTATACGTAATTAAGAAATAAAATCCAAACTACAATATGTATAAACTGGAAACTTTGCCTGATTTATTTATATAGTAAATATAATTAAATTTACAAATTAATTGTACAATTATATAGCACTATGTAAATACTTTAATTCCCCATAATTTATTTTTAATTTATAATAAATTATGGCCCTGAAATCGAGGGCCAAAAATCCAAAATCAAAACAGCCCGCTGGAATTCCAGCGCTAAAATACGCGCTGGATAGCACCACATCGTGTAGCGAAGAGCACTCAGAGGCGCTTAAATTGATTTTCTTCTAAGGCCTTACCAGTCATCATGCGCTCAGTGCACAACACATACCCCTTACCTGTTCCTTTGATCTGAGTCTGGCTATGGCATATGGCATTGAGATACGATGATGGTATGCGATGTGGGTCGGGGGCCTGATAATGTGCGAGGGCTTGATTAAGCCCATAAGTGAGCTTGAAACATGATTAAGAGGCCTAATTAAAGAATTAGGACGGCTCTTAGTAGAGGTTTAGTCCCACCCTCCTCGGGTGCTGTGTATCCCTCAAAAAGAGCTGCCCGCCAACCTTAAAACAATTTTTAAACCAAGTAAAGGTCTAATAAGGAGGGTTAAAGAAGAGAAAAGAGGAATTTGCCTAAGTGTTGAAGGCTGTAGTAATTACTTGAGTGTGTAGCGGCTGAGTGTGGCAGAAGAGAGAACGTAAGAGTAAAGCCTGAAAGAGGAGAGAACAGAGAAGAACTAAGTGTACGTTTATATATATATATATATATATATAGTGTATATGTATATATATATATATATATATCTAAGTATATCGTAAATATTAAGTATATGAATGGTAAGTGTACGTAGTATAGATGTGTTTGAGCTATATATGTACATAAATAAATATATAGCTTTACTGATAGAATAAACCGTCACTGTAGATAGAATAAGTGTCGCTATAGACCCCAGTTTCTACCTTAGATTCTGTACATAGTTTGTATGGGTTTTATAACGTTTATATCTGTCGCTGTAGATATTATATATGTTACTGTATATGTTAGTATATTAAGTTACGTTAGTATAGTATATATTATTACGTATTATTGTATATATATGTAAGTATTAATATTATAAGTTAGAAATAGATAGTATAGAGTATATATATGTATAGTGTTTGATGCTTGTTTCTAATTAGGTGTTTGCAGGCATTTTAGTTGATTCTTTTGTACATAATTAAGCTATTATTTCATTCATTGATTATGCATTAATTCATTCATTTATGATTATACATAAAATTGATCGTTTGGGTATTAAAGAACAATGTTGGACTTATAGAGTGATGTATATCAATAACTGCCTCCCAGTGAACGACCTGTAATAAATCAGTAAAAATTATGTAAATAAATAAAATTGATGTGATAACGGTTTGTATTTGCAACATATACTATAACAACAACGACGACGATTTTTTTATATGAACCATGGTCAAACACTTCACATTAGGCTTCATCTCAGGGTTCCACTTTATTTTACTGCATCTTCTACTTTGTTATTTTCTTTCGTCATTAGTTGTAAAAACTCTCATTGCAATTTAAATAAAAAAAATCTTTCCTCTACTTTCCGTGTCTAGTTTTATTCTTTACTAGTCATAGTTCAGATTACTTTTTTGCGATCCTTATTATTAAAAATACCAAAAAAATAAAAAAAAATCACAAAAAACATGTATATATATTCAGAAAATTGAGACGATCCAAATTGCCTCCCTAAGACAACTTGGACTCATATTTGAAAACACATTTTCTTACGAGTTCGATAAAAAAAATATGTAAAGGTTCGCTCGATTTCAATTATTACAACAAAGTTGTAATCTTTTCGAAAGCGATTTCGAGTGCGAACACTTTTTGGCGCCATTGCCGAGGAGGCAATAAAGTTATTCTTAAAGCTTTTCTTCTTGGTGCTTATTTGAGATTTCTAACTCTATTTTGTTGATTGTGTGTGTGCAGGAAGTGCGGAAACTCAAGAAACGTAATGACGGAAGGATTGTGTGTTCAGATCTCAGGTAAGTACTAGAGGTTAAATTTTCCTTTGATATAAAAAATTTTGTGCTTTAGTTGATCCTTAGGATTAGAAGTATTAGCTTGTATTTGCTTGCTTTTTAAAAAAAAAAATGCTCTTGTTGGTGAGTATTATCTTTTGAAAATCAACAAAACTACCTTCTACATTTTCAGGCTGCAATAAACTTTGATTTTCAAATTTTAATTCCCAAAAATTTACACATTAAAAATTCTAAAATTTTTATTAGTCATGGGTATTGAAGTCAGGAACAACATATCCAAATTTTGCTAAGTTTTGATTTATATAAAAATTTTTAAAAATTCACGAACTAAACTGTCATCAAATCTACTATTGTTCTTGATTTCTTAGAATTCAAAAAATCACTAGAATTTTTATATAACTTTGATTTATCTTAAATTTGTTGCGTTCGATTCCTGCGATAATATAGAACCCCAAAAAAAATATGAAAAAAATATTTGGTGTACGTTTGATTACACGGAATATTTGATCATTAACTGGAGGTCAAAACAGATCGTAGAACCGTAGTGCACTTTAAATCTGGAAAAATTAAATCACGTGCATTAAAATATCTGAAAAAATTCTTTCTAAGTTCCTTAGTTGGTGGTGCAGTAGGACCATTGATATTTCTGATTGGATCACACCATGTTTGATTCTTTGGGCTAAAACGCATCATATAGCACTATCTGCTCTTAGGGTTTCACATTAAGGTAGAGCACACTTGCATCTCCATACTTAAAGGAAATTTATTAAATAATTGGGACTTGCAAAACCTCTTGTGTGCCTCATCGAAATCATTATCTGAATCTATTTAACCAAGTGAATCCTAAAATTCACTAATACAAGCACTTGAACCTTAAAAGCAACCACATCAATTAAGCTTGTATTGTGAACCCTTGAGTGACACACATACACGTATTGAAAATTGATTAATTTGGGCAATCACCCCCCTCACGCTCATCATTTAAAATTCTGTGCACAGTAAAACCCAAGCCTAATTAATTTGATAGACGTGCTCTAGAAAGGAAGAGTCTATTCAAGTGGGTTAGAGTAAGATCATTCTTGGCATGGCCTTGTCTAGGTGGAACAACTCGTGATAAGAGAATACGGTGCGGTAATCGCGTCAACTGCTAGTGGGGGCCCGCTGTGCAGGTTTTCCTAGTGGGCCCTATTCTCTGCCCAGCCAACTAATTCAAGGGACGTTAAGGGTGGTTGAGCCCTAATTAGCTTGGATTAATTCAATAGGTGCACACAATAAGGCTAGAATTGCTTGATTGAATTGTGCAACAATATCTCTCAACTGTTTTCCTCTCATCTCCAAGACCTTATATTTGTATGCGAGCCACAAGATCTCAGAATCTTTGACTTGAAGGACCGTTGGATCGCACTCTAACTAGAACAAGAAAGAGAAGATTTGATTTGAAAATCCTAAATCTGAATCTAAGTTACAAATCAAATCTGATCAAGTGGAACCCAAACAACCAAGTTCTTCTAGGGGATAGAATCCTGATCAACCCATGGACCCCAACACTAAAATTTCTTTCTTGCAGAACTAGTTTATCGAATTCCAAGAAAATCATAAAAAGTAAATGGATGATTTGATTCAAACCATTCAAAATCCACCTCAGGAAGAGCAACCTAAAGCCTTGAAGGATTTCTATAATCCTTCCCATGTTGTCCCTGAGCCTTATGTTCGAGTTTCGCATGTTGTGGCTCAATTTGAGATTAAACTTGCTATAATAGCCTTGCTACCATACTCTTATGGAAATAGTTCAGAGGATCCATTTCAACACCTAGAAGAGCTGACTACTATTAGCCAAACAATCCGGATCCAGAATATGAGTGAAGATGTCCTAAACATGAAGCTTTTCCCTTTTTCTTTAAAGGGTAAAGACAACCATTGGTATAGAACCATAGGACGGCCTATAAATTCGTAGGCAGCTCTTAGAGATGCCATAGAAAATATTTCCTTATTGGTAAAACCAATGCACTTAGGAAAGCCATTACAACCCTTTCTTAGCAACCCTGAGATCAATTATATGAAGCTTGGGAGAGGTTTATGGATTTATTAAGAAAATGCCCACAGCTTGAAGTTCCAAGGTGGCTGCTGGTCCAGATTTCTTATCAAGGGCTAAATGAACCATTAAGAAATTTGGTGGATGCATCCTGTGGAGGTAACTTAAGTATGGATGAGGACAATGCATTTGAGTTGTTTGAAAATATGAGTGAAAATTCCCTTAATAATGCCTCCATGGATACTTATGGTAGGTCCAATCAACTTAGAGCATCAATTAATGAGGTTTAGAATAATTCAGGTCAAGCTAATATGGAGCTGATTTGCCAAAAATTAAACAAAGTTGATTTTGTGTCCAAACAATTGGCAGAATTGATGAATTAGAAAGGGACTAGCCACCCCACCACTGCTATCCAGACTTCCTCAGGGAGGGAGCCTGTGAATAATGTGAGCCATTTGACCCAGAACCCAATTGAAGGGTTCCATACGGGGACCTTTGATCCCTGCTATCCTGATTCCACACTAACCAGTTCGTCCTTAGAATATGAGGATGTCATGGCAATCCAAGGGAACTTTAGAACCAACCCGTATTCCAATACTTATAACCTGGGTTGGAAAAATAACCCAAACTTCTCTTGGAAAGGCCAAGGGCAGGCAAGCCAACCTATTGCACAACTTAGACCCTATCAAGCCAACCCAAATTTCCAAACCTACAATCAGGGTCTGACCTATCAAGCCTTGTCCCCGAACTAGCCAAGCCATTCTGAGGTGCCTCTACAAACTCAAAACAAGCAACTAATGGACATGCAAGTCTCGATATTACAAATGATGCAACAAATGACACAGTCCATTAATGACTTGAAGACCCAAATAGGGACCCAAAATTATCCTAGGCCTACAGGAGCTTTACCCACCCAGCCTATTCCAAATCCTAGGAACATACCTGATAAAGGAAAAACACCTATGGGGTCCAACCAATATCAGGAGCAGCATAATCAAGCTTATCAAGCTCCCATGATTCCACCCGGATTTAATCAGATTCCTAATCAAATTCCAAATCGATCTTACCAAGGAATAAATATAAATCAAACTTCACAGCAAGGATCACATTCCCAAGGATGGAATCAATCTTCTCATGCTTCCGTTAATGCTGTGACTCTAAGGAGTGGTATAATCACTCAAGACCCAATCTGGACACCTAACCTAAACCCTGAGGGTCAAGGAGTAACTGATTTGACTTAGGAGCCAGAAAAGGAAACTGAGAAACCTTAAGCTATTGCTCCTAACCCCTTGGACCAAGATGTTCCGATTCCTTTCCCTAAGGCCCTAACTAGGTCCAAGAATAGGAAGGTCCAACCTGATGCTGAGAAGTGGGTTATTTACTGAAACAAGTTCATATCAACATCCCACTTCTTGATGCAATCGAGCATATCCCTTTTTGTGGTAAGTTCTTAAAGGAATTAACTTCACCTGAGCGCAAGACTAAATCCACTCGTAGGAAGGTAGTACTCACTGAACAAGCCAGCTCAATCATACGTAACAACCTTCCATCAAAGAAGAAAGACCCAGGAGCTACTTTGATCTCTTGTGTAATTGGAGATATAACCCTAAATCGAGCCCTTTTGGATCTTCGTGCTGCAATTAATTTGATTCCACCTGGTTTATATGAAAAGTTTGGGCTCAGAGATTTGAAACCAGCTAATCTGACTCTCTAACTAGCTGATCGAACCCTAACCACACCAAAAGGGATCATTGAGGATGTGATTGTGAAAGATAAAGATTTTTATTTCCCAGTAGATTTTCTCATCCTTGATATGGAGGTTCCTGAGAAATTGAGTAATACATCCATAATCTTAGGCAGACCCTTTCTGTTACGACTCGGTTCCCAGACCCCCACAGGACCCAGTCGTCCAACGAGAAATAACCAAAAAGCAGGAAAGTAAACCACATTCACACATGCAATATAACTAAGCAGTAAAAACATACAAAGTAGTAAAGGAAAGTAAAACTGTTGTTCCATTACATACCACCACAACAACAGAAACAACGAAAATGAAAGTAACAGTAGAGACAACAGTAGCTAAGAAAAAGTCTGAACACCCACTACAACAGTAAGGAAGTACAACAAGGAAGTGCAGAAAACTACGGCTGGGCTCGATTGAGCCCAACACCCTCCGTAGCTGGAAGCTCGGGCTGCTCAACTCCTAGTCCTGAATAGTGTTACGAAAAAGACAAAGTCAGCGAACGCTGAGTAGAGTGGTATCTATACTATCTAAAGCAGCAAAAGTAACAGGTTTATTTATCTTTTCTATTTATTTTGTTTTATGTGTATTTTCTTTTTACCTTTTTTTTCTCAAATATCTAGATATTCTTAATCTTGCATGCTCCTCGTAGGAACGATCTTGATTGAAATTTTTTCCGAAAAGTAGAAGGTACACGTGGTGCTCTCCTGGCCGAGAGAGTCCCCTGTGGTAGTCCTACACCCAGTCAACCACTCCGAGGTCCCTGTCAAGACGTAGCGATGACTACGGCACGCGTGATAAGCGCACAGGTAGCTACCCCGCACTGACATGCAGTCAGTTGTTTCCGCTAGCGGGTACGCCCAAAGTACAACACGGAACAGTATAGGGCCTAGCCCTCTCAGAAATAGTGGTCCGCCCCTCAGAACCAAACAGGGGTCTCGCCCCTCCACAGTCTGACTACCTCGGTTTGCCCAGAGGGCCTAACAAGTCAGTGTAGGGTGGCTAGCTGAACCCCGGGCCTCGTGGGGTGGCTAGCTCCCTCCCTACAATAGTAGCTCGCCTCGATATCACGTACACAAGGGCCGACAGGAGCCGGTGTATAGTGGCCAAACCCACCCCGGGTCTCAACCCAGGGGAAGCAAGCTCCCATCTACACGAAAAGGGGACAGTCGCTCTCCTTGATGCCACGTACTCAAGGGCCAGCACACTTCCCGTCTACATTTCCACATTTCCAACAAACCACAGGAGTTCCACTCCTAATTCCCCGTAGGGTTCATGCTCATTTTCACCACATTTATTCTGATTCAGATTTCGCCATTCACAATTCAGTTCTCATTTATATGCAAATAGCTCATGTTCTCATAATTCAAGACATGCCACTGGTGATTTCACAGGCAATTGGTTATAAAAATACATGCAGCTCGTATTCTAACAGGAAACCCACAAATATTTCACAGGTAATTGCTAGTATTTTATCTCACTTTTGCATATAAGTACAAAACAGTGCATCCATTTCTCTACCCTTGGGTTCATGCCACATCCTAGGGTTCCAGTCAATTAATTCTATAATACATGCTTATTTGAATATCATTAAAAGCATTAAACCACTCTACCAAACAAGTCGGGAGTACCGGGGGCTCGAACTGTAGACCTAGACGTCTCTGCGAGTCCCAAACACACACCAGGCGAAAACCCTATACCAGGGAATATAACACAAGGGAGGATTCAAGACAGTGTATAAAGGTTTCTAGTACGTAGAAAAACCAGCAAGGAAACTAGAGATACTTCATTTGCGTAAAACGGATCCCGATCAGACCCCAAACAGGTCAAAAATGTGTCTACTGACCAAAATTAAACGTCTTGAAACAAGTCCAGACGTCTTAAAATATACAGAATCTCACCTCAAGTCCCTACGGTGTCCTCAGACATCCAGGACTCCCCTGCGATCGTCTGAAGGTGGTTCCAGACGTCGGACCACTCCTCCGGTCGTTTGGAAGCACCTTCGGTCATCTGGTGAGCTGATCAGACGTCCGAAAGTGCGTGGGAGGGCGTTCCACGCTCCTTCCCAGGGCTGCTCCTATGTACGAAAGTGCAGCCACCCAAAATTAGGCAGACAAATCCTTCGACTGCGAAAAGAACGTACCTTCGCGATAAAGGAGCTTTCAGACATCTGGTCTCGACTCCAGACGTCCAGATACTCCCCCAGCCGTCTAGACCCCTCTCTAGACGTCTGATACTAGAAAATTTCTAGTATCAAGACTCGTTCCCCGCGCTCTCTGTTGCACTTCTCGCTCCGCCGTAGCTCCAGCTGCTACAGTTGGTCGAGGCCACCGCTCCGGACTCCCTCCTCCTCCCGCATGTGCCCGTGGTGGCCGTGCGAGCTCCAACGAGCTTCCACCGAAGCTCCCGACCTCGGTCTCCTCCTCCTCCCGCACTCTCCTCTCACCCTCATGCTCTCCCTCGCTCTCCTCTCTCGCGGTTCCCGCGACTCTGAAGGTGGAGATGGTGGTGGCGGTGTGGGGAGTGAAGAGGAGAGGAGGGGAGGGGTTTAAATAGGTGGTTGAGGGTTTAGGGTTCGGCAGGGAGAGGAGGAGAAAGGAGAGAGAGAAAAGGTCCTGCACGCCGTGCACGCGCAGGGTGCAGCACACGTACAAAAATTTCACTTTTAGACATCCGGGAAAGGGTCCAGATGTTTGGACAGACGTCTGACTGAGACACCAGACGTCTTAAAAGGCTAAAAGTGGAACGGGTCTTTACACTTTCTGGCAACTGCCAAAGCACACAGAGATTATTAAACTGGAAAGGTTGAAATGACATTTGGAGATAGAAAATGCAACTGTATGTATTTAAAGCTATAAAGAATTTTGATGATTGTGGTGCCATTGATGAACTGGATGATCAAAATTATATTGAGGAAGGTATGGCAATTTATTTGATAAAAGATCCTTTAGAACTGTGCTTGACTCAACCAAAAAGGCTAATTGAAGGGGAACCTAGATTTAAAGAGGTCGGCCGCTACTTAACTCCAACTCCTAACTCTAAATATAATTCTGTGCACCAAGTGGAACGACTACCTAAGCTAATTTCATCTTTGCCATCCTTTGATTTGACTCCACCTATTCTAGACTTGAAACCTTTACCTGAAAATCTCAAGTATGTCTATTTAGAACCAAATCAATCTAATCATGAGATCATCAACTCCAATCTAACCCAGGATCAAGAAATTAAATTAACTCAAGTCCTACGATATCATAATAGGCTATTGGGTGGACTATCTTTGATTTAAAGGGAATCAGTCCTGCTAATTGCACCCACAAGATTTATGTGGACGAGGGTGCAAGACCATCTCGCGAATTGTAGCGAAGGCTTAATTCGAATATGCGAGAAGTGGTCAAGAAAGGGATAATTAAATGGCTTGATGTCGAGATCATTTATCCAATCTCTGATAGCCCTTGGGTAAGTCCAATTCAAGTTGTACCTAAAAAAGCAGGATTAACTGTCATAACCACTGATTAGGGTGAATCTATTCCAATTCGCATCGCAACTTCATGGTGGGTTGGCATTGATTATGGACGCCTTAACTTTGTGATTAAGGACCACTTCCCTCTTCCTTTTATTGACCAGATCTTAGAAAAATTGGCTGGAAGGAGGTTCTTCTGTTTTCTGAACGGTTACTCTGGATATAATCAAGTTGAAATCAGCCTAGAGGACCAAGAAAAAACAACCTTTACTTGCCCCTTCGGAACCTTTGCATTCCGAAGAATGTTGTTTGGACTTTGTAATGCACCTACAACTTTCCAAAGGTGTATAATGGCAATATTCTCAGACATGGTTAATGACTATCTAAAAATTTTTATGGATGATTTTTCTATATTTGGGGATTCATCTAATCATTGAATGAGAAATTTAGAATTAATTTTGAAACGAGGCATTGAAGTTAACCTTGTCCTGAGCTGCAAAAAAAGTTACTTTATGGTTCAATAGGGCATTGTTCCAGGACATTGTTTCCCAGAAAGGCTTAGAAGCCGACCGAGCCAAGATCAATTTGATTTCTAATCTGCCTCCTCCTAGCTCGATTTGGCAAATTCGATCTTTCCTAGGTCATGTTGAATTTTATCGTTGATTTATTAAGGATTTCTCGAAGATCTTGATGTCGATTATCAATTTAATTTATTTATTACTCAAAATTTGAAAATATTCCGAGGTCGAACTTAGGGAGCAAATTCGATTTTAGAAGCAGAAAAATCACAATTCACAATACGGTAATGTTTTACAAAAAATGTAGAGAATAAAAGTAAAATTTTTCTTCTCTTTTTCTTCTTTTCTCTTCTTCTTTACTCTCTCTATTTTCTTTTCTCTGTCTCTAGATGTCTGATTCTATGAATCAGACGCCTTAAGTAGCATTTGCTACGGTGCACGTCTTCTTCTTCTTCCTTTCTCTTTGGCTGCTGCTACTGCTACTTCTCCTTGGCTTCTCCTTCTTCTCTTGTTTTTCTTCCTGCTTGGCCTTCCTCTTTGCAGCAGCTCCCTCCTCTTTTCTTCTCTTCCTCTTTGGCTCTTTCTTCTTCTTCTTCAGCTCCTTCTACCTTCTTTTTCTTCCTTTCCTTCTGCACTGTGCCTCTGCCTTCTTCTCCTTCAGCTCTTGCTCCTTCTCCCTTAGCGCAGCTAAGTCCTTAGCCTCTTCTTCTCCTTCTTCTTCCTCTTCCTCTTCCTCCTTTTTCTTCTTCCCTGCACAGGTACACGGTTAAGCAAAACCTACCCCTACCCTCCTCGCATCTCTCTCTATTTCTCTCTTAGGACACAGCTCTCCTAAAGCCAGCCGGGTTATTGAAACGCTGGCTTCGAGAGATAACCGGGTTTTATTGTTATAGTGTTGTAGTATAGCCAGTTATTGCCATCATTTCAAATATATAAATTTTTTACTCGGAAAATAAAAGAGTTCCCGAGGTCGAACTCAGGGAGCAAGTTGTATTCTAGAGATATACATGTTTCTTTTACAAAAATAAAGAAAGAGAGAGAAAGAATTTGTTGTCTTTTCTTCTTTTCTCTTTGCTTCTCCTCGTCTCAGATCTTCTGTTATCTTCTTCTTCTTTATCTGCAGTGGTGATGTTCTTCTTCTGCAGTGGTGATGTTCTTCTTCTTCTTTCAGCTGTTCCTGCTCTTCCTTTTTCTTCTGCAGAGCGGTCCTGTTCTTCTTCTTTTCCTTTCTTCAAATCTTCTTCTCGTGCTCTTCTTCTTTCAGTTCTTCCCTGTGTTCTCCTCTGCCTCGCCTTCTTCTGTTGTTCTTCCTTGTTCTTTTGTTCTTCAGATCTCCTTCTTTCTTCTTTTCTTTTTCCTGTCAGGACGTCGTCTCTCCTTCTTTCTTCTTTTCCCTTCAGGACGTCGTCTAATTTTCCAATCAGACGACTTAAACCGCTTGTTGCTACAGTGTCTCCCTCAGCTTTCTTCTTCTTCCGCGGTCCTTCTTCTCACCGGTGCCTGCACACTTCAGAGTTTACGTCAGAGGGCAAAACCTACTCTACCCCCCCCCTGTCTCTCTCTCACAGAATCCGCTCATAGGATAGCTCTCCCAGAGCTGCTGGGTAGCCGGGTACGGGTCGCGCCCGGGTCCAGGCCCACCGGCGTGCGTGGTGGGCGAGGAGTGCAGGTCAGTCTAAGTCGGGTCGGGTCAGATCCGCGGGGCGTGAGCGCGGACGAGACCGGGTAACCGGGCGGGTGAAGGGGACCTCACCCCGTGTGCTGAGGCAGTAAGCCTCCAGCACTTTTTCGCTTTATACCGCTGCGCCTCTTCAGAGTTTTCCGAGGTGGGACTAAATGTCCCACCCTAATTGAGCGCCCGCAGCGGAGAAAGCAGCGGGCGATCGCGGCTTCACGCGAGGCCTTCGCCCCAGCTGCGAGCCTGATGCTTTGTCAAAATGCCTCGCAAGGCTTGGGAGTCGAATCTGGGCGTGGCGCGCCTGCAGCTGCAGGCGGAAGCAGCTCCTTCTGCACGGCAATGGCGGCGGAGGTCGGGTGACCTGTTCACAGCAAAACGGCCTCTCGGCCTAATCAGAAGGTGCCGGGAGCTTCGCCAGAGTGCGGCGAAGCTCGTGTGGGTGGTGGCGAGGCGTGGGGCGGCGTGCAAGAGCTGCCCTAGGTCGGACTGTGGGTCGGAGGATGGGTTTGTTCGGTGGGGTTGCAGAGGGTGATGTGGGGGAAGTGGAAGGGCGGGGGTTGATCAGGGTGAGGAGGCGGAGGTTCTGCGGTGGTCGGCGAGCCGTGTGGGTTGCTGGGGTGATGGGAGCGGCTCGCCGGAGGATGGCCGGAGACGAAGGGGGTGACGGTGGACAGGAGCGGTCGAGGGTTTAATCAAATAAAAGACAGTGAGGAAAAGAAAGAGGGGGAGATGGGGAGGAGTTCTGACCTAGCTACGGAGACGAAAGGGGCCGGAGCAGGGCGACAGTCGTATCGACTGTCGCCGGAGAAGAAGATGCCCGGGGGAAGGGGCGGCGGCGAGCAGAGAGCCGGAGAGGCGCCAGCTGGGTGCGGCGTGGCGCGGGAAGAGCAGGGGAAGAAGTCTCTGCTACTGGTATTGCGGCAGAGCGAAGAGGAGGAGGAGGAGGAGGAACCGCCGGAGCTGGTGGGCGTCTGCCGGAGTGAGAGGAGAGGAAAGTTGGGGGTTTTCTCCGTCAGATCCGAGCTGGGAAGAACGGTGGAGCGACGGGGGTATTTATAGGGACCGAATCAGGGAGGAAGGCGGAGGGAGACGACGTGTCTCCCTCGCCGGAGGACGCCGGAGATGGAAACCCATACCGTCCGTGCGTTCGCACGGCCGGTATGGTGGGTTACAGCGACCAGGGGGGTGTCCCTGCGACGGCTGACGACGCAGGGCACCCCCGGTTTACTTGCCAGGCTCTCCCCCTCACCCTGCGCGGCGCCATGCTCCGCGCAAGGTCGCCGGAGCATGGTGCTGGCAGGTTTTGCAGGGGGGACCTGAACGCAAAGAACGAAGGAGAGTTAGGGGCCAAAATGCGAGGGTTCAAAAGTTGAGGGCCAAAAAGTAAATATATGAGGACCAAAGTGTAAAGTTGGTCAAGGAGGTTTCTTCTTAGGCTCAAGTTTTTATACATGACTAATTAGGACCTAAGGAATCTGATGGTGAATTTCATTTCTATATTAAACCTTGTTTGACCGGTCAATTTATGCGAAAACCCAAATTAAGTTATTAATTGGGCATGGTTCTCAATGTAGGTCAAAATGGGTTCTGAAGGCCAAATTGAAGATTCTAAACCCTAGAGATTATTTTTCTATGAATTTTAGAGGGTTTATTCTATTTTTACTTTGCCTCGAACCTCGTGAATTGAAGTGGATTGTTTTAGGGTTACAGATTATCATTTAGTTTCTTGGAATTGCTGTAGCCCTTGCTAGATCATCTCATCCCACTTTTATTCTTATTAAGTTGCTTTGACCTATGTTTGGGCCCTGAATTACCCTGTATGCAGATTATACTGGTAAAATTGCATTTTTACCCCTTATGACTTGTTTTCTCCTTAAACTCAGAATTCTCTGAGTTAAGCCTTTCCTTGAGTTATGTAGGAGCTTTTATCCTTTGTATTAGGTCAAAATGAGCTAGTTATGGCTCATGATGAGGTTCTCATCATACCCCCATGCCTAGCTTTTGCTAGTCCCTTAGCAAAAACTTAAGGTTTCAACCCTTGTTCTAGACCATGAAGTTTTTAATAGTTTTAGATAAGTGCCTTTTTTATTTGAGCATAGATTAGGTTAGAATGCTGACCATAGGCCTAAAAGGTACTCTAGTACCAATCAAGATCCAAATCTGTCTAGCCTTAGCCTCAGTCTTTAGCAAAGGTTTTTAAGGTCCACAAGAACTAACCTAAGGTTTATTGGACTTTGTGGTTAAAGCACCCGTGCTTGAAATGATTTTAGCCCTGGCTCAGTTCGCAGTGCGTTTTGTAAGAGAGAGATAGAAAGTTTTTCTGTTTGGAGAGTTTTCTCTCTCTTTTTCTTTTTAGTTCTAGCCTAGGATTGGCTTTTCAACACGGTCTGTATCAGATTCCTTGCTCCCATCATCAATCATCAAGGGTTCCTGGCGATCGATGCTTCGAGATAGCACCGCCCATGGCAACCCCCGGAACCCTGGCTATTGAGATTTCGAGATAATCCCATCCATGGTGTTCCGTGGCCGAATCCAGACCCTGGCAATTGATAATTCGAGATAATGCCATCCATGGAATCTGAACCAGCAGAGTGCTTACATGCCCCCAGTAGGATATGTAAATATCCTAAGAGACAAGCACCGAGGAGATGATATTTTGTTACGCATCTTCGAGGGGATTTCCCGCCTCTCCGCGCTGGGAACTCGTCCAAATCAACTTGTGTTGATCGGCCGCTCCTATTCTAGGTGTTCTTCTGCGTGATTCTGAATTTTACGCTTACTGAACCAGGCTGTGTGTGAGGTTAAGGTGCTTAGGTTACTGAGTCTCGTAAACCAAAAATTAGTTAACGAGGCCAAATACTCCCTAAGCCTTAGACCTAATACTTCAGCTTTTCATTTTCCTCAACCTCTTGAGGAGTGTCCAGATCTTAATGGGTACTAAGAGTCTATTCAAGAATGCCTAAGGTTTGCATTCTTACTAATCTCATTGTGCACTTTTCAGTTATTTTCTTGAATGAGGTCTAGAACTTAGGTTAATTCCTTAGTTCCTTACTAATGACTATCACCTTTTCTCATAATTTTGTGCTCCTTTTTCATTTTGTTTCTTTTCTCCTTCACAAAATTTCCTTCTCCTTTTATTCTTTTTCGAAAAATTTTTTAATTTTTATGGTGTTTTTGGCATATGTGAATTTTTTTTGTTTGAAACCTTTTCTTACAAGTTTTGCACTTTCATACCTCCCCCATGCCTAAGATTTGCAATGTCCTCATTGTAACCTAGGGGGTTTTTATTTAACTTAGTTCATTCCTTAAGACAGAAATTTGGATGAGTGAATGGGTCGGGGTGACTGTTGCGGACGATTTCTAATCTCAGATACAAGCACCTGAGGTGGAGTCGGCTGTCTTAAAGTGTGAACTTCAAGTGCAAAAAGGTGTCAGAACAAGTTTCAGGTTTTTAAAGAGAATGACGGGCTGCCTCCCGTTAAGCACTGAGTTTTACGCCATCGGCTGGGCGCAATAAGCTCAAGGGGAAAGGAGGATATAAGATGCTTCAGCCAAATCAGTAGAAGTTACATCAATGAACGGCTTGAGTCTCTGACCGTTCACGATGAAAGGTTCAGAATCGTGGCTGAGTGGACTGATTTCGATTGCTCCATTTCCAAAAACCTGTCGGACCAAATATGGTCCGACCCACTTGGATCTCAGTTTTCCTGGGAAGAGTTTTAGTCGGGCATCAAAGAGTAGGACCTTTTGACCAGGATGAAAGATCTTTCTCGAGATGTGTTTGTCGTGGAAGGCTTTAACCCGCTCCTTGTAGATTTGCGAGTTCTCGTACGCGTCTAGGCGTAATTCATCGATCTCGCTGATTTGGAGTTTTCTGTGGGTCCCAGCCTTGGAAAGATCTAGATTACAGTTCCGTACTGCCCAATAGGCTTTATGCTCCAATTCTACGGGAAGGTGGCATGCCTTTCCGTACACCAGTCTAAAGGGAGACATGCCCAATTGGGTCTTGTGGGCGGTCCTATAGGCCCACAATGCTTCCGGAAGTCGGGACGACCAGTCCTTCCTGTCAGGTCGAACAGTGACTTGCAGGATTTTCTTGATCTCCCGATTAGACAGCTCAGCTAGACCATTAGTTTGGGGGTGGTAAGGAGTAGAGATTCGGTGAGACACCCCGTATTTGGTCATCAGTGACCTAAACTGAGCATTTGTGAAATGGGTCCCCCCCATCAGAGATTATTGCACGAGGAATCCCGAACCTTGAGAAAATGTGTTGATGAATGAATTTGAGAACGATTTTGTGATCACAGGTTCGGGTCGGTATGGCTTCGATCCATTTGGACACGTAGTCCACAGCCAACAGAATGTATTCGAAACCATCCGAAACAGGAAAGGGGCCCATAAAATCAATCCCCCAAACATCAAAGATTTCGCATACTAGAATCGGTTGCATAGGCATCATGTCGCGATGGCTCATGTTGCCCAAAGTCTGGCAACGACTGCATGCCTTGCAGTGATTGTATGCGTCTTTGAACAGTGTGGGCCAGTAAAAGCCGCACTGGAGGACTTTTGATGCGGTTTTATGCCCGGCGAAATGGCCACCGCATGCCTGGTCATGGCAGAAAGAGAGGATATTGTTGAATTCCCCTTCTGGGACACATCTCCGGATGATCTGATCGGCACCTATGCGGAAGAGGTACGGGTCTTCCCAAATGTAATACTTGGCATCGGAGCGTAATTTGTCTTTCTTGGCCTTCGGCCAATCGGACGGGATCTGATGAGATGCCAAGTAATTTACTACATTAGCAAACCATGGAAGGCTAGTACCAATAGTCAGCAGGTGCTCATCGGGAAAATGCTCAGTGATGGGTCCGGAAGGGTCAATTATTTCAGAAGGAAGACGGGACAAGTGATCAGCTACCACATTTTGCTTTCCCGCTTTGTCGCGAATCTCAAGGTCAAATTCTTGCAACAGCAAGATCCATCGGATTAATCGAGGTTTCACGTCCTTCTTTGCAAGGAGATGCCTCACAGCTGTGTGATCCGAGTATATGATGACACGGGAACCCAGAAGGTACGATCTGAACTTTTCTAGGGCAAATACTACAGCTAGCAGCTCTTTCTCAGTAACCGTATAGTTACGCTGAGCCTCATCGAGTGTTTTGCTGGCGTAGTAAATGGCCACAGGTTTCCTGTCAATTTTCTGCCCCAAAACCGCTCCTACAGCGAAGTCGGATGCATCGCACATGATCTCAAAGGGTTGAGACCAATCAGGGGACTGTAGGATCGGGGCTTGGGTGACTCGGTCACGCAGGATTTCAAATGCTTGAGTGCATTCCTTGGAAATTTCGAAAGGAACATCCTTGGAGAAAAGAGTGGTCAGGGGGCACGCGATTTTTGAAAAATCAGGGATAAATCGTCGATAAAAACCGACATGCCCTAAAAAGGAACGGATGTCCCTGATCGAGCTAGGCATAGGAAGGTGAGAAATCAGATTAACCTTAGCTCGATCCACTTGGATACCTTTCTCCGAAATTGAGTGTCCCAGGACAATTCCCTCAGGCACCATGAAATGGCTCTTTTTCCAGGAAAGAACCAAATTCACATCGATGCACCGCCTGAGTATCTGGACCAAGTGTTGGAGGCAATCGTCGAATGATGCTCCGAAAACTGAAAAGTCATCCATGAAGACTTCCAGATAATCACCTACCATATCTGAGAATATGGCAAGCATGCATCGCTGAAAAGTAGCGGGTGCATTGCAAAGACCGAAAGGCATCCTTCGGAAAGCGTATGTTCCGAAGGGGCAGGTGAACGTGGTCTTTTCTTGGTCCTCAGGATGGATTGCCACCTGGTTATAACCGGAGTACCCGTCAAGAAAGCAGAAGAACCTATTTCCCGCAAGTTTTTCGAGAATTTGATCAATGAAGGGTAGTGGGAAATGATCCTTCTTCGTGGAGGAATTAAGTCGGCGGTAATCTATACAGACTCTCCACGAGTTGGCTAATCGGGTAGGAATGATTTCTCCGGTCTCAGTCGTTATAGTGGTGAGTCCTGCCTTCTTGGGCACGACCTGAATTGGGCTCACCCAACGACTATCGGAGATCGGGTAGATGATTCCGGCATCTAACCACTTGATGATCTCCTTTTTCACGACCTCCTGCAAATTGGGGTTTAAGCGTCTCTGCATTTCACGAGAAGGTCGTGTGCCCTCTTCTGAATAGATATGATGAGTACAATAAGAGGGACTTATTCCAGTCAAATCATCGAGAGTCCATCCGATGGCTCTGCGATGTTGCTGGAGGACAACAATCAGACGGGATTCCTGTTCAGGACTGAGGTTGGAATTGATAATCACAGGAAGGGTCTAATTAGAACCCAAAAAGACGTATTTCAAGTGAGCAGGAAGGGGTTTCAGTTCGAGGATGGGGTTATCAGCAGCAGCGGGTGGTTCAGTATAGATGTGAGGTTCAAGGGTGGGAGTTACTGGGTTGTTCATATCTGGATTCGACTCCTCTGTTTGCGGGTCAAGATCCTTCTGTGGTTGATGAGGCATAATCGAGTCATTCTGGAGGTGTGATTCATCAACCAAAGTCTTGATGTCACAAATTTGTTCGATGACGCCGCAATTAATTCCTTGTTGGGCCTTAAATATATCAATTTTCAGTGTTTGATCTCCAAACTTAAGCTCTATTTGGCCCTCCTCACAGCTGATGTTGGCTCTAGCAGTAGCCAAGAAAGGTCTCCCTAGAATGATTGGTGTATCCCTAGGGTTCTCAGGTGCATCCATATCTAAGACTATAAAGTCCACTGGAAAATAGAAATCCCGCACTCTTACGATAACATCCTCGAGAATCCCTTTTGGTGACTTTATAGATCGATCTGCTAATTGTAATGTCACCTCGGTTGGTTTTAGCTCAGATTCTTCTAGATGGTCAAGTAAGGATGTGGGTATCAGGTTTATGGATGCACCCAAGTCTAACAATGCTCTATCAAATTGGGTACCACCTATCTTACAGGAAATCAGGGGAGTCCCAGGATCTTTTGCCTTGGGTGGGAGTATACTAAGGATTACAGAGCTGGCTTGCTCTGACAGAACAATTGGGCTCCCTCCCTTGGTTCGCGGCTTACGCTGGGGTGTACATATATTCTTTAGAAATCGTGCGTAAGCTGGTACGTGGCGGATTGCATCCATCAAGGGGATGTTTATGTGGACCTGCTCAAAGAGCTTGACCAGGTCCTCCTCAGGGGCCACGGGTTTGGTGGTCTTCTTTCCCTTGGTCAAGGCCTCGGGAAATGGGATCTTGGTTGGTTCTTCTAGGATAGGTCCAGGTTGTGGGTCCGGAACAGCGGTATCTTGGATAACTATCCTAGGGTCATGGTTCTCAGGCTTGGAGTGGTTTGGATAATGCGGGTCTTGAGTTGTTTTACCACTACGTGTTGTTACAGAATTTAATCCGGCCTGATTTTGGTTTGGGTTTGGTAAGAGGGGTGGCTGCTGCTGAAATCCCGCATAAGAAGTTGAGGCTTCCATCTCGTCTGGAGATGGAGCAGTAGGGGCCTGATAAATCCATTGAGCGTGGCCTAAATTTGGATTCATAACGCGCTTCTGGGTTGGCACGTTATTTGGGTTAGGAAGAGGTTGGGAAGGGAGTGTGCCTGGCTGGCGAGAATTTGCCAACTGGGCCAGTTGAGTTTTAACTTCTGTAAGCTCGTCCTTGTGCTGTTTTTGAATAGCCGCATTCGTTTTTTGAATGTCAGCCAGAGTCTGAAGGATTAGGGACATTTGATCCTGATTTGGCCCTGATGGATAAGTAGGGTTGGGCCGAGGCTGAGGCGGCTGGTAATGACGAGAGGGCTGTGGGCGGGACTGAAAAGGTGGTCTTTGGGTTTGGGAATTTCCCGCCCACTGAAAATTGGGATGGTTTCGCCATCCAGGGTTGTAAGTGTTGGAGAATGGGTCGTTCTGGATGGCGTTGAGGTCCTCGCAGGTCTGAGGAACCTCCTGAGAATCAGGGAAAGGGGGAATGGAGTTCCCCCGGCTGGTGTAGAAAGGATCGGATGATCCTCCGATCCAAGAATCAGATGGGGATGGATATGGATCCATCCCAGGGGAAGATCGGTGGAGGATGTTTTGCACAGTCTCCTGTGTGGAAGGAGGTTGTGCAAAGGAGTTACGCGCGGAGGTGGCTCGCTGCAAGTGCTGAGTCAGCTCATCCACCTTCTTTTCAATGATTGAGACCTTGTCCAATCGACTGGCCATTAATTCCAGGTCGACTGATGCGGACAGGCCCTGCGTCTCATGTGCTCCCTTAAGATTCGTCCCTGCGCGGGTATTCGTCCTGTCGAATAATCCCATGGAGTCATTGTTGATGGAGTTCTCGCACATGTTTTCGAGAATCTCCCATACGGTGTCTTCATGTTGACCCATGATGTTTCCTCCGCAAGTTGCATTGACGAAAAGGCGGATGTCCTCACGGAGTCCCTGGTAAAAAGATTGGACTTGTTCCCATTTAGGAACTCCGTGATGGGGGCACTTTCTCATGAGATCCTGAAAACGATCCCATGCCTCATGGAGAGGTTCTCCTGATTGTTGAGTGAAGTGTGTAATCTGATGGCGCAAGGCGTTGGTCCGACCAACGGGAAAAAACTTTTTCAAAAACTCGGATTGAAGTTCTTCCCAAGTGTTGATCGGCCGGGTCTGAGTTTGATACCAATGGGCGGCCTTGTCCATAAGAGAAAAGGAGAACATCTTCATGAGAAGAATATCCCGATTTTGCGCATCTGATCCAAAAGTGTGGGCCAGATGCTTTAGCTGTTTGATGTGCTGGAAGGGATCTTCAGAATTAAGCCCATGGAATTTAGGTATAGCATGAATCATGTTGGGCTTTAATTCGGAATCAGGTCCTCCAGTCGGGATTCTGACTCGAGGCTCAATGGCCACCGCAGCAGGATTGTAGTGGTCCCGCATCATAGGACACTGTGGTGGGTGCACGAAGTTTTGGAAGAGGTCATTGAGTCGCTGGAGCTGGTGTTCCAGATTATTTTCTTCCTCAACTGGCTGAGCCATGATGGGGGAAGAAGAAGAACTTGGTTCTGAATCAGAAGAGAGAATAATGTGAGGGTGTTGCTGCACAAACACGGGCGTCGAGGCTTGGCCTTGACGAGAGTGAATTTCTAAAGGAGGTCTTAAGGGTGGTCTTAGGGACCTCCTTCCGTACATGCATTGTTGGAAGAGGTAAGTTTAGAAGGTGCTGGACCCAATCAAGACACCCAAAAATGTGTTGGGTGACTATAGAGGTGCGGGGCAGATGGACCCCTTGATCAGAAAGATCGTCCACCTGAGAATTACCTGGGCAGCCAGAGAGGGAGAGTCCCGCGAAGACCCCTACACGGTAGAGCGTCCCCACGGGTTACAGGGTTTCCCCCACCCGACCTCTCTTGTCACTGCGGTTCCAGGTAGACCAGAATGGGGATCTTGACCTCTTAAGTCTACCAATTTTAAGATCAGGGTGCTTAAGGTTTCACTTGAACTTTAGGTGTTTTTGTGAACAAAGTGGCCTAGTTTGAAGGTTGGTTGACCCCAGGGGTCAACTTCACCTAGTGGTTTCCTTGAGAAGTTAGGCCTTGTTTTAGGGTTCAAGTGTTTAGAGAGAGCCAATTGTTTAGGATTTTTCTTATTAATTATTTTCAATCAATGGCTTGGGCACACCTCTTTTGGATTTCCTCAATTCTTGATTAAGGGGTGTGTCTCTACTGAAATCCTAATGTTTGACCTTATGTTGGCTCTACTTGGTCCATTTAACTCTTTGTTGGGTAATTAGGGCTCAAGCAAGAATGTGTTAGCCCTTAAATACCCTTAATAGTGTGCAGGAGTGATGAGTTGAAAACATGCAACTCTTTATGGTAACTAAGTATGGAAGACAGGTTAGCCCTATATTGCTTGTTCTTTTCTTTTCTTCCTCTTTAGAGTTTAGGGGTTAATAACGAGAGGAAAAAAAACAAATACCTGTCCTTGGAGTGGTTGTCGTGCGGTTGCTTGTCTTCTTGATTTCCTGTAGCTGCACAAAAGAGAGGAGATTATCAGAAATTAAAAAGAAACAGGAATGTTTACCTCTAGAATAGCCGTTGCTCCCCGGCAGCGGCGCCAAAATGAAACGCTGGCTTCGAGAGATAACCGGGTTTTATTGTTATAGCATTGTAGTATAGCCAGTTATTGCCATCATTTCAAATATATAAATTTTTTACTCGGAAAATAAAAGAGTTCCCGAGGTCGAACTCAGGGAGCAAGTTGTATTCTAGAGATATACATGTTTCTTTTACAAAAATAAAGAAAGAGAGAGAAAGAATTTGTTGTCTTTTCTTCTTTTCTCTTTGCTTCTCCTCGTCTCAGATCTTCTGTTATCTTCTTCTTCTTTATCTGCAGTGGTGATGTTCTTCTTCTGCAGTGGTGATGTTCTTCTTCTTCTTTCAGCTGTTCCTGCTCTTCCTTTTTCTTCTGCAGAGCGGTCCTGTTCTTCTTCTTTTCCTTTGTTCAGATCTTCTTCTCGTGCTCTTCTTCTTTCAGTTCTTCCCTGTGTTCTCCTCTGCCTCGCCTTCTTCTGTTGTTCTTCCTTGTTCTTTTGTTCTTCAGATCTCCTTCTTTCTTCTTTTCTTTTTCCTGTCAGGACGTCGTCTCTCCTTCTTTCTTCTTTTCCCTTCAGGACGTCGTCTGATTTTCCAATCAGACGACTTAAACCGCTTGTTGCTACAGTGTCTCCCTCAGCTTTCTTCTTCTTCCGCGGTCCTTCTTCTCACCGGTGCCTGCACACTTCAGAGTTTACGTCAGAGGGCAAAACCTACTCTACCCCCCCCCCCTGTCTCTCTCTCACAGAATCCGCTCATAGGATAGCTCTCCCAGAGCTGCCGGGTAGCCGGGTACGGGTCGCGCCCGGGTCCAAGCCCACCGGCGTGCGTGGTGGGCGAGGAGTGCAGGTCAGTCTAAGTAGGGTCGGGTCAGATCCGCGGGGCGTGAGCGCGGACGAGACCGGGTAACCGGGCGGGTGAAGGGGACCTCACCCCGTGTGCTGAGGCAGTAAGCCTCCAGCACTTTTTCGCTTTATACCGCTGCGCCTCTTCAGAGTTTTCCGAGGTGGGACTAAATGTCCCACCCTAATTGAGCGCCCGCAGCGGAGAAAGCAGCGGGCGATCGCGGCTTCACGCGAGGCCTTCGCCCCAGCTGCGAGCCTGATGCTTTGTCGAAATGCCTCGCAAGGCTTGGGAGTCGAATCTGGGCGTGGCGCGCCTGCAGCCGCAGGCGGAAGCAGCTCCTTCTGCACGGCAATGGCGGCGGAGGTCGGGTGACCTGTTCACAGCAAAACGGCCTCTCGGCCTAATCAGAAGGTGCCGGGAGCTTCGCCAGAGTGCGGCGAAGCTCGTGTGGGTGGTGGCGAGGCGTGGGGCGGCGTGCAAGGGCTGCCCTAGGTCGGACTGTGGGTCGGAGGATGGGTTTGTTCGGTGGGGTTGCAGAGAGTGATGTGGGGGAAGTGGAAGGGCGGGGGTTGATCAGGGTGAGGAGGCGGAGGTTCTGCGGTGGTCGGCGAGCCGTGTGGGTTGCTGGGGTGATGGGAGCAGCTCGCCGGAGGATGGCCGGAGACGAAGGGGGTGACGGTGGACAGGAGCGGTCGAGGGTTTAATCAAATAAAAGACAGTGAGGAAAAGAAAGAGGGGGAGATGGGGAGGAGTTCTGACCTAGCTACGGAGACGAAAGGGGCCGGAGCAGGGCGACAGTCGTATCGACTGTCGCCGGAGAAGAAGATGCCCGGGGGAAGGGGCGGCGGCGAGCAGAGAGCCGGAGAGGCGCCAGCTGGGTGCGGCGTGGCGCGGGAAGAGCAGGGGAAGAAGTCTCTGCTACTGGTATTGCGGCAGAGCGAAGAGGAGGAGGAGGAGGAGGAACCGCCGGAGCTGGTGGGCGTCTGCCGGAGTGAGAGGAGAGGAAAGTTGGGGGTTTTCTCCGTCAGATCCGAGCTGGGAAGAACGGTGGAGCGACGGGGGTATTTATAGGGACCGAATCAGGGAGGAAGGCGGAGGGAGACGACGTGTCTCCCTCGCCGGAGGACGCCGGAGATGGAAACCCATACCGTCCGTGCGTTCGCACGGCCGGTATGGTGGGTTACAGCGACCAGGGGGGTGTCCCTGCGACGGCTGACGACGCAGGGCACCCCCGGTTTACTTGCCAGGCTCTCCCCCTCACCCTGCGCGGCGCCATGCTCCGCGCAAGGTCGCCGGAGCATGGTGCTGGCAGGTTTTGCAGGGGAGACCTGAACGCAAAGAACGAAGGAGAGTTAGGGGCCAAAATGCGAGGGTTCAAAAGTTGAGGGCCAAAAAGTAAATATATGAGGACCAAAGTGTAAAGTTGGTCAAGGAGGTTTCTTCTTAGGCTCAAGTTTTTATACATGACTAATTAGGACCTAAGGAATCTGATGGTGAATTTCATTTCTATATTAAACCTTGTTTGACCGGTCAATTTATGCGAAAACCCAAATTAAGTTATTAATTGGGCATGGTTCTCAATGTAGGTCAAAATGGGTTCTGAAGGCCAAATTGAAGGTTCTAAACCCTAGAGATTATTTTTCTATGAATTTTAGAGGGTTTATTCTATTTTTACTTTGCCTCGAACCTCGTGAATTGAAGTGGATTGTTTTAGGGTTACAGATTATCATTTAGTTTCTTGGAATTGCTGTAGCCCTTGCTAGATCATCTCATCCCACTTTTATTCTTATTAAGTTGCTTTGACCTATGTTTGGGCCCTGAATTACCCTGTATGCAGATTATACTGGTAAAATTGCATTTTTACCCCTTATGACTTGTTTTCTCCTTAAACTCAGAATTCTCTGAGTTAAGCCTTTCCTTGAGTTATGTAGGAGCTTTTATCCTTTCTATTAGGTCAAAATGAGCTAGTTATGGCTCATGATGAGTTTCTCATCAGTTATCGAGTCGGGTAAACACGCCCGAGACCAGGCTCACCGACGTGCGGTGGTGGGCGAGGAGTGTAGGGTCAGGTAAACGGGTCACGCCAGGTCCATGGAGGTCAAGTCACAGACGAGGCGGGTGAAGGTGAGTGGGACCTCACCCCGTGGTTTCGAGGCGATAAGCCCTACACAGTTTTTCAATTTAAGCACCTATGCCCGCTTGAAAACTAACGAGGTGGGACTAAAGTCCCACCCGCTTCTACCTGCGCGCCCACAGCAGATGGCGCGAGCAATTGCAGCTGTAGCTAAGGCCTTCGAGGGCAATTGGCTACCTGGAGCTACTCGCGAGGGAAGTTCGCGCCTTCTGGACCTGGAGGCCTGGGGCGCTAGGACCTGGACGAAGCCTCAAGAAAGCTTCATGCTGCTGCACCAATGGCGGAAGGGGCCGCGACCCTGAAATAACAAACACGGCCTTACGGCCTTGTCAGAACCTTCAGCAGGCTTCATCGGAGCACGGCGAAGGTGGCCCGGGGGTCAGCATGGTGTGAGGACGCCTGTGTGTGTGTGCCTAGGGCAGACTGTGTGCGTGCAGGTGGGAGTGTTTGGGGGAAGGTTCCAGTGGGTGGCGCGATGAGTGGGAGGGCGAAAGGTGATCAGTGGGAGGTGGTGAAGCTTAGGGACCGGTCAGCGAGGGGTTAAACTGTCTGTGGTGGTGGAATGGCCTCGCTAGAGTTGGTTGTCGGAGGTGGAGATGGTGATGGGTGACTATGGTGTCGAGGGGTCGAAAGAAAAAATTGACATAGGGAAAATGAAGAGGGGAGTAAGGGCAACTTATCTGGTAGGTTAGGAGCAAAAGGGGGAAGTGGAGGGCAAGCGGCTGGTGCCTGCCATCACCGGAGACGAAGGCGCCCAGGGGAAAAAGGCAACGACGAGGAAGGGGGTCGGAGAGCGCTTGCTGGTATGGCACAGCGCTGCAGAAGACGGCGGAGCTAGCTCTGCCACTGGTACTGTGCCAGAGCAACGAGAGAGGAGAGGAGGAGTCTCCGGAAGCTCTGGGCAGTCGGCCGGAGTTGGGAGGAGACGAATTGGAGGGGGATCTCAGGCCAAATCGAGCTTGGAGGAAGTGGTGTGGCGTGCCCTTCCTTAAACAGGCAAAGGTAGGGCGGGAAGCGTGTGAGGGCGACGGAGAGGCCATGCCGGAGGTATGGCTGGCCAGATACCCATACCTCTCGTGCATTCGCACGAGAGGTATGGTGGGTTTCAGGGCATGGGGAGCAGCCCACGCGATAGGGGGCTTCGTAGGGAGCTCCCCTTTCAAGTCTAGGGGCTACTCCCCATGCAGGTGAGGCACAAACCTCCGCGCAAAGTCGCCGGAGGTATGGCCTCAGCTGCGGATGGCAGAGGGACCGAAGTGAAGAAGAAGATGAGAAAGTTGAGGGGGTAATCGCAAGGGTTTCAAAAAGTTGAGGGTCAGAAAGTAATTTTGAGGACCAAATTGCAAAGTGGGTCACGACAACCTTCCCTTAGGTCCAAATTTTGGTATAAACCTAATTTGGCCCTAAGGAATCTAATGGTGAAGTTTTATTTTAAGTTTGACCACGTTTGACTGGATATTTTGCACAAAAATCCAAATTAGGTCAAAAAATTGGGTGTGGACCTCAATCTAGATCAAAACAGGTTCCAAAGTCCAAATTGAAGGTTCTAAGCCCTTGAGGATATTTTTTCATGATTTTTAGAGGGTTTAGTTGATTTTTATATTTCTTAGAACCTTGTGAATTAAAGTAGATTTGTTTTAGGGTTACAGAATATCATTTAATTTTTACATTTCGCCATAACCCTTTTCTGACCAAACCATCTCACTTTTTCTCTTATTAAGTTCACTTGACTTATGTTTAGACCCTTAGAAATCCCGATGATGTACTGCAATGGTAAAATTACAATTTTACCCCTTGTTTCATGTTTTCTTCTCAGATTAGTAATTCCCTTAATTAGACCTTCCTTTAGGTTATGTAGGACCTTTTGTTCATTTTATTAGGTCAAAATGTGCTAGTTAGGGTTCGTGATGAGGTTCTCATCATACCCCCATGCCTAGCTTTTGCTAGTCCCTTAGCAAAATTTTAAGGTTTTAACCTCTGTTCTAGACCATGAGTTCCTTTCACAATCTTGATAAGTGCTTTTTCTCCTCTTTTCTCTTTGATTAGGTTAGAATGCCAACAATGGGTCTAAAGGTACTCTAGTACCAACCAAGATCTAGACCTGTCTAGCTTTAGCCTCAGTCCTTAGCAAAGGTTTTTAAGGCCTGCAGGAACTACCCTACGGTTTATTAGACTCCGTGGATAAAACACCCATGCTTGAGACATAATTTTAGTCTTGGTTCAGTTTGCAGTGCATTTTTGGAAGAGAGAGACAGAGGGTTTATTTGTTTGGAGAGTTTTCTCTCTTTTCTTTTTAATTCTAGCTTAGGATTGGCTTCACAACACGGTTTATATCGGATTCCTCATCCCCATCATCAGTCCTCAAAGGCCACTGGCAATTGATGCTTCGAAATAGCACCGCCCATAGTAAACCCCAAAACCCTAGTTTTCGAGATTTCGAGATAATCCTGCCCATGGCATTCCGTGGCCGAATTTAGACCCTAGCGATTGACATTTCGTAATAATGCCATCAATGGTATCTGAACCAGCAAAGTGCTTACATGCCCCCAGTAGGATATGTAAATATCCTAAGAGACAAGCACCAAGGATACGATATGTTGTTATGCATCTTCAAGGGGAATTTCCTACCTCTCCGCGTCGGGGACTCGTCCAAATCAACTTGTGTTGATCGGCCACTCCTAATCTAGGTAACATTTTCAAAACATTAAAACGCTTCTTCGTGATTTTGATAGTTATGCTCGCTGAACCAGACTGTGCGTGAATTTGGGGTGCTTAGGTTACCGAGTCCCGCAAACCGAAGGTCAGTTAACAAGGCTGAATACTCCCTAAGCCTTAGACCTAATACTTAAGCTTTTCATTTTCCTCAACCTCTTGAGGAATATCTAGATCTTAATGGGTACTAAGAGTCTAGCCAAAAAGGCCTAAGGTTAGCGTTCTTGCTAATCTTTTCGTGTTTCTTTAGCACTTTCTCTTACTTTCCTTAATGTGATCTAGAACTTTGGTTAATCTCTTAATCTCTTACTAATGACTATCTCTTTATTTTTCACTTTGTGCTCCTTTTTAGCATTTTTGCACTTTTTCTCCTCCTTTTGTAAAGCCCACAAAAGTTTCTTCCCTTTTATTTTTTTGTTCTTTTTCAAAAATTTTTTATTTTTTTAGTGTTGTTTCAAAAAAAAAATTTAAATTTTTTAGTATTTTTTGACATATGTGATTTTTTGTTGAAACATTTTCTTGTTATGAGTTTTCATTGCACTTTCATACCCCCCATGCCTAAGATTTGCAATATCCTCATTATAAATTAGGTGGGTTTTTATTTAGCTTGGTTCATTCATTAGGACAGATATTGGGTGAGTGGATGGGTCGAGGTGACTGTTGCGGACGATTTCTAATCTCAGGTACAGGTACCTAAGGCGGAGTCGGCTGTCCTAAAGGATGAACCCTAAAGTGCAAAGAAATGTCAGGAAATGTTTCGGGTTTTTAGAAGAATGACAAGTTGCCTCCTGTTAAGCGCTAAGTCTTACGCCATCGGCTGGGCGCAATGAGCTCAGGGAGAATGGATGGTAAAGGATGACTCAGCTAAATCTGTATTGGTCATGTCAATGAACGGTTTGAGTCAATGACCGTTCATGACGAGGGTTCGGAATCGTGGCTGAGTGGACTGATCTCGACGGCTCCATTTCTTAAGATCTGTCGGACTAGATATGGTCCGACCCACTTGGATTGCAACTTACCAGGGAACAGTTTTAGTCGGGCATCGAAGAGTAGGACCCTCTGACCAAGGTGAAAGATCTTTCTAGAAATGTGCTTGTCATGAAAGGCTTTAACCTGCTCTTTGTAGATTCGTGAGTTTTCATCCGCATCGAGGCGTAATTCATCAATCTCATTTATCTGAAGCTTTCTGTGGGTTCCAGCCTTAGAAAGATTTAGATTACAGTTCCGTACTACCTAATAGGCTTTATGCTCCAGTTCGACGGGGAGGTGACACTCCTTCCCGTACACCAATCTGAATGGAGACATACCAAATTGGGTCTTGTGGGTGGTTCTGTAAGCCCACAAAGCTTCCAGAAGCCGGGACGACCAATCCTTCCTATCAGGTCGAACAGTAACCTGAAGGATTTTCTTGATCTCCTTATTTGATAGCCTAGCTAGACCATTAGTTTGGGGGTGATAAGGAGTAGAGATTCGGTGTGACACCCCATATTTGGTCATCAATGGCCTGAATTGAGCGTTGGTGAAATGGATCCCTCCATCAGAGATGATCGCTCGTGGAATCCCGAACCGTGAGAAGATATTTTGGTGAATGAATTTAATAATGATCTTGTGATCACTGGTTCGGGTCGGAATGGCTTCGATCCAATTGGACACGTAGTCAACAGCGAGTAAAATGTACTCAAAGCCTTCCGTGATAGGGAAGGGGCTCATTAAATCAATCCCCCAAATATCAAAAATCTCACATATGAGGATTGGCCATAAAGGCATCATGTCGTGATGGCTCATGTTGCCCAAAGTTTGGCAACGGCTACATGCCTTACAGTGATTGTATGCGTCCTTGAATATTGTGGGCTAGTAGAAGCCACACTGGAAGACTTTTGATGCGATTTTGTGCCCAGAGAAATGGCCACCGCATGCCTAGTCATGGCAGAAAGAGAGTATTTCATGGATTTCAACTTCCGGGACACATCACCGGATAATTTGGTCAGCACCTATGCGGAATAAGTACGAGTCTTCCCAGATGTAATATTTGGCATCAGAGCACAATTTGTCTTTCTTGGCCTTCGGCCAATCAGACGGGATCTGATGTGATGCCAAATAGTTTACTATTTTAGCAAACCATGGAAGTCCTGTACCAATAGTCATGAGATGCTCATCAGGAAAGTGCTCCGTGATGGGTCCGGAAGGGTTGATGATCTCAGAAGGAAGGCAGGACAAGTGGTCAGCTACCATGTTCTATCTTCCTACTTTGTCGCGAATCTCAAGGTCAAATTCTTGCAACAGCAAGATCCATCGGATTAATCGAGGTTTCACGTCCTTTGCAAGGAGATGCCTCACAGCTGTGTGATCCGAGTAGATAATAATGTGGGAACCTAAGAGATAAGATCTGAATTTTTCAAGGGCAAATATTACGGCTAGCAGCTCTTTCTCCATAACAGTGTAGTTACGCTGAGCCTCGTCAAGTGTCTTGCTAGCGTAGTAGATGACCACGGGTTTCCTGTCAATCTTTTGCCCCAAAACTGCTCCTACAGTGAAGTCAGATGCATCGCACATGATCTCAAAGAGTTAAGACCAATTAGGGGACTGTAGGATCGGGGCTTAGGTGACTCAGTCACGAAGGATCTCAAATGCTTGAGTACATTCCTTGGAAATCTCAAAAGGTACATCCTTGGAGAGAAGAGTGATCAGGGCACGCACGATTTTCGAGAAATTAGGGATGAATCGACGGTAAAAACTGACATGCCCGAGAAAATATCGGATGTCCCTGATCGAGCTAAGCATAGGGAGTTTGGAAATCAAGTTAACCTTGGCTCAATCAACTTGGATGCCCCTCTCAGAAATCAGATGTCCCAGGACGATCCCTTCAGGCACCATGAAGTAGCTCTTTTCCCAAGAAAGAATCAGATTCACGTCAATGCAACGCCTAAGTATATGAACCAAGTGCTGGAGGCAATCGTCAAATGATGTCCCAAATACTAAGAAGTCATCCATGAAGACTTCCAGATAATCACCTACCATATCAGAGAATATGGCAAGCATGCATCGCTGAAAAGTCACGGGTACATTGCAGAGACCGAAAGGCATCCTTCGGAACACGTACGCCCCGAAGGAGCAGGTGAACATGGGCTTCTCTTAGTCCTCTAGATGAATTGCCACTTGGTTGTAACCGGAGTACCCGTCAAGAAAGTAGAAGAATCTATTTCCCACTAGTTTCTCGAGGATCTGATCAATAAACGATAGCGGGAAATGATCCTTCTTCGTGGAGGAATTTAGTCCTCGGTAATCAATGCAAACTCTCCACGAGTTGGCTATACGGGTCGGTATGACCTCTCCGGTTTCAGTCATGATGGTAGTGAGCCCTGCCTTTATAGGCACAACCTGGATTGGAAATCATCAGTGATGGTGGAACCCATTTCACCAATGCCCAATTCCGAGATCTTTTGACTAAGTATAGGGTTCAACACCGAATCGCTACTCCTTATCAGCCTTAGACTAATGGGCAAACTGAAGTCTCCATTAGAGAAATAAAGAATATCTTGCTGAAAACGGTTCAACTTGATAGAAAAGATTGGTTGTCCAAACTGGGTGACGCTCTGTGGGTTTATCAAACTGCTTCAAGACACCTATTGGCATGTCCCCATATAGACTGATCTATGGAAAATCCTGTCATTTGGCTATTGAATTAGAGTATAAAGCTTATTGGGCTATTAAGTAATGCAATTTGGATCTAATCAAAGCTGGTGAACAAAGGAAGCTCCAACTCATTGAACTTGATCAAATTCGAAATGAGGCCTATGAGAATTTGAGGATTTATGAGGAAAAGACTAAGGCCTTTCATGATAAACACATTTCTAGGAAGCACTTTGAACCTATTCAGAAAGTATGGCTTTTTGATGCCAAACTTAGACTATTTCCTGGAAAACTCAGATCCATGTGGATTGGCCCATACCTTGTGACTCGACCCTTTAATAATGGGGCTGTAGAATCTTTGATCCAAAAATCAGGCAAACTTTTACGGTTAATGGACAGTGACTCAAATTCTACATTGAAAATCAACATCGAGATCCTTTGATTCATAAAGTGACCCTAATTGAAGCATTCTAATTTTTACTGTGTCTAGCTGTAGACGTAAAATTCGACGCTTGTTAGGAGGCAATCCAATGAATTAGGTCAACTTATAGATATTTGTTTACAATTTGATTTCAAGTTTGGAATTGATTGAACTTCAAAAACTCATGAGGTATCAGGTGATATCTATTTTCACTCTTATTTATTGCATACATTGAGGACATTGCATGAAATAGGCATGGGGGTAGAAAATTGTAATTGAGCCATTTTTAATTTCCAGATTCATGCTTATTAAAACAAAAAAGGGTATTGAGGACATTGCATTAAAGAATTTCTTCTTGAATTATTTCTTAGTTTAGAATCTAGTTCATTTATTTTACTGGCACGAAGATTTTGCAATGGATCCATTATGAAAACCAGTAAATATTTTTAGTTTGTTTCCTGTACCCTTGGACTATGGTTGGGGAGTCAGGTAAGCTATCTTCCATTAGATCCACCAAACATTTGTGAGATAAGAGTAGAGTGTCTACAAGTACTCTAAGTCTAGTGTAAGGACTCTTAGTTTCTAGATAATTAGATACTCAGAGTTAGGCAAAGTTTTCGCTTTCGGTTCCGGCGTACGAATTTTGTGTGAATTATTGAGAGCTACTAAATAAGGAAAATATGCAGAAATTGAGTTCTAATAAAACTATGACTACGGTATATAGTTATGGCCGTCATTTACGGAAACCTCAGCTGAAGGAGGGCATTAGTGCCAAAGGTCAGAAAATACGTGGTTAGCGAGATTCGTATGTGTAAAAGGTTGAGTTAGAAACCTGTCATTGTAGTTGCGTAAAAATATGCTATCAAATAAAATTTATAATCGAAACTCTAGTGAGTCCTGAGTCGAACACAGGGAGGCAAACGTTTGATTAAAAATTACATTTGGAATTATTTTCGGAAAGCAGATTAGCTGGTTGAAATTAATCTACGCTAGCTATTCTATTTATAGAATAAATAATTGATAGAGAGAGAATAATACAGAGAAAAGAGAGAGAAAGAGAACCAATATTTTATAACCGTCTATTCATTACAACTAATTTCTACAACTAGAAAGCTAGAAATCTATACTAGAAAGTGGTAAAAAGAGAGGGATGAGAAAATCCACCTCAACGGTTGCTTAGAGGACGAGTTGTGTTGGCGGAGCAGCTGGAAGAGGGTGGTGAGATGCTGGATGAGGGAAAACGAAGCTGGAGGATGGAGGACAGAACAAAACGGCATCGTAGCTGGATCGGCTTTCTGAATGGCGGCGAGAGGACAACCACAAGGGTTTCACAAACGGGGGTGAAAATGGAGAAATTTTGTTTAGGACTCTAGTGGAGTATCTTGGGTATGGAACTAGCTCTTTAAAACTTGGAGAGGGTGAGAGAAGAGAAGGGATGAAGAAATATGTGGAGCGTAGGGTCCTTTATATTGTTGAGGTAGAAGGGCAAAAAGGTCCTTTAAAATAGTAAAAATTAAATGCAAGACCTTTAATGACGGATGTGTGCATCACTATAGGTAAGCGTTGTTGAAGGTGCCCGCTCCATCTCCGGTGTTTGCCGCCGATCGAACGTCTGCCACCGTGCCATGTGGTCGCTGGTCGGCCTTCGACCATTCACGCCTCATCACGCTCAATCGTTCTCAATCGTTCGATAGTTCGATCGGACAACTTAGATCGCACGAGCACGTTTCATCTTCTCACGTTACGCGCACTCGCGTGTGATGGCATGTAAATGATGAGCTAGATTTCATACGTGAAAAAGATTGAGTTTGAAACCTGTCGTTGTAATTGCGTAAAAATCTGTTATCAAATAAATTTTTTATCGAAACTCTGGTAAGTCCCAGGGAGGTGAACGTTTGATCAAAAATCACGTTTAGAATTATGTCACGAAGCAGAATTGCTGGTTAAAATTAATCTACACTAGCTATTCTACTTAAATAAACAATAAAAGAGAGATATAATAATACAAAGAATAAACAATAGAAAATAGAGAATGAACAAATATCTTATACTATATAATCATGTCCTTTACATATACTTGCTACAACCAAAAAGCTAAAAATCTATACTAGAAAGTAATAAAAAGAGAGGGATGCGAAAATCCTCCTCGACGGTTGCTTGGAGGACGAGCGGCATTGACTGAGCGCTCGGACGATGGGGATGAGATGCTGGACAAGGGAGAACGGAGCAGGAGGGTGGAGAACGAAGTAGGCCGATGTCGCAGTGGGATCCACTTCGTAATTGATGGCGAGTAGACAACCACGGGATGCTCCACGAAGGGGGGACAAGTTGAGAAAATTATTTTACTTCAGTTCTAGTAGAGCATCCCGGGTATGGGACTAGTCCTTTAGAGCTTTGGAGAGGGTAAGAGGAGAAGAGAAGGGATGAAGAAATATGTGGGGTGTAGGGTCGTTTATATAGTTTAGGAACAAGGGCAAAAAGGTCAATTAAAATCTTGAAAATTAACTGCAGGGCCTTTAAAGACAAATGAGTGCGTTGCTAAAGGTGCATGCTCCATCTCCACCATTCACTGCCAATTGGACGTGCGCTGCCACGCCACATTGCCACCGATCGGCCTTCGACCATTCACGCCTCATCGCACTCAATTGTTCTCGATCGTCCGATCGAACTTAGATCGCACGAGCATATTTCATCTTCATACGTTACATGCACACGCATACAATGGTACGTACGATCGCACGTCATCATGTGCGTGCTCGCGCTCCTCCATCCAACGCATCTAAGCCTCATAGGAGGTTTGTGAAAGCCACTTTTCTTTCATGATTTTTTTTGGGATAGGGGGTGGAGCGGGACAGCCTCATAGGAGGCATGGAAAAATTATTTATGCTCACGCTTATATTTTTATACAAAAGTATTATCTCGAAATGAAACTTCAAGAAATGAAATTGGTAAAATTCTGGTAAGACTTCAGATTGTAGAAAGCTATCAAAATTGATTACCTTTAATGTAGGCACAGAGGCATTTGATTGACTTGTAAATTTGATACGAGACTTTCTTATTTAAGGTGATTGCGATCCTTTAATTAGCAAATATATTATAATTAAGCGTGACTATAGGTAACCTTTCTACATTCATGTATAGACTTCTATGTATGGATAATTTGCTCTCTCAGATGTCCCCTCAATTGCCACCCTTCCCTAGATACCAGACTATAACATGCCCATCATCCGTTCACTGGACAACGTTGCGTGTGATGGAATTAAAATAAAGTAATAATAAAAATCAAATGATTTTTGAAAATCTCGAAAACAATCTATTCCCCATGTCATCAACTAAAATAAAAATCGAAAAGAAAACGATGGAGGGATACCTAAATCCATCATAGCGAAAGCGTTGAGGAGATCATAAAATCCTTTCGAGCCGTGGGCTTGCTTCTCCAATGAGAGGCGGTGGCAATGGTACTTTCAAAGGGCTCAGAGAGTGAGAGGAAAAGAACTTAATGGGAGCGTATCCCTTGGGTTCTGTCATGGACTTTATTTATAACTTTTCTACGATGGGATGCAGAAAACTGAATGCCCACTTTGCCCATACCTCTCCAGAGACCATAACCACTTAAAATAAAATGACAATTCCACCCATCATGGAATTGCATTTACCCTTAAGGTTTCTATGCATTAAATCTCATATCCTAATGAGATGTTAATGGTCAATTTAAATAATTAAATCACTTTAATGACCTTAAATGTGATGTTTAAATATATGTATATATTTAACATATAATTCCGCAATAATAATATATGTAGGTTCATGAAGAAGAAATAGATACTCATATCTAGAGTAGTCATCTATAAACGTAATAAAGTATTATTGCCCATTTCAAGATGCCATAGGGAATGGACTACATATCCATATGTATTAATTCTAAAACATCTGTACCTCTAGTGGCACCTACACCTCTTTTAGTTGTTCTTTTCCCTTTTAAACAGTCTACACAAACATCAAAATCCATGTAATCAAGGGAATTAAGAATTCCATTCGTAATAAGTCTGTCAATTTTGTGTTTAGAGAGATGGCCTAAATGCTTATGCCACAGTAAAGCAAAATTCTCCTCAGTTATTTTACATTTTGTACCACTCAAAGCTGCATTGAAGGTTTCAAAATTGAAGGAAAAATTATGCAACATATATAATTTATCACTAACATACAAGGAACCAGAACTAACTAAATTTGAATTAAGAAACAACGGAAATTATCTATTGCCGAATGAACAAGAATAAGCAAATTTGTTCAATAGATAAATAGAAACTAAATTCCGTCTAAACGACGGTACAACAAATGTTTCTTTCAAATCTAATTGATGATCAGTAGTTAATGATAGCTTGAAATCTGCAATGGCTCCTACCTCCACCTTCTTGCATCGCCCACATAGATGTATCTTTTACCATCGCTTAGCATTCGGCAACTTAGGCAAACTTATATAGACACACTAATGTGAATAATAGTTCCCAAATCTATCCACCAAATGTCGGAGGGTACAGAAGCATAATTAACTTCTGAACAAACCAAAGAGAGTAATGTACCTTTCTTTTCACGTCAAGTGTGATATTTGGTACAATCCTTCTTCACGGGTCCATCTCCCTTACAAAAGTAGGTTGCCTTAGGATTCTTCTGACTCCCTTTGGAGGAGGACAAATTGGCAATAGCTGTATCCTTAGCCCGCTTCCTTGTGGGCTTAGAAACCAGATGTGCACTCTCTAGTTTGTCTTGTTTCAGCCTCTCTTCCTCTCATATACAATGAGAAATTAGCTCAATAAGAGTCCACTTCTCCCTTTGGCAATTATAGTTGACTTTAAACTACCCATATTGTGCAGGGAGGAAGATCAAAACTAAATGCACGAGGAGGTCATCTGACAACTCAAACTTAAGTGCCTTTAGTTTTGAGGCTAAATGGGACATTTCCATATTGTGCTCCCTAATGTTTCTAATGCTCTTGTACTTAAGTGAGACAAGTTTGCTAAGGAGATTGCTTGTCTCAGCTTTCTCATTCTTAACAAATCTTTTCTCAATCTCATCAAGGAATTTCTTAACATTCAATTCCACTGATATAGAACCCCTAAGGTTTTCTAAGGTAGAACGCTTCATGATCATCAAACACATGTGATTTGATCACTCCCACCTCTCAGACTTCTTTATTTCATTAGAAGAACTCTTATCCGTAAGAGGGGAGGGAGGATCAACCCGAAGTGCATAGTCCAGATCCATGCATCCTAGAACGATGAGGACACTTTCTTTCCGAAACTTAAAATTAGATCCATTTAGTTCTAGAATAGAGTTTTGTTGACATGCTCCTACGTGTTTTAAAATTCATTCATGTTCGTTGCTGGGGAGTGTAAGATTGTGCCCCATTTTATTCACCAAAACATTCCCTTGCATAATTTTGTTAAGTAAGGAAATCATTTTTAATGGCGCTGTTGCTGGGGAAGTAACTGTAATTTATATTCACCATTTTTTGTAGTTTGTAAATAAATCTTCTTAGTAATTAGCTTTGTTTTGTTTTGTTTCTGTCTTCTTTTCAAGGATATCTTTGCGGGTATTCTCAGGAAAGGAGGCGAGTTTTTTGTTTCTGCTTTTTTTCATATCCTTTATACATACCCATTGTGAGTATTTTCTTACTTAGTCTTTAGTGCAGGTTTGTATTCTTGCATTTAGTTATAAAAATTTTAAAAATACAAAAATACGCATATCTTCTGACTAGCAACAGCATGTTAGGCATACACTCCTAGGAGTGCACATTCCTACTAGTATTATACGCGATCTAACTCGAGATTTTCTACTCTGTTATTTCGCATCAGTAGGAAAACACGGGCAAAAACCCACGTAGATCCCTATCTTTGGAATTTAAGCAAGACCATATTTTAACTGAAAAGATATAAAAAGTGGTCACCTTTACTTCTTTCTATTATTGTTGTTAAAAAGGATTAACTGAAAGAGGTCTTTTAAAACTCGTGATATATACTCTATTTGCATATTGCATGTGGGTTTTTATCGATCACGTCTGTTGCATGCTATCGCATACACAGTGCGATCACTAGAGTCACACGAGTCTTAAATTTCTACCTCTCCTCTTTGCACCTCTTAGGGCTTTGGTCGAAGATCAACAAGTCCATCTCACTACTAGAGTCTCGGGGAGTCAATAGTGAGCGGTCTCGATCCTAGACCTTAGACCTTTGAGCCTTAAAGGTACGCACCCGCGTAGACACGATATAGGACGCGTATTTTGGATTATTACCTTTTTCGTTTGCATCAAATCTATTTTCTGCGTATTCTAGGATTCTTCTTTTCCTTTTGAAAAGAAGAAAAACCTGCTTTTGCGCTGTTTTGGGTCTTGATTGCCGTTATTTTACCGCAGTGGTGTGAGTGTGCCTTTGCACATTTTTTCTGATTTATGCGTGGGAGGTGATACCTAAAACTGCCTCTCATATCTTCGTTGACAGGTCTACCTAGACCGGTTGCATTGAAGCAGCCCATTTTCCCGTCTGCTACATCTGCTTTTTCAGCATTTGATCCTATGGAAAAAACGCAGAACCCAAATCCCGAGATCCCTTCTTCTAGTCAGTGGGAGATGCTGCCTTTTGATATCCATGAGGTGCTCCTGAACCAGAATTTACAGATGCTTGAGCAGAATCGCCAAATTAATCTGATGACAACTGCTCTACAGCTTCTAAAGAACCTACAAACCTGTCCTCTTCGACCTGAGGTGGATTTTGAAAACCCTGATTTCCCGAATCCATCTTGTCCTAGGCCTCTACTCCGAGATTACTATAATCCATCCAACGCACAAGTAGAGCCTAATGTTAGGATTCCCGTTGGGGAAAATGACCCAGAATTAAAGCCAAACATTATAGGTCTAATCCCACACTTTCACAAGTTTGCATTCGATGATCCATTCCAACACATAGAAGATTTGAAAAATCTATCTCAGACTCTTGGTCCTCGAAATCAGAACCGGGAAATCCTACTCATAATATTGTTCTCTTTTAACATTACGGATAAGGTTGCCTATTTATATCGAACGATTGCACGACTTATATCTACTTGAAACGAACTAGAATCAGCATTTTTGAAGAAATTTTTCCCTATTGGTCGCGCCAACGTAATAAGGTGAGCCATCGCTACTTTTACTCAAAATCAAGGAGAACCAATTCATGAAGCGTGGGAGCACTTTCATGACTTGCAAAGGAAATGCCCAAATCACGACATCCCTCTCTGGCAACTCATGCACATCTTCAATTATGGATTGCAAAAGAGGATTCGCAAACTGGTCGATGCCTCTTATGCAAGAATTTCTTGAATCGCGACAAAGAATCCGCCTCAGAATTATTTGAAGGGATGGCGGAAAACCCAATCAATAATGCCTCAATGTCGCAATTCACGCGAGGAAACCCACATCAAAATCCACATCCAAACTCACATCAGAAGGGCATTCACAAGATCGAGAATCCGTCCAGTTCTAAGGATTTAGAGATTATTGTAGAAAAACTGGACGCCTCTTCTCACTACGCAAAATCCTATGTGTTTACCTGTTTCACAAATTCCCGCGAGGAGGGAATTTATGAATAATCTGGATTCTAGAGATCCATCTTTCTTGGGTTTTCTATCTACTCCATCACCAACCCAAGGAGGGACCTTTGTCCCACAATCTTACCCACCTCTGTCCCCACCCTTTACTATTGCAAAAAACACATCTTATCTTTTTGATTTACATGCCATCCAGGAGAACACTTCTAGATCTAACCCATATTCTAATACCTATAACCTTGGATGGAGAAACCACCCAAATTTTTCTTGGGCTGACAAAAATCAAATACCATCATATCAAAATCAAACCCACCAAATCCCACCTTCGTTGCCTTCTCAGCAACCGAATGCGAGGCCCATTCACATGAGTATGCAAAATTACTCAGGGCCAAATAGAGAAATGCAGCTCGATCAGATTTTCAGAGCTATTACAGAGACTCAGGGGTAGAATGATGAAGCTCTCATTGAGATCCAAAGCCAATGTAAGGTAGAATTGGCTGATTTATGAAATCAGATCAGGCTTTTTCCTGAGTCTCGTCAGCCAGGTACTCTTCCATCTCAGCCAATTCCGAATCCTAGGAATCTGCAAAACCCTATGCAACATTAGGGCCAAGTACACGTCATCAATCAGGCCTTTAATCAAATCAAAACTCGAGATCCACTCTAATCTTTCTGAGATTTTACATGGGAATCTGATTTTGGTTCAGCGAGATCTATTTTAGGCAATTATCAAGGTGAGTTTCTCGGGTGGTTTTATCTGTTTTCCTATTTTGTTGTGCTAATTCTTTCATAACTCCTTTGTTTTTACCATTTTTATCTTTTATAGGATTTCTTTACTGGGGTTTACACCAAGCTGAAGGCGTAAAACTCAACACTTTATACATATATGTTTCCTGTTTTCCACACTTTTCTCTACCCATACACTTGAGTCTGCATTTTATTTGTCACTTCTTTTCATCTGTCTTACCCTTCACTTAGTCCGACTGACCACTTTGACTTACGTTAGAATAGAAATTATCCGCACAGAGATCTTTGATTTCTGCTATCCGATTCCTTCCGTCACCCTATACTAAGTGAAGTGTAAAATCTTTTCTACCCTTCTTACAATGATGACATTATAATATTTTAGCTTGGGGGTGTGAAGTGAATCTTAATACTTTAAGTGTATTGGTAGATAAAAGTAAAAATATATAAAAAGTAAAAAAATAGAAATTTATGAAAAATAAAAACCAGAAAAGCCAAAATACCCTAAAATTTTTAAAATTTTGAAAAATTGATAAAAATATGAAAATTTTTAAAAGCATAAAAAGAAAAAATATATAAATAAAAAAAATAAAAATATATAAAATCATAAAAAAATAATAATAGAGGGTTATAATTTTTCTTAAGAAAAAGAAGCCACAAAAACATAAATATATACTTATTTATATTAGTAATTAAAAGCTTAATTTTTCTTTTTGGCTAAAAACAAAAAATATTTCTATTCGTAAATAATATCTAATTTATAAGAGCATTAAATCATTACTTAGACTTTTACTTAAATACCCTTTTCAAAACATGTATTTGTTTGTGAAATTTTGAATGAGATTTCTTTAAGTTAATGTCTGAAACCCACAGGATCTGTTTTTCCAGCTCTTAACTCTGAAACAAAGTAACTAAGATGCATTAAGTTTTATGAGACTTAAATTTTAGAATTAAATTGTAACCTTCTTGGTTAATTAGACAAAGTTAAATCCTTTCGATTGTTGAACATTTGTTTTTACCACCAAGTTGAGTGAAAAGGCTAGATACCTAGAGTTAATTAAGTAAAAAGTTGGTAGAATTCTGGCTAGATACCTAGAGTTAATTAAGTAAAAAGTTGGTAGAATTCTTACTCATAAGGTCTATCAGGCTATAGTTAGCTTAATCAACTGAGGAAATTCAACTAGACTTGGCGAGTTGCGTCCTGACAGATTCGACAGGAGGATACTAATGGTTTAAGGGACCTGAGAGTGAATGGCTTTGGTTCCAAGCTCTGGTTTGAGAGCTAAGTAACCTAAGCATCCAAAATTCACACACATTAGAGTTGTCTTGCTGGCATCTGAGACCGCGAAAACACAGAGGTTAAGAGATCGATTCTAAATCCTCTTTAGTCCATGGATTTCCACGGAGCAGCTCTTGAAAGGGTGAAGGAAGTGCCACTCACCTAGAAAAAGAAAAGAGAAGAAAAAAAGTAAGAAAAATGGAGAAGGGGAAAAAAGAAAAAAAAAAAGAAGAAAACTATTGAGGAGATATACACAAAAAGTGTTGACCTCGGGATAGAAAACTGGTGAGGAGAAAGCAACCAAATCTGAGTAAGGCCAAGTCAAAGGCTTGAATTGGAATAACCTTGATTGGAAATTGATATCTTAAGATCTGGATTTTTGCAACTTTGGATGCCTTTAGGACAATTCTACTCACAAGTACAGATGCTTTAAAATCATAGCGACTGAACCTTTACATTAGGCAGTGAAGCTTAAGAAATCAGGTTTTGAGGACTAGCAGTTGAGGCCTAAAGGAGAAAGATTGACTAAACCCTGGGCCTAGAAGTCTGTCCTTGGTGCTATGGGCTGGCGGGTTAAGGATTCCACGATCTCTGAGTTTGGTTAATAAAGGGTGTCTAGTTAATTTGCAAAAGCTAGGTTGGTAAAAAGCAAATTTCACAAACCTAAGGATTAACTTAAGTCTGTTGAATTTTTGAGTTAGAATTTAAGTAATCTCTAAGTTTTGTTTTATTAAAACATCTTGATCTCTTACTTTTTAGAGTTGAGAACAAAAATAGAGAATCAGCAAGTTTTCTGAATTTTGATCTTAAGGAAATTTCCATCAAAAATTCTATTTTTAACGAATACGTACTTTTGAGAAATGTTTAAGTTTTTTTGTCTAAAGTAAGTTGATTCCCGCAAATGCTCTGCATATTTATGGATATTTATTTAAAAATATAAAAATATAAAAAAAATTGAATATTGAAAAATTCTGACCTAAGCATTCATCCACTTATATTTATTTATAATTATTTAAAACAATCTGGTGCTTAAATCATCATATTTCTTGGTTAATTTTGCTAACTAGCAAAACCTTGGCTTGGGGGTATAATGAGAGACTCATCATGGCTTCTAAATACTCCTAATTAACTAGTTTCCCTAGTTAATTAGCTAGAAATATATCTAATTAAGGTTTAATTATGATATAAGGGATAAATTAATAAGGACCACAAAATAAGTTAAAAATACTAAATTAAATATAAATTAATATTATTAATAATTTAAATAATAATTTGACTCGAATTATAAATATTCAGCTACCCAATTAATGTTTAATCTAACTTAAGCACTAATTACACCTAAGCATGTAATAACTTTAGTAACTTAATTAATTAAAATAATAAAGCTAAATAGGTCAAAAATGTAAATTAAAGGTATTTATATAATACTTATCTAATTTATAATTATATATAAAAAGTTAGAAAAGAATTAAATTAAATTTAACATAAAATGCCTCAGTTTACATTTTGGTCCGTAGGAATCATTTCAACCGAGTCCTTTTGTGCATTTTTAGGTCCTTGAGTTCTCTTGCATGTAGGTCCCTGTGAGCACAACGTCTTCTTCCTCCTTGATTCTTCATCTTCTTTTGCATAGACGGCTCATGTACGTTGACGACAACACCACTAGATCACCTGCTATCCTACGTCGGACAGCTATCGCCGCTGCCGCCATTGCTCCACTCAACCCCTTCTTATCATCCGACGGTTCAGATGAACCTTAAATCTTAATTTAGGTAGGCGAATGAGCTCACCAGCATTGGAGACGATGCTGGTGGTTTAGTTGAACCTGGATGCATTTCCATCCAAGTATCGACCCCCGTCCCTCTCTCCCACACCATGGTCGGTTTGTAGGCTTCCTCCGCAACTCCGGCGTCTCCGTTCTCCTTCTCAAGCACTGCCGCCAAGGGAGCGTTGCCTCTCTCACCCCCTTTCCTCTCTTTCACCCTGCCAACAGCGATTGAGCGCGCCACAGCTTCGGAATCCCTCTGCTTCGATCAGCTGGAGATTCTTCTCTTACCAATTCTAGATTTCAATCTCATTTCTGCCCTACGAATGGCGGATTCCCTCACCTCCTTCGTCAGGTATGTAGAACTAACCCTTAGGAGTAGATCTAGGTAATTAGGTAGGATTAGGTTAGTTTAGCTCAACCATAGACTTCCTTCTCCAACTCTGGCGAGGTCAAGTTTGGCCTCGTTAGACTTCATTCCACCTTATCAACCACCTAAACACAATCCTTACCTCCTTATGATCATTTTACACTTCATTCTCGCTCAATTTAGCAGCTTATTCGATTAATTCACTCCACCTTTACCGGAGTTCTCCGCTATCCACGGCGGAGGCCTCCGAGCTTAGATCACCTCCATTTGGTGCCCTTCATCATCTTGTCATCACTTAAGGGCCCCGATCAACCTTATATTAGTTAAATAATCGCCTAAATCACAAACACCCAAATTTCCTTCAACCTTTGAGCTCATTGCCAATGGCGACCTTAGAGGAGTAATTTCTCCTAATTAATCATATCATCACCTTCGTCACATCTTAATGAAGTGTTCCCCTCATTCAATTTTGAGGGAGATCAGCTCTCGTGTTCTGTTGAACTCAAGAAGTGATTCTACTGAGTTCCTAATGAACTTAGTGTTAACTTCATCAATTGAAGTTCCTGTTGATCTCTTGAGGTTCCTTGTGACCTTAGGAGTTTGTCCAGCCATTCAAGATCTGTTTAGCAAAAGAATTGACCTCAGCACTTCATTTCTGAGTTCGCCGGAGCTCCAGTGACCCCATTTTTGGCTTCAGCCCTTGACTTGTCCTGAGAAGCTCCAGATTGCTTCTCTTTCACTTAGGGATTAGATTCTAGTAATTGTAGTGGTGTTTTATTGATTCTACACCTCCGTCGAATCTTTTCTTCTACAACTCCGATGGAGTTGGAGAGGTAATTCTGTTAGGGTTTAGACTTCTTATTTAGGTCCAGAAGCACATGTAGAACCTAAAGAATCCATTCATGGTCCTTAATTGGTCTGAGAACCTCTAAGAATTTCCACCGAACAACCCTGCTTTTCATCTCAGGCGACAATGCCTGAGGGTGTCTCTAGAGTTGTCAAAACTTGATTTTGAAGTGTGGATTCACTGCCTGTGGCTGAATTAAGTCAGAGTAGGGTTATAAATTGAATCTGCGAACCTTGATGTTAAAAGTCAAACTTGGAGCTGGTTGGGTCAAAATTGGGTTGAATCTAAGGAATTTAGGCTCTATTTTATGATTAAATGGGTTGATTGAGTCCCTGATATGATTTAGAATATATTTGAAGTGATTTAATTGAGTTTCATTGAAGATTAATTGAGAATTGGATTTTTGAGCAGTTTGGGTTCAAACTGGAACCCAACACTATTCTCAGTGTTTTTGGTGAGATTTAGACCTCAATTCCACCGAAATCAGTCACTATCGATCTTCTGAGGATGTTTAAACCTCTTTCGGAGGTTAATTTCTCTCTGTTGAGCAAATTCGAGCTCAAATCTGAGCTCTGGAGCTTTAGGTTGAAGCTTTTGAGCTTCTTGTTCTTCTTGAGCCTTTTCCAGACCTTCCTTCCTTCTCCATTTGATGCGGAACACCTCACTGAAGTCATCCAGGCCTTCAATTGAGGAAGACAGTCCCTCCTGCAGGTCATAAGACCTAAAGACCTTCTCTGTGGGCATATCCTCCATGATGGAACCGGCCACTTCAACTCTGAATAGATGGATCAGATTTGATCCAATCACCAAATTGGTGATGCAATCGAATAGAACACCTAAAGAGCTTTCCAACGAGCTCGTGCACGCTCAATTTGAGACACTGAATCGGGCAGAATCTTCATTTGAAGATCGGCCTAGAATGAGTAAACATAACACCACCTCGGGAACTAAGGGACGCACGATATGGTATATCATGAATTCGCGCTACGACCCTCTCGGTCGTCAGCGCAGGGCGCAAATAAATAAGTATGTGCATGGGTGCGTGTATGTGCACGTGCCTCTGCATGGGTGTGTGCGCCTGTAGGCGTGCGTGCATGGGCCCGAGTGTAGGTGTGGATGTGAGCAAGCTTGATATGGCCCAGTACTGTACATTCTGAAAAATAAGAAAATTCCACCAATTAAATAACTAAGCACGAGCCTAATAGGGTTTGGTCCAGCCCCAAGTGGGCGCTGTGTATACTCGAAAAGCCTGTGCTGCCCATTAAAAATCATAATTTTTATAATTGAGAGGGTTAATGGGGTTAAGTGATTGAAAATTCGACTAAGTGTGGAACATAAGGCACAATAAAAAGAACAAGAAGGAAAGGAGAGAAGAAAAGATAAAGGTTCAAGGAGAACTTATGAAGAGAAGAGTTTAACAAGAGAGGCTTTAGATAGAGGAGAACAAAAAGAGCTCGAGAGACAGAGAGAGAGAGAGAGAGAGAGAGAATAAGATGAGAGAAGGCAGAGAGATGAAGAAAATGAAAGAAGAGAAATGCAAAGAATCAGACGTCCACACTTATTATCAGAAGTCTAATTTCTCTTTTTAAGTCGTCTAATCTTCTTTTCAGACGTCTGATTTCAGAGCAGAAGTTACTTTTGTTATGTTTTTTAGCTTAAACCTGTTGTAAAGGCAATGATAGCTCTTGTAATACCACTTCTTTACCTTATATTCTTGTAAAAAGTTGTAATAAACATGTTTAGTTGGTTTTGAATGACAAATATTTCTTGTAAATTTGTTTCTTCTTAATGGAATATTGTGCTATATTCATGTGCTTAAAATATATTGTAAATATAATCTGATTGATTAAGTAGATAGTAATTATGCTTTAGGAATTAATGATGAATTAAGATTCAATTATGCCTCCCAGTGAACGACGTGGACTCGACCAGTTAAAAAAGAACTTAAATTCTATAATGTTAGGTTAACTTGACCTTATACTACAATTCACGACACTAATTCGAATTAACCTAAATTACTTTCTTATGTAATTAATTAAATCTAGTTAACTTAATTAACTGTGTTGAGAATTGACTCACCATTTTAATGAATTACAGTTACCTCCCTGGCAACATGTAACGACCCGATTCCTGAGTCCCTACGAGACACGAGAACCGGACCGACTCGACTAATCCCAAAACCTAGTCGTCCAACGAGGAAGTAACCAAAAGAGCAGCAAAATAAATCACATTCAGTATGAATATGACTAACAGTAAGGAAATACGGCAGTAAAGAAAGAAGCCACTACAGTACATACCACCACAACAGTAGAACAACATTCATAACATAATATGAAACTGCAGGCAAAGAAAAGTACAACGGTAACAAGAACTACTCACTACAGTGGAACCAAAAAGAGGTACAAGAGAACAGTGGTAACTCTACTGGACCCTACTCGGCCCAGCGTCCTCTGCAGCCGCTGACCCTGGCTGCTCAACACCTGGTCATGAAAGGTAACGAGTGTAACACATCAAAAAAACGCTGAGTAGAGTGGCAACTAAAACAAAAGAAACAGTAGAGTTTACAGTAACTGTTATGTTTTGTTACTTTCTTTAATTACGTTTTTCTATTGTCTCAAAATTTATCTATTTCTCAGATCCTTCACTTGATCTCGAATGTTCCTCGTGGGAACGATCTTGATTGCAGTCTTTTCCAAACAGTAGAAGTAGCACGTGGTGCTCTCCTGGCCAGGAGAGTCCCCCGTGGTGGTCCTACTCTCAGTCAACCACCCCAAGGTCACGGACAGGCGTAACGGTGACTACGGCACGCACGATAAACGCACAGGTAACTAACCCGCACTGGCACGCGATCAGTCGTTTCCGTTAACGGGTGCTCCCAAAGCACAGCACGGAACCAGTACAGGGCAGAGCCCTCTCAGTAACAGGGGTCCAACCCCTCCACAGTAACCAAACAAGGGCCTTGCCCCTCCACAGTCCGCGCACCCTCGCCTGACTACCCTAGTTTTCCCAGTGGGCCTAACAAGTCGGTGTAGGAGGCTAGCAGAACCCCGGGGCCCGTGGGGTAGCTAGTACCTCCCTACACTAGTAGCTCTCCTCGGTACTACGTACACGAGGGCCAGCAAGTCGGTACAAAGTGGCCAGTCCTAACCCCGGGTCCCTGGGGTGGCTGGCTCCGCTCTGCACTAAACAGGTACAGGTACTTCCCTTGGTACTACGTACCCAAGAGACAGCACACTACCACGTCTTTCTTTCTCAGTTCCATTCCTTTCTCTTTCCAGGAGTTCCACTTCTAATTCCCCATAGGATTCCAGTTCTTTTAACTCAGCACATTCAGGTTTCACCTTCCCAGTTTCACATTCATACATCCCATATTCCCAGACATGCTCATTTATTCATAGCAGGCAGCTGTTAAACCAATTTACAGGTAGCAATTATTTCCTTTCCACATTTTCCAAGACTACAGTATTCATATATTCCACTAGTTCTTCCCATCCTAGGATTCATGCCATACCCTAGGATCTATCATACAATCTAGTTTTCCAGCCCTAGGATTCATGCAACACCATAAGATCTACCATTCATTCTAGTTTCTCATTCCTAGGATTCATGCAATGTCCTAGGTTCTATTTATGGTTCCATAATTAACAGATTATACTAATAAACTTAAAAGCCACCCTACCTATTACAACAGGCGTACTAAGGGCGTGGTCGGGAATCCAGCGTGCCTCCGCAACCCCTAAGACTACAACGGAACGGGGTCCTATCACAAGGATCAAACACAAGGAATTTCTCAAAACAGTATACAGCTACTGTAGACGGGTAGAGGATGTAATTCCGAAAAGCACGCAACTCGAAACGCTGAAAATGGACTCCGAACGGGCCCTAAACGGGTCGAAAACGACGAAACAGTGCAAAATCAGACGTCTGGAACCTCTTCCAGACATCTTAAAAAGTGGATCAGAGGTTACCTTTGCTCTGCGTGGTTTCTCAGACGTCCAGAAGCCTGCAGGGGCGTCTGGCCTAGTTCCCAGACGTCCGATGGTTACCCCGGACGTCTGGAAGTCGTTCCCGTCGTCTGGCACTGCAGCCAGACGTCTGATTCGCGTTGGATGCGAATCTCAGAACCTACGTGTATCCATTTCCTCTCTCTCTTAGTATGGTCAGTCGAAGAAGAGGAAGAAGACGGAATAACTCACCTTTCAGACGTCTAGACAGTCCTCCAGACGTCCTCCCCGCCATCTGGTTGTTAGCCCAGACGTTTGATTCTGGAGAAAATTCCAGAATCAGGGCCCGACTCGCCCTCCGCTCGCGACGCTCGGCCGCGCCGCGTCCCGTCCGCCTGCTGCTCGAGCTACAGCAGTCCTCCCGCGTCGCTCCGCGCCCGCTGCGCCCCCCGCCGGCCGGCCCTAGTAGCCCCGGCGAGCTCGCCCTCATGGTCGAGCGCCTCTATCCAAGCGCAGCACCTCCTCCCACTCTCACCGCGGCTGTCGCTGCCGCCGCTCACTCGCGCTCGCTCTCGCGCACCGGCTAGAAGGAGAAGATGAAGGGAACGGAGATGACGGGAGTGAGGGAGAGGGCGTGGCCTTTTAAGGCCGCGCGAGAAGGAGAGAGAGAGCGGACAGGGCGTAGCCTGCGGCCGCAGGAGAGAGGGAAAAAGAGAGAGAGAGGGCGTTCGCAGGTCTGCGCGCCTGCTCAGGCGCGCAGACGAAACACGCGTGCCGAAAATAACCGATTTCCAGACGTCTGGAAGGGGTTCCAGACATCTGGTCCGACATCTGGGCCACCTCCCAGACGTCTTAAAAGACGTCTGAAGCCGCGTGTTCGTAACACAACAGAACTTAGAGATTTCCATGAGGCACACATTTATTTATTTTCTGTTCTAACAAAAATCAGAGTGGTCAGTCGAACTAAGTGAAGGGTAAGATAGATAAAGAAGTGACAAATCAAGTACAAACTCAAGTGTATTGGTAGATAAAAGTAAAAATAAAAAAAATAAAAATACCCTTAAAATATGAAAAAATCATAAAAATTTTAAATTTTATAAAGCATAAAAATAAAAATATATAAATACAAAAATTAAAAATACATAAAACCATAAAAAAATAATAATAGAGGGTTATAATTTTTCTTAAGAAGAAAAAGAAGACATCAAAAACATATATATATACTTATTTATACTAGTAATTAAAGAGCTTAATTTTTCTTTTAGGTTAGAAACAAAAAATATATCTATTTGTAAATAAGAGCATTGAATCCATACTTGGAATTTTACTTAAATACCCTTTTCAAGATACGTATTTATTTGCGAAATTTTGAACAAGATTTCTTTTAGGTTAGAGTCTGAAACCTGAGGATATGTTTTTCCACTCTTAACTCTAAAACAAAGTAGCTAAGATGTATTAAGTTTTATGAGACTTAAATTTTGGAATTAAATTGTAACTTTCTTAGTCAATTAGACTAAGTTAAATCCTTTTGCTTTTTGAACATTTGTTTTTACCACCAAGTTGAGTGAAAAGCCTAGATACCTAAAGTTAATTAAGTAAAGAGTTGGTAGAATTCTTACTCATAAGGTCTATTAAGCTATAGCTAGCTTAATCAACCAGGGACATTCGACTAGACTTGGCGAGTTGGATCTTGACAGATCCTACAAGAGGATACTATTGGTTTAAGGGATCTGAGAGTGAATAGCTTTGCTATCCAAGCTCTGGTTTGAGAGCTAAGTAACCTAAGCCTTCAAAATTCACACACATTACAGTTGTCTTATTGGCATCGGAGACCGCAAAAACATAGAGGTTAAGAGATCGATTTTAAATCCTCTTTAGTCCAAGGATTTCCATGGGTAGCTCTTGAAAGGGTGAAGGATGTGCCACTCACCTATAAAAAGAAAAGAGAAGAAAAAAAGTAAGAAAAATGGAGAGGGGAAAAATAAAAAGAAGAAAAAATAAATAAATAATACACCTTGCAGTTAAGCATCTTGGTACAAATGTGTGCTTATGCAATTTTATCTACCAAATAAAGCATTTTGGTACAAATGGATGCTACCCTCTCCTCTATCAAATAAAAAAACACCTCGCTACATATGGGTGTTTTATCCTATAGAAAAAGAGGAAAAAAGAAAGATAAGAAAAGAAAAAAATATAAGAATAAAGAGAAGAAAGATGAAAAAAAAAGTAGAGGAGAGATGAGACGAGAGGAAGATGGAGAAGGAGGAAGAATACAGAAGAAAGAAAGAAAGAAAAAGGGAAAGGGAAAAAAAAGATAAAAATAAGAGAAGAAGAAAGGATGAAAAAAGAAAAAGAAATAAAAAGAAAGAAAAAAAGATGAAAGTAGGCAAAAAAAAAGGAGAAAGATAGAAAGAAAGAGAGAGAGAAATTAAAAAAAAAGAAAAGAAAAGAAAAGGGAACAAGAAAGTAAAAAGATAAAATAGAAGAGAAAAGAGAGAAAGAAGAAAGAAAAAAAAGAGGAATGTAAATATAAAATAGTAAAAGAAATGATAATGTAAGAAGAATGGAAGTAAGACAGAAAGGGTAGATGAAATTGAGAAAGAGAGAAGAGAAACGAAGAAAATGAGGAAAAAGATAATGAAAAAAAAGAAATAAAAAAAAAGAAAAAAAGAATTATATAAGAGAGAGAAAAAAAGGAAGAAAAAAAAGAATTATAATAAAAAAAAAGTTGGAAGAAAGAAAGGAAAGAGAGAAAGAGAAAAAAAGATAAAGAAAAGAGAAAGTGAAGAAATAAGAGTGAGTAAAATGAGTGAATATGAAAAGAAAGTGGAAAAACAAAACCCGCCTCAAGTCGAAGAGGATGGGCTTGTAGGTTCTGTAAATTCTGAAGAGTTGCCGTCAACAGATTAATTTGACGGCTCTACTCAAGCATTTGTAAATTCTGATTCAGGAGCGCTTCATGGATATCAAAAGGCAGCATCTCCCCCTAACCAGAAGAAGAAGGGATCTCGGGATTTGGATTCTGTGTTTGGTCTATAGGATCAAATGCAAAAAAAGCAGATGTAGCAGACGAGAAAATAGTTGGTTGCTTAGATGCAACAGGTCTAGGTAGACTTATCAAAGGAGATATGAGAGAAAGTTTCAGAGATTGCCTCCCGTGCATAAACCAAAAAAAATGTGCAAAGGCACACTCACCCCACTGCGGTAAAACTATAGCAAGCAGTACCCGAAAATAGCACAAAAAGCAGGTTTTTTTCTCTTCAAAGGAAAAGAAAAATCCTAGAATATGCAAAAAATAGATTTAACGCAAACAAATACAGTAACAATCCAAAATATACGTCCTAAAACGTGTCTACGCGGGTGCATATCCATAAAGTTCAAAGGTCTACAGTCTAGGATCGAGACTGCTCACTACTGGCTCCCCGGGGCTCTAGTAGTGAAATAGACTTGTTGATCTTCGACCAAAGTCCTAAGAGGTGCAAAGAGGAAAGGTAGAAATATAAGACTCGTGTGACTCTAGTGATCGCACCGTGAATGCGATAGCATGCAACAGACGTGATCGATAAAAACCTGCATGTAATCTGCAAACAGATTATATGTCAGGAGTTTTAAAAGTCCTCTTTTAGTTAATTTTTTTCACAGAAATGATAGAAAGTAGTAATGTGACCGCTTTTTAATCTTTTCAATCAATTATATTGTCTTGCTTATTACTCCAATGACAGGGATCTACACAAGTTTTTGCGTGTGTTTTCCCGCTGATGCAAGATAACAGAGTAGAAAATCCCAAGGCAGATCGCAAAAGTACTAGCAGGTATGTGCACTCCTAGGAGTGTATGCCTAAATCATGCTACTGCTAGTAAGGAGATATGTGTATTTTTGTATTTTTTTAATTTTTCTAACTAAATGCAACAATACAAACTATACTAAAGACTAAGAAAGAAATACCCACAATGGGGATGTATAATGGGAATACGAAAACAGGACAAGAAAAACCCACCTCCTTTCCCGAGAATACCCCCTAAGATATCCCTGAAAAGAAGACAAAAACAAAACAAAACAAAGATAATTAGTAAAAAGAATTATTTACAAGCTACAAATAATGGCGAATATAAATTAAAATGGTTCGTCAATTCTCAACACAGTTAATTAAGTTAATTGGACTTCATTAATTACACCAGAATGTAACTTAGGTTAACTTGATTTTATGTCGGAAATGTAGTATAGGGTCAAGTTAACCTAACATTTTAGAGCTAAAGTTCTTTTTTAACTAATTGAGTCTAGGTCATTCACTAGAAGGTATAATAGTAAGCTTAATTTACTGTTAATCCCTAAACATTAATTACTATCTACATAATCAATCAGATTAATAATTACAATACTTTAAGCATGTGAATCTTGCACAAAAGATAGATCAAGTAAAAGCATGCAAAATTCCATTAAAGAAGTGTTTACAAGAAATATTTATCATTAGAAACAAAATAAAAGCACTGTTTATTACAAAATATAAGGCACAAAATGTTTACAAAGAATATCAATGCCTTTACAACATTTAAAACTCAAGAATATGTAATATGGTAGCTTCAGCCCTGAAATCAGATGTCTGAAAAGAGAGTTAGACGACTTAAAAGATAAAATTAGACTTCTAATTAAAAGTAAGGACGTCTGATTTTCTTCTCTTCTCTATTCATTTATTTTCTTCTTAAGCTCTCTAATTCTTTCTCTTCTCTTTATCTTTTCTACGAACTCAGCTCTCTCACTTTGTTAACTCATTTTATTTCCTCTTCTTAATTTCTTTAACTTTTCCTCTCTTTCTTCTCTTCTTTTGTTCTTCTTTAACTCTCCTTAAGCCTTCTTTGTTTTCCGTTATCTTTTTCTCCTTAGCTCTTTTCTTTGTTCTCTTCCTTAAGTCTTTATCTTCTTTACTGTGCCTTATGTCCACACTTAGCCAAATTTTCACCAACTTAACCCATTTACTCTCTTCAATTATAAAAATTAAGTTTTTAATGGGCAACCTAAGCTCGTTCAGGGATACACAATGCCCAATGGGGGGAGTAGACCCTACTTGAGCTCAGGCCTAGTTTATTTAAGGTGGATTTCGTTTATTTTCATCAATGCACAGTACCAAGCCCACTCCAGGCCCACATGCATCCATGCCCACACACAGGCCCATGCACGCACGCCCACAGGCAAACACACCCATGCACAGGCACGTGTGTACGCATGCGCCCGCACACATACTCATTTCTCTTTGCACCCTATGTTGACAACAGAGAGGGTCGTAGCGCAAATTCATAAAATACCAAGTTGTGTGGCCAAGAGTTCCCGATGTGGGACTAAGATCACTCGTTCCAGGCCAATCTTCAAACGAAGATTCTGGCTAACTCAGTGGCTCAAATCGATCATGTAAGAGATCGTTGGAAAGCTTTTCAGGTGTTCTATTCGATTGCATCACCAATTTAGTGATTGGATCAAATCTGATCCATCTATTTCAAAGATGAAGTGGCCTATTCCATCATGGAGGATATGCCTGTAGAGAAGGTCTTCAGGTCTTATGTCCTACAGGAGGGACTTTCTTCCTCAACTGAAGGCCTGAATGACTTCAGTGAGGTGTTCCACATCAAGTGGAGAAGGAAGGAAGGCCTGGAAAAGGCTCGGGGAGAAGAAGAAGCTCAAAGGCTCGTTCCCAGGGTTCAGAGCTCGTATTTGAGCTCTAAATTAGCTGACAGAGAGCTAACAACCTCTGAAACTGATTTGAGTTGAATCAAAAGGCCAATAACAATTGATCTGGGTGAATTTGAGGTTCAAATCTCAACAAAATTGCTAAAGAAGAGTGTTGGGTTCAAAATGAACCCATACCGCTCAAGAGATGAAAACTATATGAATCCTCGATAAAGCAAGATCGAACCACCTTGATCAATTTCCAAATCATTCTAAGAACTAAATTAACCAATTAATTCCATGTTTTGATCAATTAATCCTCAATTAAGACTCAGGTTTGATTGAATAAGCTCAGACTTTAACTTTCAGACTTAAAGGCTTCCTAAAATAACCCGGTGCCTGTTTAGGGTGTTTAAGACGTCAGGACTAACCGTCAGACGTCTATCCGGACATTTGGATGAAGGGCTAGACGTCTGAAAGTGGGAAAATATCGTACATTCTTTTCGCTCTGCACATGCGCGGCGTGCAGAGCTTCTCTCTCTCCTCTACACCCCTCACCCCTGAACCCTAACCCCCTTCCTATTTAAAACCCTCCCCACTAGCCACCACCTCCACACCCTCCTCCAACCAGCCATCACCCTCCTCCCAGCCTTCTGTGCGGTGAGTGGAGAGGAAGAAGAGAGAGAGAGAGAGAGGCGGGATGCGGAGGAGGAGGAGAGCGCAGTGAGAGTGTGGGAGGGTTGAGGCCAAAGGAGCTCAACGGAGCTCGTACGAGAGCTCGGAGGAGCTCGGGAAAGCAACGGTGGGCACGCGCGTGAGGAGGGGCTCAAGGAGGCTACAACCGACCCTCTGCAGCTGCTGCGGCGTGCTGCGGGCGACACTACGAGCGGAGTGACATCGCGGAGGAAGTTCTGGTACTGGAAATTTTCCAATATCAGACGTCTGGAGGGTCGACCAGACGTCTAGGGAGGCATCAAGACATCCAAAGCTGAAGCTAGACGTCTGAAAGCATATTATCGAGTGGTGGTATGTGTTTCCTATGCTACTTTCCGCCATGAAGATCGTAGTGAAGGAATGTTGAGCTAAAATTGGTTCTTCGTTTTTCGTACGTAGGTGCAGGGCGTTGGAAAGGCGTGCAGTGTGCCTTTTCAGGCACTTTTGGACGTCTGACAGCATCACCAGACATCCGACAGCACTTTCAGACGACCGGAGGCATAGTCCGTCATATGGAACTTCCTTCAAACGGTTGCAGAGGGATCCAGACGTCTGAGGAACCCACAGGAGACATAAGGTAAGATCTAACGTCTTTTAAGACGTCTGGGACTAGGGACAATATGGGTGTTTTTGGCCCATTCGGAGCCCAAATGGAATCAGATTTCCGCAAACGAAGTACCGATGTTCTCCGCCTGAGTTTCTCTACATGTTAGTGTAGAGTATCCATTGTTTTGACCTGTCTGATGCGAATTAGTCACTGGTAAAGGCTACCAACCGATGGCGTGTTCGGGGCTCGCGAAGACGATGAGATCTACGGTGCAGGCCCCCATTCCTCCCGTGATACCCGGTAGAGTGGTTTACAGTATTATTCTAATTAAATAAATGAACTGCATTCTTAGAACAACTTGAATGAACCCTAGGATGAGAATAAACCCTAGGGCAGAAACGAATGAGCATGGTTAAGCTACATTGTCTACTTGAGATGCCTATAAAACTGTAAATGCTAGTAAATGTACTGGTTATTTAATATGCTGCCTTGTTAGTTAGAAAATCATGAGCTGCCTGTTTAAGAATGGAAACGGAAATGTAAATAGAGAGATATGAAAGTTTGGAATACGAAACGAAAGGATGCCAGCATGAACTCTACTGGGAATTAGGAGGAAAACTCCTGTAGACGGGAAGTGAGTTGGCCTTTGTGTACATGGTACCAGGGAGAGCAACCATCCCTTTTCGTGTAGAGGGGGAGCCAGCTAACCCTTGGGTTGAGACCCAGGGTAGGACTGGTTAATCTACACCAACTCCTATTGGCCCTCGCGTACGTGGTACTGAGGTGAGGTACTAGTGTATGGAAGGAGCTAGCCACCCCACAGGGCCCAGGGATAGGACTAGCCAACCTACTCCGACTTTTAGGCCCTCTGGACAAACCGGGGTAGTCGGACAAGGGTACGCGTACTGTGGAGGGGCGAGACCCCTATTCTAAGAGGGCAAGGCCCTATACTACTCCGTGTTGTACTTTAGGCGTACCCGCTAGCGGAAATGACTGACCGCGTGCCAGTGCGAGGTAGCTACCCATGCGCTTATCACGCGTGCCATAGTCACCGCTACGTCGCGACAGTGACCTCAAGGTGGCTGACTGGGTGTAAGACTACTGTGGGGGACTCTCCCAGCCAGGAGAGCACCACGTGTATCTTCTACTCCATAGAAAAGACTGCAATCAATATCATTCCCACGAGGAACAAGAAAGATCAAGAAATACTTGGATCCCTTGATAATTAAATGAACCAGAAATACATAGATGAGATAAATAGAAATGAGAATAAAAACCTGGTTTCTTGTTCTACTTTACTTGCATAAATAATGTAAACACCACTCTACTTAGTATTCGCTGACTCTGTCTTTTCGTAACTCTGTTCAGGACTAGGAGTTAAGCAGCCCGAGTTTCCAGCTGCAGAGGGTGCTGGGCCCAGCCGAGCCCAACCGTAGTTGTTTCTTTCCAGCTCTTTAGTTTTCTGCTGTTGTAGTGAGCACTAGATATCTATTTTACTGCTCCTATTACTTTCTGTCTTCTTTTTCGCTGTTGTTGTTGTGATGGCAGGTATTACTTTGTTGAGACTTTTAGCTTTGTTCTTCCTTTACGTCTTGTTTTTCCTTTTGCTTAGTTATATTACATGTGTGAATGTGGTTTATTTCCTGCTTTTGGTTATTTCTCGTTGGACGACTAGGTCTTGGGATTGGTCGAGGCAAGCCGGTCTCGGGTCTTGTAGGAATCTGGAAACCGGGTTGTAACACTTCCAGATCAAATTGAGACCCTAAATCGCCCTAATTCATCCTCAGGAGTTCGTTGATTACCTCAAAACTAAGTTTTGATGACTTTTTATGGCTTCGCAAACTTCTCCTCCTGAGTGTTTGATAGAAGATTCCAAAGGTTCTAAGACTGACCTGAAAATCTAGTTAAGTTCTAAAGGTTCTTCTGATTCTCATGGACTTAATGTCAAGGTCTAAACCCTAACAACTCGCTTCTCCAACTCCATCGGAGTTGGAGAAGATGGAGTTCAGTGAGGAACTCTAGACATTAAAACACAAATCTAACTCCAGAAAATTAATCCCTAAGTCTAAAATAATCTATCTGGAGCTTCTCAAGACAAGTTAAGGGCTAAAGCCTATTTATGACTTGTCGGAGCTCACCAGAGCTCCGGTGAACTCAAAAATGATGTGTTGAAGTCAATTCTTATGTGAAACAGACCATGAATGATCTGGGAAAACTCCTGAGGTCACAAGGAACCTCAAGAGATCAATAAGAACTTCAATTGATGAAGTAAAAATTGAGTTCATCGAGAACTCAGTAGAATCACTTCTTAAGTTCGACAGAACTCAAGAACTGATTGCCTTCAAAATTGAATGAGGGGAACACTTCATTAAGACGTGGCGAAGGTGATGATATGATTAATTAGGTGGAATTACTCCTCTGAGCTCGCCATTGATAATGAGCTCAGAGGTTGAAGGAAATTTGGGCGTTTGTAATTTAGGCGAATATTTAATTAATTATAAGGTCGATTGGGGCCCTTAGATGATGTATAGGTGGCGGAGGGCCCCTATGACATATAGGTGGTGATTATTTTAAGCATGTTTACATTTAAATTTATAACTCGAATTAGAAACGAAATCCAAGGTTGTCTCTAGGAGCAAACTTAATACGTGAATACCACTATCTAATTATCTGCACATGATCTTGATGAATTTGCATACAAGGATTGGCAAATAAACTTAAATCTTTCACCTGATTTTATGAATAAAGATTTGATATGCAACGAGTATTTAAAGCTAAATTAATCAAGTGTCAAGGAGATTAAATACCAAATAGTTATCACCATAATATTTGCGCAATATATAGCAATAAAAATCACTTCAGAGACAATTCGTAAATCAATTTAAAGATGATTACAACTTAGTCCTTTGTTGTTGCAATTTAGTCCCTGAAAGTTTGAATTTTGGTCCTTACAAACCTACATTTAGGTCCTTGCAAGCTTTTTTTCTCACAGATGGGTCCCTACCTTCTTCCTCTTCTTCCTCTTCCTGCCATGGATGCACTTGCAAGGTCAACTCGATGGAGGTCAGTTGCCGGCCGGAGGTGCAAGGAAGCTTCAGGGGAAGGCCGCAGCATGTCTCGTGAGGTTCTATGGAGCTTCATGCGAGGATGGCGAGCTTGAGGTGGCCGAAGGAGGTGTGGCGTGGAGTGGGAGGCATCGATAGCGGTGGGTGGTGGTGGTCGACGAAGCTCCTTGTGGCATGAAAATCTTCGACGACAATGACAATGGGTTTTGCATGCCCTTGAGAAGCTTCCCACGAAGCTTGGATGGTCGCAAACAGTCGGAAGTGGCGTTGTGACGAACGCGGAGGAGCTTCGGCGTGGGTTGATCGGCCGCGAAGAAGAGGCGTCAAAACTCGAATCCAAGGAGTTGGGAAGCTCCGCTGCGATGTACTGAAGGTGGTCGTGGTCTTGACTTGGTGTGAGGATGGCCAGAGGTAGTAGGCAAATGTGAGGAAGACGTCGGCAATGACGTGCATCCAATGGGTGATTGGAGGCATTGAACCCCTCAATAAGTTGAGGGGTTTTGCCCCTTGTGGCGTGACGGAGGTCGTGGGGTGGATGGCGGTCGGCCAGGGTGGATGGAGTTGTGAGGCGTGCTCGCCGGAATTAGCATCGACGCGTGGCCAGAGGGTGGCCGTGTGTGGGGAAGGAGATGGAGGGGGAGGGGTTGCTTGGGTTGAAACCTAACTCTAAGGGGTCTATTCCAATCTAGAAGGAGAGAAGAGTTACCTAGGAGAAGGAGAGGAGGACGAGGAAGAGGCTGGCGTGGCAGCCAAACTTGGAGAAGAAGAAGAGGACGTCGAGAAGATTGGAGCGAGGAAGAAAGTAGGAGAACCACTTTCGTTGTTGGGGAAAACGACGACAATGAGAGAAAGAGGAGCCCTCAACCAATTTCAACGAATGAGCGACGGAAGACGGATATTGAGAAGCTCCAAGGTTGACGTTAATGGTGGCGCATGTGGAGGAAGGAGGGGAATTATGCTCGCCAAAACTCGACAACACGAACCGGCGTGAGGCAGGGGAAGTTTACAGCTTGTTGGCTCACGAGGAGAGGGCTGGAGGTTGCGGGAACGGCTCGCCGAAGTTGCGTGGCTGGCGGGGTCGGAGGGGAAGGTGGAGAAGGTGCTGGCGGGGGTATAAATGCAAACAAATTGAAAGTTGTGGGGGCATTTGTAAGGAAATTAGGAATTAAGAACCAAAATGCAAAGTTGATCAAGATGAAGTACAAATGAACCTAAATTTTTATGGTAGCCTAATTTTGACATAAGGAAGTTGATGGTGACTTCAATTTTGGGTTTTAATGTTGTTTGCATGGTCAATTTACATTTATATCCAAAATATACTAAATACCCATCTATGATTTTGTTTTAGGTCAAAATGAGTTCCGATTGTCAAATTAACTGTGCCAAATCTTATAAAATATTTTTAATTAATTTTTAAAGGGTTTAGATCACATTTATTCTCATTGAAACTATTTTAATTAAGGTAGGTAGGAAATTTGTCAATTTGATTAAGGATTAACATTTAGATTGAACGTACAACTTTTAATTATTCAACACCAATGTATTTTTAGGAAAATTAATCTCAATTGACCTTTGATTAGCCATAAGTTCACCCTCCAGCTATTCTACATTTATGATTGTCAGTGAAAATTGCATAATTAACCCAAATTTTTATAAATTTCTCTTTCTTCTACCTTGATTGAGTTGTACCCTTTAATGTGTTAATTTTGTGAATTTAACCTTAGAATCTAGACAAATTGAGTTAGTTATAGAGGATGATAGCAATGCCATCAAGTTTAGATCGACAGTTATGGTAGATGCAAAGGAGTTAACTAAAAAATAAAGGAATGAACCAAATACATGTTCAGAGTAAAGTAAAATAAATAATACAATCATTAGTATTTAGTCTTTGGACAATAAACATTAATATTGTAAAGGTAGTCATAGGAATGATAAATAACTATTGAAAAATAATCATGTGAGTAATCATGTCATCTTTAGATTAACTTAACTACCCACATGAAACCTGATAATTCAATAGATAATTTATCGTTAAATGTGTACATATGTATTTAATCATGAGGCAGTTCACCTTTAGGTTAAGCGTCCCATACAGGAATAGAACATACATAGTCACTTTAATGTTTTAAATAAAATGGTACAAGAAGCAACCTACTTTGGTAAGAATTACTAGATGCGACAAGGTACTTAATACATTAAAACCAATTACTAATGTCCGTACCAAAATCATCATGATCAATGTATCTCAAAGAACATGCCAGTACCGGTACCCAAGATAGGTACTAATACCAACGGCAATAACCAAGTATCGGTACTGATCCTTCTGTACCGGTACCAAAATGATATGTACCGGTACTGATTTTATGTACCAGTACTGCATCAATACTGCACCAATCGTGGAACCATGTCTAGTAGCATACATGTACCGGCACTGATGATAAGTACTGGTACCCCATCGATACTGGACCGATCTTAAGACGTGACCAGTATCCTACATGTACCGGTACTCTATCGATACTAGCAGTACTCCTGTAGTATGTCCAGTATCCTACATGTTTCGGTACTCATGATCAGTACCAGCACTACCTCGATACTGGAACAATCTTGAGCCCGACCAGTATCCCTCATGTATCGGTACTCGTGATGAGTACCGATACTCATTCAATACTGGCAGCACTCCTGAGCGTGACCAATATTCCACATGTACTGATACCATACCAGAAGCGCTCAGTTGGTACCTATACCTTACCAATACTAGTACTTATCATAAGTACCGGTACCGAACCGATTACAGCCTGATTCCTGGACAGGGATTTGAAATCAAGATTTGGGGAAAAACCCCCAAATCACGATTCCGATCGTAAAAACTTGATTCTATGATCATATATGGGATAAAATAAATATGAAAACACAAAAAATAAACATTAGTTGACATTGATTCATTAAAATGGGATTGAATCAATCCAAAAATTAATCGAAGAACAATCCCCCAAAATCGAACAAAAAATTATTTTTCTCAAAATCCGAAACATTTAGGCAATGGTATAACGAATAGAAAGGATTTTCTTACCACTTGATGGAATTAAAATCGAATAAAAATCTAAACCAAATGATTTTCTGTAATTCCAAAAAAAATCTATTCCACATACCATCAACAAAAACGAAAACGAAAAAGAAAACAATGGAGGGATGCCTGAATCCATCGTAACGGAAGTGTTGAGGAGATTACGGAGATCTTCTGGAGTCGTGGACTTACTTCTCCAACAAGAAGCTGTAGCAATACTACTTCCAAAGAGTTTAGAGAGCGAAAGTAAAAAACCTTAATGAGAGCATACCCCTTAAGTTCTAATATAAGTTATATTTATAACTTTTCTACAAATGAATATAGAAAATTGAATATTCATTTTACCTTCACCCTCCATCAATCTTAACTACTTAAAATAAAATGTCAATTCCACATATCACGAAATTATATTTACCCTTAAGATTTTAATATATTAAATCTTATATTCTAATAAGATATGAATGATAAATTTATATAATTAGATTATTTTAATAGCCTTATATATATATATATATATATATATATATATATTATGATTCTTTCAGCGGGCCCATCCTGACCGTGGTCGTGTCGATCTTGCAATGAATGTGGTGGTGTTTATCGTGTTGGTGATCGTGCGTATGTGGCCACATGGTAATAGCACTAATAAAGGACAATGGTGATTGTGCTGATTGAGGTGTGATACGGTGGTTGCGGACGAGTGCATTAACCGGTACTTTTCGACGGGTTAAGTCTGATATACGGAAGTTAATCTTTATTTATTTTATGGGTTAACATTATCTTTTAAAGTTTGTGTTTTTGTAGATAAAACATAAATTTTGCTAAACTTGAGTTAATATTAGTGTTAATCATTTGTTTTTAACATTTTTCCTTCTTAATACCATAGGTTAATGCTTGTTTCAAGAAAACAAAATAAGTGTTAACTTTTTCTATAAAATTAATTAAAAAGCAAAAGAAAATGTTAACACCCCTTGCATTTCGTAAACTCAAACTTTATAACAAGCCCTTCATCTTTCATTTCAAAAGCACAAGAGAAGAGGAAGAATGTAATTTTCGTAATTCTTAACCGGGACCTTGTTAAGTCTTTTTTCGTGCAAACAATGCATCAGATGATGGCCTCTAGATCAGGCATATCTTGCTTCTCCTCCATAGCACATGTTTGCTATTTACGAAATCGATACGGCATGTATGTCTATTTGTGGTGAATTCCACCGTATACAAATCAGAAATCACTATTTAATCAGTGATCTCGCGGTACTTTCGAGTTAGGTGAAGAAAATGTAAGTAGCAAAATCATGCCAAAATACGAAAAATAAGATAGGTACTGCCTTAGAAATAAAAAATTATTGCATGTTTTTCTCCAGACCACAGTACTCAAATTAATATGTCCAGTCTCTACAAGATTGCTCGCCATTAATTAATCCATTCAATCTGATAATTGAGTTTTACTTGGCATGCACGTACTTGATGAAGATATGCATGAAATGCACTGTGTTCAACTAATTAGGCGCTTACTCATTGCTGCAATTGTGGCTTAATTAGTGGATATCTTAGTTTCTTGTGCACGTGCAGCCATCACACTCTTGCTTCAGTTTCTGCAAAACAACCATAAACAACAGTAATCAAGAAGATCCATGCTCTCGGTTGAAGGTAAGCATATTATATATTTAGAGTAGTAAACGTAAAGATCCTAGAACTATGACCTAAATTTCTTTGTGATTTCTAAGCTCTAGAATACGACCAATATGGTCTCCAACGTTTCTGAACAAATATCGTTGACGCTCATTGACTCTCTTCCCCAGTAGAAGAGGAAACTGGAATTTACGGTCCCCGCTCTACCAATATGCCTCTTCCTAATCATTTGTTTCTCTCCAGAGCCGAAACTACTAATGAGATAAGGTGCAAATGATTACTGGAGAGACGTTGTAGAAGTAGCACTTCCCGATGATTGCAAAATGTCAACGAAAGAACGACACTGATTCTCTTTATGAGTTCAACAAGATTTAAGGACAAAATTTTGTTTGAGCAAAGGGAACGGTAGAAAAGTTTTGGAAGAGGTGGCAAATAAGTCACACACCTCTTCTGCTACCGTTATATAGGCAGTAGCAGCCAAAAGGGGTAGAGCCGCATAACCACCTCCTCTCATATAGGACATCCATTTGTGAAAAATTACAAAAGGATACCGCTGGAATTTATAAAGATAAAAGACATTCATCTATACTTATTTACAGTGTTGCCATTTTACTGCAAACATTCCCTCACAAACGAAGCTTGCTTTGAAAGGTGAAGCTTTTCACGAAGATACCAAAATCTAATAGAGGCTAGTGGCTTTGTTAGGATGTCAGCAACTTGATGATTTATGGGAATATATCGAACAATTAGTTCTTTGCTTGCAACCTTATCTCACACAACGTGATAATCAACTTCCACAATCTTTATGTAGGCATGAAAAGGTAGAGTCGTAGTCATGTAAGTAGTTCCGATGTTGTAATATAGAAGAATTGGTGGATGAGATAATTTGATACCCAATTCACCTAACAGAGACAAGAACCAAGTTACTTCAATTGAAGTATTAGAAATGTGCCCTATACTTGACTTTTGTGTATGTGCGAGCCTTGTTTGGTTGCTTTTTACTAGATCACGAAATGGGAACCCTACCAAGGTAAACTATGAAACTAGTGGTGGACTTTCGATCATCTAGCATGATGCCCAATTTGCATATGAACAAGTAGTAAGAGAGATAGAGGAGCTTGGAGGCAAACGAAGACTATAATAAATGGTTCCCTTTAGATATCACAGAACTCGTTTGAGTGCATCCCAATGTTCATTTTTTTGTTGTGCTATAAATCGACTAAGACGATGAATGGTGAATGTGATGTTCGACCTGGTGAATTGTAGGTACTGTAGGCTACCAAGTAACTACCAATTAGGCATAGGATTAGTAAGTCAAATTCCTGAATTTTTGCAAAGAACCATAATTGAATTTACTACCATTGGAGTGTTCACAGGCTTTAAATCATTTAAGTCAAGTTTGATAAGCAAAATGGCAATATATCCTTGTTGCAAGAGCTTTAGGCTAGACTGTAGTTTAGTAATCTCCACGCCAAGGAAGTAATTAGGAAAGCCCACATTCCTCACTAGGAATGCATCTTTTAGCTTATGTAGAATTTGGTTTATGAGAGTGGAGGATGACCTAATAAGTAATATATCATCTACATATGCTAGAAATATGCTACATGTGTTGGAGAAGGTTGGATGAAGAGGAAGTTGCGGTCTTAGAGCCATAAAAGCCAATGGATTGGAAGAATTGAGGGAGTCTTAAGGAACCAAGCTCGTGGGGCCTGCTTCATGCCATATAGTGAGCAATGTAACTTACACACATGAGAGGGAAAGTCTTAGTGGATGAAACCCTGAGATTGTACCAAATAAATGTCTCCTTCAAGATTGTCATGACGGAATGCATTTTGGACATCAAGCTAAGTGATAGACCATTGATTGGTAATTGCAAGAGCTAGAAGCATTCTAATTGTAGTTGATTTTATGACCAAACTGAACGTGTCAAAGTAGTCAAGTCCATCTAATTGATGGAAGCCTTTAGTAACGAGTCTCGCTTTGTATCTATCAATGGAACCATCAAGTTTCCGTTTGATGCAACATACCTATTTTAAGCCAATTATATTTATACTGGGATTGCTTGGTACAAGTGTCAATATCTTATTTTTAAGGAGTGCTTCAAATTCTTCCGACATAGCAACCATCCAACAAGGATTTTTAGCAGCTTGTGTAAAAGATTTTGGTTCTGTTTCATCATAAAGCTTGTTGAATGCAGATGGCAGAGGATGTTTTGTGGCTAAATATGCCTTTGATGGGAACACCATCATAAGACATAACTAGCTCATTTTTTATCCAATTAAGTCAGTAAATGCTCCTACATAACTGCTAGAGAGCCATAAATCACTACAAATCCATTCTGAGAGAAAGACAAGAAAACAGGATTAAAACTGCAGTTTTACCATCATAACATGAACACAGTATACCCACAGGTTTTCTCAGGGGTTGAATGAGGTTCAAATGGTCTTAAAAGAACAAGTGGGTTAGAACAAGCAGAAAAGGGTTTGCACATGTTTTGAGAATTAAAAGACTTCTGGTACCCTAAAAATAGACCCGCTTAATTAACTGAGATTCTGGTCAAGACAAAATTTACCTAAATCCTCTAAAATTCATATAAAAATATTCTCTTGGATTTGAGACCATCAAATTGACCATCAGAACCCATTTTGACCTAGAACTAAGTCTTAAACAGACATTTGCCCTAATTTAGATTTTTACATAAATTACCCAGTCAAACATAGTCAAAACCAAAATCCAACTTCACCATTGGATTCCTTAGGTCCAAATTAGGTTTGTACCAAAATTTGGCTCCAAGATGAGTTTGTCTTAACCTAGTTTGCAACTTGGTCCTGTCTAATTACATTTCTGCCCTTAACTTTCAAAATATTTTCAAATAGACCCCTAACTTAGTCGTCGTTCTTACAAAAAGGTCCCTGTCGCCATTAAACTTATTCCTACTTGCTCCGGTGACCTTAATTTGGAAAGAACTCCTTGATTTCGTAACGAATCCCTTTTAAATTTGAAAGGGAAGTTCGTCAAGAAATTCTCTTCCTTTTCAACCCAATCCCATGCCCTAAAACTTACCCAATCTCTCATGTGAACACATGGGAGATTTGGGTATCAAGGAATTTCCCAACTCCGGCAAGCCTTCCAAGCTCAAAACTTCCACCTGAGGTCTATAAAAGAACCTCCTGCTCAAACCGTCCTTCAATAAAAAAGCTTGAATTCCGGCCAAAAATCCTCCTCATCCTCCCTTCTCTCCGGCCGCAAAGCTCCTCAGGCTCTGGCGACTCCTCCTGACCATCCTTCGTCAACCGGTCACAAAACCAGTGGCCGGATTCTCTTTCTCCCTCTCATCCGCTCTTGGCCGTATGATTGCGCAGCAATCATAGGTCGTAATTGACCTAAATTAGGCTAAAACTTAGCATAAGTTAGGGTAATTCATGCATGCATAAGCATTATCTGCATCTTTACTGCTTTACCTTAGCTATTCATAAAATAATGTTATAATGTGCTGATTAAGTGCATTATCTTGATTGCAGGAAATAAGCTAATCTGGAGCTGGATCTGGAGCAAGATCTGAAGCTGGATCAGGACTAACGGGAGTTGCAGCAGAGCTGGAGCAGAAGACTTTGATTAGATGTAGGAATAATGATGTAAGGGAGTTAAAGGTTTGCTATTTTATTAAGTAGGAATATAGTAGTAAAATGTAAAGAGCTTAGGTCCATCCTAGCCCTAGGATAGCCTAGAGACTTCCTCAAGCCTTAGTGTTACGACCAGGGCATCAAGAGTCGTTTAAGACGTCTGGGAAGTGGCCCAGACGTCTGGAAGCCTTTCCAAACGTCTGGAATTAAATTTTTTCGGCGTACGGGTTCGCGTCTGCGTGCATACGCACGCAGACAGAACCCACCGCCCTCCTTCTTCTCTTTCCTCTCCCTCCCTGCAGACGCCGCCTTCCTCTTTTTTTCACTCTCCCCGCGCTGCCTTCAAATAGCGCCTCCCTCTCCCTCACCCTCACTCCACCACCTTCTTCTTCTTCTTCTCCCTGTCAGCGAGAGAGTGCGCGGGCGAGAGCGGCAGCAGCGACTGCTGCGGGTGTGTGGGGAGGAGCTGTTGCGAGAGGAAGAAGGAGCTCGACCGCGAGGGTGCGAGCTTGCCGGGGCAGCTAGAGCCGGCCGGTGGGAGAGCAGCGAGCGTGGGGTGCTGCAGAGGAGATGCTGCAGCTCAGGCAGCAGGCGGACGCGGCGCGGCACGGCCATGCGCTGCGGGCGGAGAGCGAAAAGGGTCCTGATTCTAGGAAAATTTCCCAGAATCAGACGTATGTACTTAAGTCTAGAAGACGTAGAAGACGTCTGGAGGAAGGTCCAGACGTCTGACAGGTACAATATTTGTTATCTTCTCCTTCTTTCGCGTGTACGGCCGTGCAGCCGTTCCGCCGAGTTCTTCTGCACCTCTTCGTGATGAGAGCGGGCGTGTGTGTGTGCAGGATTGGTTTGGGAGGGTGGTTCGGGAGGGCGCGAGGGCTCGCCATCACACATAGATCAGACGTCTGGGCACAGCACCAGACGACGGAGAGGGCCTCCAGACGTCCGGGAAGACAATCGGACGTCTAGAAACTAAGTCCAGACGGTCCAGCGGGCTCCTGGACGTCTGAAGGACTGCGTAGACCAAGGTACAACCTGAGCTACCTTTTAAGACGTCTAGAAGAAGTTCCAGACGTCTGGTTTTGGGCAGACTCGTCATTTTTGAACCGTTTAGGGTCCGTTCGAAGTCCGTTTTCCACGTTTCAAGTTTCGTTCTTCCCAGATTTATTTCCTCTACCTGTTTACAGTAATTGTATACTGTTCTAACTAACCCCTTGTGTTGATCCTTGTGTTATGACCCCATTCCGTTGCGGCTCTGGCGGTTGCAGACGCACGCGAGATTGCCGATCATGCCCCCAATACTCCCGATCTTGCGGGTAGAGTGGCCTTTTCAATTAATTATCAAAAATTATGCAATTGTGAAATAATTAATAGAGTCTAGGGCATTGCATGAACCCTAGGGCTGAAAAATTAGATTGAATGATAGATCCTAGGGTATTGCATGAATCCTAGGACTGGAAAACTAGATTGAATGATAGATTCTAGGGCATGGCATGAATCCTAGAACTGGAAAACTAATTGAATATATAAGCATTGCAGTCTTGGAAAAGTAGAAAGGAAACGATAACTGCCTGTAAATTGGTTAACAGCTGCCTGTTTATGAATGAGTAATTACGGTTTAGAACATGGGTTATATGGATATAAAGCTAGAACGGTGAAACCTAAATTGGCTGAGTTAAAAGAGCATGAACCCTACGGGGAATTAGGAGTAGAACTCCTGGAAAGTGAATGGAATAGAAATGGGGAAGTGAGCTAGCCCTTGAGTACGGAATACCAAGGAGAGCAACTGTCCCCCTGTTTAGTGCAGAGCGGAGCTAGCCGCCCCAAGGACCCGGGGTTAGGTATGGCCACTTTGCACCGACTTTTGGCCCTCGTGTACACAGTACCGAGGAGAGCTACTAGTGTAGGGAGAGCACTAGCTACCCCACGGGCCCCAGGGTTCTGCTAGCCCACCTACATCGACTTGTTAGGCCCACTGGGAAAACTACGGTAGTCAGGAGATGGTGCGCGGACTGTGGAGGGGCAAGACCCCTATTTGGTTACTGTGGAGGGGCTGGACCCCTGTTACTGAGAGGGCTCTGCCCTATACTAGTTCCGTGTTATGCTTTGGGTGCACCGGTTAACGGAAACGATGGACCACGTGCCAGTGCGGGGTAGCTACCCGTGTGTTTATCGCACGTGCCGTAGTCACCGTTACGTCTGTCAGCGACCTTGGGGTGGTTGACTGAGGGTAGGACCACCACAGGGGACTCTCCCGGCCAGGAGAGCACCACGTGTTACTTCTACTTTTCGGAAAAGACTGCAATCAAGATCGTTCCCACAAGGAACATTCGAGATCAAGAGAAAGATCTGAGAAATAATTCAATAGTGAATAAATGGAAAGATAAAAGTAAGAAATAATAAATATAACAGCTACTGTCCACCGTACTGTTTCTTTTAGCTTTTAGTTGCCACTCTACTCGGCATTTTGCTGACATGTCACCCTTGTTACCTTTTCAGGACCAGGTGTTGAGCAGTCAGAGTCGGCGGCTGCAGAGGACGCTGGGCCTAGTAGAGCCCAGTAGTGTTACTTGTAGTACCCACTGTACTTTTCTTTCCGTTGTACTGAGTAGTTTCTATTACCCCTGTACTCTTTTCGTTGTAAGCTTCATGTTTATGTACCTGTTTAATTCTCTACTGTTGTGGTGGTGTATACTGTAGTATTTCTTTTCTTTACTGTTGTATTTTGTTACTGCTAGTTATATACATGGTGAATGTAGTTTATTTTACTGCTCTTTTGGTTACTGTCTCGTTGGATGACTGGGTCTTAGGATCAGTCGAGTCGGTCCGATTCTCGCGTCTCGTAGGGATTCGGGAATCGGGTCGTTACACTTAGCCACCCTTAGATTAGGTCACAACACCCTAGGAAGCCCTAAAACCCTAGTTCCAACCCTTATCTGGACGTCCAGATAAGTTTTAGGACGTCCAGGACCCTTAGCCAACTCCCGCACACCTTAAACCCACTTCTGCAGTGTTATTAGACGTCCAAACACTTTGTCAGATGTCCAATTTCTACAGAATACCCAAAATAGAACCTTGATTTCCCCTTTACTCAGATTGGACGTCCAGAACTGAAGTTTGGACTTCTGATTTTTTAGTATAAGTCATCTGAACACATTTTTGGACGTCTGGTATTGGTCTCCAGTCCCTATTTTGAGATTCAGGTCTTGATTTTGGATCTCTAGCTCCCAAGACCTAATCCCAACCCCATAGGAACCTAAATTAAGGCATCCTAACCCTAGTACATCACCTCTAGACCAACCTAAAGACCTAATTAGATCCTCACCAAACCCAATTGACTTAGATCAAAGTCAATTACCTCCACCTAAGCCAATTGGACTCATTGAGTCCAATTGACCTAAACCCAACCTAATTGAGTTATTTCACTCTCAATTAGGTTCACACTCATTCAATTAAACTTAGGTTAAGTTTAATTGCATTTTCCCCTTAGCAATTAGGGTTTATAACCCTAATTCAAGGCATACACCTACCTAGACCACTTAGGACCTAACCTAAACCACCAAGCCACATAGAGCACAACCACACACACACACACACACACCCATTCATTTACACACACTTCTCTAGAGTTCTCTAGAACTCTCTTGAAGTGGCGCCACCTCTTGGTTGCCAAATTTAGCAACCAAGAGGCATTCAAAATGAGATCCACATTTTTTGGATCTCATAACCATATGGCTGGCCACTCTTGGACCCTCTCTAGAGAGTTCCACACCTCTCTAGAGAGAAGCCCTTGAGTCAATAAAAAGACCCAATGGGCAGCCAAGTGCACCCATTCTCATCCCTTGGCTTCCATTCACATTCTTGGCACAACTCACTCCATTGGCTCCATGCACGCCCACCTCCACTTAGGTTAGCCACTCCACCTCCACGAGCTCATCACCACCTTGAAGGACACCATGCCAGGATGCTGGATCACTTCTCTCTCTCTCCAAGGGCCGACCTAAGCTCCATTGGCCGCCCCTCATTCTCCTCCCAACCATTCCAAGATCATCAGGGACCACCCCTGAATGCTCTTTTGTTCTACTAGATTTAGTTTATGCTCTTCATAGTTTTACTGCATTTTATTACTGCTTAGTAGCGTAGTTCTGATTCTCCCCCAATGATGCATGCAAAATCCCTCCGTAGATTCTTGTATGCAATCGTTTTCTAGAAGCTAGATTTACATTCTAAGCATTTATGTATAAGCTTTCCTCTACAGTTCTTGTTGCAAACAACCCTCCACTGAATGAATGAAAATGAATTTATATATATATTTTTCTCTATATGTTTGAAATCACCATGAGCTTAATAATTACCATTCTCGTTGCATGATTCAAGTTGCCTGTTTTAATTGTCTATCCATTCCGCAACAAGCATGTCATTTCCCGAGAATATCGAAAATCTAACGATAGACACATTCTCCGTAAATGGTCACCACCTCACTAGAATCGTGCGCACAAAAACTCACACGTTCATCTTTGTGATCTATTTAACGCACATGCACGTTATCAGAGTTCATAACAGAAGTGGTGAAGTCTTAATTAGGAGATTGGAAACTGGAGTGAGTTTTTAAATAAAGTAGAGCAGCAAAAAGATCGAACTCTAAAGTAAAACCAATGCCTCCCAGAGACGAACGACCGGGATTCAAGTCTCGTTATCTTTAGGAAATAATATTTTTTGTTGGATCGTATTTTGCAACTATACTACGACGCTTTCTAATCAAATACGTGATCTACGCTTTGCAACACCATACTAGTAGGAGCCTTTCTACCTCCGTCGTCATTGCCGCTCCCTTCATCGGAGCAGCTTCTTCCCCAACTCCGACCTACCAACGCCGACGCTGTCCTCTCCCTTTCATCCACTTAGCATAGGTAACTAAGTGCCCTTAAGGCCCCTAGAATAGTTCCTTCTACCAAAAATCAAAAATAAATCCCTTGATACTGTCGCTCACCTCTATCTTCCCCATCTCAGGCAGCATCTCTGGCGAGGTCCTCCACACGCCACACTCATCCACACGCCTCGCCACAACTCTCAAAAGCACTGCCATCCTTCCGCACACAAAACCCCTATCTCTATTCACCTTCCCATCCACCCAAACACACCCCCGAACAGACCCATCATCGCGCACCAACTCCATCATCAACCGGCCACCACAGACCACCATCCTCCACGAAATCACCATCAGCACCTTCGTCGTGCCTTAGCAAAGCTCCTGAACATTTCTAATGTGGGCGTTGTTGGTGCTAGAGCACCACGATCATTTGTTTTGATGATAACAAAACACGTGTCATTTAACATTTATACTTGGAGTCTTAGATTTCAGGTCAATTGCAAATGGAGACGTGATTAGACGGAGTTCGAGCTCGCATCGAGGACGGATTGGAGGAGCTTGATGGAGAACAGAGGAGATTCGCGAGGAGCGATAGATTGAAGATGAAAGGACAAGAAGAATAGGATAGAATTCTGTTTATTTCTTTCATGTACTTTTGTCTTTATTTCCTTGCTCTTTTTGTTTCTTAGAACATCATGTTAAAGAGCCTCAAAGTACCCTAACAATAGTCCTAGGAACACCTGCACAACCCTAGGATACTTAGGTTTTCTGTAGAAAACTTAGAAAAATAATATAGGGTTCAAACAGCCTTTTCAGACGTCTAATCTCAAAATCATACGTCTGATAATGAGTTTTAAGACGTCTGACTATTAATTCTGACGTCCGATAACATTTAGGCTGGACTTAGTTAGTTCTGTCTGATGAAATCTGACGTCTAGACCTTAGTCCAGACGTCTTAGAAGACGTCTGATGATTTTGCCAGACGTCCAATTACTGGACCGTTAGCTGACTTAACAAACACTGAAGGATATAATCGTTAGAGCCTTATCAGACGTCCTTAAGCCTTTCCAGACGTCTGATAAATGACTGTTTTGCCTCGGCTGACCCAAAATCTCTTTTCAGAGATCTTATAGTCGTTGCAATCTCTTGGAAATCCATTCCCGCAGAAAAAGCAGGTTTCCAGATGTCCAGACATAGTGTCAGACATCCTGTATGTCGTCTGATGGACTTGCATTAGAACCCCGTTTAGATTTGATCCAAGTCAGGAAGAAACCCGCCTAAAATCAGACGTCTGACTTTATTCCCAGATGTCTTAAACTGATTTTCCAGACGTCTGATGCCAGGATCAGACGTCTGATAACCCTATCAGTGCAATGATTATTCCTGATTCCGGCTTGATTCTCTTGAGCTTTGCACCCAACGGCATTGGAAGCTTTCCAAAGCCTTTCAAAGCCCTCTATAAATAGAGGGGAGCCTTTGCCACTTAAGATACACCTAGTAACACACTTTCACACCATTTTGTGTCTCTTAATCCTAGGAAGCAAGCTCTTACTCTCCAAGCTCCAGTTCTTCATCTAGAGAGCATCAAGCATTTGCGTACCCGCTCTCCCATCATAGTTCACGAGAGCGACGTTGCGCCATCGTGCAGTTCACACATCCGCGTCGTCGACGCACTCCTTGCAACGGGAAGCATCTTAATTCCTATAGAAGCTTAGGTTAAAAATTACTTTGTTGGATCTATAGGATTGTTGTTATTTATCTTTGTTCTTTGGTTGGGTATTAGCTTTGCGAATTCCCGTCTCCTTTGTGGGACAAAATCCTTCTCGTGAAGAGAAGGGGTTTGAGGTAGCTACCCTCGTATAAAGTAGTGTGCTTGTAATTGAGGTTCTAGTACCCTCATTTAAGTAGTACGTTAGTGGATTTGATCAACTTGGTTGATCAGAAAATCCTAACTCGAGAGGGTTAGGTGGTGGTTTTCACCCAGTTTGGGTTTCCACCTAAATATCTTTGTGTGCTTTGTGTGATTGTTTATTTTGTAAGATTGGTATATTTTCAATTCCACATTTTTTACGTCACGCTGATCTCACCCCCTCCAAGTAGGGAATTACAGCCGTGAGGCCTTATTCAGTGTTTCAGGTGCTCACCGTTCTCCACCGCCGCCGCCTTCATCTTCGCCTTTGTTCAAAGTTCTCCGGCCTCCAAACCAGCTACCTCTAGCATCAGGAAATGCAGTTTCACCTTACAACTCCAACCACGTTCCCAATTGGCTTCCTAAGAGCAGCAGCATCAGCAATTGAAGGGCTTCACCTCTGCTGCAGATGCGCAAAGAAGACATGAACGAATAGTCCCACAGCGTAGGATTTGGAAGCGACACAAGCGCATAAGTTGCAAAAGTGTTGAGGGCTTATTGCCTCAACACTTGAGGGGTGAGGTCCCTCACACCCTTCACGCTCTTCGTCCGTGACCTCTCCTCCGCGGACCTGGTGCACCCAACCTGCCTAAGCCTTCACTCCTCCGTCACTACACCACACCGGTGACCCTGGACCCGGGTACGCGGATCCTCCGATTACCCGATAACCTGATGTGCATGGCTCTGGGAGAGCAAAACCTAAGAGAGAGAAAGGAAGAGTGTGCAGGACAGGGGAGGGTTTTGTTCTTCTATGCTTTGGCTAACACTTAGCCAAAATCCGAGCCCTTTCCCCTGTGCTTAAAGAAGGAAGAAGACGAGCAGAAAAAGAAGGCCTGAAGAGGAGGAGAAGAGAAAGTAGAAAGGACAAAAGAAGGAGAGCCGCATAGGAAGAAATCAGAGAAGAAGAAGACAGCAGAAGCAAGAAGAAGGAGAAGGAAAAAGTGAAAGAAGAAAAAGGAGAAACAGAGAAGAAAGCCATTTAAGGCATCTAATCTCCAAAGGAGACATCTGATTACTGTAGCATTCAAGCTACTGTTCAGATATTTGGTCCTGACTATTGTGATATTATTGATTACTTTAATTTACATATATCTATACTAAATAATTGGTGATCTAAATCACCATTATTTTGTTATAGATTTCTTTTTTTCATGTTGAATTATTGTTATACTCATATTCTACATTGATTATAATTTTTTAGTAGTTTATTTGATTTAAATTCTTGTACTCATTTGCATTATTTGAGATTAATGTGTGAATTCATATTGCTCCCTGTGTTCAACATCGAATTTTCAAATTCGACTAATAAAATTTATTTGTTTGAGTGTTATTTTGGCTATACTGTAACGCGACAATCTTAAAACACCGATCTAGCGCTTAAACAGCCTTCTTATGAAATCTTTGCATGGATGGGTCACCATGTGGTGAGTACACTAGGGTGGAGGTGATTGTAGAATGAGTGATTGGAGTGGAGAAGAGGGTTGTCATAGTATATCTAAGGAGTTGTTTGATGATGATGGTAATGATTGAGAATTGGAGTGTGTAGATAGATAGTTGCTGGTGTTGGGGAACTAAAGGTGGGGACAATTGTAATTGCTTGTTAAGGTGTTTTTGTGGATGAATTTTGGTGGAGGAGGTTAGTTGAAATGGCTATTGTAATTGGTGGATTGATTTTAGGTGGAGCTACAACTAATGTTGTTGTTTGAAGAGAAAGAGATTTTCACCGAAGATGACGTATCTTGACAAAATAATTTTGTTTGTAAGAAAGCTCACACATCGATAAGCATGATGATGTGAACTATATCCAAGAAACACATGAAGCATGGGCTGCTATTATAATTTGTGCATGTTATAAATTCACATCAAGGGATAACACCCACAACCAAATACCTTGATAAAATTATAGTCAACCTTCTTCTGATATAATTTCTAAAATGCAATTGCACCACTACTTGATGAAGAGGGAAGTATATTGATTAAATAAGCCGTTGTGTGTAGAGCATAGAGTGAAAATTTTCAATACGATGCCTATTTTTACATTCAACCACTCCATTTTGCTAAGTGTAGGAGAGCCATTATTTATGCTCTCAATGAGTTGGCAATATGATGACTTGCTCCTAAGTTTGGGAACCATAGTTCCTAACTTGAGATAGTTTGAACAGTATGAGCAACAGAAGCTCCTTGTGGCCATTTTTTTTTTTTTTTTGAAAAGGATTGTAGCCTTTGATGATAGCAAAAGAAGTAATTAACTGCTATGTGGTTAGATCTACCACAAATCTGACAGGGACATTGTTCATAGTATTGAATGAAGCACAACCTCGATTAAAGGAGTTGCAGCTCCTGTTAGAGAATCGACCTCGATGAGTGCATCAATCATTACCTCTAAAATAAGAAGATCGGCCTCTCATGGCAAAGTTAATAGAAATATCAATGGGTTGATTCCTTAAAAGATGTTGCTCATGAGAGAAAAGAAGAGCAATTAACTCTTCAAGGGAAATAAAATCCTCACAAACAATAACAGTAGCAACAATAGGGTCGTAATCGAAACCCAAGCCATTAAGAACAGACTGAACAAGTTCATCATCATCAGCAACTTTGCTAAAAGCTATAGCAAGCTTCATAGCCACCATTTTTGCTTTATTAGCAAATTCAGAGTTGGATAAGTCACCCTTTCTCAATGAGATTAATTCATATTTATGTTGAAACAAATGAGATTGATATGGGTAGTAAAACATTTTTCAATGAAATCCCAGTCCTCACAAGTAGAAGTTAAATGAGCAACTTGGGAACAAATATCTTCAGACAAAGAGGCTAAGAATATCCACCACAATACAAGCTAAGACTTACGCTTCCAGATACCATAAGCATCATTAGGAAGCTCATTTCATGAATCATCATGGATAGATTCTGGTGGTGGATTCGTGGATCCAACAACCAAACCATAGAGGACGTAGGCATGAAGAAGAAGAGTAATCAAGGCTCACCATAAGAAGTTGGTGGGCATAAGCTTGAAAGAAACTAGCTGCTGGATATTCGTGGGTAGATAGCTAGAAGAGAAACGAATACCAGAGGAACCTTTATTTGACATCTCAGACATAGTGTGGCCCCCAAGAGAGCTTGAGCTCAAAGATAGAGCTCAGGCACCTCTGATACCATGTTAAAGGAAAGGAACAGTAGAAAAGTTTAGGAAGAGGTGGCCAATAAACCACACACCTCTCCTGTTATCATTATATGGGTAACAACGGCCAAAAGGGGCAAAGGTGCATAACCACCTCCCCTTATATAGGACATGGCTTTGTAACAAATCACAAAAGGATATCATAGGTATTTACAAAGATAAATTAAAGACAATAATCTATACTATTTTACAACTAACAAATTTAAAATTAAATTCGTGATCAAAGTTTCAAAGGCCTCTACTATTGCGTCTCTCTCGTCGAATTTTAAGAAATGCACGTTATAGTACAGTCAATAAAAACGATATAGCATTTAAATTTATAATTGCTCGAAAATCACAAGTGAGTCTGAGGTCATTTGCAGGAAGTAAATTGGAATTCACAACACTAAACACAATATAAACCAATGAGCACAATGATAAGGATATGCAATGATGAAATCTACTCAAAATGATATTAATAGTGACAATTGTATCAAAAGAAATAATGGAACAAAAAGAATATAAAAGCTCTAAAAATGATGATTTAGATCACCACTTAATCTCCCACATTAAGCACATATCCCAATGAAATCAGCCACTCAAATATTGCTACAGTGACCTTGAACCACTTATGTTTCAAGTTCCACGTCAGCATAAGAGCCAAATAAGTCCACAATACCAAATCAGACGTAGGCCACAAAGACCAGATGGCTTAAATATCACCAAGCCTCAAAACAGGCACAAGGGGGCTAAGCACAAAGAAGCGACCTCAGAGATGCTAGTATTAGGCGTGAATAGGCACGCATCTAGATGCACAGGGCATAAATTTCAATGTAAAACCTACCCCTACTATCCTCAGAATCGCTCCTAATCAGATCGCTAATCGAGTCATCAGATCCGGGTTGGGTCCAGGCTCGTCGGGTGTGAATGGTGAGCAAGGAGTGGAGTCAGGAGTGAGAGAGACCTCACCCCTCATGTGAAGAGGCGACAAAGCAATGCCACAAAAGCATTTTATATGCTGTTTGCAAACCATGCACATATGAGGTGGGACAAAATCCCAACCGCCATTCCTTGTTTCCTTCGCTCTGTAGCAAGGAAGGTTGTCGAGGAATTGGAGCTGCAACTTTGCTTCTCGATTGAGGACGTAGCTCTGCTCTTAGAGGCCATCCACGATGATTAAGAGTAGAATCAGTAGTGATGAAGCCCAGAGGAATGACGTCCGTGACGTAGAAGACAGTGGAGACGGTGAGCACATGAAGACAATAATACGAGCTTTAAGCCCTAATTAGATAGTTCGGTAGGGTCATCAAGAAATGAGGAATGTGACGCTGAGGTCGATTGGGTGAACGACGGCGTGTGGTGGCCAGAGGGTGAAGGGGTGATCGGTGAGTTGGTGGGTTCTCTGGCCGATGATTTGGGTGAGTGAAGCTCTCAATTTCTTGAGGGCTTTTGCTCCCATGAATGTGGGTGAGCTTATGGACCTGATGGAGCGGTGTTTGGTCGAGTGTGGCGAGCGCGCAGCTTTGTCGGAGGCATCACCATCGTTGGAGAAGACGAAGGGTGAGGCACGTGAACGGCGGTTAAATTGAGGTTTGAAGGGTCTAAAACTAACCTAAAGGAGAGGAGGACGAAGGACTTAGCTACGGATGAAGGGGATGAGGAATTGATGCCGATTGTGATTGGCCAGTGCCGGAGAAGATGAATCCTTCGGTGGAAGGAGCGACAAGAATGAGATGGATAGGCGACTCCTGCTGTAGCTGGCGAGGAGCGAAGGAAGGTGAGGAACATGGAGGGTTAGTTGATTTGACGATCAAGTGGCTGAAGGAAGAAGAGGTAGAGGCTTGCCGAAGCCGCGGCAATGCTGGTCAGAGTTTGAGGAAGAATAATTTATCGCCGTAATCGGGCTGAAGAGAATCCTAGGACCTACAGGAGTTTATATAGAACCTTGATCGGGTTTGAGTTGGCCGAAAATCGTGCATAAGATCTGTGATTTTTGGCAAGTTGATTCCAAGATTCTCAGAGCTAGCCTGAGCTCGTGGGTTCACATTAAGACATGTGAATGAGTTCAATTGATTGGGGACTCTCGAAGGATCATTCCCTCCAACTTTGAAGGGATTTGGATCACAATTGGAGGAGAATCGAGTGGTCAAAGGTCAATTTGACTGGCAGTTTGGGAAACCTCGAAGCTTCAGAATGCAAGGATCATTTTTTGAAGAAGATGAAAAAACATAGGGGGCTTTCTGTAATTAATTAGAAAGTTAGGGATTCGATGTAAGGAATAGAGTTTTTAGAGACAAAATTGCAAACAAGGTAAAGATGTACTCTGATTAGACCCAAAATTTGAGTTTTCCCTAATTTGGACCCATGGAATCTAATGGTGAACTTGGATTTAGGTTTTAATCACTTTTGACTAGGCAATTTGCACAGAAGCCCAAATGAGGGCAAAATCCTGTCTGAAACTCTATTCTTGGTCAACATGGGTTCAAATGGTCAAACCAAAGGTACCAAACCACTTAGAATATTTTTATATGAATTTTAAGAGGTTTAAATGATTTTTATAGTGACCAAAACCTCTTAAATTTAAGCAGGTTGATAATTAGGGTTTCGTGTACTATTTTGATTCTCGAAATGTGCGAAACCCTGTTTCTGTCAGTGCTGACCCAATTTTTAGTCTTTAATGCTCATTGACCTCTAATTAACCCCTAGGTAACCCTGTGGTTACTCTGCATTTATTGTATGATGTTAAAACTCTAGATTTAGACCTATTTTACCTTTCTCTCAAAATAGATTTGAGTGGAATTATGGTCCTCAGACAATTATTCAAGAGCATTTGTCCCTTGATTCTGACTAATTCAAGCTAGTAATGGCTAATGATGGTGTTACCATCATATGCATGAAGAGCTATGGCATTCTTCTTTCTGGAAATATGTTATCGTTGGTGTTAAATGCTCTAAATCGGTGTTTTAAAAGTAATGTGTTGTAATATAGCTGATAAATCACGTAGAACACTTAAAATTTATAACTTGAAAGAAATTTCGAGGTTGAACGCAAGGAAAAATATAGAAATTTATCTCAAGATCACAATTGTAAGCAAGAATATAGCAATGTAATAGCAATTTCAAGCACAAATGATATAGATATAAATTCAAGAGTCAATGTGGCAAAAAGATTAGGGTAAAAATGGGGATTTGAATCACCAAATTACCCTATTACAATTCTACTTAAATAATACAATAGTATCAATCAACCAAATGCCACGTATGATAAGTGCACAGTGCACTCTCTCGGATGCTACAGTGTCTCAGAACCAGCTCCTTTTCCTTCAGGCCTCAGGGAGAGGCACAGGCACAGCACAGTACAGTACCAACACTAACAGAGGTGAAGGCCTCTTCCGATTTCGCTAGCTGTCGAGAGATATGTAGCGAGGCAAACCCCCCCCCCCCCCACCTCTCTCTCTTTCCCTTTCTTTCCTTCTTTTCTCTCTCAAAGACCCGAGGTTAACTAAGTAATTGGGTAGGAACAATAACCAAATCCGGGTGCAGGGCTCCGGGCGTGGGGTCGCAGCCAAGCAATGAAACGGGTCAGGTCAGGTGAGTGGGGTGTGGGGACCTCACCCCCAGTGTGTCGAGGCGATAAAGCCTCGGCACAAAAACAATTTATGTGCTGCGGGAGGTGCTTCACTTCACGATGTGGGACTATCTTCCCACGCTTCCTCGCGCAGTAGCTACAGCAGATGCTATCTCCAATTGAAGGTGAAGGTGAGGTGCTTAGTGTCACTTGACCACTTGGTTGGCTTCCTAGGACTGGGCCACATGACCTAGAGAGGAAATTGAAGATGAGCACGGTCGGAGATCTACAGGTGGAGCTGAAGATGATGGTATTGGCGACGGAGCTCCGACGTATACCTAAAACGCAAAATACAGCATCTCAACTTTGTCAGAAAAGCTTAGGAGGATCGCTGGATGTCGACAAGTGCGATGGTGGTTGTGGCGTCGCGTGAAGGTGTGTGTGGAGGTCTGGTGACCTCGAGAAGGTGGTGCGGTGAGGGTAGTGTCGGGTGGAGGCATTGAGTGGCCAATTCCCTCGATTACTTGGGTTTTGGTGGGTGAGGAATGGAGAAGCTTATGAGGTGGTTGGGGTGGTGGAGCGTGCAGGATACCTCACCGGAGTAATTACTAGGGTGGAGGAAGATGAAGTCACAGAAGGCGATGCGGTGGTCGAGTCCGAGTGGCGAAGATAGAGTTGTGAAGTAGCGAAGTTAGGGACTTGATCTGAGTAGGTAGCGAACGACGGGTAGGAGAAGCGACGTCGGATCTGGTATAGCCGACGCCGAAGATGAAGAGAGCTCCGATGGGGTAGAAGCGGCAACGGAGACAAAGATTGGGGCATCCGTTGGTATGGCGCAACGTGGAAGAGAGAGAGGAAGGAGAATCTACCGCTGGTATTGCAAGCGGATGATGAGAGTGGTCGAAGGGAGTCGCCGAATGTCGTGGAGCCTTTTGGCCAGAGAAGAGGGAGGAAAGTGGGGTATTTTAGGCCAAAAACGAGAGTAGGGAGATCGGCGTGCAACATGGGTCTCTATATAGGCCTTAGAGGGAGGTTTAAAGCTTGGAAACCAAGCTTTCAAGCTTGGTAAGCTTGACGCACAAGAGATACCTGACTCTTTGAAGGACTCGCACAAGCTTGTTAGAGAGATTTGGAGACTTGGATATGGCGCAACAGGAAGGAGATTACCTAACGAATTTCTCTTTCAATTTTGATAGGGATTCGTCAAGTAATCACAGAGTTCTTGCCCAAAGAAGCTCACCAAAGTAGGATTTCTCCACGACAATGGCGAAGGGACCTCTTTGCAAAGGGTGACGACAAAGATATGGGGGTATTTGTAAGGAATTTCAAAAGCTGAGAGGTTGTGTGAGAGAGAAAGAATTAGGCAGGACCAAATTGCAAACTGAGTCAAGACAATCTCTGATTGGGCCCAAATTTTGATACAAACCTAATTTGGACCTAAAGAATCTAATGGTGAAGTTGGATTTTGATTTTGACCTATTTTGACTAAATAATTTATGCAAAAATCTAAATTAAGCCAATAGTCCATCTGAGACTCTATTTCAGGTCAAAATGGGTTCATATGGTTAAATCAAAGATGCCAAACCCAAGAAAATATTTTTTTATGATTTTTAGAGGATTTAGATGAATTTTATCATAACAAGAACCTCAGTTAATTAAGTAGGTCTGTTTTTAAGGTTTCATATGTCCATTAATTCTTGAAATGCGTGAAAACCCATTTTTGTTTGCACGGACCCACTTATTAGGCATTAATGACTAAATGACCTTTAATAAATCCCTGGAATACCCTGTGGTTATTCTGTATTTGTGATAAGATGGTAAAATTGCAGGAATAACCATGTTTTCATCTTTTCTTCTCAAAATAACTCATCCTGCTCAAGAGACCTTCTGACTGATATGTAGGAGCGTCTATTGACTTTATAAGACCAAATTAAGTTAGTTATGGCTCATGATGGTGTTACCATCAGTTGGAAAGAGTAGTCGAATCTTAAATATATATAACATGGTTGAGTTTGTGATTATTTGAATGTCAAATTAAATAATATTTCCTTAGATGGTATAATCACTCTTGAATAACTAAAAAGAAGAACGATGGTCATTCTCGTATTGGAATATATTGAAGTAACGTCCCATCATCTAGCTGACAATAGATATTTGGTGGAAAAAGAGAGAGTGAGGAAGCACATAGCACAAGAAGTGGTGTTCATCTTACAAATAAGAGATCTCTGTGTTTCATTATTGAAGACTAATACAAGCTTACTATGGATTTATGGGACTTGCATCTGCGTGTGCCTATTATAGGAGGCACTATGCTCTTCATATATATCACAATCATAGAAATTACGGCAATTCATTCCCCATAATATCCATCTCCTATATCCTGCACTACCGTAGCTTTGAGATTGCATTAATGACTATGGGGCAATGTGATTCTTTAATTGAATGATGGCAAGTAAGTTGGTCGGCCATAGCCATTGTGGAGATTGGTTATCCACATTAATGACATGGAAATTGCACCAAATCCCGGACAAACGATTGCTGAATGAAAGAATGCAATTAGCGACTATTTCATGTTACTTGGAGGTATTCTTTGTTAGTGTGCAGGAAGCCTAGGCTTCACCAATGGAAGTAAGGAAATAATCCCTAAAAGCTTTTTTGATCATTCAAAAATGACCAACCTGTTGATGTTAAAAACTTAGGAGCTTAACTGTAATTAACCCACCTCTAACTTAGGATGGACCTGTATAATAACTTGTCTCAACTAGGCTTAATACTGATTGGGTAGCCCTCTAAGAGAGTGAGCCACCAAATAAACAACCATTTCCCTTTGACACTCTCTACCCAAGCCTAAAGCTGAGGTGGAATTCAAAAGATATCTTGAATACCTCGAGGGAAGAAGTTTGCCTATCCTGCTAGAATTTTACTAGGGGTCAAGTACAAGCTTTAAAGGTAAGTCAGGTTTTTCACTCGAATCCGTTGCGAAAGCTACATAGCTGCACTTTAACGATTGTCTGGATTTCTAGATTTTAAGATGAACACGAAAAGGAGAAGAATTCCTAGGCATACACTTGATAAAAGTAATCAATCCCTTAGGAACCATTCTGTAAATAACTTAGTCTTGCATTTGCTAGGGATTAGCAAGATTTAAGCATGGGGGTATGATTGCACAGCAATCATAGGTCTTAAGCATAAGCTAGTCTAATTCATGCATGCATAAGCATTATTTGCATTTTTACTGCTTTCCTTTAACTATGTATGAAATAATGATGTAATGTACTAATTAAGTGCTTTATATAAATTGCAGGTGATAAGAAGCTCAGGAGCTGGATCTAGTGCTGGATCTGAAGCTAGTGTTGCATCAGAGCAGGAGTGAAAGATTAGAATAAAATGTAGTAGAGAAATAATGTAAGGGGCTGAGGTATGCTATTCTACTGAGTAGAAGTAAAGCAGTTAAATTATGAAAAACTTAGGTTTAATCCTAGCCCTACGATAGCCCTAGAACCTTCCCAAGCCTTAGCCACCCTTAGATTAGGTCACCATAGCCTAGGAAGCCTCAAAGCCCTAGTCCAACCCTTATCTAGACGTCCAGATAAGTTAATAGACGTTTAGGACCCTTAGCCACAACCCACACACCTCAGACCCAAGTTTACAATGTTTTTGGATGTCCAGACACTTGGTCAGACGTCCAAATTTCTGCAGAATACCCAAGACAGAACCCTAAATCCCTCCTGACTCTGATTGGACTTCCAAACAACAAGTCTGGACTTCTAATTTTTTAGTATAAGTCGTCTGATACCTTTATTGGACGTCTGGAACTGTTCTCCAGTTCCTGTTTTGGAATTCAAGCCTTGATCTTGAGTTCCTAAGTCCCTAAACCCAATTCCAACCCCTTAGCAACCTAAATTAAGGTACCATAACCCTAGTACACCACCTCTACACCCTTCTAAGAACCTAATTAGGTTCTCACTAAGTCCAACTGACTTGGATCATAGTCAATTACCATTGCCTAGTCAATTGGACTCATAGAGCCTAATTGAGTTCAGATCTCAACCCACACAAATCCAATTGGACTCAGTGAGAGTCCAATTGACCTAAGCCCAACCTAATTGAGTTATTTCACTCTCAATTAGGTTCACACTCATTCAATTAAACTTGTGTTAAGTTTAATTGCATTTTCTCCTTAACAAATTAGGGTTTGCAACCCTAATTTGAGACCTACCCTAACCTAAACCTATTACGACCTAACCTAGCTCACCTAGCCACCTATGGAACGACCACACACACACACACACATTCACACACCCATACACTCACTAGAGTTCTCTAGAACTCTCTCCACTTGGGCGCCACCCTTGGTTGCTGTTTTAAGCAACCAAGGAAGGGTCGTCTTTGAGATCCACATTTTGTGGATCTAAAAGAACCACTCCACCCTCTCTCACCCTCTCTCATGACCTCTGAAATGACCCTTTCCAAGGGCCATTTTGATTTTTTTTCGAACTTTGGCGGCCTTGTCACAATTTCTACGTACCAAAAGATTTCTGTACGAAATATTTTTCGTTTTTGAGGGGTTTAACGCAAATACCCCCACCATACCTCCCATACCACCATATCCCCCTATACCACCATACCCATGCCCATGCCCCATACACCTCCCCCATGCTTCTCCCCATTCCCTCACCACCCATAAAACCCCCCTCCACCACTTTGCTCTCCACCAAAGCAGCCGAGAGGGAGAAGGAGAGGGAGAGCGGGGAGCAGGAGATTGGTTGAGAAGGCCATGCATATGGAGAACTTGCGAGGAGGAGACTGAGGGTGCCGCATGATAATGGCGGATGTCCCGACAGAACCGTGGCCAGTCTTTGTTTGTTTTAGTGCTTATTACAGAAATATCGTTGTGGTATAGATAAAATAGCTACGGCTGTCGTTGCCATTACAATTTTTTTACTCGGAAATAGTTTCCTTAGGTCGAACTCAGGGAGCTACTGGAATTCTAGAAGTACAATGTTTCTTTATTACAAAAATAAGAGAGAGAGAGAGGGGGAGAAGTAGATTTCTGTCTCTTGGCTTTTTCTTCTTCTCTTCTTTCTCTTTTCTTCTTTACAGGTCTTCTTCTTTCTTCCTCTTTATTTTCTTTCTATCTTCTTTGGAGCTTCATCCGTCGTCTGATATCTCAGTCCGACAGCTTAAACGGTGGTCTGCTACAGTGCTTCCCCTTTCTTCCTTTGCTGCTTCTCCTTCTTCTCTTCTTCTTCTTCTTCCGTGGCCTTCTGCCTTGCTCAGCTGCAAGGCTTCTTCTTCTTCTGCTCCTCTTCTTCTTCTTCTTGCGGCCAAGTGTGAATCTTTTTCCTCGCACCCTATCCCTGCACAAAGCAAAACCTAACCCTTCCCTCTACCCGCACGTCTCTCTCTCTCTGCAAACTGCTCATAGGAAGCTCTCCCAGAGCCGGGTTATCGGGTGGGGTAGCGTACCCGGGACCAGGCGTACCGACGTGTATGGTACGTGAGGAGTGCGCAGGTGGTGTCGGGTCGGGTACGTCGAATCCGTGTGGTGAACTCGCGGACCGGGCGGGTGAGTGGGGTGCGGGACCTCACCCCAGGTGTCTCGAGGCAATTAAAAGAAAACAAAAAATCAATTTAAATCAGCGCGGCGTTTCGAAAACTTACGATGTGGGACTATTCTGCTCACCCTTCTCGCGCGCAGCCGCAGGAGAGCCACGACCTGGCCTCAGCAGCTGCGTCCTCGCCTCTCTTCGCAGACCTGCTCGTTGCCTTCGCCCAAGTCCCTACAGCTCGCCTCAGCTAGGATCCTGCTGCTGCAGGGCCTGGAGCTCGCGTAGAAGCTCCTTTAGTCGTCGTCAATGGCGGCTGGGGCTCCGACCCTGTCAGACAGAAACACGGCCTCTCGGCCTAATCAGACTACATGGTGACCTTCGCCGTGGCACGGCGAAGGTGATGCGGGGTGTAGCAGGTCGCAGGATGGCCTAGGCGTGTGTGCCTAAGTCGACCTATGACCGGAAAAGTGGGTGTGTTCGACGGGGTTTTGTGTGGGTGTGGAGTGGCAGTGAAGGGGCGGAAGTGGTTCAGCGTGATGAGGCAGAGGTTTTGGGTCGGTCGGCGAGTCGTGTGGAGTGGTGGAATGATGGGGGCGACTCGCCGGAGGTTGGTCGGAGGCGTGGAAGACGAGGGTGGTCAGGCGTTGTCGAGGGGCGGTTAAACAAATTGAGTTGGGGAAAAGAAAGAGGGGAGGAAGGGAGATAACTGTTACCTACTTATAGGGACGAGGGGGGCCGGAGCAGGGCGGCAGTCATACCGACTGTCGCCGGAGAAGAAATACCCAGAGGGGGAGGGCGGCGGCGAGGAAGAGAGCAGGAGGGCATGCGTTGGGTACGGCGCGACGTGGGAAGAGCAGGCGAAGGTGGCTCTGCTGCTGGTATTGCAGCAGAGCGAAGAGACGGAGGAGGAGCCGCCGAAGCTGGTGGGTTTCTGCCGGAGTGGGAAGAGAGGAATGGTAGGGGTTTTCTCCGTCAGGACCAAGCTATCAGAGTCGGCTGGCGACGCTGGTCCTTATAAAGGCGGTGGCAGAGGGGTGGGCGCAGGGAGGCGACGTGCCTCCCTCGCCAGAAAATGGCCGGGATTTTGACCCATACCTTCCGCGCGTTCTCACGGAAGGTGTGGGCGAGTACAGACGTCATGGAGATGTCCCTGCGACAGCAAACGTCGCAGGGAACACTGGGTTCATCCTGCAGGATGCCTCCCTCACCTTGTGCGACGCCATGCTCCGCGCAAAGTCGTCGAAGCATGGTGCTGCGCAGAGACTTGCAGGAGGGACCTGTATGCAAAGAACGACGAAGAACCTACGGGCCAAAATGCAAGGGTTTCGAAAGTTGAGGGTCAAAACGTAATAGATAAGGACCAAATTGCAAAGTCGGTCAAGAAGGTCTCTTCTTGGGCTCAAGCTTTTATGCATGACTAAATGGGACCTAAGGATTCTAATGGTGAATTTTATTTATAGGTCAGACCTTTTTTGACTCGCCAATTTACGTAAAAACCCAAATTAAATCATTAATTGGGCATGGTTCTCAATGTAGGTCAAAATGGGTTCCCAAGGCCAAATTGAAGGTTTCAAACCCTAGAGATTATTTTTATATGAATTTTAGAGGGTTTAGTCAATTTTTACCCTATCTCGAACCTCGTGAATTGAAGTGGGTTTATTTTAGGGTTACAGAATGTCATTTAATTCCTTAGAGTTGCTGTAGCACTTGTTGGATCTGATCATCCCACTTTCCTTCTTATTAGGTTAGTTTGACCTATGTTTGGACCTTGAGTTACCCTGTTTACAGATTATGTTGGTGAAATTGCATTTTTACCCCTTATGACTTATTTTCTTCTTAAACTCAGAATTCTTTGAGTCAAGCCTTTCTATGAGTTATGTAGGAGCTTTTTCTCGAATATTTAGGTTAGATTGTACTAGTTAGGGTTCATGATGAGGTTCTCATCACCGTAGGAGCCGCTACACTCTTGAGGCGAAAAGGAAGCTTGCAAGGAGGTTCTACAGAGTCATTTTTCCGCAGATTCAGACGTCTGCAATTCTTGTCATACGTCTGGAGGGACGTCTAGGAAAGACTCTAGACATCTGGAAAGAACGCATAGTGTCAAGGTGCCAAAGATGTTGGGAAGGTGCGTTGGCACGGCATTAGAGGCACTTTAGGACGTTTGGGAGCATCGTCGGACGTTCAACTATGCTCCCAGATGATTGGGAACAGTGCCAGATGTCTAAAGACACCCTCAGATGGTGGTGGAGGGTTTCAGACGTCTGAAAAAGATGCAGAAAGCATGGTAAGATCCTGCGATAGTTTAAGACATCTGGGACTCTTCCCAAATGTCTAATTTTGGTCAGGTTGCATGTTTTTGGGTCGATTCAGGGCTCAAACAGAATCAGTTTTCCGCAAACTAAGTATCGTTGGTTTTCTTTCGAAATTCTCTACATGTTAGTATAGTTTCAATACTATTTTGAGCTCATTTGACATATTGGTCAACAATATAGGCCTCTAGTCTGTGGTGCACACAGGACTTACGAAGATGTCGGGATCCACCGTTCGAGCCCCCATATCACCCATATACCCTAGTAGAGTGGTCTTCTCTACTTCTGTGGTTTGAATTAGTAAAATGCATATTAAATTAGAAATATCTATTTGAAACCTAGGTTATGAGATGAACCCTAGGACCAAGAATGTAAATGATTTATTTTCAGTACATGAAATCTGAGAATGCATGTGGTTAAACTTCATATTATGATAAGTAGAATATTTAAATGATGAGGTGATTGCTTATTTCTGTAAATGATAATTGCTTATCCTGTAAATTCACGAGCTTCCTATTATATGAATAAGAAACCAGACTGCAAGACAGATACATGCAAAGTACTATGCATGAACCTTACGGGGAACTAGGAAAGGAATCATAGTACAATAATATGGATATTTGATGTATGATGAGACTCGTTGTCTACGAGTATGTTTGTTAGTTGTTCGGACATAGACATGGGAAGTGAGCTGCCCCTCGTGTACGTGATACCGAGGAGAACAACTATCCCTTCAAAATGGGAAGTGAGCTAGCCCTTGTGTACGTGGTACCAAGGAGAGCAACTGTCCCTTTTAAGTAGGGGGGAGCTAGCCAACCCTTGGGTTGGGACCCAGGGCTTAGGGTTGGCCACCCTACACCAACTTCTGTTAGGCCCATTGGGCAAACTGGGATAGTCGGGCGAGGATACGTAGACTGTTGAGAGGTGAGGCACATGTTCTGTTCTGTATTGTACGTTTAGGCGTACCCGCTAGCGGAAAGGACTGACCGCGTGCCAGTGCGGAGCAACTACTCATGCATTTATCACGTGCACCGTAGTCACCGCTACGTCGCGACCATAACCCTGAGGTGGCAGACTGAGTGTAGGACTACCACAGGGTACTCCTTCGGCCAAGAGAATGCCACATGTACATCTTACATCATGGGAAAACTGCAAACAAGAACGTTCCCTTAGGGAACAAGTGGATTAAGAAATATTGTGGACATTTACTAGAAATCGAAATAGAAATGCATAGATGATTTAAACGAAAAACAACTAATAATACATAACTGAAAATTGTATGATTAGTTAGTTGCTTGCTCCTTTATGTTCAATTGCATGTAAATAACATATACACCACTCTACTCAGCGTTAGCTAACCACAGATAAATGTAACTTGTTCAAGTCAAGGAGTTAAGCAGTTAGCACCATCAGCTGCAGAGGTGGTGGGCCCAGTCGAACCTAGCCATAGTTATACCTTTGCTATTTCTATTTTAAAGGCTTCTTTCTGTTGTTATTGAGTGTTTTGAGCATGTAGTGTCTATCGCTGTTTAATCTCTAGATTGTGGCGGCAATAAACGTACTTTTTCACTTGTGGCATGTAGCACTTTTGGTTTCTGTTCTATTTTCCATTACTACATATTATTTATTCTCTACTGATGGGAACACCATCACGAGCTCTAACTAACTCATTTTAACCTAATGAAGAGAATAAAAGCTCCTACATAACCAATTGGAGGTCCTAATTCACTATATAACCTTTCTGAGAGAAAAGCAAGAAACAAGGGGTAAAACTGTAATTTTACCATTACAGTACAACAACGGATTTTCTAAAGGGCTAAACATAGGTCAAATGGTCTTAACAAGATAATAAGTGGGATGAATCAGACAGAAAAGGATTCGTGTGAGTTCTGGGAGTTAAATGACTTTTTGTAACCCTAAAACAGACCCACTTGATTAAACAAGGTTCTGGTCAGGACAAAATTCACCTAAACCATCTAAAAATCATATAAAAATATTTCCTAAGGTTTAGAACTTTCAATTTGACCATTGGAACCTATTTTGACCTAGAATGGGGTCTCAGACATATATTTGCCCTAAATTAGGTTTTTACGTAAATTTTCCAATCAAACGTGGTCAAACCAAAAATCCAACTTCACCATTGGATTCCTTAGATCCAAATTAGGTTTGTACAAAAATTTGGACCTAAGGAGAACTCATCTTGACCTACTTTGTAAATAGGTCCAACATGATTACATTTGTATCCCTATCTTTCAAAAACCCTTGCATTTGGCCCCCTAGCATCTTCATCATTCTTGCAGGTAGGTCCCTCCACCATTATAGCGGAGGAATCTTACTCCGACGAACTTGAGAAGGTATTTTCTCCTTGATTGATCAAAGAATCCCTCCCAAAATTGGAAGGGAGATTCTCTGAGCAATCTCCTCCAGTCTGAACCCATAGATGCACCATAATTCCTACCCAATCTCTCATGCGAACGCATGAGAGATTTGGGTCTTTTTGCAGTTTCCATCACCGGAGAACCAGAATTCCCCACAAATTCGTCTCTCCTACTCCGGCCGACTCGCTCATCAAGCTCCGGCGACCTCTCCTACTCTCCTTCGTCGCCTAGTCACAATACCAGTGGCAAGTTCTTCTCCCTCACGTTCGTCCGCGTCGCGTAGTACCCGCCGACGCCCCTACCTCCCCTTCGTCCTCGCCGACCATCCTCTCTCTGCACCTTCATCTCCGACGTTGGCAACACGCCCTAGATGCCATCTCCACCTCCCTTTCGTCTCTCTGCCTTCTAGATAAGTCTCTCTCACTCTCTACAATCTTTCCCCCTCTTTATTTCCCTCAAACGACTACTGCCGCACTCCACCACCATCATCCCCTTCACCTCCGACCACCAACTCCGGCAAGTTCGCTCCATTATTATAGACCACCTCCCTCCTCGACGACCGATCCATAAGCTCCGCCTCGACGCCCTGATCATAACCCCCCACTCTTATCACTCCGCCACTCACCCAAAAGCACCCCCGAACACACCATTTAACACGCCCACAGCGAACCCTAGGTACGCCTCCACAGCCGTTCCCACTCCACACTGGCCACTACAGTACACTCGCTGCACCTTGGAGAAGCTCCCTGAGCATTTCAACATGGCCGCAAGGCCGTTGTGGTGATTTTAGGTCCAAAAGCCCTTCGCCATTGATGCAAAGCTTGAAGCTTGCTTGCAAGCTGCTCCGGGCCGTGCCCGCTCCAGGTCATAGTCCCAGGTTGCACGAAAAGCCTTCATGAACATCTCCAGGCATCCAATTGGTGTCGAAGGACGTAGCTGCAGCTGCAATCGAAGACAGACACCGGCTGCTACAGCACTCAAAGGAGGGTGGAAAGATAGTCCCACCTCGGAAAGCTTCGAGGCACTTTACCCGAATAAATTGAATTTCTGCCATCGGCTTATCACCTTCGACTCATGGGGTGAGGTCCCTCTCACCCAAACCGACCAGCCTCTTCTACGACCACACTCCGCGGACCTGGTCTTAAACCGACCCAACTTGCACACCTCGCCCACCACTGCATGCCGATGGGCCTGGTCTCGGGTGCGTACCCGACCTGATTGCCTAAACCAGTTGTGGCTCTGGGAGAGCGGAACCTACGAGAGAAGAGAGGAGAGCTCACGCGAGTAGGGGGTAGGTTTTGCTCTGCAGGAAGAGAAGCGAAGCTGAAGAAGAGGAAGGAGAAAGCTAAGGGCACAAAGAGGCTAAGGCAGAGAAGGAAAAGTGAAGGAAGAAGCTGAAGCTGAAGCTGAAGGCAGAAAGGCAAGGGAAGAAGGAAGAAGCCGACAGAGAAAGAGAAAAGAAGAAAGTAGAAGGAAGAATTGAAGAAGACAGAAGGCTTGAAGGAAAAGAAGGAAGAAGAAAAGCGAAGCTGAAGAATAGAGAAGCCAAGGCAAAATCAGAAGAAAGGAAGGAGAATCTAGAGAACAAGAGAAGAGGGAAGACAGAAAGGAAGAGAAAGAAAGAAGAAGATTGGCAGAGAAGGAGCACTGTAGCAACATCACCTTAAGACATTTGATTCACAAATCAGATGTCCAATTTTGAGCTTCATTCATATACATTGGTTTCTTTATATTTTTTGCTACACATCTACTCCTATATTTTTGACATTGATATTATTGCATATTCTTTTAAATTCTAAGTTGTGATCTTAAATTCCAAACCCTAACTTGCTCCCTATGTTCGACTTCGGACTCTAAAATTCGAGTAATAAAATTATAATTGTTTTGAACGCTTTTTTGACTATACTACAACGCGACCTTTTTAAAACCCGATCTAGCGCGACGAACATCGGCTTAGTTACATTGCATGTGTGGTTGTGGAATGATCCTTGCATTTGGCTTGTTTCTCGTTGGACAAGTGGATCTTGGGGTTAGTCGAGGTGAGCCATTCCCAGGTTCCACGAGGGGCCGAGTTCGAGTCATAACAAGATGGTATCAGAGTAAGGTCGTCCCGAGAAGTAAACCAAATGGTCTGGAAGTAACCACTCATATGCATGTAGCTAGGATAGCCATCACAACGTATTATCTTGATCTTTGCTTCCGAGTCTTATTTCTTTCTGTAACCCGGTATCATTGACAAGCCCGACTCATTTTCTTCCCCCTCCTTATAGGAGATGCTCCATCGAGGAACTCTTGAGGTAGGCCACGGATGTGGCCGTGGCTGTGGGCGTAGGCGAAGGGGCAGACATACTAGACTTGAGGCAGCGGTCAATCCACCCCTCCTCCCCGGCATCCAGGCCCAGGACCTTGCACAGCTAATCTGGGATATCATGTGGGAGATTCAGAAGCCTCCTCCTCGGCGTGGAGTCCTCTGTGAGACAGTCAAGCTGTCGCAGTGCAGACAAGCTGAAGGGGGAGGGGGTGATCCTCCACCACCCCCACCACCCTCAGACACTACTAAGCACGAGTCCTTCCTACCAGGGGGTGCACCCGTTCCTCTGTTGCGGCTCCTAGTTCTGAAAACTGAAGCCCCCCTCCTTCAAGGGGGAGGAGAGCCCATCTGAGGCCGAGGACTAGCTGGAGCAGATGGAGAAGATCTTCGACACACTCTACCCTCCTGTAAAGTGCCGTATGGCCTTCGCCACGTACCAAGTAGAGAGTGCAGCCCACAGATGGTGGAGGGTTGTCAGAGGCCAAGAGGGGGGAGAGCCAACGTGGGACCATTTCGTGGCGCTCTTCTGCGAGCAATATTTCCCAAAAACTTGGTAGGACTAGAGGCGGGAGTCCACACTCTCCACCAAGAGGCATGACAGTTAGTGCATACCATATATGTTTCCTGGAGCTACCACGCTTCGCCCCGACAGTTGCATCTATAGGGGAGGAGCGCCTATGGAGGTTCACTGAGGGCCTTCGACCTGCTATTCAGGAGTTGGATCTAGTGCTGGATCCGAAGCTGGACCTAAAGCTAGTGCTGCATCAGAGCGGGAGTGGAAGATTATAATAAAATGTAGTAGAGAAATAATTTAAAGAGTTTAGGTATGCTATTCTACTGAATAAAAGTAAAGCAGATAAATTACGAAGAACTTAGGTTCAATCCTAGCCCTAGGATAGCCCTAGAAGCCTTCCCATGCCTTAGCCAACCTTAGATTAGGTCACCACAACCTAGGAAGCCTCAAAACCCTAGTTCTAGCCCTTATATGAACGACCAAATAAGTTATTAGATGTCTAGGACCCTTAGCCACAAAACGCACACCTCAGACCGAAGTTTGCAATGTTTTTGGACATCCAGACACCTTGTCAGATGTCCAATTTCTGCAGAATACCGAAGACAAAACCCTAAATCCCTCCTGACTCTCATTGGACATACAGACAACAAATCTGGACTTCTGATTTTTGAGTATAAGTCGTCTGATACCTTTATTGAATGTCTGGAACTATTCTCTAGTTTCTGTTTTGGAATTCAAGCCTTGATCTTGAGTTCCTAAGTCCCTAAACCCAATTCCAACCCCTTAGGAACCTAAATTAAGGTACCCCAACCCTAGTACACCACCTCTAGACCCTCCTAAGAACCTAATTAGGTTCACACTAAGCCCAATTGACTTGGATCATATTCAATTACCATTGCCTAGTCAATTGGACTCATAGAGTCTAATTGAGTTCAGATCTCAACCCACACAAGTCCAATTGGACTCAGTGAGAGTCCAATTGACCTAATCCCAACCTAATTGAGTATTTCACTCTCAATTAGGTTCACACTCATTCAATTAAACTTGTGTTAAGTTTAATTGCATTTTCTCCTTAGCAATTAGGGTTTGCAACCCTAATTTGAGACTTACCCTAACCTAAACCTATTAGGACCTAACCTAGCTCACTTAGCCACCTAGGGCACGACCACACACCCATTTACGCACCCACACACTCACTAGAGTTCTCCAGAACTCTCTCCACTTGGGCGCCACCCTTGGTTGCTCTTTTAAGCAACCAACGAAGGGTCTTCTTTGAGATCCACATTTTGTGGATCTAAAAGAACCACTCCACCCTCTCTCTCCCTCTCTCACGAGCTCCCACCATAGGCCCTCTCTAGAGAATTCTATAATTCTCTAGAGAGGTTCCCTTAGGTCTATAAAAAGACCTAAGGGGTGGCCATTTGCAGCCACCCATGCTACATTCAACTCTTAGCTCCATTCCACCTTCATCACCACCACCTTAGTATACCTCCATCTCCACGAGCTCCACCATGACTCCACCGCCTCCACGCCAAGCTTGGATCACCTCCTCCTCACCTCTCCAAGGACCGGCCTAACCCCCATTAGCCGCCCCTCCTCTTCTCATCGACTCAAAGGCCATCGGAGCCCACCTCCGAATGCCCTTATTTCTATTAGCTAGGTAGATAATAGTTCTTCGTAGATTTACTACTTTATTACTGCTTAATAGCATAGCTCCATATTTCTCCCCCAATGATGCATGCATAATCCCCCATAAATTCATGTATGCAGTCGTTTTCTAGTAACGAGTAGTTTATGTTTCAAGCATTTATGTACAAGCATTCCTCTAGCTGTGCTATAACCACCATCATCCAATCAATGAAATCATCTTTATATATATATATATATATATATATATATATATATATATATATATATATATGTATGTATGTATGTATGTATGTATATATGTATGTATGTATGTATGTATGTATGTATGTAGATACATACATACATACATACATACATATATATATGTATGTATGTATGTATGTATGTATGTAGATACATACATACATACATACATACATATATATATGTATGTATGTATGTATGTATGTATATATATATATATAGATATATATGTATGTATATATATATATATATGTGTGTGTGTGTGTGTGTGTGTGTACATATGTATGTATCTATATATATGTATGTATGTATATATATATGTATGTATATATATGTATGTATGTATCCATATCTTTCACGTGATAATTAGTTGTCTACGCTTATTTTATATTTCTATTGCAACAGCATGCTGTGCGTGAATACATACTTATTATAAATCGACATGCGATCTTAAGCAAGTAGAGCAAGCGAAATCGAAATTACTTTGCATTTCTGTAACGCCTTCGAGAGACAAACGACCGGAACTCAAAGTCTCATTACTTTATAAATTATTTTTGACGAGTAGATTTCACGACTATACTACAAAGAACGACAATTATATTTTCAAACCTGCGAGTTCGCACGACCGTCAGCCACCATGCCATATTCTCAATTTCAGGTCCTGACCGGAGCTCAGCCACCACCTTCATCTTCCCAGACCACAACCTCTCATCTCTGACCACAATCAACCTAGTTGTAGCATGCGATCAAAGCGGCTTCAGGTGCTAACACACTCCAGGTCTTCAGTCACGCAAAGAGGCCAAAGCTCCTGCCTCAATTCTTTGCACCGTGCTGCTGCTGCTGCTCCGCAAAGGAAGGACATGTGATTAGTCCCACATTGTGAGTAGAGCGCCTTGCCACCACATATAAAACGATTTTGTGCTCTTGGCTGATTGCCTCGTTGAGCACAAGGTGAGGTCGCTCCACGCACACGCTCTCGTTCGCCACGCCCGTCGGCAGGTGTAGGCTAAAGATCCGGATACCTAGGTCCGGCTAGACTTAGAAGAGATCTTAACTGGAGGGGGGGAGTCGGGTTTTGCCACCTGAGATCTGTGCCTACACCCCCCCCCCCCCCAAGGCTAGCCCTCACGCTACTGGCTTTGTAGGTTTAAGGCATCTATGCCTAATACACATCGTTTGAGGGTAAAGCCTGACTTGGTTCTATGAAGTTAACGTGAAATATTTGATAGCGGGTTCTGTTCAAATATTATAGGGTATTTGGGCTTAAGTTTTAAGGGTAAAATTGGTGGTTTAAACCACCACTTTTACCTTTATTTTTATACCTTCCTGTCTAAAGATACATTGAACATCTATTATATTGTGATAATGATTATTTGTGTGATTTCTTGCTCCAAAAGACGACCTCGGATTTTCTTTTTAATTTGAGTTATAAATTTTAAGTGTTTGATGCACCTTAATCAACTATACTACGACATGGGTTTTTAAAATACGATCGAGGCGATGCAACATATACTGAGTATCGGTACTGGTGGACCAGTACCAGTATCCTTAAGTTACAGTATGAGTTCTATATTCGAATGAGTACCGGTACTGATGCCAAGTACCAGTACACATAGGTTACAGTTCAAATGTCTAGATGAGTACTTGTCCGGTACTTGCAGTGTACCGGTACTTGTTTTAAGTACCGATACTCATAGAGTACTAGTATCACTCTAGGAAAGAACTGATCTTAACGAGTACTGATACTTGTTGAGTACTGGACACTTTGCTTGTAGCCAACTAGTGCTGATACTAGTAACTAATACTGGTACTTGTAGGCTACAAGACCTAGTAACTTCAAGTCCAGAACCTAAACTGGGACTCATGTATACCAATACTCACGATAAGTACCGGTATATGCAAGTTCCAGTTTTGGACTTAAGACAACCTAAAGCCGATTTGTAACTTGCATGTACCAATACTCATGAAGAGCCTACGGTATAGTTTAGGGTCCAAAACTATATTACAAGTACTGGTACTTACAATAGTTATAGAATGTATTTCTAGGATTTCAAGGATACGAAATGACCTTTAATCTTTTGTTAATCTAAGATCTAAACTTAGCAAAATATTTGAATAGAGAGATGAAATATAAATCCATGCACAAAGCTAAAGCATCAATATATAAACATATTAAGTTACCTTATTTCTTTAGCATCATATAAAGACATTCAATCTTAGTTCTATCTACAGAAGCACATCACACCTATGCTCATCTTCCAAGCAAAACAAATGGCTGCAGTTAAAGGTCTTCCAACAGATCCCACCCTGGATCCTAATGGACTGCACTAGAAGAAGATGATCTTCTTCTCCAACCGTCCTCCTTCTCCTTAGAGGTCTCTTTCTTTTCTTCTCTAGGTCACGATAGGGTTGATTGCCTGAGAATTGGTGGTGGGTGTGATGGAGACCATAACCCCTTAGTGATAATGCAATTAATCATACTAATTGTATTGGTGATTTTCACTTCCACCCATCAAGAAAGTATTAATCACAAATAAATCTCTGTACATATATAAACATAATCACACTAATCCTTTTACATTGTAACACATACAAAACTAATAATCTTATTCAATTATTTTAAATTATGAGCTTAATATGACAATCACAACATTTATTATCATTTGATTATATCTATATATATTTATTTACATATATTAATCCATATATTAAATTTTAATCCAACATCTTCTTAATCTAAAATTAAAATTGATCTACCCGAAACTATACGTACACGGAGATGACTAGTTCTTCTATGTTTCAATCAACTCGTACGATAGATGGTCATAACTTCTCGATTAGCACATTAAAACACCCAAGTAGGTTGCTTCCATCGATGAGTCCACCTTAAAGAGCCACGTTCAAAATCCTCGACGTTTTCTACTCCGAAAAAAAATTAAAAAATCCTGCATGTTGATGAGTTTCAGACCCGTGCATTGTCGATCGATCTTAATCCAAGATGCATCATTGTCATCATTAGAAACAAGGATGCCATGATCTTGATGTACGTTTGCCTTCCTTTGGCTGCTTGAGGGAACTTTAGTTTAGAACAAGTTGAGGTGCACGTGTACGTACACATGTATTGAGTAGCTGCATATATATATATATATATATATATATATATATATATAACCATTTCAGTCCAAGATCCATATAATATTGTCTAGTCTTCGCATCGTCAAATACGTAAGGCAGCTAGCTAGGTGTCCCATTATATGGTCGTTATCCTTTGTTTTAATTTTAATGAAAAAGACAACAGAAAAAAAAAAAACAAACAAACAAATAAATATTGAGGCCTACCCCGTGGATACAAGGCAAAAACTTATCCACATAAACATATCGACCACATTTTTCATATGTTTGTGCCTTGATATAATTCACACCGATGTAGCTCACAGTCAATGGTAGTTCTACTCCTTTCTTCAAGACCTCCCAGGGCCTTAGGTAAGATGATCTTCTTTCTCTTTTTCTTTTTGATATCTTCGTAGAGCCATTTATCCGTAGAATTAAAGAAATGATGCACTTGAGTCAAATTTCTCCCCCCTCAATCAAGAGAGGGTCTCTTCTCCTCTTGCATTACTTTATGCAGATGACATTATTCTATTTCTCAACAGTAACATCAAAACTGTTGACAATCTTATGAGGTTCATCCATGGGTTTGAGTCAAATTTTGGTCAGAAACTTAATCTTCTGAGAAGCACTTTCCCCTTAGGAGACTCAATGGTATCCTCTCCATTTCTGGCTTTTAGCTTGGTTCTTTTTCCTTCACTAGCCTGGGATGCCCTATATTCTCGAGGAGGTCTAAAATCACTTACTTTCATGAGCTCATTGATAAGATTAACTCCAAGTTAGCTAGCTGGAAAGCTAAGCTCCTATCTACTGCTACCAAACTTCTCCTCATCAAGCACGTCTTATCCTCCATTCCGATTCACATTCACATTTTATCTGTGATTGATGTCCCTAAGGCTATTTAACTTCTTCTGGGGCTCAAATACTGATTCTAAACATCACCACTGGATTGCTTGGAAACACATTTGCAAACCTATTGATTGCGATGGGTTGGGGATTCGAGATCTTTCCTTGGTAATCAAGGCTTTCCGCATGAAGAGAGTCTGGAACATCCTCTTTGGAGAGAGTCCTTTTTCCCTTCTGATGCATTCCTTGTATGGTACTTTGGAGACTTTTCCCAACTATCTTCCCTACAGGCTTTAATCTCTGGCTTTGGCATATTTCCAAATGAAACCTTTTATGCGTTGGGAGGTCAAAGAAGGGGCTATTGATTTCTGTGTGGACCTTTGGGTTAGGGATTCCCCTCTTAAGGATTTCCTTCCTCCGAATGTCAATTCCCCCCCCCACCATCCGCGTGAAAGATGTCATTGCTAATCCCCTTCAGGTCCCTTCCCCCAATCTCATTTCAAGGGAAACCTAGCACTAGATCACCCATACCTTACTTTGTGACGATAAGGACACCCTGATTTGGTCACCCTCTCTTCATGGCAGATTCTCTGTTTCTTCTACATATCTCTTGAACTTTAGAGAAGTTCCCATTATTAAGTCATGCCTCAAATCGTTGTGGACCCTTAATCTCCCTTTAAGAATGACCCTCCTTGCCTGGAGGGTTATGCAGGATAAGTTTCCTACGGACATCAACATTCAACGACTTGGTATCCCCTTAGTCTCCAAGTGTAGTTGCTACCTCTACACTCCTCATTCTGAGTCCCTAAATCACCTTTTTACTCATAGTCAGGTGGCAAGCTTAATCTCCTCCTAGGTCTTTCAAAAATGTTGCCTATCCTCCATTGATCTGCCCAATTCCCCTCTATCTTGTCTAATGATAGCTAGCATGTTCACTCTAGATGGATTAAAGGTATTATTGTTTTCATCTGGAACCATATTTGGTGGACTCGAAACAAAGTCAAGAATGATGGGTTCAATTTCAATCACATTGATTCCTTTTTGGAGCATAGTTGGAGTCATTTCTACATGAGGAATTGTTGAAAGTAGTCCACCCAAAGCATTTTGAGTTATCTTGGGTTCATCCTCTGATGGGCTACAAAGTCAATTTTGCGGCTGTCCATGTCGAAGAGCGGCCTGCTGTGTCTTGGGTAGTCCACGACCACCAAGGGGACTTTTGCAAAGCGACTGCATCTAGACTGCAATCATGTCAAAAGGAGATGGCCTTACTTCATGCTATTCGCCATTTCCTTCTTAATTGGGATCAAAGGGATGCTTTCCTTATTTTGGAGGTGGACTCTACCCTTCTCTTTTGGTGGTGGAAAGGTAAGAGTATGGTTCCATAGAGAGTACAATGGATATTCAACCAGGTCAAAAATTGCTGGAGCAACCTTATGGAGATGTGATTTGTTCATCCTATGGTTAATGGTCTCGCCAACTACATTTCTTCATCGAATGCTAAGCCTTGGAGATTTAATATTATGGATCGGGATCTTGATGGGAGAAGTTGTGGTATTGTTAATCTCGACAAAATTCACTTCCCGTATATTATTGGTTGAGTTGTCCTTCTGTGGTTGTTGATGATGCACTTGGACCTTTGCTAGTTAAGCATGTTTCTCTTCGATTCCCTAGTTTTGTGTTTGTTTTAGGTTTTGGATGTTTTATTTTTTGATATACTAGATCACGAGTCGTAATTCTTTTTTCTTATATGGACTAGATTTTGGTATAGTCTCCTTGTCTCCCCTTTTATGATATCGAGAGCTCAAAGGATGAATAAAATTTGATCTCATATTTCAAAAAAATAAAAAAAAAATGCACAAAGTAAAATAACCAGTTCAATCAAGTCGTTCGTATCAACCAACGTAATAATACAAAAAACAAGTAAAATATATAATTTTGCATTGATGTGCATACCTGAATTTGACTTTTGAGTACTCTAATGTACTGAACGGCCAAATCCAACATATCCGCTGTGCTGGTTTGCTGTGAAAGAGTAGAAGAACCATCAGTTCTTTTCCTTATCTCTTCCATTAAAAAAACTCAAACACTACCATCTTTTAATTAGATTCCAGGTGTTATTATAAATAAAAATTGGGTGTCATCATTAGGATCCCAAATTCCCAATATAACTGAAAAATCGAAAAAAGAAATTTAGAAAAAAAATCACTCGTACGTGCATGTACACAAACATGCACACTCCATTTTACCATCCATATTTATATCAATTTTGATGTTGTCTCACTTTGGCACACTTGGTATAGGACCTGTGTTGTGCAACATCGATACTACAGCTATCACCGTTCGACCTTCATCATCTGAGAATGCATGTGGTTAAACTTCATATTATGATAAGTAGAATATTTAAATGATGAGGTGATTGCTTATTTCTGTAAATGATAATTGCTTATCCTGTAAATTCACGAGCTGCCTATTATATGAATAAGAAACCAGACTGCAAGACAGATACATGCAAAGTACTATGCATGAACCTTACGGGGAACTAGGAAAGGAATCATAGTACAATAATATGGATATTTGATGTATGATGAGACTCGTTGTCTACGAGTATGTTTGTTAGTTGTTCGGACATAGACATGGGAAGTGAGCTGCCCCTCGTGTACGTGATACCGAGGAGAACAACTATCCCTTCAAAATGGGAAGTGAGCTAGCCCTTGTGTACGTGGTACCAAGGAGAGCAACTGTCCCTTTTAAGTAGGGGGGAGCTAGCCAACCCTTGGGTTGGGACCCAGGGCTTAGGGTTGGCCACCCTACACCAACTTCTGTTAGGCCCATTGGGCAAACTGGGATAGTCGGGCGAGGATACGTAGACTGTTGAGAGGTGAGGCACATGTTCTGTTCTGTATTGTACGTTTAGGCGTACCCGCTAGCGGAAAGGACTGACCGCGTGCCAGTGCGGAGCAACTACTCATGCATTTATCACGTGCACCGTAGTCACCGCTACGTCGCGACCATAACCCTGAGGTGGCAGACTGAGTGTAGGACTACCACAGGGTACTCCTTCGGCCAAGAGAATGCCACATGTACATCTTACATCATGGGAAAACTGCAAACAAGAACGTTCCCTTAGGGAACAAGTGGATTAAGAAATATTGTGGACATTTACTAGAAATCGAAATAGAAATGCATAGATGATTTAAACGAAAAACAACTAATAATACATAACTGAAAATTGTATGATTAGTTAGTTGCTTGCTCCTTTATGTTCAATTGCATGTAAATAACATATACACCACTCTACTCAGCGTTAGCTAACCACAGATAAATGTAACTTGTTCAAGTCAAGGAGTTAAGCAGTTAGCACCATCAGCTGCAGAGGTGGTGGGCCCAGTCGAACCTAGCCATAGTTATACCTTTGCTATTTCTATTTTAAAGGCTTCTTTCTGTTGTTATTGAGTGTTTTGAGCATGTAGTGTCTATCGCTGTTTAATCTCTAGATTGTGGCGGCAATAAACGTACTTTTTCACTTGTGGCATGTAGCACTTTTGGTTTCTGTTCTATTTTCCATTACTACATATTATTTATTCTCTACTGATGGGAACACCATCACGAGCTCTAACTAACTCATTTTAACCTAATGAAGAGAATAAAAGCTCCTACATAACCAATTGGAGGTCCTAATTCACTATATAACCTTTCTGAGAGAAAAGCAAGAAACAAGGGGTAAAACTGTAATTTTACCATTACAGTACAACAACGGATTTTCTAAAGGGCTAAACATAGGTCAAATGGTCTTAACAAGATAATAAGTGGGATGAATCAGACAGAAAAGGATTCGTGTGAGTTCTGGGAGTTAAATGACTTTTTGTAACCCTAAAACAGACCCACTTGATTAAACAAGGTTCTGGTCAGGACAAAATTCACCTAAACCATCTAAAAATCATATAAAAATATTTCCTAAGGTTTAGAACTTTCAATTTGACCATTGGAACCTATTTTGACCTAGAATGGGGTCTCAGACATATATTTGCCCTAAATTAGGTTTTTACGTAAATTTTCCAATCAAACGTGGTCAAACCAAAAATCCAACTTCACCATTGGATTCCTTAGATCCAAATTAGGTTTGTACAAAAATTTGGACCTAAGGAGAACTCATCTTGACCTACTTTGTAAATAGGTCCAACATGATTACATTTGTATCCCTATCTTTCAAAAACCCTTGCATTTGGCCCCCTAGCATCTTCATCATTCTTGCAGGTAGGTCCCTCCACCATTATAGCAGAGGAATCTTACTCCGACGAACTTGAGAAGGTATTTTCTCCTTGATTGATCAAAGAATCCCTCCCAAAATTGGAAGGGAGATTCTCTGAGCAATCTCCTCCAGTCTGAACCCATAGATGCACCATAATTCCTACCCAATCTCTCATGCGAACGCATGAGAGATTTGGGTCTTTTTGCAGTTTCCATCACCGGAGAACCAGAATTCCCCACAAATTCGTCTCTCCTACTCCGGCCGACTCGCTCATCAAGCTCCGGCGACCTCTCCTACTCTCCTTCGTCGCCTAGTCACAATACCAGTGGCAAGTTCTTCTCCCTCACGTTCGTCCGCGTCGCGTAGTACCCGCCGACGCCCCTACCTCCCCTTCGTCCTCGCCGACCATCCTCTCTCTGCACCTTCATCTCCGACGTTGGCAACACGCCCTAGATGCCATCTCCACCTCCCTTTCGTCTCTCTGCCTTCTAGATAAGTCTCTCTCACTCTCTACAATCTTTCCCCCTCTTTATTTCCCTCAAACGACTACTGCCGCACTCCACCACCATCATCCCCTTCACCTCCGACCACCAACTCCGGCAAGTTCGCTCCATTATTATAGACCACCTCCCTCCTCGACGACCGATCCATAAGCTCCGCCTCGACGCCCTGATCATAACCCCCCACTCTTATCACTCCGCCACTCACCCAAAAGCACCCCCGAACACACCATTTAACACGCCCACAGCGAACCCTAGGTACGCCTCCACAGCCGTTCCCACTCCACACTGGCCACTACAGTACACTCGCTGCACCTTGGAGAAGCTCCCTGAGCATTTCAACATGGCCGCAAGGCCGTTGTGGTGATTTTAGGTCCAAAAGCCCTTCGCCATTGATGCAAAGCTTGAAGCTTGCTTGCAAGCTGCTCCGGGCCGTGCCCGCTCCAGGTCATAGTCCCAGGTTGCACGAAAAGCCTTCATGAACATCTCCAGGCATCCAATTGGTGTCGAAGGACGTAGCTGCAGCTGCAATCGAAGACAGACACCGGCTGCTACAGCACTCAAAGGAGGGTGGAAAGATAGTCCCACCTCGGAAAGCTTCGAGGCACTTTACCCGAATAAATTGAATTTCTGCCATCGGCTTATCACCTTCGACTCATGGGGTGAGGTCCCTCTCACCCAAACCGACCAGCCTCTTCTACGACCACACTCCGCGGACCTGGTCTTAAACCGACCCAACTTGCACACCTCGCCCACCACTGCATGCCGATGGGCCTGGTCTCGGGTGCGTACCCGACCTGATTGCCTAAACCAGTTGTGGCTCTGGGAGAGCGGAACCTACGAGAGAAGAGAGGAGAGCTCACGCGAGTAGGGGGTAGGTTTTGCTCTGCAGGAAGAGAAGCGAAGCTGAAGAAGAGGAAGGAGAAAGCTAAGGGCACAAAGAGGCTAAGGCAGAGAAGGAAAAGTGAAGGAAGAAGCTGAAGCTGAAGCTGAAGGCAGAAAGGCAAGGGAAGAAGGAAGAAGCCGACAGAGAAAGAGAAAAGAAGAAAGTAGAAGGAAGAATTGAAGAAGACAGAAGGCTTGAAGGAAAAGAAGGAAGAAGAAAAGCGAAGCTGAAGAATAGAGAAGCCAAGGCAAAATCAGAAGAAAGGAAGGAGAATCTAGAGAACAAGAGAAGAGGGAAGACAGAAAGGAAGAGAAAGAAAGAAGAAGATTGGCAGAGAAGGAGCACTGTAGCAACATCACCTTAAGACATTTGATTCACAAATCAGATGTCCAATTTTGAGCTTCATTCATATACATTGGTTTCTTTATATTTTTTGCTACACATCTACTCCTATATTTTTGACATTGATATTATTGCATATTCTTTTAAATTCTAAGTTGTGATCTTAAATTCCAAACCCTAACTTGCTCCCTATGTTCGACTTCGGACTCTAAAATTCGAGTAATAAAATTATAATTGTTTTGAACGCTTTTTTGACTATACTACAACGCGACCTTTTTAAAACCCGATCTAGCGCGACGAACATCGGCTTAGTTACATTGCATGTGTGGTTGTGGAATGATCCTTGCATTTGGCTTGTTTCTCGTTGGACAAGTGGATCTTGGGGTTAGTCGAGGTGAGCCATTCCCAGGTTCCACGAGGGGCCGAGTTCGAGTCATAACAAGATGGTATCAGAGTAAGGTCGTCCCGAGAAGTAAACCAAATGGTCTGGAAGTAACCACTCATATGCATGTAGCTAGGATAGCCATCACAACGTATTATCTTGATCTTTGCTTCCGAGTCTTATTTCTTTCTGTAACCCGGTATCATTGACAAGCCCGACTCATTTTCTTCCCCCTCCTTATAGGAGATGCTCCATCGAGGAACTCTTGAGGTAGGCCACGGATGTGGCCGTGGCTGTGGGCGTAGGCGAAGGGGCAGACATACTAGACTTGAGGCAGCGGTCAATCCACCCCTCCTCCCCGGCATCCAGGCCCAGGACCTTGCACAGCTAATCTGGGATATCATGTGGGAGATTCAGAAGCCTCCTCCTCGGCGTGGAGTCCTCTGTGAGACAGTCAAGCTGTCGCAGTGCAGACAAGCTGAAGGGGGAGGGGGTGATCCTCCACCACCCCCACCACCCTCAGACACTACTAAGCACGAGTCCTTCCTACCAGGGGGTGCACCCGTTCCTCTGTTGCGGCTCCTAGTTCTGAAAACTGAAGCCCCCCTCCTTCAAGGGGGAGGAGAGCCCATCTGAGGCCGAGGACTAGCTGGAGCAGATGGAGAAGATCTTCGACACACTCTACCCTCCTGTAAAGTGCCGTATGGCCTTCGCCACGTACCAAGTAGAGAGTGCAGCCCACAGATGGTGGAGGGTTGTCAGAGGCCAAGAGGGGGGAGAGCCAACGTGGGACCATTTCGTGGCGCTCTTCTGCGAGCAATATTTCCCAAAAACTTGGTAGGACTAGAGGCGGGAGTCCACACTCTCCACCAAGAGGCATGACAGTTAGTGCATACCATATATGTTTCCTGGAGCTACCACGCTTCGCCCCGACAGTTGCATCTATAGGGGAGGAGCGCCTATGGAGGTTCACTGAGGGCCTTCGACCTGCTATTCAGGAGTTGGATCTAGTGCTGGATCCGAAGCTGGACCTAAAGCTAGTGCTGCATCAGAGCGGGAGTGGAAGATTATAATAAAATGTAGTAGAGAAATAATTTAAAGAGTTTAGGTATGCTATTCTACTGAATAAAAGTAAAGCAGATAAATTACGAAGAACTTAGGTTCAATCCTAGCCCTAGGATAGCCCTAGAAGCCTTCCCATGCCTTAGCCAACCTTAGATTAGGTCACCACAACCTAGGAAGCCTCAAAACCCTAGTTCTAGCCCTTATATGAACGACCAAATAAGTTATTAGATGTCTAGGACCCTTAGCCACAAAACGCACACCTCAGACCGAAGTTTGCAATGTTTTTGGACATCCAGACACCTTGTCAGATGTCCAATTTCTGCAGAATACCGAAGACAAAACCCTAAATCCCTCCTGACTCTCATTGGACATACAGACAACAAATCTGGACTTCTGATTTTTGAGTATAAGTCGTCTGATACCTTTATTGAATGTCTGGAACTATTCTCTAGTTTCTGTTTTGGAATTCAAGCCTTGATCTTGAGTTCCTAAGTCCCTAAACCCAATTCCAACCCCTTAGGAACCTAAATTAAGGTACCCCAACCCTAGTACACCACCTCTAGACCCTCCTAAGAACCTAATTAGGTTCACACTAAGCCCAATTGACTTGGATCATATTCAATTACCATTGCCTAGTCAATTGGACTCATAGAGTCTAATTGAGTTCAGATCTCAACCCACACAAGTCCAATTGGACTCAGTGAGAGTCCAATTGACCTAATCCCAACCTAATTGAGTATTTCACTCTCAATTAGGTTCACACTCATTCAATTAAACTTGTGTTAAGTTTAATTGCATTTTCTCCTTAGCAATTAGGGTTTGCAACCCTAATTTGAGACTTACCCTAACCTAAACCTATTAGGACCTAACCTAGCTCACTTAGCCACCTAGGGCACGACCACACACCCATTTACGCACCCACACACTCACTAGAGTTCTCCAGAACTCTCTCCACTTGGGCGCCACCCTTGGTTGCTCTTTTAAGCAACCAACGAAGGGTCTTCTTTGAGATCCACATTTTGTGGATCTAAAAGAACCACTCCACCCTCTCTCTCCCTCTCTCACGAGCTCCCACCATAGGCCCTCTCTAGAGAATTCTATAATTCTCTAGAGAGGTTCCCTTAGGTCTATAAAAAGACCTAAGGGGTGGCCATTTGCAGCCACCCATGCTACATTCAACTCTTAGCTCCATTCCACCTTCATCACCACCACCTTAGTATACCTCCATCTCCACGAGCTCCACCATGACTCCACCGCCTCCACGCCAAGCTTGGATCACCTCCTCCTCACCTCTCCAAGGACCGGCCTAACCCCCATTAGCCGCCCCTCCTCTTCTCATCGACTCAAAGGCCATCGGAGCCCACCTCCGAATGCCCTTATTTCTATTAGCTAGGTAGATAATAGTTCTTCGTAGATTTACTACTTTATTACTGCTTAATAGCATAGCTCCATATTTCTCCCCCAATGATGCATGCATAATCCCCCATAAATTCATGTATGCAGTCGTTTTCTAGTAACGAGTAGTTTATGTTTCAAGCATTTATGTACAAGCATTCCTCTAGCTGTGCTATAACCACCATCATCCAATCAATGAAATCATCTTTATATATATATATATATATATATATATATATATATATATATATATATATATGTATGTATGTATGTATGTATGTATATATGTATGTATGTATGTATGTATGTATGTATGTAGATACATACATACATACATACATACATATATATATGTATGTATGTATGTATGTATGTATGTAGATACATACATACATACATACATACATATATATATGTATGTATGTATGTATGTATGTATATATATATATATAGATATATATGTATGTATATATATATATATATGTGTGTGTGTGTGTGTGTGTGTGTACATATGTATGTATCTATATATATGTATGTATGTATATATATATGTATGTATATATATGTATGTATGTATCCATATCTTTCACGTGATAATTAGTTGTCTACGCTTATTTTATATTTCTATTGCAACAGCATGCTGTGCGTGAATACATACTTATTATAAATCGACATGCGATCTTAAGCAAGTAGAGCAAGCGAAATCGAAATTACTTTGCATTTCTGTAACGCCTTCGAGAGACAAACGACCGGAACTCAAAGTCTCATTACTTTATAAATTATTTTTGACGAGTAGATTTCACGACTATACTACAAAGAACGACAATTATATTTTCAAACCTGCGAGTTCGCACGACCGTCAGCCACCATGCCATATTCTCAATTTCAGGTCCTGACCGGAGCTCAGCCACCACCTTCATCTTCCCAGACCACAACCTCTCATCTCTGACCACAATCAACCTAGTTGTAGCATGCGATCAAAGCGGCTTCAGGTGCTAACACACTCCAGGTCTTCAGTCACGCAAAGAGGCCAAAGCTCCTGCCTCAATTCTTTGCACCGTGCTGCTGCTGCTGCTCCGCAAAGGAAGGACATGTGATTAGTCCCACATTGTGAGTAGAGCGCCTTGCCACCACATATAAAACGATTTTGTGCTCTTGGCTGATTGCCTCGTTGAGCACAAGGTGAGGTCGCTCCACGCACACGCTCTCGTTCGCCACGCCCGTCGGCAGGTGTAGGCTAAAGATCCGGATACCTAGGTCCGGCTAGACTTAGAAGAGATCTTAACTGGAGGGGGGGAGTCGGGTTTTGCCACCTGAGATCTGTGCCTACACCCCCCCCCCCCCCAAGGCTAGCCCTCACGCTACTGGCTTTGTAGGTTTAAGGCATCTATGCCTAATACACATCGTTTGAGGGTAAAGCCTGACTTGGTTCTATGAAGTTAACGTGAAATATTTGATAGCGGGTTCTGTTCAAATATTATAGGGTATTTGGGCTTAAGTTTTAAGGGTAAAATTGGTGGTTTAAACCACCACTTTTACCTTTATTTTTATACCTTCCTGTCTAAAGATACATTGAACATCTATTATATTGTGATAATGATTATTTGTGTGATTTCTTGCTCCAAAAGACGACCTCGGATTTTCTTTTTAATTTGAGTTATAAATTTTAAGTGTTTGATGCACCTTAATCAACTATACTACGACATGGGTTTTTAAAATACGATCGAGGCGATGCAACATATACTGAGTATCGGTACTGGTGGACCAGTACCAGTATCCTTAAGTTACAGTATGAGTTCTATATTCGAATGAGTACCGGTACTGATGCCAAGTACCAGTACACATAGGTTACAGTTCAAATGTCTAGATGAGTACTTGTCCGGTACTTGCAGTGTACCGGTACTTGTTTTAAGTACCGATACTCATAGAGTACTAGTATCACTCTAGGAAAGAACTGATCTTAACGAGTACTGATACTTGTTGAGTACTGGACACTTTGCTTGTAGCCAACTAGTGCTGATACTAGTAACTAATACTGGTACTTGTAGGCTACAAGACCTAGTAACTTCAAGTCCAGAACCTAAACTGGGACTCATGTATACCAATACTCACGATAAGTACCGGTATATGCAAGTTCCAGTTTTGGACTTAAGACAACCTAAAGCCGATTTGTAACTTGCATGTACCAATACTCATGAAGAGCCTACGGTATAGTTTAGGGTCCAAAACTATATTACAAGTACTGGTACTTACAATAGTTATAGAATGTATTTCTAGGATTTCAAGGATACGAAATGACCTTTAATCTTTTGTTAATCTAAGATCTAAACTTAGCAAAATATTTGAATAGAGAGATGAAATATAAATCCATGCACAAAGCTAAAGCATCAATATATAAACATATTAAGTTACCTTATTTCTTTAGCATCATATAAAGACATTCAATCTTAGTTCTATCTACAGAAGCACATCACACCTATGCTCATCTTCCAAGCAAAACAAATGGCTGCAGTTAAAGGTCTTCCAACAGATCCCACCCTGGATCCTAATGGACTGCACTAGAAGAAGATGATCTTCTTCTCCAACCGTCCTCCTTCTCCTTAGAGGTCTCTTTCTTTTCTTCTCTAGGTCACGATAGGGTTGATTGCCTGAGAATTGGTGGTGGGTGTGATGGAGACCATAACCCCTTAGTGATAATGCAATTAATCATACTAATTGTATTGGTGATTTTCACTTCCACCCATCAAGAAAGTATTAATCACAAATAAATCTCTGTACATATATAAACATAATCACACTAATCCTTTTACATTGTAACACATACAAAACTAATAATCTTATTCAATTATTTTAAATTATGAGCTTAATATGACAATCACAACATTTATTATCATTTGATTATATCTATATATATTTATTTACATATATTAATCCATATATTAAATTTTAATCCAACATCTTCTTAATCTAAAATTAAAATTGATCTACCCGAAACTATACGTACACGGAGATGACTAGTTCTTCTATGTTTCAATCAACTCGTACGATAGATGGTCATAACTTCTCGATTAGCACATTAAAACACCCAAGTAGGTTGCTTCCATCGATGAGTCCACCTTAAAGAGCCACGTTCAAAATCCTCGACGTTTTCTACTCCGAAAAAAAATTAAAAAATCCTGCATGTTGATGAGTTTCAGACCCGTGCATTGTCGATCGATCTTAATCCAAGATGCATCATTGTCATCATTAGAAACAAGGATGCCATGATCTTGATGTACGTTTGCCTTCCTTTGGCTGCTTGAGGGAACTTTAGTTTAGAACAAGTTGAGGTGCACGTGTACGTACACATGTATTGAGTAGCTGCATATATATATATATATATATATATATATATATATATATAACCATTTCAGTCCAAGATCCATATAATATTGTCTAGTCTTCGCATCGTCAAATACGTAAGGCAGCTAGCTAGGTGTCCCATTATATGGTCGTTATCCTTTGTTTTAATTTTAATGAAAAAGACAACAGAAAAAAAAAAAACAAACAAACAAATAAATATTGAGGCCTACCCCGTGGATACAAGGCAAAAACTTATCCACATAAACATATCGACCACATTTTTCATATGTTTGTGCCTTGATATAATTCACACCGATGTAGCTCACAGTCAATGGTAGTTCTACTCCTTTCTTCAAGACCTCCCAGGGCCTTAGGTAAGATGATCTTCTTTCTCTTTTTCTTTTTGATATCTTCGTAGAGCCATTTATCCGTAGAATTAAAGAAATGATGCACTTGAGTCAAATTTCTCCCCCCTCAATCAAGAGAGGGTCTCTTCTCCTCTTACATTACTTTATGCAGATGACATTATTCTATTTCTCAACAGTAACATCAAAACTGTTGACAATCTTATGAGGTTCATCCATGGGTTTGAGTCAAATTTTGGTCAGAAACTTAATCTTCTGAGAAGCACTTTCCCCTTAGGAGACTCAATGGTATCCTCTCCATTTCTGGCTTTTAGCTTGGTTCTTTTTCCTTCACTAGCCTGGGATGCCCTATATTCTCGAGGAGGTCTAAAATCACTTACTTTCATGAGCTCATTGATAAGATTAACTCCAAGTTAGCTAGCTGGAAAGCTAAGCTCCTATCTACTGCTACCAAACTTCTCCTCATCAAGCACGTCTTATCCTCCATTCCGATTCACATTCACATTTTATCTGTGATTGATGTCCCTAAGGCTATTTAACTTCTTCTGGGGCTCAAATACTGATTCTAAACATCACCACTGGATTGCTTGGAAACACATTTGCAAACCTATTGATTGCGATGGGTTGGGGATTCGAGATCTTTCCTTGGTAATCAAGGCTTTCCGCATGAAGAGAGTCTGGAACATCCTCTTTGGAGAGAGTCCTTTTTCCCTTCTGATGCATTCCTTGTATGGTACTTTGGAGACTTTTCCCAACTATCTTCCCTACAGGCTTTAATCTCTGGCTTTGGCATATTTCCAAATGAAACCTTTTATGCGTTGGGAGGTCAAAGAAGGGGCTATTGATTTCTGTGTGGACCTTTGGGTTAGGGATTCCCCTCTTAAGGATTTCCTTCCTCCGAATGTCAATTCCCCCCCCCACCATCCGCGTGAAAGATGTCATTGCTAATCCCCTTCAGGTCCCTTCCCCCAATCTCATTTCAAGGGAAACCTAGCACTAGATCACCCATACCTTACTTTGTGACGATAAGGACACCCTGATTTGGTCACCCTCTCTTCATGGCAGATTCTCTGTTTCTTCTACATATCTCTTGAACTTTAGAGAAGTTCCCATTATTAAGTCATGCCTCAAATCGTTGTGGACCCTTAATCTCCCTTTAAGAATGACCCTCCTTGCCTGGAGGGTTATGCAGGATAAGTTTCCTACGGACATCAACATTCAACGACTTGGTATCCCCTTAGTCTCCAAGTGTAGTTGCTACCTCTACACTCCTCATTCTGAGTCCCTAAATCACCTTTTTACTCATAGTCAGGTGGCAAGCTTAATCTCCTCCTAGGTCTTTCAAAAATGTTGCCTATCCTCCATTGATCTGCCCAATTCCCCTCTATCTTGTCTAATGATAGCTAGCATGTTCACTCTAGATGGATTAAAGGTATTATTGTTTTCATCTGGAACCATATTTGGTGGACTCGAAACAAAGTCAAGAATGATGGGTTCAATTTCAATCACATTGATTCCTTTTTGGAGCATAGTTGGAGTCATTTCTACATGAGGAATTGTTGAAAGTAGTCCACCCAAAGCATTTTGAGTTATCTTGGGTTCATCCTCTGATGGGCTACAAAGTCAATTTTGCGGCTGTCCATGTCGAAGAGCGGCCTGCTGTGTCTTGGGTAGTCCACGACCACCAAGGGGACTTTTGCAAAGCGACTGCATCTAGACTGCAATCATGTCAAAAGGAGATGGCCTTACTTCATGCTATTCGCCATTTCCTTCTTAATTGGGATCAAAGGGATGCTTTCCTTATTTTGGAGGTGGACTCTACCCTTCTCTTTTGGTGGTGGAAAGGTAAGAGTATGGTTCCATAGAGAGTACAATGGATATTCAACCAGGTCAAAAATTGCTGGAGCAACCTTATGGAGATGTGATTTGTTCATCCTATGGTTAATGGTCTCGCCAACTACATTTCTTCATCGAATGCTAAGCCTTGGAGATTTAATATTATGGATCGGGATCTTGATGGGAGAAGTTGTGGTATTGTTAATCTCGACAAAATTCACTTCCCGTATATTATTGGTTGAGTTGTCCTTCTGTGGTTGTTGATGATGCACTTGGACCTTTGCTAGTTAAGCATGTTTCTCTTCGATTCCCTAGTTTTGTGTTTGTTTTAGGTTTTGGATGTTTTATTTTTTGATATACTAGATCACGAGTCGTAATTCTTTTTTCTTATATGGACTAGATTTTGGTATAGTCTCCTTGTCTCCCCTTTTATGATATCGAGAGCTCAAAGGATGAATAAAATTTGATCTCATATTTCAAAAAAATAAAAAAAAAATGCACAAAGTAAAATAACCAGTTCAATCAAGTCGTTCGTATCAACCAACGTAATAATACAAAAAACAAGTAAAATATATAATTTTGCATTGATGTGCATACCTGAATTTGACTTTTGAGTACTCTAATGTACTGAACGGCCAAATCCAACATATCCGCTGTGCTGGTTTGCTGTGAAAGAGTAGAAGAACCATCAGTTCTTTTCCTTATCTCTTCCATTAAAAAAACTCAAACACTACCATCTTTTAATTAGATTCCAGGTGTTATTATAAATAAAAATTGGGTGTCATCATTAGGATCCCAAATTCCCAATATAACTGAAAAATCGAAAAAAGAAATTTAGAAAAAAAATCACTCGTACGTGCATGTACACAAACATGCACACTCCATTTTACCATCCATATTTATATCAATTTTGATGTTGTCTCACTTTGGCACACTTGGTATAGGACCTGTGTTGTGCAACATCGATACTACAGCTATCACCGTTCGACCTTCATCAATCTTGAGATCCGTAAGTGGGTTAAGACAATCCACCATCCTTTCCCTCCTCTGTATGCGCCTCGTTTTACCTCCCCGGCCCCTTCTCTCCTCCCCTATTAAATTTAAAACTTTGGGGCAGGGCACACCCGCATGATTCTACTCTCCTCCTTGACAACTCCATTATATGCCACCACACATGTTGGCAAAGTAGCGGAGGAGAGAGGTGCACATGGATCCAGAAAAGAAGGAAGACGAGGTCAGTATACATGTATACCGTGTTGTTCAAATCTTACACGCATTTACACATCATCATAAGATAAAGGTAAAGGGTTACACGTGAGTGGTGCTATAACACTAGAATTTTAGAGCAACGATGCAGGGCATCACCTTATCTTATGGCATTGGCGCCATAGCATTGTTTCTGTAATATCGATGGTTCGGCTCCTTTGGCACGATCGTTATTGCGTCAGTGATATAATAGCGTTGTATATCATTGGTACTTTGATATTTAAACATAAAGCACGTTAACATCAATGTGGCAAGATGTGCATACAAATACATGTATGGTAATTAATTATCTTCCTTTATATAACGTACCAATATGAGGATAAAAAACGGAAAGTTCCTCCATCCATTACCTTGTCCATGTTAGGAGCCACAAGCTCTTGGAGCCTCTTCAACTTCTCACTGATCTTTGCCCTCCTCAGCTATTAATGAAAGAAGTGCTCATCATATCCAACATATACAAAGAATCGGAAATAAAGCAAATTAAGTCCTTTCCTTCGAGTGACGGTAAGCAAGCAAGAAGATTCCTCTTACTAAAAATCAATTATACTGCAGTTTAGAATCCGCTTAACCAAGTTCGTAAAAAGAGCAATGCTTGTATATCGAATCGAAATAAGCAATTGGCATCAAATTAACAAGCATTGTTGTCAAGAGAAACTTTTCATGTAAAGTAAACAAAGATTCGATCTCTACCCGCTCGGCAATGCTTCGCGGGTGCGTTGCACAGCCTCGCTTCGCACGGACCCTGCAGGGAATTGCATCTTGTTGCATCTGGAGGAGCTTTTCCATTGCAGTCACGTCTATTGGTGTCCCCGGAAGGTTGAGCTGAACAAGGACGTATACGAGCATGTAGTTACCATATTCACCTCATAAGTGAAAGGAATTAGCAAAATTTATGGGGCTTGATTCAACTCGGGAGATTTGACATATTTCTACCCCCTACAATTTGAACGAAAATTTATATTTTCCTTTCCAATTTCAAGACGTTAACGTCAATATTGTTTGTCTATTCTTGCGTTCTCTGCTGTACATTCTTTTAGGCTGTCTTCCAAGAAAACAACTGTAACATTATTTTCCGAGGAGACGAAGTCTCCGAACAGTGTAAAATCAGTATTCTATTTCACATAAGAAATGGTGAATCACGTTTTACTCACGAGGTTTGCCCTAAAAATCTCCTTGGTAGAGAAGGACTCGATGCAAATTGCCCCTCAGCGGGTGCCCGATTAGTAACGACGAGTTATACCTCTGGTGGGCAACGCTGCGGCTTTAGCCGGAGGCTGAAATGTGGGGCCGTCACGGTCTCTCGGAATTTACCTTGCTTTAGCTGGGGCTCCTCTCATTATCAAAAAAAAAAAACCCTCAAAAATCGCATTAATTACGAGCCAATTAGTTACGAATTATTGCACCATGCAGTGTAGTTAATTTGATCAGTGATTTCGGCACGTCATGACAAGCAAATTGCTTTAATGTACCCGGTTGGATTACAATGAATAGAAAAATCAAGCAGAGCCGATATTTGTCCATAAAAGTCATGAATAATCGATTTACACATCGAGAAATGAAGTGAAAGACATAAACACGAAGATCTACACATCGCAGTGGAGATCAACGTATCTATCCGATTGCCATACCTGAGAGTCGATGCCATCCATGGTTGCGATCGTGTCGTCGTGACAAATCTTTGCGTACTTGCTAGTTGGAGTGGCGAAGCCGAAGGAGTGAGTGTTGTCCCATGAGGGCATATTAAGGTCTGCGTTGTTGTTATATGGGAGGACGTGGTTGGGATGAATATCGAGATGGTCTCGCAATTCGTCTGTGGAGCTCAACCCGGAGATGGAGGAGAGCGAGTCCTGCCGTGAGCTCAGATGGCACGTGGGTCGGCCCAATCCAAGGAACTGGTGCCCGTGGCCAGCTCCGCTTCCCACTGCTACCAAAAAGATAGCTGTCAATGACTACCCTATCTTTTCACGCAGATATACCTATATGTATGTATATCTACGAAGGAAATTAGCTTTGGCATGAGAATGTCAAATTGCATTAGGAATCAACAAGAAAATAAGTATAATAACGTATTGTAACGTACATGTCAATCTAGCCATACCCATCTCCAACAAAAGGTAGTAATTGCGGCATTTCCTCTGGTTATACAACTATGATAGTACATGACAATATGACCCTCTTTTTGCTTCAAACATCACGCGGTGTGTGCACCATCTTCATGGGATCTGGATCGTTTGGGTTGCACCACGAAGTGAGAACACGCCTCCTTATTGCCACGTACGATGCGGCAATACATGCAGATATATACCTTACCCAATTACGCTTTCGTCTTGGACGACGATGACTTTGATTTAAAAGGTTAGCTTGCGTAAAGAGTCGTCTATGATGCGCGCCACGAAAAAATAGTGCACTAAATCTGAAAAACGCACAAGTTTTGTCGTCTTCTATGCGGTTCCACAAGCAAAAATGATCAACTTCGTCCGTACTCCAAGAAGTAGCCTTATGGTAAGGGAGGGGTTGTAAAGATCTGTCTTCGGATCTTGCCCTGTGTTACTTCCCTTCCGCTGTCACATCATTGTGGTGAGATAGGATAAAATTTAAAGACAAATCTTCGGCTCCCTCCTTTCCATCGAGGGAGGGTTTTGCAGTCGGGTGGGTCTCTCATTCCTTTTTTATTAGCATATACGTAGGTGAAACAGAGGAGGAGGTGGGCTTCGCGAGGGCGTGAGATTTGCCCTCTGTAGATGATTACTCAAAACTTTTTGGCTACACTTTTACCAAAATCGGATTTTAAATTGTGAAATATTAGGTGTTTCATTTTTTTACTTTTTTTAAATGAAAGGAAAGCCGTCGAAGAGGATACCAATCCGGGTTCTTTTGTTAGTATCCTTTCAAAATTATGTATTTAGTGGCTAAGCATGCAAATGAGCTTTGCCGCATGGGTTTTAACACGAACGTAGGTATAATCCCAGTGTCGACAGGGGTACGATTAGGATTGAGTATTAGGTCAGATTGGTCCGATCCTGATCCGAATCTAACCTAAAAAAACTTGATCCTACTTGAATCTGAATATTACTTGAGTTAGGCTTGAACCTTAAATTTTTTAAAAATTTGGTTATGGGCCCAGCCAAGTCCAAACCTGAAAAGGTCTGTTAGATCCGACCCACCCCATCCAAGTTCTTAACATTTTTTCCTTTTTAACTGAAAACTAAAAAAGTAATTCCAACCGTCACCCTCCCCAACATCCCTCAATCCCGTGCACAAAATTACAATTCCCTCCCACCCTGCAGATGTGCCCGTGGTTACTCCATCAAGACATCAAGCTGCCTCACACCCTCGCCATCTCAAACATCCATTGACAACTCTTGCTGAGTCTCCTCTCCTTTCCAACCGATCTCTCATCGAGAAGTCATCTCCGATGATGACATTATTTTGTAACTTGTATCGTATGATAACTTTATATGATGCAACTTATGTTGAATAATATCAATCCCTACTTTGAATAATATTTACAACGAAATAACATAAATTTAAATTACTAGTTAGGAGATACAAGTACTGATTTTAAATAAGTAATTTCGTTATGCATCAAAGTCTAGCATTTTTAAGAAAAATAATAAAGTATACTTTTAAGTCTAATTTATTTAGTTGATAAGTCTTATTTAAAAATCTAAAAAAAAATATCCTAATAAAATTTGTGAATCTTAATGGACTTTTTTAAGCCTAACCTGAAAATCAAAATCAAGTCTTATCCGACCCAATCTTAGACCCATAAATATGAACTTTGGATCGAATTCAAACCTTATTTTCATAAAAATTTTAAACCTTAGACCCAACCAACAACTAAAAAAAATTCGGACCGAACCGAGTTGTGTTCTGCCCAAATACCCCACCCTAGGTATGACCATAGATGTGCAAGATTTATAGACCATTATATATAGATGGGTATATATGTCCCGTAGGGGAGAAATCTGTCAAAGATCCAAAAAAATAAACAATATTTAAAAAGTGCAACTACACGACAAGAGATATCATCGTGCATGCCTGGCTACTGAAAAATATAAATTTACCTATCATATCCAATAAAAAATTTTAAAACAATTACAATAAATATTGCTCGTTTTATTAAAGCACGTCAACTTGTTCTTCTCATCAAACCAAACCAGTTACCACACCCACCACCCCATCACTAAATCTTATTCGGTCATAAAACATAGCCCCATCCAGGCATTGGATTTGAATCTTTGTAACCTGATGATTAATTAGCATTGAAAGGCTGTGCATCACGAGCATGTCCTTGTGTGTGCGTGCTAATCACATGCAAGAAAATATGTCTTCAATTTGCCAATGACATTCACCTGGCAGGATACCTCTTCGCGAAAGGGTTTGACCTCTATTTACAATCGTCGAGGGAGAAATTGTTGCACCAACCCTTGAGAAGAATTAGCATCACATAGGAGACACCTAATCCACCACTCATTTGTGGTGTCACCGCATTTATGAGATAAATTTGAATCATGTAAGTTCTTGAGCGTTAAAATTCACTTATAGCATTATTTATTTATTTTTTTACTTAATTCGTAAATTTATTTTTCTTATCGAATAGCACATTGAGAACTTACTTGTAAATTTAAGCACAATAGCTTATAAAAGGGTGTAAGAACATAGAGTAGCCCACCTAGAGCACGTGTTACACTGGTTAGAAAAGTACTCTTGTGGGCATTTGAGGTGCTAGCATATGTCTACACCAATTATACCTGAGTGAACATGTTGGGCATCACAAACTTAACTGGTTGGGAGTGTACTAACTCGGTTAAGAAAAAAAGAAAAAAACAAACAACAGAAAAAAAGAAGAAAAGAAGCCAAGGCGGCATTGCACAGTCATTCACGTGGACAAGTGCTCCAAAGCAGACGTACGGAAACATGGTATAAACACAACCCAACATGGAATTAAAATATGCCAGCCTTATCAACATAATAACTAAACAGAACATAAACTTACTTATCAGCCAGAAAAATGTGAAAATTTAGGAAAATAAAAGTGGTTGGCATTTGCCACATGTTACCTCGTATACTCACTCAGGGTAGTCATTTGCCACATGTTTCACCTAATCCATGTTTGATTGGAGGAAAAATTAAACCCTACTCTTTTGTGAGCGATAACCCTTAGTTTAACCTCCACCCAGTAAACACTAATAAAGAAAATCCATTTTCTCACGTAAATAGAGTAAGGGATTATCCCCTCTTTCAATTTTGTAAGCCCAAATTAGCAAACCTCTTTTTAACTTTTCGACAAGAGAGGAGGAAGCATTTAAGTTAGTTCCTCTTGTATGAAAGGAAACCGTTCCCTGATAGCAGCTCTTGAATAACTCAGATCACTTGTATCATTTCATGTCCTCATGCGACAAACTCAATCAATGTAATGGGTTCATGTACTAGCCTTGATCCACACATTCGGATCCTTCATCTTCACTTTATCATTTTGCTAACTTCATGAAAGATCAAGACATAAATTCTTCAAGATATAGTGTGAAACTAGTAACATTTGATAAGATATCATATCTATCTAATCAACATCAAGGAAATAAGCATAACATATGCCTTGTATTTTGACTTTTAATGATTAACGTTCAAGCTAACCTTGTGGATAGACTTTATGATACATAGATGATGCATGATCAAAATTCCTTCATAAGAAAATCTGACATACATAATTCCTTAGTCTAAATTCTATCCTACGATTTTAGTTAAGATCGTAATATTATCGCTTTATTCATACATTTATTCATGCAATCCTCAAAACTTAAACGTTACCGTTGCGTTTTTTATATACCACTGGGCCTATTAGAAGTCACATATATGATATTTAGTTGCACGCCTCACCTATGCTTTTTAATTTTAAGTAAAAATCACTAGTAGCAGTATGTGTACATGTGAAAAAGTACGTTAATCTACATTTTAGTTTTAAGCTAAGGAGTATGTTGCCTAATTCTCTCGTCATGTCTCAAGCGAATGTGGAAAATAGTAGTGCAATCTGATCTACGTGGTCAAACTAGATGGTAAATCTCCAAAATACCCAAATTAATAAATCTTGTCTTAGTGTGAAAGGAGAAAGAAAAGGATCTAGAAATTCCAAAGAGATAATTATGTGCACAACATCGTATGTTTGGGAAGTATTGTGTCAGTTAATCGGTGCTCCAAGTTCATGCATGATAAACTATTAGAGGTCAGGAAATCAAAAATAGACAATAGATAAAGATTCTTACACAATGATTTATGTTCTTTTATACTCGTCAGTTGACTTTTTTTCTACAAGTAAAATGTTAGATAAATTTACATGTGTATAAGCATGACACGGAGCACGTGCAAAAGATGAAATTCCAAGCCTGAAGGGTGACAAGTTGTAGTTCAGTCTGTTCAGATGTTAAGGTATATAATAAGGTATAAAAAACTCGGCTCGCTTCAAATAGGGCCAAAAAAAAAAAAGCTTCCCCTGAGAATCTTTTCACCAACATTTAGATTAAGAAAACAACAGTAACCAAGAAAAATTCTCAGTTGGCCCGGTTGTACAGTAGTTCGACCTCGATCTAAAAATGTTATGATTCAGTTGTCACTTTGGCCACAGCCCCAGCGAGAGCCGAGTGGGGAGGGACAAAGGCAAATCACAGAAAGCAAGAAAGAGAAGATAATCATTGGCCTCCGATGAAATCTATAATTTAGATCTTACGTTGCCAACACCACCGTATAAACCACAGAAAGCAAGCAAGAGAAGATTACTCCTGCCCGCCCCCCTGTGAAATATCGATAGCCAAGGTGAGAGAAGATCTTTCTCAGTAAGACAGGAGTAAGGAATTTTATTAAAGTTCCATTCTCTATTCCACACTTGCTAAGTTGCCCCAATATATAAACATGTCGTCAGAAAACAAAAAATGTCGTTTCATTAGAAACTTGTTGCATTACAATTAGATAGATATAACCACGGTGGATTAAATTTGAGAATCTTCAAACATACACGAAGAACCTACGATCTTTAAATATAGCAAACACAGTAAAAAGTGGAATTGCATTCAATTTGTACTACTTGCTTGATTGATATCTTAATAATGTAGACCCCACTGGTTAAATTATTTGTTGTTACCATAATTGTTATTCATCCTTTGACATCCATGCTTTGAGTCAATTATTGTAAAATCTCATTGCCATAAAATAAGGTCATTACTAAGGTCGACATGATTGCGAGGAGACTTCGTAAATAGGTGGAATATCTGCATATACATTAAATACAAAAAGGTCACAGGACCACACGTGGAAAAAAGACTTCCTCTTCAGCTTATCCACACTCTCCGCATGGTGGGGAGGATGCAGAGCTCCTATCTACCATCCACGGCAAGGTTTTAAAAGTCATATTGATCATCAAATTGATTAAGCTCTAATTTTGATCGTTAACGATAATATCATTATTTGATTCAGATTATAAAAATTTAAATCTATCAAATTTCAATTTGATTTGTATTATCTAATAAGATCGAAATTCAGCTCATAAATAAAATTAAATATAATCATTAAAAAATATTACTTTGATTTAAGAACATACCGTTTTTTATAATTAAACATTTATTGTATTCATATTTCGTGATTATATCCGTGATTTACAAATATCACATCCCTCTCTCTTCTAACATCTACTTATGATGTATGAAATATTGCTCCCTTCCACTCCACTCCCTTCACCTCTTCCAAGTAATCTAAGCTATAGTAGGGTCCTGAGCGGCCATCTCCTACCCTCTCCTTCGAATCTTTTTATCTTTGACGAGCGAGATATGAAGAGTCGATTGTGACGTGTAGCAGTTGGCCACGGCTAAGGTGACAACGAGCACAGCCGTCAATGATCCACATCATCTGGTGCGAGCTATGGCAGTGGGAGCTTCGTCGAGGCTCTTTGTCGACAAAGGAGCTATGTCGACAAGCATGGCGACGTGCGACAGCAAAGGCGACGTGCAGCATGCGAAGGTGGCTTCGATGCAGCAGCATACGGTCGATGTGTGTTCTCCGTGCTACGGGTCGACATGGGTCGTGTGCTGCTGGGAGGTTTGGTCGTCTCAATTTACGTGCCGTCGTTTATTACTGTGGATGTGTGTTTTGTTTGTTGTTGATGGTTAGATTCATTTTTTTTCTTATTTTTGTAGTATTGTTTTGTTTTGTTTTGGGACCACATGTGACCCCGTGTTTAATTCGACAGAGTTCCCTGACGCGGTTTAGGAGTTGCTTATTGATGCTTTCCCAGTTCTAGGAGCTTGGGATCGATCTCCTTCGGGAGATCGTCCAATTCCTAATCTTACGATGTTTCTTTTTCTTTCTCCTTTATTTCTTATCTAATTATTTTGTATTCAACGTTCCTTATTCTACGAGATATTTTTTCTTCCTCTTTTAAAGGTTAGGTATTTTTATCTTTTCATTACATCTCATGTATCACATTATTCTTCTTTCAATAAAAAATAAATTTCCACGAAAAAAAAAAGAAAAAAAAAATATGATGTTCCTCGAAACAGTATACTTCTAACTTTATCCAAGCAAGAGGAAGCAAATGTGCATTCCATTTGTCTGAAATAGTGAACAGGGGATTCTTTTCTTGCACGAGACCACTCTATCTCCCCTTCTCACCTGTGAGTCTCTCTCTCTCTCTCTCTCTCTCTCTCTCTCTCTCTCTCATACGCACACACACCGTTCTACCCCCTTGTGCACACTGTACTGCGTGTACTCCCCATCTCGCATTTCATCCCCTGACCCAATGAAACACCGCCTCCGCCTTCTCCTCTCACCGTCCTCCCACCACCACCAAACCCGCCACCGACATCGTAGCTCCCGCCGCCCAAACCCTTGTTCAACCCCCGCCACTACCATGAGACGAGACCCTGCGACACCCCCACTTCAGCCACCCAAGCGGTGTTTGTTTCTTTACCACATTTGGTTGGAGGATAATCCAACCGTTAACACCTATCAAAAGATTACTAAAGAAAATTTAACAAAATTATTTAAAAGTTAAATAATATAATTTATTTTACTACGTCAATCAACCATATTAAATTATTCCACTGCATCACATTTATATTAATATACATTAAAATATATTAATTTTAATATAATATATCTATCAAAATATATTTATTATATCACAATAATATCCATCAAAATCATATTCTTATAACATAATCAAATATCTTATAATTTATCTGTAAAATATTTTATCTCGATACAATGTTTATCCTTGCACCCTTAAGATTTTTCAATTTCCTTCACGTTTTTTTTTTGCATTTGTACGGATTAAGCAATTCAGCCAGTTGAACCCAGCTCACGTCGGTTCGCACCGATTTCAACCTTTGTTTTAAAAATCGGACGGTCCAGTTGATCTCCACCCGAACCAGTCAATCCATCCGATTTTTCAAACATTGGTTCAGGATTTAGGTGACCGCGACGGTGAGTCACCATCTGTTTGGAATTATTCAGCAGTGCGTTTGTGTGCGACCGCTTCCTCCTCTCTAACTTTCTTTATCCGTACCTTTCCACTATTTTTCACCTTTCGCGAGATATACAGGAAAATAGCTAGAGAAAACCCATTAAAAAGGAAGGAACACCCTATGTATTATGAATATTCTTCCACTAGCTACTCAAAAGAGAAGGTTCTTTCGTATTTTCTGACCACCCCAAGATATGAAATTTCTTTACACTGAGGGTATATTTGATAGGCGAATTAAGTAAATTAGTCTGAATTTATTTATCATTTCAACCATCTGTTACTTTACATTAAATTAAAAAAAATTAATTTAATATAAAATTTACTCTTAACTCACCTAACCACTCAAACAACAAAATTTACTCATTCTATCGTTCTTTTCTTACCCGAGTCTATGTACGAAGGCTGCACTGTTCTGGTCATGCTGCCGGCCCTGCGGGGTGTATGTACGCACTCGCATGAAGGCTGCAAGCTTATCTGTTCACAGTAACACCACGCAAAAATTTTCGTCCTTTTTTCAATTAATCAGGGAGACCGTTGAACAACAGGTATTATAATAAACTTTACGTACAGTTTAAATGGAAAGGGCGAGGGCGGAACTATGTAAGACCGCTGTGGAGCAACCCACCGGAAATTCCCGCAAAAAAAAATTAAAAAAAAACTCACCGGAAACAACCAACGTCACCGCTCCTCCGACCGTCCGGGAAAGTTTAAAAAATAGGAATGGGCTATAAGCGCACCATAGCAAGGGTATTCGCCTTCCCCGGACGCGAGAGGAAGGAAGTACGGAGCGGGAGGACGTGGCGTGATGTAACAGGCTCCCTGGGGCATAGTGTGACGTAGAATACGGTGTTCTACAGTGTCTACATCTTTTGGGCTTACAACCTGAGGCTTCATTTGATATGGACTTAATGAGAGATAAATGTGACAAATAAAAATTAAAATTTTTATATACCTTTACATTATTTATGTATTGTATTGTTTACGATCAAAACATAAGATTAAAACTTGATTTGAACATATCCCAAACAAGACAAGTCGTCGTCAGTTTCACTTGGAAATAAGTTTCCCTGACATCTAGATCTTTGAAAGGATACTAATAAGAAATATGATTTAATATAATCCCAACGGTATCGTTTTCCCTTTAAAAGATCATTTATTTTCGAAACTGCAACACCTGAGAGGTTCCTGGGATTCAACCCTATTTCATCCGGAAAGAATCACCATGGAGTTTATTTTGATTTCCTGCAAGCTTTTACTTCCGCATGGTATTCATTCACCGGATAGTCTTGCTATATTTTTCCGTAGAAAAATTGTTCCCGCGCCTCAACTCGATGGGAAGCCGAAATATTCCCTCTTTTGACAAAGGGGTAACTTTGAGAAGTGGTTATCCTCCCTTTTTTAACGGATAACTTTCGTTTATCTTATCGAATAATTTAATTTTTCATGATCTCCTTATTTTAGAATAAGTTAATTTAAATTTGTTAGGAGGTTAATTTATCTCTTCATTTATTTTATTAAATTTGCTTACATTTTTCATCACATCAAGAGTAACTCTCTTTTGTAATTTAGAAATTAAAATTTAAAAATATTTATTTTAATTTTTAATTTTTAATTTAAAAAAAAACCTATGATAATATATTTAATTTCTTGACAAAAAAGACATCCAACTTTCCTATTAATTTTATTTTCTTCTCATTTCTCTTACAATTTTTTTTATCCCACCGCCTGACCGGTAATAAAATTTAAATTCATCACATTCTATTAATTAACATCAAATTCTCTTATTATATTATACCAATAAAAATATACATTAAAATATATTCATTTAAATATAATATATTTATTAAAATATATTAAATATATCACATCAATTTATTTACATTTATACTATAATATTAAAAAATTATCTATTAACTTCACATCATGATATCAATAATTCCTCTCTTAATACTTATCTTAGACTCTTAAATAATAACTTTTTAAACTTATTCTCCAATTATTCTATCCTTAAATATGAAGGTTATCCTCTGCCAAAGGTAACCTAAACGATGAGTTAACTTCCCACGAAAGTGCATCGTACCCACGAAGGAGCACCTGTACCCTCCAGCTGCCGAAGGAGAAAGCCATCCGATGCACCCCTCACTCATAAATACATGCACTATCCAAAGAGTTTGGGGGTTCTCTTTATGACATGAACGTTTCCTTAACCAGAGGATCGAGTATATATATTTTAAGCCTTTAGGACCGAGAACACCACTTTCTCTAGCGTTCTTCTTCGCTTATCACGCCCATTCCCATCTCATGGCTTAGGACGAAGAAATGTGATAATTAAGTTTTATCTCAAGATGAATAGTTTGATTGAATATAAAACAAGTAATGAAATATAAATAATTGGTGTATCGTACGTGATATTAGTAAATAATATTTTTAATAAAATACTATGTGAATTACATAAATTGATGCACTATAGTGAATTTATATTAATAATTTTTATATTAAAATAAATATATTCTAACATTTGTATTATATTGATGTGATAAGTTAAAAATAAATGTATTTTGATAAATAATGTTCATGTGACGAAGTAAAATAAATGATATTCTATTTATTAAATATTCCATATCAAGCAAACGCGCCGGGACAAAAGCTACCGGTGCAAGAACTACTTGCATGAGATTTGGTGTGTGTGACAGATGCAGAGAAGGGGTACCGGTGTCGAGCATGACGTGGTGGGAGAGGAACTCGGAGGGGGAACTCTGCTGCCGTACGAGGGACTGAGGATGAGGAGGAGGAGGAGGGGGAGGAGCGGATCCGCCGTCTCCTTCCGTGCACGCGACGACATATGCGTGATCGGGGGCGGATTCGGTGGAGGAGTCCTCCGCGGGGAAGATCGGGGTGAAGTCGGTGTCGCCTGCAAGGACGGAGTCGACAAGCGAGGAGAGGAAGGAGCCGGCGGGCGCCGAGCTGTAGCGGGCGAGTTGCAACGGTGACCGGTTGTGGTACATCGAAGTGGGTTCTGTCTCACTCTCCTCCCCTTCTCTCCCCTTTGGATCCATTGGAGTGTGGAGGGAAGAGCGAGGGAGGGAAGGATGACCGGGTACGGGAAGTGAAGAGGGTAGCAATTATAAAGGGGGAATGGGAGCCGGGTGGGGACGTCGTACAGAGCTCAGACACGTCTCTGTCAGATTCGATCGGTCACCTTTTCCCTGATCTATTTGGAATTCGATTTATTTTCAGGAAAAAAAAGAGGAGGAATTTGATTGGATTAACGGCAGGCACTGTTTGGGGTTGCAAGTGAAAGCTACGTTGGATCCTCTGCAGTAACCCACCTGTTATGCGAGACCACCATACGGGTCTCTTATTTCATGTGAATCCTCCCCTGGGAAGGGGTGCCCATTCCATTTGGATTCAGTACTTGGTGTAAGTCACTTTTCTTTTCTTTTAATTAAACTGCAGGATGGAGTGTGACTATATATTTGGAACGAGAGTCAGGTGCAACTAAGATGATCAGCTATCCCGTGAGGGTCATGGGGAAAATTATACTTGCATGGTTGGGGATGCAACTCATGCATGCATATTAGGATACTATAGCATTAATTAATGAATAGGGAAAGAGACACTACAGCTCATATATATATATATATATATATATATATATACAACAGTGATGTAACGAAGTCTTACGCTGCCATAACATCAATGTCCTATAGCATCTGCAACGCTTTATAGGACAATAGCATCAATCCTATGGAGTATTGTATTGCCAAAGCATAGATGATGCACCATAGCGTGTAGCAATCATGACTTGTTCTAGAGATATATTACTGCTATAGCATTATTGATGATATGCCGAGTTTCTAAATCGCTCTCCACATTAAAAAAAACAAAGTTTTTCATTATTTTTTAAAGAATCTACGAGTCATTTAGTTGGGAGAATATAATTCCAAAGTAGAGAAGAAAGATTTTCATGCATGTCGGCGTATATTTCCCCACAACTACTCTTATGGCATTAATAAGTTAATTTATGCTACACTTGGATTTTGTATGCATAAATATATCTATCAACGTATTTATGGTTGGACTTCGTAAATTTAATATAAATATTTTATTTTTATGCATAACTTCATCATTAATTGTAAATAAACACTACAAGAAAGATCACTATTTGTGAACTTTAATTCACAATGGGTGTGAAATCATCGTAAATAATTAATATTCACGATGGATGTGTATTTGAATGTCGCAAGCGTTGAGGTAGGAGTACTTTTCATGATATTGAGGGATACTTTTTTTACTAATTTTGCGACGATTTCCATGTTACCGTCGCAAAATCTAATCAACAATCACCGCAAGAGTGAGCAAAATTTTCATTTCACGTGCACACATAGAAAACCATGACTTCACGACGGTTATTCCATTAACCATCGCAAGTTGCAATGGTTGTCAATCAACAATCGCAAATGGCATATCGCCACCTACACAGTCAAAATTTTCTTTTCACGCGTGCACACGATAAACCATGACATTGCGACGGTTATCTTATCAACTATCGCCAATTGGTGAGGTTAATCCGATCAACCGTCGCCATTTGGTTGTATAGCTTACCCGGCACGTCCCTCCCCCCACGAAATCCTCTCCTCTCCCCTTCACTCCCTTCTCACCAGCCCCCTGCCCTCACAGCCCGGGCTCCCTCCCTCGCCGTCACGTGTCCCTCCCTCCTATGAGCATCCTCATCATCTTCTTCAACCCTGTCCTCTCCCGAGCCCGAGCCCCCCGACCCTCGTCGCCCCTTTGACCCCCTGCCTCCCTCCCCTCCCCCTCCACATCACCACCCCTGCCCCCTACCTCCCCCCCACCCCACACCCGTTGCCCCTGCCAACATCGCCCCCATCACCCACACCTGCTCCTCTTCCCATGTCCCCTCTCCCAATTCCCCCTCAATTTTTTCTACAAATTAATTTAAGTTGATTGTTAATTATCTTAATTTTTTCTAATTTATTTTAAGTTGTTCACATCATCGAGAAGTCTCCGTGATTGCAGTCCCTTAAGGTAATTATATTTATAATATGTATGTATGTTATATGTTGTATATTGTATGTCAATTAACTATGTTTGATTATTGTATGCTAATTAACTACGTTTGATCACTATATGTCAATTAACGTGGAACTTAATTTTGTTGGATGTGTTTCAATGACATTAATTATGTGAGTTGATTGATTTATGTATGTGCTTCTTACGTTAGAAAGTTAATTTATTTATGACTTATTTTGTATTTTATTATATTATATATATGTTGAATTTGAAGATACACACCGGTAGATTTTAACGTCTTTAGGTATATCCTCAGCCATGCAGCGAGTCGTCATTGAGACTGAAAACTTCATATGAAAAAAGTGGTAAAACAAAAAATTTTCATTTCTTTCATATATACATTTCAATTAAATAATTTATCTTCTTTGTTATTTAGTATTTTATAAATAAGTCATATGAGGAGACCATGAGGAATGTACCTCCTTCCATACTACCAAAGGTATGGAAGGATTATTGTCATCATTGGAAGAAGCTTGAGACGAAAAGGTAATTAAATAATTGTTACATGTTAAAATTTAATTATAACTAAATTATTTACTAATATAAATATATATACGTATTTTCTACAGGATCAGGCGAAAAGGAACAAGGGCAATAGAGTCAAAACTCTACCGCAAACTCATGTCTTGACTTAGTATGGGGGACTTGGTATTCTTGACTTAAATCTTTTCCTCAAGGCCTTGAGAATGAAGCGAGCTTGGAATATCTTCTTTGGCAACTCTACTCACCACTCTTTTTTGAGGGATCTTTTGCTTGGTCATTCCTCTGAATCCTCTCTCCCTCTGCACTCCTGCCTGCTTCTCCAAGCTCTTCAGGAACTGAGGCCCTACATTCGCTGGGAGGTCCATGAGAGTTCCATCGACTTCTAGTTTGATTTATGGATTTGAGACTCTCCCCTCCACTCTCTCCGCCCTGAAGGATCTTCTCCCTCTCGTATTTCCATCCATAGAGCACTTCCTCTACTGTCTAGTGCGTCTTTTGTAATGACCCGTTACACATTTAGCCATTTAAGACGTTTAGAGTTTCAGTCAAACGTCTGGACTAGTTCCCAGACGTCTGAAAGTGAAATTTTTCATACTGTGCTTTGCGCTTTGCGCGCAGGCGGTGCGTAGAGGCTCTTCTCTCTCCCCTCACTCTCACCCAAACCCTAAACCCACTCTGATATAAACCCCACCCTTCCACTCTCCTCTCCTCACACCACAGCCATCGCCAACTCCACCTTCTCCTACGACCATCACCTTTCCTCCACCTATGCTGCAGCCGCGACAAGGAAGGGGAGCCATCGGCAAGAGAGTGAGAGCGGGGAGGAGCGTGATCTAGAGAGTGTGTGGGAGTGGAAGCCGGGAGGAGGAAGATAACTACGGGAGCTTGGTGGAGCTCGAGGAGGAGCCGGTGAGGAGCTGCTCAAGCTTTTGCGGCGACTGGAGCTACCGCTGCGAGAGGAGGAGCAAGCGGAGCGAGCTGCAAGGAGTTCCCGATACTGGAAGCCTTCCGGTATCGGACGTCTGGAGTGGAGTCCATACGACTGGCAGGATACCTGGACGTCTGGAGCTAAGATCAGACGTCTGAAAGCACTTATATCGCAAGGTACGTATCTCCCTATGCCATGCATATCACAACATAGGGGTTGTTGTTGGCTGACTGCACTTGCGTTTGCATACGCAGGTGTAGCCTTGGGAAGGAACGCGGAATGCTTTTCAACGCACTTTTGGACATCTAATCACATCACCAGACATCCGGAGGTACTTCCAGACGACCGAAAACATTGTCCGACGTCTGGCACTGTCTTCAGACGATCACAGAGAAGTCTGGATGTCTGAATAAGCCGTAGAGAATATAAGGTAAGGTCTGACGCCTTTTAAGACGTCTGAGATTATTCCCAGACGTATGATTTTGAACAGTAGGCACATTTTTAACTTATTTAGGGTCCGATCGGGGTTTGTTTTATGCAAACAAAATACCTATACTTTCCTCTCGAGTTCCTCTACGAACTAGTATCTGTTTTACACTGTTCTGAACTCTCCTTTTGTGATGTATTCCCTAGTATAGGATTTTATCCTACTGCACGTTTGGGCTCGCAGAGACGTCTAGGTCTGCGGTTCAAACCCCCATTACTCTCGTGTTTCCTGGTAGAGTGGTTTAATTCCATTAATAATATTTAAATAAGAATGTGCTTGTGGAAATAGCCGGATGGAACCCTAGGATGTAGCATGAATCCTAGGGTAGAGAAATAAATGAGCCTGTTTGTACTGTATGGTTTACTTGCATGCGTGACTAAGATAAATTGCTAGCAAATACCCGTATTATAATTACGAGCTGCCTGTTAGAATATGAGCTACCTGTATTTAATGAAACTGCTTGTGAAAACACAAGTTGCATGTTATTGAGAATTGAACTATGAAAATACGAGCTATCTGTACATGGATGAGGAATGAATTTTGAAACATGATATCTGAATCTGGATAATGAGGTGAACATGAGCACGAACCCTACGGGAAATTAAGAGTAGAACTCCTGTGGATAGACGGAAATCTAGAATGTAGACAGGAAGTATGCTGGCCCTTGAGTACGTGGTACCAAGGAGAGCAACTGTCCCCTTTTTGTGTAGAGCGGAGCTAGCCTCCCTTGGGTTGAGACCCGAGGTTTGGATTGGTCACTCAACACTGACTCCTGTTGGCCCTCGTATACGTGGTACCGAGGTGAGCTACTAGTGTAAGGAGGGAGCTAGCCACCCCATGGGGCTCGGGATTCAGCTAGCCACCCTACATTGACTTGTTAGACCCTCTAGGCAAACTGGGGTAGTCAAACGAGGGTGCGCGGACTGCGGAGGGGCGAAACCCCTGTTCTGAGAGGGCAATGCCCTATACTGTTCCGTACTATACTTTGGGCGTACCCACTAGCGGAAATGACTGACCACGTGTCAGTGCAAGGTAGCTACCCATGCGCTTATCACGCGTGCCGTAGTCACGGCTACGTCTTGACAGTGACCTCGGGGTGGTTGATTGGGTGTAGGACTACCACAAGGGACTCTCCCGGCCAGGAGAGCACCACATGTACCTTCTACTCTACAGAAAAGACTACAATCAAGATCATTCCCATAAGGAACATGCAAGATCAAGAAATAACTAGATGCTTGAGAGAAATGGGTGAAACGGAAATATATAAAATAGATAAATAGAAATGAAAATTAAACATGTTGCTTTTATTGTTTTGTACTTAGATAATATAGATATCACTCTACTCAGCGTTCACTAACTCTGTCCTTTCATAATACTGTTTAGGACCAGAAGTTGAGCAGCCCGAGTTTCCGGCTGTAGAGGGTGCTGGACCCAATCGAGTCCAGTCGTAGTTTCTCTTCAGCACTTCCTTTCTTTTACTCTATTGTTGTAATAAGTAATGGACTCTTAGTTACTATTCTACTACTACTGTTTCCTTTCCGCTTTCCATTGTTGCTGTTGTTGTGGTATGTACTAAGACAGATGTTTTATTTCCTTTACTGATTTGTACGTTTCTTCATCTTAGTTATATTGCATGTGTGAATATGGTTTAATTTCCTACTTTTGGTTATTTCTTGTTGGACGACTAGGTCTTGGGATTAGTCGAGGCGAGCCGATTTCGGGTCCTGTAGGGATTTGGGAACTGGGTCGTAACACCTTTTCACTCTATTATTCCCCTAAATCTGCTTGTTGAGATCTCTTCCATCCATTTAGACGATCTTAAGGACTTGCCGATTTGGACTCTGGCTCCTTCCAAAATCCTTTCAGTCTCGTCGACTTATCAGCTGCAGTTTCACTCCTCCCAGAAAGACTACTCTGTTGTTCCTCTTTGAAATCTCCACATGCCTTTTAGAATTTCCCTTTTTGTTTCGAGGCTTCTTAAAGGCAAGCTCCCCACCAATGATAACATCATCAAATTAGGGATCCCTATTGTTACGAACGTGGCTTCAAGACGTCTTTTAAGACATCTGGGAGGTGGCCCAGATGTCTGACGAGACGTCTGGAACCCCTTCCAGACGTCTGGGATTTAATTTCTGCGGCACGGTGGATTTCGTCTGCGCGCCTGCGCGCGCAGACCTGCAGATGCCCCTCTTTTTCCCTCTCCTCCTGCGGGCGCAGGCTGCGTCCCTCTCTCTCGCTCTCTCTCCCCGCGCGGCTTTAAAAGGGCCCTCGCCCTCTCCCTCACTCTCATCTCCTCCGCTCCCTTCTTCTTCTTCTTCCAGCCAGTGCGAGAGTGAGCAAGCGGCAGCAGTGGCAGCCGCGGCAGGTGTGCAGGAGGAGGCGTTGCGCGAGGGAGGAGACGCTCGGCCGTGAGGGCTCGAGCTTGCCGGGGCAGCTGGAGCCGGCCGGCGGGGGAGTAGCGAGCTCGGAGTGACGCGGGAGGGCTGCTGCAGCTCGAGCAGCAGGCGGACGAGGCACGGCGCGGCCGTGCTTCGCGGGCGGAGAGCGCGTCGAGCTCTGATTCTGGAAATTTTTCCAGAATCAGACGTCTGGACTTCCAACCAGACGACGGTGAAGACGTCTGGAGGACTGTCCAGACGTCTGGCAAGTAATTTATTTTCGTCCTTCTTCCTTTTCTGCGACCGTTCGTACTGAGAGCGAGGAGTGGTACGTGCAGGCTCCGAGATTCGCATCCAACGTGAATCAGACGTCTGGCCGCAGTGCCAGATGACTGGAAGGACTTCCAGACGTCCGGGGTGACCATCGGACGTCTGGGAACTAGGCCAGATGCCCCCGCAGGCTTCTGGACGTCTGAGAGACTACGTAGAATAAAGGTACCATCTGACCCACATTTTAAGATGTCTGGAAGAGGTTCCAGACGTCTGATTTTGGACTGTTTCGTCGTTTTCGACCCGTTTAGGATCCGTTCGAAGTCTGTTTTCCGCATTTCAAGTTGCATTCTTTTCGGAATAAGATCCTCTACCCGTTTACAGTAATTATATACTGTTATGAGAAACTCCTTGTGTTTGATCCTTGTATTAGGACCCCGTTCCATTGCAGTCTCGGGGGTTGCGGAGGCGCACGGGATTTCCGACCTCGCCCCCAGTACTTCCGTTATAGCTGGTAGAGTGGCTTTAGAAATTATTAACAAAATTTGCTACAATTATGGAACAATTAATAGAACCTAGGGCATTGCATGAATCCTAGGAATGAGAAACCAGATTGAATGATAGATCCTAGGGTATTGCATGAATCCTAGGGCTGGAAAACTAGATTGAATGATAGTTCCTAGGGTACGGCATGAATCCTAGGATTGGAAAACTAGGGAAATGAATATAGATATTGCAGTCTTGGAAACTGTGGAAAGGAAATAATAGCTGCATGTAAATTGATTTTTAACAGCTGCCTGTTATGAATAAATGAACATGATTGAGAATATGGGTTATATGAACGTGAAACTGAAAGGGTGAAACCTGAATGTGCTGAGTTAAAAGAGCTGGAACCCTACGGGGAGTTAGGAGTAGAACTCCTGGAAAGAGAATGAAATGGAACTGAGAAGGAAAGATGTGGAGGTGCGTTGTCTCTTGGGTACGTAGTGCCAGGGAAAGCACCTATTACCTACTTAGTGCAGAGTGGAGCCAGCCGCCCCAGGGACCCGGGGTTAGGTCTGGCCACTTTGTACCGACTTGTTGGCCCTCGTGTACACAGTACCGAGGAGAGCTACTAGTGTAAGGCGAGTACTAGCTACCCCACGGGCCCCGGGGTTCTGCTAGCTCACCTACACCGACTTGTTAGGCCCACTGGGCAAACCAGGATAGTCAGGCGAGGGTACGCGGACTGTGGAGGGGCAAGGCCCCTGTTTGGTTACTGTGGAGGGGTTGGACCCCTGTTACTGAGAGGGCTCTGCCCTATACTGGTTCCGTGCTGTGCTTTGGGCGCACCCGTTAACGGAAACGACTGACCGCGTGCCAGTGTGGGTTAGCTACCCGTGCGTTTACAGCTCCTGCCGTAGTCACCGTTACGTCTGTCAGTAACCTTGGGGTGGTTGACTAAGATTAGGATCACCACGGGGGACTCTACCGGCCAGGAGAGCACCACGTATTACTTCTACTGTTCGGAAAAGACTGCAATCAAGATCGTTCCCATGAGGAACATTCGAGATCAAGTGAAGGATCTGAGAAATAGATAGATTGTGAAACAATAGAAAGACGTAAATAAAGAAAGAAAGAAAATAAAACAGCTTCTGTACACTTTACTGCTTCTTTAGCTTTAGCTGCCACTCTACTCAGCATTTCGCTGACATGTTACACTCGTTACTTTTCAGAACCAGGTGTTGAGCAGCTAGGGTCAGCGGCTGCAGAGGACGCTGGGCCGAGTAGGGTCCAACAGAGTTACCACTGTTCTTTTGTGCCCTTTTTGTTCCACTGTAGTGAGTAGTTCTTGTTACTCTCTGTACTTTTCTTTACCTGTAGTTCATGTTATGTTAAATGTTGTTCTACTGTTGTGGTGGTACATGCTGTAGTAGTTCTTTTTCTTACTGCTATATTTTGTTACTGCTAGTTATATTTCATGTTGAATGTGGTTTATTTTACTGCTCTTTTGGTTACTTCCTCGTTGGACGACTAGGTCTTGGGATTAGTCGAGTCGGTCCGATTCTCGTGTCTCGTAGGGACTCGGGAATCGGGTCGTTATACCTATCGCCTCTAAATGTCTTTGTTGTCCCTTTAATCATGCACCTGAAACTCTCCCTCATCTTTTCTCGAAGAGTCACTTGGCTCGTGACATCTCAATCTGGACCTCTAAGCAGAATTTCCGAGATGCCATTGATCCTTCCCTCTTCCTCAACATCATCTCGCACTCCCCCAATACCCGTAGCTCTAAGACTATCCAGGGTATGATTTGTTTCATCTATTTAATGTCTAGTGGATCCGAAATGCTTTGAAACATGATGCCTTCAACCCTGCTATGTTCCATATTCAGCTTGATAAGCACTAGAGAAATCTTCAAATGACTTATTGGCTCAACTCTTGTCATCCCTCTTCTCTCCCCTTTAGCTAGGTCCGTCCTGCTCAAGGGCTCAAGATCAATGCTGCTACTTCTTTGGTTGGGGATTGTTGCAATCTTGGCTGGATTGTTAGAAATTTTGAGGGTATTTTCATTATGGCTGCTGCTACTAGTCTTCCTAGTATTTCTGTAGAGGCTACTCTCATTAAAGCCATCATCCATGTCATTTCCTGCTTCTCTAATAACTCTTTTCAGGTGGAGATGGATTCGGTCTCTCTCTATTATTGGTGGTCTAGTAAGCTTCAGGTTGCGTGGCAGGTCAAACAGATTTTCGCTTCTGTTCGCAGCCGCTCCTACAGGATCCACTCCTTCATTCACCCTCCAGTCAATGAAGCTGCTTTCAGGATTGTGAGTCTCGGTGATGGCAACTGGCGATGTTTCTCCTGCTTTGCTCAGCTCCCCCCCATTATCAAAGGCATTATCAAATTGGATAGCATTTAGATGCCATACTTAGTTCACCTGTAGCCTCCTCTACTTTTTGTTGCTTTTGTACTAGGCCATGAGTCGTGGCGTCTTTGCTTTGTATGGGGCAGGTTTTGGCCTTGTCCCCGTACCCACCCTTTTTCTATCCCATCTAGGGAGCAGGGGATGAATAAAATTGCTCGTGTTTTCTTTAAAAAAAAAAAACTCATGTCTTGAATCAGATGAGTATTGATAAGTTCAAGACAATATGTAAATACATATCTTTTTTATTTATATTTATAATTAACACGTAACTTCAAGTTATTAACTATCTTTTATATTTACTTAATTGTAGGCGAGTACACATGACAGTACTCAGTTGGATCATCTTAAAATCTACAAGATCACTCATAGCAAGGTTAGAAACAACAACGGGCGCACATGGATTCACGAGACCTACCAAATCAAGTATGTAAGTTACTTCTTTTTAGTTATTTAAATTTAACTTATAATTCAGTCGAACTTATTACTTACATAAAAATGTAATTAGGGAGAAATATACAACTTAGTCTAGACGACAATTTTGGTGTAGGAGGTGTTGGTCATGGTGTTGGTGCAGAAGTTTAGTTCGCACCTTTTTTTATATTTCCTACTTTTATTTATGTATTATAACTCTTTTGTAAACATTTTCTAAGTTTTTTTTAGTAATGCAGTGCTTATTTCCTGTTATATTTATTATGTTGGATGTTATATAGGTTCTATTGGATATTATATTGGTTATATTGAATGTTACCTATTATCGCTTTCTATAAAATCCAATCTAATTTTAAAAAGAATTATACTTGATGATGATTATCAAATAACGATCGCCAATACACATTGGCGATGGTTATACAACTGTCACCAATGTTCAAAATAACCCCACTACTTTTTGAAAGCCTGTTTTTCACAATATTTATTCAATCGTTGTGAAACTATAATTAAGACGGGTTTACAATAACCATCGTCAATAATACTTTTGTGACAATTATTTAATAATCGTCGCCATAGTGTTTTAAAGATAGTTGTGAAGTGTCGCAAAATAGAGCCAATCACGACACATCAGGTCGGTACTAGTAGAGACAGGTACGATTGTTAACCATCGCCAAAGAGTATTCGTTTCGCATCTTTCCGCGACGTCAAAAGGGGACAGTTATTTCACTTTTGACGACAATTTTCAACCATCACCAAAAGTGGTTATCCTGATAGTGCGAGAGCTACAAGTTGAGGAATCAGATATACTTGATACAAGTTGATTCAGAGATCTAATTAGTTTAATAAAATTGATAGCACATCAAGAAACTATCAAGATATTCAATCATATGATTATAGTCTGAGGGGGGCAACCTTCTTTAGACATTGTCATCAGGTTGTTATTCTCGATTAATGGAGATATAGAATAGTCACATGGGGGTTAACTTAAAGATTTGATTTGATGAAATAAGAGATAAGTGAAGACCATCTTTGTTACTATAAAAAAGGGGGCATAATCTTTGACCAATCTATTTTTTTTATTTTTAAAATATATAATTTGATAAATCGATAATGGATGCATTCACTAAGGTGTTAATACTAAAAAATTAATCTGTATATGAGAGTGCAAGGAACACATGACTTCTTAAAAGGAACACATAGATTTGATGTGCAAGTTTGCATAGTGTGTCAAAGGAATGAGATTAATCTAAATATACTGAAACAAATATATATGATACTCTATTCTTAAATGTACACATCTCCAAATCAATAGTGGATGCACTCACCAAGGTATTAATGCTAGATAGTTGGTGTGCATATGAGAGGACCATGGCAATTTGTTATGCAAGTATGTACATATAATAAATTGAAAGAATGAGTTCACTTTAAATATACTAGAGCAAATATGTTTCTCTATTCTTAAGCATACGTATTTGGCAAATTGATATTGGATGAACTTAGTAGAGTATTTATACTAGAAAATTAGTGTGTATATAAGAATATAAGAGATATATGATCCTTTGAAGGCTTCACAAGTTTGTTGTGCAAGCATATATACATAATGGATAATTCTTCGTAAGAGATACTCACCTCATAACGGATCTAGCTGTCCACAAGTTGACAAGTGCACCTACCAATCTAACTCATCATATCTTATCTACTAGTGTTGGGTTATAGCTTAGCTAAGCGAATAGAGGTTTCATACCATTCGGCATTAATTTCACTTTCGATGTTTTTGCATTACATTGCAAACGTCATTCAATCGATTGTATGTGAATTTGTAAATTACAAAACCAACCTCCATGACTCACAACCAGCTATTCTAACCCCATATCTGGCTATCGTAACTACCATAGCTCGCTATTCGAACCTCATAGACAACTATGCCTATACCAGATCTTAAGATCAAGTTTTGTGCTTAAATTTGTTCATACGGGGAGGAGGAAACTCCAAAAACATGACAGAGAGGCATTGGGGCCACCATATAAGGCGATGCACTTGATATCATGATATATTTCTCACAAGTTAGCAAAACGCCTATGATTTCTACAGTAGAAACGATGTATGTAATATATATGTACGTATATATACTAAGATATCTGGAGTCTTCATAAAACAACCAAGAGATATTGCTGAAATAACTATATATTAAATATTTTTCTGAGATGCCAGCCAACAAATTAACAAAAAATGCTAAGATATCAATTACGGATTTCTCATGGCAATTTTCGTCCATAAAATACCTTCTGACGCACCATCATTTCAAGTGCACGTAATTTCCAAATTATTGTTGTTTATGTCAAAAGGGTTACCATGTTAGTAACAGCATGCAGTTATCAGCTTCTTGCTCCTATAAATCGGGTTTTACGGCCCAAGATTTGGGATTCCATTTCTAGACGAGCTTACTTATGTCGTTTCTCATTTCCTTTCATTCCTTCCCTCTTCTTCACTTGGGAGGAGAGAGGTTAAGGTGATCTGTTGCCAAAACCTTCTACCCGCGGCTGGAGATAGTTCACCACAAACAAATCTTTTGTTCCTACCAGTCCTGTTCATGTTACAAACTGCAAGTAGAATAGGTGTATAAAAGGTAGAAGTAAGAAATATATAATGAATTAAATGCTAACACTAGGAACTATGTTGCTGTTGTTTGAAATTTTTCTTCAAAAATCTGGTTAGAGTAGGAGCAAAACAGCAAATGAACAGTCGTTCATTAAGGGACCTTCAAGAGAAATATAAATGTATCTTCTACAAAAAAAAAAAGGAAATATAAATATACGCAACCTATTTAAGGCTTGTTTGCACTTCTTTTTGGGAAGTGTGTTTCATTGCAGGGAGATTTCAGCAACAAAGGGAGGAGGGAGAAAGGAAGATAGAGAAGGAAAGAAGAGGAAGGGTGGGAAGGATCTGCAAGGTTGTGATGAAGCAACACAGTGGAGGGTTTGTAATGTGGAAATCAAGAGGGCATCCCCATCCATTTACATGTAAAGTAGTTCTCATTCGTTGGAGATGATACGTAGGTAGTAACAAAGGTTAACTACATCCAAATTCAAGTTTTTGCCCTCTTCTAGGTCTGAAAAAGCTTCCAAAGTCGAGAAAGAAGCAAGCGTACAAATTACGTTAACTTAAAGTTATATTTAAATTATTTTCATTTTACATGTCTTTTCTGACATGGCTTACGAATCTAACGTCAAGTGCTCTTAAATGTGACCTTGTTGCGAGTTTTCTCAAACATTATAACCAGATTAAATTGGGCACCATCATGCAAACCCAACCGTATAGGTTTTAATAATTTATCGTAACTTCTAAAATATATATTGTCAAAATAAATGTTAATGTACTTATATATAACTTTTATTGAATATATTGATTGGACTCAAATAACTTGAGCCTGATTGATCTTATTTTTCTCGGATTATTCTTATAAAAAAGAAATATTTAAATTAATAACTAATTACGTAATATAAAGAAACAAATACATATTTATTTACCTAGGTAGATGCTTTTGTCCAACGTTTACAAGCTTGTCTCCGAGGGATTGGATATATCCTAATCCTCAATGTCTTGTCATATGTCCACTGTCATCGTACTAATTTATATATGGAAAATATTGGCACACACTATAAAAATTTAATTGTACTTAATTTATATGTAAAGAAATATCCTTACCGCATTCTCTATCTCCATTCTCCAACCACCATGGATCCTCCCAGCATGCTTCCGAACATTTTTAGGCACCATCGAATGGGTACCTCAATCAAATATCGCACATTTTTGACGTTAGTAAATAGGTATAAAAATCTACTCATATTTAGACAATAGGAAAAGATGGTAAGGAATTATTGGTAATCCTCGAAGTAATTGCTCTTTAAATTATCTTGGTCTTTCTTCGATTGAAGTAGCAAATAAGTAGGGGTTGAGAAATAACATAGTTGGTGTATCTTCATCTCATAAGTGCCTCCTTCGTAGGAGGTGTGGATTCAAGTTCCTATCCCTTCCATTTGTGGTAAATTACTCCATCTTCCATCCCCCTCCCAAGTGGTTGAGGTTGTCTCCCGCTTCGGGTTGTAAATCCGATCTCCCATGTAGTCAATTGGCTCGCCGCTTGCATCTCCGCCCCTGATCAAGTAATTCTCTAATAAATTGGCTCGTCACCTGCGGCAAGCTACAGGTTTGCATCTTCACCCTGATCAATTAGTTCTTCGATCAATTGACTCACCAATGACAAGCTCTTAAGTTTGCATCTCTGTCTCCGATCAAATGATTCTCCAATGAGCACCTTCCGATGCGACAAGCCGTGTGGTCATCATGTCTTAAGCATATCGATAAAATATAGATCCCAATTATAAGTTTGTACTTGATATATCTAGATGTAACAATAAAAAAAATTAAGATAAAAATAAAATTAAAAAAAAAAAAGTAGCAAATAAGCACAATCTTCTGCGACATATCCAAGTGCCCTGCGATAGCCTGTCTAACTCTACATTTCGTGTTGCACCCTTTCCTTTTGATTTTTTACCTTAAAAAGCAGACAACATAATCAAAACATATATAGTAAACAACCTTTAAATATCAAATAGAAGACGGTACATCAAACACATTAAAAATCCAATTAACATCACACACCTTCTAATTACCACGATAACTTTCAAAAATCCAATAAGGACAAGGGAAAGAGAGTTTGGAGGAGACGAGATGATGCAGTGATATGAAGATGACAAGAGAAGTATAGTTGAGTTATCTAAAAAAACTTGCCAAAGTTCTAAAAAAATTTGATATTATGAAATTTTTTTCAAATCCCACGTAAAGAAAATGACACAAGTTTGATACAGTGGATACACCGTACAAAATCGAAACGGGCACACACCCAACACAAATATGTTATAAGAATTACACTAAACTATTTATGTTTTACATTTAATTTAGAGTTACACTAAAGTGCTTATGTAAGTTGATTTAATTTTCTAAGTTTATAACTTCTAAGAATATTTTGATAGAGTTTTCTTTAAAATATTATACTTCCTATGTTGAAAATATATTCTTAATAATTTTAGACACACCTCATATTTGATTTACACATATAAACACAAACATTTTATTCACATAAACATATATATTTCATATCACATAAACAAATTCCATTCGCATGCATTTTATTTACATAAACATATTTCATCCATTCATATGTCATTAAATAAAATTAAAGGTTACCTTGAAACAGTGAGGAAAACTCGATCACTAGAACCGTGTGAATTAACTATAAAAGGAAAGAATAAAGAAAATAAATAAAAGAACACATATAATTGCATAGCACCTACATACACATACACATGCCCATAGACATGCATGCGCACACACACACATAATGCACACATAACAAATATAAACATGTACACACAAACACAGACAAAAGCACATCCACGCACAAAATTCATATATACATGCATAGACATGTGCACCCACACCTACGCGCACACACACAAATGCAAACATGCACATGAATGCACACATACAAACATGCATGCACACACACACACACAACATGCATACACACACACATAGACATACATGGTACACACCCACATCAACATATATACACACAAATGCAAACACGCACGCACATGCACCCACACAATATGCACACACCCACACCAACACACATATACACACAAATGCAAACACACACACACAAACAATGCACGCACACACGATGGCGGTGGTGGTAGTGCTAGTGCTGGTGAAGGTCGAGGAAAGGATAAGGGGTATGAGGAGGGGGTGGGGGAAGGCAGTGAGTTGACGAAGTAGGAGGAGGTTCGACAAGATGAGGGGACGGGGAGGGAAGGCAGGGACGAAGCAGCGAGGGGAAGCAATAGGGGTGGCAGAGGAGGAGGAGTGGCAAGAGGGGGACAAAGGGAGGAGGCCGCAATGACAATGGTGGTGATGGTGGCGATGAGGTGAGGATAGAGTAAGAAGTAGGAGGCAAGGGCATCAGAGGAGGAGGAGGTAGTAGCGGAGAAGTTACCTAAATGAGTCCAAAGGTTGGAGGAGCGTCGGGTTCAAGTAGGGGTTTGAGGCAAGGTAGGGGAGGTCGCTGGGGAGGGGGGATCACTAGAGGTGAAAGAGGGATCAAGAGGCTTAAGAAGGATGAAGGGGGCGAGCATTGAAATCATGAAATGCAGATTTGACATTCACTTTTAGTGACAATTTTAGGCTAATTCGTCGCCAAAATGTTTCGAAGTTTTTTTTTTTTTTTGACTTTCTTGATTTTTGGTGATGATTCCTCTCAAATCATTGTCACAATGTTTTTGGCAATGGTTCCCTTTCCATCACCACATGCCCCACTAATAGGACTACTTGAAGCAACTATAGGTGATGGTTTTCCATAGAATCATTGGAAAAGTTACTATTTAATTTCTAAACCATCACCAACCAAACATCATTAACTCCTTTTTTTTTTTTTTAGCGAAATATCATCTTATTAAGAATGAATATTGCTAATCAAATGATACCCTACCTTTTCATGGAATAGCCAAATATAGATATCAAGATTTCTTTGATTCATGATTCATGAATGATCCGATAATTTTGAATAGACTAGATTTTTATAGTGACTTATACATATATTTAGGTATAGACTAAATTGCACAATGTAATTGTTTTCTCATCATGTTGTAAAAGGGTTTCAAAGATGCAAAAAGCCCTTGAGCCTCAAATCGCTATGTCATGATAGATCCAAACACTTATCTCAAATCAACTTTCATTTAGTACTTGCTTTTAAGGAATAACTAAAACATCAAGATAGGAGATGGGAAAGAATTGACAAGTATGCATTTATTTTATGTCAATATTAACACTACAAACATGGATAGAGATACTGATATAATTACAAGTTTTGCATTGGTCACTGTGAATTCGAGGAAATATTTTCTCGAATCTAATGGAGACTTAATTAATTTAGGGATGTGACAGTAATGTGGGTAAGTTTATAGTTATGGATGTAATAATAAAGTACACAAGGCTACAGATATAATTAGGTATGCTCCTGGAAACATAGACGTCAAACAAATATAAAACTTCAGTGGCACTCATTATTTTCTATGATGAACATGCATGTACGGCAGAGAAGTAATATTCGATTGAAACTATATAATCTGAATTCAGTATATAAAAGAAAGTAGCATGGATAAGTGGGAAGATAATGCTATGTAAGAAGTACGGAATCTCGTCACTGGAAAAAACTGATTGCAGTATTTTTTTTTAAACTTTCAATAATTTAGGACCCATTTTCATTATCTCAAGACTCCCTATAGGAAGTGGACCTCAGACGCGTAGAGATACTCTTTGTAAGAGTTGTCCGAGTAGTGCATAATGTTAACCAGAGGGGTCCTACATATATGATAGATTGATGTCCCAAACAATTAGTGTTTGCCTGTGGCTAAAGTGGTCCTCAGACGCGTAGAGATACTCTTCCTAAAAGTTGTGCAAGTAGTGCATGATGTTTACCAGAGGGGTCCTACATATATGATAGATTGATGTCCCAAACAAGTAGTGTTTGCTCCTGACTAAACTTCTGCTACTGGTTTTAAATAATTGTGGAAGTGCTGTTGATCCGTATTTATCAAGATGGCATCGAATTACCCCCACTCCTTGATTATTTTTAGGGCCACATATCATACTCGATTCCTTCTCATCCCCCCCTCAAGTTCATCACTTTGTCCTTTGCTTAAATCCATGATGACGGAGCCTTTCGTTGATTGGGCCCTTCTTGTCAACCTTTTTTTATTATTTCTTTCCTCCTCGTCAAACTCACTGGGTCCTCGGTTCTTTGGCAAGCAAGAACCTCCTACAGGAAGATGCACCATGGATCTTCAGTCGAAGCCGATAGGGACACACACCCTCGTTGAGGGGCCGCCGAAGCAGCGAGCGCAGTAACTGTCACTCGCAACAACCCACGCCCAAAACCATGGCGCCGCACAACCGACTGGAACCCGACTAGAAGAAACCAACAAGGAAACCTTGCCAGCGAAGGGGGGAGGTGGAGGGGGTGGAGGAAGGGGAACGGGGTCCTCACCCGGCACGGCGCAACCAACTGGGGGTCCAACGGCCTCACAAAAAGGGAAAGGTAGGGTTAGGTTACGGGTGGGAGGAACAAAAGGGAAAGTGCTCGACTTAGCCCGACGGAATGTTTGGCATCGTAAATTCCCTTAGCCTTATTTTAAAGTAAGATGGAGGTACAAAAATATGAAAGTTGGTGTAAAATGTAATGTAATGTAATGTAAGTAAGAAAGAAAGTGTGAATGTGGTTCTCATTTGATGTATTTTTTTTTCACGTAAAAAATGTAGTGACGTGTAGTGAGGTTTGCCATTATTTAAATCAACATTAATGGAATCATTTTACACTAGTGTAAACTACAGAAATCATCTTCGAAATCACTTTGCACTGATATAAAATCGTCGGATTACCTTCGGAATCACCTTGCACCGGTCAAAACCATCAGATTACTTTCAGAATCACGTACTTTGCACTGATGTAAAATAAGATTGCACTGGTACAAAATCACCCTAGAACCATTTCTTCGATGCAAAATAATTTTGCACCTGTGCGTTTTGGTTCAAAGTCAGGTGGTGGCTTCTATAATCATTTTATACCAGTGCAAAATGAGATTACATCTGTGCATTTTGATTCAAGGTGGTGGTGGAAGGATTTTTTTTAGTGAGGCGTGACCCATCCTGTAATAGAACTTATGCCATTTTGTTTATTTATATTAAATTAAATATCAATTATCAAGTGAGGAATACATTCACAACTCCTTACGTTACATTTTACGTCACCTTCTACGTTTCTTTAGAATAACCCTTTAAAGTAATGAAAAATGGGAGAAGTACTCTTCTATGTACCCAGAAATATACCCATCTGACGTGTCGTGCACGTTGGTGCTGAATCGACATCCGACTAGGTACTTTGCTCATGCTATAGTTGAATGTGATGATCATTTGTAAAGACCCGTTCTGTTTTGAGCCTTTTAAGACGTCCGGATCCCCTCCCAGACGTCTGGAAATTGAAAAATCAGTACACAAGGTCGGTTCTGCACACTGGCTGCACGCAGACAGCTTTCCTTCTCTCTCTTCTTCTTTTCTCCTCCCTCACCGAACCCTAACCCCACCGCCTATATAAGTGCCCCCTTCCTCCCCTCACCACTCCACCACCACCTTACTTCCTCTCCACTGCCGTGAGAGAGACGAGAGAGAGAGAGAGGGAGCGAGAGCGAGGAGCGAGGAGGAGCGGCGTGAAGAAAGGGAGGAGGTTGAGCTCGCGAGCTCGGAGAGGCTCGCCGAAGTGCGCACGGCTGCCGCAGCGCGTGTAAGAGGAGTGCGTTGGAGGAAACTGTCCTCGACTTCCTGCAGCGGTCGGAGCTACAGTCGAGAGGGAGGAGCTGCGGCGAAGCGCGGCGAGAGGAGTGGGAGCTCGCTCTGATACTGGGATTTTTCCAGTATCAAACGTCCAAAGTGCCTTCCAGATGACAGGCTGGACGTCTAGTGACTACACTGGATGTCTGAAAGCAAGGTTTCGCGTAGGTACATCCTTCTTGCAGTTACGGCCATGCAGGCCGCACCGCAGAGCCGATTTGTTTGGCTAAAAGGGGATTTGCTGCTTTTTCGTATACAGGAGTAGCTTTGAGAAGGCACGCGGCACGTCCTCCCACACCTTTCGAATGTCTAGATAGCTTACCAGACGATCAGAAGCACTCCCAGACGACTGGAAGATAGGTCGGACGTCTGGAGCCGAGTCCAGATGGTCAAGCAAGCGTCCTAGATGTCTGAGGTCGACGCAGGGACTTCATGTGAGACTCTGGTGACTTTTAAGACGTCTGGACTTGGGTCCAGACGTCTGATTTGGTTCTGCAATTCTGTTTTTGACCCGTTTAGGGTCCGATCGGGGTCCGTTTTACGCAAACGAGATATCTGTGGTTTCCTTGCGAGTTCCTCTACATGTTAAAAATCTTTATATACTGTTCTAAATGTTCCGTTGTGATATGTTCCTTGGTATAGGACTTCGATCTGTTGCGTGTCCGGGGCTTGCAGAGGCACGTGAGTCTGCCGTTCGGGCCCCTAATACTCCCGGATTATCTGGTAGAGTGGTTTCCCCCTGTTCTATTTATAAAACATGAATACATATATGATAATTAGATAATTAGAAACCTAGGAAGTGGCATGAATCCTAGGATGAGAAACAGTTACACTGTTTGTATGCGTGTTGAGATTGCAGCCATAAATGAATGAGCTGAATTGTAAACAACTGCCTGTTAATAAATACGAGCTGCCTGTTGGAATATGAAATGCCTGTGCTACTTAAATAATTACCTGTGATATCACTTGTTACATATGTTAATTTGTGGAAATACGAGCTGCATGTGTACAATACGAGAATGGAATTGTGAATGATGAAACTTGGTATGGAATAATATGGTGAATATGAGCATGAACAAAACAGGGAATTAGGAGTAGAGCTCCTGTGGATGAATGGAAAGATCTGGAAATGTGAATAAGGAAGTGTGCTGGCCCTTAAGTACATGGTACCAAGGAGAGCGACTGTCCCCTGTTTAGTGTAGAGCAGAGCTAGCCGCCCTTGGGTTAGGACCCGGGGTTAGGATTGGCCACTCTACACCGACTTTTGTTGGCCCTCACATACATTGTACTGAAGAGAGCTACTAGTGTAGGGAGGGAGCTAGCCACCCCACAGGACCCGGGATTCAGCTAACCACCCTACACCGACTTGTTAGGCCCACTAGGTGAACCGGGGTAGTTAAATGAGGGTGCGCGGACTGTGGAGGGGCGAGACCCCTGTTTCTGAGAGGGCTAGATCCTATACTGTTCCGTGCTGTACTTGGGCGAACCCGATAACGGAAACGACTGACCGCGTGCCAGTGTGAGGTAGCTACCCGTGCGCTTATCGCACGTGCCATAGTCACCGCTACGTCTGTTAGTAATCTCGGGGTAGCTGACTGAGTGTAGGATTACCACGAGGGACTCTCCCGGCTAGGAGAGCACCACGGGTGTCAGGACCCATGCTGTTTGAGCCTTTTAAGATGTCTGGATCGTGGGTCAGACGTCTGGACAGGTTCCCAAACGTTTGGAAATCAAAATTTTGAATACGAGCTCACGTATGCGCATGGGCTGCACGCAGACAGTACTCTCATTTTTCCTCCCCTTCTTCTCTCTCTCCCCGCCTCCAGCAAACCCTAAACCCACCAACCCTATAAAACCCCTTCCCTTCTCTCGTTCTCCCCCACACTAGCCATCTTCCCCTCTTCTTCTCCACTCCAGCAAGAGAGCCAACGCAAGCGAGAGCACGAGCGGCGTCGAGGAGGAGCGGCATGAGGAGAGGAGGAGAGAAAGCTCGCGTGGGAGCTCACCGGTGAGCGCACGGCTGGAGCGGCGCGTGCGCGAGGAGTGCGTCAGGGGGGTCCTCCCCGACACTACTGCAGCCGAAGCTGCAGGCGAGGGGACGTGGCACGACCACGCGCGGTGCGAGAGAGCGGAAGCAGGTTCTGCTTCTGGGTTTTTCCCAGAATCAGACGTCTGGAGTAACCTCCAGACGACGGATCGGACGTCTGGAGGCGGTTCCAGACGTCTGAGGTGAGAGTTTCGCGAAGGGACGTTCCCTTTGCGAATACGGCCATGTAGGCCGCTCCGCATCTTCTCTTTGCATGCCATTTTTGAGAGGATTCGGTGTCTGCATGCAGGATTCGCTTCGGGAAGGCGTGGGACATGCCCTTCCATGCATTTTAAACATCTGGGGAGCTTACCAGACGACTGGAAGCACTTCCAGACATCCGAAGAGGTGGTCGAACATTTGGAGCAAGGTCTAGACAGTCAAAAGGAGTTCCTGAATGTCTGAGGATTGGCGCAGAGCTTGACATATGATACTAGACACTTTTAAGACGTCTGGAAGTTGTTCCAGACGTCTGATTTAAGTCAGAAACTCTATTTTTGACCCGTTTAGGGTTCGTTTGAGGTCTGTTTTCCGCAAATAAGATACCGATGTGTTCCTTGTGAGTTCCTCTACTTATTAGAAGGCTTTCCATACTGTTCTAAATGTTCCATTATGATAGTTATCTTGTGATTGTTCCTAGTTATAGGACTTTGTTTCGTTGCAGGTTCAGGGCTTGCTGAGGCACGTGAGCCTGCCGTTCAAGCCCACAATACTCCTGGGTTTACTGGTAGAGTGGCTTCCCCTAAATTAATTACAAATCTGAATGCATATGTGGAATGAAGGATTAGAACCTAGGGTATAGCATGAATCTTAGGACTAGAAATACTGGAATGTCTGTATTGAATGAATGAATTGCAGTCTTGAATAAGTAGATAGAAATGATAACAACTACCTGTAAATGAATAACAGCTGCCTATGAAATCTGAAATACTTGTGCTAGTTAACTGTTGCATGTAACTTTCCTGTTGTATACGCTAAATGACATAATACGAGCTGGATGTATATAATTTGAGAATGGTAATGTGGATGATGGAAATACGAGTTACCTATGTATAACCTGACAACGGAAATGTGAATGATAGAAAAACGAGCTGCATGTGTAAAACCTAAGAATGGAAATAGAAATGATGAAACCTGGTATGGAATGACATAAGGAATATGAGCATGAACCCTACGGGGGGATTAAAAGTAGAGCTCCTGGAAATAAATGGAATGGATCTGGAAATGTGTGTGGGGAAGTGAGCTGGCCCTTGAGTACGTAGTACCAAGGAGAGCAACTGTCCCATATTTAGTGCAGAGCGGAGCTAGCCGCCCTTGGGTTGGGACCCGGGGTTAGGATTGGCCACTCTGTACCAACTTCTTGGCCCTCGCGTACACGGTACCGGGGAGAGCTAGTCACCCCACGGGGCTCGAGGTTCAGCTAGCCACCCTACACCGACTTGTTAGGCCCACCGGGCAAACCAGGGTAGTCAGGCGAGGATGCGCGGACTATGGAGGGGCGAGACCCTTGTTTAGTTCTTAGGGGCTCGACCCCTGTTACTGAGAGGGCTAGGCCCTATACTATTCTGTGTTGTACTTTGGGTACACCTGTTAGCAGAAACGACTGACCGCGTGCCAGTGCGAATTAGCTACCCATGCGCTTATCGCGCGTGCCGTGGTCACCGTTACGTCTGTCCGTGACCTTGGGGTGGTTGACTAGGTGTAGGATCACCACAGGAGACTCTCCCGACCAGGAGAACACCACATGTGCCTTCTACTATTCGCAAAAGACTACAATCAAGATTGTTCCCACGAGGAACATTCGAGATCAAGAAAGCGATTTGATAAATAAACCAATGGGTGAAAAGGAATAATTTATAAAATAATGTAATTAGAAAATAACAGTTACATGTCCACTTTTACTACTTTAGTTAGTTGGTTGCCACTCTATTCAGTGTTCGCTGACTTTGTGTACTCATAACCCTTTTCACGTCCAGGTGTTGAGCAGCCCGAGTCTACGGCTACGGAGGGTGTTGGGCCTAGTAGAGCCCAATAGCTGTAGTTTCTGTTGTTGTACTCCTTGTAGTAGTGAGCTAGACTCTTGTACCTTTATATTCTATACTTTTACGTTCTATACTTTATATTCCTGTACCTGGTTACTTTTCTACTATTGTGGTGGTATGTACTGTAACAGTTTTTACTTCTTTACTGGTGTGCCTTTTTACTGTTAGTTACTTAGCATAATGAATGTGGTTTACTTTCCTGCTTTTTGGTTACTTTCTCGTTGGACGACTAGGTCTTGGGATTAGTCGAGTCGAGCCGATCTCTGGTCCTGTAGGGATTCAGGAACCGGGTCATAACAACGTGTGCCTTCTACTCTTTGGAAAAGATTGCAATCAAGATCGTTCCCACGATGAACATTTGAGATCAAGAAAGAAATCTGAAAGTAAACTAATGGGTGAAAAGGAATTACTTGTAAATTAAAATAATTGGAAAAGATAAATGTACCTGTTAGCTTTTACTACTTTAGATAGTTTGGTTACCACTCTACTCAACGTTGGCTGACTCCGTTTTACTCATAACTCTTTACAGGTCCAAGAGTTGAGCAGCCCGAGTTACCAGCTACAGAGGGTGCTGGGCCCAATCGAGCCCAGCAGTAGTTCCTATTGTTCTTGCACTCTCTTTTCTACTAGTGAGTTTTAGACTGTTGCTACCGTTTCTGTTATTGTACTTTTGTTCAACTTTCTTGTTGTTGTTGTGGTATGTACTGTTTAGTAGCTTTTACTTCCTTTACTGCTTATACTCTTTTACTGTTAGTTACCTTGCATAGTGAATGTGGTTTATTTTCCTGCTTTGTGGTTGTTTCTTGTTGGACAACTGGGTCTTGAGATTAGTCGAGTCGAGCCGGTCTTGGGTCTTGTAGGGATTCGAGAACCGGGTCGTAACACCATTATACTGTTGGTTGTGATTAGTTAATGTTTGGAGTACTATGTAGTAAGCGGTGGATTTTTTTTTTCGCAAATGTAGTAGCATTAAACCTTGTTCTCTATTGTGTATGTTGCCTCTTTTAGGTAACATTGCTATAATCATGAATAGCGTCAGTTTTCTTTCTTTGTCAACATGAAACCTTCAAGTCACTCACATGCAGGGACTAATTTGAAAATCAATTATCATACCTTTAGCAGTCTTATCGATACTCACGGTATTGTCCTTTATATTGACAGCATCTGCACGCAACACATACGTTTGAAGCTAATGGCATCTACCGTTGGTGCTGACAACATATCTACGTTCTATATGCAGTATTTTACAACTATATAAATGCTGACAACATTTTCTTAAAGATTGTTGGGATAATAAAATCTTCAAACAACCATAAATAAACTCCATATTAATTTCTTCTACCAAGCAACGCCTTTGATGGTTAAAGAATTTCTGTTTAATACATTATTTATGAATTTTTTTCTGTCAGGTACTTCTCATAATGACATCAGCATTGTCCTTCAATAAACCTTCAATGCGCTTCTAATCATTGAAGGTTAAGTGTTGAATATAAAGTCATATAAGCAAATAACAACATCACATAAAAATCATATCAGCATTATTATGAGGAAAGAAATGGTTGCAAATGCTAATAGCATCATGTACGCAGTTGCCGACAGCATCACGTAAATATCATGTAAGTTGATACTTTAATACATCTGTTGAGCTATTTAACTCTGAAATCAGAGTCTGGAACACTGAATCTAAGAGTTCTGAAGCTTTGAAACTTCTCCAAGCTTCCCTAATACTCTTCTCCCACTCGTTTGAATGCAGATTGGTTACTTGATTCTTTATGAACTCTCAATCAAGAGTTTTAACCAAGATCTACAGATCAATTGACTTGATTTCATCATCAGCAGCATGTATAGATGCATGGCGATAGAGCCATGTTCATCAATCGATTTCATGAATCAAATGAGATACAATCTCCAAATTGATTAGTCTAATAGAAAGAAGACTTGTAGAGCTTTCCAATGAGCTCTTATACGCTTGAAATGGAGCTATCAAATGATTAGAATCGTTGTTTGAAGATCGATCGGAGATGAGGTGTTTCTGAAAGAGACCTAGAATGTATAGACCCACCTTAGTGAAGAAGATGCCCATTCACCCGAACAAAATGTACCGCATATCATATCGAATATGCTGAAATGAGAAAAGCGAGAATACAGGTACCTATCTAGCGCATGTATGTGCACATGTGCATGGGTGTGTGTGTACGGGGCATATGGGCTCGACTGTGAGCTTGTGGGCCTAATTGGGCCTCAATATACACAAAAATATACTAATAAAATTAGGGCTCGCATAGTAGGATACCGATCTAACCCATTGGGCTGTAGATCCTCTGAAAAACGAGCCCACCCATATACAACCTAACTTTTGCCTAAGTGAGAAATGAAATTCGCTAAGTGTTGTGAGGAATCTGATGAACTTGAAGAGAACAAGGAGAAACAAATGGATGTGAGTGACCTGATAACATCTGCGCGCAACACATACGTTTGCTACCAACAGCATCGACCGTTGATGCTGACAGCATATCTACATTCTATATGTAGTACTTTATAACTATATAAATGCTGACAACATTATCTTAGATGATTGCTGGAATATTATAATCTTCAAACAACTATAGATAAACTCCATATTAATTTCTTCTACTAAGCACCACCTTTGATGGTTAAGGCATTTCTGTTTACTACATTCTCTATGAATTTTTTTCTCTAAGGTACTTCTCATAGTGTCGTCAGCACCGTCCTTCAATAAACCTTCATTGCGCTTTTAATCATTGAAGGTTAACTGTTGAAGATAAGGTCATGCAAGAAGAAGATCATTGAAGGTTAAGTGCTGACAATATAAAATAAGCGAATGGCAACAGCATCACGTAAATATCATGTAAGCATCATTATGAAGAAACAATTGTGATTCTTTCACGCAATTAAGGATGGCAAGAAAGGGTGGGTAGTGAGGGCTTCCGATCAAGCCCTTACTTGTAGGCTTTGGATGAAGCCCTTACTCTATGCCAATTTTAGATCATCACTATGAAGAATTAACAGTAAATTTAGCTACCAATGTTACCATGTAAATTTTTATGTTGGTGCCCTTAATACATATTCAGTAACTTCTATACTGTTCAAGTATCTACTATAAACACTTATTATTTATTTTGGTGTTGTTGGCATCAATTACGTATGCCTATTATGCTGCTGACAGCACCATCATATATGCGAATATAGAAGAGTAGGTGTGAATATAGGTGCTTTCAACACCACCACCGTTAGTGTTAACGGTGTCACCACCAGTCGCATAAGTTTAGATACCAATGTCACCACGTACATTTTCATGTTAGTGCCCCTACCACCTATTTAGTAACTTTTATATTGCTTAAGTATCTATTACAAACACTTACACTTACCTTGCTATTGTTAGCATAAATTATTTATCACTTATCTTGCTGTTGTTGGCATCAATAATGTAAACACCTATTGTGGTGGTGACGACATCACCATAGGTGCTAACAGTATCACTATTGGTGCTAATGGAATCACCACTAGTCGCACTGAGATGCCAACAACACCTCAAGTAAAAAAGATAAGAACCACATCAACGTAAGTTTAGATACTAATGTTATCACGTACATTTTTATGTTGGTGTCGTTGGTACCTATTCAGTAACTTCTATACTGCTCAAGTATCTACTGCAAACACTTATCATTTATTTTAGTGTTGTTGGCATCAATTATGTAAACACCTATTGTGGTGCTGACGGCACTACTATAGGTGTAAATATAGAAAAGTAGGTGTGACTACAGGTCCTTTCGGCACGACCATAAATGCTAATGGCATCATCATTGATGCGAATATAGAAGAGATGCCAACATCACCTCAAATAAAAAAGATAAGAATCACATCAACATAAGTTTAGATACCATTGTCACTACATACATTTTCATGCCAGTGCCCCTCGCACCTATTTAGTAACTTTTATAGTACTCAAATATCTATTGCAAACACTTATCTCTTATCTTGGTATTGTTGACATCAATTACTTATCATTTATTTTGTTGTTGTTGGCATCAATTATGTAAACACCTATTGTGATGCTCATGGCACCACCATATGTGCTAACGACGTCACCATTGGTGCTTATTGCATCACCACCAATCGCATAAGTTTAGATACCAATGTTACCACGTATATTTTCATGTTGGTGCCTCTACCACCTATTTAGTAACTTTTATAGTGCTCAAGTATCTATTACAAACACTTATCACTTATCTTTGTATTGTTGGCTTCAATTACTTATCATTTATCTTCTTGTTGTTAATATTAATTATGTAAACACCTATTGTGGTACTACTGACGGCACCACCATTGATGCTAATGGCATCACTATTGGTGCTAATGGCATCACCACCAGTCATGTTGAAATGCTAACAACACCTCATGTAAAAAAGATAAGAACTACATCAACGTAAGCTTAGATGCTGATGTTACTACATATATTTTCATATCGGTGTCCCTAACACTTATTTAGTAACTTTTTTAGTACTCAAGTATATATTGTAAACACTTATCACTTATCTTGATATTGTTGACATCAATTACTTATCACTTATCTTGTTGTTAATGGCATCAATTATGTAAACACCTATTGTGATGCTAATGGCATCACCATAGGTACTAATGACATTACCACTAGTCGCATAAGTTTAGATACCAATGTCACCACGTACATTTTCATGTTGGTGCCCCTTGCACCTATTCAATAACTTTTATAATACTCAATTATCTATTACAAATACTTATCACTTACTTGACATTGTTGGCATCAATTACTTATCACTTATCTTTTTTTTATTAGCATCAATAGATGCTAACGACACCAGCATAGTTGCTAACGACATCACCATTGATGTTAGCATCTTCAGATATTGTTACCATTTTTATTGATATACATGTGTTGGTGATAACTTGAATAAATTCTTTGAAGTAAACTATCAACAAAGCTCAATTATAACGACATAGGAGATGAGTGTACTACGGATATGATCATTTTATATCATAATTATTCAATAAGCACATTCTAACCATCCATGATGCTCCAGTCAAAAGATCGTGTTTAAAAAGATAAAAAGAAAAAACTCGTTAAAATGAAGGCCATGAATTTTTCATATTTACCACGTATAGCTACGTTCCAATGGCATCTCCCAATTCCCAATGGCTACACAACGGTGTGATCAAAAGAATCGTTCGATCAGAGGAGTTGGGATTTACTATCACGAACCTTTCCCTAAAGGTTGGATGGCTGAATGACGTGAATGATGCTCGAGGTTGGAGCCAGAGTCGAAGGAGGTAGAAGTCAAAGGAGCTGGGACATCAAGGTTGGCCAAAGGAGCTCGATCGGGATGGGATGGGGTTGGAGGAGCTTGGTTGGGGTCGAGATGGGGTTGGGGTCAAGGTCGGGATGAGGTTGAAGGAGCTCAATTGGGGTCGAGGTCGGGATGAGGCCAAAAGAGCTCAGTCGGGGTTGAGGTTGGCTGGAGGACCTTGGTCAGGATGGGATGGGGTCGAAGGAGGAGCTTGGTCAGGGTCGACCAAAGGAGGAGCTCCATTGGGGTCAGGATAGGGTCGAAGGAGCTCGTTAGAGTTAAAGTCAGAGGAAGAGCCTGATCAAGCTCAAGGTTGAAGTAGGAGAAGCTCCAAGGAGCTTGCCAGAGAAAGTTGTGGGTGGGTGGGTAGTGTAACAGAGGATTGTATGTGAGATACTTTTTTTATAGGTAAAATTTAAATTCAAAATTGGTGAATCCCATAAAAGAAGGAATTACACGTGAAATACTAATAAAATTTCACCCACTATTGGAGTACATTATAAAATATATAATAGAGTAAAGTAATTGCACCTTACAAAGAAATTTCCCAATCCTATTTTCACTTTCTTTAAATCGAATCCGTGTTGTCAACAACTTTTTCCTGGTTCTACCCTTTTTTATGCAAACGAGATGCGGTAATAGGATTTACCTTACCATTACATCGTGTCATTTGTTGTTACCCTTTCACTCGTAGAAAACATATTTGTCAGTTGTGGTAATGCCGTTCATCTCTTTGCTAAATGTTACTTACAGCATTTTGCAACACCTAACAAGGCACTACGATTGAAAAGAATTTTGGTTACTGTTAGAAATCATAACTAAAAGCTTAAAAGTCATTATCAATTAGCGTCACTCATAGCTATGTGATGGAAGAACTTTAGTTATGAATTTACTCAAAATCATAACTAAAAGCCCCAACCACTCACCATGCATTTAGAAAATCCCAACTAAATCTTTTCGTCATGGTTTAAGGGCCATGGCTAAAAGTTTTTTATCACGATTTAAGAATCATGACTAAAAATTTTTTATTATGATTCCATTTAAAACTGTGACTAACACCTACCTGGGCTCCCATATCGTACTCAATTAATCATTAATTCCCTGCATCTACATTTACCGTTAAGTTGACTTGAAGGTCGATCAAGTTGCACCATTGCATGCAAACAGACAAATAGTTTTAGTATGAATGATACGATTTGTTATAATAACTAAACAATAAGCCACATAATTGGCTCACAAGACCTTGACTTTGGCAGGAAAAAAACCTCGTTCCTTGCCCCAGATTTCCTCTCATGTTGGGGCCTCGATTGCTACCGATCGTCAATCACCTCCTCCCCCTCTCCCTCAAGTTCCACTCACATTCACCTCTCCCTCTTTCCTTCTAAAGGGTGTCGTTGCATGATAATTTCTCCTTAGCGACTTCTACCTTCGGTGACAAGGTGTTGGTCAAGGGGCGGTTCGATGGCTATGTCCGTCAAGGTTGTTGCAAACACTACATTGAAGGAGGACCTCACTAGACGTCGATTCATTACCTCCATTCCGCCTCCGCATTTTGACATCATTTTTTTTGTGGGGTCACATTGAAACCAGACTAACCACGACAAGGTCGATGATCGACCACACTCTGATCGCTTCTCACCCATTGACACAGTACATTGATGACATCGGTGGCATCTTGTCGTATCTAGTGCATGATACAGGTTTGCCTATAACGAAAATAATTTCTTTGACATTTTTTTTTTTATTTTCTTTTCATTTTATTTCGTATTGATTTTTTTTTTTTTTTTTTTACTTTTGAAGGTAAGTTACTTTCTCTCTAAGGAAAGTTGAAGTTATCTTTCACCGTTACCCGTAAGATTACACCCTATTTCATTTTTATTCCCTTAATAGCCAGAAGTTCTATTTTAAAAAAAGAAACTAAACAATAAGCCGATCCAAGTAGCCTTACTCGTTAATTTCTCAAACCATGAAAGAAAGGTTGTAGATTCGAGTTTCTTTTCTGGCATTATCTAAAATATCAACATGTGCATTTTGTTAGTATTCTTCTCCTGTAACCATCATTTTCCTGTGTCTAGGGATTGTAAATTTTTATAAAGGGCTTACGGTGAGAATTCATCGAGAATGTTTGAGTAAGGTATATTTTCCAAAATGTATCCATAACTGTAAAACACACATTAATAAATTTGTTTTTGGTTCTTCTACGTTTTTGATTTGCTGATCAAATATCTCAATTTTACATCTATTGGGAAACATCCCATGAGGAAGGTGACGCTCAGGTGCACTTTTCTTTTGTTATGAAGGTAGATATGGTATGCACATGATTTGATGCGATGATCTTTTAATTAAATATCAGTGGAGTGCATTACCACTAAGTTAACCGTTCGGTGGCAAACATGTTTGTAAAGTAGATACTTTCGTTTTGCCTTTTAGTTAAATGTTGTGTTAAAGGCAACGTTTCCTCCCGATTTGAGATCCCAATCCAAAGAAATACACAGTACCCAAAAAAGCAATGTAATGCTCTTTCAAAATATAATGCTCGTGAAAAGACAGCAGACCGACTGCACACTACCCTCCTGTTTTATCCATCTGCATTATTGGGAAGAGATGAAAAGAAATTCCCCGTAGGAAAATGTTTGGGTTGAACATTTCCCGTCAAAAAAAGTACCTCCTTTCAAAGAATGGGCCCCTCCAGAAGTTTGTCCCGTTCCCTTCTTTGTCCCTTCCCAAATATCCAATGACCCACGTCAAAAATCGATGTGTTGAACATGTACCACTTCTTACCCTGGATAACCACCGTAGCCCCAATCTAATGTTGGCAAATGTTTTTTTTTCTTTTTTGTTATCCTCTTCGAAAAAGGGATAATTTCATTCCTACGAAGGCAACCTTGCAGCCGGCATGACAAATTGGCCTAACACCAAAAACCCCAAAATCTAAGATATTTACCATGTTTGACAAGGTTGTGAGCTTTGGATATCAATTTTATATCGACTGTAACAACGACGATCGAAGGATATGCCCAAATGATCTAAATGCATTGGAGAATATGATGTTTGGATTTCCATCGATGTTGCATTCCATTTTTGATATAGCTCACAGGATTTACGGCATCGCCATAAATGACCACCTGACATCGAGCCGTATTCAAGGCAAGCAGAAGGCCTTGAAGGATCGCGTGACATTCTGCTTCATCTACATCTTCAACTTGAGAAGGGATCACCTCTACCTACAGGATCTGATCATCCTCATTTAGAAGAACCACTGCAGTTGTGGATGAAAGAGTGACAACAACATCAACAAGGATGTTGACTATCGTGTGGTGTTGTGCCAAATCAAGAGACCTAGAGGGGATTTCTGATAGGGGGGAAGTTATTGAGAATCATTATTTCTATTTTTAAGTTGTACTAAGGTTGCATCCCTACTCAGAAATGTTGAAGCAACGTTGGGACCATCAGTCAAAGTTATGTCCGCTTGCAATTGTGGTCGATCAGGACTTGTGGAAGAAGTATGTGCAGAATTGTAGAGCTGGGGTTTTAAAGGCAGAAAGCTGTTGAATCCATCGTGGGAGGCAAATTATCCGACCCAAAATCAGAGGTATAGAAGTTGGCTCGAGCGGCAACAGCCTGGAGGACGTTAAAAACCTCTGGTTGTGTTCTAGTATGAGTAACCTCACATCTATGAATCCATATGGCATGAGAAACAAAGGGAAAATTTCCCCATACTGATGGTCGGCAAAAACTATCTGCAGATTGACTAATTTTTGAATCCACGTCTCTCTAACTTGCTGAATACGAATTCCCATAAGAAACCAAACTGCTCTGGCCAACAGGCAATCACAAATTAAATGAGACATATCTTCTGTGCCATTGTTACAGAGCTCACATGAAGAATCAATATCGGGTATTCTGGCTGCGATTGATGCATTGATAGGGAGAACTTGCACTATACCTTTCCATAAGAAAATTTCCAACCGAGGTGGAAGGGAGAGTGCCCATTTTTTTTTAACTATGGCTATAGAATCCTGAGAATGTGATTTGTCCTTTCCTAGGTCAACCAAGAGAGAATGATATGCTGTTACAACCCGATCCCAACTCCCTACAAGACCTGAGATCAGCTCGCCTCGACTAATCCTAAGACCTAATCGTCCAACGAGAAATAACAAAAAGCAGAAAATATACTACAACCACACATGCAATGTAACTAAAAAGAAATAAATAAGAGACAGTAATGGAATCAGTACGAAAAGTCTCAAATATTATATGCCACAAGCGAAAAAATACAACATACATAGTCATTACAACTAGAACAGAAGGAAATGTAACATGAACAGAATATAATAGAAACAGCTAAAAGTACTTACTACTATAAAAGAACTCTAAAACAGAAAAGTAACAACTAAGATTGGGCTCAGTTGGGCCCAGTACCCTCTGCAGCCGGTGGCGCTGACTACTCAACTCCCTGACCTGAACATGGTTATACAATCCGTGGTCAACTAATGCTGAGTAGAGTGATGGTTAAGCCATTTACGTGCAATTTAACAAAAGAAACAAGCAAATACTAATCATTTATTTCCATTCATCTCAACTAGGTGTTTCTGTCTCGGTTATTCTAATACGGATCCACAACATTTCTTAATTATCTTGTTCCCTTAGGGAACGATCTTGATTACAGTTTATTCCGCGATATAGGATGTACGCATGGCACTCTCCTTGCCAGGAGAGCCCCGTGGTAGTCCTACACCCGATCTACCACCTCGAGGTCACAGTCGCGACGTAGCGGTGACTATAGCAAGCGCGATAAGCGCACAGGTAGCTACCCCACACTGACAGGTACATTCAAACGTACAGCATAGAACAAAACAGGGCCTTGCCCTCTCAGAACAGGGGTCTCACCCCTCAGCAGTCTGCGTACCCTCTCCCGACTATCCCAATTTGTCCAATGAGTCTAACAAGAGTCAGTGGAGGGTAATCAATCCTAACATCGTGCCCCATGAGACAGCTAGCTCCCCCCTACACTAAAGTAACAAGAGTCAGTGTATGGTGGCCATTCCTAACCCCGAGTCTCAACTCAAGAGTGGCTAGCTCCCCCCTACACTAAGGTAACAGGAGCTCTCCTCAGTATTGCATACACGAAAGCCAGCTCACTTTCCATGCAAAAGGGACAGTTGCTCTCCTCGATACCATATATTCAAGAGCCAACTCACTTCCTTCCTACATACGATATTCGTTCCATATACATGAGTTCCTCTTCTAGTTTCCCCGTAGGGTTCATGCATTATATACAGTTTATTTCATTTCATAACATGCATATCTCGTTGTTCACAACTTGATTCTCAACCATATAACAGGCAGCTCATAATTTAATAACTGAAAGAAGCATCATATCATGTAACTATTCATTTGCTAGCATTAAGAGTTCTAACATGCACTTCAAAATTAAATCGTGTGGCTCAAGCAATGTTTATTCACTCAATTCTGCCCTAGGGTTCATTTAATATCTTACGGTTCAATCAATTCATTCTAAGATAACATGCACTTGATTAATTAATTCATAATATTGAGAAAAACCACTCTACCGGAATACACAGGCGGAGTAGAGGCTCAAATCGCAGATCCCGTCATCTCCGCAGGCCCCGAATACTCTACTGGCTGGAGACCTATACAATTAGCCAAACACATTAAACAAGTTTAAAACAGTATACGAATGACACTAACAGGTAGAGAAACTCGAACAAAAACCAACAATACTTCGTTTGCGCAAAATCGACTCCATTTTGACCCTAAACGGGCTAAAAACGTACATACTGACTACAACCAGACGTCTGGGACTAGACCCAGACGTCTTAAACGACCTCAAAATCTCACCTTACTTTCCTGCGGCTTCCTCAGACATCCGAACCCCTCGGCAACTGTTTAAGGGAGATCCTAGATGTCTAGCACTCCCTCCAATCATCTGGGAGTGCAGTCAGACATCTGGCACTGTCTTCAGACATCCTAAAGCACCTCAAAGGGCACGCCACGCACCTTTCCAACGTCTCATACCTGCGCATGCGCGCGGGTTTAAAAACACGACACGTAAAAAAAATGTACGTGCATGCAGGTGCATACCAAGGATATATCTCGACACTCTGCGTGTTGTCAGATGTCCAGCGCCAACTCCGAACATCCTGAGGCTCCTCCAGACATTTGGATAGCGACCCAGACGTCTAATACTATGGAAAAATGGTTCCGCAATACGCCCTACGAACCTTCTCCTCGTGCTCTTCTCCGCCCACAAAGCCTTCTCTCCGAGCGATCCTTCGCCTGCTAGACCACAGCTGCTCCTCCAGCAGTTGTAGGAGGTCGAACCTCCTCTCCCTCACACCTCTCCTCGCACCTCTGGCTCCTACCCTCACCCTCTCTCCCGAGCTCCTCCAAGCTCCTCGCTCTCCCTCTCCCTCACCCACGCTTCTCCCTCTCTCCTTCTCTGTCTCAAGCTCCCCTCCTTCCCCTACTCATGGTTGCAAGGGGACGAGAAAGAGGAAGTGGTCGCTGGCAGATGGTGGAGGAACGAAGGTGGAGGTGGTGGTGGTGTGGAGAGGTGAAGGTGGTGGTGTCTTTGTAAAGGGAGAGGGTTAGGGTTTTGTGAGGGGAGGTGTGTGTGTGTGGGTGAGGGAGTGGGTGTGTTGTGTGGGAAGAGAGAGAGAGAGAGAGAGAGCGAAATTGTAGAATCTCCCCCACAAAACCTTTCTCTTCCCCGCAAGGCCTACCCATCTGAAACCCATGGGGTTTAAAATTGCGCTCACACCCATATCTTTTCGGAAAACTTCGAACGACCCTTGGGAAGGGTCATTTCATATGCAAAATTAATAGAGAAGCAACCTTTGGGATGGGGAGCCCATATCAGCTCATCTTCCATGTTACTATGGATTAAGACCTGCAATATTTTTCCTGCAATAGGAGGAAAGATCTGATAAAGGAAATTAGTTTTCCATGTAGCACCATCTTCATGAATTAGAATTAAGTCTGTTACAAAGGAGGGTAGGAGGGTATCTGCATGTAACGGTTGTAACTCTTCAATCCATCCCCTAGCCCATTTGTCCCTCCAGATATTTATGTTTCCCCCATTTCCTACAAGCATGGAGCATCTAGAGAAAAGCCATTTTTGTATAAAGGAAAAGGCTTTCATGAACAAAGAATTCACCGGCTTTGGTATGTAGTCCCAAAAGGAGCCATTTGGGAAATAAATTGCCTTTAATAAAGATTGCCAAAGTCCCTCTAGCTCTGTTAACGGTCTCCATCCCATCTTCGTCGGGAAAGTTATATTTGATAATTCAATGTTTCTTATGCCAAGTCCTCCCACGTGCTTAGGAATGCAAATACTAACCCATGCTTTGGCATAGAAGTGTCTACTTTCCCCATCAAAACCCCCACCAAAAGTCCCTTGCAATTTTATCAATTTCAGCACATAGGTTTTTGAAAAATAGATGTGTGAACATGAGGTGTGAAGGGATCGCTAAGAGGGAGGATTGAATTAATATACCATGACCTGCTTGAGAGAGAGATGTAGCCTTCCAAGATGCCATTTTCCTATGACATTTTGAAAGTGTAATTCCCTTCAACCTTTTCTGTCTGGAATCAATAAGGAGGTTGCCCAGATATATTTCATCATCCTTCACGAGTGGAATAGCTAGCTCATGCTGGATAGAGGGTTGTGTTTCAGTAGGAACTCCTCGTCCAAAATCAATTTTGGATTTTGAGAAGTTAATCCTCTGGCCAGAAAATGTTTGAAAATTGGATAAGATCGATTTGTAAGCTGCCACTTCTTTCCTGGAGGCTTTACAGAATAAAATAGTATCACCGGCATACATAAGGTGGGTTATAGCAGGCCCTTCAGAGATAATTTTATATCCCGATATAGTTTTTGAGTGTAGTGCAGAATGAGATAAGAATTCAGAACATAGTATAAATAAAAATGGGGAAAGGGGACAGCCTTGCCTAAACACCCCGTGAGGGGATGATGGTGCTAATAGTACTGCAGTTGACTATTAATTGAAAAGTAGCAGATGAAATGCATGAATATATTAGGGAAATGAGAGAATTAGGAAAATGCAAACAGAATAGACAAGTACGAATGAAACTCCATTCAAGCTTATCAAAGGCTTTTTTCATATCCAGTTTGCTAGCCATGGACCCTTCCTTCCTCTTTCTCTTCTTCATGGCATGGAAAATTTCTTTGGCAAGAATCACATTGTCAGCAATCTGTCTTCCTTCCAAAAAACCCGATTGATTGGGGGCTATCAATCTTTGAAAAATAGGCTTGATTCTACATGCTGCCAATTTAGCAACCAGCTTGTATAAGGTATTCATGAGGCTGATGGGTCTATAATCCTTCGGCTCAATGGAATTTAAGTTCTTCGGGGTCAAGACAAGATATGTTCTACTTATGGAGGAAGGCATCGTGGATGTTTGGAAGCATTCATGTACAAATGACACCACATCATTTTGGAGGATACTCCAACTTTTCTGGTAAAACATTGCTGGGAAGCCATCCGGGCCAGGACTTTTAGAAGGTCCCATTCGGAAAATAACATCCTTGATTTCATCTGTTTGTGGAGTGGAGCCGCAGCAGTTATACTCTTCCTCCAATAGATATTCAGATTGAATGAAAACATTCGGAGGTTGCGTTGTCTTATTTTCAGCAATGAATAGCTTAGAATAATATAGGGTAAAACATTTTTTGATCTTTTCTTGATCTCCAGTTTCTTCACCATTTGGTAATCTTAACCAAGGTATTTGATTTTTTTCTTTTCCTATTTATTGCATATAAATGGTAGAAGTTGGTATTTTTATCACCAAAAGCAATCCACTGATGGCAAGATCTTTGGTGCCAATATACTTCTTCCTGTTTCAACACCAAGCCATACTGAATTTTTAATTCCTTTTCCTTGCTTCTAGCATTGGCATCTTCAGGGGTTTCCTGAATGACCCCTAAGGATTCCTCAATATTCCTTTTTTTCTCCCTCCAATTAGTGTGATGTTTCTTTTGCCATTCCCTGAGATTATTTGCCATTCTAGAACGCTTTTCCCATATGGGTATGTTTTCTGACCCCAATGCCTCCCATTTGTCTCTGACAGTTTGAGAATACGAACCATCCATACAGCAGGTAGCTTCAAATCTCCAAATATTTCTTTTTAATTTTTGTTTTCTTGTGGTTCTGAGCAAGATGGGGCTATGGTCACTACCGATTGCTGGGAGGTGAAGGACACCTACAAGAGGATAGGTGACCCTCCAATCCGCAGACGCGAAAACCCAATCCAGTCGTTCACAGATTATATAATTAGGATGTCTTCGATTAAACCAAGTATAAGCATGACCCGAGAAACCCAAGCCTAATAAACCCAGTTGGCTGGCAAAACTCCGGAGGTAATTAAACTGACGAGAAGAGACCTCATTTCCCCGCATTTTATCTACAGAATTGAGGATAGCATCGAAATCCCCCACGCAAACTAGTTTTTCAGAATAAGGAATTAATAATCTTGCCATTCTATCCCAGAAGGGTCTCCTTTTCCCTTGAACCGGGGCACCATATGCACAAAACAAAAACTAGGAAGAGCTGTCTTGGGTAAATTGAAGAAGCGGCATTAATTGAGTAAAAGTTAAAATTTCTCATACCTCTGATAATATGAGAGAGCCATTTCTCTTTGCAATGAGTTTCTGAAATAAAGAGTATCGATGCAGTTGTAGCTCTAACCAGACTCTTCAAGTGACGAACTGCAGAGGAAGAGCCTAAGCCCCTGCAATTCCATGACAGTATATTCATGGATACTTGGCCAGTTGATGTGGCTCAGCTGCCGGAGGCCTTCCTTCTTTACTCAGCTCCCTCTTTGGCTTTTTAATTGAATTGGAATGTTCAGCACCATCCAGGGGCCTTTTTTTGGGATCCCAGGGGGGTGATGTTGGCTCTACTCGTCGCTTCCATTCTGGCAACCCGCTTGAATCTGCCCTTTTTCATCGGTTCTTCAATGGTTGCATGAAGTAGTTGGGCATCTTTAACTGTTGTTGATCTTTCAGAGAAAGTATCCTCTTCCATGATATGAAGAGGGGCAGAGGCAATTGAATACCTATCCATATCATCGGGCATATCATCAGGCAGGGAGGAGGAGGGGTGAGACCGCTGTGTGGAAATGGTATGACAGGGGGTATTTTGTTGGAGTGTGGGAGGGAGGTGGTGATCGAAGTGGGGAAGGAGATTTTTTGGTAGAGGGGAGGACTGGGTATTGTCTGGGGAGATAAAGCCAGAGGTGGCATTGCTGAGGGTGGCATGGTTGGAGGTGGTGTTGCTGGGGGTGGTAACGGGAGAGGCGGGATTAATAGGTGGGAAAGTGGTTTTCGTATATGGGGTGCCAGGGCGAGGTGGGAAAGGTAATGTTTGTGAGGGAAATGATTGAGGAGGTGGGTACGGAAGATGCGTGGCCAGTTTCTTTAGGTGGATTTAAAGGGGAGGATTGGGGGAGTATTTGTGTAATTTGCCCAAACGGTAGCAGCACCTGACTACCCTCTGAACAGCTTATATGGTGGTCTCCACGTCTGACTGCAGGAGTGTCCATACCGTCTTCAGCACTTGAGGCATGGCTTGTACGTCCATCAGGGTCATCAACAGTGTCTTCTCCTCCAAGACATTCATGTGCCTCCCCCATTGATGCAAGCTGGAGGTCTGGAGGATCAGGTTCACGAAATTTCTTTTTTTCGTGGGGCAGATCTCTCAGCCCTGATTCCTTCATATTGGTAGTGGATGCTTTCATACATTTGCTCTCTTTTTTCAGCAGAAGGGATTTTTTCCATCTCTTGCTTTATAAGAAGAAGCTTGTCACAAGCATGAACTTCATGACCCATCTTGCCACGTAAGATGCAATAACGAGGAAGGCGTTCATATTTCAGTGGAAATAGCAATTTCGATCCATCCTCAGTTGTGACTTCAGCTTCAACAACCAGCCTGTTAATAACATCCATCTCCACTCTCATTCTGACAAAGAAGCTTCCCCTTGTTTCATTCAGGTCCCCATCTTTGATGGTACCAATGGTAGATCCCAGACGGAGAAGGAAGGAGCGGCATCTATATTCCGGCGAAAGATCAAAGACTTGAATCCATAAGGCTGCTTTCTCAAAGGAATAATCTGATGGCTCAGCATTAGGCTTTCCCAAAGTGTGAAGAATGAGATCCCCATCCAAGTGCCACGGAGCTCTGTTAATAACAGATCTCATGTTAGCCATCTCTCTGAAGGATGCCATCCAAACTCCATCAGCAACTTGAGCGATTTGTGGAGAAGAGAATGACCAAGCCTTCGAAACAACTTCAGACACAGCCTCTGGCCTGACCTTTCTGGATGAGAGCACCTTAAAAAAATATACATCTTTTCCTCATGGAAGGATCTTTCGTGTCAGCAGCAGCAAAGGAAACTTCAGCTCTAGGAATGTCCTCTGCCAACAATTTCTGAACCCCTTCTATCAAAGCTTTCTGCTCTCTATCCATGGCCATCAACAGGAGAGGAAACTGCTAAAAACAAGTATGCAATCTATAAGAAGTTGGGTGGGTAGGCAATATGTACTGTGGAAGTACTATATGCGAAGTATATATATATATATATACAATGCATGATTTAAGATCGACCAGTAAAAGGATAACCTAGAACATAGACGTAAACCAAGAACTAAAACATTGACTGAGTGCAGAAAACAGTGAAGTGCAAGGAGGAAAAGATGAGAAGTAAATGGCAACTCTCAGTACTACTAGCACCACCACCATCGGGTGTGGGGAAAGGTACGCCCAGCAAGAACCAGGGAACTCTCCAATGTTAGACCTATGTTGCCAAATGTTGTACAATCGAATACCCTTCTGATACTATTTGGATAAGGAAATGGTGATAAGGAAATAATGAACAACAAATGCCACAAGAAAATAAAAAAGAAAATGTGCTTGATCACATTTGTAGTTTAGATGGTTATAGCCTATTTAAATAATAAAAAATACTTGTCATTTAAGTAAGTATTTATATGAATAAAAAAATAAAGTTATTCATCTTAAATGGAGGGAAAGGGTCGAAAAAGCACTTAGGTAGAGTTGAGGTGAAAATCTTGTTGCTCGGTAGGATTTGACTAATTTTGTTGTATTTCCTACAAACAACGCTAATTAATTGAGGTTATGGAGCCCAACACGAAGTATAGGGGAAGGAAATGTTACCAACATGTGAATGAGGAGAAGATACATAGGATTTTGGTGACCTAGTTCAACTACATAGGTATACGCCTAGGACGAAGATCTAACTCTCAAGTATTCACTAGAAATTGGAGTAATACATAGTGGAGATTTAGAATTTTTATAACCATTTTGATACTTAACAAACCTTTGTCAATTCCATAATTTTAAGAATTGAGATTTTTCTTTTTGGGACTATCCCACTGTATTGGTCTTAATAATTGTTAACAAGGAACTCTTGATAACAAAATTTAGTGGCAAGGACTTACTTGGTACACAAGTTTCAAGGTGATGGGGGCCTTCAGGGAAGGGCATTGGATACCTATATATCTTAGAGACACATTCTAGGTTGGAATGTCAACGAGTCAAAGAGCTGAAAGCATAAATTCTTTCTTTGATGGCTTCATAAATGTTCAAACACCATTGTTTGAATTTGTTCAACAATATAATCGAGCATTACGTTCTCATTGGAATGATGAAGACAGTCAGGATTTGAAAGGTTTAACGACAAAATCGTCATTGACTTTAAATCATCCTATAGAGTTGCAAACAGGTAATTTCTACAGTCCATCCAATTTTACTATATTCCAAGAGGAGTTCAAAAAGATGTCTGGCAGATGGGTTGGCAGCAACTATCTTTTCTTAAGTCGTTGTAGTACGGATAGTTATTGCCATCATTTGCTAATATTTGTTACTCGGAAAATACAGTTCTCCCGAGGTCGAACTCAGGGAGCAAGTCGTATTCTAGATATATACATGTTCTATTACAAAAATAAAGAGAGAGAGAGAGAGATGAAAGTTTGGCTCTTCTTCTTCTCTTCTTTCTTCCTCTTTGTCTTCTCTCCTCTTTGGCTTTTGTTCTTCGTGTTCTTCCTCTATTTCTTGCTTGGACGATCCTGTCTTTTTCTTCTTTTTATTTTCTTTGTTTCTTCTTTTCTTGCCTCAGATCTTCCTCCCGTGCTCTTCTTCTTCTTTTCTTCTTCTTTGTCTTCTTCTTCTTCTTTCTGTTTCTTCACTTGGCTGCTCTGTATTCCTTTCTTTCCTCTGCCTCGCCTTCCTTCTTCTTCTTTGCCTTCTCCTGTCTTCAGGACGTCGTCTGATTTGAAAATCAGACGACTTAAACCGCTTGTTGCTACAGTGTCTCCCTTAGCTTCCTTCTTCTTTACCTGTGCCTGCATGCTCAAGAATTCAGAGTCAGAGGGCAAAACCTACTCTACCCCCCCTCCCCCGCGCGTCTCTTTCTCTCTAAGTTCGCTCTTAGGATAGCTTTCCCAGAGCAACCGGGTAATCGGGTACGAGTCGCGCCCGGGTCCAGGCCCACCGGCGTGCGATGGTGGGCGAGGAGTACAGGTCAGGTTAATCGGGTCGGGCCAGGTCCGCGGAGTGTGATCACGGATGAGGCCGGGTCGGGTGAGAGGGACCTCACCCCGTGGTCAGGAGGCAAACAGCATAAGGCACTTTTTGCCTTTATGCGCCCGAGCGCCTCTGAAAAGTTCCGAGGTGGGACTAAATGTCCCACCCCAATTGAGCGCCCGCAGCGGAGGGAGCAACGGGCAATCGTGTCTTCATGCGAGGCCTTCGCCCCAACTGCGAGCCTGGGACGCTTCGCGGAGACGCCCCGCGCAACCTGGGAGTCGAACCTGGGCGAAGGTGTGCCTGCACCTGCAGGCGAAGGAGCTCTGCCTGCTCAGTAATGGCGACGGCGGGCGAGTCACCTGGTCACAGAAGAACGGCCTCTCGGCCAAATCAGACAGGCGGGGGACCTTCGCCGTGGCACGGCGAAGGTGGTCAGAGGGTCTGCAAGGGGCGTGGTGGAGCAAACAGATCGCCCTAGGTCAAACTGCGGGCGAAGAAGTGGGTGTGTTCGGTGGGTCTGCAGAGGGCGTTTGGTGGGCAGTGGAAGGGCGGAGGAGGATCAGGGTGAGGAGAAGGAGGTTATGCACTGGTCGGCGAGCCGTGTGGGGTGCTGGAGCGATGGGAGTGGTTCGCCGGAGTTTGGCCGGAGGTGGAGAAGGTGAGGGTGATCGGTGGGAAATAGGTGGCGACAGTAAGGGTTTTCAGTATAGAAAAGAAAGAGGGGAGGAAGAGGAGAAGTTCTACCTGCTAAGCTGGACGAGGAGGGGTTGGCGCAGGTGACAGTCGTATCGACTGTCGTCGGAGAAGAAATTGCCCAGAGGAAGGAGCGGCGGCGAAGAAGGGACCGGAGAGGCGCCAGCTGGGTGCGGCGTGACGCGGAAAGATCGAGGGAAGGTAACCCTGCTGCTGGTAGTGCGGCAGGGCGACGAGGAGGAGAGGCCGCCGGAGCAAGGGGGCGTCTATCGGAGTGGGAAGGGAGGAATTTAGGGGGGTGTCTTCGTCAGATTCGAGCTACCGAAAGCGGCAGACGGGGGTGGCTTTTATAGAGGCGAAATCAGAGAGGAGGGCGGAGGGAGACGACGTGCCTCCCTCGCCGGAGGATGGCCGGATCGCGACCCATACCTTCCGTGCGTTCGCACGGAAGGTGTGGGCGATGGCAGAGATCGTGGAGGTGTCCCTGCGACAGCAGACGTCGCAGGGAACACCCCGTTGTCTTGGCAGGGGGTCGCCCTCACCCTGCGCGGCGCCATGCCTCGCCGGAGTATGGCGCTGCGCAGGGTTTTGCAGGGAGGACCCAAATGCAAAAAATGATGAAGAATTAGGGGCCAAAATGCGAGGGTTTCAAAAGTTGAGGGTCAAAAAGTAATGGATGAGGACCAAAATGAAAAGTTGGTCAAGAAGGTTTCTTCTTAGGCTCAAGTTTTAATACATGATTAATTAGGACCTAAGGATTCTGATGGTGAATTTTATTTCTAGATTAAACCTTGTTTGACCGGTCAATTTACGTAAAAACCCAAATTGAGTTGTTAATTGGGCATGGTTCTCAATGTAGATCAAAATAGGTTCCTAAGGCCAAATTGAAAGTCCTAAACCCTAGAAATTATTTTTCTATGAATTTTAGAGGGTTTATTTGATTTTTACCTTGCCTCGAACCACGTGAATTGAAGTGGATTTGTTTTTAGGGTTACAAGCTGTCATTTAATTCCTTGGAGTTGTTGTAGCCCTTATTGAGTCATTTCATCCCACTTTTCTTCTTATTAGGTTGTTTTGACCTATGTTTGGACCCTGAGTTACCCTATTTTCAGATCGGATTGGTGAAATTGCATTTTTACCCCTCAGTTTATGTTTTCTTTGCAAACTCAGAATCTCTCTGAGCCAAGCCTTCCTAAGGTTATGTAGGAGCTTTTATTCTCTGCATTAGGTCAAAATGAGCTAGTTATGGCTCATGATGAGGTTCTCATCAATGTCCGATTGTGAATCGAAGAAAATTTCAAGTGTTGTGGATAAGAGTTCTTATGAGGTGTATATGCAAGGGAATAGCAGGAGAATATTCATTGTTGAGTCTCTTATTAATGACAGAAGATGTTCATATTCATGAAAGAAATTTAAGCAAGAAAGTATCTTGTGTTGCCATGTGTTGTTCATTTTTAGAAAGAAGGGATTTCTAGAGTTTCCTGAGTGTTACCTATTGAATTGTTGGGAATGGACAATAGATTTATTGCTAGTAGTCAACCTGATTACAATAATGTTGGAAATTAACCAACACCACATATGTTGATGGGTTTCAGCTCCATTTTATCTGAGTTATACCAATGGGGAAGAGCAAATATGGAAAATTTTCAATTGACTATGAGTATGGTTGAAGAAGTTAGCAGTCATATGAAACAACATTCTAAGTCTCATATTCCTCTACCTACATCTATCGGTCATTCAACAGCTACTGTATGAGGCAACTCCAATCCTCTGGATATCTTGGAGTCACAAGGAAGCTTTTTAGATATTTGGGATCCAAAGTACATGGAGGCAAACGGTCGACCAAGAAAAGAGAAATGCTACAAGTCTGCCATTGAGTCATTACATCGAAGTCTAGAGGAAAGAAAAGAACATATCATTTCTATGGAGAGAAAGGACATTATCGCACCACATGCCTCAAGAGGTATTTTTAAACTTTTTTTTAACATACATGTTTTAACTTATAAGCATATTTAATATTTACATTTTGTGTAAACTTTAAGTATGACCGAACATGAAGATGTGCAAAATGAAGGAAAATGAAGATCAACTTCTACGTGTTTTGTGGATCACGATGTATTCGATTACTTCAATGTTCTATTATTGTATCTTTGGTGAAAGTACTGAATTTCTTTAGTGTTGCATTATTGTATCTTTGGTGAAAGTTTTCAATTTGTTTGGTGTTGTAGTCATGTATCTTTGGAGAATGCACTAATTTTTTTTTGGTATTGTAATATTGTATCTTTGGTAAATATACTCAATTTCTTTGATGTTGTAATATCATATAGCAAACCTTTTAAGTAATTGTCAAATAATTTAAGTTTCAAAAAAATACTTTAAGTTTCAAACAAATTATTTATTTTTATGCAAATAAGGGGACACATCACTTACTTTTAAAAGAGAACACATTATTTAAGTTTGAAACATATTTTTGAAGTCTAAAATAGATTATTTCAAACGGTGATTAATAGTTTAAGTTCTTGGACATATTATTTAAGTTTGTAGCAGAACTAACAAATGGTGTTCAACGTAGCTGCAATGTAGCACTTTTAGTCACGTTTAAGTTTTGAATAAATAATTTATGTTTTTAATACAAGTAACTCACGATAGTTAGCAATGTAGACTTTGCCAAGTTAGACACAAATAGCTTAAGTCATGTGCAATTTGAGGTTTATACAAGTGACACTATTTACGTTAAGGATATATTATTTAAGTTTACAATACATAATTTAAATAAGTGACACGTAGTTTAAGTTTTAAGTAAATAATTTAAATTTTAAACATAAGTAACTTATAATGGTAAGCAATATTGATTTTATCAAGTTAGGCACAAATAGTTTAGGTCGCGTAATTTAAGGTTTGTATAAGTGGGATACATTATTTAAATTAGAAACATTATTTAAGTTTACAACACAATTTAAATCAGTGACACATAATTTTAAGTTTAAGTAAATAATTTAAGTTTTTAACACAAGTAACCCACGATGATAAGCAATATAGTCTTTGTCAAGTTACAAACAACTAGTTTAAGTCATGCATTTTTGAGGTTTGTATGAGTGTGACACATTAGTTAAGTTAGGGACATTATTTAAGTTTACAGCACATAATTTAAATCATTGATATAGTTTAAAGTTTGAGCAAATAATTTATGTTTTTAACATAAGTATCCTACGATGGTAAGCAATATAAACTTTGTCAAGTTAGACATAAACATTTTAAGTCATGTGCATTTTGAGGTTTGTGTGAATGTGACACTTTATTTAAGTTAGGAACATATTATTTAAATTTACAATAAATTATTTAAATCAGTGGGAGATGGCTTAAATTTTCAACAAATAATATACGTTTGTAACATAAGTAACCCACAATGGTAAGCAATATAGAGTTTGTGAAGTTAGACACAAATATATTAAGTTGTGCACTTTGAGTTTTGTATGAATGTGGCACATTATTTAAGTTAGGAACATATTATTTAAGTTTATAAGAAATAATTTAAATCAGTGACACAGTTTAAGTTTTGAGTAAATAATTTAAGTTTTTAACACAAGTAATTTACGATGATAAGTAATATAGCTTTTGTCAAGATAGACATAAATAGTTTAATTCATGTGCACTTTGAGATTTGTTCGAGGATGACACATTATTTAAGTTAAGGACATGTTATTTAAGTTTACAACAAATTAGTCAAATCTAATCTCGCTGGACTTTGAATCACCTTTTTATACACTCAATCATCTTCTCTATCACTTCATGATCATTTCTACGTCCTCTATTACATGATCTATCATCTATCATGCCTAAAACACTTCACCTACACTTGAGAACCTCCGCTATCTATGGCGAAGGTCTCAGAGCTATTGTAGGGTCCTCCATCATCTATTCATCACATTAGGACCCCTTCCCCCTATTGAATTTCATTTATAATCGCCTATATACAAAATGCCTGAATGATGTTCAACCTCTTGAGTTCACTGTCAATGGCTGCTCAAGAAGAGTATTCACTAATTAACCCATCGTATAGTATCGTTGTATCTTCGCAATCAATTCCCCTCACTTAATTGAGTGAGAAACTGATTCTTAAGCTCGTTCGAACTCAAGAAGTTCTATTAAAGCATTCCTTGTTAAATATGTAATTAAGATCATCAAATGATTTATTCAACTTATTACTAAGGTTCCTTGCAACCTCAAGAACCTTTTAAGACCGTTCTTGTTGAGTTTCTTGGAGATTTACTCTCCAATTATGAGTTTCAACCTTCACCAAAGCTCTGGTGAGCTTCGGCGACCTCCAACATGAGCTACAGAGCTCGGAACCTCGTGAAATGCTCCAAATCTTCTTTTCATGCTGAGAGGATTAGAATCCATTAATTAGACTTGAGTTTTAATGATTAATTTTCTCTGTTCATTTTCATCTTCTGCAACTCCGGTAGAGTTGGAGTGATGTATCTGTTGAGGTTTAGATGCCAAATTTAGGTCCTGAAGCAAAAGTGAACCTCGTACAACCTATTCAAACCCTCACATAAGTCTTAGAACCTATGATTCCTTCTGCCGAACAACAAGTCGATTGAAATCCGACGATGAAGCTTGAGGGCACAAAGATGTGCTCAAAACTTGATATTGATGTGTTGAATGGATTCCTTAGATGGAATTTAATCCACCTAGGCTTTCATTTTGATATGAAACGATGTATATTTAAAAGTCAACTTTTCAAGCTTCAAAGGTCAACCCTGGTCGATTTTGAATATTTAGGATTCGAATTTCTGAATTAATAGGTTGCTTAGGTTCCTGGTGTGATTATGAATCTTTTGGAACAAGCTTAAGTGAGTTTAATCGAGTTTTATTGAAGATTTTATCCTCTGACCTGTTGTTGGAGTTAATTTTCGTCGTTTTAGAAAAATACGCACATTGTAGTATAGCGATGAAAATGGCTCAACATTTAGAATTTGTAAGCTCAAAAAATGTGAGTTCTGAGGTCGTTCACAGGGAGCAAAATATCCTAATATAAACCATTAATCAAATAGTCAAACAATGGTCAAGAAATAACAAGGAATATATGGAATGAAGAGAAAAAATATATATCAAAATCAATATGCCAAGTGTTAAAAAAAATGGTGTTACAACTACAAGGCCTTTTCAACACTTAGCAATTCTCCAAACCAATATCAGACATCTCAACCTAACCTCAGACGACTTCAATTGTGAAATCAGATGTAAGTTTGATCGTCTGAGGTATAGCTTAAAGCAAAAACCCCCCTATTTGGCTCAGAGCAAATACACGAAGCCCAATCCATCACACGAGACAGTGATAGTAGCTAGTCAGTTGGATAAGGTGGGCTTAATTGAGAAAAAAGTGGATGAAGTATGGAAATTCCTATCTAAACCTTCATCTTCTTTTCAGTCAACTGCACCACGCACCTCTTCTCAATTTCCCACAAGGAGAGAAATTGTGAACAACCTTTCTGTGACACAACCACCACTACCGGACTATTCATTTTCTTATCATTCATCGGTTGGATGAACCTTTGTTCTTCCTTACACTGAATTCCCTGCACCTTCCAGAGCTTCGGAGGAGCTCCATGCCATTCACAATGACCCATATTCACAAACTTACAACCCTGAATGGCGTAATCATCCAAATTTCTCGTGGTCAGGAAATACATAGAGACTTACTTTCCAACAACCTTCTGCACCACCACTTCAGAACCCGATCCGAGCAGCACCTCCACCACAACATGGGTATCCACCACGTGCCTACTAACAACCCCAACCAAGGCTCGCCCAATATTCTCAACTTGAGCCTACACGAGATGATCAGTTGGGAAATATCATGAAAATTCTTGCTGACATGCAGCAACAGAACATTGCTATGCAACAGAGATAGGATGCAGCATTAGCTGAGATGAGAGCCCAGCTTTCATATTTGGCAAAATCCCGTCAACCACATTCACTTCCATTTCAAGCACAACCCAACCCAAGGAATATACCTGCCCAGAGGTATGCTCAACCTAGACCTCGAGTGCAAGGCCAAGCACATGTCATTTCACAAACCTTGCACGAACCAAAGTTATACATTAATCTAAATACTTCCTATTCTCAACCCCAACCACCTCTTTTGCCAAGCACTAATACATCGTCTACATCTGGAGCTAAACTGAATGCCACCACAACTAGGAGTGCTAGAAGTATTGTAGATCCACCATTTCCTGCTTCTACATCTTTCCCTGGACGTTCTACTTCCATTCCATCTGATTTACCTCTTCTTGATTCTTCTCAACTTAGGAATGACATTACAACTTTTGTACCATTTCCGGAGGCTTTAAAGAAGAATTGTAAAGGGAAGAAGAAGCCATCTAATGTGTCTCTAGAGGAAGATTTGCTCAAGCTCTTTGAGCAAGTCCATATAAACATGTCCTTGTTGGATGCAATTAGCCACATTCCTCTTTACGCTAAGTTTCTGAAAGACCTATGCACACCTAAGCTTAAAGCTAGAATTTAGAAAGGGAGTAGTCCCATCATTCTCTCAAAACAAGTTAGTTCCATCATTTCTAGTAACCTCCCTACTAAGATGAAAGACCCAAGCACCCCTCTTCTCTCTTGTATGATAGGAAACACTACATTCAATAGAGCTCTACTTGAACTAGGTGCTTCCATCAATCTTATCCCATACTGGCACATTTCGAGGTTAGCAATCTAAAGCCAATCGAGGTGTCTTTGCAATTAGCTGACCAATCAGTTAAAACACCTCAGGGAGTGTTGGAAGATGTTATAGTGTGGGTTGATGAGAGCCACATCATAAACCCTAACTAGCACAATTTGATCTAAATAATTGTGAAAAAGCTCCTACAAAACCTAGAAAAAAGCCTAACTCAGATAATTCTAAATTGAAGAATAAGACAAGTCATAAGGGGTAAAACTATAATTTTACCAATGCAGTGCACAATCATGGTGTCTAAGGGTCTGAATACAGGTCAAATGGGCTTAATAAGAAAGAAAGTGGGATAGCCTGAGCCAAAAAGGGTTATAGCAACTTCTAAGAATTAAATGACATTCTGTAACCCTAAAAACAAACCTGCTTTAATTCATGAGGTTTTACGCTGGATAAAAATCAACTAAACCCTCCAAAATTCATGGAAAAATACTCCCTAGGGTTTAGAACCTTCAATTTGGCCTTTGGAACCTATCTTGACCTAAATTGAGAACCATGCCAATTTATGACCTAATTTGGGTTTTTACGTAAATTGATCGGTCAAACGTGGTCAAACCTAAAATCAAAATACACCATTGAATTCCTTAGGTCAAAATTAGGTTGATACAAAAATTTGGGCCTAAGAGAAGACCATTTTGACCTACTTTACAAATTGGTCCTCTAAATTACTTTTTGACCCTTATCTTTCTAAATCCTTGCATTTAGCCCCCTATCTTCTCTTTCGTTCTTTGCAGAATGGTCCCTACTGCCACCCCACGCAGGCGCCATACCTCCAGCGACCTTACGCGGAGGATGGCACCGCGCAAGGTATGGGGGCCGCTCTTAGGAATGAACGGGGGGTTCCCTGTGCTGTCCTCTTTCGTAGGGACCCTCCCCTTTGACCTGCGGCTGCCCATGCCTCTCGTGCGAGCGCACGAAAGGCATGGGTCTCCATCTTCGACCATTCTCCGGTGAGCTCCCCACGTCGCCCCCTCGAGATCCTCCTCACCAGCACCTCTATAAGAAGCAGCAGGGGCAGCCGTTTCTGGCAAGCTCGCTTTGGCTGAAGAACACCTCCATACTTCGTCTCCTCTCACTCCGGTCAGACAGCCCAAGCTTCTGGCGATCTTTCCTCCTCCTCTTCGCTCTGCCGCCACACCTGCAGCAGAGTCTACTCGTCCTCGTCTTCCCACGCCAGGCCGAACCAGCTTGCACCTCCAGATCCCCTCCTCGTCACCGTTACCCCCCTTTTAGGCACCTTCGTCCCCAGCTCCGACAGGCACGCGTCGAGCGCCCCCTCTTTCCCTCTTCGTCAATTAAGTAGGTAAAAACCTTCCCCTTTCTCTCTCTATTATTTTCCCCTCTTAAATTGGCACTTTTAACCCCTCGACTGCCACTACCACCTCCACCTGCTCCACCTCCAGCCACCAACTTCGGCGAGGTCGCTCCACCTCCACAGGCCATCCCACCCCTTGCCGACAAGCACAGAAGCTCCCCCTCACTCCACTCAAGCATTTCCCCTACTCCATTCACCACCTCGCACCTCCAGACCACCCCTTGAACACACCCACCTGCACCTCTGCAGTGTGCCCTAGGCACACGGCCACAGGCACTTTCCCACCACGCCGACCCCCGCACCGCCTTCGCCGTACTCTGGCGAAGTTTCCTGAGCTGTCTGACGTGGCCGTGAGGTCGTTTTAATGCTTTCAGGTCTCACCCCCTTGCCGCCGTTGACAGACAGCAGGAGCTGCTTGGCGAGCAGCTCCAGGCCCCATCAGCACCAGGCACAGGCCCCGGGAAACGCGGAACACCTCCGCGTGTGTGCCCAGGTTCTCAATTGGGGCATCACGCCTTCGCTGCTGCCCCAATTGCTCGCAGCTTCTTGCCTGCAGGTGCGCGGAGTAGAGGTGGGACTTTAGTCCCACCTCGGAAGTGTGTGGCCACACGCCCACACATAAATTGTAAAAGTGTTATAGGTTGTTCGCCTCCGAATACACATGGGGTGAGGTCCCTCACCTAAGCACCGCCCTCGTCCGTGAGCTCATCACACGGATCCGGCGCGACCTGACCCGACACCCTCCTGTGCACTCCTCGCACACCACCCACGCCGGTGCACCTGGACCCAGGCACACGACCCAACCCGATAACCTGGCTTTGGGAGAGCGTACCCAAGAGAGATTCAGAGAGAAAGAGAGCCGTGCGAAGAGGGTAGGGTAGGTTTTTCGCTGAGCTTATGTGTGTGTGCAGGGAACAGGTGAGGGAGGAAGAAGCAAGGAGCTGCTGAAGAGAAGAAGGAAGGAAGAAAGAAAGAAGAAGAAGAGCAGTGGCTGGGACTTAGCTACAGAGAAGAAAGGAGAAGGAAGGAAGGAAGGAGAGGAGCAGAAGAAGCCAAGTGAAGCCAAGAGAAGCCAAGAGGAAAGAAAAGGAGAGGCTGATCAGTTAAGGCATCTGATTTCTGAATCAAACATCGGAAAGAAAGGAAGGAGCGGAGCAGAAGAGAAGAGAAGAGGACGGGCCAAAGAAAAAGAAAGAGAAAAGAGAAGGAGGGAGCCTCTGTAGCAAAGAAGTTGCAGAAGAAAGGAGAGAGAAGAAAATCAGAGAAGAAGAGAAGGAGGAAGAAGAAGAAGAAGGACACAGCAACTGAAGACAGAAAGAAAGAGGAGGCAGCTGCAGCAAAGAAAAAGAAGAAAAAAAAGAAGAAGACAGGCTGAAGAAGAGAACCAGCTGAGAGAAAAGAAGAAGAGAGAAGAAGAAAAAGCCAAAAAGAGAATTTGTGCTCTCTCTCTCTTTCCTTTATCTTAATTTTTGTAAACCAATATATATTGTGAATTCATATGCTTCTGGAATCATAGTTTGCTCCCTGAGTTTGACCTCGGGAAACTTTTAATTCCGAGTAATAAATTGTAAACTGGTGATAGCTTTTCGTGATATACTACAACGCCTACAACTTTAAAATAAACACAAAACAAAAGCGACGCAACCATGGGTCAATGACTTTTACTTTCCTGTAAACTTCATTGTCCTTGACATGAAAGTACCTGAGGATGTCCAAAACACACCTAACATACTAGGAAGACCTTTCGTAGCAACAGCCAAGGCAAATATAGACTGTGAGGAGGGCCTTCTTGAACTAAAATTTGGAGATCAGAGGATGGAGATTGATATTTTTATGGTACAGAAGGGACCATCTTGTAGTTTACTTGGAGAAATCCACTCTTTGGATTCACTAGACAAGTCGGTTGAGGATACACTGATTGATTCATTGACCTTAGAACCTCAATTCCCTTCTACATTTGATCTGACTCTTCCTAAGACAATGTTCACCCACGAAATGCGTAAAAAATTATTTCACCATTGCAGTGTGAATCACGTCAAAACAAATAAATTTATAAATATGTCGATGAGTATGGAGTCGTTCGTAGGGAGGCAAAACACGATTCTCGAAGCTTTTCATACTAATTAGTCTATTCTAATGTGAACAGAGAAATAGAAACCAGATATTTAGAGAGTCAGAATTCTATTACTACTTGTAAACAGTTCTCAACCTATAAATAAAATAACTAGAACTAAGCTAAAGAAGAGAGCAAAAAAGAGTAGATGAAGGTCGGTGTTACTGGTGGGATGCTTGTGCGAAGTTCAACAACACTTTAAATCCAAAGCACCAGGAAGAAGACCGAAGAGAAGTTGCAGAGAGAGAGAGAGAGAGAGGCTGGAGATTTGTCTGGTGGAAGTTGCCTCTCAAATGGGGACCCTGGGGCTTTTTTTATAGCTTCAATGAGGGGCGAAGTGGGTATTTAGGGTCCCCAACTAGTGTAACAACCTTGGAATCATTAGATCCGTCGATCGAGAGATCCACAGATTAGATCACACCTAAAATGGACCTCTATCGCGCCATAAATGTGCGAATACCCTCAAATGGTGACATGTGTCACGCCCACAGCTGCTAGATTTGATCTACGCGCTCTTCCTCATGCTCCTCGCACACGCGATCATGCGCTTTCAAACTCAACCGTCCGATCTGATGATCGGACGGCTTTTGTTGCTCACTGCACCGCCTTAAGACCCCGCATGCAATGAGGCGTCAGTTCGAATGTTAGATAACGCGTCATCAGCATCGCTACATCCAACGTGCCTTTGCGCGCCACGTGGTCGCATCCGTGCCCTTCAATCACCATCACACAGCCGTATTTCACCCAAGCACACCACCTTTTCTAATTTCGTGCTCCACGCGATTCAAGCATGCGTCTTGCGCACCGACACCTTTTCTAATTTCGTGCTCCACGCGATTCAAGCATGCGTCTTGCGCTCCTACGTGAGGTCGGTGACCAATGCTCTATGCATGCATTTTGTCTTGATTTTGATTTTGCGTGCTGCCGCCCTCAGCTGTTGAATGACGATCCAACAGTTGAGATGGATTCCCACTTGATGAGGCGCAGAGAGGTGGGCGACGTGGTTCAACAGTGGCCGTTGGATGACGATCCAACAACCCTCATTTCCCCTTCAGTGATTAGGCATGCAGCGAGGGGCTGTTGGGATGGTGCCACATGGCACCATCCTGGCCGTTTATCTTCCCACCTTTGTAGTTGGTGCTATAAAGCTCCAATCGGGTTGATCTTTGCACCATTGGATTACAATCGTTGATCTGGATCTATCCGTGCGGTCGGATTTGACATCTGACGTTTGGATCTCTACTATCTTGCTCCTTGGCCTCTGTTCTTCTACGGGCTGTATGTGATGGTATGGATGTCTGATCAAGACAATTCTGGAAGCGTTGGACTTCCGTCGTCATCCTGATCAGATCTGTATGGTCTGATTTATCATCATCTGCAGTCCCGAATCATCTGCAATTAATATCGTCTCTCTTTTAGTGCATAAAATGGCAGTATTATCTATAAAGCTATCAAACTAACTACTATGCAAATTGTGATGCTTATGCATTTATTGTTCTTATGTTATGCTAGAATCTAACTTAATTTAGGTAGATTAGGTCGTATGATTACTGTGCAATCAGACACCAGCTTTAGAGACTGACGAATTACCTCCAATCCCTTTAGTGTCTCTAGGATCTTCTGAAATCTCCACACTTGCTCCTTCATCTGATCTTGTACCTGTTGAGCTTAAACCTCTTCCTAACTCTTTGAAATAAGTTTTCTTAGGACTAGATCAGACTTATCCTATGATTGTCAACTCTCACTTATCGTCTAATCAAGAATCACGACTCTTATCTGTCTTAAGAGCACATAGACAGGCTATAGGATGGAGCTTATCTAATCTGACTGGCACTAGTCCTTTCTACTGCACACATAGAATATTCACTGAAGAAGGATCTCGACCTACTCAACAGCCACAGCATAGACTAAACCCTACACTTCACGAGATGGTAAAGAATGAAATGATTAAGTGGCTAGACAACGAAATCATTTTCCCCATTTCTGATAGCTAGTGGGCAAGTCCTGTTTAGGTTGTACTTAAGAAGCCCGGACTTACCGTCATAACCACTGAGTCTGGAGAAGTCATCCCAACAAGAATTGCTAGTTCATGGTGAGTATGTATATACTACCGCAAACTCAATCAAGCTACGAAGAAAGATCATTTCCTGCTGCCTTTCATTGATCAAATACTGGAAAGATTGGCAGGGAATAGATTTTTCTGCTTTTGGATGGCTACTCAAGCTATAATCAGGTGGCAATTCACCCCGATGACCAGAAAAAAATGACCTTCACCTACTCCTACGGAACCTTTGCTTTTCATAGGATGCCATTTGGATTACGTAACGCACCTGCTACATTTCAGCAATGTATGTTTACAATCTTTTCCGATTAGTAGGTGATTGTTTAGAAGTCTTTATGGATGACTTCTCAATCTTCGGGAGCACATTTGATGCATGTTTAGACCACCTGACCATCCTGCTGATGAGAGCCTCATCATGAACCCTAACTAGCACAATTTAATCTAAATAAGTGTGAAGAAGCCCCTACAAAACCTAAAGAGAGGCTTAACTCAAAGAATTCTGAGTTAAAGAATAAGACAAATCATAAGGGGTAAAACTGTAATTTTACCAATGCAGTGCTCAAACAGGGTAATTAAGGGTCTAACCACAGGTCAATTGAGCTTAATAAGGAGGGAAGTGGGATGATCTGAAAAGGGTTATAGCAACTTTTAGGAATTAAATGACATTCTATAACCCTAAAACAAATCCACTTTAATTCACGAGGTTTGAGGTAGGATAAAAATCAACTAAACCCTCTAAAATTCATGGAAAAATATTCCCTAGGGTTGAGAACCTTCAATTTGACCTTTGCAACCTATTTTGACCTAAAATGAGAACCATGCCCAATTTATGACCTAATTTAGGTTTTTGTGCAAATTGACCGGTCAAAAATAATCTAACCTAAAATAAAATTTCACCATTAAAATCCTTAGATTCAAATTAGGCTGGTATAAAAATTTGGGCCTAAGAAAAGACCATCTTGACCGACTTTACAAATTGGTCCTCTTGAATTACTTTTTGACCCTTATCTTTTGAAACCCTTGCAAATAGCCTCCTATCTTTCTCATCATTCTTTGCAGAACGATCCTCCCTACCATTCTGAGCATCACCATACCTCCGGCGACCTTGCGCGGAGGATGACGCTGCGCAGGGCATGACACCCGTTCTCAAGAACGAACGGGAGGTTCCCTGCGTCGTCCTTTGTCGCAGGGACCCTCCCCTGTGTCCTGTAACCGGTCATGCCTCTCGTGCGACTGCACGAAAGGCATGGGTCTCCTTCTTCGGCCATCTCCGACGTGCGCTGCACGTCTTTCCCTCGGGCCGCTCCCCTCGCCAGTGCCTTTATAAGGAGCGGCAGGGGCTTCTGTCCATGGCAAGCTAGTTTTGGCCGAGAAAAACCCTCGATTTCGTCTCTCCCCTCTCCGATTAGATAGCCCAAGCTTCCGACGATCTTTCCTCCTCCTCCTCGTCGCTCTACTGCCATACCTGCAGCAGAGCCCACTCTGCCCCGTCTTCCCATGCCAGGCCGCACCAGCTGGCATCTCCGGATCTCCTCGTCGCCGTTACTCCTCTTCTGGGCACCTTCGTCCCCAGCTCCAGCAGGCACGAGCCGGGCGTCTTCCTCTCCCTCTTCGTCGACTAAGTAGGTAGGAACCTTCCCCTTACTCCCCTCTCACTTTTCCCTTTTTAAATTGGCATTTTAGACCCCTCGATTGCCACTACCACCTCCATCTGCTTCACCTCCGGCCGCCATCTCCGGCGAGGTCGCTCCACCTCCACAGGCCATTTCACCCCTCGCCGACAAGCCCAGAAGCTCCCCCTCACTCCACTCAAGCGTTTCCCCTACTCCATTCACTGCCTTTCACCTCCAGACCACCCCCCGAACACACCCACTTCCGCACACGCAGTCTACCCTAGGCACACGAACACAGGCACTCTTGCGCCTCGACGACCCTCGCACCGCCTTCGCCACACTCCGGCGAAGCCCCCTGTGTTGTCTAACATGGCCAGGAGGTCGTCTTCATGATTTCAGGGTTCAACCTCCTCGCCGCCATTGACTAGCTGCTAGAGCTTCTTCGTAGGCAGCTCCAAGTCTCCTCCTCTCTAGGCGTGAGCTCCAGGCAGCGCGGGGCACCTCCGCAGAGACGCCCAGGTCCTCAATTGGGGTAGCAAGCCTTCGCTGCTGCCCCAATTGCGCGAAGCCTTCTCCACAGGCGCCTGAGAATGGAGGTGGGATTAAAGTCCCACCTCGTAAGTGTGTGGCCTCGCACCCACACTTAAATTGATTTTGTGATATGAGTTATTTGCCTCAAGTCACACAAGGGTGAGGTCCCTCACCTACTCACCCGCCTCGTCCGCGGCACTGCCCACACGGACCTGGTAATCCAACCTGGCACTCCTGTGCACTCCTCGCGCACCACCCACGCCGATGCGCCTGGACCCGGGCGCGCAACCCGACCTGATTTCCCAGCTCTGGGAGAGCTTTCCAAAGAGAGATCCAGAGAGAGAGACGCGGGGGAAGGGGTAGGGGTAGGTTTTGCGCTGATCTTTGCATGTGTGCTCAGGATAGAAGGAAGAAGCAGGCGAAGGAAGAAGAAAGGAAGGAATTGAGCAGAAGGAAGAGAAGAGGAGCCGCACTGTAGCAACCGCGCAGTTAAGCCGTTTGAGCGCTGAATCAGACTTCAGAGGGTCAGCAGTCAAAGCAAAGAAAAACTGCAGCTGCTGAAGAAGAAGAAAGAAGACGCAGAGAAGAAAAAAAAGAAGACAGAAGAGAAAGAAAGAAAGAAGAGGAAGGGCCAGAGCAGAAGAAAAGAAGAAGAAGAAAAGAAGAAAGACGAAAACCAGAGATGAAGAAAGGAGGGAGACTTAGCAGCTGAACAAAATCAGAGAGAAAGCAAAGAAGAATACAGGAAGAAGAAGAAGAAGAAAAAGCCAATTCTTTCTCTCTCTCTCTCTTAATTTTTGTAAAACCTTATATTGTGAATTTATAGGCTTCTAGAATTATAGTTTGCTCCTTGAGTTCGACCTTGGGAAACTTGTCATTCCGAGTAATAAATCATTTTAGACTGGTAACCGTTCTTGTCATATACTACAACGCATATAACACATCAACGACAAGAAAGCTGTCACCACCTGCAAAGATGTATAAATGTGAATCTGGTACTTTCTTGGAAGAAATCACACTTTATGGTATCCGAAGGACTAGTCTTAAGTCACCTTTATCTCTGAAAGAGGAATTGAGGTTGATTGTGCAAAGGTGAAATTGATTTTTGACTTGCCATTACCTTCATCGGTTAGGCAAATTCGATCTTTTCACATGTTGATTTCTATCGTCACTTTATAGCAAACTTCTTGAAAATAGCCTGACCTCTCACCAATCTCCTTTCTAAATATGTAGACTTCCAGATCTATGACGATTGTGTTTGTGCATATACGACACTTCATGATCTAGTTACCAAGGCACCAATACTGCAACCGCCAGATTGGTCTCACCCTTTTGAGATCATGTGTGATGCCTCTGATTATGTAGTATGGGCTATCCTTAGTCAAAAACTAAATGGGAAACCTACAGTTATCTACTATGCTAGCAAAACCTTAGATGAAGCTCAAAGAAATTACACGGTCACTGAAAAGGAATTGCTAGCAGTAGTATTTGCACTGGAAAAATTCAGACCTTATCTTTTAGGTTCCCACATCATAGTCTACACTAACCACACTGCAGTACGACATCTTCTCACCAGGAAGGGTGTGAAATCTCATCTGATTAGATGGATCCTGTTGTTGCAGGAGTTTGATTTAGAGATTCGTGGCAAGGCTGAGAAGTAGAATGTGGTAGCTGACCACTTATCCCACCTTCCTTTTGAAGTGATCGCTCCTTCACTTCCTATTACTGACCATTTCCCTGACGAGCAATTGCTGGTCATTTACTTCGGTCTTCCCTAGTATGCTGACATTGTCAACTACCTGGCTTTTGGAATCATTCCCTCTGATTGGGTCCGACATCAAAAAGACAGACTTAGATCAGAAACCAAGCACTATTACTAAGAAGAACCTTGATTATTAAAGCACTGTAAAGACCAAATCCTTAGGAAGTGTGTCCCTGATAAAGAGATAGAGATCATCCTGTCGTTCTGCCATGACTAGGCTTGTGGCAGTCATTTCTCTGGCAAAAAGATTGCTATAAAAGTTTTGCAGAGTGGTTTCTACTGGCCCACGATCTTCAAAGACACACAAGAGTATAACAGGGCACGTTCACGCTATCAGTCTCTCGGTAGTATTGGCTGCCGAGACATGATGCCCTTGTATCCGATCATGTGTGCGAAATCTTTGACATATGAGGCATTGACTCTATGGGACCTTTTCCAAATTCTCATGGCTTCGAGTATATCTTGTTAACAGTTGATTATGTTTCCAAATGGATTGAAGCCATACCCTTGAGGACTAACGATCATAGAGTTGTGGCATAATTTGTCCAAGATTATATTTTCTCTAGATTTGGGGTACCAAAAGCCATCATAAGTGATGGAGGGTCTCACTTTAGGAACACACATTTTTAGTCTGTACTTCAAAAATATGGGATGACACATAGGATTGCTACACCTTACCACCTTCAAACTAATGGATTGGCTGAATCGTCCAACAGGGAGATCAAAAAGATTTTACAAACTACCATCAGACCTAATAGAAAGGATTGGTCTTCCTACCTTTCTAATGCGCAGTGGGCATATAAGACAGCTCACAGAACCCCATTAGGCATGTCTCCCTTTAGACTTGTGTATGGGAAATCTGTCATCTTCCCATAGAACTTGAGCACAAAGCAATTGAACCATCAGAAAGTGTAACCTGGACTTAGAGAAGGCTGGTGATCATAGAAGACTTCAAATTTCCAAGCTTGATGAATTAAGGAATGAATCTTACGAAAGTTGGAGGATTTATAAGGACAAATTAAAGGCCTTCCATGACCGTCACATTCATAGGAAGTCATTTCACCCTGGTCAAAAAGTTCTTCTATTCGACTCAAGACTGAAACTCTTCCCAAGGAAACTCATATCCAAATGGACTAGACCTTTCAAGATCTTGAGAGTCTTTGACAATGGAGATGTTGAGATCACTGAGATTGACAAAACTGAACCTTTCACCATGAATGGACAAAGATTGAAACCTTTTAATGAACCGCATGATCTCAGACTTGTCGATTCCATCATTTCGCTCCAATATTTTGAACATACTTTTATTGACACATCTTCTACTCGGTTTAAGCCTAGATGAAGGTGTTAAACTTAGCAACCTATCTCTTGTACATAGCAATTTTCATCTTTCTTATATTCCATTTCTTCATTAGGTGTCTATCCTTGCATTTTTAGCATCCATTCATAGTCACACTTGTCATGCATTTCACTACTTAGCCCAACTTCCCAAGTTGATCTTGTATCAGACTTGAAATCGTCCGCATAGAGATTTTCATCTCCTCATTCCTGTAATAATTTAATCCTCAGAATGCAGAAAATCCCAATTCAATCAACTCAAGCCCACTTCTTGGGAAATTAAGTTCATTTGACCTTGAATTAAGCCCTGATTAGCCTCTTGGTTGATCTGCATTTGTGATTGGATGTTAAAATAGTAGAATTAACCTGTTTTCTTGTCTTCTTCCCAAATTCAGTACAGCATGGAATTATGACCCTTAGATGATCATTCAGGAGCATTTAACACTTGATTCTAACTAATTTGAGTTAGTTATGGCGTATGATGGTGTTACCATCACCTGTTTAGGTTCAAACTGGAATCCAAAGCTATTCAGTGTGTTCTTGAGGAGTTTTAATGCCAAAATTCTCCTAGATCAGTCCTGTATCACCTTTTGAATTGATCTAAATCAACTCGTAGTGCTGTAATCCACTTGTTGGGTTGATTCAATCTGAAGATCTGAGTCCTACGTTTGATGTTCGAAGTTCTTAAGCTCTCCAAGCTTCTTCAGCTTCTTTTACGTCCATTTCTTCTTTAATCTGTGCGGAATAGTCTCCTGATCCTTCTTGAATCCTCAATTGAGAGGAATAACTTGATTCATAGACCAAATGACCTATATTCTACTCTGCAGACACGTATTTTATACATGGCGAGGAAGCCATGTTCTCATTTTAATTTCAAGGATCAAACTTGATCCAATCATCAAATTGGCTCTTTCAATCAAAAGAGGATCTGAAGGGCTTTCGATCGAGCCCTTGGTCGATCGATTTGGAGCAAAGTGCCTCTCACAATCGCTGCTTAAAGTTACGACCTAGAGTATGCTTTGTTGAAGGAGGAAGGGTTATGTTAGCACCACATCGTGGAACGGTGGACGCTCGCACACCTATAAAAGGATTCGCGCCTTATTCCGAAGCAATCATCAGCGCAAGGCACACACATACGACCATGCCTTGATCATTTATCTGACCATGATGTCGGCCTGATTGGGCCCAAATTTGTACACAAATAAATCTAAAGTGAACTAGGGTTTGGTTGCTAGTAGTGGTTGATCTAGCTCAGAAATGGGTTGTTGATCCTGCGAATGGACCGGGCCTACCCATCAATAACATAAATTTTGCTTAAGTGCTGAAGAGAAAGTGCTCTCGATGAGGCTAAGTGTTGAGATGATATGAAGGCTCAGAGAGGCTAGTGTTGGGTGTACTAAGAGAATACAAAGGCATTTGTAATTAAGTGTTAATCATTCCTTTTAATGCGTTAGTTTGTAATCATTTGTTGTAATTTTTCTTTCTTTTCATTGCAATATCATTCTTGATGCACATTTCTTTCATATATGGAATGATTGCCAAGTTTAATTGTTCAAATTTTATGCAATTGTTCCCGTGGTTAACTGTTCGCTTCGCTTTGTCATATTTTAAATCAATTTCGTTGCAGTATAGTCGAAAAAGCGTATGAACAAATAACAATTTTATTACTCGAAAGTTAAAATTTCCGAGGTCGAACACAGGGAGCAAATTTATTTTTTTAGAAACAGAAATCACAATTCTCAAAAATTATGATATTTAATAATATAAATGAGAATCCATCAGGAAACTAACGAGTGGAAAAGGAAATTCTCTTGATGGCTTCTTATTTCTTCTCTTTCTTCCTTTTCTTTCTCTTCTTGGCCGCACCTTTCCCTTCTTTCTTTCTCTGTCTTTCCTTTCTCAGACGTCTGATTCTATGAATCAGACAGCTTATCTGGTGATTGCTACAATACTCACTCTTCCTTCTTTTTCTTCTTCTGCACTTCTGTCTTCCCTTTCTTCTTCTTTGCCTTAAGCTTTGGCTGCATCTTCAGCTTCTTCTTCCTTGGCCTCTGCAGTCTTCTTCCTCTGTGCCTTCTTCTTTCTTCTTCTCTCTTCAGCAGCTACCTTCTTCTTTCTCTTCTTAAGCTACGCCTGCAAGTCCTTCCTTCTCCTTCAGCTGCTTCTCTTCTTCTTCCATGCGCACACACACAGAAGCAAAACCTAGCCCCTACCCTCCCAACGTCTCTCTCTCTCTCTCTCTCTCTCTCTCTCTCTCTTAGGAATGCTCTCCCAGAGCCAATCGGGTACATGGGTCGGGTCAAGCACACCCGGGTCCAGGCGCATCGGCGTGGGTGGTGTGCGAGGAGTGCAGGGTAATCGGGTCAGCCAGGTCCGCGTAGGAGTGGCCACGGACGAGGCGGGTGGAGTGGGCGAGGGACCTCACCCCATGTCACTTGAAGCGATGAGATAAAGACAACAATTTAAAGCACTTGCCTACGTTGAGAACTTCTGAGGTGGGACTAAAGTCCCACCCGCTTCTGCGCATGCCTGCAAGGAGGAATAGCCTTCCAATTGAGCAGCTGCAGTCGATGAAGGCCCCGATTGCCAGATGTGTAAGGCTTGTAGAGGGATTCCGCGCACCTGGGATGCGTCTGCCTGGAGTGGGTCATCCTGGAGCGAGCGAGGGAGCTTCTTCACACCTTCACTAATGGCAGGGGAGGTGCGAACTTGAAATGCACAAATATGGCCTTGCGGCCCTGTCAAACCACAAGAAAACCTTCACCATATCACGGCGAAGGTGAGGCGGGGGTTGGCTGGCTGCGGGGCGGCCTAGGCATGCGTGCCTAGGTCGCTCTGTGGCCGTGAAGGTGGGTTAGGTCAGTGGGCGAGTATGGAGGTGTTGGCAGTCAGTGGAGTGGATGATGATCAGTGGGTGAAGGCGGAGCTTGTGAGGTGGTTGGCGAGGCATGTAGATGCGTGGAGTGACGAATGCGCCTCGCCGGAGGTCAGCCGAAGATGAGGAAGATGAGGGTGGACTGTGGCTGTCAAGGCACGAAAATAGAAATAAAGTGGGAGAAAATGAAGAGTAGGGAGAGAGAAACTTATCTGTAAGTGAGTGGACGAAAGGGGAGCAGAGAAGACAAACGGCGTGTATGTGCCGTTGTCGGAGAAGACGACCCTGAGTTGGAGATAACGGCGATGAGGAGGAGGTCAGGCAGGCGTGCTCTGGTGCGACGCAACGAGGAGGAACAAGGCGGAGATGACTCTGCCACTGGTACGGTGGCAGAGTGACGAGAGGAGGGAGGAGATGCCGCCAGAGCCTGCGGACAGATGGCCGGAGACGAGGATAGATGAATTTTAGGGGATATCTCTGGCCAAAACAAGCTTGGGAGGTGCGGAATGATCTGGGCTTGCTTATATAGGTACGGGCAGGAGGTGAGTTGCAAGGAGGCGGCCAAAAGTCTTCGCCGGAGGCATGGCCGGAGTGAAACCCATACCTCTCGAGCGTTCGCACGAGAGGTATGGGGCGATTCAAGGCATGGGGAGCTACTCACACAGTAGGGGGTTCGCAAAGAGCTCCCCTTTCAAATCTGTGAGCAGCTCCCTGGGGAAACGAGGAGAAAATCACCTCGAATTCTTGCCAGAGGTATGGGTCCCTGCTGCAATGGCAGAGGGACCTAAATGTAGAAAGTGACGAGAAAGTTGAGGGGATTTTTGCAAGGGTTTTCAAAAGTTAGGGGCCAGAATGTAAATGGGTGGACTATTTTGCAAAGTAGGTCAAGATGACCTTCGCTTAGGTCCAAATTTTGGTACAAACCTAATTGGGACTTAAGAAATCCAATGGTGAAGTTGGATTTTAGGTTTGACCACTTTTTACTGGACATTTTACGTAAAAACCCAAATTAGGTTAAATATTAAGCTTGGACCCCAATCTAGGTCAAAACAGGTTCCAAAGGTCAAATTAAAGGTTCTAAACCCTAGGGGATATTTTTTCATGAATTTTAGAGGGTTTATTTGATTTTTATCCTACCTGAAACCTTGTGAATTTAAGTGGATTTGTTTTAGGGTTATAGAATGTCATTTAATTCTTAAATTTCACAATAACCCTTTTCTGACTAAACCATCCCACTTTTTCTCTTATTAAGTCCAATTGACCTATGTCTAGACCCTGAGAAATCCTGTTGATGCACTGCAATGGTAAAATTGCACCTATTCTTCATGTATTCTTTTCAGATCAGTAATCTCTTTCTTAGGTCAAAATAAGCTAGTTAGGGCTCATGATGAGGTTTTCATCATTAACATATTTAGTAATTATTAGATAATTAAGCCTTTAACTATGTAATTAGTATAATTAAGTATATATTAGTATAATAACCTATATTATGGAGTAATGTAAGTTATTAGTTAGATAATAGTAGTTAGTAAGTAAATAAACTAAGTAGAGCAACAATTAACTTAGGTAACTAATAATAAAAGTTAACTTAGAATAAAATGGTGAATAATTAAGCTATTATGTTTCCCAACGAACGACTTGGACTCAACCAGTTAAAAAGAACAATTCTAAATGTTAGGTTATCTTATGCCCTTTACTACAATTATTAATGACAATTTAATTAAGGGAGGTAGCCTAAGCATCAACTTTACACGATGAATTATGACTAATAACCTTAATTAACTGTGTTGAGAAATACACTACATCTGTAAGCAATATATACTTTGTCAAGTTAGACAAATAATTTAAGTCATGAATTTTGAGGTTTGTATGAGTGTAACATATGATAAATGTCAGTTTATCATCATTCTTATGCCCTAAAACTAATTTAACTCTTAGGATTTTAATTCTGCAAATGGATTTTCGGGATGTATTTAGTCATCATTTAGGATTGGTAGGCATTGCATACTTTTTGTATTTTTAACATGTTTATTTGAGTATTAGGAATAAACAGATAACTAGATCCCTAAAACCCTAGCACTCAGGAAGGCAGAAAGTGAAGAGAAAGCTCATTCCAGTTGTACCCTAGCAGAATCCAGCTCATCACAATTGGATACCAACTCAACTAGGTTGGGTTTAGCTCATCTGAGCTCTATTCATCTCATCTTAGCTGGATGGCAACTCAAGGTAGCTCAACTCAGCTTAATTCAGCTCAGATCCAGCTCAACTTAGTTGAGTCTAGCTTATCCTAGCTGCAATTAATTCACTGGGAGCTCAAGCTAGCTCAACTTAGTTGACATGAGTTCACTCCAGCTCCAGTCCAGCTCTACTCAACTCACGACGATCGAACTCCCTCTAGTTTAGCTATTACTTGTGAACTTAGTAGCTAAGCTAGCTCAGGAGTTCTCAAGAGAAGCAAGTCCAACTCAACCCAACTCTAGATAAGTTGGGATCAGCTCAACTTGGCTCTACTACTTAAGCTTAGCTACCAGCAGAAGAAACCTCTTCAGTCATTATCAGCTCCAGATAGATTTACTCAACTTCAGTGCAGCTTAGATGCAGCTACTGCTTAGCTCCTCCAACTAAACCCTAGCTCTACCTCCTGTCTTCAATCATCTACTAGCTAAGCTAAGATTAGCTTAACTATACCTAAGTCCACCTCCATGACTACCAACCCTAACCCCAAGCTCCACCTATATAAGACCTCCACCTAAACCCTACCTAGTCCATCTAGCTAACCTACTTCCCTTCCCCCTTTGGCGTCAACTAAAAGGCCCCTTTTCACTCCACTACTGTTAGTCGCTCTGAATCAGGTTCTAAAATTGTTGCATTGTAGTATAGATCGAATCAGTGCAAAAAATAGATTATAACTCGAATGTCAGAAATGAAGTATGAGGTCGCTCGCTGGGAGCAAATATGGAATTCACACGCTAATCTCAATATATAATGTAAATGAACACAATTAATTTCTTAAAATCTAATATGCAATGTATGTCATGAGTATATAAAGAGTAAAAAGTAATCTAGAAAAAATAATGGTGATTTGGATCACCAATTATAAGTCTAACACATAGAACAATTACTCAAATATAATCAATGGAGTAGATAATAAGTAAAATCAGATGTCTTAAAAGGCATTGCTACAGTACTCCTCTTTGATTTTTCTTCTGTTGTTCTTCTTCCTTGCCTTCTCTTCTGTTGCTCTGCTCTTCTTCTTCTATGGTTCTCCTCTTCTTCTGCCTTGGCTTCTCTTTTTCTCTGCTTCTTCTTTTGCCTCTCCTCTTCTTCTTTGTTCCTTCCTTCTTTGGCCCTTTTGATGCACAGGGGGAACTCACCTCTGAAATCGATTAAGTGTCAAGAATACTGAAGAGCAAAATCCCCCTTAACCCCGCGCTCTCTCTCTCTCTTCCTTCACCTCTTCCTCTCTCAGGGATAACCAGGTAGTTGAGTTTGCGCGCACCCGGGTCCAGGGTCACAGGCGTGGTGTAGTGACTGAGGAGTGAGAGGCTTAAGCGGGTCATGTGAGTGAGGGTGTAATGGGACCTAACCTCGTGGTTGGAGGCGATAAGCCCCAATCACAAAAATAATATATGCGGCTTCACTCGCTCCTCTCCCGCCGATGTGGGACTACACTCCCACTTCCCTTCACATGCGACTGCTGCAGGTGGGTTTTCGTTCAATTGGCGTGGCTGCATCTGATGGAGTTCTTAATTGAGGACTTGGAGGCTCTCCTGGGCCTCATCCGCAGCACCTGAAGGGTACACCTGGGGCATGCATGGCTAGAACATGAAGAACAAGACCCGAGAGTTGACGTAGTGGTGGAGCTTCAACGTTATACCTGAAACATGAAGTATGGGCTAAAAGCCTCAATTAAATGTCTCAAAAGCTTCGCCAAAGCACGGTGAAGGTAGTGGCAGTGGTTTCGTGGTGAATTGGGGTGTGTGGCGGCCAGCGGAGGTCAGCAAAGGTGGATAGCGATGGGTTTGTTCGACGGACGATTTGGGTGAGCAAAGTGGTGAATAGGGAGAGGGGTTTTCAAGAGGGTGGAGAGGTGAAGGTTGTGGGCTTGTTCGCGAGTTGATTGGTGGTTTGTGGAGGTGAGATGGACTTGCCAGAGGAGTGGCCGGAGGTAAGGATGATGGAGGTGAACGTCGTGTCAAGGGATCGAAATCGAAGGATAAATAAAGGGAAAAAGAGTAGGGGAGACGAGGGAGCGTTGGAACTTAAAATTATGGATGAAGGACATAGGAGCGACATCGGCTGTGGTTGGCCGACGCCGTGGAAGAGAGGTTCTCTAGTGGGGGAGCAACGAGGAAGAATGGGAAGGAACAGCTCCTGATTTGGCCGTCGAGAAGTGGACGAAGGAGACGAAGATATTGGCGCTCCCAAGTTGGCAGTTGGGAGGCCGGAGATGACGGAGGAAGAGGCTCGTCGAAGCTACGACAGAGATGGTCGGGGAAGGAGTTTGAAGAGGGTTTCTGGGCCAAAACGTAGCTGAGGAGTTCGGCAAGGCATCGTGGGACCTTATATAGGCCATGGGAAAGGGTTTAAGGCTTAGAGACCAAGCTTCCAAGCTTGGAAGGCTTGCCAGAGAATGATACCTACATCTCTCATGCGTTCGCATGAGAGATTGGGAAAGAATTGGAGCCCACGAATAGGTTTGATTTGTAGAGAAATCTCTTAGGAATCTCCCTTCCAAATTTGGAAGAGATTGAGCATGAAATCAGGGAGAAAACTATGATTGAAGGTTGCCGGAGTTGCAGGAGTAGGACATGGAGGCGGAGGGGACCTTTTTGTGAAGACGAGGATAAGGATAGGGGGATTTTTGTAATAAATTCAAAAGTTGAGGGGTTATTTGGGAGATTGAGAGTCAGACTTGGACTAAAATGCAAATTAGGTCGAAATGATCTTAGATTGGGTCCAAATTTTGGTAGAAATCGAATTTTTACCCAAGAAATCTGACGGTGAAGTTGGATTTAGGTTTTAACTAAGTTTGACTGAGTAAATTACATAGTTACCCAAATTAGGGCAACTGTCTGTTTGAGACTATTTTAGGTTCAATTGGGTTCCAATGGTCAAAACAAGCATATCAAACTCTAGAGAATGTTTTTTTATGATTTTTGGAGGGCTTAGGTGAATTTTACCCTGACCACAACCTCAGTAGATTAAGTGGGTCTTTTTTTAGGGTTTCAGATGTCATTTAATTTTCGAAACGTGTGAAAATCCATTTCTGTCTTCATGGACCCTACTTGTTAGACATTTAAGACCATTTGACCTTTAATTAACCCCTGGAAAACCCCGTTATTGTTTTGCATTCATGATATGCTGTTAAAATTATAGTTTTACCCCTGTTTTCTTGTTATTCTCTCAGAATGGATTTGCAGTGAATTATGATCCTCTGGCTATTATGTAGGAGCATTTATTCCTTGATTATGACTAATTAAAGCTAGATATGGCTGATGATGACATTATGATCAACTACCACCACCAAAGGGCACGACCACCAACTCCTATAACCACCCATATAGTTGGCGTGAAAATGACCTTCATCCTAACCATACACCTACCTCCTAAAGCCATCCCAACCCTACACCTAACCCTCCTTCTAGAAACCCTCCTTGGCACCAACTATACCCACCTCTTCACCACCATAACCACCACTTAACCACCTCCATAAGTTGGTGCCAAGACATCCATGCACCCCCTCATGTGGTGCCAACTAAACCTAGCCCTTCATCATATAACCACCACCACATGGAACCATCCTAGTCCTTCCTACTTTCCACGCCACCCTTTAACGCTCAACTACACCTATCTCCATGCCAACCTAGCCTATATCTCCACCCTCCATTTACCCCATAAACACATCTCCACCATACACGCCAACCCCTTCTAGAATCAACCATACTTGGTGCCAAAATAAGGTGGTACCACCACCTTGGATGGCAACCAAATACCCCCCTCATGTCCCTTAGTTTGGCACCAAGTAACCTTAACCTTAGGATCCTACAACCACCACCTATGAGCCATCCTAGGCATCCACCATGAAGCCACCAACTTCCCCGTCAAACCCTTTGATTATGCTCCATCTAACCCTAGCCCTAGGATTAACCCAACATAACCATCCACATAATCTCCACCAAACCCCCCTCCTTAGCCCTCCTATTAATACCCCATTTAACCACCACTAAACTTCATCCTTGCTACATTATTTCTAGAATAATTCCACCTATAGCTACCACATTGTTAGTCGCTCTGAAACGGATTATAAAATCGTTGCGATGTAGTATAGATCGAATCAGTACGAAAAATAGATAATATTTATACTCAAAAGAAATCTGAGGTCGTTCACTGGGAGCAAGTGGCAAATATAAATCTTAAGATTGCAGTTTGAATCAAATATATGAGCAATTGTAATCAGAACTTAATTAAAAATGATATAGAGATGAAGCTCAGTAATAAAGTGCAAAAAGATGGGGTTAAAATGATGATTTAAATAACCAAATTAACCCTACAATTTAATCACAATTAATAGATATGTTTGAACAGTGAATATCAATCAGTTTCCACATAAGTAATAATGCAACAGTAGTTTAGCAACAGCAGCTTATCAGACGAAGGCACAAGGCGTTGGACGCCTTAACTCATAGCTCTAAGTACCAACAGAGGCAAAGGCCTCTTCTCTAAACCTCAGTGAGAGGCACAAGCACAGCATAGAGGCACGAAAGCCTCTCAGAGACCAAGTGCTGAGAGGTGCAAAGGGCAAAACCCCCCTCCACCTCCTCTCTTTCTTTTCTTTCTTTGTAATCCTAGGCGGACCCGTGTATCAGGGTAACCAGATCAGAACCCAGACTCACGTGGCGTGATTGCGAATGAGGGTGTGTGAGCGCATGTGGAGAGGGACCTCACCCCTATTTACTGACTCAACGGGAGTGAGGCACAAAAACAACTTAAGTCGTGCGCAGGCCACAGAGTGGGCGATGTGGGACTAAAAACCCTGCTTCTTCCGCATATAGTCTTCAGCGGCTAGGGCTTCCAATTGGCGTCGAAGGGATGTCTGATGGCTCCAAGTGGATGCCTGGAGATGAACCCGGGAGTCTTCCGCGTTGCTTGGGCATGGAAGCGAGGAGGAACTCGACTGTAAGGCAGCAATCAGAGGTGGAGAAGATGGCGCAGCGGCGGAGCTCCAATGAAGATACCTGAGACAGAAATACAGGCTATGAGCCCTAGTTAAAGTGCTCAGGAGGATCACCGAGGACCGGCGAGTGCAACGGCGACGTCGGTTTTGCATGCGTGTGTGTGGAGGTCGTATGACCTCGATGAGTCAATGAGGAGGCAATGGAGTCGGGGGAGGTGATGGAGAGGGCAATCCCTTCAATTACTTAAGTGGTTTTGGTCTTTGGGTCGAGGAGATGGTGAGGAGTGTGTTGGCGAGGAGGATGGAGGTGAGTACGTACGGAACTCCTCATCGAAGGAGTGGTCGAAGATGGGGAAGACGATGACTGAGCGTGCGAGTCAGAGGTCATGAGTGGTTTGTGAGTACAAGGAAAAAGAGTAGAGGAAGAGAGAAAGAGATAGAGTGACTTAGGGATGAGATAGAGGGGAGAAGGTGGCCGATTTTGGTTGACCGACGCCGAAGAAGGTGATGAAGACGGCGAAGCGGCAACGGTGAGGTAGGCAGAGACACGTCCTCCCTTTGGTTGGGGAGGATCGCGACGAAGAGGAGAGTCGAGAGGACCGACCAATGTGGTTGTTGGATAGCCGGAGGAAGGGAATCAAAGAAGTCACCGGAGGAGCAGTCGTTGGTGGCCAGAGAAAGGGATTTAGGGGCTTTTGGCTTGCCAAGACTTTTTGAAGATGTGTGGTATGCAATAGGGTGTCTTTTATAGGCCATAGGAGACCTTTCCAAGCTTGGAAAGAAGCTTCCAAGCTAGGAAAGGCTTTGTGAAATAAGATACCCGAACCATTGAAAGGTTTGCATGACCTTTTGGGAAAGAATTGGAGCCCAAGATCGGTTTCATGTGGAATGGACTTTCACAAAGAATCTCCGATTCAATTTTGGAAAGGTCTGATTGAGAATCGAGCTAGAAATCCTCGCTCGAATCTAGCCGGAGCAAGGTGCGTTCACACCAATAGTGGCAGGGACTAGCTTGTAAAGAAGATGACAAAGGTTAGGGCCCCAAATGCAGATTTTTCGAAAGTTAGGGGCACGGGTAAGAAAAAATAATCAAACAGGACTAAAATGCAAACCTGGTCAATATGATCTCATATTGGGCCCAAATTTTGATACAAACCTAATTTAGGCCTGAGGAATCCAATGGTGAATTTTTGTTTTGACCAAGTTTGACTGGGTAAATTGCACAGTTGCCCAAATTAGGGCAACTTTCTGTTTGAGACTCTGTTTTTGGTCAATTAGGTTCTGATGGTCAAATCAAGCAAACCAAATCATAGAGAATATTTTTCTATGAATTTTATAGGATTTAGGTGAATTTTATCCTGATCAGAACATCTGTAGATTAAGCGGGTCTATTTTTAGGGTTTTAGATGTCCATTAATTCTCGTAACGCATGAAAACCCATTTCGTTCTGTATGAACCCTTTTGGTAGACTCTACAGCACATTTGACCTTTATTTAACCCCTGAGAAAACCCATGGTTATTCTATTTTTGTGATAAAATGGTAAATTTGCATAAATAACCCTATTTTCTTATTTTCTCCTCAAATCAGTGTTTTGTGCCCTTAAGACCTTATGATGGATATGTATGAGCTTTTATTCACTTAATCAGATCAAATTGAGATGGTTATGGCTCATGATGGTGTTCCCATCACACATATACTCAGCCAAGAAGAAGATGAAAGGAGGATTAAGGGAGCATGCCTGGTTCCTTGCTGCCTTCCCCTTCTTCCCTTCTTTCTTGTGCCCAAGCCAAGGAGGACACAACTAAGGGGATGACTAGGCATTGGAGGAGATCATAGGGTGGTCCACATCCGCCCTAAGGAGGAGTTAGAGAGTGGAAGTCATCCACTCTAGGAGGAGCAAGGCACGTCCCATCTAGGGCTTGCCAAGAGGAAGATCTTTATCAACCTAGAGGAGTACTTTAAGGAAGGAGTTAGAGGATCCTTTCTAAGCCCAAGAGAATCTGAGCTTGAAGCAAGGCTTCTGTAACATCCCAAAATCTAGGTTCGAGTTATTTCAAAGTGTTTTGGGTCAAATTGAACCTGGAAACCTGGTTGTGATTCGGTACAAGTATTAGCACCTCTTTAAATTGACAAGAAATGCATATTTTGACTCAACTCATAGTCAAATGTTGTCAAAATGGTGCCATGTATGGTTCCGTTGGTTTTCTCTCGTCGCAAGATTTCTGACGATACTTGTTTTGCATAAATCCGAGGTGTATAGCTCAAATTATGGCCAAAACAAGTCAATAAGGACCTATGTGTAAGGTGGATCCAACCCTAAGGGTATTTTGGGTACTTTACCCCACTAATCCTGTCACAATCAGATTTAGGCCTATATAAGGACCCTTTTGGGTCTTTGGGTCATCATTAGTCTCTAGGGCCTCCAAAATCCAAGAGAAAATGAGTGTTGGAAATTAGGATTTCTAATTTGAAATCATAATTTTAAATTTCGAGGAACCTTTTCACAATAGAGAAAAGTTCAGGATTCCCCCCTACAATTCTTGCAGAGGCAGCGGCGGCGTCGAGTGCGAGATGTCCAATCTGATGGCGTGCGCTAGATTGCCGCCACGTGTCGAGCGACGCAGCACCTTGGACATGCGCATTCTCGCGTGCTTGAGTTTAGCGGTGAGGCATGGGCGTTCCCGATTGTCGACATGTGGCGTGATCGGACAAACGCGGGTGACACGAGCATGGCGACTGCGATTCGTGCGGGCGGGAGGGAGCAAATCACAACGTGACATGTCGCATGTGGGTCGGAGTTGACTGTTGATTGGTCTGGTTGAACCGGGTTGGTTTAGGACCCTCTCACAGTGTTTCGACCAGTTCGTGGCCTCCTCGACCTCGGATTTCGACAAATAAGGTACCGTTGAAATCATATCGACACATACTACCTATGGCGTATTTTATTTTCGTTTTTGAATACGTTATCCATAGTGAAAAATTAGAAACGTGATTAGGTGTGTCCGACCTTGTTGGTTCGCTTAAATCAGGTCTTACCCTGGTGTGTGCGTGGATTATGAGGTGGGCATGGAGACTGCCCCCAAGTTCTGTGCACACGGCTCAAAATCAACGTGACCCTCCGGTGACGTTAAGTAGAGTAGTCTCCCCTTTGCTTTATTATGGCCTCTCTTTGCCATAAATGTGAGGTGTACTTCTTTCTCTTACTGAGCTTTGGAGTCCATAAATATTATGACGTATGATTTCCTCTTTTGGGTACTATAAATAGCTAAATGAGATGTTGAAATAAGGTAATGGAAAATATATTGCAGTTATCTGATAATTCATACTTAGCATATAGAAATTGAGATTGATTAAGAATGCTATGGAAGAAATAAATGTCTCATTTTCCTGATTGAATTAAAGGGATAAAGTATATTGCTTCCTATTATTAGATTAAAGGAATAATGTGTTATCTCTTTCTATTACATCATGGAACAATGTTGAAAATATTGATAATTTGATAGTTCATATAATGTTATAGAATTGATGTTGATTTACAAAATGGGATAACTAGATTGGGAATATTATGAAAGAAATAACCATGTCAATTTTGTTCAATCGAAGATATACATATACTGTTCCTATTGGATCAAAGAAATAATGCGATCACTCCCTTTATTGCATCAAGGGATAAATTATGAAATTAGTTATAAAGGAAATTGTTAATTTACAGTTTTCTGAGGATAAGTGAACGTGAATATCTAGAATTCTTGAAATATAAAATGCAATTGTTGGTATGGTTAATTAGATACCAATAAATGATACAGTTATCCAAAAATGATTAAATAATCAGTACGATGGAATTTGTTGGAAATTAAAGGAATTAGATAACTGGCTTCAGCCCACTACTCGTCATATTTGGCTGTAGTTTTGGTCTATTAGACTGGTTCTATGCTGGTTTAGGGATTTGCTGGACTTCCTATAACTATTTGGTTAGGCTTAGCGGCCAACTAGGATAGTGGGAAGTAGGGCTTGAGGTTTGGTTCTTTCTCGACCGAAGGGTAGGTCATTGGTTGTCTGTGGTTTAGCGTATATAGCGCTTATACATGTTCACGTTACACGATGTAGTCCCCAACCCCTTTCACAATGACCCTAAGGTGATAGAGAGTGGTGACTTGATGGGTATAAGTTGTCTTCTCGACCAGGAGGGTGGCTTATATCGGTCTTGTGCTACAGGAAGTTACATGAAATAGTCCTGTGCCCTGATACGTCGATTGACAGATTATAGATTATAATAATTTGGGTTTCCAATATACGAAATGAAATCGAATAACGAGATGTTTAATAAGTGGATTAATTAAAGCTATACTACCCATTTTCTTTTATTCTTAGCTACAGTTACACGCTGCTATTATTGTTTTTACTTTACTCAGTTTTTACTAACGTATTTTTGGGTTCCATACTCAGATATACTTGGCAATTTGTAAGGTGAATTTGATTTTGCATCTCTTTGGGATTATATACTTATGTTCTACAGTAAATTTTCGAGTTAGTATTCAATTTATGTTCCTTTCATTTATGAAATATGAATTGTTTGTTGACTATGTTTATATTTTATAATTTTGTGTTGGGTGATTACAATTTTGTGGGGGAGTTACGCTGGTTGTTAGCACACGGCGACTCGGGTTTCGTCGTTTGGCGAGACTCAGGTTGTCATAGCTTCCCTCCTCTTCATCATCATTATCAGGAGAATTTTGTTCTTTTTTTTATATTTTATTTTTGTAGTAGAAGCATTCCACTACAAGTTTTGAACAATAATTTAACTTTTTAACACAAGCAACCTACAATGGTAAGCAATATAGTCTTTGTCAAGTTAGACACAAATAGTTTAAGTCATGTGCATTTTGAGGTTTATATGAGTGTGACACTTTATTTAAGTTAGGGACATATTATTTAAGTTTATAACAAATTATTTAAATCAATGACACATAGTTGAAGTTTTCAACAAATAATTTAAGTTTGTAACACAAGTAACCTCATGATGGTAAGCAATATAGAGTTTGTGAAGTTAGATGCAAATATGTTAAGTCATGCATTTTGAGTTTTGTATGAGTGTAACACATTATTTAAGTTATGAATATATTATTTAAGTTTACAACATATAATTTAAATCAATAACGCATAGTTTAAGTTTTTAACACAAGGTACTCACGATGGTAAGCAATATAGACTTTGTCAAGTTAAACAAAAATAGTTTAAGTCGTGCATTGTTGAGGTTTGTATAAGTGTGACACATTATTGAAGTTAGGAACATATTATTTAAGTTTACAACAAATAATTTAAATTAATGACATATAGTTTAAGGTTTGAGCAAATAATTTAAGTTCTTAACACAAGTAACACATGATGTTAAGCAATATAGTCTTTGTTAAGTTAGAAACAAATAGTTTAATTCATGTCCATTTTGAGGTTTGTATAAGTGCGACACTTTATTTAAATGAGGGACGTATTATTTAAGTTTACAACAAATTATTCAAATCAGTGACACATAATTTAAGCTTTTAAAAAATAATTTAAGTTTTAAGCACAAGTAACCCATGATGGTAAGTAATATAGAGTTTGTGAAGTTAGATACAAATATGTTAAGTCATATGCATTTTGAGTTTTGCATGAGTGTAACATATTATTTAAGTTAAACATACTTTTTAAGTTTAAACACATAATTTAAATTAGTAACAGTTTAATTTTTGAGTAAGTAATTTAAGTTTTTAACACAAGTACCCACAATGGTAAGCAATTTAAACTTTGTGAAGTTGGACACAAATAGTTAGACTTTCGTAGTAAGCTTGAAAAATCCATTAGCCAGGATCCAACTTCTTTCTTTGATCTTAGTAAAGTTAGATAGAGTCATTTTGATATTAACTCTCAACTTCTTTGATTAGCTCTTAGAGATGTCTAGCTTACCATACAGTCCAAGAAAGGCTTCCGTTGGTCGTCCTTCCGTTGATCACTCATTCAAGCTCTTTGATTTCTTCTCATCCTTCTATTGGTTTGTATCCAGACAGACCAATTCAATCAGCAAAGCATCATTTATTGTGAAAAAGCATGATTATAGGGGAAGAATGACGTCAGAATTGGGGAAGGCATGCATATGTAAGGAGCGTTTGTGAACTATTGTTTTCCCTGCTACTGACAATTCTATGTTACCATGTTGAGAAGATATCTTCCGTGATCTGATTGTTACTTATGTTTTCTTTGCGTCACAGCACATACAAATGTCTATGACAACTTAGAGTGAGAAACTATTTTCTTGCATATAGAAACCTCTATGTCTCATAGGGTGATGAGAGTCTCATCATGAACCCTAACTAGCACAAATGAATCTAAATAAGTGTGAAGAAGCTCCTATAAAACCTAAAGAGAGGCTTAACTCAAAGAATTCTGAGTTAAAAATAAGACAAATCATAAGGGGTAAAATTGCAATTTCACCAATGCAGTGCGCAAACAAGGTAATTAAGGGTCTAAATGAAGGTCAAATGAGCTTAATAAGGAGGGAAGTGGGATGATCTGATCTGAAAAGGGTTATAGCAACTTCTAGGAATTAAATGACATTCTATTAACATAAAACAAATCCACTTTAATTCACGAGGTTCGAGGCAGGAAAAAAATCAACTAAATCCTCTAAAATTCATGGAAAAATATTCCCTAGGGCTTAGAACCTTCAATTTGACCTTTGCAACCTATTTTGACCTAAAATGAGAACCATGCCCAATTTATGACCTAATTTGGGTTTTTGTACAAATTGACCGATCAAACATGGTCCAACCTAAAATCAAATTTCACCATTAAAATCCTTAGGTTCAAATTAGGCTGGTATAAAAATTTGGGCCTAGGAAAAGACCATCTTGACCGACTTTACAAATTGATCCTCTTAATTTACTTTTTGACCCTTATCTTTTGAAACCCTTGCGATTGGCCCCCTATATTTCTCGTCGTTCTTTGCAGAACGGTCCCCCTACCATTTCTAAGCAGCACCATACCTCCGGTGACCTTGCGCGGAGGTTGGCGCCGCGCAAGGCATGGCGCCCACTCTCAGGAACGAACGGGAGGTTCCCTGTGTCGTCCTCTGTCGCAGGGACCCTCCCATGACCCTTGCAACCGGCCATGCCTCTCGTGCGAACGCATGAAAGGCATGGGTGTCCATTTCCGGCCATCTCCGGCGAGCACGGCACGTCTCTCCCTTGGTCCCCTCTCTTCGCCAGTGCCTTTATAAGGAGCGGCAGGGTCTGTCGTCTCCTTCAAGTTACTTCTGGCAGACAAAAACCCTCGATTTCGTCTCTCCCCTCTCCGGTCAGAGTGCCATAGCTTCCAACAATCCTTCTTCCTCCTCCTCATCGCTCTACTGCCATACCTGCAGCAGACCTCCTCTGCCTCGTCTTCCCACGCCAGGCCGCACCAGCTGGCGCCCTCAGATCTCCTCCTCGTCGCCGATAACCCCCTCCTGGGCACTTTTGTCCCTAGCTCCGGCACGCACGAGCCCGACATCTTCCTCTCCCTCTTCATCGACTAAGTAAGTAGGAATCTTCCCCTTACTCTCCTTTCACTTTTCCCTCATTCAATTAGCATTTCAGACCCCTCGACTGCCACAACCACCCCCATCTGCTTCACCTCTGGCCGCCATCTCCGGCGAGGTCGCTCCACCTTCACAGGCCATTTCACCCCTCGCCGACAAGCCCAGAAGCTCCCCCTCACTCCACTCAAGCATTTCCCCCACTCCATTCACCGCCCTTCACCTCCGGAACACACCCACTTCCACACACACAGTCTGCCCTAGGCACACGGACACAGGCGCTCTTGCGCCTCGCCGACCCTCGCACAGCCTTCGCCACACTCCGACGAGGCTCCCTGTGCTGTCTGATGTGGTCGTGAGGCTGTCTTTGTGATTTCAGGTCTCCGCCTCCTCACTGCCATTGACGGGCTGCTAAAACTTCTTCGCAGGCAGCTCCGGGACTCCTCCAGCCCAGGCGTGAGCTCCAGGCAAGGCGAGGTGCTTCCGCGAATGTGCCCAAGTTCGCAATTGGGGTTGCGAGCCTTCGCTGCTGCCCCAATTGCCAACGCCTTCTCGCCTGCGGGCGCGTGGAGCAGAGGTGGGACTTTAGTCCCACCTCGTAAGTGTGTGGCCTCGCGCCCACACTTAAATTGATTTTGCGATATTAGCTGTTTGCCTTCGATACACAGGGGTCAAGTCCCTCACCCACGCATGCAGCGCACCACGCGCTCGCACCCATCCTCGCACGCGCTCACGCCCCACGAGCCTAGGCCGAACCCGACTACCCGACCAAGCACTCCTCGCCCACCACCGCATGCTAGTGGGCCTGGTCCCGGGCGCGTTACCCGACCCGTATACCCACGAATGCTCTGGGAGCGAACCTTTGAGAGAGAAATAGAGAGGGAGAGAAGCGGGGAAGGGGTAGGGTTAGGTTTTTCCTAACCTTGTAATGCGCAGGAAAGCAGAAGAAGAGAGGAGGAGGAGGAGGAGCGGCTGAAGACTTAGCCGCACTGAGCAGCTGCTGAAGAAGAAAGGAAGGAGAGGAGCTGAAGGAAAAGAAGAAGAGCCGCACTGTAGCAACCGCACAGTTAAGCCGTCTAAGCACTGAAGCAGACGTCGGAGGGTCAGCGACCAGAGCAGAAGAAAAGAAGAAAAAGAAGAAAAGAAGAAAGAAGAAAACCAGAGATGAAGAAAGGAGGAAGACTTAGCAACTGAAGGAAATAAGAGAGAAGGCAGAAGCCTCTACAGCAGCAAGGATGAAGAAGAGAAGAAAATCAGAGAGGAAGAAAGGAGAAAGAGAAAGAGGAACCACAAAAGTAAAGAAGAGAAGAAGAAAAAGCCAATTCTTTCTCTCTCTCTTAATTTTTGTAAAACCTTATATATTGTGAATTTATAGGCTTCGAGAATTATAGTTTGCTCCCTGAGTTCGACCTCGGGAAACTTGTCATTCCGAGTAATAAATTGTATTAAATTGGTAACTGTTCTTGTCATATACTCCAACGACTGTAATTATCATAGTGACAAATGACGGCACCATAAGGCTCCCTACATGTATTTGCTTTCACATTCATCCGCATATGGACTTCTGTTCCTATGTGATGAATGTTTGCTGACACAGACACACTGTCAACCATAGGGCTCCTTTTTGAGATCTACTCAAGTTCTAGTCTCTTCAGTTTAAATACTTGTGAGCTCTGGTAATTTTTGGTCCGCCTGTGTGGTCAATCAATGGTCAATAGACCTTGATTAGTTAAAGCAAACCAAAAGCAACCGAATTTGGTGATTTCTGAATTTAGACAACCCACCGCTCTGTAATCCTAAGCAGACTCCCACCCAAGGCAAAAGATCCAGGTACTCCCCTAATTTCCTGCAAAATAGGTGATACCCAATTCGACAGAGCATTGCTAGACTTGGGTGCTTCCATAAATCTAATACCCACATCCTTACTTAAACACCTAGAAGAATCTAACCTAAAACCAACTGAGGTGACACTACAATTAGCAGATTGATCTATTAAGTCACCTAAAGGGATTCTTGAGGATGTTATTGTAAAAGTATAGGATTTCTATTTTCCTGTAGACTTTATAGTCTTGGACATGGACGCACCTGAGAACCTTAGGGACACACCGACCATTTTAGAGAGACCTTTCCTGGCTACTGCTAGAGCCAACATCAGTTGTGAAGAGGGCCAGATAGAGTTGAAATTTGGAAATCAAACCCTCAAAATTGATATCTTCAAGGCCTAACAAGGAATCAATTGCGGTGTCATCGAACAAATCTGTGATATTAGGGCTTTGGTTGATGAAAAGCATTTTAAGAATGACCTGATTATACCTCATCAACCACAAAAAGATCTTGAACCGCAATTAGAGGAGTCAGACCCTGATTTGGACAAACCCATAACTCCTATCCTTGAATCTCACACTTACCCTGAACCACCCGCTGCTGCTGATAATCCCATCCTTGAACTAAAACCCCCTCTCGATCATTTGAAATACATCTTTTTGGGTTCTAATCAGAATTTTCCTGTGATTATAAATTCCAAGCTCACTCCTGACCAGGAATCCCGTCTGAATGCGGTTCTCCAGCAACATCGCAGAGCCATTGGTTGGACTCTCGATGACTTGACTGGAATAAGTCCCTCTTATTGCACACACCATATTTATTCAGACGAGGGCGCACGGCCTTCCCGTGAGATGCAGAGACGTTTAAACCCCAATCTGTAGGAGGTCGTGAAAAAGGAGATCATCAAGTGGTTAGATGCAGGGATCATCTACCCGATCTTCGACAGTTGTTGGGTGAGACCGATTCAGGTTGTGCCAAAAAAGGCAAGCTCACCACCATTACGATTGAAAATGAAGAAGTCATACCTACCCGATTAGCCACCTCGTGGAGAGTCTGCATAGATTACCGACGACTCAATTCCTTCACGAAGAAGGATCATTTCCCACTACCTTTCATTGATCAAATTCTCGAGAAATTAGCGGGAAATCGATTCTTCTGCTTTCTTGATGGGTACTCCGGTTATAACCAAGTTGCTATTCATCCTGAGGACCAAGAGAAGATCACGTTCACCTACCCCTTCGGAACGTATGCATTCCGAAGGATGCCTTTCGGTCTCTGCAATGCACCCGCGACTTTTCAGCGGTGCATGCTTGCCATATTCTCTGATATGGTAGGTGATTATCTGGAAGTCTTCATAGATGACTTCTCAGTCTTCGGGGCATCATTTGATGATTGCCTCCAGCACTTGGTTCATATACTTAGGCGTTGCATCGACGTTAATTTGGTTCTTTCCCAGGAAAAGAGCCATTTTATGGTGCCTAAGGGGATTGTCCTAGGACATCTAATTTCTGAGAGGGGCATCCAAGTGGATCGAGCCAAGGTTGATCTAATTTCTCATCTTCCTATGCCTAGCTCGATCAGGGACATCCGTTCTTTTCTGGGGCACGTCGGTTTTTACCACCGTTTCATTCCTGATTTTTCAAAAATCGCGTGCCCCCTGACTACTCTTCTCTCCAAGGATGTACCCTTTGAGATCTCCAAGGAATGCACGCAAGCTTTTGAGAACCTCCGTGATCGAGTCACCCAGGCCCCGATCCTACAATCTCCTGATTGGTCTCAACCTTTTAAGATCATGTGCGATGCATCTGATTTCGCTGTAGGAGCGGTTCTGGGGCAGAAAGTTGATGGGAAACCCGTGGTCATCTACTATGCTAGCAAGACACTTGACGAGGCTCAGCGTAACTATACAGCTACGGAGAAAGAGCTGCTAGCCGTAGTATTTGCCCTTGAAAGATTTCGATCTTATCTCCTGGGTTCCCACATCATCATCTACTCGGATCACACAGCTGTGAGGCATCTCCTTGCCAAGAAGGACGCGAGGCCCCGACTAATCCGATGGATCTTGCTATTGCAAGAATTCGACCTCGAGATTCGCGACAAGGTGGGAAGACAAAATGTGGTAGCTGACCATTTGTCTTGCCTTCCTTCTGAGATCATCAACCCTTCTGGACCCATCACGGAACATTTCGTTGATGAGCACCTGCTGACTATTGGTACTGGACTTCCATGGTTTGCTAATATAGTAAACTACTTGGCATCTCTTCAAATCCCGTCTGATTGGCCAAAGGCTAAGAAAGACAAATTACGCTCTGATGCCAAGTACTACATTTGGGAAGATCTGTACCTCTTCTGCATAGGTGCTGACCAAATCATCCGGAGATGTGTCCCGGAGGGTGAAATCAATGATATTCTCTTATTCTATCATGACCAGGCATGTGGTGGCCATTTCTCTGGGCACAAAATCGTATCGAAAATCCTCCAGTGTGGCTTTTATTGGCCCACTCTGTTCAAGGACACATACAATCACTGCAAAGCATGTAGTCGTTGCCAAACTTTGGGCAACATGAGCCATCGCGACATGATGTCTTTGTAGTCGATTCTCGTATGCGAAATCTTTGATATTTGGGGGATTGATTTTATGGGTCCCTTTCCTGTTTCGGATGGTTTCAAGTACATTCTGCTCGCTGTGGACTACGTGTCCAAATGGATTGAAGCCATACCGACCCGAACATGTGATCATAAAATCGTTCTTAAATTCATTCATCACAATTCTTCTCACAGTTCGGGATTCCTCATGCTATCATCTCTGACCGGGGACCCATTTCACGAATGCTCAGTTCAGGTCACTGATGACCAAATACGGGATGTCTCACCAAATCTCCACGACTAATGGTCTAGCTGAGCTACCAAATCGGGAGATCAAGAAAATCCTGCAGGGCACTGTTCAGCCTGACAGGAAGGACTGGTCGTCCCGACTTCCGGATGCCTTATGGGCCTATAGGATCGCCCACAAAACCCAATTAGGCATGTCTTCCTTTAGACTGGTGTACGGGAAGGCGTGTCCCCGTCCCATCGAACTGGAGCACAAAGCTTATTGGGCAGTACGGAGCTGTAATCTAGATCTTTCTAAGGCTGGAACCCACAGAAAGCTTTAAATCAGCGAGATCGATGAATTACACCTTGATGCGTACGAGAACTCGTGAATCTATAAGGAGCGGGTTAAAGCCTTTCATGACAAGCACATCTCTAGAAAGATCTTTCATCCTGGTCAGAAGGTCCTACTCTTTGATGCCCGACTCAAACTCTTCCCTGGGAAGTTGCGATCCAAGTGGGTCGGACCATACCTTGTCCGACAGGTTTTTGGAAATGGAGCCGTCGAAATCAATCCACTCAGCCATGATTCCGAACCTTTCATCATGAACGGTCAGAGACTCAAACCGTTCATTGATGTAACCTTTACTGATTTGGCTGAACCATCATTTATCCTCCATTTTCCCTGAGTATATTGCGTCCAACCGATGGCGTAAAACTCAGCGCTCAACGGGAGGCAGCCCGTCATTCTTTTTGAAAACCTGAAACCTTTTCTAACACCTTTTTCGCACTTAAGGTTCACCCTTTAGGACAGCCGACTCCACCCTAGGTTCTTGCACCTGAGATTAGAAATCGTCTGCAACAGTCACCCCGACCCATTCACTCATCAAAACATCTGTCCTAATGTATGAACTAAGTTGAATAAAAAATCCCCTAAGTAACAATGAGAACATTGCAAATCTTAGGCATGGGGGGGTATGAAAGTGCAAATCTTGTAAGAAAATGTTTTAAACAAAAAAATTCACATATGCCAAAAACACCATAAAAATTTTAAAAAAATTTGGAAAAAGAATAATAAAATGAGAGGAGGAAAGAAAATTTTGTGAACTCTACAAAAGAGGAGGAGAAGAAAAAGGAACAAAATGAAAAGAAGGTGCACAAAATGAAAGAAAAGAGATAGTCATTAGTAAGAAATTAAGGAGTTAACCTAAGTTCTAGACCTCATTCAGAAAAAGAAATGGAAAGTGCACAGTGAGATTAGTAAGAACGCGAACCTTAGGCATTCTTGGATAGACTCTTAGTACCCATTAAGATCTAGACATTCCTCAAGAGGTTGAGGAAAATGAAAAGCTTAAGTATTAGGTCCAAGGCTTAGGGAGTATTTGGCCTCGTTAACTAACTTTTGGTTTACGAGACTCAATAACCTAAGCACCCTAACTTCACACACATCCTGGTTCAGTAAGCATAAAAATCAAAATCATGCAGAAGTGTTACAAAAATTCTGAAAATGACACCTAGAGTAGGAACGACCGATCAACACAAGTTGATTTAGATGAGTTCCTAGTGCGGAGAGGTGGGAAATTCCCCTCGAGGATGCATAGCAAAATATCATCTCCTCGGTGCTTGCCTCTTAGGATATTTACATATCCTACTGGGGGCATGAAAGCACTCTACTGGTTCAGATTCCATGGATGGCATTATCACGAAATGTCAATTGCCAGGGTCTGAATTCGGCCACGGAACACCATGGATGGGATTATCTTGAAATCTCAACAGCCAGGGTTCTGGGGGTTACCATGGGTGGTACTATCTCGAAGCATCGATTGCTAGGAACCCTTGAGGATTGATGATGGGGACAAGGAATCTGATACAGACCGTGTTGAAAAGCCAATCCTAAGCTAGAATTAAAAAGAAAAAGAGAGAGAAAACTCTCCAAACATATAAATCTTTTACCTCTCTTTCTTACAAAACGCACTGTGAATTGAGCCAGGGCTAAAATTATCTTAAGCACAGGTGCTTTAACCACAAAGTCCAATAAGCCTTAGGTTAGTCTTGTAGGCCTTAAAAACCTTTGTTAAGGACTGAGGCTGAGGCTACATAGATCTGGATCTTAGTTGGTACTAGAGTACCTTTTAGGCCTATGGTTGGCACACTGACCTAATCCAGGTTTCAAAATAAAAAAAGCACTTATCTAGAATCATTAAGAACTTTATGGTCTAGAACAAGGGTTGAAACCTTAAAATTTTGCTAAGGGACTAGCAAAAGCTAAGCATGTGGGTATGATGAGAACCTCATCATGAACCCTAACTAGTACAATCTAATCCAAATATGTGTGAAAAAGCTCCTAAAAAACCTACAGAGAGGCTTAACTCAGAGAATTCTGAGTTAAAAAATAAAACAAATCATAAGAGGTAAAACTGCAATTTCACCAATGCAGTATGCGAACAGGGTAATTAAGGGTCCAAACACAGGTCAAACAAGCTTAACAATGAGGGAAGTGGGATGATCTGATCTGAAAAGGGTTATAGCAACTTCTAGGAATTAAATGACATTCTGTAATCCTAAAACAAACCTACTTCAATTCACGAGGTTCGAGGTAGGGTAAAAATCAACTAAATCCTCTAAAATTTATAGAAAAATATTCCCTACGGTTTAAAACCATCAATTTGGCCTTTGAAACCTATTTGACCTAAAATGAGAACCATGCCCAATTAATGACTTAATTTGGGTTTTTACGCAAATTGACTGGTCAAACATGGTCCAACCTAAAATCAAAATTCACCATCAAAATACTTAGGTTCAAATTATCCTGGTATAAAAACTTGAGCCTAAGAAAAGACCATCTTGACCGACTTTACAAATTAGTCCTCTTTATTTACTTTTTGACCCTTATCTTTTGAAACCCTTGCATTTAGATCCCCAACTTCTCGTCGCTCTTTGCAGAACGGTCCTCCCTGCCACTTCTGCGCAGCGCCATGCCTCCGGCGACCTTGCGCAGAGGATGGTGCCGCACAGGGCAGGGCGGCTGTCCTCTAGAACAAACGGGGGGTTCCCTACGACGTCCTCTGTCGCAAGGACCCTCCCCTGCTCTCTGCCATCAACCATGCCTCTCGTGCGAACGCACAAAAGGCATGGGTATCCTCTCCGGCCACTCTCCGACGAGGCTGGCACGTCGCCTCCTCGTTTCCCTCTCCGCGCCAAGACCAATATAAGGAGCGGCAAAATCAGCCGACTCCTTCAAGCTTCCTCTGGTGGAGAAATAACCCACCTTTCGTCTCTTCCTCCTCCGGTCAGAGCGCCCGAAGCCTCCGGCGATCTCCTCCTCCTCCTCTTCCTCGTCGCTCTGCTGCCTTACCTGTAGCAGAGTTTACTCTGCCCTGTCGTCCGCGCTAAGCAGTACCAGCTGGCGCCCTCCGTCGGCCTCCTTATCGTCGATACCCTCCTCTAGGGCATCTTCGTCCCCAGCTCCGGCAGGCACGAGCCGGGCGCTGCTCTCTTCCCCTTCGTCGAGTAAACAGGTACAGAGTTTCCTCTCTCTCGCCCTTACATTTTCCCTCTCTTAATTTACCTTTTTTACTCCACCGCACGCGACTTCCACCTCCACCTGCTCCATCTCCAATCACCTTCTCCGGCGAGTCCATCCCACTTCCACAGACCTCCACACTCCTCGCCGACTACGCCAAGAGCTTCCCCTCACTCCACTCAACTGATCCCCCCTCTCCATTCACTGCCAATCACCGCCCAATCACCCCCCGAACAAACCCATCTTCCCGCACACAGTCTGACCTAGGGCTACCTCCACACACGCCCTTGCGCCTCGCCGACCCCCACACTGTCTTCACCGCACTCCGGCGAAGCTTCCCACGTTTTCTGATGTGGCCGAGAGGCCGTCTTTCTGCTTTCAGGTCGGAGCCCCCTCGCCGCCATTGCTGAGCTGCTGCAGCTCCTTCACTTACAGCTCCAAGCGCGAGTCCACAGATTGCTGCTATGAAGGAGCCCAGGCTTGCGAATTGGGTCGCAAGCCTCACAGCTGCCCTAATTGGATATAGTTCCCTCGCCTGCGGGCGCGAGATTTGGAGGTGGGACTTTAGTCCCACCTCGTAAGTGTGCGGCCAAGCGCCCACACTTAAATTGAAAAAGTGTATTGGGCTTACTGCTTTCGATACACAGGGGTCAGGTCCCTCTCACCCGCATGCAGCGCACCATGCGCTGGCTCGCCCTCGCCCGCGCTCACGCCCCGCGGGTCTGGGCCGGATCCGACTACCTGACCACGCACTCCTCGCCCACCACCACATGCCGGTGGGCCTGGTCCTGGGCGCGCTACCCGAACCCAATTACCCAGCTCTGGGAGAGCAGTCCTAAGAGAGATTCTGAGAAAGAGAGAGACGTGGGGAAGGGTAGGGGTAGGTTTTTCACTGACCATTGTGTGTGCATGTAGGGAAGAAAGAAAGAAGAAGAAGCAAGCTAAGGAAGAAGAAGAGAGGAGGAGCGGCCGAAGCCTTAGCCGCACAGAGGAGCTGAAGGAGAAAGGAAGGAGAGGAGCTAAAGAGAAGAAGCCGCACTGTAGCAAACCCACAGTTAAGTCGTCTGAGCATCAAGTCAGACGACGGAAGGGCGGCGGCCAGAACAGAAAGAAGAGGAACTGTAAGAGAAGAAAAGAAAGAAGGAAGTAGAGAAGAGAAAGAAGAAAGAGAAAGAAGAAGAAGATCAGCACAGCCGCAACTAAAGAAGAAAGAAGAAGGCAGGAAGCAGGGAAGAAGAAAAAGAAAAGAGAAGCAGAAGCAAAGAAGAAGAAAAAGAAAAGAAGAGAAGCAGAAAGAAGAAGAAGATCACCACAGCCGCAGAAGAAGAAAAAAAGAAAAGAAAGAAGAAGAAAGGAAGACTCCGCAGGAAAAAGGAGAGAAGGAGATCAGCTGGAAGAAAAAGAAGGACAGAACGAAGAGGAAGAGAGAAGAAGAAGAAGCCAAGAGAACTCTAGCTCCCTCTCTCTCTCTCTGTCTTATTTTTGTAACCTAATTGAGAACTTTTACACTTCTAGAATTCTAGTTGCCCCCTGAGTTCAACCTCAGGAAAACTTTTTTCCGAGTAAAAAAATTTGTAGTAATCTGGTAGCTATTTTGTCATGTACTGCAACGATTGTAAACCATAATAACATAAAAACGAAACCACGCTTCACCAATGCACCAATGTTGTAAAAAACCAACCATAGAATCTGCAAATTGGTTGGAATTATCTCCTTTCTTGAAATTTTTGTAAACTGGATTTCTACCAAAGTTTGGAACTTTAAGTCACCTCTCACAAAGTTGCAAAATTACTAGAGTCATGCTAATTTAGGATTTTTTACCTCACAGCATCACAAACATATCAACAATAGATTGTTGGAATCCAAGTACACTGTCATAAAAAAATGAATCTCATAAGCATCATAACCATATTATATGCACTGCTTGAACCTTGGAAGCTAAAAGTATTCATTTACTTTGCTAATTCTGCACAGTTCAATGCATTAGCACTGGCTTAAGACATTTACTCATTTACAGTCTACAAGTCATGACTCGACGAACTCATAAGAATAAGAAAAAAACACCTATACACCAATTACCTCTCCCCTTTAATCAGCACCCATTTTGTTGTTAACATAAAGACCACACAACCCCAGAGGGCTTAGCCCGCTCAAACTAAAACTCAAAACACCTTTGATCTGGCACAGCACACCCAGCCACAGGCTCATCTTTCTTGCTTGTAGGGGCCTCATATATGTATTGAAGACTTGTAAAGTACAATTGCAATATTAGACCTAATAGAGTTTAAATTTCCAAATCGACAACAAAATTGCAAAGGGGTAAAATTTCAATACATACATAATTATATTATTCACGTCCTCTTGATTTTAGCAGCATAGTTGCAAGGTCAGCTCGATAAGTAGTCATGTTTTCATCATTGAAATTCATCGCCCGACCATGTAGAAGACATTCAACAAATTTGACAACAAATAATCCACAGTTCAAACTCGTTTCTGTTTGACTAGGGCAATGCTCTTCTTAAAATGAGATTCCAATTCCTTGCACTAGAAATGTTAAAGTGGTTTTCCAGGAAATTTCCTAAAATCGACACCTTTTACAAATAACAAAAGATGCTAAGCAAAAGTAAATTTCATACATTAAATAAATGTGAAAGAATAATGGCGAAGAATATACTAACCCATTCTATAACTAATTTTTCATGGAAAATCTATCCTTTAATTGAGTTAAACGAGCGAAACTGCTTTGTCTCATAATCACAAAGTACCAGGTGCCAATGGATGTCGAAATGTAAAACTAATAGCATTTTCTTTAAGCTACATTTAGGATCACTCATTCCATAATAATTGTTCTTCAAATTTTTAATCATAAAATCGAATTGATCCTCTTTTTTGTGCCATTGATATATGGAAGTTGCACGCATGGAAAAGAAGATATGGTCACAGAGATTTGGTGTCAAATGTCACATTTCTTTGTGATTCTTATATAGGCAAACATTGATGATCTACAATAGTTGACAATAATACATTGGAAACTTGATGATGAGTTAGTACAAATGAATGATAAACATACTTATATATTACTTACGTCATCTTCTATCATTCCTCCAAAAAGTATGTCCTTTATTTGAAATCCACTCACATAATTGTCCTTAAACCCTTTGCATATGGCCTCCTTGTTTAGATTGAGAGTAGACATAAGAAATGTGAACTTTCAAATTTAAATAATTAATAAAAATTTTAACTTACCCAATGATTCGTTCACCTAAGAAGCTTTTCACTATCTCTTACCCCTCAGTAAGAAGACTTGAATATCCACACAATTTCTTAATCATGTTAGTTGAGACAAAAACCTGAAAGTTTCAATCAATATATACTTCAAAATAATATCATAAATGATAGAAATGAGTTAAGCATAGTTGTATGTATATACCATCTTTGTAGTGTCACTTTCTATTTGGCTATCAACATTTATAACATTTTTCGTCTTCCTTGCTTTTTTTTCCATCCCAAAAATTTCCTTTACATCAAATCTTTGAATACGAGTGCGACGAGTTCTCTTTTGCTTATTTGAAGTAGACTTTGGACTTGAGATATTATTTGAAACGACACATGCAGGAATGGCTGTTGATTCGGCCATTTTCAAGTGTTTAGAAGATAGTTGAATCTTCAACTGTTTGTTCTCCTCACGGAGTTGACATGCTTCATCCTCTAGTGCCAAGAATCAACCATTGAATTCTTCCTGTAATTCTTTAATTTTTCTCTTAAGCTCACCAACATCCAACTTCATTCCCTCATCCTCTCTTGTTTTCAACACTTCCTTACTACACTCAGTAGACTGACGATCACAATGAATATTGGTATCTTCTTTGAAGTCAAGCATCTTTCGGGATGAAGAATGCACAACCCTTGCTACATTCTTTAGATTCAACCATTCTTCCTCTGTAATGATGTGACCCTTGTAATCCTTTACTTGAATGTCTGCCAAAGACTTATGAGGGTCACTTCTGTTTTTGTACTTTTTAATTTTAGCCACTCATAAGGAAAGGTTGGGGGGTCAGGGGGTTTACATGTTCATAAGCCCATACATACAATTAAGTTGCAAACTCAATAAGAAAGTTAAAAAATTTAATGCAACTATGACACGTACAGTTAATATTACCTACCAACAAAAAATTATGCATCCAAGTACAACCTTGTGCGGGCTTTGCAAGTCTCCGGTTCACACCATCTTTAGGTCATTGTAAATGCTTTCAACATTACGCATGATGCAATTGTGGATTACGTCTAACCAGTTGTATGCATGCAGTGCGTAAATGTCATCCACATATCTCATTAATGTAATAGTGTGTGTGGAGCACACCCACCTAAATTTGGCAACAAGAAAGTGGTGCACATGTACAAAATCAATACTTTGCAGAAGTTTTCAACCTCCTTTTTGCCTTCCTTATGAATCATATGAATCATCTTGTGCAACATCTTTTCCAATTCTTTTCTGCCTAAAACAATCTCTTCTCCAAAAATTTGTTCTTGGGTTAAAATGGGCTTAACTCAGCCCTATAAATGATTTGTTCTTCACTAAATGGAAGACCAAGTATGACACATCCTCAACATAAAGCTCAAATTGTTTCTTCCTAAGTAAAAATATGTTACGCCATTTAAACCCAAGAATAATCTCCCGTAGAAGTCTTACATTAACTGATAAGACTTGTAAATCTAAAAGCCAATGGAATGGAGTGACCTTCATGACTTCTATATGCTCTTTTTTAAGATCCAATCTTTTCATTGTGTTAATGTAATCAACTACGTAACAATGATGTTGTAACACCAAAGAACATAAGATAATTAAAAAATGAAAATAGTAAAAAATAATAGCCTTTAAAACTAACTAATGTAAGTCATAAGTCATTAAAAAAAATAAATACCTTTCATTTGCCTACTCTCTCTCACTCTTTTTTCCCATAGTTTTCAATTTCTTCTTCATTTAAACCAATGAACTGAAGACAACCAATTACATTTCACAATTTAAAATAACAATCTCATGTCAAAATATCACACGAAAAAATACAAAATCTACCTTCTTCTAAATTAACCTACCTGCTTGTCCGTCCCATATCTTTACTAAGAAAGATACAACTATGAGATTAATATGATGTGAGGCATAAGATATGTTATCCTCAAGTACTTCTACTAACAACAAATACAACTCCAAAATCTTCAAATACAACTATGAGATTAAAAATACTACTTTATCTAAAACAAATCAATGTCATGCTACCAACATTTCAACCCTACTTTATACAAACAATAGATTGAAAATACACTTTATATAAAAAAAGATAATATTTACCCTTTTAAAAGAAGAGGAAGAACAAGAAGAAAGTAGGAAGAAGAAGACCGCTATGAGGGCGGGGATGTGAGTCATTGCTACATGCAAGGGGAAGAGGGCTACGACCATTGCTGGCGAGGGGGTGACAGCGACTTTAGGAAGGTGTCGAGAGGTGGGAGGGGAAAGGGTAGGTTGTGGAGGAGAGACCTATCGGGGAGGGGGGGAGGGAGGAGAGGGCTGTAGCCACTTCCGACGAGGAGGCAATGACAACTTTGGGAAGGTGACGAGAAGTGGGAGGGAAAAGGGTGGGTTGCAAAGGAGAGAGGCCTATCGGAGGGAGGAGAGGGTTGTGGCCGCTGCTGATGAGGGGGCGACAATGACTTCGAGAAGATGACAAGAGGTGAGAGGGAAAATGGTGATTGCAGGGAAAAGGAGAGTCCTCCTGTCATGGGGTAAAAAAGGGGGGAAAGTGATTTAATCTCAGTCAAATCCTGTTACGACCCGATTCCAAATCCCTACATGACCCAAGATCGGCCTGCCTCGACTAATCTCAAGACCTAGTCGTCCAACGAGAAATAACCAAAAGCAGAAAAATATGCCATAACCACAAGTACAATGTAACTAAACAGAAAATAATACGGAGACAGTAAAGGAAATAGAATGAAATGTCTCATAATATTTCAAGCCATCACAACAACATTAGCAGAAAGTACAACGGAAAAGTAACTGAACAGTATTACATATAACAAAATACTCACTACTACAAAAAGAAGCGTAGAGGAATAGAAAATGTCAATCGCTAAGGCTGGGTTCAATTGGGCCCAACTCCCTCTACAGCCGGTGGTGCTAGCTGATGAGTGGCTACTCATCATGGCTAAAAAGCTGAAGTTAAGCTAGACACTGAGTAAAACAACATCAAATTAACATATAAAAAGGGTTAAGTGTGGGAATTAAAGAAAAAAGACCTAAAACCTTTACTCTGTGCTAAAATTTCATAATTAGGTCACAAAACGAGATATTCTGAAAGTAAAGTACAAATGATGATCCATGCGTTAATTGAACACATAAATAAGTTTGAAAGGCCAAATCAAAAGTATAATTAATGTCTCAAATGTTCAATTAAGCACATATAAAAATTTGAAGGCATTTGGACATCATTTAGGCTATGAAATAGGTAGTTTACACTTAGGTCATTCATGCATTACACTCTTGCCTTTAAAAATTCCTTTTTGGACCTACTTGTAAACCGTAGGGACCCCTTTGAAAGGCTGCAGGGTCCTCCCTGTTGTAATTCTTTTCACTTATGGGCCTGCACGCAAATCTTCTACCCCTTCGTGCAGGGGTCTTTCTTGCAATTTTCCCATTTTTTTCAGAGGATAGCCTACTGCTCTTCGCACGCACTGTAGCGCACGAAGAACACGGCCGATCTCGGCCGTCCATTGCTTCTCACGATTTCGATCTGCGATTGGATTTAAATGGAAGCTTCGCGCGAATCGGCGCGTGCGATCACCCCTCTCCCCAGATCCCATCTGACGATCAGATTTTGAGAATGGCTCGCCGTGCGCTCCTCTCCTCTCATCCTCGCCGCCGGTTACCTCTTCGATTATCCTCACCCGCGCGGTGATCTCAGCCACTGAGTATGGTACTTAAGCACCTCAGTGGTGGCGCGCGCAGGGGATCACTCCCTCCTACATCTCTTAGCGATCGTTCGTCCACTCCAGTTCCTCCTCCCCATCAAGCCTCTGATTTCACAGCCACCGGCTGTGAAATTGTCACCTTCTCTTGACCTCCTCGTCGCTAAGGACTTCGTAGCACCTGAGGATGACCTTGGAGCCTCACTAGCAGACTCTTCTCTCCGCTGGAGTCATCTTCCTCCCTTCTTCCTCCTTAGCCACCGGCTAAGGACCTATAGGTCCCATTCTTCCTATTAGAATAGATTTATAATTCTGCAGATTAGTTGTAGCTGTAGTTAAGTAGGTTTAGAGTAGAATTAATGTAATTGGTATTGTTTAATTTTGTTGCTAGGATAAAGTAGCTGTAGTAGTAGATTTAGGCAATAAATTCCACCCTCACCTCCTCTGATCATTCCAGATCAGAGAAGGTTTCACATAGTCATAATTTCAAATTCTCTCCCTCTCCATATTTTCATATTCACTTCTGATTTTCCACGACCTATTTTTCGCATTCCACCCATACACTCTGACCTAATTTCAGATTTGATTGTTTTTTAACCTCAGATCTGAAATTGACGTCAAAAAGCACTTAAGGGGCTTCCCATTCACCTTACTCTTGTTCACAAAAGCCCCTGGTTTGAGTTGAAATTATCAGTTTGTCAGATTTCTCTTTAATTTGGATTTCAAGGATTTTTCATTCAATTTGGTTTTAACTAGTTTGATCTGACAAATTGAATAAATTCTGATTTGAGTTCATTGTTGGCAAGGAATCTTAAATGTTTCTGATGTCAGAATTCATCTCAGAAGAGCCATATTCAGATATGAGTTTGATGAAGTTTTTAATGCATTGAATGCAAAACAGAACTAAAGAGAATCACTGTGGTGATTTGAAGTTGATCTTGCATTCATGAGTTTGTTTTGGATGAATGTATTGATGATTTCTTAACCTAAGGAGTTCTCAATACTCCTTAAGGTTTCAGAAATTGGGATTTGAACTATGAATTTCAATTAACTGAATTAACTATTTCTACATGCTGTCTATAGCATAAGGAAGAGTTATATCAGTATTTTTGTTGATTTAATCTGATGATAAGGGTTTCTGCATTTGAATTGGGTTATTTAGTGATTTTAGAGAGAAATGAAACCCTTGTCAGATGGGAATTGAGAGAGTCTTTTTCTTTTTTTTCAGTCCCAGTGGTCACAGCAAAGTGCTGCACTTTGCAGCTACATTTTTCTTCTCTCCCTACTCAGATTTCATCCCAAATGGACTAACTGCAACAGCAGTTAGACCATCTGGAATCAGATCTGAGCTGCTGCAAGGTTTGGTCTGTAAAATTTATGCTGCTGCTGTTGTTGAACGGTCCTAATTTTGTAGCAGATTGAATATGATGTAATACCCTGTAAAATATGTTTTGAAATGTAGCTAACATACAGATATTTTGCTTCCCTTATGAATACAAGCTTTCCTATTAGATAATTGAACTTTAATTTCTGTGAATGCTTGTTTTAACTCTTTCAAGTGTTGTTAGCTAGTTTAATTGAAGCTAACTGTCCAAACATGATTTAAAAAGGGAAACTAAACTGAGGACTGTATTAAAATTGGTAAACACTTCCTAAATCTCATGCTGAATGAAAATAAGGCATTCATGAAGCTTGATAAAAAGAGTTATACTTAAAAAGACATTAAACATGCATCTTTCTCCTCAGCCAACTCTTCCTTTCCATCTCCTATTTCTATAAGATTTATAAAAACAATAAAAAGTGAAAAACTCCCAAAAGACCTAAAAAGAATTATATTACTTTGTATATTAAGTATACTCTTATAAACATAAGCTTTATACTAGGTTATGTATGTAAATAGGTAGTATATAAACATATACTGTACAAATAACTATGTAAATATATTGCATACCGTAAATTAGGTATCTGATTTAGTTCAGACAGTATATACATTAATTATATAACTATCTATAAATTAAACTAATTTATATGTATTATTAGACTAACTAAATCAGTAGATAGTATAAATAATAGAATTAAACTATAAAACTATATATATCTATGCATATGTATATTATAAGTAAGTAAAATCCTGTACCTTAATTTAATCCTTTATACATAATAAATAATGAATTTATTAAGTTAATAGCTAAGTTGTTAAATTAAATTAGATAAATTAGTAATTTAGAGTTATAATTAAGTTAATTGAATCTGTATGCTTAGACTAATATACCTTAAGTAATTTAAGCTAGTTGAAGTATGTTTATACCTGATTATATTACTTTAACTTAATTTATAAGTAAAACAGTCAAAATTGCTATTTAAATGTAAAGAACACAGAAATTAATTCAGAAAAATATAATAAAAATGTCTACAAAATACTTATACACGTATTCTAACTCTGTATAAGGTCAATTAGACCATATAGTAGCTAATTTATAAGTAATTAAAGAATAAAACACCAAAATCAGTGTGTAAAAATAGTATACTTTAGTGAATTTATTTATATGGTAAATCTAATTAAAATTTCAAATTAATTGTATAATTGTATAGTATCATGTAAACACTTCATTTTCCCATAATTTATTTTTATTTTTAAATGAATTATGGCCCTCGAATTGAGGGCCAAAATCTCCCTCAGCGCACAGCCGCACACACTTTTCAGCACAGATGCAGCGCTCGAATAGCGCCACATCGTGCACTGCAAAGTGCGCATGGCGACTTATATTGATTTTCTTCCTAAGCAGCGTAGTCGTCACGGGAGCCAGGCGCCCGAAACAACATACGCTATATACTCTAAGCATACTCTTGAGATTGTATTGAGCATTGTGGGGCCAGGGGCCTGGTGAGGTGTGTGTGCGTGGGCTGAGAAAGCCTTGATCTGAGCTTGATAAAACGGTATTAAGCGGCCTAATTACAATTAGGGAGCGTTTAGTAGAGGTTTGGTCTCACCCTCTAGTGCTGTGTATCCCTCGAAAAGCGTGTCCGCAAATTAAACACATTTTGATTAATTAAAGAACTAATGATAGTAGTTAATTACCTCTACGCCGCAGTTTGTGGAATTTGTTAAGGCAAAATTAAAACAAAGAAGAAAAAGAATAACAGAAGAAGATTAGTGTGGAGTAAGAGAGAGAGAGAGATGTAAATACGAAGGTGAATACAAATACAAAAGAAATATATATATATATATATGTAGTATAGCCAATTACTTTTATGTAAATAACCTCATACATTTACTAACAGAATAAAACGTCGCCCTAACCATCGCTAAAGACCCTAGTTTCCCTCTTTAAGTTTGTATATAGTATTTTCTAGGATCTAGCGACGTTTACATCTGTCACTATAGTAATTGTATGTGTTACTGTAGGTGTCAGATTAGTAAGTTAAGTTAGTAAACTATGTAATCTTAGTTGGTAGTGTACTTTCATGTAAGAATTAATACTATAACTTGTAAAGAGAGTTTAGAATATAGTGCTGAAATGTTTTGTGCTTGTTTATAGTTAGTTTTTGCAAGCATTTCGATTAATTCTTTGTGAGTAGGCAAACCATGTCTACATTCATTCATTTTTTATTAGATGTAAAACTTCTTTTTGGAATTAAAGGATAATTTTGATATCAAAGAGCGATGTAAATTAATAATCGCCTCCCAGTGAACGACTTGGAATAAAATCAGTAAAAATTAGATAAGTAAATAATAATGGTTGAAATGACTGGTATCCCATACAACCCACTACAATGACACTAATGATATTTTCATTACACAACCAATGACTTTACAGCAAACACCTCATTAACAACCCAATTACATTACTAGCTACTCAACTCCCTAACTTGAACAAGGTTATAAAATTTTCAGAGTCAGCGAACGCTGAGTAGAGTGGTAATTTAGTCATTTACATGTAATTAAGACAAACAATTAATTAATTATCCATTTTCATTTAGCTCAACCAAGTAGTTCTAATTTGTTTTCTCCTTTATTCATTTAATCATTTCTTGATCTGGCTTGTTCTTCACGGGAACGATCTTCACTACAGTCTTTTTCATGATGTGGGATGTACACGTGGTGCTCTCCTGGCCGGGAGAGTCCCCCGTGGTAATCCTACACCCAGTCAACCACCCCGAGGTCATGGTCGTGATGTAGCGGTGACTACGACACGCGCGATAGCGCACGGGTAGCTATCTCGCACTGGCACACTATTACTCGTTTTCGCTAGCGGGTACACCTAAAGGTACAGTACGAAACAGTACAGGGCCTTGCCCTCTCAGAACAGGGGTCTCGCCCCTCATAACAGAACAGGGGTCTCGCCCCTCCACAGTCCACGTAACCTCGTCCGGCTATCCCAGTTTGCCCAGTGGGCCTAACATGAGTTGGTGTAGTGCGGCTAGTCCTAACCCCAGGCCCTGTGGGGTGGCTAGCTCCCTCCCTACACTAAGTAGCTCACCCTGGTACCACGTACACGAGGGCCAAACAGAAGTTGGTGTAGAGTAACTAGGCCTAACCCCGAGTCTCAACCCAAAGGGGCAGCTAGCTCCCCTCTACACTAAAGGGACAGTTGCTCTCCTTGGTACTACGTACATAAGGGCTAGCTCACCTCTCGTCTACTTACTAAGTTCTTTCCATATAAAGGAGTTCTTCTCGTAATTTCCCCGTAGGGTTCATGCTTGTATTCCTTTCATTCTATTTTCCAACATTCAGATTTCACTATTCACATTACGGGTTTCATTCGTATAACAGGCAGCTCGTGTTTTCTAAAGAAAGCATCACATCAATAAACTAATACATTTGCTAGCAAATTAGTTTAGCATGCATCTCAAGGAAGGCAGTGTAGCTCAAGCGACATTCGTTCGTTTCTACCCTAGAGTTCATTTCAAGCCCTAAGATTCAATTAAGTTATTCTAAACATGCACTTAGTTTTATTAAATATTGATAATGAAAGCAAACCACTATACTGGGAAACACGGGAGGAATGGAGGCGAGAATCGCAGGTCCTGTCGCCTCCACCGGCCCCGCATACTCAACTGGATGGAGACCTATATAATTGACCAACCACGTCAAATGAGTCCAAAACTATATATAAGTGACACTAATTCATAGAGAAACTCAAGCGGAAAACAACGGTACTTCGTTTGAGAAAATCCAATTTCGTTTGGGCCCTAAACGGGTCAAAAATATGCATACTGTCTAAAATTAGACTTCTGAAACTAGGCCCAGACGTCTTAAAAGATGTCAGAACTTACACTTTGTTTTCTGTGGCTTCTTCAGATGTTCGAACCCCTCTGCAATCGTCTGAGGGAAGTCCTAGACGTTGGACTCTCCTTCCTGTCGTCTGGAAGTACGGTCAAATGTCTAGCGATGTGCCTAAACGTCCAAAAGTGCCTCGAAGGGTGCACCATGCGCCTTTCCAATGCTTTACAACTGCGTACACACGCGCAGAGCCAAAAACAGCTAAAAATTTCCTACGGTGAGGCCTGCATGCTCGGAAACCGTGTAGAAACACATACCTTGGCACTAAACGTGCTTTCAGACGTTCGGCTTTAGCTCCGGATGTCCCTCTGCTACTACAGACATCTGGGAGATGCTCCAGAAGTTTGATACTGGAAAATATCCAGTATGCAGAACTCTCCCACGAGTTGTCTCCGCGAGCTCGCTCGCAGGAGCTGCAGCAGCACCTCCAACAGCTGCAGGAGGCCAAGGCTTCTGCCCGCGAGCTCCTCGCACGTGTCCTCGACTCCTCCCGCACAAGTTCCTCCGAGCTCCCGTGGCTCCCTCGCGAGCTCCTCCCCTCAAGCTCCTCCCACGCTCTTGCTCCTTGCTCACACTCTCCTCTCCTTCTCCTCCGTGTCCCGCCTCTCTTCTTCCTCTCCACTCGCTGCGGTGGAAGCGGGGGAGGAAGGTGGCTACCGGCGGGAAGGAAAGGAGATGGAGATGGTGGCTGGTGGTAATGGAGAGAAAGAGGAAGGGTGTGGGGGTTTAAATAAAGATGGGTTAGGGTTTGGGGTGAGGAGGACGGAGGAGAGAGAAAATGCATGTGTGTCGCATGCGCGCGAAAGGCAAAAGCACGTACGGTTTTCCCTACTTTTAGACGTCTGACCATCAATCTAGACGTCTAGACAGACGTCTGATGAATACTCCAAACGTCTTATCCAATCCAAGAGCGGCAGGTCATTTCAAATCCAACGGTGCCTCTTAGGCATATCTAACGGTGGAGAGCAACACCTGCATCGAACTTGCCTGCTTGCCTGTTGGTGACCAGTATCGTCCCTTTTGCTGCCATATATGCTAACAAATATATATATATTATTTTTTATGAAAAAGAGCAAAAAAAAAAAAAAAAACCCCCCCCCCCCCTCCCCTACTCCAAAATTTTACAATTAGACATACTTTTAAATTCGCTTTTCTTTCCTTCTCTTTCCTTTCCCTCACCTCTTAATCCTTAGGTTGGACTCTATTTGATAGAATCTTTTGGCGTGCTCCAAACAATAAGGCCTAGTTTGGTAAGGAGGATAACCCATCAAATTAGGGGTTAACATTGTTTAATGGAAATGATATTTTGACACGGGTTAAAAGGACTTAACCTGGGATAAGTTATTCTGTGGTTGATGTGGAGTAGGTGTTTTTTGTGGGTTATCCCATGTGTTTTCATAGGTTAATCTAGAAATTTTCCAAATAGCCACACGTTAACCTACCAGGATAACTTGTTAATCGAGCTCCTACCATGTTTTAAAAATCATTTCATGTAGTATAAATGATAGAAATGTGATTAACATTTAAATTTGTAAATTCTCGAATTAACAGAAAATTTGAGATCATCTCTGCGAGCAATAGTTAGCAAAAAAATTTGAGGAATATAAATATGTAGCAAAAAATTTGTTTCCTCTCAAAGGAGGAACACACGTTCAGCTCAAGACAGTAATAAGCCTAGTTCCCTTTTTTTCTTTTTAGCAAAACCCAACCTAATTCCGCTGGGCCTAAGCCCCCAATGGGCCTCCTTTCTCTTAGTCTCGGAACAGGTCAGCGCAGGCTCGTGTGCGGCCGCGCTCGTGCATGTGCTGCGAGGACCCAACCCCTTAATGCTTGGGCGATAGGGTCGGGAACCCAATTGATGATATACCACGAGCGCATGCCTTCAACTTCCGATGTGGGACTAAAAGTCCCCGCTATCTCGCGTCAACCTGCAGCGAAGGTGTCTGGCTTTGATTCCTCTGCTCTGACCATCCGAACCCTTAGATGGGACCGAGGATTGATTGAGGTATTTGCGACGCTTTCAATTTACAAGCTCCTTCTTGGATCAGGGCACTGGATGGTGTGGCGAGCTTTGTTGGAGATGGCCGGAAAGCTGCTACCGAAGACGGAGACGAAGGGCAGATCCGGTGAACACCTGTGGACAATAGAACGGACCTCTCGGTCCTAGATCAGTCCAAGAGCTTTAGAGGAGTACCTTAAAGCTTATCCTAATGCCTAGGTGCTGTGGGGACACGTGAGGTGGTGTGGCGAAGGAGCTCGCTGGAGCTCTTGAAGAAGGTGGTTGGTTGGCTGAGTGATTTGAAGTGACAAGAAGATGGAGGGAAGTGCGGTGAACGAAAGCCCTAAGGAAATTGGACGAGAAGAGACAAAAACACCTGAGGTGGCGGCGAGCCTCTGGCGAGGAATTAAGGGTGAAATTAGGGCCGAGGTAGGGTCAGATGGGCCATATCCAGTGGTAGGGAGTACAACGAAGGAGGGAGGCAAGTCGTCCTCTCAGTTGGTGGTGAGGGCTGGCGGAGCGACGAGATGAGGAAGGTTCAAAGATCAGTAAATGGCGTACGCAGAGGAAGAAAATGATTGGGTTAGGGTGCACGATTTCCAGACGCCGAGCAACGGAGGAGATGAGCGAATCTTTATAGAGGTGCCTCCATGCTTTTGAGGGTTGGAAGTAAGTAGAATCGCTTGCAACAACTCACAATCTCCGCACCTATTTTGATCGAGGATAGCGGACGACAGAGGTGGCCATTATCGATGAAACCAATGTCAGCAGATGTGGAATGGCGAGAGGATCAAATCTTCTTCAAGCGTAGAAGGTAGCTAAGGTTTGAAGTGGCTGCCAACTGAGCTCAAAGATCGGTGGCGATGTCGATTAATTTTGAGGCAAGGAGGAAGACGGTTGATGTTAACATGACGTCAGCCAGGGACAATTATGCAAGAAAAGAGGATCGAAAAGTAATAATTTTGGACCTATATGAAAAGGTTTAGAAAATCAAGGACTTAAATGCAAAGTTGACGTAAATGATGTCAAAATAGGTCTAAGTTTTTATGGAAGCTTGATTAGAACCTAGGGAATCTAGTTGTAACATCAATTTTGGGTTCTGAAGTCATTTGTTTAGTCAAATTATGTTTAGACCCAATTTGCACTAATTATTCACCTAAGTTATTGTTCTAGGTCAAACTTGGTTCTTTAATCCAATTGATCACTCTAAATCTTGTAAATATTTTTCTATGAGTTTTAGAAGGTTTACTTTGCGATTTTTTTCATTAGAACCCTATCCATTTGAGTTAGGAAAACATTAAGGTTTAATCAATTATTGAATTGAAGAAAAAAGACCTTAGTTGATTAGCTCAAGCATACTTAGTTAACTTTTAGGCTTGTTTGACCATTGCTTTCATGTAGGTTCATTTCTAGATCCATTTTCTCGTTAAATAAGTAGAATTAACTCTTTTAATGTCATACCTCCAAGTTCTCCTTCTCATCAGGTTATACTTCTTTTTTAATGATTATTAGATGAATTTATTCATCGAACTTAGTAACATTAAGTTAGATATAGTGAATAATAAAAATACCACCGTAATCTTTATAACTTTTAAATAAAAATATAGGATAACTCAACTATAAAATAATTATCACATAAAATCTATCCAAATTAGCCCTTAAATTTGCTCATAGTCAGTAGCGCCACACAAGAACAAACGCCCAACACGTACATGTTCGCGCGGCACTTCGACTCCCATCGAAATCAGCTAATTCTCACCCCAGTGACCTCACGTCACCTCCTTCTCGCGCACCAGTAATGGCGTCGGGAGCTCTCCACATCTCCGCTCTGTCCCTCCCAAGAGCGTCCCATGGCTCTCTACGTAGGCGAGTCCCCGCCTTTGCCTCCAGACTCGTTCCTCTCCGACGCTACACCCTCCTTCGACACCCTCCGTCTCGGAGCTCGGCAAACTTCCGATCTATATCGACCACAATAGGGGCATCCGGAGGGTCTGATCAGGTCGTCTTCCTTCTCTTGCAGCGGTCTTGGATTTCCTTAATGTAATCTGATTCCGTCGAACTATCCATTGAATGTAATTGAATTATCTTCGCTTCTTTTCGATGCAATATGAGCCCTAATCTGGACTCTAAGTTGATTAGTCTGAAAGGAGTTGTTCTAATTACTTCCCCTAATTCAACGATCATCTGGTTGCACTATTTGGAGATCGCATTTTGTTGCAATTACTACAAACCGAGAATAACAAATTCACAGCATCTGATTAGTTAAATACGCTTCCCGAAGTCGGTGACGAGTTCTGCTACTGTCGTTAGTACAGTTCAGTGTGACACGTTGCACTGTTAAAGTGTTAGTGTTTGAATTTAGGGTTTCCCTATATTATCTTGTACATCTCTTATGTTAGCGTGTGCATTCATGTTGCAGGTAGCATATGGAGGAGGAAATGACTACAAGCCGAAGCCTGCGGGTGCCTCGAATTGGGCTAAGCCAATATTGAGATTTGCTGGAAATAATTTCTTGCCTCTAGGTCACGATAGTTGCTTTAGTTTGTCAATTTTCGTTTCATGTTTGCATATATAATGTATATCTGCATCACCTTCCTTATGTAGTTATCCTCTAACCTATATTTGGATGGAGGTATTTGAAGGGAACGGAAAGGGATGGAAAGGAAGGAGGTCTTAGAAGCATATTTGGTTGCAAATTATTGGAAGGAGAGGGGGAGGGGAAAGAGTGGGAGGGATTGAAAAGGCAAATTTGGGAGATTTCTTTCCCTCCCAAATCAAAGGGATTGGAAGGGAAAGAAGTTAATCACGTTTTTACCTTAAAGGTCTCTTTTGTGCTCTCTCTAATATAGGCTACGTGTTCTCAAAAGAATTCTAAAAGCTACATCAAAAAATTACAACCAAAATCCAACCCTTCCCTTTCCCTTCACTTATATCCAAACATTTGAAATCAACATTCTTTCCCTTCTCTTCTCCTATCAAAACAATTATGTCACCCCCTCCCCTATGCTCCTCTCTCTTTCCAATTTCTTTCCCTCCTTTCCTTCACTTCCCCTTTCCGCCTAATCTTTCCATTTAAAAATAGGCTAAAAAAAATGTACATATGTATTTAATAAGTATGGATTCTGATCTTTTTAGATTACTAAGGACCTTGCAAACAAATAGACATGTTCATGATTGTACCTAGTGTTTCAGCTAGATTAGCACTGCATGAGGGATGAAGGAAGAAGTCTCACAACAGCTAACTTCTTCCTGAACATGTTAATCACACCTTGCATATTCAGCTTGATTGGCATGTCACAGGGGATAATTTCAACAATTGCTGGGTCTGTGTTGAATATGGTAGATTTGGTGATTGCTCTATGTACCCTCACTTAACCCTCAAGTCACGCTGCCATTAGAAAATGATTCAACCAAGCAGGGTTAGGGCAATGGGTACATTCGAGTAAAAAGGATATCAGATGGATATACAAGGCATGCTTACTGCATGCAAACATAGACACACGCAAGTTGCCACATATTCATAAGAGAGTGATTGAGGAGGCCTAGGCATTGGCTGCATCTTCTCTTTTGAGAACTGGGGTTGCATATTGTATTTCTTGATCTAGGTGAAATTTGTCTTTGTTGATCACATCTCTTCCTTACAACAATAACATGAATAGTTAATCTTGAAGAAATCATCTTTTCAACTTGATTTAACGATAAAACTCATATTTTGTAGGTCTTGTCAATGTGTGTGCATAATTGACCATTTGATCCTATAATAAACACAAACAAAAAAAAAAAGCACAAAACACACAATATAATGTGGTTTCTGGTGAATCTACCTCCTATCCTCCGAGGGGAGTGATCCAAATAACACCATACACATGTTCTCATTCACCTTACTAAGTGGAGTATAGGAGTACATATAGGCACATGTATCCCTACTGCAACACTTGAATACCCTATATAATTTTTATTATTTACACTGCTTGAACTCAAGCTTAGCATTACATTCGGGCTTGGCCGTACTTTAGTACTCAACCCTAAAGTGGGATTCCTGTAATTCAACGCGAGGAGTGTCTCATCAATGTATCCAAGTCTTTTTGTGGAGGATACTTGCTATACACAACTTCTCTTTCATGCTTTATGCTAGTACTTTGGAGATTTGTTCGATCATGCCACATGCGATTTTTTTGTCCATGCATAATGTTATCTAACTCCGATTCATGGCATTTATGCATGGTGGATCACATTGGCTATCACATTCCATTGATGAATTGACACTACACAAGGTACACCGATACAACATGTCAATTTGGTGGGAATCAAGAGGCAACACTCGAGACAATGGAAACTCAATGGATTTGGGACAGAAGTCCCCATGCTCTTTTGATTAGGTTATGTTTGAGTAATATGAGGGGTTTGGTCAAACATGCTTGTTATTTCAAATGAGTCCTTTTACCATTGATGGAATACATGGAGATTATGGAGGAAGGATGACCCTATATGGCCAACATACAACTACAACCTAGTGAAATCTTTAGCAATATGGATGTGATAAGATCTTGTAAGAATTTTTGATCTATGATCAACTAATGCACACTGAGTTGGTACTTAGAGGTATTAAGTCAGCAAAGTAAACTTCTCATACCATTGCCCAACACATAGATGCAACATATTCTTACCATAATAAAAAAACCAAAAAGTAACCATAAAATAAATGGGATAGGTTAAAAGTGCACCATTCTATGGTCAAATTTCCTCTCCTACGAGATGATTGGAAATGCTCTTGGTTGGTGTAGTCCACCCAACCAAGGTCCAGGCTTTGCCACACCTGAGTCGATAAGGGACAAGAGAAAAAAAGGTGGTCAATGTCCTCCTTGCCCCCTTGACACAAATCGCATGTGACGTCTGCATCCTATGCTCATCTAGCCCTTCAAATTCTGGTCATTATCATTCCTTTCCTCACCAGCCACACAAATATCCTCATCTTTAGTTGATAGTCTACCCTGCAAATAACCCTGCAATCATAAAGGAAATTCACATTTGTCGCCAGCTCCCTGTTATGCAACCTATCATATGCCTTTTTGACCAAGAAGTGGCCATTATCCTAGAGCCAGTAGTCTTTCCTTTCTTCTATCCCGGAATGCTTTAGCTCCCACAACAGAGTCATGAGCTTCTCTAGCTTGTGATCTGACAGATTTCCCGCCAATGTAGGGCACCATGTTCCTTCCCAACAGACTCCAATTGTGGCCTCCTTATCCTATGCCATCGTGAAGAGCCTCAGACCCTCTTTTCTCCCTTTTCGTTTTTGCCCTTTCTCCTTTATAAAAAAAGAAAAAAGAAGAAAAAAAATTCTCTATTCTTTGTTTGCTTATTCCTTCTCACGATTACAGGTGTGGCTTTTGATGAAGGAAGCCAAAGCTTACTCTCATTTCCAAATATGTTGAATCAAATTGTTTCAGTGAAGCTTAGTACTGGGAATTATCTACTTTGGAAGAGCTTAATTCTTCTATTACTTCATGGCCATCGACTTACTGGTCATATTGATGGTACATTGCCTGCACCACTCCAATTTCTTTAGGAGCAAGTTCGGGCTAAAGATAAAGGGAAGGATGGTTCTACTTCATCGCAGATTCACATTGTTCCCAATCCTCAGTATGCTAAGTGGTTTGCTCTAGACCAGCAACTCATCAGATGGATTAAATCCACCTTGTTAGAGGAAATTGTGACTTAAGTTGTTCACGTCTAGGCAACAAAGGAATTGGGCGATTTCCTTAGCAGCGATTACTATCGGATGGTAGAAGCTAGAATTATCTAGTTAAATAAGGAAAGATGGGAGTCGTAGACTATTGCAATAGGGTTTAGGTGATTTGCAATGAGTTTGCACTGGTCGATCACATCATCAACGATGTTGACAAGGTTATGCACTGGCTAGTTAGTCTAAGAGAAGAGTATAGGATGCTCGACACTATTGTTACCGCTCGGCCACTGTTGCTAACCTTTGAAGAGCTGTGTATTCTCTTATTTTGCATGATAACCTAGTCCTAAAGGACAAAGATCAGATATTCAGATGACTTCTGAGGGCTCCAGTGGCTCTGTTGAGGCACTACATGTCAACATTCCTGATTGTGACAGGGGTTGCAGTTAGCAGTTTATTTAGCGCTGACAAGGATAATTTTTCTACAGTTAACAGGTTGGTCGTGGGCACACTCTGGGTACTTTTGGTCATAGATTGCCTTATCAAGCTAGTATAGGATGTGGATTCTAGACTCAACACTTAATTGTTACGATATTTCCAAGTTTATGGGGAGCACTTCACAAAGTCATACATAGGCGCATGCTGTTGACTATGATAGTATGATACTGTTCCTATTGTCATTTCTTAATATCATCTCTATTGGGAATAAGGAGGCCACGTGGCAGCCAGCCAGGCCACGTAGCATTGCCGCGTAACACTGCCATGTGGCAGTAGGATAGAGGCCCTCAAGGTCGACGGTTAAGGTGGACCAAGGGTCCTAGTTTTGGTTGCTTAAGTCTCAAGTTTTGTTATTTTGTTAAGTTGATTTTAGGAAAGTTATTTAGAGGATTTGATTTAATTGTGATTTGTTCTTTCTTGTTTTAGATATATGATTTATTTCTTGTTTTAGAGGATATGTTTCTCTTCTATAAAAGAGAGCCTTTCTATTGTAATTTCCTTGAGTTAGCAATAATATTTTCAATTCCTCTCAACCTCCTCTCCTCTCTTTTTCTCAACATCACCGTCGGCCACCATCACCACCGGCCTCATCATCGGTCGGTCACCTTCACGGCAGTTGGCTGTTGTTGCTCCCTCTCTCTCCTTGTTCCCCATGGGACAACCCCTGTTCGATTGTTTTTCCACATGCCAAGGGAGCCTCCACGCTTCATATGCGTCGATCTTGACATGGTATTAGAGCCAACTATCTAGGCTCTTTTGGTATGTGCGTGTTATTGACCACACGTGTGGTTTTCGTCTCCAACGAAATCTTCCTCGACAAATCTAGCACCTTACACGTAGAAGGAAGATTGTAGAAGATGATAGACGCCTTCACTACGGTCGTTGACGCCACATTGGGCTTGGGAGAAAGAAGGTGGTTGTCTCTGGGACAACCATCAAGTTGCAAGGTGCCTCCAACTATGTCTTGTGGGCTTGCGCCTTCATGATATTTGTCAGGACTCGGAGGTCAGGAGAAACTTAGCGTCCTTCTTGAAGTGTCACCATAGCAAAAGGATGACAAGGCGAAAAAGTAAGAGTAGGAGAACTACATCGTCATGAATTGGCTCATGAACTTAGTAGACCCTTCCATCGCCTCGAACATGCTCTATAAGAAGAGTGTGTACGAGATTTGAATGACCCTCGAGAAAAGGTATGCCCAAAAATCAAGTAACGCTTGTATTACTGATTTGTATACTCATATATGGACAGTTAGTTAGGGAGATCTCTCATTGACTAAATATTATGAGAAGATGGAGGCACTACTCGAGGAATTGGACATCTATTAGCCCTTGTGCTGCCACAATTAAGGGGAGACATGGGTGGTTTGACAATCCGCTAAGTTTTTATCGGGGTGACATTCCCGTTATCGAGCTGCCTGTAATCAAATCCTTGCATCCGACGAGAAGGTGGATCTTGAGACCATCTTCTACCGTCTTAAGAAGATGGAGATTCCTGAAGAAGTCGTGCCTAAAGGTGAGAACTCCGCACTTGTTATTCTAGAAGCGAGTGCGGGGTGTGGAAGAGGGCGTGGCTGAGGCCCTGCTTGCATTTACCCCAAGTGCCAATATTGTGGACGTACAAATCATTCACAAGAAAGATGCTGGGACAAGTTCGAGAGGCCTCCACGTGGGGCTACTAGCACCTCCCGAGGATCTTGAGAAGTTACAAGCCATGCTTCGAGAAGATAAGTCAACGACGGCCGTTGCAACGACTATTGAGGTTGCGAAGGACGCAACGACTTTGGAGGTTGCAAGAGGTTACACCGTTGACTCTTTCAAAGAGAAGATCGAGAGCACGACTCTCGAAGAAGAAGAGTGATGGGGCATCTAGTCTTACAAGTTGAAGACCAAGTCGTCGTCCTCCTAGCCTCGACTTGAGGGAGAGTGTTGGGAATAAGGAAGCCACGTGGCAGTGCCATGTGGCAGCCAGCCAGGCCATGTGGCACTCCCTCATGACAGTAGGATAAAGGCCCTTAAAGGTCCTTAGGGTCGGCGGTTAAGGTGGACCAAGGGTCCTAGTTTTGGTTGTTTGAGTCCCAAGTTTTGTTATTTTGTTAAGTTGATTTTAGGAAAGTTGTTTAGAGGATTTGATTTGATTATGATTTGTTCTTTCTTGTTTTAGAGATATGATTTGTTTCTTATTTTATCAGATATGTTCTCTCTTCTATAAAAGAGAGCTTTTCTATTGTTATTTCCTTGAGTTAGCGATAATATTTCCAATTCCTCTCAAACTCCTCTTTCTCTCTTAACATCACCGCCGACCACCATCAGCATCGGCCTCATCACCGGCTGATCACCTTCAAGGCAGCTGGCTGCTGTTGCTCCCTCACTCTCCTTGTTCAACTTGGGACAACCCCTGTTGGGGTGTTTTTCCATGTGCCAAGGGATTCTCCACACTCCACGTGTGCCTATGTTGACAATTTACATAGATTGGCATCGTAACCCTCCCTTTTTTTATCTTTCTTACAAACTAGGAATGATCAGCATCAACCACAGACCTCTTGAACCCAATTTTCTCAACAATTTCTGAAACCATGCACGTGGACGCTGTTTAAGGGTATAAATGGCTGTATGTAGTTTGCAGACCTCAAATAAAATGTCTCTTACGATCCGGGGTTTGGCTGGATCCCTAAATATCCAGATGGAGAAATTGGAACGTAGCTTCTAAACTTTGATGTTGGCTTTGTGGGAATGCACTCTTGTGATGTTTGCTAAGTTGGTATGCTTTGCATTGGAAGGTGGTTGCTGGTGGAATTTGTAGCAGCATCCTTCGAAGCTTAAGTAGAAAACAATGACTAAGCCGAAGGTGCCACAAGTTGCTAGAAGCCCCTCTTGATGGAAGAGAAACGTAACCTGCATAAGGTGATTGTAGAAGACGATATACACCACCTTCTTTACGACTGCAACCAATAGGATGCTCTGTCAGAATGTCCTGGAATGTCAGAGATATTGCATCAAATAGCTCTTTGCAATTCAACTTCTCTGTAATTTGATTAACAGAGATCAGGCTTAAATGGAAATCTGAAGCTAAAAGGACATTTTCCAATTTCATATGAGGAGCTACATGAACCTTCCCTTGAATAGTAATGGAGGAATGCCATCCATTAGCTATCATCATAATTGTTCTTGATGGGATTGATCTAAGAGTAGAAAATTGTCTATATGTGGTGATGCACTTGATTCAATTAGCCAGTCAGCTTCCTCTACTTTAGACTGACATGCAATTCTTGAGATGTATCATATCGGTGGAGTCTTCGAATTAGTATCTCATACTCGCTCCTGGGGATAGTTACAGAATCTTGTATCGATCTTGGTGTGGCAAGGACTTGATGCTCGATAGTAGCAAGACAGCTAGACTTTTTCTCAGACTCTGATTTAATGTATGTGTGATCCTTTCCACATTTCTCAATTTCGTGAGAAAATAATTATAACTATAACACATAAGTAGACCCCGTGAGCTTTGCACTTGGGTGAAATAGGGTTTTCTGATATTACCCCTTATTCCCGTCTTTTAGACTAGGCGAATGAACTCTCATAGAGGCCACCTTACATAAAATTAGAGTCCTATAATGATTGGTCAGTGAATAATCTTAACTATTGATGCACAGACAATGCCATCAACTCAGTTTGCAACCTTATTGACGAAAAAACTGATCATAGGAAGGTCAAGTAGCATTCATTCTCTTCTCTTGAACAGTTGCCACACCAGCCTTAAAGACCTCGTAGGTAGAATAGCTTTTCTTTTCTTTGGTACAAATAAAAAGAAATTCAAAATTCGACCAATTTGGGTAGCCATCGATGGTCGAGATAGCACGAGGGATAGATTATTGACCCTTATGACCCATCGAGTTGAACCACCAAACCCTAGTGGTTGATCGGTGGTGTTCTTGATGGATCAGAACCAGCTATGGTAGCATTGGACTTGGGAGAGGGGTTGAATGGGGCCTCCTTCGGTTAGATAGAGGTCGGAGTAGTCCTCACCGATTGCATAGGGTTAGGAGGTGCCCTACCTGGTCGATTGGCGTGATCTGATAGTTGTATGGGTGATGGTGGCAAGTTTACTGTTTGGTGTTCGGTGATGAACAATACTTGTTGAGAAAGATCCGTGCCCTTAGGGCACAAGCCCCTTGAGTGCAACTTGGAGCCCTTTTCTACTACCTTGAGATTATGAATCCCAAGGATTAGTAGAGAACTTGTATTATCTGGTGGAGAAAGAATGAGGGAGGCCAAGAAGGTATAGAGCTCTGGCCTAGGACTGTCGCTCTGATACTACGTTGAGAGAATAAAAGCAACTCATTTTATTGTGAAACCCTAGACTTCTATTTATAGAGGAGAGGCAAGGGGAAACCGAGAACATGTTCCTCTTGTCTAAGATAATAGAGAAAACAATAACACAAATTAATGCAGAAAAGACAATAATCTGAAAAAACTGTCAACAATGTTAAAACTTAAACGACCAGGCTTGAATTTCTAGTTTGCTTGCTCAAATAATAGAATACAAAACTTAGGCATTATATTATGTCAATTGCAAGAGAGTCTGATGAACAGCACATCGGTCTCTTCTCACAGTCTGACTCATTTATGCTTGAATCTTAGAATTTGGCTTTTACATGGTAAAAAATGAGATGAAACATCATCTAATTCTAGTCGTTCTTGTTATCTCTATTTGTGTTTTTTTTTCTGGGTTAAATGCAGTTAATTTTTTCCCTATTCATTGGAAGGAGACAAGAGCTTTATGCTTTTTAACGTGTGCCCTTGACACTTAGCACAAAATGTCTTTATTTTTGTTGCTTAGCATATCATTGGTTTGACTGCAATATTTTAGGCAACATAATAAAATGACTACCTGACCTTAAGGTTGCCTCTTGTAGTTCTTGTTTCTGGGGTAGTGCTGGGACTTGCAAATCCCACGTATGGCTGTCTTGCTCACAGCTTTTCATTGTCAAAGTACAGTACGTTTGGTATTTTCATTATTTCAGGTACTTCCCTACAGAATTCTCTTGGCAAATGGATAAGCAGCGATGTACGTTGGATTTTGTCTTTGATAATGTTCATCTTTCCTTGTCTAAATAGGACTTACATTACGAAGTGACGAAATAGGTGCAGCTGCAGAAGCTTGGCCTGCTGGATTATTCGGGCTTGTATGCTATTATTACTATCAGTGGCATTTTCTTGGTCCCTTGTGGCATTTGTTATTCTTGTTTAGCATTTGTGCCTCAATTATTTTATTGTAGTTGGTTGCACTGTCAAATCATCGATGTTAAACTGTTAAGAAGAACAATTTATCTGTTCTTGTGAATATCCTGCTTTGAGATAATGATCTTTCTCTTAAATAATGTTTCTTGTTTTGATTTCTTCTTTTCCAGATGAATAATAGGCTATAAATCCATTTGCTTAGGCCTATGCAGAATTCAATGGTGAAGATCTTTGGAGATGCCTGCTATTGAATTCCATTCATGGTTAGACTACATCTAGAGTGAGATATTTGTGTTTTTGACCATGGGCACTAGGTTTAGATTTCTGATTTGATATGAATGTGAAGGGTGAGAACATAGATCCTGTATAATTTGATAAAAGGGATCCATAAAATCTTTAAACTTATGCTCAAGGATTTATGGCATTGGAGTATCATAGCACTATAAACAGCCTGCTTTCTGTCTTTTGCAGTTATTTAGAAGATCACAGGTTGGTCTCGACAAAGTGTTTTAGCAATGATGGTATTTGTTCTGATAACCAAAACTAAATGGAGTAATCCTACTGAGTTGGTGTGTGAAACCAATTCTACTAGATTTTTTGCTTCGATATTATTGCAACAAGGAGCCTTACTCGGTGGATGGTTAAGGAGTTTGTCTAAAGGAGCATAATCGTGCTTACTAATTTGAATATTCTGAATAATCAAGTTACAGTGATAGTAGATTTTTTATTATAGAGGTATGGCAACTCAATTTTCCAAGTATATTGGTAAGATTGTATTCAACGAAATCCATTCCTGTCATGCTTTAATAACTACTAGAGAATTTGTGCTGTTGATTCTAATTGCCTTCTTTTTTTTAGTATCTGAAGTTAATTAAGAAGTAAAATATGAGAGAGAATCTTCTAATTTTTTTGACTTGGTTTTGACATGCGGATTCTCTATGGCAATTTAGGAGCATTTCTCTATTCCTAGAATGAGGGCCTAGAGATTTCAGACCTTCTAGATGGCATTTCGTGGTGTCCGGTGGCTGCAATGAAATACGACAATCTTCTATGGAGAGAGGGTTTGGTGGGAAAATGTAGTAAGGGATGTTTTAAATTTATTTTCTTTTTAAAGGTTCACCTTTCAAGTGAACTTAGGGATAATGAGCAAAGGGAAAGAGGTGCGGAGGGTGGAGAGAGGATGCCTGGGAGAGGAGGGATGGCTGGTGGTTGTGTGAAGGAGAGGCTCTCAGAGAGTGGAGGATGTCCTTTGTTTTAAATGTCGCGGTAGGAACCATTGGGTGAGGAAATGCAGAGATCTGGTGCGGTGTCTACATTGTGGGGGTATGGGGCATTGCCGCGCAAGATGCTCGAAAGGTCAAGTAGTGGAGTTGAGAGCCTTGTTGCCTTTGCAGTTGTTTGGTGCTCTGATCCTTGAGGTGGATGCACCATCAAAGTTGGATGGGAGTCTTGATGGCATCTTGGAGACTGCCATTGTGGCGGTGGTGCTGGAGGGCATTATGGTGTTGGAAGGAGTGGAGGATCTTGCTAAGTTGTGGAGTTCAGCATAGCCACTCAAGGTGGCCTTTGCTGGAGCAAAGAAGGTGTTAGTGGTTGGATTGAAGTCGGAAGAGAGGAGTGTGATTTGTTTCAAGGAGATGAAGGTGGGGTCTGCTAGGATTCGATGGTGTCTCCCTTATGACCATGATCATGTGCAGGAGGAGCGTGTTTCGCAGAGGCCCACTATTTCCCTCAGGCTTGCGAGATCCCCTTGCGCTTGAGATTAAGGGGGGTTGTAGAGGCGGTGGCTACACCCTTTGGGAGATTGAGGTCGTGTAGGGGTCTTGGCCTTAAGGAAGGCAACCTTTCGGCGATGGAGGTGCTTATGGAGATCAAGGCTGGCTGCATCATGCTGAAGAAATTAGCTTTGCGCCTTCGCGGAGCGACATGGGTCATATCTTGTGTCATCGGTGGAGGGTTGAAGATCGAGGTGGTCAGGTTGTATGCTCGGGCCTTGGTAGAAGGATCACGTCATTGGTCGGCGACGAATGCTACTTAGTTGGTCGAATCAATAAGGCAGTTTTGGAGGCCCAATATTTGCGGCAAAGATTGTGCAAGGTTAGGTGACATGGTGACAAATTTGGAAGGGGCTGTCAGTGCCATTGAGGGCATAAAGGAGGCATTATGAGCAGGAAAGGTGGGCATGGCTGTTGGCGATGATGGTGTTGATCTTTGTGCAAGGAGATATCCTTTTTATGCGAAGGCGATGGCGAAGTGGGGGCTTTTGAAGTCGAGGAGTTAGGGCATCGAGGCACATTTGGGTCAGGATCAGGTTGTGGAGACTGAAGACCCGGATTTTGGGGTAGGCCTGAGTCCTTTTAGGCCTTTGTTGAATGTGGAGTTGGGCTTTGCTGCCTCTTTACAACATATGGGATCTTCATATGGTGGTTCATTGGAGAGGCTAAAGGATTTTAGATTGGACAATGAGAGTGTTGCTAAATTAGGTGGGGATGGTCCTCTTCGACTGGAGGATGCTTCAGAGGCGGTGAGGAGGAGCCTACAGTTCTTTGGAAGGGTCGTGGCAGAGCCCACTGTGTGTGTGTGTGTGTGGGGCGGGGGGGGGGGGGGGGGGGGGGGGGGGGAGATTGAAGGTTCGATGGCAGGGGAGGCGGTGGTGGATGGCACGTCTTCTTTAATTGCTTGATGACGTCTACCTTACCTTAGCCACCACGAAGGAGAGGCGATGTGCGATTTTGATCTTGTTGGTCATTTAGGGGGAGGGGTCATATGGAGGTAGGGGTGATCAATTGTGTATAGGAGGGAAGCATGATGGGAGAGGGGCAAGGAGGGGTTTTGGAGGTGGCGATGATGTAGGGGAGGAGGAAGTGGATAGTGAGGTGAAGCTGGTTGCAGAGAAAGCAGAATTCCAACGGTTTGGGGGAGGGGGTGTTTCAGCTCATTCCCAATGATTGGCGTTGTATCTTGGAATGTGAGGGGTTTGAACGACTTAGCCAGGAAGGCGTCCCTTAGGGGTTACCTTCAAACTTGGGGCCCGAAGGTGGTTATTGATTGCAGAGCAATTCATGCCAACAATTTGTCAATCTTATGTTATTTTCTAGGATTACATAGTAGGATTAATTAACAAATCATGCATTTTGTAAATAACTGCATTCATGAATAATTTAGAGGAAGAAAGAGAGAGGTGGATTCTTCATATTTCATTTCCCATGTGTGTGTCACCATCCATTTTTATCTACCTATTACCTACGTTCATTATCCAAGACCTCAAGTGCCTCAAGGATATTTTCCTAAATATCCTTAACGGCCACCTTACTACACACACCACCCCTCACCTATAAAACCATACCCTCACGACACCCATCTCCCACTTACGCACACTCACTCCATTCTTATCCTCATAGAGCACAAACCATCACCGTTGACCTCTTGCTTCTCTCCCTCTCTTCCTCTCCTAATCTCAGCATCCTCTCCCTAGTTGAGAGGCCACGCTGATGATAGAGGAGACACCTCCCGTGGTTGCAACCACCACGGTGAGGACTCACCACCGTCTAGCTCCTTCGCGAGCAGGTAGACGTGGTGATTCTATGTTCATAACATAGTTTGTTTTGTGCTTTTCGTGATTTTCTTTATCGCCATTAGAGTAGCTTAAGTAATTGCTTTATTTTGCTATAGGGTTTGAATTGTAGTTCATTTTTGTGGCCTCATTACTGGGAAGCTTCTCACTTATCCAGTGATAGGGCCCCACACAGGACCCCACACACCACTCGACTCCTCACTCAGCCGGTCACCATCAATTGCTCGCGCCTTCTCTCTCTTCATATCATCAGCTAAGTGATAAACTTAGCCGGTGAAAATTGCTACATTCGGTGGCATACCTTGCCCCCGCACGCTTGCGCGATCTCCCCTCCACAGGCTAACTCGACAAGTGACCAGCTTACTTCTCAGTTAGCTGGTCACCCACTTTAGCCCCCTCCCTCTCCACTCCTCATAGCCGGTTGTGCGTGCTACACCTTACTTGCGCGCGCGCCTTACATGCATAGTGCACTTGCGCGTGTGCCTTACACAAATAGTGCACTTGCGCGCGCCTCACTCACCCTACGCACAGGCAACACCAGCGCGCACACTTACGCGCGCACATACAGTGCACGCACTGATCTCACTCACCTCTTTGCACACACACTCATTCATAGAGCCGCACACACACTCATTCACATACCCACACTCACACATTCACTTACATTCATACATGCACATTTCATACGCACATCACCCCATTTCCCACGCATTTTATCGCGCATGTGTACGCACAAGTTGCGAACACATACGTGATTCCCGTGCACATTGAGCATAAACACACACACACACTCACACGTCCATTCCACAGCCGGCACGTAGCGCATTATTAGTTTCGATCTCATCTCTCTAGACGTTGGTCGAATTAATACCGTGCTACATAAAATTGAATCACAGATTCAATCCCCCCCACCATTATATTATATAGCTGTATCCATATATATATACATAGATATATATATATATCTTATACATACCTATGTACATATATAAATAACCTAAGTATTTCAATTCAGCAATTTTTGTTTTGTGTCAAGTATTTATCTTTCATTCGATAGTTGTAAAAGAGAAAATATAACTTTGTGTCTTGTAGGTACCTGATCTCACGTGTAGCAAGATTAATTGGACTCAAGTTGTTGTGTCGCCAAGGACTTATTTTGAGGGAGTGTCTCAAGAACAAAGTTATCACAAAAAAATCTAAAGCCAAAGAAAAATCCAAAAACATAATAAGTGAATGGAAATGACGTGCTTTTAGGATTCGCGTAGAAATTGAGGACCTTAAGCCTACTTCCCTGAGTTCGACCCTAGGCATAAAAGTGACAATCTTGAAACGTACTTTAGTCCAGGTTAAATATATTAGAAAAATATATGTAGGATCGCTTGTAGTTAACCACTTCTACTATACTCATTTCGACGCTAATATCACCTAATTAAATAACACTACTCACGATTCAACAGGAGACCAAGGTAGAATCATCTAATCAAAGGGTCTAATGGGAGGTAGGAGGTAGTTATATGGAGAGGTTCCTTGCACTCAGCGTTGTTGGTCGCTCAGGGGGAGTCCTAATTGGATGGAGAGACGATGTGCTTGACCTTGAAGATTCTTTGTCAAGTTTGCATGTCCTCTCAATGAAGCTAGCTAGGAAGATGGATGGTTTGAAGATGGTTGTTTCTGTGGTATTGGACTTGTGGATGATGCAACACTCTCGCAGTTGTGGAAGGACTTATTTCAGGTGGACAGATTCCATGGTGTTCCTTAGCTGGTTGGAGGCAACTTTAATGTCACTATATGGGTTGATGATAAGCCTGGTGATAGGGGAAGGCAGGATCGAGTTTAGAGGAATTTGTGGACTTTGTTGCTTTGCATGGTCTCATAGATTTGGTTTCGACATCTTGCAGATACACATAGAGGAGCTCGTCTGGCCTCAAATCTAGGCTAGACATGTTCTTTTGCAGCATAGAGATGGCGGTGGCATTTCCTTTGGCTAATGTCACTTCTTTGGATAGGCTATTTTTGGATCACACCCCAGTTTATTGGAGGTTGAATGAGCATCGAGCAGTTGGGACTTATTTCAAATTTGATAGATCCTGGTTGTTGGAGGATGGTTTTACAGAGGTGGTGGAAGAGAGGTGGCAGTTGTTTTAGGTGGAGGGGTTGGTGGCAGCGAGATTAGAATACAAATTGAGAGAGCTGAGGCTATTTTTGAAGGCTTATAGGAGGGAAGTTAGAGAGAGGAGGATTGGAAGGAAATCTGTGGTGCTATTGGAGATTGCAAGACTTGATGGTATGGAAGATGGGTGTGACCTTTCTGTTGAGGAGTTGCAGAGGGTTGTGCATATGTTTGTGGTTTAGGAGGAACATAAGAAAGTTGAGTTGGATTGGAAGGTGAGGCCCAAGCAGCGGTGGCTAAAGGAGGGAGATTCCATCACGTCACTATCACGTCATGGCTTCCAGTAGAGGAGGAGGAGGAATTGGGTTGCAAAGCTAGTGGTAGATGGAGCAGCTTTCATTGGTAGAGATGATGTAGGCAAGGCAGTAGCTGACTATTACATGAGGATTTTGGGGAGGAGACAGATAGGGAGGTGGAGATGGAGTGGAGGGGATACACAATGAATCCCGGATGCATAAGATGGTATGCTTACAGTGCCTTTTTTAGAGGATGAGGTGAGATGCTCCTTATGGGCTTAAATGCAAATGGTTGCTTACGATTATATGGTTTCCCTGTTTTCTTCTTTACGGAATTCTGGACGATAGTTAAGGAGGATGTTTGGCAGGTGTTGATAGACTTTGAGTCAGGGAATAGGGGGTTCAATGGGTTGAATAAATTTTATATGTTTTTATTGCCCAAGAAAGATGGTGCGGAGGCCACTGAAGACTTTAGACCAGCGATTTAAATGCCGGCAACATGCCGTCGAAATGGCAATTTTTGCTATAGGACTGTATCAACATGTAGGTGTTTCGTCGGCATGCCAGTGAAACTGTCAACATGCCTCTGGCATGCTACTGCTGTTGTTGTTGTTGCTGCTGCTCTATTGCTGTTGCTACACATGTTATGTATTGGCATATCGCATATGAAGTAAAGGATAAGATTTAGGGCTTAAATGAAAATATTTATCCATTGAAATAGTTATTTTTAAAATTCTAATCATTTTGACTACTATCATTTTTGTCGACATGTCGGCGAAATATGCATTTAAAAATATATCGAAATGGTGTCGAAATCGACATTTCGAACCTTACTTTGGACCGATAGTGCTCTCCAATGCAGTGTATCTTATTGTGGCCAAGACATTAACCAACAGGTTCTTGGGAGTATTATAGGATATTATTTTACCGGTACAGATAGCTTTTGTCTCAGGAAGAAGTATTCTTAATGGTTTTGTCATGGCTTCTGAGATGCTAACTTAGTGGGCACGCCATAAGAGGAAGGCATTTTTGTGGAAGGTGGACTTTAGCAAAGCCTATGATTTGCTACAATGGCCTTTCATTTGGGTTTCCTTGTTGAAGAGAGGATCCTCCTAGGTCTGGATTGACTGGATGAAGCATTGTGTTACTACTATCTCTTTCTCTATTATGGTCAATGGCAATCCTACTGGCGGTTGGGTGTAGCCGAGGATAGGGGTTAGGCAGGGCTGCTTATTGGCACCCATGCTCTTTGTTTTGGTAGCTGATGTGTTGGCAAGGGCCATATTTAGGGCTTGTTTGAGGGGTATCTTTTGTGGATTCACGATGGTGGCACACATTCAGATTCTGATTTTGCACTATTTTTTATGGAGGGATCCATGGTTGAGGCGAGGAGACCGTGCATCCTGCCAGAGATGTTTGGGGAGGCTTCAGGGCTGAAGATTAATTATACTAAGTCCACTTTTGCTCCTATGCAGATGTTTAGTGAGGAGGCACAGGAATGTGATATAGCTTTGTGCACTGTGGTTGAGTCTTTATTGATCTCTTACTTGGGTCTCCCATTGTCGTATGGATGCATTTGTGTTCGAGATTGATGTCCTCTAGTGGAGAGGATGGAGAGGAGGCTTAGTGGATGGGCCTCTAAATTGCTATCCAGAGGAGGCAAATTGGTTATGATCAAATATGTTCTCTCTTCAATTCTGGCTTACTTCTTGTTTATTTTTAAGCTCCCTCGGAAGATAGAAAGGCAGCTTTCAGGTTGATGCGAGATTTCTTCTGGACTAACTTCGACACAACAGGGAAGGGTGCAAGGTTGGTAGCTTGGGAGGAGGTTTGTAGGCCTTTGAAGGAGGGGGGCTTGGGGATCTGTGACATTGAGACTTTCAATAATAGCCTCCTTTCTAAGTGGATCAATAGAATTATGCAGCGTAGACAGGACCTTTTTAGAAGGGTGTTTGAAGCATGCTATGGACCTTTGTTGGACTGGGAGTTGTTAGAGTCACCTGCAAGGGGCGTGTCTTACTTTTACAGGGGCTTAGTAGTGGTTGCACCCAAGGTAAAGCATTTCTTCTCTGCCTTGGTGGGTATGGGGGATGTATTTCGTTTTTGGAGAGATGATTGGATGGGAGATAGTCCGCTTTGTGAGAGGTTTTCTAGACTCTTTGCATTGGCCACGAACAAGGAGGTTATAGTAGATGGCTGTTGTGATGGCTCTTGGTGCCCAACTTTTGTGGGGAATCTTTCTCAGTAGCGATTGGAGGAGTTTTAGGCACTGCTACAACAACTCTATGGTTATGCATCAGAAGGAGGGGTGGACTCATGGCATTGGGGATGGAGGGGAGTTTTCAGTTAGAGAGGCCTACACCAGATTGTAGAATGTTGAGCATATAGCATATACTGATTTCCTTTGAGACTGCAGACTCATTTGGTTGTGAGATTATTCACTAAAGATTAAAATTTTTGCTTGGTTGATATAGAAAGGTTGGCTTAAGACAAGGGTATGGAGAGCTAAATGGATGATAGAGGCTAACAAGACTTGCCCTTTGTGCAAATCAAGGGATGAGGATATTGACCACTTGATCTTTGGTTGCACATTTTCTTCTTGGATATGGACGAAAATTGGTTTTGAGTGGATTGATCACCCAAATCAAATTCAATTTTTGAGTTCGTTTAGGGTTGGGAGGTTGGATGCGGGTCATAATGCCTTCAAATTGAAGAGGGCGAAGGCCAAGGCGTTGGCAATACTTTGGAGAATTTTGTTGGGAAGGAATGCCGTCATATTCAAGGGAAAGATTCCCTAAATGGAGAATTTTGTTTTTAGCATCTCAACACCTATTCATTTTCGGGAGACCTCCTTGTAACACTTTTGTAATTGCCGCCATTTATGGCTGTTAATGGATTACTTTCTGGGTGATTATCACATGGATAATCACTCTTCCTCTTTTCAAAAAAAGTTTTCTTTACAGAGCTCCAGGAAATATTCCTAGGTGCCTAGCTCTTTTGTCATCATTGATGCATCTTTTTTGTTTAAAATTTAAAATTTGACTTTCGAGTTGGGACTAAGAACCCATCTCTGGAAAAAAATAGTCCCTTGAACTACATAAAAACAGTTTGTCTTTCCAAAATCCTGTTTTGACATGCAGGACACTACTCCTGTTGTTGGGAAATAGGTGGTTGCTGGAGACAATCGATAGTGTGGCATTCCCTTGACTTTTTGTAAACCTGGAATTTGACATATCAATTAATATCACCATGACTCCTCTTCAAAAAAATAAAATCACTGTGATAATTTAGATCCATAGGTTTACTTAAAATATCCATTATAAATACATATGGGTGGTCGGTACTACCAATGGCCATCTCCTCATTCAAAAAAGAATTGATAACTTTGGTCTTCACCTAAATATTTCAGCTTCCATTTGCAGGTTTCAATTTTGGTACTTAGCCCCTTCCTTTCGAGGTTCATTTTACAGCTTAAGCTGTGTCCACAAGAATTTGTTACTGGTATACATTGGCATTGACACAAAATTATAGCTTTTAGTGGTTTCTATGAACCTTGCTGTATTGATTCTCCAATTCTTATTTGTGTCTTTGTTGCCTATGTCAACAGGTTTAGCAATCTTTTTCTGCATGCCAACAACATTGTCAACTGGAGTGGCATTGACAAATGTGAGGTGTCCTCTTATTTTTGCAATGGACGTGGATATTGATTGACATAGCGGCTTTCTGTCACATCTAATGCAGTTTATGAAGGGGAATTCTGCTCTAGCTCTTGCACTGACAGTGGTATCTAACTTGGCAGGCATTTTACTTGTAAGAAAATCCTTCCCTTTGGTTTCTAGAGTTTTAGCATTATTGGTCAAGGACTACCTAGAAGAGGGCTACACCCTCAAAGTCCTTCCCTTTGGGCTCTGGAGTTTTAGCAATATTGGTCAAGGACTACCTAGAACAGGGCTACACCCTTGTTACTGTTTCTTTTGGATTTGTATGTTGTCTACTGATTTGCAACTTTCTGTGGTTGATTTGGGGTGACCTATGATACAAGTGGTCATCCTTTTACTTATTGGAAAAAGGGGTGGCCCCTCTCCATGAATGCTCACAAGCATAAATTGTATTGGGAACTTTTAAACTTAATCTACACCCAGATAAGAAAGAAGGTGTGGAAATTGGTGTTCTAATTGAGGTTTGACAGTCTATTGCACATTTTTGTTATCACTCTTGTGTAAACCACATTTAATGGTGAAATTTTCTCTCAAATAGGCTTGCTTTTCAGCCTCTTTTTTTTTTTTGAGTATGAGAAAAGCATACAATATTTCTGTTTGTACAAGTGAAACATAATTTGCATTTTGGATCCTTTTGAGGTTAAATAATAAGAAAAAAAGGTTCCACCAAGACTACAATTATCCAATTAGAATGTTCTAGTGGTTTGGTCATAAAGGTTATTATATGGAGTGTAGGAAAGATTAGCTTGGAACAAGGCTGTTGCGGTTGCCAGAAAGGTCCTAGGTCTGAGTGTTTGACCAAACAAAGGATACATTGCTTAATGATCACACTTTTTTGCCTTGCCTCCTTGTTTCCTTTACATCTCGTCCACCTTTCCTCTATTTCTTGCTTAATTGGCTTGTTGTGTTGGTTTGTCGGGAAGTTAACAAATGTTGTTGAGAACTATTGCATTAGGGATAGGGTACAATAGAAATGAAAGCGAGATCAGTCTTGAATTCATGTTCGGTATAGATGTGAAGCAATCTTTCATATTTTTGGTTTTGAAAGCAAATCCATGAAAGGTTTGAAAGGAGCAAGTTGCATTTCTAAAGTTGGAGAAGAGTAATGGGATTTGTTAGGAAATAAAATTGGAGATTCTATCTCCTATTTAGTCTTTTCTATTTTTAGTAAGTGTTTAATTGGTATTTCCATGTATACTCTTGCCCCTCTCTATATAAAGAGGGCTAGGACCTTTTTTTTATCATTAACAATAATTATTCTCCCCACCTAAAATCTCTACATGGTATCATAACAACCGATTTTGGTGTCCTAGGGTTTAGAAGAAGATCTAAAGGGGGAGGCCCTCCGGCGGCGTTGGCAGTCTCTGGTGAGCCACCGTAGAGGCTCTCCCCTCTCCCCAAATCTCTCATGTTCTCCTCTCACTACTATTGCCGGTACTTGTCGTCGACCAAAAAGGGCTCGCCAGCACCACCTTCGGCCACCTATCGTCGTTAAACCTTGGAGGGGTGTGTCGCCGACCCATCACTGGTTGATCGTAACCCCTTCGGTCACCATCGGTCGCTGGAGTCATCGCTGGCGAGCCAGAAAGGCTCCAGCGCCATTGGTCAGCGTCGAAGACCGAATCATAGTTCTAGGCCCTCAAACTTCGCTCGATTGAGGGTTTGAGGGCACCATCGTGTTCCTTGGAGGATGCGCTACTAGACCGAGGTGGCCTTGTCCTTCTCTGACCTACTGAAGCGCCACCGCGCTCCTCCTTGCCAGCGTCGCCACCCTCAACTCTGCGCGCGCGCTTTCTGTGTGCTCTCTACTGCATCACGAGCATTGTCCCATCCTCCAAGGTCCAGATCGTCGGTCTTGATGGGGAATGGAGTCAGACTGCTCCAAGGGCAACCACAGCCTCGCAGATAGAGAATGAGGTTAAGGTTAAGGGAAGAAACCCTCTTCCATGAAGTCTTTTGAAGGAGTCTCTCTCATTTTAAAAAAAATTAGGGTTATTTTATGATTAAGTCTAGTTTTTGATTTTCTTTAAAGTCAAGTCTTTTGGTGTTGGGGTACTTGTTTGTAACCCCTCAAAGTTTGAGTTATCTTAGTTAGGTTCTTATATGTTGAGTGGAAGATACAAGATTTGAAGACGGGAGCCGCCTCAAGATGTCAAAGTTTGGGTAGCACTCTCATACACCTCAAGAGAAATTGAGCGTTGATTGGTTCTATAAGGGTGTACAAGAAGGGGCACCCAGGGTTGAAGACACGAAGAGCGGACTACCACGTCGATGAGACTGGATCTTCACTACTTTATGGATCCAAATCTTTGCCGTCTCCCGTGTCTCAACTTGCGGGGGAGTGATAGGAAATAAAATTGGACATTCTATCTCCTTATTTAGTATTTTCTATTTTTAATAAGTGTTTAATTGGTGTTTCCATGTATACCCTTGTCCCTCTCTATATAAAGAGGGTTAGGACATTTTTTTTATCAATAACAACAATTATTCTCCTACCTAAAATCTCTAGAGGATTGATTGTGTAAAGGAAGTTGCGTAACATGAGTTGGAGGTTATCTTGGGAATTTGAATTTAGATTCAATATGTTAGCCTCCGAGAGTGGTCTTAGACATTTGATGGTGATATTCTTTGGACAATAAAGTAGCGTGAACAACGTTTGCAATAGAAGGTAATATGGGATGAGCCAAATCTTTAGATGATTGATGCGATATAGGTCTTGATTAAGTTATTCATTTATGTTTTGCATTGTCAAGTCTCACGTTGTGGCCTCTACTGGAGGTTCTTATTGTACCATCAAAGGAGGAGGCAAGCTAAAGCCTAAATAAAAGAGAACCCCTCTACTTGCTGAAGGGGGAGGAGACTGTGGAGTGGAAAGTACTAGAAAAAGGATTGTAACAAGGTTAAGGGAGAGACCGAGAGTTGCATGTTATGAGCATTTGGTGTCAAAGTTTTCGTTCCTTGATTGCTTATAAGAGGGAGGTTTTTGACAATGTTGTTAAGGCTATCGCCTCAGGTTACTCGCTACCTGGTCAGGAGAGAAAGCCAGAGGTCGCTTTGGAGCTATTCTAGGTGAGGGGTTTCATTCGGGCAATCACCTGGTCACCTTTTTTGTTGCTTAGGCCGCCTTACACCTCATTGCCCTACTCTATATTCACTCTAAGAAAGACCGTAAGGTTCTTCTTTAGTCTTTTATATATATATATGTATGCTAGTATTATATGTCATATGTACATATATATATATGCATATATGTTACGGACAGCTTTTATACTCTCAAGTTTGCTTTGGTATATCTTTCTAACTTAGCCCACTGGTTATTTGTTATGACATATATGTATAAGCTATACATATGCGTTATTGTAAGTGTAATGATAATTATGATATATTGTCAATTTAGCATGTGTGTGTGTGTGTACATACTAGTGAGCCTAGGGCTCAAATACCGACTCGTTTGAACATACATGAACCCTTAAATAACAAATCCTATAAATTGGCATGGATCGAAACACGGCGAAATTTTGTGAAACCCCTATAAATTGACATTATAATGATGTTGAAATCCTTTTCCTTTTCAAAAAAATAATGATGTTGAAATCCTTTTCCTTTTCAAAAAAATAACGGTGTTGAAATGTCCATATCCCAAAAATTTCCATTTCAGTGGTATGTTGCTGTCATGCTGACGACATTTCAATCACTGAATGAGTCCCAAACATAGCCATCAGGACAAGTGTAGTATGAGACATGTAACACAAATCATGTGTCAGTAGCAAGAATAATACACCCTTGAGATACATAGAAATATGCTGTGTTCATTGTTGCATCAGATGGGTGGAACAGTAACGCACACTGCACGCATCTCAAGGATGTAAGATAGATGTAGCTTAATGATAAAATCTGTATGCAACACGTAAGGAATGTGTAAATCTCATGAAAACAAACAATAATAGGATATAAACCGTTTTTGAGCCACAACTGGGGTCGCCCTCAACCATTGGGTTGCCATCAAGATTGAAGGTGTCATTGGATGTTGTCGATGGTTGGCCTGGCGATGGCACTGGACCATTTTTTTGGTATGACCAAACGTGTTGAGGGTCAACTTTGGATCTCGTTCAAATGAGCAAGCGTAAAGATCTATAGGATCTCCAACTGGAGACCAACATCGGACTAGTTGCCGAAGACCCCTTGATTGGAGTCACCTGTAGGCAGGGATAGGAGTGGCCAACGGGCAGCAAAATAGACCCTTTACTTGTTGCCTAGGCTGGTTTTTGTTGGTTTCAGTCACTGAGGACCAATCAGTGGGGGTCCTCTGACTGGTAGAATGGCCAGTAGGTACACCCCTTGATGGTGGTTGGCTGGTGGCAGCGATGGTGAGAGTTTTCTAGGGTTCCGGAGGTTGAAACCCTAGAAGAAAAGATATTTCCCCTTTTTCTGTTTTGTTGTTTTTTTAAATATTTGGTGGAAGAAAAAAAGAGGTGAGAGAGTTAAGAATGGTATAGACCATTGGTCTAGGACTGCTGGTCCAATATATGTACAGAATGAAATGGCACAAATTTATTTTGAAACTCTAGTGTGTTGTATATAGAGGAGGCGAATGAGAAAATTACATAGTGCTTAAAGAAAATAGAAAATAGGAAAATAAAGTAGGAGGAAATGATAACTCCAACATGTGCTAAAGAAAAACTCTTGAAAATATATTAAATGATATGGGGCCTAAAATATGTAAATCTGCAAATGTTATTTTTATTGTTGTTAAATGAAAATGTCCCACAAATGCATTCTCTACAAATCCACATCACTAGAAGGAGAACCCACTGGAAGATGATCACTAACCCCATGTGATCATCCATTTTTTATAAAACTTTTGTTTTGATTATTTCGACTAAAACAAATGTTGTTACGGTTAACTGTGCATTAATGGATCAGCCTAGGAAGCACTGATGCCTATGCTAATCAATCGGCTACTTTACATTAGTAAATGCCTTTTTTGCACGAGTATACCCTGTTGAGAATTTCTGCAAAAGCTATTCTGTCACACATAGGCTTTTGGCACTGTGAAAGTGATATGGATTGGGAATTCGTGTAATGCCAAAATTGCGGGCAGGTTCTTGTTGACAGTTCATCATTTGTTGCTCATTTGCAGGTGCCGCTTTTGCTTTCAAGTTTTATTTGCCAAGGTCTTGGAATATCCATACCTGTTATACCTCTACTGAAAAGTCTTGCCGTCACTCTTTTGCTTCCTCTTATCCTGGGTAAGGTACACATTAGCTATTGCATTAACTTGGATACTGGACCTCACATCAATTGTTCTCAACAGTTTTATACTCAGCATGATGGTATAACTGTTACTAACAGTAACTATTTTTGTCTAGTTTACGTATATTGCTCTCATTGACATAAAGTAGGTGCTTTGTTTAGGCTAATGATAATTTAACTGGATCTATGCCTCTGATAACCTGAAAGATAATAATTCTATTTATATTCCAGTAGTGATCTGTTCATCAGGATTTGGTGTAACCTGGACGTAATATTGGTTGATGATGGACCATTCAAAAATCCAAAATTTGGTCAAATCCAATACATATAGAATATAAGCTGTGAAATTTTGTTTTAAATGAGAAAATGGAAGAATAATTTTTTTAAAGTCCTGTTGTAATTCTTGTATTTATGCTTGGAAGACAAAAAATGAATATGGATGTTCCTGTTCAAGTGAACATTGAATTTCGGGTGCAAATTATGCCAAGTCATGGTTCCCTTGGATGCCTTGGTGTCCAATTCCCTTTCGAAGTGATGGGCATGATAAAGTGACAGGACACTGCATGGGGCATTCTAATTTCCAAATGATTTATTGTACTCCATATCATGCCTCTGGATATATCCCTTCTCTCTTAATGTTTGGGAAATTTTTGACCAAATGGCTATGGACGCACTTCAACTAAACACACTGAAATCAGAGACCTGGAAACAAGGTTCGAAATGTCGATTTTGATGCCGTGTTGATGAAATTCCAAGTGTGCATTTTATGGGCATGTCGTGGAAATGCCCGCTTTTCGATGGGCATGCCGATGCATACCGACAAAAATAGTAAAAATAATTAAAAAAACCAACAGCAACCTCGGCATGGGCATCAATTTTGCCAGCATGCCGACTGTGCCGAAGGCATGCCGACGATATCCTTGTAAATCGACATTTTATTTGTGCCGGCACGACCCTTGCTCGGAAATGGCCTTGCCGACGGCATTTAAATCAATGCCTGGAAATAGGTAGAAAGCTCCTGCCATTGCATGTTTTAGGGAAGAACCAAACTGGAAAATGCATGGGATAGGAACCTAAATGAAATGCAAATGATTGCTGCAAAAGATTTTTTTTCTTGTAAACATGCATTGGTTTGTATTTTAAAAAAAGAAAGGAATACATTAGTTTGTTATGTTAGCATTATAATGTAAAGGTGCATCGCTGTAATGTTTGGACATTAAGAGGTGTGCATAGGTACATATGTAATTGCCAGTGCTTGGGCCACAAGTAACCAGATGATTATAAATAAAATTCTAGGGTCTTCTCTTTGGATGGTAAAGGGGAGAAGTATCCCTAGTGCAGATGTAGGACAGCATACGGTCATCTTGAATTGTGCTACCATACTCTTGTTCTTTTTCTGTGTTTTTTTCTTTTTCCTGTTATCTTAGGACAAGGATCATAAAGTTGTATGTTGACGAAATTTTCGATGCTATGTAGTGTTCAAACCCTAAGAATATATTCCATTCATCAACAAATATAAGAGTCCAACACTAGGCAATGGATGCATCATGTAGAAGAAATTGATATCTTTAAGAACTTGACATCTTTATGGAGATGCACAAAGATTTTCTAGACTTTAGACTATTCATGATCGCTGTACAGTATATTTGGCAGAGGGAAGACATTCTCTCATCACCAGTCAATGGGGGATTCATCTCACCCAGAATATGCACTTGTCCGATGTGTATCATGTTCGTGATTTTCTACTAAGCCTTTTGTCAGATTGCAAATGTGTTGAATTGCAAAGCTATTGTTTATCTTGCATCCTATGTCTTTCAAGATATATTGACAGGGAAGACAATTGGAGGGGTTCGAGAGGAAGGAGGCTTTTTTATCAGTTACTACAAATCTCCTTATATTGCACATTATGTCCTCTCCTCCAACAATAGTTACTAATGGCATCATTTAGCTCTCCCCAACCTACATTGTGCCATTACTCAGATTTCACACTAGCCAAGTTTGATCATGAAGATTGTTACCTTAGCAAGAATCACAAAGGATGTTATCTATAGGGCCAGAGCTTGAGTTCAATTGCTGTTTCCAACTTGCGTCTTGATATCTGGGATTCTTGATCACTTAGGGAATAGGTTTTACTTGGTGATTTTTTTTAGGAGGAAAAATGGGTTTAACAAGGTGTTAACCCCTAGCATTTCATTAGAAAAAGGGAACTAGTTACACCTTGAGTTATAAAGAAAATTGAATAGTTGGACCCTATCCATTTAGGATCTTTCCTTTTAATGACCATGCCATTGCGATCAAGCCAAATATTCCAAATTAATATAAAAGGTCTCCTTGTAGTGTTGTCATCATCAAGGATCTTATGGATGCTAGATCAAAACTTAGGCAGTTAGGCTTGGACGAGCAAAGGAGGGACCAATTTGACTAGTTTTTCTAACACTCCTATGCAAAGGGACATGTGAAAAAAGAGATACTTAGTATCCTTTACGTCATTGCTACAAAGGATACAAGTTTGATCAGCATCAGACGCTCATCTTTGTTGATAATCATGGGCTACCACCCTATTTCTTCTTAAGAGTGACAGAGAGATTTTCACCTTTGAGGGAATATTGGCACACCAAACCTTCTTGCAATTAGATGCCAAAAATTTTGTCAACAAGGCCATAGTCCTCCAAGAATCACAGGTAGGCCTTCTTGGTAAAAACGTGCTATGCCTCCAAATCCATCCATCCCTCCTATCCCTTGGTTGAAGCTCATGTAGAGTTTGTAACAAAAGAGTGTGATCCTCTAGTTCGGCCTAGAAGATAGTATGGCAAGGAAGGGATACGATAGTTGTTAGAGAAGGTTGTTGCAATAAAAGCTATGGGTCAGTAGAGAAGGCACATAACCTGGGGAACAAGTGCATCGGAACACAAGCTAGTGACCACTCATGTCAAAAATCTAAACTTGGTTCCATCACCCAAATGGCTTCGTCAATGGGGCCTACCTCTTCCCATGGTTTGTTATAACCTCTTCCATAACCATGAACCTCCCCTCAGTGAGATCCTCCTTTTATCCAAGTTAATGATGTCCCTATATGAAGCACAGAGGATATACTTCTGAACAGACACCTGTGGCCTCTTAAATTAAAGGACCCATGTTGAGGAAAATGTTTCTTAATATTGTTCCTTTTATGTTGTTTTGGTTTTGTCTGTTCTATTTTCTTTCTTTGAGGGAATGATTGTAATTGTTCCCTAGCTTCTCTCTCTATATAGAGGCCTAGGGTTTCTTTCAAAATTAGGAAATATTATTTCTTTCACATGGTAATAGAGTGGCGGTCTTAGGTTATACCTCCTCGATTGCTGCTCTCTTTCTTTCTCCACCAAATAAGAATTAGGGATTCTTCTCTTGATTTGGGATCCTAAACCCATCAAGAGAGAAATTTTTCGCATCTGGCTTCGAGTTCGTCAACCTCGTTCTCAGATCCGATAGCCAACAACCCAAAGAAGTCGAAGGAGTTGCCATTGCTAGGAATTGCCTCTAGGCTACTGACGGGGGCTTCGCCGAACCACCCTTGACTGGCAGGGCCTCCTTCAGTCAGCCATCACCGGTAGCAGTGTCGTTGGTAGGGTTTCTCCCTACTAGCGTTGCCATTGGCCTATAGGTGAAGAGGGGCCTTGTGAAGCCCTCTCAACTTTTGTTGAGAGTAGTAGGGGTTACTTTAGACCCCTCTACCTCTTAACCTGTCACCGGTGGTTAGCCAACCACCGGAGTAGTTGTTGGAGTGTCGCCACCAACCTATTCTACGGCCATCCAGATTGGCAGAGAGGAATCTGCTCCTATTTGTGGATTTTCTTGCCTTTATGATGTCGTGCATAGAATGATTAATGATTGGTGTGCATTTTATGTGAATAGTTGTCATTCATTTGAAGGATTGGGTCTTTGATTGTGGGTAGTATGGCCTTCAGAGTGATTTATTCTGTAACTCAAGGAAATGAAAGTTATAGGGAGTTCCAAAACCCCTTATTGGACCCGATTGAGAACTTCGATGGGTCCATTCATGTGACATAGCCGCAGTTAACCTTCATTGGTGGCGAGGGGCATGTAATGAACAACAGATCAGAGCCCAGTAGGCACTTTAGAGGAGACAAAGGTATTTCACCATCCATGCGTAGACGTAGACATTGTTGTGGGGGCTAGAGATGCTTTAGGCCCTACAACAAAGCTTGTGGGAGGTTGTATGCTGAGAATCAAGCCTTTGTTGTACCAAAATTGGTGAATGAGAAGGTCACCATTCCTTGGATTGAGTATGATACAATGATCAAAAACTCAGGCAGTGCAGTACAACACAGACTGTAGGATGCAGATTGGTTGGTTGATTTGGGTGTATCCTGACATGTATGTGGTGACTTAAGATGATTCTCCAGACTTAAACCCGTCCTATTAGGGAGAACCATATTGGTTGCTGATGGGCAGCATTCTCCCATCATAGGTTATGGGGGGGTATAGGTTGCGTCTCATATATGGCTGGCGAAATTTCTTCATGCTTTCGACCTTCCCTTAAGATTGCCATCTATCAATTAGATTACAAAGGAGTTGAACTGTAGAGTAGTGTTTGATGCTGTGTTACTTTCAAGGACATACTGACTGGACAAGCCATCGGATGTGGATGTGAGGAGTGCGGTGTGTATCACTTCATTCAATCACCATATGCTGGTCACACATCTCTAGTGTTTAGAGGGTCTTCTAGTTATTTGTGGCACATTCGATTTGGCCATCCTTTATCTAAAATTCAATGAGTGATACCATTGATTCCTTTAGTTGCTACCTTTCGGTGCGAAGCTTGCCAACTTGGTAAGCATCATAGGAGCTCCTTTCCAAGGACGCAACATCGAAGTTCTAAGGAGATGCTCCAGTTACTTCATCTCGATATTTGGGGATCCGGTTGTAATCCTAATCATTCAGGTCACAGGTTTTAACTTATTGCTGTGGATGATTTCTCCTGCTTGATATAGGTTTTCCTACTAAAATCAAACTTTGAAGCTAGTGATATGATTAAGACCTTCTTGGTGGAGATCAAAAATCAATTCGAAGCCAATATGAATGCCATTCGATTAGACAATGCCTTGGAATTTAAGTCATTCTCTTTGTGCCTTCTATCGTGAATGTGGCATCATCTACTAAACCAGTTGCCTTTACACGTCACAACGAAATGGCATAGCAGAGAGAGCATTGGCATATTTTGGATGTAGTGCGGACACTTCTAATTCAAAATAGTCTGCCTCATTAATCGAATGCCATCCATGATGCTTGATGTACAATGTCCCTATTTAGTCCTTTTTCTGGATCGACTATTGTTTAGGGTTCCACCCAAGGTTTTGGATGTGTGGCATTTGTACATCTTTATGGCCCAAATAGGGACAAATTTGCACCTTGAGCTATCAATTGTGTCTTTGTTGGGTACTGCAAGATCCAAAAGGGTTATAAATGCTATGATTTTGTCGGGCAACGTTATTATGTAAGTGTTGATGTCGCTTTGATAGAGTCCATCCCTTACTACCCTACATCTAGCTCCTGTATTAGCTCTTTTGCACCTAAAGGTGCTACTGTCATCCTGCATCTTGTGCCCTTAGATGAACCCCAACGACAGTTACCTGAGGGTCCACAAACAGCAACATGAGGTCCACCCCCTCTTAATGATCGTCTAGATAGCTTATTCGAGGAGATCTACTCTCGTTGGCCAACTCAGCAAGAAGATCCAGTACAACCTATATCTGGTGAGACTCCTATATTTGATGATACAGAGATTATCATTCCTGCTTCTCAAGAACACTCTGATATACCTCAACAGCTCGAGGGTACAATGACTGAAGATCCTGTGCCTGTGCTTGATGAGATAGATGACCCAGTGAATGACAATTTTGATCTGTCCTTCGCCTCGTGGAAAGGTATTAGGTCATGTACTCTGCATCCCATATCCAAGTACATGTCTATGGCAAGTCTTTTCCCTTAGTACCGATAGTTTGATATCACCTTATTTAGCGTTTAGAAACCTACCACTCACCAAGAGTTACTCTATGATCGAAAATGGTGATCGACCATAGAGGAAAAGATGGTTGCACTAGTCTCTCGTGGAACTTAGAATCTTGTTCAACCACCACTTGATGTTGCGGTGGTTGGTTGCAAATGGGTGTTTCTTGTGAAACATTGCCTAGATGGATCTATTGAGAGGTACAAAGCGTGCCTAGTAACAAAGGGGTACACTCAAATGTATAGCATCGACCACTTTGTTACCAAGGTTCGAAATGCCGATTTTGACTCCGTACCGATAAAATTGTGTGCATTTTGTTGGCATGCCGAAGGCATGTCTTGGAAATGCCCGTTTTTTGATGGAAGATTTCGACGATTTCGATGGCTTGAAAAAATGCTATTTCGGAGGCACGTCGAGGGCATCCTGACAAAAATGACAGAAGTGATTAAAATGATATCAATTGCAAAAAAATCAAATGTTGACATGTTAAGAACATGTTGAAGGCCATGTTAGGTAAAAAATGACATATTGAAGCTCGAACTTGTGTGTGTGTGTGTGTGACATGTTAAGAACATGTTGAAGGCCACGTACGACTAAATAAGGACATGTTGAAGCCCAAAATGTGTGTGCGGTCACTTGAAGGACATATATAGGTAAAAAATGACATATTGAAACTCGAACTCGTGTGTATGTGTGCGCGCGTGCGTGCATGCACGTGGGCGTGCGCGTGTGCATGTGTGTGTGCGTGTGCGTGCGTGTGTGCACCATCCCCCCACCTTCCCTCAGATTTCAGACTCCCGTCGGTCCTCCCATTCGAATTTCGAATTTTCAGACTCCCTCCCCGTAGACCACCTTCCCTCCAGTGGCACCTGTCGGCATGCCACTGAAATTATCGGTATTTCACTGGCACGCCTGCAAATCGGTACCTTAACCATATCGGCACACCCTCCTCCCGAAAACCCCATTGCCGGCATGCCGTCGGCATTTAAATCACTGCTCGTTACCTTCTCCCTGCCTCCCCGGTTTCTTGACTTGCCACTTTTCGTATACTTGTCTTAGTTGTTGTCCACTGTAACTGGACTCTTCATCAACTTGCTGTTAAGAATGCTTTCCTCTACAGAGATGTAAAAGATGAAGTCTACATGAAACAACCTTTGGGATTTGAGGTTGAGGGAGAGTATTCCAAGGTCTACAGATTGAGTAAGGAAATTTATGGACTCGAGCAGAGTCTAAAAGTGTGGTTTCAGAAGCTCTCAGATGTGATTAAGAGGTGTGACTTCAAGAGATCGTTTGTTGACCATTCTTTGTTTATAAAGATGACTAACAAAGGGGTGATTATGATACTTGTGTGTGTAGATTATATCATACTCATAGGGGATGATACAAATGGCATTACACTTATCAAGGAAGTTCTGGCCAAGCAGTTTATTACAAAGGACTCAGGCCTACTTCGATACTTCCTTGGAATCGAGGTAGCTCAGAATGCATGTGGAGTAGTTCTTTCCTAGAGAAAGTATATTGGAGATCTGGTCTGAAAGACATGCATGTTGGGAGCAAAGCTTGCATCTATTCCTATGGACCCCAATGTGTATCTTTATGAAGATAACTCAAAATAGGTTGATGCTAGGAAGTTTAGAGGCTTAGGGGGGAAACTTCTTTTTGTCACTGTCATAAGGCTTGATATTGCGTTGGCAGTAAGTAAAGTGAGTTAGTTCATGGATAAGCTAAAGAAGGTATAATGGGATGTGACCATGATGATTCTTAGGTACCTGAAGTTGTTTCCAAGAAAGGGCTTGCTTTTTAGTCGTGGGAACTCTTTAGACATGGTAGCTTACGTGGATGCAGATTATGCTGGTTGTCCTAGAGATAGGAAGTCCACCACTGGTTTCTGCACATTTGTTGGAGGTAACGTAGTCCAAAGCAAGAAATAGATCATGATAGCCAAGTCGAGTGCAGAGTCAAAGTACAGTGCCATAGCTTAAGCCATGTCTAAGGTTATGTAGATTAGATTGTTCTCATGGATCTACATGTTCCTGTATCTAGCTCTAGGGAGATGAGGTGTGACAATAAGGTAGCACCCTTCGTTGCTAACAACCCTGTCTTACATGAAAGAATAAAGCATGTGGAGGTGAATTGCCATTACACCCGTGATATGATCAAAAAAGGATACATTTGTAATTCACATGTGTCATTTGGAGATCAAGTTACAGACTTGTTCACCAAAGTACTTCCATGCGTCTCATTCGACCAATGTTGTTCTAAGCTGAGCATGATGGACATATATGCTCTAGCTTAAGGGTAGTGTTGAGGGGAATGTGTCTTACTGCTTTTCTTTTTATGTTGTTTGGTTTTCTCTGCATTATTTTCTTTATTTAAGGATATGATTGTAATTGTTCCCTAGCCTCTCTCTATATATAGAGACCTAGGGTTCTTTTAAAATCAAGAAATATTATTTCTCTTTCACAACCCAATTGATCAATAAAACTTCGTTCATGACAAAAAGCGCAAGGACACCAAGTCTTCCAGCCTCCTTAGGTTTATGGACTTCCTCCTAGGCTACAAGAGGAAGGGACTGATCACTCATGCTAGAGGCCTAGAGGAATTTCCTTTTAATAGAGTCCATTCATTTCAGCATGGTGCCTGGATTGTGGAAAACAGGCAGATAGTACAACAGTAATGCAGAGAGTACAGCGGAAAGTAGGATAAGTTGGCTGCCCCTAGAGAGAAGCTAGGATGCCTGCCCCTGAAGGTGCTTCTCCAGTCTCAACTACTGAGGTCTAATCTCTGATGGAGATATGGCCAGGGGCAAGGGGAAAGCCAAGGTAGCAGGATTTGAAATGATTACACACCTACAGTCTGATAACACCGTGTCGACCTATCTATTGACATACCAAACAATAATAAGCCTGACTTATGGTGATTCAGCCTTAAACTAGATGTCTCTCCAAAGACACCAAACAATAATAAGCCTAACTTATGGTGGTTCAGCCTTAAATTGGATGTCTCTCCGAAGACCTCAAAAAGGAGCCAAAGATTCCTTGCCTCCTTTGCAGAACCTTCAACAAATATTATTGTATCATTAACATTCTGCTACAAAGGATCAATTATTCCACCTTGGGATGAACCAAACCCACTAATAAGCCTTACACCCCAAAGAGTGTAAGAAGCATTAGCCACAAAATTGGCAACAAGAACAAAGAGCATGAGAGCCAATAGATAGCCCTGTTGAACAGCTCACCTAGGCCATATCCATCCACCCTCGAGGTGCCCATTAACCAAAATTTAGCAGGAAGGACATGATGCATGCCCTCATCCAGTGAATCCAGGATTGTGGAAATTCTTTGACTCTAAGTGAAGACCAAAGAAATCTCCAATCTAGACTGTCATCAGCCTTAGAGAAGTCAATCCTTAGATAAAATGCCTCAATCCCCTCCCTTTTCCATTCTGCTAGGATCTTGGAGACAACCAGATAATTTTCCATTATTGATCTCCCCTTCATGAAGGCTGACTTCACAGGTCAAATCAAGCAATCTAGAAATTCTTTGAGGCTGGTTACTATTGTGGTAATCATGGATGATTTCTCTTGCTTTTCTTGAGTTCTTCTGCCGAAAGTCTCAATTGAAATCAAGAACAGTATTGGGCTACAATTAAAATGGTTTGCTCCAATAATGCCTTGGAAATTTGTTTTCGTGCGCTGCACTCATTTTTCCAATCTTTAGGATGATACATCAGATGAACATGCGTCACTTTAGAATGGGATTGCTTAATGCAAACATGGTCATCTTTTGGATGTTGCTTATCATGTCAATCTTGTTTCTTTAGTTTTTCATGAGCATATTCCACTTTAGATCGTATATCTAGAGAAGGCCTTGTCGATGGCTCTCCCTCATCTATTGTTAGTAGCTCCTTTCCTTTCTCCTGCTTCTAGTGGGAGTCGATCTCAGAATCGACCTAGAAGCAGGTTTTCTTCTATCCCATGGTTGGGACAAGCTCTATCCTTGAGCAGTCAAGTATGTTTTCTAGGTTATTCATGAGCTTATAAGGGATGCATATTCTTTCATTCTATTTAATAGTGTAACTATGTGAGTGCGGAGGTCACTTCCGATCAGTTTTTTACTTTACTACGGATTCACAGATTTCCATTCCCTTGGATGTTGATGCTTTGTGTACACCAATGCCCATACCATCAGTAGCAGCGGCAGATTTCCCTATTTTTGGTACCTTTAGTACTCCATTTAGAAATTGAGATCCTCCCTTGACATACAACCGCCGTCTTTTTCCTTTGAGCTTGCACAACAATCATCCCAAACAAGGATATTGATTCTAGTGATGTCTTGCTAGTCACTATAGCTAGTTGTTACAAAGAATCTAGATCTTCCCATTATGTTGACAAAGGTACCTAACAATTTCACTAGGCATCTTATCTCAAAGTACATGGCATGTCTTGGATCATCATTCAGGTAGTTCTCTTGTTGGATCATCACAATTTGTTTTTAAACCTATGTACATGGTAACTGGGTAATTCAACAAAGCAAAAAGCAGTAACTCAACAAAGCATGAAGCAGGCTGTGGTCGCTAGATCTAATGTAAAGACTATTCGACAATGGCTTAAATGATAGTCGAGTTGATATGGATATTGTGCCCTAGAGATGTGATGTGAAATAGTTTATGTTGCAAATAACCTGATGTTCCATGAGAGGATAAAACATGTTGGGATAGACTTCCATTATACTAGATACCTGATTCAATGTGACTTGTTTGTACTACTCATGTTTCTTCTAAAGACCAAATTGCATATGTATTCACTAAGGCACTTTCACAAACTTCTTTTGATGGATGTTATTCTAAGCTAAGCATGATTAGTATCTATGCTTTTAGCTCGAGGAGTGTTGGAGTAATTTATGGGATATGAAGGATTTGCTTGACACAATTTGATGGAATTTGTACGATTTGATTTGATTTGGGTATCTTATTATGTACTCTCGCATTAAGTAGACTCCTATATGGTTTGGTCTAAAGTTTTTCTATCAATAAAATCAAGCATTTTGTTCTTTAAATTTTATCACTAGAATACACATTGCACAAGGACTAATGTTAGACAATGCCCCATCTCATGGTCACTCTTGATTTTATGGCGTACTTTAGTATTTCAGGGAGAACAATCCTAATTTCCAAAGGTTAGGAAGTGTGGATCCCAAGACTAAATTAGTAACGTGCAAGATTGCAAAAATTGATCTATGCGGCCGATTAAATAATCGTATGCGATTAAGAAACATGCTGTATATGTATATTCAGCCTTATAATCGGGTAGGTTGATTAATTGGCCAACCTTACTTTGGGGTTTCACGTTTTTTCTTTTGGGTCCTGATGCTCGCGCTAACCTAAATAAGCCCCCCATCCCGACTTCTCCCTTCCCCTCCTTAACACTCAACAATCCCTTCCCTAAACCCTAAATGACTCCCCTCTTAGCTCTTTGGTTGCCCTCAAAGGCCACCGACACCTCCTCCCAGCCTCCTGTGAAGCTTCTCTGTCCAGCTACTCTCTTGTCATCTCCCTCTGAACCTTTAGATGGCAGCTTCTCCGAATGCCGCTCTCCTACCACCCTCCAAAGCCTCACTGATGGCTACTGCTTACTGTTGGTCAGCCTCTCAAAGGGGCAACTCCGATCTCTCCACAACTCTCTTCTCTTCTCACCACCTAACCGGTGCTCCTCCCTTCTATTATCTTTTTTTTCTTGTTTAATCTACTGATTTTGTTGGATATATTACTTTAGATTAGTTTGTGAGTTGCATATGTTCTTGTGAGTTACGAATGTTACAGATCTTGTGATTTAGACTTTTATTTGTGGTTAATTTGTGAGTTCCATATGTTCTTGTGAGTTGCATAGATTCGTATGTAACATGTTCTTGTTCAAGTCTTTTTGCTTTAATATGATGTCAACTAAATTTTATGTTATGTTTGTTCTCTAAATCACATATTTGATCTAATTTCATATCATTTTTTACCTAATTTAGTTTTGGTTTTTTTTCTTGAGATGTTTCTCACGAAGAATTAGGAGTGTAATTTTATGAACTTGTTATTTGTTTTGTACATTATGTGGCATTTAGAACTAAAAACTTATCTCCTTTGGATTTATGGTCCATCAATCTCAGTTTAATTGTCATGTTTTTTGTGTTGTGATATTGATAACTATTTGTTAAAAGCTATATTAAGAGAATATGTATATCAAAAAAATAATACTAATATATATGTACATATTTCAATATATATATATATATAATAGTACTATATATAATTATATTTAAAATTTTAAATATTAAAAAATATTAAATTGATTAATCCCCAATTAATTACCTATATACTGGATACTCCTTAGTTGATGACTTTGACTTAATACCGACCGTCGATTTCTACAACCTTGTCGACATGTTGTATGTTCCTAATTGGAGAAAGCTCATAAAGGAGCTGTGTAGGTTTAATATCTTTTGTTTTCTAGGAGAAAGCAGGTAAGTGGTCCTTTAAGAGGGTATAGGAAGGACTTAATTAGGTAGTTACAGTATCAACCCACTTAAGCCCAGTGGTATAGCACTTTACTTTTGATTATGTAAATGAGGGGTCAAATCTTACTCTTCTTACTCATGAATATGGTGCCATATTGTTGGCTTTCCCTCATTCCTTTGCACAAGGCCAAGTTTAGTTTTTTGAGTTAGGAACATGTGGAATCAATGTCTAGCTTGAGACATTGGGTATTATTCTGTACCTGCACATAAGAGCTTTATATTTTGCCATTATGTATATAGTGTTTGTTAGAGAGACCCCAACCTCCAACCTAGTGGGTCCATGTTCTTAATCCAACTGGGGAAGAAATCATGATTTTTTAAATGCAAGCTTGGGCTTTATATGTTGGGAGTTCTTTCCTTGTTTCCCGAGACCAAAATTGGCATTTCTTTCTTTCATTTGTCCTTTGTGTTGCTTTCTTTATGGAGTGCCATGGTGGTATGCCAAGGGGAGTGGAGAAAAAGGGGGCTAAACAACCTTAGGTATGTGATGACTTATTATTCAGCTCACTCTTAACGTTTATGGAATGAGAACTCACAGTTTACATGTCGTAGGTTTCCTTTTAACAAGATACTCAACTTGCTTAGTGGGTTTCACAGTTAAACCCATTTTTAAAATGATTTCAAACTTTTGATTCTAGATATTCTTTTCCTTCTGCTTGCCCTCCCATGCATTCTATGGAGAGAAATGAGTGAGCGTGAGTGTGAAGGGTGGGAGGATTGGAAGGTCATCGTCAATTTGAGGGAGTAGGGGAGGAAGGTGGAGAGTGTGCTTTAACTGTTGTGGCTTGCGGCATGTTGCAAGGAATTATAGGGAGTCGATGAGGTGCTTGAGATGTGGTGTGTTCGGTCACTGTTGGGCTACTTGTCGGTGAAGTGCAAAGAAGGGGGAGGGTGGAGATCCTCCTCCACCTCTAGTAGGGGTGCCAGTGGTCTAATAGGTAGTTGCTCCATGGTTCATGCAGGCTCGGTCTCTTGATCAGATGCTTGAGGGGGCCTTGGTTGGTGATGTGGCTAAAGGTTGTTTGGGGTTGGCAGAGGTGAGGAAGGGGATGAAGCTATTCTTGGCATGGGTGTGGGAGCCAAGGTGGCAATGTTCAGTGCGGGAAGATTCCTCGTCAGTGTGCATCCAGAGGTGGCGCGCAACGTGGTGTTCAACGTTGTCAAAATTGGGGGAGTGCTGTTGTGGTGGAGATGGCCATTGTTGCATAATGGGGCCACAACAGAGAGGCCACCGCAGAAGGTGGAGCTTGAGGTGGCCTTGGAAGGAGTGTCTTTGCGACTACACACATAGGAGGTGATCGAGGCAGGCCACGATTGAAATCATCCTCGGTCGAAGATTGATGGAGAAGGTCACACTCTGCCATGGAGGTGCCTCTTGGGTGGTGATAGTTAGGGTAGTGGGGGACATGGGGAGAATCTATGCATAGTTGGTGTCTGGAAGGGGAGGGGTGCTGGAGTTGATCGACAAAGCGGTGGAGATGGCGAGCAGCGTTGCTGGCGTAGGGCCAGTGTGACAGATGTGGCAGGTCAAATGTCACAACGTGATCCTTCGGAGTAATGCGGCCGAGGCGCCTTGCATTACACCCATGAGGATTGTGGAGGAGAGGGTGCGTGAAATGGTAGCTGTCAAGCCAGCTAAAGGCACCACGTGACTTTAGTAACAGGGATGGAGTCGTCGATCAAGGAGATGGGAGCCAAAACAAGGATCTTTTCAACGTTGAGGTGGTGGACTATTTAAAGAAAGTTGGATCGAACTTTTTTAAGGGCGTGGGTTGTGATGTTCCTAGTTTTCGACTAGGGGAATTTGGATTTGAGAATTGATCTAGACCCAATAAGTGCTTCTCTAAATTTATCTTGTGTCCGCCACCTGATTTCTCACCCATGTCCCTCGTTTAAACTCCTTGCAAGATGTGATTTCCATGCCCTCCCCAAGAGGCGCCTCTACTATGCAGAGGCTGAGGGGAGCACCCAATAACAATGGTCACCGACGGTGACCTTGCCACCTTTTGACACAACAAAGCAGTAGGGGTTGGAATCATGTTTGAGGCTCTTAAGATGGAAACCCCCATGCCAACGTAGAACGAGGATCTTTTACCGGTTGAAATGGACTTTTCGAAGGGGTGCAAGGAAGCAGTCTTCGGTATGGAGCAACACTATTTCTAGTGGGAAGACCATTTGTGTAGGGGGTGCAGGCTGCTACTGAAGATGATGAAGCAGTGCGAGAGGACAATGTACGTAACGAGGTTGAAGTGACGGGGGAGGACCAAATAGGGTGGGGGGAGAAGGCGATGGTTGCAAATGCAGTGGGCTTCAAACATGTTGGGGGGGTGAAGATCATGCTGCCAAATGACGGGGATCCTCTCTTGGAATGCGAGGGGATTGAATGACCCCTCTAGGCAGGCAACGGTCAGTGGATATCTACGGACGTGGGGACCTATGATGGTTTTACTTCAGGAGACCAACTTGAACCAGTGCAATCAACAATTGTGGAAGGAGATTGATGGTTGACTCTTGGAGGGGTTTGTTGCACTCAACTCCATTGGAAGATTAGGGGGCATCATTGTAGGGTGGAATGCCAATGTTTTAACATTGGAGGACTTTTTGGTGGGATTGCATATGGTGATGGTGAAAGTGGTGAGACATTGAGACAATGTTGCAATGGTTGTCTGTGTGGTGTATGGCCCTACGCATGATATGGTGTGCCTACGATTTCGGGGGGATTTAATGCAAGTAGCAAAAAGTTCCATGGAATCCCTTGGCTGATTGGGGAGGGGGATTTCAACATCACCTTACTTGTGGAGGATAGGGCGAATGAGAGAGGGAGGAGGGATCACGGTTTGAAGGCATTTGTTGAGTTTGTTTCATTGCATGGCCTCATGGTCCTAGTGCTGAGCTCATGCCTATACACATGGAGGAATTTAGTTGGCCAAATGTCAAGGATAGATAGATTGTTGTGCATTGTTGAGATCGTAGAGATCTTCCCAGTGGCAGAAGTCAAGCCAATGGATAGACCGTTCTTAGACCATACGTTGTTGATATGGCCCTCAAATGAAGAGTAGCTATTTGGGACATATTTCAAGTTTGACATGTCATGGTTATTGAAGGAGTGGTTAAGGAGTCAAGTGGAGGAGAAATGGTGTTCTCTGCAACTAGAGGGCTTGGCGGTTGCCATGTTGGAATGAAGTTGCGGGAGCTTCAGTCTTACTTGAAGACGTATAGGAAGGAGGTTAGAGAAGAGAGGAACAAAAAGAAGAATGGTGCCTTGGCAAAGATTGTGAGATTAGATAGAGTGGAGGACTTATGGGTATTGACTGAGGTGAAACGAGCGACCAGAGAAACCTACATGCACACAATCTAGATGGAGGATAGAAAATTTGAGGTGGAGTGGAAGGCCAAATCTTGATCAGGATGGCTAAAAGGGGACTCCAACACATTACTTTCATTTGATAGCGTCGGGGAGGCGTGGGAGGAATTGGATAGACATGCTTTCAATGAATGGAGAGGAGTTTGTGGGGAGAGGGGGTGTGGGAAGGGCGACTGTTGACTACAACAGGGTCTTTACTGGGAGCAAGAGGAGGGGGTGTTGGTGGTGGTTGGGGTTTGAGGCCCCTTCCATTATCTCGGAGTAGGCAGAGGAGCTTACTTCAGACTTCTTAGAGGTTGAGGTTAGGAGGGCAATCTGGGGTCTGAATGTGGATGGGTGTCTTGGACTGGATTAGTTTTTGGTACACTTCTATAAGGAATTATGGCGCCTCCTTTAAGGATGTTGTTATGTAGGTGATATTTGAGTGTGCTGCTGGGAACTAAGGTTTTAATAGGCTCAACAAGTTTTATATGTTTCTGCTGACTAAGAAGGATAGGGTGGAGGTCATAGAAGATTTCAAACCCATTGCCCTGCCAAATGAAGTATACCTCATTGTAGCGAAAGTTCTTGCCAATAGACTTCGGAGAGTGCTGTAGGATATTATTTCACCCGTGTAGATGGCTTTGTTATAGCGATGGAGATTTTGGTGTTTTGGAGGATAATGAAGAAGAGGGCTTTCCTATGGAAGGTGGACTTCAGCAAGGCATATGACTCTGTGCAGTGTTCATTTATTTGGGTGTCCTTGCTGAAGAGGGGCTTCCCTATCGTTTGGGTGGAGTGGATGAAGTGCTGTGTGACGACATCTTTCTCCATCTTAGTGAATGGCAACCTAGCTGGGGGATGGATAAAACCAAGGAGAGGAGTTAGGCAGGGTTGTCCCTTGGTACTGATTATGTCTGTTCTAGTTGTTGATGCATTGGCAAGATCAACTCTCAGGGCCTGCGAGGGAAATTTATTCAAAGGATTCACAACAGGAATGGGGTTGAGATCCCAGTGTTACAGTATGCTGATGACACTCTTTTTTGTGGAGGGATCCGAGTGCAAGGCGACAAGGTTGCGACTCTAGTTGGAGTTGTTTAGAGATGCGTCATGATTACAAATTAATTTCTCTAAGTCAACTTTTGTGCCGATTTCCTACCTTGGTCTCTCATCGTTTGATAGATGCATCTCGGTGCAGGAGTAGCTTCCCTTGATTGAAAGATTAGAGAGGCTAGCAAGGTGGGCCTCAAAGATACTATCTTCTTCTGAAGGTGGTGTTGGCCTCCATGTTGTCTTACTTATCTCTATTTTTAAGATGCCACAGAAGGCGGAAAGGACGATAATTGGATTGATGAAGGATTCCGTCTGGATGAATTATGGCTCGGCGGGGAAAGGAGCAAGATTGGTAGCATGGGAGGATGTATGCAGACCTATAAAGGGGGGAGGGGGGCAGGCACTTGGGGATGTTGAATGATAGTTTCTTGTAAAGTGGATTAACATCTTCTTGAGCGTAGACAGGACCTTTTGGGGAGGATAGTGGAGGCTTGCTATGGGAAGTTAGTAAACTGGGAGCTATTGGCATCCTCACAGTGTAGAACATCTCATTTCTTTAGGGCTATGTCTTCAGTGGTGTCGAAGGTGCAGGTTTTCTTCTCGCCTTACCTTGGTCCAGGTGACATGTTTTGCTTTTAAATGGGTGATTGGATGAGACATGGGAAGCTAAAAGATTGGTTTCCAAGGCTTTTTGCAATGGTTGCTAGTAGAGAGGCGACGATGGCTGACTGTTGGGATGGTTCTTGGTGTCCTACATTTGCGAGGAACCTATCGGATCAGAGGATCCTTGATTGACAGACTATGCTACAAGAGCTAGATGGCTATTAGCCGGATGGAGTGGATGCCTTCTATTGGGATGGAGGGGACCTTTCTATCCATAAAGCTTACGATAGATTGAGCTTTGGGGGACCATTTGATTTCAACATACAATAAATCAATGTTTTTGTACAAACATTGATTTCATTAGAGACTACAACAAATTTGAATGACCTCTTGCCTTTTGAAGATTAAGATATTTATGTGGTTACTCAGAAGGGATAGACTGATGACGAGGAAATGGAGAGCCAAATGGGTTCCACAGGGGATACGAGCTACCCACTTTGTTTTGTGGTTAACGAGGATGTCAACCATTTGTTTTTCGGGTGCCCCTTCTCAATGTAGATTTAGAGGCATTTTTGCTTGGGATGGATCGCACACTCCACCCAAGGGGACTTTTGGAGATTGTTTAGGAGTGGAAGCTGGTGCGTAGGGCAAAATGCTTTCAGAACTAGGAAGGCGAGAGTCCTTGCAGTACTTTGGGGCATATGGCTTGGAAGAAACGTGGCAATTTTAAATGGGTAGCATCCTTACATTGAGAATTTTATTTGTAGTATCATGTCTTTAATTAATTTCTCGGACGATACTATGTAATTTAGCCACTTTCTTGGCCCCTCTTTTTTACTTAATTAATTTGGGTGGTTATCAACCGGATAACCACCCATTTTCTCTTCAAAACAAAACCATTGGTATGTGATGTGGAAATGAGATTTTTTTTTTCTTGTCCTTTCCTATTTATTTCTTCCCTTTCTGTATGGACAATGAGCTTGTGATTTTGTTGAGGGGTGACAGAAATTGGAGAAGAGTAGCAGTTAGCAAAGGTGGATTGTCAGTGGGTGACTGGTACATCTCTTGTAAGGTCAATATAAGGCTAAATTTAAAACTCAAAGTGAACATGTCATACACAGAGTACTTAAACCAGAAGTCTATGGCAACACCTTTAGCCTTGCAGTGCCATCTGAAAGAGGAAAACAGCATGGATTCATACACCCAACGATGGTTTAGTAGCTGCGAAACCAATTTGCTCCTGGTGGGTCAGCTCTTACTTGGTGGTCAGATGTGTTGGTTTTGTCTAGATTCCCCACGGTTAACCATGGTGGTCAGAAGTGTTGGCCTTTGTCCAGATTCCCTACAGTTAATCATACCACCAATGACATGTTCATCTGAACCAGGAAAAAAGAAAAACAACAATAAAAATGAATTCAACCTATGTAAGCAGCATCTCAAATTTCTGATCAATAAGGAAATCATATATTTATGATTTGTTTCTACTTTCTAGTAATATTCCTTCTTTTTATAGATTGCAAATGGGGGGTAATTAGGCATGAGTGTGGTTGCATCTTGGATTATACATTCAAATGAGAATGGCCTCCATCACTTACCTAGTTGTTCCTTCTTCTAATCAACTGATGATGCTATACTTAACCATTTGCAATGAATTATCTATCACATAATCATTCCTTTTTACAAACTCTACTTTAGAAAATTTGACTATCTGAAAATATACAAATTCATCCCTAAAGGTGAAAGGGTTTGTGAAGACCATTTTGTATTGAGTTTTAGGTTTGTAAGTTGCATTAATTACCTTTAATTGTAAAGTGCAAAGTCAAAAGTATTTTATGTACTGACCTCTATGACTCTACGTTACTTGAAACTTCACAACTCTTTGCTGCTTCTCAGCGTGACATTTGCAAATTGATGAATCTCTTCCTTATGCAGGTGCTTCGAGATTCATTCTCAAGTGAGTGCTAGACCAACTAATCACTGATTTACTGATTATAATTCTTCTGGGCAAATTAAAGAAATTCCAGTACAGATTTTACTTTTTAAGTTTAGGAGGTTTTGCTTTCTTTTCTTTACCCTTTTGTAATATAACCATCTTCCACTCTTTTTTTTTTTGAAAAGGAAAAGGGTGGTTATCCTCAAGATACCACCCAGGAGATATATTAATTAACTAATTACAAAAAGCACGAGGATCACATCACAAACAAGAACACTTCGAAACGAAGGACAAAGCAGACGCAACAAAATTTTTCACGTACGGGCACTGTCCCCCAAAGACAATAGCATTTCTCCCCAACCAAATAACCCACATGACTGCCAACGATCGAGCCCTTTCAATGCTTAAGTATCTGCAATGCGTATTGTCACTGAGAGAGATATAGGTTTAATCCTTGTCTAACCACTTCAATGCTTGGAAAATATCGCAAGTTTCCGAGGTCTTTTGTGACAAATATAGAATGTAGAAAGGCCTTTGTTTGTTGAATACCCTCTTCATCATCACCAATTAACACCATATTGGCCATCATTTCATGCATTGAAACTTGTTTAAACTAGGAAGACACAACAAAGGATTGCAACACTATCTACAACAGTGGCTAAGACACAACCGTTACGTAAGAAGTTGCAATAGATGCTTGCATTCAGTTTTACTTGAGCAATGACTGGTGACGTGTGGGTGAGGGTGAGGGTGAGACGGGGTAGGGTGGATTTTCGAGGCCCATCTACCTTATGGAGGTATCATCGCGAGATACTCCATATCATGTCCGGATGTCGAGATCCGATGGTGTGTTTGCGTTGTAGAGGTGTTGGCCATAAGAAGAACTCATGTAAGAAGTGGTCAGAATCATGCGTGAAGAGGATGATGGTGAGTTTGTCATCTATGCTTACTTGAGGTGCCTCCTTCTTGAGGCATCGTGGTCCATTCTCTTGACTCTATTTTAGCTTGCTCTTTAGTGGTGTAGGATGTTAAAGAACAAGCACACTAGGAGGGGAGGGGATGAATAGTGTGATATAAAAAACATAGAAATAAAATTCAAACCACACAATTGAACAAAAGATGTATAGTGGTTCCCTCCACTTGGGTACTCCACTACCTAAGTCTCCCGACTTAGGATTTTTAACCCGATTCCCTTAACCCGAGGGGAATCAATTTACTATAATAAGAGGTAATTAACAGGTTCTTAACCCAATTACAAGGGAATAGAATTATAAAAACAAGTAGAGGTGCAAGAAAAAATAAAGAAGCTTACAACTAAAACCCTAAGCCTCCCAAAAAGATATAATTACAAAGATATTACCAACAGAAGCTAAGAAAAGAAATGGCACACTAAACGTATTGAAAATTGAAATTCCCATGGCTATAAACTTGTTGCACTCTCAGAAATACTTCTTTCAAGCTTACTAAGCAGCAGACTCTTTCTTTTTGCTAGAAATTGAGTATATAAGAGATTTTAAGAATAATATAGAGTGGAATGATTTTGTCTGGAGAAAAAAGCCTGAGGGTCTATTTATAAGCTAAGAAGCACCCACCCACGCTTGATGGCCGTTGGGTGCTAATTAAGGGTGATTCAAATGGTCATTAAGGCGGATCAGCCGTTCATATTTTGTTGGTAAAGCACTCTAGTTATCTATTTTGTTTATTGTTTTGGACTGTTAGTGTTATGTCATGTGTTTTATCCTATTGGACTTATGCTGTAATTTTTCCAACACCTCTCCCTATATAAAGAGGTGTAGGGTTTCATTTGAGAAATAAGACTTGTCACCTCCGGTGTCCCACCCCCACAAGCTTCTGTACGTCTCCACCAAAACCCTAATCTCTCTTGAAGGCACCCGGAGGAGCCTCTGCTGGCCTCTGCCGGTCACAACAGGCTGCCGCCTGGGCCACCGTCGCTATTGACGCATGCCACCGGCTTCCGCTGCCAGTCTACCTGCTTTAGTAGGTCATTGCTTGACCGACAGGGCACCACAACCCTGCTGTAGACCGCCACTAGTGCCTCCTAGTGTTCTGCCAAGGCCTCCTTGCAGTCTACCTACTTTAGTAGGTCATATCGATAGGGCATTGCAACCCTGTTGTAGACCACCGCCAGGGCCTCCTCGGGCTCCACCAGCGCCTCCTTGGGCTTCGCCAGCACCTCCTTGGGCCTTTGCTGCTCCTCTGTCGGCAACAGAGCATCGCCACCCCCTCTCCTATGGGTCGCGGCTACCTGCAACACCTCCTTTTGTAGGTCGCCGCCTCCTGCAGCGTTGACATCCACCACTGCCTGCCCTGTGCAGTGGGTAGTGGTGGTTGGTGGCATGATTTTCTCGTTGAAGAGGGGGAGTAACACCTCTTAGAAGCACTGTTAAGGTCTTCCTCGTACCTTAGCATGCGCTAAGTTGTGATCTAAGGGATGCTTGTGACTCTTGGAATGTTATCTAGGGTTTTTAGATCTTAGATCTCATGTTCAAGAGATCATTTTTCCTCTGATTTCGAGATTTTTAGATCTAAATATTGATTTCAGATTGCCTCTGTGATATCTTGTGGTAGTCCTAAGGCATGATGGCCTCTTCAAGCTCTTCGGATGTGTCATCAGGTATCGCTACAAACAACGGGAGTTACAAAACTCCTTTCTTTGTTCCTATCGCCAAGTTGAATGAGGCTAATCATGCTAGATGGTCTCAGACGTTCCTTATGATTGTTGAAAGACATGATAAGGAACATCTTTTGTTGGAGTTGGAGCCATAAGATAAGACATGGAAGAATGCCACGTAGAAGAAAGATAATTCAATGGTCTGTGCTTGGATCATGAATTTGGTGAAGCCTCAGATCGGTGATGGGATTATGTACTACAAGACAACTGAGACGTGGGATTCTCTACGTAACATGTACTCTCACGAGAAGAATTCCAGCAAAGTGTTTGAAATTCACCATGACATTGGTGATCTCAGACAAGAGGACCAGTCACTTTCTCAGTACCATGCCACTCTGAAGGGCATCCTTGAGAAGTACATCTATTGTCCTGTCTGCACCTGTGCCACTCAGAGGGCACACAGGAAGGAGTATGTTGTCCTTCAGTTTCTCGATGGATTTGGACCAGATTATGAAGGTACGAGGTCCTAGATCCTGACTCTGGCTGAGCTTCCATCACTTGAGGAAGCTTACAGTCGTGTGAGTATGGTAGTGATTAAGCCATCCATGTCAGAGGTTGGACAAACTCCTGTACTTGTTGCTATTGCACGTGGAGGACGTGGTGCTCCATCAACCAGGGGGAGAGGACTGGTGGTCGGGGTACGAGTGTTAGACCTTGCACCATTTGCTCGCATTGTGGGAAGATTGGCCATTCAGAGGCCTCTTGCTGGACGAGGCATGGTCGACCTCCCATGGCCAACCAGGCTGTTTCTTCAGAGGAGGTGAGTGATATATCCCGTGCTGATTATGATGCTGTTGTCCAGTGCCTCTCCCAGTTGACCCAGGAGACCACCACTACTGCGGATACTACTGCTTTAGCTTGCTCAGGTATAACTCCTGCTTATAGATCTGATACTGGTAGTTCTGACAGTACCTTGTGGTTGGTGGATTCAAGTGCGTCTCAACATCTCAGTGGTGATGAGACGTGTTTAGACAGGTTCAGGATGTTTCCTTAGGTAGATTTGTGCAGGTGGTAGATGGCAGGTAGTGTCGAGTTCATGGTAGAGGAGATGTGCCAGTGACTCCTGCACTGACTCTATCTAATGTTCTTTAGGTTCCAGAATTTTTGATTAGTATTTTGTCTCGCGCTATGTTTGATGAGTTGGGTTGTATTTTTCAGGACAAGCTCACGGGGAGGACGATTTGTGGCGGACATGAGGAGGGGGTGTGTATCGCCTGATCCAGACTCCATTTGCTGATCCAGACTCCATTTGCTACTATGTGTCAGGGTGATGTTGCTTTTAGTACTGGTACAGCTCTTCAGTGGCATCGTCATCTTGGGCACCCTTTACTGGATAGGCTTCGATGCATCATCCTATATATATCGCCTGCTACTGAGATTTTGTGCGATGCATGCCAGTTGGGAAAGCATTACAAAGCTAGTTTTCCTTCCAGTTCCTCTTAGAGTTCTGCTGCTATTTTTGATTTACTTCATATGGATGTATGGGATCCTAGTAAAGTATCAAACTTGGTCATAGATTTTATCTACTTGTTGTGGATGATTTTTCTTGGCTATTTCTTTTGAAGAATAAATCTGAGGTTGGGTCTGTGATTGATTATTTTGGAAATAAAGACTCAGTTTTCTACCAATGTGAAAATTGTACGATCTGATAATGTTTTAGAGTTCTGTATAGCTAAGTTAGCAGCCTTTTACAATTGCTTGGAATTGTGCACTAGACATCCAGTCCCCATACCTCGCAGCAGATTGGTGTAGTGGAAAGAAAATACTGTTGTGTTGGATGTGGCTAGAACACTACTGATATAGCATAATGTGTCACAGGTATACTGGGGAGATGCAGTGTTAACTGCATGCTATTTGATTAACAGGTTGCCCAACTCAGCTATATAGGAACAAGTTTCATGGTAGGTCGTCTATCCTGAGAAGGATTTATGTACTGTACCACCTCGGGTGTTTGGTTGTGTAGCCTTTGTTCACCTTCTAAGACCTGGTAGGGGCAAGTTGGCTCCAAGAGTAGTGAAGTGTGTTTTTCTGGGTTACAGTAGCACCTAGAAAGGATACATGTGCTATGACCCTTGAGGCAAGAAGCATTATGTGACTGCAGATGTCACATTTCATGACCCTATTCCATATTTTTCTACAGATGGTCATCAAGTGACAGTTGAAGGAGGCCTAGCTCTTATGCCTGTTCCATCAGTTCCTTTGGAACATATTCCAATCACTCATGGTAAGGATACCATTGCCATAAAGACTTCTATGAGGCAGAAGGTTGAGATCACTCAGGTTTATAGGTTACCTGTGACATACAAACAACATGCATGGCGAGAAGAACACACCCCCTACCACCTTAGCCATCTGTCTCCTCCCCTTGTCGGGTATGGGTTGATACTGACGTGAGTTTTCCTAATAGTGCTTGTGCAGGTTCCTCGGATGAGTCTCCTCCTGTTACTGCTGAGCCTATAGAGGAGGATCATGACCTTCCAATTGCTATTTGGAAGGCTCCTCTCAGCTGTGTCCATTACCATACTGCAAAGACAGTCTCTATTGCCAATCTTGTTAGTTCATTTGCTACTTTCACAGTTGCTCTCTCGGAGACAGGCTCCTACACCCCATCACTAGGCCATGTTAGATCCAAATGCCGTCAGGCCATGGAGGATGTGATGGCTGCTCTACGCTCCAGAGGGATGTAGGACTTGACCACTTTGTCTTCTCACGCCAAAATGGTGGGGTGCCGTTGGGTCTTTGCTATTACATACAACCCAAATGGCATGATATCTCACTATAAGGCGAGACTGGTGGCAAAGGGATTTACCCAAATGAATGGGGTAGATTTCTTTGATACCTTCTTGCCTGTAGCCTGGCTGTCTATTGTCCGGATTTTGATTTTTGTAGCTGCTCACTACGACTGGCATATCCATCAGTTGGATGTGAAGAATGCGTTCTTGTGTGGAGATTTTCGGGAGGTCTATATGCAACAACCCTCGGGGTTTGAGACTTAGGGGGAGTGCATATGTAGATTGAAGAAAGCCATCTATAGCTTGAAGCAGAGCCTGGGAGCTTGGTTCCAGAGACTCTCAGAGGGGGTATAGATTGTGGGACATGTAAGGTCTTCTGTTGATCACTCATTGTTTGTCAAGAAGAACAAAGGGGGAGTGTTTGTACTCTTTGTCTATGTGGATGACTTAATACTTACTAGAGATGACATTGCTGGGATAGCAGAGGTGAAAAGGAAGCTGACTGAAGCCTTTGTGATGAAGGATCTGAGTGAGCTTAGATACTTTCTTGGCATTGAAGTAGCGCACAGCAAAGAGGGCATTGTTCTCAGTCAATGCAAATATGCCCTCGATGTCTTACAGGAGAGAGGAATGTTGAGGTCCAAACATGCTAATATACCTATGGATCCCAAAGGACACCTCTATGATGTAGAGTATCCGCCTGTAGATAGGAGATCTTGTAGGAAGTTGGTTAGTAAGCTATTATACTTTACTATTACACGCACTTATCTTTCCCTTGGAGTGGGGAAACTCTGCCAGTTCATGGACACAGTAACCAAGCAACATTGGGATGCTGCTATGCAGGCGCTTAGATACGTGAAGAAAGCACCTGGCAGAGGTGTCTTATTTCAGAAGGACACAACTATGAGTATTGTTGGCTATTCCGATGCCAACTATGCAGAGTGCATGGCAGACAGGAAGTCAACAACTGGGTTCTGCACTTACGTGGCAGGAAATCTAATGACCTGGAAGAGTAAGAAGCAGCAAGGGTATCCAGGTTTAGTGCAGAGTCCGAATACCGGGCTATGGCTCAAACAGCTACAGAAATGGTCTGGGTCAGATTAATGCTACATGATCTCCAAGTCCAGGTAGAGGGACCAATGGAGATGAGGTGTGATAATCGCACTGCTACATACATTGCAAACAACCCGATGTTCCATGAACGAATGAAGCATGTTGAGGTTGATTGCCACTATACCAGAGACTTGATACAGCATGGAGTCATCTACGCTACATCTGTACCTTCTGAAGATCAGATTGCGGATATATCCACGAAACCTCTTCCAAGATCCGTGTTTGATCAATGTTGTTCCAAGCTGAGCATAATTGATGTATATGCTCCAGCTTGAGGGGGAGTGTTGGTAGAGCACTCTAGTTACCTATTTTGTTTATTATTTTGGACTGTTATGTCATGTGTTTTGTCCTATTGGACTTATATTGTGCTCTTCCCAACACTTCTCCCTATATAAAGAGGTGTAGGATTTCATTTGAGAAATAAGACTTGTCATTTTCTCTGACTTATTTGATTCAACGGGTAGTTGTTACTGGTACTCATGTATGGGTATTGGTACTAGCTGCTCACAGATTTCCATAGCTAGTATAAATAAAGTTTGGGTACCAGTTCTCATCATAGGTATTGGTACTTAGCACTTACTGAGAGTACCAACTACATAACAGGTACCGGTGCTTATCTGGAGTACCGGTACTTGTTACTCACAAGTTGAGTACTGAGTTTAAAACTGTAATTTTCATGTATCGGTACTAGCGATGGGTACCGGTACTTGTTAGGTTTAGGCAAATTCTTAGATATGTTAACTCAAAACTGGAAGCACCATGTGCCGATATTTATCATGAATACTGGTACTTGTTCACAGTTTGAGTTAAGACTCAAACCTGTGCCTTGCAAGTACCTGTACTTATGATTAGTACAGGTACTTGCAATAGGTACTTGGTTAAATGTATTTTTAAACCATTTGTTAGATGGATTGTTAAACCATCGTTCTTTTTGAACCATGCAAAATTTGGATTTTGGAAAACACCGTGCGTTTTGTGTGTAATACCTAATTGATTTTAACTTCTATTTCCAATGGATTGTTAGGAGGCATTATATTGTCTAAAAGAATAGCAAAAAGAAAGCTAATGTAGAGCCATCCTAAGTCATCTTATTTGCCATCGTTCGTCATGCCATGTCATTTGCTTAATCTATCCCATCGTACCTAAATCCTATAAAATGACTCAAAGAAAATCATTAGATCAAAAAGGGTTTTGTTAGCACCAAAACCTAAAAGAATGTGGAATTAGGTTCAAACAGGTGGGGGATCTTTTGCTAGGTCAATGCTCGTTGGATGTAGTCAAATGTATTCTCTACAATAGTAGTCAAATTTGTAAGTTCGTTTCTTTTACTTGATACAAATTACTGGATGATTACTCAGGTAATCTTCCTTCTTTCTTATAAAAAAAAGCAATAGTGGGCTCTTATCCAAATATTGGAAGGTGGCATCCTTTTCGTTTAATAGGATACCATTGTTTGGGCTCGTGAAGGAGGAGGTTGTGGCGCTGACCAACAAGGAAATGGTTGTTGGTGATGCCATGAAGGAGCTATCAAAGATAGATCTCCTGCAAGATTGGAGATAAAGTTTCGGATTAGGGGCGTCTCTTTAAGGTTATGCACATTGGAGGTTGTTCGTAATCTTTGTGCCAATTTTGAGGATGAAGAGATGCTCTAGACTTAGATTAGAGGAGGGTGATATCTCATGCATTGAGGTGGTTGGTGAGTTTCTCGTGGGTTGAGAAGAGCCATTGGGGGTTGTTCTAAGGATTGGGGACTCATCTTGGGTGATTTTGTTTGAATATGATGAAGATGGATGTTTCCATTTGTTGGGTAGGACATTTACAAAGGTGGTGAGTGATGGTGCTCCGATGACGTCATCGGAGAAGGCTATGTGGAAAGTTTGTAGGCATTTGTTCCTCTACTCTTGTTCAACGGAAAGAGATCCGTGAGTAGTTTACTTTCTTACTCATGTTGGAGGAAGATGTGGGGTTTCAAATTGATATTCTTTTCATTGCTTCTTTGGTGGTGGAGGTTGAGGTCGGAAACTATTCAATCTTTGATCCGAGTGTGCCAGTAAAGGTTACCAAAGGAGAAACATTTGCTTCTGTGACAAGTCGAAAATCTTGCAATAATTTTCAAATGTGGAAGCCACTGTTTCGAAAACAAAGGTTGGTGTATCACACTAAAAGGCAATGGTTGAAGGTGTAAAAGGAGAGTAATAGTGTGTTTGTTAATTGATTGCTCTTTATGTTTTTGGGGGTAACTTTCTATGGGTGTGGGGATTGATTTTGGTGTAAGTCCTTTTTGATTGTTTTTCCCAGTGGGTAGCGTGTCCTGTGTTGGACGTTGATCGCAATGTTGTTAATGCAAAAGGCGGCATCAAGGCAATAAGGCTCATAATCGCTTGAGGCGAGAGGCGACAAAAAGGTAACAGGCTGAGTGAATTGAGATGACCATTTTTTAATATTTATATTATTATTATCATATTATGACAATAATTTATATTATTTATACTATATAATATTAGGAACATTATAGTAGCAATAGCAAATTTATTATGTTTATGAAATTATAATATTGTCATAAACACTAAAATAGTAATTTTAATTTTTTTGTTAAAATTTAGTAAATTACCATCGTAATAGTAAGTTACTTAACATATTATCATGTAAGTTAAATAGTTAAGAACTTAAGATATACGTTACATAACATCTAAACTTTAGTAAATTGAAAAAAATCAAGAAAAAAAACTTTAATGAGGGAGATCGCCGATCGATAGTAGGGAAGAGGAAGAACTGAAGTGAAGAAGAAGAGGTAATGTAACGCTCCAATCTTTGTAAAAAAAAAAAAAACAAAATGAACAGTTGAAGAAGTTGATTTGATGGGGACTAAGCTGGGGGATGGCGCAATCGTAGGAGATGTTGAGATGGCGGCGAATTGGAGATGGTGGCGAATTGGTGATGAAGAGGCTCCAACGTTGTTTGGGTGGGGCGATGGAGGTTGGCAGGCACTTGTATTATGTACGTAGGCAACAGGGAAGTCGAAAGGTCAAGTTCCACAACTGTTTCATTGCATTTTTTTTTTTTAAAAAACCCTATTTCTACCCTTATTTGGTGAGGTGATGGGGCGATGGGGGCGACAAGGCATTACCTAATATTTGATTGTGTATACCCATCTACAATCAACTATAGTATCTCTGGGACATGGTACCAACTCCCATGTCCCTTTGGATTGAAGTGCCTCTGTTTCTTCATCCATAGCTGCGCGCTACCGGGGGTCTTGAGTTGCCCCAAGATAGTTCCTGGGGTTGATGGTATTAGTTGGAACTAAGGCAAAATGTTGGACAACCTCCGATCCCTGTATAATTAGATATAGGATGCAATATACAAGAGCGATTGGTCTTCCATAATGCAATGGGCCTATCATCATCTGCTCTAGATGTATCTGGTGCCTTAGGAGTATGTGGAGGTGAAAGAGCAGGCAACTTTAGAGCTGTGGAAAGTGGGGCCTGACGTCTCTGATAGACTACAGTCTCCCTAGGGTCTTGCTCAATGTGGGTCCCTTCCCCTGAGTAGTAGATGGTTTGCAAGGGGAAAATCTGAAAAAGAAAGTGAAGTGAAGAAAGGGACTTGCAGCAAATTCATTCAACTGTCACATCAAACTGACTTCCTTGGAAATTAAATGACACAACAATCTCTTAGAGTTGATGTATCTTTTATATATTTATTAGGGGACAAGCTTTTTTTTTGGAAAGAAAAAAGATGATTATCGGAGGTCGATAATCATCCAAAACATTGCATTAAAAAAATAAGGAGTCAAAAATCAAATAAGAAATGAGCCTCCCTTACAACATTATCGACCCAATCTCGCTCCCCTCCAATGACAACAATGTTTCGTTGCAAGCAATTGTACCATGATATGGAAACTGCCTACATCCAACTAACTGCATCAGCATGCACCTTCTGCGTGAAAGATGATCAAAACCCTTCCATCGAAGATAAATCAACACAGTTACTTATTTGGGATTCATGCCAAACCTCCAAAGAAGTATATCCCCAAAACAAGTGAGAAAAGTCTTCCTCTCCCCATGACACAAGGGACATGCCACATCTTGGTTGGTACACCACAATCTTCTCAAAGATTTTGTTACCCGTTCACCTCTCCTCAACATCGATAAAAAAAAAAAAAAATTCAGTGGGATTTTCAATTTCCATATTTCGGTGCAAACAACCATCACATGAGTATCATCAGGTTGAAGATTAGCTACTTCCTTGTAAGCCTTTGCCACCGTGTAACCACCATCTCTCCAGGTGAACATATCTGGTGCATTTGAGTAGACGTGCAAGTCTAATGACATAGCCAGCAAGTTCTGAAAATCAGCAAATCTGGCCTCAGACAGCCCCAAATGGAATACCAAACCCCAAGAGTTGTACTGCAAATCCCAAACAACAGCAACTTTGGCATCCTTGTTACCCACCAGCAGAAATAGATGCGGAGAAAGGCCTGAAAGAATACTGTTACCAGACCAATTATCCTTCCAAAATTTGAATGTCACCATTACCCAAAATGGGAAGGAACAAGGATGTAGGACTTTGCAAAATTGTTATCAAGGATCTCCAGAAGGTTGAATCACAACAATGATTCACTGCCCTTTCTTCCAAATTCATAACCGTTCCACATGAATCATGCAATAATCTGGTCCATAAACCTTCTTCGTTATGGAAAAGTTTTATAGCCCATTTCAGAAGCAAAGCCTCATTAAACTCCTTGATCAGTGAAATTCCAAGGCCACCCTTGCACTTGGGACTACATAAATCCTTCCATGGCACCAATTGTAGAAGACATCCGTCATGATTAGCCCCCTTCCAAAACAATTTTTTTTTAATAACCTTCTACCTTGTGAGGACTTTCTTAGGTGGTTTGAAGACTGCCAAATGGAAAATGGGAACAGTCGATGAGATCGAATTGAGAAGAACATGTCGACCACCTTGCGACAACAACTTCCCACTCTATGAATTCAATGTCCTAGAAATCTGCTCAACCAATTGATTCCAATCTACTACCGTTAGGCACTTCTCCCTAAGTGGAAGCCCCCCGTAAGTAATAGGTAAATGAACCATTGAAGATTCTGGAGCGCTTGAGGCACCCATCATTTCTCATTCGTCCTTACTGAACAGTACGAATGCTGGCTTCCTAACATTTATCTTTAGTCTAGAAACCTTAGCAAAAGTTCTAACCACAGAAGCAACATTCCTTGCTTGTGAGAAGTACCACCCTCAATGAAAAATGTCGTGTCATTAGTGTACTGCAATGAAGGTGTGAAAAGAGATCCTTTACTTTGCAAGTGGAACCCAGAAATAAGACCACCATCACATACCTTGAAAGCTAGACTAGCCAAAGTGTCCACAACAATGTTAAAGAGCAATGGTGCCAACGGACACCCTTGCCTTACATCTCTTTGTAGCTGTGCCCAAGTCCTAGAAGGCTTGCCATTCACCAGAACGGAAAAGAAAGATGTAGTCACATATCTTTTCATCAATTGTACCCATTCCTTCGGGAAATCCCTTCTCTTAGTGATTTTCCACAAGTAGGCCCACTTAACCAAGTTATAAGCCTTAGAGAAATCAACTTTCCATAAGAAAGCTGAAACTCTGATCTCCTCCATGAGGCTATCATCTCTTCTGCCAATATGAAAGACTCCTAAAGGGACCTTCCAAGAATGAAAGTAGATTGAACTAGATTAATCAAAGTTGGCAACTCTTGCCGCAACTTGTTGGCAAGGACCTTCAAAGCGACAAGATAGGTGGCATTTGACAATGCAATTCGGTAGAAGAAAGAGGTAGAACATATTTAGTTTTTCAAATCCACGATTCTCGTCAAAGAACTCCTGAATCATTGCCATAAAGTCTTGCCCCACAACCTCCGGCAACTCCTTATATAACAACACCTACAAACCATCCAGGCTAGGAGCCCCTTCCACCTTAAGGCCCTGCAAGGCCAATAGGATCTCCTTTGAGACACCTCGAATTAAATCAATCTTCATATGATCCTACAGGAGGGGCATGTTGGAAGAGCCCAACCTCCAACCCCCCTATGGTTGTCGCATAGTAAAGCTATGGAAGTGTTGATGTATTGCCTTACAAATCTGGGACCTCTGATCCAACACGGAATCTCTAACCAGTAACCAACTGATGAGGTTTGATCTCCTCCTAACACTTGATGAAAAATGAAAGAGCCGTGTATTAGAGTCCCCTTCTTTTAGCCACAGCTGCCTCGACTTCTGCCTTCAGTCCATTTCCTGCTTCAAATCCTCCTCTTTCACAACATTCAGGCATCTGCATCTCTCCTGCATGTCCTTTGTACTCAAAAGCCCTTGACCCTCCTTCCTATCCAAAATTGAATTTGCTTCAAGGGCCTCCATCCTCGACCTCTTTCTCCGTGTCTTCAAATCTCTCTTATACCCAATTAGAGCTACTCTAATAGCCTCTATCCTGCTCTCAAGGGTACGTGTAGCAAAGGAAGAAGCAAGCACCTCTGTCCACTTCACAAATTCCTGAAATCTCAACTCTTTCAACCAAGATTTTTGGAATTTAAAATAGTACCAGTGGACCTCTCCTTCATTGTTATCTTAAAGGAACGGAGAATGACCAGAAAACAGTCTATGCTTTGCTACAAGTAACATTTGCACCCTGAAAGACTTCTGCCAAAGCTACATTACACATGAACCTGTCAATGTTGGACGTCGAACTCGATCCATTCCTCCAAGTGTACTTTGCACTTGATAGTGGGAGATGAAACAACTCCAGTTCATCAACCACCCTTCCAAAATCAGTCCTCCTGTTGGGCTTGTCCTTGGACTGCAGTGTGGCATTAAAACCTCCCCCCACTGACCATGGTCTACCTTCCACAGAGATACAGGCCTGTTCCATCTCCTCCCAAAGTACAGATCTAGAAGCCTCATCACAGGGGCCATAGACATGTGAAATAGTCCACACGAAGCCATCCGAATGCCCGGTAAAAGAACAACTAATCACCCGTGAAGCTAACAAGGATGACATCATCTGAGAAGAATTGAGCTCTTCAACTGCACATCTATCATCTCAAGGTGCGTTTCCTGTGGTAGAATAAAATCCGCCTTTCGTTTTGCCAAGTACGTCCTCAGAACAGGCCTTCTTACCCTATTGTGAAGACCTCGAACATTCCAAGAAAGAGAACTAACCGTTTGAAGCCATACGACTCCTCCCCCCCATTGACCTTCACTTTTAGCACATCAGCCACCCTTCGATCAATATCATCAGACCAACTGTCATTCTTGGACTGTTCTTGTGTCATAGATTTCTTCTTTTTTATCAATTTTTGCTTGTAACAAGAACTGAAAAGCAATTGTTTTTTGGCTTGCACTGATGTCATCGGCCTTGATCCTCTGCTCGAAGGAGACGTGTGCCTCAATAGATTGCTGCTGGCCTCCCTCGGCACATCTGGAACAGGGGCCATCTGCTGCACCACAATATTTGAACCGGCATCACCTGCCACACCTTCGCCCTGCTTGGCCAGACCATCTGCAGCAGCAGCAGCTGCAGGATTTTCCACTACCATCGCCTGAAAGCCAACATTGCCAGAGAACTCTTCATCTGCCCGAACCTGCCTCTTATTGATCTGACTGGGATTGCCCTTCACCAGTGGTCCGGAAGCTGGTGCTGTTCCTGTCGCTGCTGATGCGAACCCGGATGGCAGAATACAGACCCAAACACCAGTGGTCCCTGATGCGGTGAGACCTGAAAAACAGAACCAGGTGAGGACAAAAAGATAGGACCTGTATCTTTTGATTTGATCAACGAAAGGGGCTTAAATGGGTTGGAGTTTGACTCACCAAGTTCGGATCTGTTTCCGGATCCAGATGCCATCTGTAATTGGCAATTTGAATTTTGAGGGACTAGTTTTGAGTTGTGGGGATTATTATGGTGCAACAGGGAGGAACAATTATCATTATTATTTTTGAAGAGAAGGGAGGAATAATTATCATCGAAGCATACTTGCAAAATGATGGGCAATTCTATGTGTTACAGAACGTTCTAGAAATAGGATTTGGGAAATAAAAGACTAGATATGATTTGTTACAGAGCTGATTTGTTTCCCTTTTTAGGATTAGGATTAGGACTCTATTTTTGTAATCCCTCTCTATATAATGAAGGATGAACTATCCTTTTTTTTATTGAATAGACTGGAATACAATTACGAAAACTCACACATAATATCAAAGTAGGAAGATCTTAGGGATCTTGACTGTGCTCTCTTCCATGCCTAGGGAGGTGACGTCGCTGCCCTTCAATTTGCCTAGGAGCATTGTTGCTCCTGTTGCCTGAGGCCACCACAGTGCCTCCTCTTCCTGTTGCATGGCCTCTCTCCATTGTGAGAAACTATCGTGACTTCTCTATCATCTTCATCAACCAGAGAAGACCTTGTAGCACTACCTTTGTGTGCGAGGTACTTCTGTGCACACATAGTGCATGCTATTGCCCTCACTATCATTGACGCCACTACACAGTATGTCTCTAGCCACCATACACATTGCGCCTGCAATGACCCAGATTGCTATGTGCATCATGCATATTGTGTCATATGCATCACCGCACTGAACTTTTGCCCTACCATGCATGTTATGTGCGCTGAATCTATACCCTATTGCTCGCATCATCGTGTGCCCATCGTGCCTCATTATGCGCATCACGTACACTCCTACCCCTACTTAGATCTGCGTGGTTGGCAATGATGTTGTTGCTGCTACCATTGGGGCTATTGCTGGTGCGGTTGCTGTTGTTTGCTTTGTCACCTCTAACACCATCCTCATCGCTTAACTCCGTGGGACTCGTCATTGTGGGACGCCACCTACAGGGCTCTTCTCAATCAGAGTCCTGCAAGGTTTTGTGGACTACCTTTGAACGGGAATTGGGATCCTGGAGGCCTACTGAAATGTTTCTAAACACCTTGTTGTTGCCAAGCCATTCTGTGAATTGGATTTTTTTTTTTTTCCATGGAAACTAAAGCGTCTACAATCTCTATTGAGGAGCAAGTCCTCTACTTTTGCCTCAACTCATGTTTTTGGTTGACGCTGATGACTGGTGGGGCAACTGAGCGATGCGCTCAAACCCATCCCTTGAATGCCCTGCCCCAATTTTACCTTCCCATGAGAAGGATTTTTCATTGGTGTGAGGCGATTACTGCCTGTTTGGGATTATCTCCCGTACTACTTCCTATTTTGGATCATCTCTCGTATGCTATTGCTTGCTTGGGATCGTGTCTTATACTCTATTGCCAGCTTGGGATTGTTTCCTGTCTGACTACTACTTTTGCTTAAAGATCTCTTCATCAATTTTTTTCTAACTCCAAGCGAGTTAAGTTTTCCAGTGATGAGAGACGTCTACCTGCTTGTCTGCATGCCTACTTGCCTGCCTACCTACATGCTTGCCTGCTTGTATGTCTGCCTAACTGCTTGCTCCGGCCTGCGAATTACTTTTTGATTAGAGCAGTTCTACTGCTACTCCTACGGATTGGGCGTTGCATGCTCCAACTTGGGTGGGAATGTTAGAGAATATTCTAGAAATAAGATTTAGGTAATAAAATATTAGGATTTTATCGGAGAGCTGATTTGTTTCCTTTTTAAGGATTAGGATTAGGACTATTTTTGTAATCCCTCTCTATAGAGAGGGATGACCTACTCTTTATTTTCATTGAATAGAATGGAATACAATTACGAAAACTCACACACTATGAACCTTTTAATTTAATCTTGTTAGCTTATTTTGTGTTCTACGAAACTTGGTTTATTTTGTTTTACAGATGTGGCTGCGTATGTTGATCAAAATCGGCGGCCTTTCTCATATGCAAGCTCCATCCTTTTGAGCTTGGTAATATTTGGGTTTTACCTTTCATTTTGGTTCTTCCATTTCCATCTTTTTCATTGCATGTTTTAACTATTAGATTTAGGGTGCTTCTTTGCTTTCTATAACTGAGTTATTTTTTTTCTGAGTTACCATTTAATTTTTTCTTACCTAATTAATTGAAATTTGAGCTTAATTTTGTCCATTTACTGATTAATGTTGTAGACACTGGGGAGGAACTTGTGACCATTTAGAGTTCTTGCAGTTTGAGATTGTGGAAAGGAACTGAAAGAAAGTCATGATTTTTACTTGTCACGGTGGTGGATTAAGAGAGATAATAATGTGGACTCTTGTAATGTGGCCTACCAAAGATTCACCTGTGTGAATTTGCCTTTAATGAACCACCTCCTTGATCAGATGCCATCTTGATATTATTGAGAAAGATTTTTTGAGATGGCAAACGTGATGGACATGGGATTTGATCCATGACCTCTTCAATGTGAGTGGGATAGTCTACCATTGAGCCAACCCCTTGGTGGTAGATATTGTTGAGGAAGATGAATGGTTCTTGGGTTAATTTTCTTTTCTTCTGTTTGAAGGCATGGTTTTTGGGTTAATGGATCATGCAAGATCCATTTGGGAGTGTCACACATGGGTCATATGTTTAGTCCCAAAACTTACCTACTATGGATGTTTTATAGGTGATTAGGCCGATATGTACAAAGTCATGCTTTCCCTTGTTGAGAGCACTAACAGAATATCCACCCGTTTGGGCTTCTCCCTTTGTTTTTCCCATATCTTAGGAAGAGATTTCCATGTAAATCATTCTGCCTCATGTGACAATATGTTTGATTGCTATTGGTTTTATCATTATTATCTTTGATTATTTTTCAACATGTATCATTGGTTCTCGAAAAATTCTTTAGGCTTGTACACTAATTTCACAATATATATTTCTTGATTTTGGCTTGAATTTCATATCAGTCATTCTTGAATGCAATTTGTTGGTTCTCATGTTTTTCCCACCTCAATTCTCCTCCTTGTGGATGCCTATGCCACAATTGCTAATGCATAATTTGAAGGCTGCTACTAGATGAAGTTGCAGGAGACAACTATGGTAAATATGGTGAGGCTGGAATTGAAGGCAGAGATGTTGAAGCAACAATAGGGTGAGGGCCATGAGAAAGAAGAGGAGTGTGAAATTGGAGATTGTGAATATTGTATGGGGCATGAGTGGAAGCTAGCTTGGCAATGCACAGGACAAGTATGAGTAACCATTGAGTGAGATTGTAAATCAACCTATAGTTGACATGAATGCAAGAAAAACTTTTCTAGAAAAAAAGAAATGGATGCAACAAGTGTTTGGTGCATCTTTTTGATTCAGGACAGGAGGCAAAGTTGCTTGACTTGCTGCATTGTGTTGTTAGTGTTGTAACTTGCTATAAACAAGAAGAAACAAATCACAAGAGGTGAGAAAATTGTTAACCCAGTTCAAGAGGCATTGTGTCGCACTATGTTTAGGCCTAAGGTTACAACTCTCGATGGTTTGAGAGGAGGCTGTAGGAAATTTATTTATAATACATAGGGCTTACACCCCAAGAAAGGTTGCTTACAACCCAAGAAAAGTACAATTATCATAATTGACTCACTAAAAATATTTACAAAACTCTTCCGTAACATAATTCTATCATCCCTCCGCAAATTAAGCACGGGGATGAGAAGTGTGCATTTTGTCAGAACACGAAAAACTCTAATAGAAATCACCTTTGTGAGAATGTTAGCAATCTACTTGTCGTTGGGTATGTAAAGAACAATAACTTCGCCATTTTGAACTTTTTTCTGAACAATTGATGATAATTTGAATGTGCTTTGATTGATCATGGAAAATAGGATTGATGGCAAGCGAACACGCATTTCGATTGTCATAGTATATAGGCATATGTCGACTCTAGATTCTCAGATCGGTGAGGATGGAACGAATCCATCTCCCTGATGGTAGTGGCAAGGGCACGGTATTTTGCTTCAATACTAGACTTGGCAACACTTCGTTGCTTTCTACTTTTCCAAGAGATTAGGTTATTCTCGAGAAATATACAATGACCAGTAACAAAGTGGCGGTTATCTAGATCACCTACTTAATCAGAATCAAAATAAACGGAAAGATTTCTGTAGCCATGTATCAAGCTCAGATTTCTAGTAAAACACACCATTACTTCTCATCCCTTTGAGGTATTGAAAATTATGCTTCACAGCTTCAAGATGATTAATAGTCGGAGAGTGCATATATTAAGAACTTGATGGACTATAGAGGTGATGCCTAGATGTGTAATTGTTAGGTATTGAAGAGCACCTACCATACTGCCATACTCAACAAGGTTAGAAATTTGTTGATTGCCAGCCTTGAACAATGTGTTGTGACTGTGGCAGAGTGGGGATTGTCTTTTAATTTGAGAAATTATATTGCTGAAGCAAATCAAGGGTGTACTTATGTTGTGTGAAGGTCAGGTGGGTGTTGAACCTATCAACTTCAATTCCAAGAAAATAACGAAGATTACCAAGGTCTTTAATGCTGAAGTGATGGAGTTAACTTTTTACCTTGTTAATTAGGGAATCTTAATTTTCAGTAAGAATAATGTCGTCAACATAGAATAACTGGGCAATCATAACTCCTTGGTCTCATGATAATCTGAATGGTAATCCAAGTTCATGATAATTCGAATGGTAACAACCTTTATTATCGTACTGATTGTTTCGTTATAATCTTCACCATATTCTTGAGTAAAGCCTTTAGCAACGAGTCTAGCTTGAAACTTATCGATGGTTCCATCAACATTATATTTAATTTTGTAGATCCACTTGGAACCAACAACATTCTTATGTTATGGTCGAGGTACAAGGAGCCAAGTTTTGTTCTAGTGCATGGCATGTATTTCCTTTTGCATAGATTGTACCCAATGTTTATCATTAATAACCTCCTTTCAATTGTGTGGTTCCCTAATGTCTATGGCCTTTGTGATGAGACCACAAAGATCAGTACTGAAGGTAGAGTAGTCCACATAGTTGGTAGGTGGATAACAAATCCTAGAATTCTTTCTCAATCGTAAATTGTATGTGTGTGGGTGCACCTGCATTGTGATCAATAGTAGCAGGTGGGGCATGTTCTGTGGCTATTGGGGGGGTGCATCGGTACTAGAAGTGCTATGGCTTCAGTATTGGCAAGTTGGTTGCTGTTGGACTCCAATGTGCCTTTGCCTCAACCATTATTGGTTGTAGGCTTAAATCACTAACTTCGGTAAGAATGGGTTGCTTAGTTGGTGGTGGCATTGGTTCCTTTGGATCTTCTTGATTACTAACAGGCACATGTTGTTGGGAATCATTATGAGTGGAATATTAGATGTTAGGAATCATTATGAGTGGACTATTAGATGTTAGGAATAAAAACAGATGGAGTATTGGTTGTACGCAAGCGGATGACACTACTGCTTTGCGTACGCACGTGCATGCTACTGCTACTGACCTTACTACACGTGCAAGCATGTAGTGCCACATGCACGCACCATGCACACCTTTGCTTGTCGCATGGGCGCACAAGCACACACTGCTTTTGCCATGCACGTGGTGCTTCCCATGTGTGCTCGATGCACGTGACTCTTTGCTTCTCTACTTCTCAACATGACAACACCAAGATCCTCTTCCTCTATTGATGTCAAGTCTCTGGCATCCACTATTGTAGTTTTGGCACCTCTATCAAACTCAATGGTGCTTAGAACTCCATCCTATGGTCTAGTGCTTTCAAGATCTTCATTGGCAACTAGAAGAAATTCCATCCTAACCAAGGAGGAGCTGGATACTAAGGATAAGGACTACAAGTGCGAGCAAGACAGCTACATGATTATGAATTGGCTTATGAACAACATAGAGCCAAAGATTGCGGTAAATATGCTGTACAAGAAGAACGCTAAAGACATGTAAGACAACTTAGCCAAGAAGTATTCCTAGTAGTTGAATGATCTAGGCTTGCCGATATCTATTGCTGTATATGGTCCACCAATAAGGGACTTGTCGGTTGATTACTACACAATCATGGAGTCCCTTTATAAGGTACTTGCAATCTTCCAACCCTCTTGTTTTGATGCACATACTACTTAGAAGGTGAAGTGGCAGACATATTGATTTCTTGATAGACTAGACCCTTGTTACCAATTAGCCAAGGACCAACTTCTATCATTGGATGCTATTGTAGATCTAGAGACCGTTTACAACCATCTTCAAAAGATTGATGTAGATGTCTCGCTTGCTGCTATTCCCACTGCTCTTTCTAACACCTTTGTCCTCGCTACCTTTAGAGGGGGAGGTGGTTGCTCTGGTGGTCGTGGTAGCAAACGTGGTCGTGGCTGTATCTACTCTCCTCGCATTCATTGTAAGCGAACAGGCCATCCATCTGAGAAGTACTGGGAGAAGTTTAGTAAGGTTACTTGGGCTAATCAAACAACCGTTGAGCCTCTTAAATATGAGATTGCCTTAAAACAGTCTCCTATATAGTTTACTGTTGTGGAGTTGGAGCATTTAAGATCTCTACTGAGGACTGTGCCATCCTCTATAGTTGCTATTGCTATAAGGGTTGCTACAACCCCTGCCCTTACTACCTCTCTTGATCAGGTTCTAGACCTTCTGTTGCAATCCACCAATTAGCTTCTCTACAGAAGTCGACTGGTGGGGAATTCAAGCAAGGCTCTTCTCTCATCCTTATTACTACCTCCTTGCTTGGGATCGTTTCTCATATCTAACTGCCTACTCTTGTTATTACTACTGCTTGGGATCGTCTCCCACTCTACTACTGCCTGCCTGCTTCTTCGGATGTTTACATTAGGAGAGACTCCAATTTTGTCTATTGTAACAAGTTGAGCATTTTACATGCTTCAACTTGGAGGGGAGTGTAGAGTATTAAGAATTAGTAAGTAAAGAGTCTTAATTTAGTTAGGTTAGTGGATTTAGTTAAGTTTGAGAGTCTTAAGTCCTTTTAGTATTCCTGTTTGCTATTTCTTAATTCTATTGGGTTTATTATGTAATTTGTTAACCTTACTCTTTATATAAAGGAGGCCATGGTGTTAGGGTTACTATTTTGAATAAGTGAGGCATTACTTTTCTCTAATAGAGTCTATTGATAGATTGAGTCCCTCTCTAAGACAATTCTCACTTGCTTTCATGAGTATTATTACACCAAGGAATTATTTGGAGGTTATGTAGGATGCAGGGTAGAAAAAAGCAATGGATAAGGAGATGGATGCTCTCCTGTCATGGGGGACTTGGGACTTGGTTCCTTGCCTACCATTCAGTTGTGGTAGATGGTAGTCGCCAATGGGTGTATATAGTGAAGTATCTTCTTGATGGTATGGTTGATAGGCCAAAGGCATGCTTGGTCATAAAAAGCTTCACATAGACATTGGGAGTGGACAAGTTTGATATATAATCTCTCGTTGAATCTCTCAATTCTGTTGGGATCTATTATCCTTAACAAAGACTGGCCTTTATATTAATTGGATATCAAAAATACTTTCTTATATGGTGATCATGTGAAAGAAGTTTACATGTCAAAAGATCTTGGTTATGAGGTTGAGGGAGAGTACATGTGCAAGCTGAGAAAGGCTATATATGGTCTTAAGCAGATACCTAGAGCTTAGTTTAAAAAATTGAGCAGTTAGATTATGAGGATTGGAATTACCACATCCCGGATCACTCTATTTTTACTAGATGGTGTAAGATTTGAACCATTGTGTCGTAGTAGATGTTGATCATTTAATATTGATGGGTGATGATCAAGCAGGCATTAAGGAGATAAGGTCCCAAAGGACCTTGGGAAGTTGAGATACTTTTGGGGTATTAAGGTGTTGTGTAATCCCAAAGGGATTAGTCCTACCATATATATGTATTAGAGATTCTTGAGGAGATGAGTATGTTGAGTTATGTTTATGTTTATGTTTGTAAGAGGTGCTGTGTTATTTTATTTTGAGTAGTGCATTTATGATGTACTTTTTCCCATACCTATATAGAGGTGTAGGGACTTCTTGGTAATGGTAGAAAAGTTTATTCACTTCAACTGAGTATGCTTGGTGCTAAGCCTTCATAAATTCTTATGGAGCCCAAGGAACAACATAGTGGTAGTGGTGATTTTGTTTGAAGATCTTAAGATATATAGAAGCACGGTTAGGACTAGGAAACTCCTTTACCTAATTGTAACCAGACTAGATATCAGCTTTGTTGTAAGTAGGCCGAGTTAACATATAGATAAGCCATGCTACAGTAATTACTATGATGTATATCGCATCCTCAAGTGTTTGAAAGGAGTACCAGTAAGAGGCATTTTCCTCGAGAAGAATGGTCATCTCAATCTATGCACCTATCCAAATGCAAATTATGCTAGTTTGGCTTATGGTAGGAGATCAACTATTGGATATGCTGTGTTTCTTGGTAGGAATTTGTTAACATGGTATAAGAAAAAGCAAGTTGTGGTTGATCAACAAAGGGATGGGGCCGAGTATAGCTGTATGGCACACATGTGAATTAATGTGGGTTGCTTTATTTTTTACTGCACTGGGTCTTTCTATTGCTTATCCCATTCCCATTTTTGTGACAAGTCAGCAACTTACATTGCATCCAACCCAGTTTTTCGTGAGAGGATAAAACATTTTGAGGTTGATTGTCCTTTTATGTGCAATGCAGTAAATAATGGGAAGATCCCTGCACTATTTGTCTCCTCAGAATATTAAGTTGCAGATATTCTCACCAAAGCGTACCATGAAAAGGGGCATAGCTTTTAATGTCATAAGTTGGCATGATAGATATATATGCTCTAGCTTGAGGGGGCATTCAAATTTTACTTTTTTACCCATTATTCCATGTTTTTCTTATTTCCTTAAGTTTCACTTTGTAATTTTCCCTTTTGCCTTCTCTATATAAGAGAGGTTAGGTTTTCTTAATGGAATTAGGGCAGTATGTTCTAAAACATATATATTCTCTTCTTTTATTGAGGTCAAGGGTTTTTGGATGCATGTGGGTATAGTCAGCAGTAGAGGCACGGTGGGTATAGTCAGCAGTAGAGGTAACTCATGAATGTGCAAGAGAATTGCATTGGTGTAGGGTAAACACAAGGAAATTTGCAATCCAACTAGTGAAAACAAGCTTAGTTGAGGGAATTGGTGCTGCAAAACCCAAGGGGTCATGAGAGAGCTTGCAACATTTGAAGCTTGGTGCAGACACAAGAAACATGGATAAAGGAAACAAAGGGGATAGAATTTTTGGAAGGAGCAATGACAGTGAGGTTTATTGATTTGAGGAAGTTGGTCAGCTCAGATGAGGCAAATAATGGCATAGTATCAGTGTATTTTTTTGTAGCTTTCTTACTTTTCTTTTCTGGGAGTGCCACTGTAGCAGCATCACGTTCAGTAGGCTGTCATAAGTTGACTCGTGTGATCCAGAAGTTTTCATTTACAAGTTAAAACTTCTAATTATGATACATTAAAAAAAAAACTTATCTCTAGAATGTCACTGGAACTTGGTGGATCCATATACTCTTTACTAATGAGTATTATGTTTGGCCTTGCTTCCTATCAGCTAAGGGAAAGATCAAATGGTAGGTGTTCCAGAATTTATCCCATGAAAATAGGCCCAAGGTGGTCTAACAATATATTCTTGCTTCTTTGCACGTGTGCTTGATTCTCTAAAAGCCCTAATATTGCTTCTCTCACAAATTTTCTCAAATTTATACCTATTGAACAGCATTTTTTTTTAATCATTGCAAATTAGGTGCCTTGGATGCAAGTGAGCAGATCAAGATCTTTGCTGCTAACCATCAATCCAGCAACTTTCTTCATTGTAATTGTTACAGGAATGTAAGTTTTTACCATGTGGTTTGCACTTCTAGGCCACTTTTTTTTTTTTTTTGGTTTTCCTTGAATTTTGTATTCAGTTATACTTCTTGATTCCCAATTTGAAGTTCTTCTGGGAACTAAAAGACCAGGTCATCTTCTTTAAACATTGAATTTTGATAATGTATATAGAGTTTTTTCTGGTTTGCTGAGTTTCCTTGCTGGGAGGAAGGCGAAACTATACCTTATTTGATCTTGTATTGGAAAACTGTACTCATGAAAAATAGCATACACCTACTCTGAAAATGATTGATGGTAATCTCTTTTGCTATAGAAGTTTTCATCTGCACCATCCAAATGCCAGCATTTTCAGGCATGCTTATCAAGATTGACACAAAATCAATTTAGCTTTAGGGACGTATGTTCGGCACATGTAAATTAACAAACATTTTAATTATCTTGGGTGTATGTGGATTTTATTGGACATCCAAAAAAAAGCTAGATTAGTTTTTGTGCATTTGGAGCACCTTTTGGGATCTTTTTTTGCCGGTGTTTTTTTTTTTTCAATTGATATGCAGCGATACTCTAGCATAAATGGAACTTTTTCATTGTGTATATGGAGGGATCTTTCTATTTGGATAAAAATGGAATACATAAAAGTGATGCATCTTTGTTCTCCCTTTGGAGAAATGCGAAACATGTATGCTAAAGCAATGAATATGAGTATAGTTGACCCTGTCTCTATTATTCTTCCAAAGCTTCATGACTAAGTGAAACAATGAGCAAGAGAATGTGAGAGGTGGGTGAGGATGACAGGTGGATGGAGGTAGTTAAAATGTAGACAAGGAGTTGCTGTGGGTGTTTGCGATAACTGAGAAGTGGGATAGGTGCTTGTGGTGACTTTTCAAGGTGTTTCTATTGTCTCTTTGTGGGGCATTTTGCTTATAAGTGTAGATCAGCATTAGGTTGCATGAGGTGTAAAGCTTGGGGCATCAGTCTTTCACACGGAGGAAAGCTTCTTGTGCATACTCACCCTACTGTGAGGAGATTTTGGATGTTGATGTGCCTCTTGTGAGTACTCATTAGAGGCTCAGAGGTTTTCTATTCAAGTTGTTGATTGGCATTTTTGTTGGAAGGCCATGGACCCTTGAGTTCATTGAAGGGGAGTTATGTAAGTGGTTCAAAGGTTGGCTTGCTTTCTAGTTAGTTTGTATATCCATCAAATTTGGTGGTCTGCAAAGATGGTGGCTTAACAAGAGCTTGTGGATGGGTACGTGTAGAATTTTTCTTTGGCTGGAGTGGTCTAAGTGTGATGGTGGAATTGTCCATTGCTTTTATGTGATTGTACAGACTTCTTTTGAACCTAAGTTATGTAGAGGTGGTGCAAGTACTTGTTTCTTCTCTTAATGTTCTGGACAGATGCAGCAATCTTTCTCTGTTCATTGCCAATATACCAAAGGTTAAAGCTTGGGTGCAAATTCTTTTACCAAGAGACATTCCTTCAAAAACTTATTTTCATCATTTAGATTTGTGCTTTGTTATAGACATTGTCTTGGATAACAGTAAGGATATTTCAAGAAGTTCTACCATCAATTTTCACCAAGTAACGACACAACTTGTTGCATGGTATGGAGTACGGAGGATGAAGGAAGGGCATTTCAGCAATTTGGCATGCCAACCTTTTTAAAATGTTTCCAAGTTCCAGTGCACCTTATTTTTGAGTGGTGATTTGGGGAAGGCCGTTCTGGCTTCATGTGACTTGGGCCAGTTATAAGTAGCACTACAAACCTTGGAGCCTGCTGTAAAACCCACTTCCTTGTTGCCTACAATGCCTACCTTCTCGAAAGCATGTAGGGATGTTGTTTTGCTTTGACCCAAGACAAACAGAACCTAACTTGACTACGCTGTGTAAAACTTGACCTATTTATAAATGGGTATGGGTATAGGTTCCAATCCTTAAATCCAATTGGGTATGGGTTTGACGCAAAGCTATCAAGGCAACAGGTGATTGCAAGCTGACAAGCTCCTCAATCATTCGATGCGAGAGGTGACTATGACAATTTGGCATTGCAATGAGCCTCGTGGGCAATGGGTGCATGCATGAGAGAGAGGACATGGAAGGAGAGAGAGTTGGCATGAAAGAGAGAGGCGTGGAAGAGGAATTCTTATGAAATGCAAGTTTATTGGTGGAGCTCAAATAGCAAAGAGGGGTATTGGTCTCGTTTTATAGAGATCAAATCCCAATTAATCCTAAACATAATTCTAAAAATACTAAATTGTAAATAAGCAAATCCTATTTCTAGAAACAATTAACAACTTTCCTAAATGACTCAACTTGGCACCCAAGCAATTTCCTAAATAATTTGACACTTAAGCAATAACCAAAATATCTAACACATTTGCCATATTGGCACCCACAACTCATGCACACATGCACACACGTGGACTGTTGTGACACGTGGCACATGCCATGTGTCATTTATTTTTGGATGCTAACACTCCCCTCAAAGTCGGACTTGGGAGAGGAGGCAAGACTTGCTAAACTTCATGCTAGTCACCCCATCATTGATCTTCATTCTCCAACTTTTTTGCCTTTGCTCCTCCATGCACATCAGGGAATTTATCTGAGGATATGAAGCTTCTCCTGACCGTCGATGAAGATCATTAATGTATGTGCCCACAGGATATAGTTTGAGGCCCCCATCAACTTCAAGGTGGCACCTTAAACAAGAATCTTCACTTCTGCGGTGAGTAATGACTTGGCATCCACCATGGCCTACACACAACTTGTGCATAAGATTTTCTGAAGTTGAGGGGACACCACAATCTTTCCCAGGTTCACAGGGGAACACCCCACTAACATGAGGGGTTGACTTGGACCTCCTCTTCAAAACTAGGGTCAACGGTGCACAACTTGCTTCATTCCTTGAGTTTCACGCCCACAAGATCCTAACATGGATCTTTATGAATTTGTGGCCCACAGGGTCGCTTGCTCTGATACCATGTGACAATTTGGTGTTGCGGTTAGCCTCATGTGCAACAGTTGCACACGTGAAAGAGAGGATGTAGAGAGAGAGTGTTTGCAAGAGAGATAGAGAGAAGGCGTGGAAGAGTTCTTATGAAATGCAACTTTATCAGTGGAACTCAAATAACGAGGGTTATTGGTCTCTTGATCCAATCCCAATTAATCCTAAACATAATTCTAAAAATAGTAAATTGCAAATAAGCAAATCCTATTTCTAGAAACAATTAACAACTTTCCTAAATAACTCAACTTGACAAGCAATTTCCTAATAACTTTGACACCTAAGTAATAACCAAAATATCTCTGACACATTTGCCATATTGGCACTCAACTCATGCACACGCATACACGTGAACTATTGTGTGGCATAGGCCACGTGTCATTTATTTTTGGATGCTAACATTGACAAAAGGTGATCACTTGATTGAATTGATGTGGCATGTCTTTTTATTTTTTGAAATATTGAATATTGTTGAATCAACTTAGATGATAGCATGGACTTTCACCGGAAACATATGATAACATTGTGAAAGAAAAAATAATGATCTTATTGTATTTAAGTAAATAAAAACATATATATTTATATTATTGTACATTGTTTACACATATGTATTATATGGATAGGTACATGCCAAAAAAAACAAAAAAAAATTATATATATCTACTAAAATAAGACAATGACATATATTATACATACTATACATACAAAGTGCAATACAGACTTAATACCTACATATATTTTTATGTACCATTACAAAAAATAACCAATTTATATATATACTTTTCAAAAATAAAAATATTACACTTATCATTAAACTAATGACATATATCATAATTATAACTACAAACTTACAATATTGTATATGTATAACTTATGCATATATGTCATGATAGGTAAGTGATAGTCTAAGTAAGATATATCAAAGTAGAAGCAAACTTGAGAGTATATAAAAGTGTCAATGACATATATGTGTGTGTGTGTATGTGTGTATATATGTACAACAATATATATAACAATAATATTATTAGAGAATTAGGAAAGAGATATTTTAGGATTAGTTAAATTAGGCAAAGTCGTTTTGTTTTATCTCTTTCTATTTTGTAAGGATTTGTTTTGATTAGGATTTGATGTGAATGAAAATTTGGTTAGTAGGATTAGGATTCCCTCTCTATATGAAGAGGGGTTAGGAATTGTTCTTGTTATTGAATCTCATTCCAATAAAATCTATTTTCAAATTCTTCAACATGGTATTAAAGTAAAAGTTGTCTTAGGGAATTCCCCGGACCGCCAATCCTCTCTTCTGCATGCATCTCGTTGGCATGTTCTTTGTATGCGTGCCATCACTGCACTTCATCTCCATGCCTGCAACAAACACATGCATGAGACTATCTGCCCATCACACCTATGCGCGTGGGTCTTCGTGTTTCTTGTGCAAGCCACACGTGCCCTATCCTCTTCTTGTGTGCCAGCTACACGTGTGCTACCCTCTCGCTGTGCATGAGCCATGTACTCTGCTGCACTGTCTCTATGTGCGCTTGCACTATCTACACCAACCTCTTGCATGCCTACACATGATCTTCACCAGCCACACGCACACTCGTGTGTGATCTGCGCTAACTAAAGCATTTATAGTCTCTCCTGAGGAGCGAAACCTCTAATACTACCATGGTTGCAACCCCTACCGCTTCTCCATAACAAAGTGCTGTGATTTCCGATCTGGCATGGTTTCTCAGCTGAAGTTGATGGTTGGTGGGAACTTTGAGCAATTCTCTTCCATCTCTACTACTACGTGCTTGGGAATACTCCCGGATGTGTGGTTGCTACTACTGCTAAGGCCATTGTATGGTGGTTGCTACTACTTCTATGACCATTGTGTAGGGTTGCTACTTCTACTTCAACCCTATGTCTATTGTCTTTAGCCACTACAGTCATTGTGTTCTGCTGGTACTTTGCTACAACAATAGTATTCTATGGTGACTGGTACACCTAGTACAATTTGCACTGCTATCCACTCCTCCGGATGTCTACATTAGGGGGAGTTCTTATTTTGTTCTGCCTCCTACAAGTTAAACATTGTATGCTCCAACTGGGGGGGGGGGGGGGGGGGGGCGGGGTGGTGTTAGAAAATTAGGAAAGAGATATTTTAGGATTAATTAAATTAGGCAAAGTTGATTTATTTTCTCTTTCTATGTTGTAGGGATTTGTTTTGATTAGAATTTAACATGATTGAATTTGTTTCTAAATTTAGTTACTAGGATTAGGATTGCTTTTGTAATTCCCTCTTTATATAAAGAAACGTTAGGGCATTTGTTATTGAATCTCATTCCGATAAAATCTGTTTGCAAATTCTTTGACGTACACACACACAAGGATCCTATCCTCTGAACGTAGTGCCTAAAAACTACTCAACGAGTACTACGTGAAAACCATTAGATGAAGATCGCACGATCAAAACTAATATTACCCAAAGTAATGAAGGTGGTTTTGCAGTACATTGATATTAATGGAAGTTGCTAAAAAGAATCTACACAACATTCTAATGATAAAACATTCCTAAAAAGTAGATACAGTTACAATTAATCCAAACATACATTCTAAAAATACATAGTGAATTAATTAGTAACATCATATTATTGATAATACAAAAATGATATATGGAAATTACTAATTAACAAACTTAAATGCTATACATTTCAAAAAACTAAAAGTATCTGAAGAATCTCTAAATTCGATTGTTTAAAACAAGGAATACATGTTAAATTAACGAAAAGGTCTTGTAACAACAAAAAATAATTTTTGTAACATGACAAATACGTTTGAAATGCATAAGCATGTGAGTTGTAATAAACGTTACGTGCTTTGTAACAAAATAGTAAGCATGTTGTAGCATTGAGCATCGAATTTGTGTTACATATAATAACACAATGAAAATAACAAATATGACTAAATTTGTAATACAAATGAGTTATCCTTGAAGCATAGACAAACATTTAGTGCTTAACAAGAATGACATTTAATATAAATTGTCAAGGTTCAAGAAGTCGGTATGCGGTAAGCGGTTAGTTGGGTCACTTCATAGCGAGTATGTGATTTTGTATTTTTTTATTAAAAAAATAAAATAATTAGTTAATTTATTAAATTTTGTGTTATATGCAATGCTATAATTATGCAAATGTTTCAAGTAGTATAATAAAAAAATATAGTTAATACTCCTCTTTGATTACTATATAACCTAGAATATAAAAGATTCCTAACCTGAATAATTAGATCCTTGTGGAACATAAAATGACATATTTGGGATAGACGCACTATCAGAAGTTGGTTGACTTGGTGAATCAACCATTGATCTATCAAAACCTATTATTAATGATGTTTAACATAAACAATTGATGTAAAACAACAGATCCTAAAATCAAAAACCTAAAACAAAATTCAGACCTAGAAATTGATGTAAAAAATAGGCTTAACAATCGATTTGTTTAATATTAGGGATGATTTATACACAGTCACATATAGACCCTAAAAATCAGACATAAACAAATACAACATTAGGAATATATACAACATTTGGGACACACATACACGATGTCACGAACAAATCATACCTTAAATATCAAGCCTAATAAAAATTAAAAACATAAAACTAAAATTAGACTGTGAGAGATATACCTCGAGTGATGGCTGGTGCAAAACCTCCAATGTTGGTAGGCGATGGCAGTGAGAGGCGATGCAATGTACAGGTGCAACAGAGGTGGTGCAGGGAGATGGCAGTGAGAGGTGGTGTAGGGCGAACAGCGAGGGCAATTATTGATGGCAAGAGGCGATGCAGCGATCAACAAGAGGGGTTTAGGGTGATGAGGTTTAGGCGATGGCAGGGAGGGCTCGCGACTTGAAGCATTCGAGAGTGGGTTGCCTAGACCCACTTATAGCACCGCATGGTACTACACGGTTTGGGGAGGGCTCTGCTTACGACTATGTGATCGCCTAAGCGGCTGACTTCTTGAACACTGCAAATTGTATTACTAAGGAATATTGTATTATGACTATAAAGTTGTATTACAAAATAGTATGTAATCGACCTCATTGTGTATGTTGTAATACAAATTTATATAAAATTCTATGAATTCTAATACAAAAGATGTTTTCTTATCTTGTAATATAATTTATAAACGTGACTGAGGATGTCGACTTAGTATGTAGTTTTTCAAACTCATTTTAAATTATAATATGAGAAATTGGAGCAATGTGATTTTGCAATACAAAACGTTACCAATCTAGTAATTTTAGAATGTGTTATGAATGTCATGTAGTGTAATACAAAATCAACTTAAAAAGTAAAATAAAAAGTGATGGGATTTAATTATGTGATGCAAAAAGTAACATGAGTTTAGAAAGGAAGATGGAACTGCAAAAAAATGTGTTACATATTTTTGTAATACAAAGGAAGAGAGAACAAAATGGCGTAGCTTCAATGCATGTAGGATGTTGGACGCGAAGAAATGATAAATGAGAAACATGAGGTTTAAAATGGTGAGACTATAAGGAACAAAAAAAAATGTCTAGGATGAATATTCTATAATCGTACTATCTATAAATAATATAATAAATTTGATTAGATAATTCCTTAAATAATAGGTGGTTTTGAGTGCATAACTCAAAACCACTGTACAATGATGATAGTGGTTTCATCAATAGAAAATAAGATTGGACAACGAAAAATCTAGGTTATTTGCATAATTATGAGCATTGTGCTCAATCGATACTTTTCCTATATATATATATTTCTTAAGACTAAAGAAGAATCTCATGATCTTATTTAGAGTAAATTGGAAGTAGGGTGATGACATACAAGGCAACCCATGCAACGAAGGAGACTGGGCAATCGCCCATATGAAGCCCCTTGCCTGAACAACTCTAAGGTGACCTTTAGATTTCTTGCTTGCAATTGCCTTGAAAGCATTGGTTTGATGACCCGATTCATTTACTTCACTTATATAAACATATATGCATAGGCACAATGATGTTATGTTGTGGTGGAATGTGACCTTGTAGTCATACATTGCCATGTGGTAAACATTGGTAAATTATGTATTATTTTCAAGTTTTTAGGTTAAAAACAAATTTACTTAGGCCCCGTTTGGTTGGGAGATAACTCAAGGGTTATCCCTCGGTCAAAGCATTACAAGAGGAAGTCAACGGAATTAATTTGGAAGTCAAAAAATATAACTTATTCAACTCCACTAATCAACATCAACATCAAATTATCCCACTACATCACATCATCACTATATAATAAAATATATCCACTTCAACATAAGATATCCATTAAAATATATTCATTATATCACATCAACCCACTCACACCTATATCATAATATTAAAAAATCATCCACTAACATCACATTACACTCACAATCATTTTATCCAACTACTTATTCTTATACCACCAACCAAACACCCTGCAACTTATCCCTACAGTACTTTATCTCGACGTAAGTCTTATCTTCTTACCAAACACAGCCTTATAGTTTCTATGTTAAGAATGATCATAGTCACCTTTATTTACAAATGATATCCTTAATTTTTATTTTGTTTGAATTTAGGTAGCCAAGGGTCTAATTGTGTGGTACAAGCGTGAGGTTTCCACATAGGTATGGCTATACTCAAACCCAACTTGGAACCCTATCCGTCAACTTCCTTAATTATAGTCCCTAAATAAGTGAATGGATACCCATTGAGTAAATATGCATTCGATGAGCAAGTGGGTTTTGGCTAAATGGGTAGGGTATACGTTGAGTTTGGAAATGTGCTTCAATTTGGAAATATTTGAATCCATTAAATGTAATCTAAAAATGAATATATTATTCCTTGAGATCTTCAAGTTTCTCATTGAACTCTAGATTCACACTTCTTAATGATTCTAATTTCCTTTTTCTATTGTTTAAAAGAAATAAAGCATCCTTTTCATTTTATAAACATAAGCACTTGTCTTTAATTTCTTTATTTTACTTCTTTAATCTCCTAGCTAATTATATAAGTTATGACATGCCTCTAATAACTCTGAAAACAAAAATTCAAAATCTACCTCATCAATGTTTGAACTTGTGTTGCTTTGTGCCATGGGGCAAAAATGAGTGTCATCTTCAATGGCCTTCTCTTTAATATCCAATTCCAAGCCTGAGTTCGAAGCATCCCATGTTGCATGTTCATTAATGGTTTCTTCATGTGTGATAGAAAGTTGGTTCCATACCTTGTATGAACTTTTGCATGTAGTGTCTTTGTCGAATTCTTCTCTTATTAATGTACAAAATAGTACATTCAAGGCTTTAGCATTATATGTTGCTTTTTTTTTCTCTTCCTTCATTAACTCTTTTCTTTCCTTTTTCTTTAGCATGTATTTAAACTCAATGATTTGCTATATCTCAAAGTCCACTCCGAGAAAAATTTGCATTCTACTTTTCCAATGTGAAAAGCTAGAGCCATTAAATAAATGAAGTCTTACTAATGAGTGTCCTTTGATGAAGCTTTATGTCATTTGTCACATGAAGCGAGGTGCGACGTCGCCTTCACAATCCTACTTTGATGCCAAATGATGGAAAGGGATTGTCTTGTGGTTCTTACTTGCCCAGCAACACAATCATGTGTAAAATATCGAGTGTGATGTAAAGAAATAAAGGCAATAGACAAGGTAAACACCAAGATTTATAGTGGAAACCCTTTAATGGGTAAAACCATTAATTAAACCTCCAGATTTTCCCGATCAATTTGCACCGATCAAATTTACTAGTACGAGATAGTTAGTGGCTTATCTCAACCCAATACAAAACCCCAGGGTGAAAATCAAATCATCTTAACCCAATATAATATCAAGATGATTATCAAGTGATCTAACCCAAGTACAAATAAGCAAATAAGTACTACAATGATTGAAACAATATAGCACAAATTGGAATACTCTTATAACACCCGTATGCCTCCTAGGGATGCTTATTTGTAGGCAAACTTGGCTCTTATGGAGGTGAAGCGTAGCTTGAAAGTGGAAATGAGGAATTGAGTGCACAAAGCCTTGTTGTTCGTGTGTATATGATAGTATATTATAGTTGTATTTTAGAAGGGTGACAAAAGGTCCTATTTATAGAGTTCTAAAGTTAGATTCAAAAGTTAGACATTAAAGATAAATTTGGAAGAAATCTTATTAAATTAGGTTAAATTAGGAAACTAGATTTGCTCCAATGGAGACTTGTGTTGGTGCCAAGCAGCGTATATTGATGCAAGGGACCTACAGTATTGGCATTGAAACAAATTTTGATGCACGACTATAAGTCACTTATACGGGTGCAAAAACCTTGTACTAGTATGAAGTCTTTGCACCCGAGCATGACTTATAGTTGTATATCAAAATTTGTTACAGTGCCAAAACTGTAGGTCCCTTACATCGGTACACCTTGCTTTGCATTGGCATAAGTGCCTGTCTGGGCAGATCCAATTTCTTAATTTAGCCTGATTTAGTTTAAATTTCTTCCAATCCATCTATAGTGCCTAGCACTTTATAAATGGGACTTTTTTCCAGCCTTCTACACATACGCATGAAGAGCAATGCTTTATGCACTCAATTCCTTATTTTCTTTTTCAGGCCAAGCTTCACTTCCACCAGAGCCAAATTTGTTTATTCATAAACATCTTTAGGAGGCATAGGGTTATTTGTAAGAGTATTTCAATCTGTGTCATATTGTTTCAATCATTGTATCACTTATTTTTTGTTGAGACACCCCTTTAGTTTAGTTTATATTTATGAGTGCATTGTAACTTTTTATTTCTTATTGGTTTTGTACCGCAATTGTTCTCACACCTCTCTCTACATAAAGAGATGTAGGGTTTCTTCTTTGAATAAGATTGCTCATTTTCTCCCACCTTTTCTTATTTGTACTTGGGTGAGATGCCCCGATAATTGTCTTGGTGTTGTATTGGATTAGGGTAGCTTGATCTTCACTCTAGGGTTTTGCGTTAGGTTGAGATTGTCCGTTAACTATCTCGCACTAGTGGATTTGATCGATGCGGATCGATCGAGAAAAATCTTAAGCTGTGGAGTTTAAGTAGTGGTTTTCACCTATATGGATTTTTCACTATAAAACATGGTGTATCTTGTGTGATTGATTTTATTGTGATATTTTTTTATTACACTCAATATCATGCTTGATTTTATTATTGTGGCCAAGTAAGATCCACAAGGCACGCCCCTTCATCATTCTTGCTTCTGCCTTCATCTTCTTACTTTGCCTTTAGTTTTCATGATTTCATCTTGCATCTTGGCTTGAACTTGCTTGGCCTCAATAATACTTTTCTTAACTTGCATACATGTTAACTTGTACAAAAACAATTATATAGGTTCGTTCTATAAACACCGAAACATAAGCAAAGCTTAGTTCCAACAAGAATTGCATGGGAAGAAAGAACATATCCCATTTGAGGAGCTTCAGCCTTTTTTTGGGTGGTGTCGGGTGATGCGAGTCATGCCATTATTGGTGAAATTTTTTAATGCTAAGCTCATGAATGATGAATGATCCGGGCTTTGGTTGGATGGTCGGACAAATGATGTGCCCTTTCAAAATGATACCAAAGATTATTTGCCTGAGCAATTAAACCTACAGCATTGGTGGAAAACTTTTAGGATGGAAATGCTTGGACATTGCTTTTCTCAGGAACTTTATCCGAGCAATGGGTGGAGTCGTCCTTATTGTTTCAGCAAGAGTTGGAAGACATTCAGCCAAGGGGGAAACTAGTTTGATGGGTGATAGTGATAGGATGGGGACAATCTGTTAAAGAGGCATACAGACTACTTTGGGGAGATGGCTTGGAACTTGATGTGGCTTTTGCTAGGGAATGTAGATTGATGTGGAAGATGGTTGCCCCCTTCAAGGTTGGAATTTTTGCATGGTTGTCAAGAAGGGAGAGGCTCACAACGAAGGTATATTGGAGGAAGTTTGTTCCGAGTTCAGATGTTATTAGCTCCTAGGGATGTAAATGGGTCAGGTTTGGGTCGAGTTCGGTTAAACTCATATCTATACCCATTTACAAAACATATACCCATATCCTACCTATTTACCCATCGAGTACCCGTTAATAAATTGATCTTATAATTAAATAATCATGCTCAAATTAGAGTTTTAATTCATTCAAATACATTATACTTCCATTTCTTTTGATATCAAGGTTGTAAAAAGTTTATAATGCCAAATACATTCGAGTAAATACAAGATAGAAATTTAAAAGGGAGGAAAACTTATCTTTTGTGTACCTCCGAAAGTTCTCGCGAAGGGCATAAACAAGAAAATAATTCAAATGATATACTAATCATCCATTCATAACTTAAATTAAACACAAGCTTTTTCACCAATAAAAAGGTAGCAACATGTCATATATAACATAAAAAGTCAGGAAAATTAATAAATATAATGATATTCCAACACAACTATAATAGAGTTACATTCATTGAGAATGTTCACAAAATATAACTCATGCACCTACTTAAAAAAAAAGTTCATAAAAGATCACTGATGATAAATCCATCTCAAGGCACATCTCCATCCTGTATAAACAAAAAAGAAATAAGTGTGAGGATGATAATAGATTTTTAACGAATATTATCTTGGTTAAAAAATTACCTTTATGATGAAACTTAATTTAACATTGTAGAGTCTTCACTTAAGCATCCCTATGAGTTTGTTCCTGTAAACCATGATTTTTACATTACACGTACCTTAAGATGGTATAGTAAATTAGTAATAAATCATCTTAGGTTTTTAATCAAAACATCATTAACTATTTACCCCAACAGTTTCATTTGCATCTTCCCCAACATTTTGTAATGCATCGATATCAGTGTTCATCCCTATAATACAATTGGATATATCAATATATACAATAATTTATTTTTAGTAATAACAGTAAAAAATATTTTAAAAGATGTGTTAGTACCTAAGATGTCATTCCACAGCCAACTTTGGGAACACATCAATGCTTCCAATGTTGAAAGATGAAGTCTACTGCGATGGGGACTTAAAATCCGACCACGTGTACTAAATGCAAATTCTGAAGCAACAATAGAGACAAGGACAGCAAGTATATCTTTAGCAATCGATTGCAAAATTGGGAATTTTATGCCATTGGTCTTCCACCATATCAGTATGTCAAATTCTGAGGATCTCGGCATTAAGCCATCCTCAAGATAGTAATTAAACTCCGACTTCGTACTAACATTTTCACAATCTTGACTTACAAATTTGTTAAAGTTGGAAAGGGAGTCTTGATCACCATAAAAAATAAATACATCTTCAGTATTAAAGAGAGAGGAAGTGCCTTGAGCACATCGTGTAGCATCATGTTTTGAACTTGTTTGAGATTTATATTCTAGCACTAACTCATAGCACATGTTTTGAAGTCTACATAACTGATTATGGGAATCATTTCCATAAATCAATGGAAAGTAATACTCTAATAACTTCAATTTAAATTGCGGATCAAGAATAACCCCCAAAACAGTGAAATCGCAAACAATTGACTAATACTTGTTAAATTTGTCCGTCATTTTGCTAGTCATGCTCCTAACAACTCCTCTTGAATCCTCCAACCAATGATTGAGAGCCACCTTAATCTCACAAATCTTAGGAAAAAGGTTAGCTGTGGGATACTTGGTTCTAGAAAATAATTTCGTTGCACTATAAAATATCTTCAATTTAACACAAACAACTTTAGCCAAATCTTACTCATCTTTAGGCAAACATTTATATTAAGGTTCCCTTGCTTCAATCTGTGAAATACATCCTTATAAATGATAGATGTCTGAAACATTAAGAATGTGGAATTCCATCTTGTTTTACAATCCAAAGATAACCTTTTAGTACAAGGGATCTGTAATTGTCTACAACTTCAAAATTTTCTTGCCTTTTTGGTGTTGCTGTCCAAAATAAAACACTTTCTCTAATGTTTTCAATCTCCCTTCCAATGATATCCAATCCATTTTTTACAATCAAATTCAAAATATGCGCACAACGCATGTGAAGTAAAGTGTCATTCAACAATAGGGAACCAATAGAAAGCCTTTCCAGTAAAATGTCGACTAATGCATTATTGGTAGAACAATTATCCAATGTTATACAATATAACTTTCGATCTATGTTAAAATCTAACAAGCATTCCATCAAAACAGTTGAAAGTGCTTCTGATGTGTGAGGACAAGGGACGTAAGCAAATCTACATATTAAAAAAATAAATATACATTAATAATTAAAAGCAAGTATGTCAAAATATTAAGAATTAAAAGTAATAAAATATTACCTTAAGATTTTTTTTTTGAAAAAGGAAAGGATAGTTATCCAAAATGATAACTACCCAAAAAAAGAGAAAGCTATCCAGCCAACACCATACCAACGGGCAATCACAAAGACCCCTCACAAGGACTCATTCTAAAGCTTAATCAAAGTAAAAATAGACTCTACAAAATTCTCCACATAAAGCCTCTGCCCTCTGAAGATGACATCATTCCTTCCTAACCAGACACCCTAGAGGATTGCCAGCGGTCTGGCCCTCTCCTTTGTACGGAAGACATTCTGCCTAGCGTTGCCCCCTCCGCCTCTATAACCGTTCCAAAAATCATTAAAAGACCAACAGCTCTACCATCCCGCTCCCACACGGCTCCAAATCTGCGAGACAAATGGGCAAGAGAAGAAAAGGTAGTTGACTCATCACCTCCACACAAAGGGCAGACCTTACTCTCCCCAGGAGCCCATCTCACCCTCCACACCCTAGTCATGAGCCTTCTCCTCCTAAGCAGCCAAACAAAAATCTTGGCCTTCAAAGAACAAGCCGCCTTCCAAACCTGTCTGCATTCTCTCACCAGATCCAAATCACCAGTGGGACCCCCGCCGGACAATCTCTTGTACGCAGCCCTCACTGAGAAATCTCCTTCATCCCAACCAAACATATCATTTCTGGATGCCGGATGTAGGCCTTCCAACTCTTCAAGCAACCTCTGGAAGTTGTGAATTCTCGCATCTGAAAGATTCCCTATAAAAGACGGACACCACCCACCTCCATAAACTTTAGCCACAGATGCCTCTCTGCTTGAGGACAAAGCGAAAAGTCTTGGAAATCTTCTAGAGAGTGCGCCTTGTCCTGTCTAATCATCCTGCCAGAATCTGAAAATCTCTCCCGTCCCCACCATTGGTACAAAACAGTTCTGCACCTTAGGAGCCACCGTCGACAAACCTTTCAGGAAGTGAGAAGCATCCCTCGGCGGGGATAGGTCCCAACGCAGAGGGCCACCATAAGTTGTCCTGAAAACCTTCCCCATCAAATCCCTCCTGTTCTCCAAGAGGCCCCCAACCCATTTCACCAACAGGCTATCATTAGACTTCCCCAAGTCCCTCACCCTAAGCCTCCCCTCCTCCACCGGCTTGCAAACCTCCTCCCATGCCACCAACCTGGCACCAGGCCCATTCGACCCCTAGTTGGACTAGAAGAAATTCCTCATAAGCCCCAACATTCTCATGACGACTTGCTGGGGCAACTTCAGGACAGAGGTGAAATACGACGGCATTGCCGCCAGAACTGCCTTGAGCAAAATCAGTCTTCCACCCCTCGACAGAAGCTTGGACGCCCAACCTGCCAACCTCCTCTCCAGCCTCCCCAGTAGGGGAGCCCAATCCTGCACCAAGATCCTACCATCTGTCAGTGGTAGGCCCAAGTATCTGATCGGTAGCTTCTACTCTATGCCAAGACCCGTGCTGCACTCCCTCGCCTTCGCCTCCGTCAAATTAAAAGGGACAAAACTTGATTTGGACAAGTTAATTTGCAGACCTAAAGCCTCATCAAACAATAGAAGCAAAATCCGCATCCTCCTAGCTTCCACCTCCCTGCCTTCAATAAAGAAAATCGTACCATCTGCATACTGCAGCAATGGAATGCTTGTCCCATCTCCCAAGGGGAAACCTCTCACCAAGTTCCTCTCACAAGATTTTTTCGTTGCCTTCGCAAGTGCGTATGCCACTATAACAAAAAGCATCAGAGCTAACGGGCACCCCTATCTCACCCCTCTTCTCGGCTGGATCCAACCCCCTACCGGGTTTCCATTGATAAGAATTGAAAAAGACGTCGTAATGACACATCTTTTCATCCACTCGATCCACATGGGTGGAAATCCCCTCTTCACCAAAGAGGCCTAAAGGAAAGACCATTGCACTGAGTCATACGCCTTGCTGAAATCAACCTTCCACATGAAAGCCTTCCTCCTACTCTTCCAAAAAGACAGGATCTCTGAAGCCACCACATACACCTCCAAAATGTTCCTGCCCGGGATAAAAGTCATCTGTATGGGATCCACAATCCTCGCCAAGGTCTTCCTCAACCTATTTGTCAAGATCTTAGCCACAATCAGGTAAATAGCATTCAAAAGAGCTATCAGCCTGTACTCCTGAATCTCCTCCGCTCCCTCCCTCTTCGGCAATTAGAACAAGTAAAATTTATTCAATCTGTTGAAGCTTGAATTTCCTCCTCTGAACTCCTGTAGTACATGCACCACATCATCCTTCATCACCGTCCAAAACTCATAAAAGGAGACTGGAAATCCATTCGGACCTGGACAACCATCAGCATTCAGCCCCCAGATCGCCTTATGAATCTCATCTTCCTCAAACGGCTGAGTCAAGTGCTCTGCTTTCGCATCCCTGATCTGTGGCACCTTGGATCCCAACCACCTCCATCTTCCCCCTGCCTCCTCCCGGTGAACTCTCTGAAGTACCTTGTAGCTGCCTCGCCCATCGCCTCCCTACCCACAAACTCCTCCCCTTCCATCATCAGTCTATCGATCCAGTTCCTCCTCTTCCTCCCGGATGCCGCCATATGAAAATACCGAGTGTTAGAATCGCCCTCCCTGAGCCACCTCTGCCTGGATCTCACCTTCCACTCCACTTCCATCTTCCGATCTTCCTCTTGCACCACCTGCAAGCATTTTGCTCTGTTTACCCTGCCCATTTCGGGTAGGAGGCCAACATCCTCAGCCAAGTCCAGCCTTGCAATCTCACTGAGAGCTTCATCTCTCCTCTTCCCATGCTATTTAATTTGCTTCTTATAGACCTTGAGGAAGGACCTCAACTCTTGCAGCTTAGCTTCCAACCTAGCAGCTGCCGAGCCTTCCACATGAGTAGATCTTCATCTCTCTTCCACCAGCCCTCTGAATCCCTCTTCAAGGAGCCAAGCTTTATCAAACTTAAAGTACGTTCCATACCTCCAGCCCTCATTCGTCACCCAAAGTAAGGGGGTGTGGTCCGAGAATGGCCGCTCCAGAGGTCTGACCTCCGCCACAGGGAAAGCCTCCGCTATCGCCATTGAGACGAAGAATCTATCAATCCAAGACCGCTGCCCACCAGAGCTCCTCCGGGTGAAGTGGCAGGAAGAGGGCGTCATGTCAACCAGCCCTTGTGCAGCAACAAAACCCGCAAAGGCTTCTGAGCCCTGGTCACCCCCCCCACAGCCATCCGGTCTATCTTCCGCCAGCAAAGTGACATTAAAATCGCCCCTAATCAACCACGGGGTCCCCTAATGTGCCGCAGCGACTTGATCTAATTCCTTCCACATAGCTTGCCTCCGCATACTATCATCCGGACCATAGACCGAGGAGAAGAGCATGCAGAGGTTGTCCCGACGCCTCTGTAACTTGACCGTAACATGGGAACCGACCGTTGAGTCCAGTAAGGAGAAGGCATCTCCCTTCCACCCAACAACAATCCCATCAGCTCTTCCAACCGCGTCAAGGGCCAAGAACGCCCCAATGCCACTCCCCCCCACCTCCCTCCACAGTCTCTAGTCACAGCTCCCCCACTTGGTCTCCTGGAGAAACATCACCTCAGGTCCCCACCTCTGAATATAACCATATAACGCTGCCTGTCTGGAGGGGTCGTTCAACCCCCTCACATTCCACGAGAGGACCCTAGTCATGGAGAAGTTCGGGAGACTCCACCTTGCATCATGCGCCTGAAGCCCACCTCCGCAGCTACCCTGTCAACCTCCCCTTCCTCCAGCTCCTCAGGCCAACCCGATTGCCCCCGCTGCACCTGCTCCCCCACCAGTGGGACCTCCACCTCCCTAGCTCGCACCACCCTCTCTTCAGCCACCCCCAACTCCGCCGGACCCTCCTCAGCCCCTGCATCCCCTCCATCCCCATCCCCTCGCTGGCTACCATTGCCACCACCAGCCATCGTCGCCATCCCAGCACGCCCCGTGCCACCTCTGCCTCCCATCGAGTTCGCCGATCTTCCACCTTGCCTACCAGCTGGCATAGTGCCGTCGACCACCACCTTCACCCGAAGTTGGTTGCTCCCCACCTCGCTCCCGGTCGGAGGGGTCTTAGCCCTCCATCTCCGATAAGTCCACCTCGGCTTGTACGTGAGCTCGTGCGCCAGAAGCTTCCTAGGCTTCCACCTCTGCAAGCGTAGCACCGTCCCATCCGCGTCGCCCATCGCCACCCGGTCGACCCGACAGAGATCGCGTCGGGGCCTCGCCTCCAGGTTCATCCGACCGCTACCACCATTCAGAGCCTGCCCGAACCCTCGCGGGATGAGGAGCCCGACCCAGAAGCCCCTCCGAAACCACCTTTCCCCGACTCCAGATCCGATCCGCTCGACCCGGGTTCGCTAAGAGGATGCGTCTTTAGAAGCTGATCCATGCCAGCGGGGACCTTTGTCTTCAGTGCTGCAGAACCCTTCAAACCTTCCGTCGCAGATCCCGCAGTTCCATCCGAATCCATCGCCTGCTCGTCTGCCACCGATCGCGCCGCGGGGATCGCAATGGTCGCGCAATCATCCCTGCGTTCCTTCGCCTTCCCAAAAACAGCCGGCCCTCGGTCTGCCAGTGAGCCAGCTCCGACGCCACGCTCCTCCAGCCACCGCCTCAGCGAAGGACCGAGGTCTCCCGACCTCCTGCGAGACCCGAACCAACTAGGAGGAACTCCCCCATCTCAGGATCATCTCCGCGATCTGCATTCCTGACCTCATCTCCACCCATGCACTGAACATCGATAGGTCCTCCGATCTCAGGCCAAGTCCCTCGCAGCTCCGGAGCCTTGCAACTGGAGTGACCATCGCTGCCGCCACCTCCACCATACGGAGGAAGAGAGGAACCCCCTCAATCACCACCCTCTGCCTCGCGCCAACTGGTGGACGCTCCTCCACAGCCCCATCCGATCTCACCGGCCACCTCCACCTCACCACTCCTTGGCTACACGACATCTCCTTGAATGCCAAGCGCCGCAGCAGTACCGATCCAAGCCCCGATAGCACCAAGCAACCGCTCCTGAGGGACGCAACTCCAAAGGCACCTCTTCCGATCCCCAAGAACGATGAAACCGCCCCTCTCAGGTCCCCCAGCCCCACCTCCCCTTCCAGCACCACCGCGACCAAGGCCGCCTCCAAGCTCCCCTTCAAGGTCCTGATCTCATCCGACCACGGCGCTTCAACCTCTACGAGAGGCGCCCCCTCCGGTGGAGGCGGCAACATCCTCGCCCTCCCCACAGAAACCCCAACGGTAGGCTCCCGAAAGTGGCACTGTGCTCGCCTATGTCCGAGACCTCCGCACTGCAGATACCTCAACGGCTCCCTACAGCCCTCCGTGAAGTGCCCCCTCCCGAGGCACTTGAAGCAATGCACCGGCGCCACACCCCTCCATGACCTCTTCACCACCATCCAACCAGACCCTTCCCCCTCCCACCCTCGCTTTCCCCCTCTCGCGCTCTCCCTCTCATTCATCTTCTCCGTCTTTATTTGTAAAATAAATTACCTCAAGATTTTGCTTTGCATGATCCATAAGTCATTTATAAAATGACACATTATAATCATGTATCATCTCTTTTGGTTACTTGAGGTCCACAAATCAGTAGTAATTGCAACTCGACTTTTGTTCTCTTGCACAATTTCCATAATCTTGATCTTTTGTTGTACATAAATCTTCAAAATATCACTTCTAATAGTGGTACGAGAAACCATCTTAAAAAGTGGTTGAAGACCAGAGACAAACTTTTTAAAACCAAAATGGTGCACAATATTCAAAGGATATTCATGTAAAATTATCATATGTGCAAGATCCCTCCTAGATGTTAATTGATCAAAGTTATGAGTTCCGATGCTTCCATCCAATTTTTTCTGATTTAAAGATAGAAGTTGTTTGATATTCTTGTCTGTTTTCTTCTTGCAGTTTTCAATATGCTTACTTAAATGAGATGCCCCATGACGAGAAGCACCCGATAATTTTTTAAAACAATGTCGACAAACTACCTTATTTGCACCATCGATTTTCTTTTTCTTAATATGATCCCAAACCCATGATGTTAATTTCCTTTTTCTAGTCTCAACTCGAAGTGAACTAGATGTAAGGTTATCAAGATTATTTGAGGAGTCGATAAGAGTGGATATGATATCCTGGATTTGATTTTTCATGCTACCTTGATGTTTTGACATGTTTTGTATTTCTACATCATTTACAAAAATATTAATATTAATTCTTTTTTTACTACATTTTAAAAATCATATAAATTAAATAAATGCATGTACAAACAATGAATATATATATAAGCATATATAAATTGGCAGCAAATAGGAAAAAAAATGATGTACATGCATGCTTAGTTTGCATCAAATATAGGAGAGTACCTACTACTATTAGTAAATTATGTACAAGTTAGGTATTAATTTTTCTTTCTCAAAGAAAGATGATCCTTTTTCCAAAATCCCAGGAGAAAAAAAAGGGCAAAGTGAAATCAACGAATCTTCATAGAAAAGTGACGTGCAAAAAAAAATGAGGCTAAGAAAAATGAGGCTTCCACTAATATAACCAACCAAAGTATAACTATTTGTTAGCTAATACCCAAACAAAGCTTGCACACCTCAATCCTACTTCCTACCATTAGATTAGAAAGCACAAACGAAAGCAATTGTCAACACAAAGCCAAAGATAATTACCCTATGTGACCTCCCTGAAGGATAAGGAGTTGAGCTATCGAGGAGCGATTGCTCGTCCACCGACCACAAAAGAGTTGATGTGACACCAACCGAGGAAAATGTTATGGTTCCAGAAGACCTCGATGGGAAGGTTTCGAGCTTCACGAACATCGGAATGTAGAGAAGATGAAGGGAGGGGGGGTGTAGGGGACCTGCGACGAAGAGCTTCGAGCTGCAAGGGGAGGCACTGCGGCGGAGGAGAGGAGGCGGAAGAGGGGCGAAGGAGGGGAGACTGGGGAAGGTGGAAGTGCCGTCGGATTGTCCCCGCCGTGCGAGGTTGGATAGGTTGCGACTCACTAGCTCGGGGTGTGGTTGGAGGTTGCAAGATCGACGCAGGTGGCGAGGCGAGGTTGGAGGTCGGGAGTCCTGAGCGGTGGTCGCAAGGGGGGGTCGCAAGCAGCAGCCACGAGGGAGGGTCCTCGCGTCGCGACTCACGAGGGTGGGTTGTGAGCGGCGGTCTCGACTTGAGAGGGTCGCCGGCGATAGTCGCGAGCAGGTCGGTGGGAGGGTTACGAGCTGGTCGGTGGGAGGGTGGTGACTGGTGAGGGAGGGACTTGGGGGCTCGCGAGCTACGTTGCTGCGATCTCGAGAGTTGGAAGATTCGAGACTCATGGAGCCTTCGTGAGTTGGAGACTAAAGTTCCCTCCAATCCTCCATGTCGTTTGGGTTCTCACCTTGGAAATGAAAATGCAATAAATGTAGGGCAATAGGAGCCATGGAGAGTACATAAGGTAACGTACCGAAAGTTCAAAGCTGATGGAAATTGTGTTGAGAATAAAACAAATAAATGGAGGGAATTTGAGTTGGGTAGGTCCCAGCGTGGGAAATTAAATATAGCGGTAAATTGGTATTTTTTTTTAATATTTGGGTAGGGTAAATGGGTATAGACTTGTACCCATACCCAAATCCGAACCCGGTCAGGTTTTTTTGGCAAAACCCATACCCAAACCCGATCGGGTTCGGGTTGAGTTTTACCCATTCTTTTCGGGTCGGGTTGAGTCGGGTTTACTGAAACTTGCATCCCTACTAGCTTCCTTTGTAATGGCACCTGGGCGGGCTGCCAGCATTTGTCCTTTGCTCGCCCCATAGCTAGGATGGTGTGAAAATGCATGGGTGTAAATTGTATCAATGCTTCATCTGCAATGAACGTCTGGAGAACCTTTGGTGGTCATCTTGGATCCAAGAAGGAAAGGGCTGACCTTTTTGCTGTTTGGGGTCTTTGTGGTTGAAAAGAAATGGGGCTATTTTTAGAGGGAAGCATGTGTATGATGAGAATGTTATATTTGAGACACAATCTTCTAGGGAGGTGTGGTAATCTTTGTAATGAAGGGGATGCCCTTCTAGATGGTGTAAATTGAATATATTTTGAATGAAGATAGAGGATCGCTAGCTTGGGTGACCCTCTTTTTACCCATCAAAATAAAACAGTGAGGGATTTTCCTCTTACTATAGACTATAGAAATATGGATGCAGGATAAGCTAGTATATCTCAACTGATACTTGATGTGAGATTGATGATCATGCTAAGATACCTAGGAGAATCTCAAACCAAGTCAATCCTGAGATCTCTCATTGGAGCGGTTGGCCGACTGGCCCATTAATCAGCCTGTACATATACTCATTGCAGACCTCAATGGCTTTTAGCATAATAGGCCTGGGAAGCTACCTTTCATAAAAAAGTCCTAGGAAACTCATTTTGCAGTCACTGGCATTGAAATATTTCAATTCAGTCAATGTCAAGTGCTTTTGTCTACCATAAAGCAACTATGACATATAGCATGCTTTTGTCCTGGTCCTCATAGAGATCAATGCTCATATATTTTTGCATATTTTACTTTTTAAGCATGACAGTTTGTATGTTTTCCTGCTTTCTTTCAATATGATTGTATTTGACAACAGTAAAATTTGAATGAGTTTCTTGTTATTGTTGAAATTTCATGTGCAAGTAAGAGACTCATGATGCAGGGTTCTACATACAGTTCTTTTGGTGTTTAACACCCTTGCTTTGTGGGGCATATCAGCTGCTTCAAATGACAAGAACTCTGTTATTATGAAGAAAGAAAATGCTCGGGCTGTTATAATTGTTGCTAGCCAGGTTGGTTCTTGCATGTCTTGTTAGCAAATTTGCAAACCAAAGATGTTTCTTGTGTAGAAAACACTAAATTTTTGGCACCTATTCTGTGTTTTAGTACATTGTCTTCTGATAGTATTTATTTTGCCTGTCAACTGAAAGGTGATAGTCACCTTTATCATGGTGGACAACATGGTTCAATGGTTGCAGCGGAAGTGTCTTGAACATCTCTGAAGCTCCCATGTATGCACTTGAAGACCTATGTAGTCTATGGTGAAAACATTTGCATGGCTACATTACATATGTGGAGATTTTAATAGCTAAATCTCCAAGAAAACAAGTAGAGTTGATCTCTTTATATAGAGAGGGATCAATCCTAATTCTAATTCTAAACATGGAAATAAATCACATCTAAATCATATCCCTACAATTTCAAAAGTAATAAAACATAGAAAGAGATAATTTTGACTTTCTTAATTCTAATTCCTAAATTATCTCTAATACTCCCCCCAAGTTGGAGCGTACCATACCCAACTTGTAGAAGTGGTGCACCATCAGGAGGGCTCCCCCCATTTGATGTAGTTCGAGGCTAGAGCAGGCAAGTAGGCATGTAAGCAGATAGGCACACAGATACTTAGGCATGCAGACAGACAAATCTCGAGGCATGTAGGGAGTTGTCTCTTCACCGGTGAATACCGAACTCGCTTAGAGTTAGAACAAAAAACTAACTAGGAGACCTTTAGTCGGGAGACAATCCCAAGCACCATAAGGGAGATGATCCCAAGCACGGATATTGATACAAGAGATGATCCTAAGCACTGAGACTGATATGGGAGACGATCCCAAGCACTAACAATTGCCTTACCTTAGCAAAAAAATCTTCTACCATGTAGGACATTTATTGATGGGCTTGAGCGCACGGCTTAATTACCTCACCACTCAACATCTTCAACATCGATCACATGGCTCAAGGCTTCAGTAGAGTCATTTAAGCCAGATGCAGATAGTACTTTTGCATCATTACTAGCAGTCACAACTGCAGCCATCGGGATTTTGGCCTTTGTAGTCATCATCAAAGTCTCTCTATCTGCCATCGCAACAATCGGAATCTTATCTACCAAGAAGAAGGCTAGAAATTGGTCAAAAAAGATGACTGAACTGCAAAACTTGTTCAAAATTGGTTTGGCAATCTGGTTTATTGCCTCGCTTGATGTCGCCCAATCATGCAGCAAGCTTTGCTGCAAGATGGGGACCCACATTGCAATGCAAGGACAGGTTTGGTCCCCTTTGCTTGACGCCACGTCAGAGATAGGCCAAGCTTTGTTGCTCGATGGTGCTTCAGGTGAGATGATAATCGACATGGAGAGGAATAGAACCAAAATAAATCTCAGTAGTAGAGCGACACATGGTGTTGCAGATGCAAGCCAAGGGGGTAGAGCACGCACCCCAAGGCAGAGGAGGGTCAGTGGCACCCCTAGGGCAAGGTAGAGCACGTTAGGATCCTAGGATGGACTCGCTCTGGTATCTCAAAGAAAACAAGTGTAGTTGATCCCTTTATATAGAGAGAGATTAATTCTAATCGTAAACATGGAAACAAATCACATCTAAATCATATCCCTACAATTTGGAAAATAACAAAACATAAAAAGAGATAATTCTACTTTCCTAATCTAAATGCCTAAAATATCTCTGACAACATATATTGGCGTGTACCTTTACACAATTCTAATCTTGGGTTATGTGATAGATCCTGGAATATGGATCCAGAATTGAGCACTCTCCCTTTATGTGCGCTACATAGCAAACCTGTTATAGGTATGGCAACACTATCAAGTAGAAAGTAGATGCTTATCACACCCAGTCCAGCTTATCATATGTTCCTGGAAACTGATTCTGCTGTCTGAGTTCCTCACACAAGTTATATAACCTAGTTGTCAGAGTGCAGAAGAAAATGTGGGTACAGTTGGGAGAAGTCTCCGATTGAAGGAATAGTAACCACATCATGCAAGGTAGGTGATGTTATACTCTATATGTAAGGCACTGTAATCTGACTGTAACCTCTGTGGAAAAGTAACTGCTGTTTTTTTCACGTTGAGCAGACTAGTGGAAAACGTGCTTACAAACTCTGAAGTAATGAAAATCACACCTATCACACCAGGAAAATGCCTCAAACCACAGACATGGCATATTCTATAACCATGGTACAAAACATTTGAGCAAAGCATGTACAAGGCAAGCCCTCCTCACGTGGAAAATAAAAGACTAAATCAATTAAAGTAGAACAGGGAAGGTGGAGTCCAGTCAAGTCAAGCTTTTTCAACAGGGTGAATGCTGACATTTTCTGGAGAGCCCATGCATAATACCCTGCATGTAGCAATTCCCATTTTTTGTTTGGGTGAAACAACTGTAGAACATACTTATGCTCTTAAAGGTTGAATCACAATTGAAGGAATCCCTTGTGGTCTTTTATCTCCTTGTTTAGTTTCTTATTGTGATGACTCAAACCATAGGTCATCCATATTTTCACAATACAACCATTGCCAAGCTACTAACTATTGGATCATCATTCCATTACAACCACAAGTACACAAAATCTTGCTACCATGCAGCTATATTGGTACAGAGGCTCAAAGTACAATAGGTACGAAGCTACATGTGACCATTTTATCTTTGATTCTTGTGTTCTTCTTCACCCTGGTCCGAATCAAGTTTATATCTTTTGTTTTTCCTAACTAACTCCAACACAAAGAGTGAGCAAAAAACTCAATAAAGAAAATGGATAAACGGCAACAATGCGGTTAAATAAACATTATGCATTATTGAGAGTGGTCATCATACTTATGTAATCTTCCCTTGTATCTACAAGGCAATCTCAATGCAGCATTTGGCTTGTAGCCCACCAAGACAACCTAAACAGGGCTCATGTCCACCAACTTGGATGGCAAAACTTGCCTCCCACTAACCCCACCTTTCTCTTAGCACCAGGAAAAACGTTGGTATCTGTGGCCTCAATTGAAAGCAGCATAAGTAACATTGGGAGTATCCCTGATTGCTGCCAGCAGGCAACACAAGTAACACTGAGAGGTCCTGATCGCAAGCAACACAACCTCGATGCTAAAGGCAGGTTCAGATCATTCTCGGATCAAGACTTAACCCAGTAAGAGGTCCTCCATTCTCAAATTCATATCTTTTCATATGCATCATCTTGTCAACATTAGATTATATATATGCAAATGCTTAAAGCACGTGTAACATATATTCTTTTTCATGGAGAGAAAAAAGGATATAATTTACTAGCAAGAGGAATGGACACGATATATTGCATCAGTCGGAGAGAATGAAAAGTCTTATTATTAAATGAAACCTTACACCTCTTTATATAGAGAGAGGTGTTAGGAAAATTACATCATAAGTCAAATAAATAAGACGAACAATAACAACCAACTCTAAAATAGTAATAAAGCATAACTAGAGTGCTCTATCAACACTCCCTCTCAAGCGAGAGCATATATATCAATAATATGGATCTCACAAGCGGCTTTGTGAATATGTCTGCTATTTGATCTTCAGAAGATATAGATGAAGTGTAAATGATCACACTGTATCAAGTCTCTAGTGTAGTGGCAATCAACCTTAACATGCTTTGTCCGCTCATGGAACATTGAATTGTTTGCAATATATGTTGCAGAGCGATTATCACACCTCATCTCCATTGGTCCCTCTACCTGAACATGAAGATCATGTAGCACTGATCTGATCTAGACCATCTCTATAGCTGTCTGAGCCATAGCCCTATATTCTGACTCTACACTAGACCTGGATACCACCTGCTGCTTCTTGCTTCTCCAAGTCACTAAGTTGCCTGTCACATAAGTGCAGAATCCAGTTGTTAACTTCTTGTCTATTGTACACTCTGCATAGTTGGCATCAGAATAGCCAACAACACTCATAGATGGGTCCTTCTGAAATAAGACACCTCTGCAAGGTGCTTTCTTCACATACCTAAGCACCTGTATAGCAGCATCCCAATGCTGCCTGGTTAGGTTGTCCATGAATTGGTAAAGCTTCCCAACTGCAAAGGAAAAATCTGGACGAGTAATAGTAAGATACAATAATTTACCAACCAACTACCTGTAAGATCTGCTATCTACAAGTAGAGACAGCATCATAGAGATGTCCTTTGGGATCCATTGGTATATTAGTAGATTTAGACCCTATCATTCCTGTTTCCTACAAGATATCAAGGGCATATTTGCGCTGACTAAGAACAATACCCTCTCTGCTACGTGTGACTTCAATCCCAAGAAAGTATCTGAGTTCTCCCAGATCCTTCATCACAAAGGCATCAGCTAGCTTCCTTTTTACCTCAGCTATCCCAACAAAGTCATCTCTAATAAGAATCAAGTCATCCATGTAGACAAGGAGTACAATTACTTTCCTTTTACTCTTCCTGACAAACAAAGAGTGATCAATAGAAGATTGTATAAGCCTTGTGACCTGTACCTCCTCTGACAGTCTCTAGAACCATGCTCTCAGGTTTTGCTTTAAGCCATATATGGCTTTCTTCAATCTACATATACACTCCCCTTTAGCCTCAAACCCAGGAGGCTATTGCATATAAATTTCCTCTTGAAGATCTCCATGCAAAAACGTGTTCTTCACATCCAGCTGATGAAGAGGCCAGTCGTAGTGGGCAGCTATAGACATCAAAATTCGAATAGTAGACAGTCGAGCAACCAGAGAAAAGATATCAAAGAAATCTACCCCATACGTTTGGATAAATCCCTTTGCCACCAGTCTTGCCTTGTAGCGAGAAATTGTGCCATCTAGGTTGTATTTGATAGCAAAGACCTAACGACACCTAACTGTTCTAGCATGAGGAGGCAAGGTGGTCAAGTCTCACGTCCCTCTAGAGTGTAGAGTAGCCATCTCATCCTTCATGGCACGTCATTTTGGATCCAGCATGGCTTGCTGATGGAAGGTAGGAACGTGCGTCGCAGAGAGAGTAGTTGTGAAGTAGCAAATGAACTGCCAAGATTGGCAGTAGAGACTGTCTGTACAGTATAATACTGGGTACAACTCCGTGGAGCCTTCCGAATAGCAATCGAAAGATCAAGATTCTCCTCAATATGCTCAGCAGCAGCAGCAGGAGGAGAAGACTCATCAGAGGGACCTACACAAGCACCACTAGGACAACTCACATCAGTATCAACCCATACCTGACCAAGGGAGAAGACAGGTGGCTGAGGTGGTGGGGGGTGTATTCTTCTCGCCATGCATACTATCTGTATGTCACAGGTACCCTATAAACCTAAGTGATCTCAGTCTTCTGCCTCATAAGAGTCTCTGTGGTAGTGATTATTTACACGTGAAATCAATGTTATAAAAGATGCGTCGTAGTATAGGTTGAAATTGCTCGAAAACAAGTACAATTTATACTCCAATTTGAAGTCCGAGGTCGAACACAGGGAGCAAGTAGCAATTAATCACAATATCACCATAAATATAAGCAATTATAACAAGAACAACAATCAGAAATGATATATCAGATAACACAAGTTCGAAGGTACAAAAAGATTAAAGTAAAATGGTGATTTGAATCACCAAATTACTCTTTAAGTTTTACATGCACTTAATATATATGAATGTAAAGCTCAACCGCAATATTGAATGCCTCAGAATATTAGAACTAATGAGAGTATCAGACAAGTAAAAATGTCAGACGCCTTAACCAGCAGAGACAAAGACTTCTCTCTTTAAGCCTCAGGAAGAGGCACGGTAGAGCACAAAGGCCTCCTAACAATTGAGAGAGAACTGCAGAGGGCAAAACCCCCCCCTTTCCCTCTCTATTTCTTTTCTCTTCTTTCTCTTAAACCCCGGTTAACTGGGTAATAGGATCAGAGCCCAGACCCGCGTGGTGTGGCCGCGGGTGAGGGTAGGTGTGTGCACACGTGGAGAGAGACCTCGCCCTGTGCTCATTGAGGCAAACAGCCACGAGCACAAAAACAATTTAAGTCACGTGCGGGCTTCAGCAACCCACGATGTGGGACTAATCAGCCTCATCTTTAGCGAGGTTGCAGCAGAGTCTTCCTCGAGCAATTGCAGCTGTGGCTGATGATGCGTGACCTAATCGATGAACTAGGAGCCTTTGTGGAAGTCTTCCGCAGCTATTGGGAGTGTTGCCTGGAAATTTTGTGGTCGGAGCACTGCGTACGACGTTGGAGGAATCGAGGCGGCGACGGAGATCCAATGAGGCACCTAAAAGCATGAACACGGGCTAAATGCCCTAGTTAAAATGCTCAAAAGGTTCACCGGAGGTTGGCGAATGCAGTGGCGATGCTTAGAGGGCGTGCGGAGGTCGAAGGGTGCCTGTTAGTGACGGAGAAGGTGTTGCGAAGGTGGGTTGGCCGGTGGAGTGGGTGAGTGGTCGTGACAAGGAATTTGTTGAGGGCTTTTGATGTGGGAGTCGGGGCGGAGCTAATGGAGGTGGCGGCGGTAAGTTTCGTGCGGTGGAGCGAGCTGGAGGCGTTACTGGAGCTTTGCCGGAGCGGAGGGAGACTGAGGGCGTAAGGGCGGTAGCGTGGTCGATTTGGAGTGCCGATGAGGGGGAAGTGATGTAGAGGGAGAGAGGAAGGAGGCTGAAGAGGTGCGTGAGGAAGAAGTTGGGCCGTCCAATTTGAAGGTTGGATGGCTGGAAGAGGGAGAACGGAGGCGGTTGCCGGAGCAAAATCCGAAGGTGGCCAAAGGAGAAGGAGAGGATTTCTGAGGCCAAGATTTGCTAAGGAGGTGAGGTTGTTCATGGAGGTCCTTTATAGGCCTTCAAGTTAGCTTCCAAGCTTGGAAATAAGTTTGAGAAGCTCGGATTTTTAGGGGAAGAAAGCTTGAGGTCTAAGGATTCGCACGAGCCAAAAGGGAGGATTGGGAAACTAAAAATAGATTTAGATGATTAGGGATTTCCTCAGGATCATCCCTTCCAATTTTGGAAGGGATTGATCAAGTAATCAAGGAGGAACCCTTGATTGAAACCTTGGGTGTGTAGGTTCACACCTGCCATGGCGGCAGGGACCTGTCTGTGAAGAAGACAAAGTTGGGGGGCAGTTCGCAAGGATTTTTGAAAGTTGAGGGGCTTTTTGTAAGAAAAAGAGTCAACAGGATTAAAATACAAACTAGCTCAAGATGATCTCAGATTGGGCCCAAATTTTGGTACAAGACTAATTTGGACCTAAGGAATTTGATGATAAAGTCAGATTTAGGTTTTGACCAAGTTTGACTAGGTAAATTACGTAGAAACCCAAATTAAGGTAATTGTCTGTCTGAGATTCTGTTTTAGGTCAAAATGGGTTCCAATGGTCAAATCAAAGGTACCAAACCTTAGGAAATATTTTTTTTATGATTTTTAGAAGGTTTAGGTGAATTTTATCCTAACCAGAACCTCAGTTAATTAGGCGGATTTGGTTTTAGGGTTTCAGATTCCATTAATTCTTAAAATGCGTGAAAACTCGTTTCTTTCTACATGGATCCCCTTTTTAAACATTTATGATCATTTGACCTTTAATAAACCCCTGAAATATCCCATCGTTATTCTGTATTTATGAAGTGCTGTTAATTTTACAGAAATAACTTTGTAATCTTCTCTTTTCGAAACAGGATATTGTGCCCTTAGGACCTTCTGGTAGATAAGTAGGAGCTTTTATCAACCTTTTTAGACCAAATTGAGCTAGTTATGGCTCATGATGGTGTTCCTATCATATCTCCATGCCTAGCTTTTGCTAATCCCTTAGCAAAACCCTATGGGTTAAACAAGTTATCTAGGTCGGATGTAACCGTCAGGATGCCCTACTAAGTTGCATCTCTAGAAATTAGATCTTAATACCAACAAGAGGTCTAGAGGTACTTAAGTACCATCCCAGATCCAGACTTGATTAACTTTCGCCTCAGTCTGCCGTGAAGGTTTCTAAGGCCCTCAGGAACTATCCTAAGGTTCGTTGGACTCAGTGGTTAAAGCACTCGTGCTTGTAACATAGTTAAGCCAGGCTCAATTTGCCAGTGTATTTTTTGTAAGAGAGATAGGAGATTTTCATTTTTGGAGAGCTTTCTCTCTTTTTCTTTTCATTATATTTTCCTTATATCAAAACTCGAATTGGTCCTAAACATGTTATATATTGGATTTCTTACTCCCACCATCAATCCTCGCAAAGTCCCTGGCAATCGATGCTTCGAGATAGCACCGCCCTGGCAACTCCCAGAACCCTCGCTTTCGATACTTCGGGATGGTGCTGTCCATGGCGTTCTGTAGCTAAATCCAGACTCTGGCAATCGGCATTTTATGATAATGCTGCCTATGGCATCTGAACCAGTATAATGTGCTTTTGTGCCCCCGGTAGGATATTTAGATATCATAGGAGACAAGCACCGAGGAGATGATATGTTATTGCGCACCTTCGAGGGGGATTTTCTGCCTCCATGTCGAGAACACGTTCAAATTAACTTGTGTTTTCAGGCCGCTTCTAATCTAGATCTTAGGACCATTTTCAAAATAACATAATTGCTTTCTGGCATGATTTTATATTTAAGCGCACTAAACCGGATTGTGTGTGATTTTAAGGTGCTTAAGTTACTGGGTCGTGCAAATCAGAGGTAAGTTAACGGGGTCGAATAATCTCTAAGCCTTAGACCTAATACACAAGCTTTGCATTTTCCCCAACCTCTTGAGGATGAATCCGGATCTTGACAAGTACGTGAGTATTTAAATCTCATAATAAATCTATAAGAGGCTTAAGGTCGGTATTTGCAACTAATCTCTTAAGTTTTAGCCTTACAGGACTTAATTCATCATTTTATCCAACTTAGAAGTTAGGTAAGTTCCATATTATTTTGAAGGACTTAATTTTTTTTCTTTATCTTTTTTCTCCCATCTTTTTTTTTCAATTTTTCTCCTTTTTTCTCATTTTTCTCTCATATGGATCTTTTTCCTTGTTAGAAGCGGAAAACTATGCGATCGGAGTTGGATTTGAAAAATCTGTCGTAGTTCGATTTGCAAAGCAATCCGTTAACAAATAAAATTTAATCAAAATTCGTAAAGAAATTTCGGGTCGAACATAGGGAGGCGACATCGATCAAAAATCCACGATTATATTTTTTTTGGAATTTTTGTTTGGAAGCGAGATAATTACAATGGAATTGATATTAACACTAAGAGAGAGAGAAAGAGAACAATTACTTGATATAAGAAAATTATTTTTACAACTAGAAAGCGGGAAATTCTATTATAGAAAGCGATAAAAAGAAGGGAGAAAGATGTTATCCTCCTCGACTATTGCTTAGAGGACGAGCTGAACAGAGTGATGCTTGGAAGTGGGAATGGGGCAGCACGTCGTCGTCACGGGATCCACTTCCGGAACGGGGGTGAGAAAACTTTGGATTTGGCTCTAAAGGAGCATCCCGGATGAGACAAACTTCTTTAGAGCTTTAGAGAGGGAGAGAGGTGAAGGAAGGGATGAGAATTTCGTAGGGTAGGAGTTTCCTTTTGTAGTTGCAAGGATTAGGGTAATTTGGTCATTACATATTCAAAACATTAAATGAGGGGGTCTTTAGTGATGGAATTAAGCGTCACTAAAGACCCCACGTCGCCGCAGCTTCGCGCGCGCCTGCCGCATCCTCTCCCACGCGTCTAACGCTCATCCACGTTCTTGAACTCTCAGCCATCTAATCAAAAGATCGGACGGCTTAAAGCGCTCGAACTCTTCTTCAGTCGTTAAGAGTCAGCGCTTGCCTCTCCTCAGCCGTTGGATCTTGCATCCGACTTAGAATGCATCTCACCCCCGCGTCTGATTGGGCATTTGCATCTGCGTGAGATCACGCGGGCGTGAATCGCGCTTATCCGTTGCGCCACATCACCCGCTCCTCCCCGCATGATCTACATCGAACGACTGAATTGAATGCGCTCCTACCCCCGTGTCCTGATTTGAGGTGCAGCGGGAATCGAACCCGCGCTTCTACCTCGCGGAAAGACGCTCGCCTGCTACGCTGTGTGTGCGTTTGAGGCGCGCGGATGGTTTTCTGCACGAGAGACCATGGCCGTTAGATCGAGATCCAACGGTCCATATCGTCCTCACCTTTTGCCTTAATGAGAGCGGGTGTGTCTGAGTAAATCCTGGCCATTGGATCAAGATCCAACAGCTAGGATTGTGCGATGAGTCCTTTGAAATGCAGTGGCGGATCTTTGGGTTGATTAGGCAGCTGAGATGGCGCCACGTGGTGCCATCTTGGCTGTCCATCTTCTGTGTGTTGTAGACGATGCCACGGATGTCAAATTGGTTCGATTTTCACCCTATTAGGTTGTGATCGTCAATCCAAACCCATCTGTGCGGTCGGTTTTGTCATCTGAAGTGTGGATTGAAACCATCTTGGCCCTTAATTTCTGAGCTTCCTCGGACTATATCTGGTGCTACAGATGTCCAATCGGGGCGATCTTGGAGACGTTGAACTCCAGTCGTCACCCTAATCAGATCCATACAGTTGGATCTTCCGTCCGAAGTCCTAATTAAAAGTCGCCCTGTCCCTGGTTATAAAAGGAGACAATTACTATACAATTTGTACAATTCGACCTAAATGCATGATTATGCGTGTTATGCAATATTTACAATGCATAATGCTAATATGGTACTAAGAACATGGATTAATAGATATTTTTGGCTACTTAGATGTATACACATCATACCCCCATGCCTATCTTTTGCTAGTCCCTAGCAAAAACTACATGCTATTTATAAAAGAATTATGATTGAATTACTCGGGCAAAAGTCATTTTCAGCATTAAGAAATTTTTACTTATGACCTAAACTTTAAAGACACAACAGCGCCTGGGTATCTGCCAAAATGCAGACCGCCTCAAGCCCTCGCCTTATTCAAAGAAGGATCTCTTTTTCTTTTTTTCTTCTTTTCTAATATTTTTGGATTTTTGAGTTATAAGGTTTCAGAGCGGCTTTCTACGGCAACTCAACCTACCCAAGACTTGATGAGAACCCTTAGTTCTAAGCATCTTTTTGTGAATGTGATAGACTCGTTGATCGGCAATCAGAACAAACTTCGGATTTCTACGCCCCTAGGTGACCTTAAAAAGAATTCTATCTAAAGGTGTATCTATACGACTTGTAGCTTTCTCCCTACTTTTATTTTTATGGGGTCAACACAAGAGTGAATCTACTGTATATCTTCACAGCTTATTCTACTTCTCCGCTTCTTCCTAAGTGTTTTAGGAATTAAACGTGCATATCTTGAGCTTGGATCTGGACAACATACCAATGGATTGTTACCCACGATAACTTGCCAGCCATACTTGTGCGGTAAAGTGTGACTTTTTCTTTTGTTTTCTTTTCTTTTCTTTTTCTTTTTCTTTTCTTTTTGGATTTTTTTTTAAGTAGGTGGCTTCCCTGGTCTAAGATTTACCTAAAGGCAGTAGGAAAAGAATGGTTCAGTAGCTAGGCTCTGTACAACCTACCTATGGGCTGTTACCCACGATAACTTGCCAGCCATACCACCCTAGAAGGTTCATTAGCTACCCAATTTCCGTTAAAACCGCCGAACTAGTCAGTGCGAATAGTGTGTAGATGCTTAGACTTAAAATTCTCTCAAATTAGAGGGCGGGTTGATAAGTCGTGTACTTATCACCCCAACTTATTTAATCAACTTGAAATAGAATTCAGGATGGCGAGGACTCGATAAATAAATCCACATTTTAGTGGATACCCAGGCTAATTAAGCCGAAAGATCTGAAGGTTCTTAGTGTTTAGATCCTACTGTAATATTTCCTAAGATTGAAAAGTTCTATTGCCCAAGTATTCTCTCCTAATTAATTTTTTTTTAAGAAAAACAAGTAGAATTTACAAGAATTCCACAAAGTTGCCAAAATGATTCAGAAATTAATCCACCCCCAATGCCTAGCTGATGCAATGTCCGCATTGAAAATAAAAGACATGAAAGGAAAGGTAGAATGTAGAAGATATCACCTGAATATGATGCTCGGGTCAGATCTGAGTCAAATTGTACAACTGCTGAATTTGATGCCATTAGCTAGGCGAAGTTCAGCCAAAGAAATCATAATGTGATTAGAGTAACTGTGTCTGAGACAGGTTCTGGAACGATACAGTCAATAAAAAGCTTCAGACGTTGACCGTTGACTTTAAATAAATTACCCGTCCTTGGGTCAGAGATCTGAAATACCTCGTTTGAAAATATCTGATCGATGATGAACGGGTTGTTCCATTTTGACCTAAGTTTGCCGGGAAAGAGTTTAAGTCAAGAATCAAAGAGTCAGACCTTTTGGTTTGGCTCAAAGCTCTTGCGGGATATCAGTTGGTCATGAAGAGCTTTGGTCCGAGCCTTATAGATCTTGGCATTCTCGTATGTGTCGTTTCTAAGCTCCTTAAACTCAGATAGTTGGAATTTCCTGATCTTTCCGACTAAATTGAAATCCAGATTGCACTGCTTGATTGCCCGAAATGCCTTATGTTCAATTTTTACAAGTAAATGGCACGTCTTTCCATACACCATACAAAATGGTGACATACCGATATGCGTTTTGTACGCTGTACGATAAGCTCAAAGAGCATCTTCAAGCTTTTGAGTCCAGTCTTTACGATCAGGCCTAATCGTTTTCTGAAAAATATTCTTGATCTCCCGATTGGAGATCTCAACCTATCCATTCATCTGGGGATGGTAAGGTGTGAAGATTCTATGATTTACCCCGTATTTTGCCAGTAAATTATGGAATTGGGCATTAGTGAAGTGAGTACCACCATTGCTGATGATGGCCTTCGGAATCTTGAACCGACTGAAGATGTTCTTGACGAAATCGATGACCACCTTGTGGTCATTGGTTCGAGTGGGGATAACCTCGATCCACTTGGACACGTAATCAACAGCGACGAGAATGTATTGGTGTCCAAATGAAGGGAGGAAGGGTAACATGAAATTGATGCCCCAAACGTCGAAGATTTCGACAGGAAGAATCGAGTTTAGAGGCATCATGTCTCTCTTGGTTATACTCCCAAGTGCCTGGCATCGAGAACACGACCTCGAGAATTTCTGGGCATCCTTGAATAAAGATGGCCAATAGAATCCAAATTGCAAAATCTTTACAGCCGTCTTTTTCCCGGAGAAATGTCCACCACACACAGATGCATGGCAGAACTCCAATATACTTTTGAATTCATTCTCCGGAACACATCGGCGAATAATCTGATTAGAGCCGATGTAGTACAGTTCAAGGTCCTCCCAGAAGTAATATTTGGCTTCATATTTAAGTCTATCTCGTTGTTGCTTGGTCCAATCCTCGGGGATTCAACAACGGCCAAATAATTTACAATGTCAGCAAACCATGGGGTTTGGACACCTGATACTGCAAGGATAGTCTCGTCCGGAAAAGTATCAGCAATCGGAATATTCGGACGAAAAGAATCACTTAAAAGTCTCGAAAGATGATCCGCCACCACATTCTGTGCCCCTGATTTATCTTTGATTTCAAGATCGAACTCTTGAAGCAGAAGAATCCATCGAATAAGCTAGGGTTTGGCATCCTTTTTGGCCAAGAGATTCTCAAAGCTGAGTGGTCGGTATATACTATGACATGAGACCCTAAGAGATAAGCCCTAAATTTCTCAAAAGCAAATATTACAGCTAACAATTCCTTCTCAGTAACAGTGTAATTTCTCTGGGCCTCATCCAGAGTTTTGCTAGCATAGTAGATGACAGAGGGCTTCCTGTCGACCTTCTGTCCCAAAACAGCCCCGACCGCGTAATCAGAAGCGTCAGTCATGATTTCAAGTGGGGCTGTCCAAATCAGTGGTTGCAACACCGGAGCACAAGTGACTACCGTTTTAAGAAAATCAAATGCCTTACAGCATGATTCGTTGAGATCAAACGACGTATCTTTGGCAAGAAGGTTGCTCAGAGGTCGAGCAACCTTAGAGAAGTCCTTGATGAACCTCCTATAGAATCCCACATGACCAAGAAATGATCGAATTTGTTTGACAGATGTGGGAGGAGGAAGTTTAGAAATATCATCAACCTTACCTTTGTCAACTTCGTTTCCCCGTTCAGAGATTATGACCCAAGACGATGCCTTCTTGTGTCCTGAAATGACTCTTTTCCAGCTAAGGACCAATCTTGTTTTGATGCATCTTTTAAGAATCATTTCAAGATTAGCCAGGCAAGAATCAAACAATTCTCCAAAACAAAGAAATCGTCCATGAAGACTTCCATAAACTCTCCCACCATGTCAGAGAATATGGCTAGCATACACCTTTGAAAAGTTGCGAGTGCATTGCATAAGTCGAATGGCATCCTACGGAAAGCAAAAGTTCCGTAGAGACAGGTAAAAGTCATTTTTTCCTAATTCTCGAGATGGATAGGGATTTGATTGTATCCCGAGTAACCGTCTAGGAAACAGAAGTATTTCTGCCCGGCTAGTCTTTCAAGGATTTGATCGATGAAGCACAAAAGGAAATGATCCTTTTTCGTGGCTGTATTCAGCTTCCTGTAATCGATACAAACCCTTCAAGAGGAAGCTAAACGAGTTGTGACAGATTCTCCTTTCTCGTTAGTCATAACGGTAATCACGGTTTTCTTGGGAATAATTTGTACGGGACTTACCCAAGGACTATCAGAGATTGGATAAATAATTTCTACGTCGAGCCACTTGATAATTTCCTTCTTGACCACTTCTCGCATATTAGGGTTTAATCTCCTCTGCATTTGGCAAGAAGGGTGGGATCCATCTTCCAAGAATATTCTATGATTGTAGTAAGATGGCTCGATCCCCCTATAGTCATGAATGGTCCAACCAATTGCCTCCTTGTGTTCCTTTAAGACCTTGATCAGTTTAATCTCCTGCTACTTAGTTAATCTGGTACTGATAATCGCAGGGAGTGTCAAATCCCAAAAACTAATATTTCAAATTCTCAGGCAATCGTTTTAGTTCGAGTTGGGTCGGGTTTTGGATTGAAGGTAAGGATGGTGCTGATAAAGATTCATCAAGAGGAAGAGGTTGAGAGTGAACAAAATCAATAACCTCTTCAAAATGTGGCGGGTTTGCCACAAAGGGTTGTGGGTCAGATCCATCACAATAAGAGGAACTTTCAATTGCTGAAATCGCCATACAAGTTTCAATATTCAAGTTGTCCTTAAGTTCCTTTATAAATCCACAATCCTCGAATTTGTTAATCGCCTTAAAACTATCCAATTTCAATTTCTGATCCCCAAAGGTGATTTCCATGCTACCGCTCTCACAGTTGATATTGGCCTTAGCGGTAGCTAGGAACAGATGCCTCAGAATGTTGGGCGTGTTACTTAAATTTTCAGGTACATCCATGTCAAGGAAATCTACAGGAAAATAAAAATCCTTAACCTTGACAATAATATCTTCAATAACGCATTGCGGATTTGTGACCGAACGGTCCGCTAACTACAGCGTTACTGAAGTCGGTTGAAATTCACCTAATCCGAACTTCTCGTAAAGAGAAGTTGGAATTAGGTTAATCGATGCACCTAGATCCAAAAGTGCCCTATCAAAAGTGTAATCTCCAATGACACAAGAAATCAAAGAAGCACCTGAATCTCTCTTTTTCTGAGGTAGGTGATGTAGGATAACAAAACTAGCTTGCTCGAAGAGCACCACCTTCCTCGAAACAGATTCCCTCGACTTATGCTTCAGTGTACATAAATCCTTTAAAAATTTAGCGTAAGCAGGTATGTGTTTAATAGCGTCGAGGAGCAGGATATTGATCTCGACATTCTTGAATATATTCAAAAGCTCCTCGTTACTATCAACAAGCTTCTTCTTCCTGGGTTTAATCAAGGCCTCAGGAAAAGGAACATGAGTTAGATCTTTGGAATTAGTTTCCTGAGCCTTGATTTCTTCTTCAGAGTTCTTTCTCTCTTCAGGCTCTCCAGGATTTGGTAGATCAGAACAGTATGGTTGTGGATCCTGAGTTTGTTTTCCCCTCCTCAAGGTAACAAAATTAGCAGATGCATATGGATTTGGATCTTGGGGAGGGTTAGGAAAGATTGGAGGGGCTTCATTAACCAGAAACCTTTGATTTGAAGAAGTAGAAGAGGAAGAACCCTGCTCAACCACCTAAGCATGTGCGTGCGGGTCCCTCTGATTCCTGTACCCTTGGACTTGATTGCCCGGATTCTGGATATTATGCGGGTTAGGTATGGGTTGAGATAGCAGAGATCCAGGTTAACGAGAATTAGCAATGAACCCGATTTGCAAGTTGTCCAGCGAAGTTTTCATTTGCTACATAAGCTGGAGCATAAATCCTTGCATTTCTACCATCTGTCGGTTCAAATCAGCCTGCCCTACCGGTTGACGGGCATTCCAAACTGGTTGATTGACCTGATTCGGGGTTAGCTGAGTGTAAACATGACCCTGGCCCATTGGTCTTTGCGGAGCATAGTTACCGGGTCGGAATTGGGTCTGCTGCCCCGGGTTTTTCCAAGAGAAGTTAGGGTGGCTCCTCCAACCCGGATTGTAAGCATTGTAATAAGGGTTGAACCTAACGTTCTTTTGTACGGCATAGACATCCTCATAGGGTGAGGATGGAGAGAAAGAGAGGGATCAAATAAACTGGGATCAAAGGCCCCAGTTTGGAACCCGTGGGGTTTCGAATAATGCTGGCTCACAAGTTGAGCCACATCAAGTTGATTCACGAACTCCCGTCCAAAAGGAGCTCGCGTCGAATGGAATCTCGAATTCTGGGATTGAGTCGATCGAGAATTGTTCATTGTGTTTCCAGCCATCCACTCCTCCATCCTTTTAGTAACCAAGTCCACCTTATCTAGTTTATTGCAAATCAGTTTTATATCGAATGAATGAGAGTCGTGGGCTTCATTAACATTCGATCTTGGTTGTTGGGACCAGTTAAAAGTATCCATGGAGGCATGATTGATTGAATTTTCACTCATCTTCTCAAACAAATCGTGCACGCTATCTGCGTCTTTGTTGAGGAAATTGCCTCCGCAAGAAGCGTCCACGTGATTTTTGAGTTGCTCAGTCAACCCGTGGTAGAAGATCTGCACGAGCTGTCATTTCGGCACCTTGTGGTGTGGACAATAAAGTACACGAAATGCGACAAGAAAATCGACAATTGTTGCCTCTCCAGCAACGACGCCAAAATGTTGATTGCGGAAAACTACACGATCGAAGTTAGAATCGTCGCCTTAATACTAAGTCGGAGAGAACAAAAAGTCTTATTTTCAAATGAAAACCTACACCTCTTTATATAGAGAGGTGTTGAGAAAATTACATCATAAGTCCAATAGGACAAGAACAATAACAAACAACTCTAAAATAGTAATAAAACATAACTAGAGTGCTCTACCAACAACATCTATCGTGCATGGCTTTGACATAAAATTCTAATTAAATTTTGCCAGTATTTTGACTTAGTATCTGATTTTAGTTTCAAACCCTAGGAAAATTTCAATAGAATTTTCCCTTATAGAAAATCATGTTTCCAGCTGTATTTTGATAGAGTTTTCCTTTAAGGAAATCATATTTCAACCAAAAATTTTGACAAAAGAATACAAAAAAAACAAAAGAAAGCAATGCATATAACTTAGAATTCAATAAACATACATTGCAAGTTAGTGAATCGTGCCTAGGACTCCCTTTAGAAGTGCGAGGGGTAGTAGACAAGCTATACATACGCTAGATACTCAATTCACCAAATGGCCAAGTTGCCATACCTGCATAAGGCTCAACGGAAGTTTGTTCCTTGATGGTTACAAAATGTGTAGCGTTGCCACATGCTAAGGGATTTAGAGACCCTACATCGTGATTCAATAAAAGACATGTCGATAACTCCCCACAATTGTGCATTGGGGTAGTAAGCTATGTTATACCTACCTCAACATGAAAACACCAAACAACCAAGCAATTATGCCTACAAAAGGTCCAACCAGATACCTTCCCATTCTTAATTATGAGAAACATGCATGAAACCCTAGCATATTAAGGAAGAGGAAATTTCCCTACCTTTTCTACCTTTGCTCAGGCCGCGGTAGCTCCTTCCTGGCCTTTCCAATCGCTCCTTCCTTCCGATAGCACTTCACTCTTCTCTTCTCAGCAGCGCTTAGCTTCCTCCTTCCTCTCTTCCTCTCCTCGCTCAACTTTGGGTGTAAGTGGGCAATGGGATGGTCGTAGATTGCACTAGAAGGGAGGGGGCGAATAGTGCTGAATAAAAATATATAAGTGAATAAAATCAATCAACAAAGAGCATTCACCACAATAGACAATCAATTTTTATGGGAAAACTCTAAGGGTAAAAACTACCACCTAAGTTCGTCCGATCATTGAGTGATCGAATCCACTAACATACCACTTTAAATTGAGGGTGGCACAATCATAAATACAATCCCTCTTCGATCCTTATCGAAGAGTATTGTCTCTAAGGGAGATGGGAAACCATAACCCGGATACCCTTACAAGAAACAAAAAGAAAATACAATATCCTATAGAGCCTAAGTATGAATTTAATATCTATTAGCTTCTACCGGAATTAAACTACTTTCCTTAGGTATCGAGACTGTGTGGAAGCAGAGAGTAGCAAAGTCGTCTTAGGTTGAATCACAAGGCTTAAGCACAAGTCGAGCTTAGATGTAAGTAGGAAGTTTTTTTTTTAAAGCATAAGTAGGAAGTATTCTAGCTTGAGTATAATGTGTATATGTTATATTTAATATTGTGTCCAAGTGAAGCATCCTAGGATATTTATAAATGACTTGGGAACAATCTAGAGTAGTTTAGAGACTTGTCATAATCGTTTGAACAATTAATGGCAATAAAGGGGGTCGAGCAAAAATCTGTTCAAAAGGCAGACTCAACAGTTAGTAATAACCGATCGACACCTGATCGATATACTACTGAAGAGTTGGTTGACCAAAATTTAGTGTTGGTCGACTGGCTAGTATGGTGTTAATTGGCCAAACATGGTGTTCACTCATTGTTCGGTGCCTAACGAATGGCTAGTCGTCCAATGCTATAGTGGCAAGTCGACCATTGGTTGACTGGCTACTAAAGGCTTTTGCCTTTTGGGTTTGGTCTTTCTAGTCTTGGTTATTGGGCATCAATTTTACAATATCAGGTAGCTATCTTCTTAAGGATTGGTTGGCCATTGGTTGATGCCCTAATGAAGGTTTCAAGGGCGAGTAGGTGACTTAATTGAAGTAATTAATGCTTGTCATTTCTAAGGTTTTGTTAACGTTAAATAACCAATGTTCAACACTTTGGATGATGGTCGGTTGGTGCCCTCCAAAGGAGTTGGATGCCTGATCAATTGGTTGGTTGACTATAAAGGAATTGGCTAGTTGACTATAAAGAAATTGGGCAAGTGATTATCAAATTAGTTAGCTGATTACTACCGTAAGTGGTTGTCTTAATCTATTTTAAGGATTGATTTGGGACACTTAAGTGTTCTGTCGTCTAGGGACTTAAAAGCATTGATTTTAAGGCTCTTTAACAATAAGTCTACAAAAATAAAATTCAAAGAGATAACAACTTTTACAAGTGATTAAATTCTAAAGCTTCTTCTTTAAGGCCCTTCTAGGTTCTTCCTTGATATCATTGGAACTTGAGCTTTATTTTCATTTACTTCAAGCTTGAGTCTTCAAGCTAAGCTTCTTCCTAATCTAATTAATTTCTTCTTGGATTGGGCACTCCTTTGAGTATCTTTGGAGCTTGCTTCCTAACTTGAAATGTTAGTGCGCCAAATAACATAATATATTTATGTTATGTTATCATCAAAATCAAAGTCAATGGTGCTTATGCACCAATAATGGATGGATAGGAATGGGAGGGGGTATTTATAGGGGTGTCTACCCTAGGATTCTAAAATCTTCCAATCCCAGCCATCATCCTAGTCATTGTCGTAAGCATCACGGTGATCAAACCACGTTTTGCCAACTAAGCAACCCTAGTGGTATGGCGTCTACCTTAGCTACCATGCCAGCTCAAAACGGTAGGCACCTACGGCTTATGGTTTCATTGAAGTTTATCCATAGCCTGTAGTTTTGTTAACCATGCTTAATTATTGCTAATCCTAGTTAACTAGTGCTAATCAAAATCAATTATCCTTAATCACGATTAATGCTCACTAATCATGATTAGCCTCGCTAAGCATGATTAAGGTTCCCTAATCGTCATTAGTATGTCTTAATTGTAATTAACAATTAATTATCCTTAATCATGGTTGTTAGGGTTTAATCCTCTATGTTTACATCTAATGTCATTCTATTAGTTTTCTACCCACATTGTGGTCCTTAAGGACTAGAAAGTAATAAAAGTATTTATAATTTGGCCCTTTAGAAGTTCTAATGAGGTCCCTATGCTTGGACCCGATTTCACTTCGATTCACCCACTCTTACTGAAGAAACAAGAAAATGTTACAAAGAAGATAAGGTGCATTTTTTTATATTCACCTAATATTTTGTGGGCCCTTACACTTTTCCTCTTCTTTCTCCTCCTTGATGGTGCACATCAACCTAGCTAACCATTGCATCAACATCCAATTATGTCAAAGATTGTCGTGGGTGAATTTGAAGAAGGTGTAGATCTTGGTTCATTGATCTACTTCTTGCTCATGGTGGATGCAATCAAAGGATCGCATAACTCTAATGCCAAGATGATAGTCATACTTCTATTGTTGAGCCCATTGCCAAATGGTTGGCAGTAGTCACTGGTCATGGGGCTTATTGATTTTCTTTAAGGAGGTCATCCTACTTGGAGAAGAGACACAAGAAGGAAAATGTAGAGACGGTGGAAGATACAGGGGGGAAAGGAAATGGAATAGAGTAATTCTTCCTTGATTCCCATAGTAGCCATAAAGTGCCCTTTTTATAATGCAATAGAAGGTAACGGCTTTCTAGAAACTTACGGTTTAGGGCAAAGACATGACAAAAAGGGGAAATAAAACCATTACAACCCAAAGCATCTATTGTAAATCCTGACGGTGGAGGGTGAGATCGAATGTGATACAAAATAATGCGGAATAAAGTATAACAATCACACAAATATGCAATCTCACAAGTACACAATGATTTTTAGGTGGAAATCGAAACCGGGGTAAAAACTACCACCTAAACCTCTCGATTTAGAATTTTTCGATCAACCTAGTCGATTAAATCCACTATCTGAACTACTTAAACGAGGGTAGTTCAACCTCAATACAACTACGCTACTTTGAACTGAAGGTAGCGTACCTCAAATCCCTCCTCTTCACGAGGAGTATTTTGTCTCGTGGTGAAGATGAAAATTCGTAAAGCGAATACCTAAACAAAACCAAATTACAAATATCCTATAAAGTCATAAAGTAAATATATTAAACTTAGCTACTATAGGTAAAAGATACTTCCTTGATATGGAAGTCCATCGGCTAGCAACATGCTGTGCGTGATCCACGCAAGGCACAAGAACGCTTTTATATGCGAAGGCAGGAGAGCAGGTGCACAACTAGGGTGGTGTCTCAGATGTTTAGACTAAAGCTTAGAGAACAAGATCACTTCTAGATGATTTCTTCACTTGGACACAATATGATATGGAAGTAGTATGTCAAGGTGTATTGAACAAAGGAAGGGTCCTCTATTTATAAAGGCCCTAAGAAGGGTTTAGAAGGTCTTAGAAGGCTTCCATAGCCGTTGGAAATAAATCACAAGAGATCAAGCCAAGATCCCAATGAAATCAGGGTCATTTATGATTCTGACAAGGTTATCAAACGTCTGGATTTAAGGTCAGACATCTGGGTCTTCGTCTAATCTAAAGGTCGGTCATCTGATCAAGAAGGATTGATCATTTGGACAGTGTTGGATTAAAACAAATGTCTAAGAAGGTGTTTTAAGTCATCTGGGAATTAAATCTGATGTCTAATTCTAAGATGGATTAGTTCTTGTTTTGACATGATCGAAACAAGGTTCTAGGTAATTAGGTCAGACGACAGGTCGGTCGGCTAACAAAGTCTCTAAACGTTTGGAAAGAGAAATCTCTGCTGGAATTGATTTTTCGAGACTCAAACAGCTATTAGGTCTGACAAAAGTAGATTTAGGCCAAATATTAGCCTAATGTTTATTTATCAGACGTCTAGGAGACTGCAGACATCTACAAAGTGCTATAAATATGATTAAAAGGAAATCCTCGAATATTATGTTCTGACAGTCCAATGGTTCTATTGTTGGATGTCTATCAAGGTCATCAGACGTCTTCTAAGATGTCTAGACTATGTGCTGGTCAACTGAAACCAATGAACAGAATACATAAAGTCCAGCCTAAGTGTTTGGACGTATGTACAAACTATCAAACGTCTTAAAGTCCAAGACAAGATGTTTGAAGTCCAGATTGAATGTCTAATCAGGTTTTCTGATTACTGTTTTGGTTTTCTAAATGATTTCTAAGATTATCTAAGTATCCTAGGGTAGTGTAAGTGTTCCTAGGACCACAGGTATGTTATTTTGGGCTCTTTAACATTTATCTCAGAGAATAAAAGAGCAAAAACAAAACAAGAAGTACAAAAAATAAAACAAGACATCTATCATATTCTTTTCTTCAAGCTCACTCCACGCAAAGCTCTACTTCCTCCATCATGCTCCTCTAATCTGCCATAGATGTAAGCATCAGCTCTTTCATACTTAATTTCATTTGCATTATTCCTGAAACTATAACTCAAATGCAAATATTAAATAACAAATGTTTTGTTATCATCAAAATCAACGATTGAGGTGCCCTTGCACCAACAATCTCCCTCTTTTTGATGGTGACAAAATCATAATAATCAAAAATTTCTCCCTGTTTTTGACATTATCAAAAAGGTTTAATCAATTATAATTATTTATCCTATACTCCCCTTAATGCATGCTCTTCTAATTTGGGTTAATTTTCCTTTATGACATAATAGAACCTGAATAATATTCTCCCCCTTTTGTCATAACAAGATAGCTATTCATTTTATCCATTGACTCCCCCTTTCTAATGGAAACATAGCTATATTTATTTTTTAAGATCTCTCCCTTTCTAATTTAAGGAACTCTTTCTCCCCCTTAATGATGGCCATAGTGCTAGTAAATTTTTAACTCCTATCTAGATGCTATTTATCAAAAATTAGGGTAAAGGGATTACCTCACTTACCATGGCCAATAAAATGGCCCTTGAGGTGGATGCCAAAATTAATGAGGTTCTCATCCAAAGCTTGGAGGTCCGGGCATCAATGCCAGTCTCCAATCGAATGGTTGACGCAAGGCGGTTGATCACCCGTCGGTCATCTCGTCAATCTCCTCGTCTTCTTCCTTTGGATTGACGTTGGTCCACCTAGTTTGAGTAGACCATCCTTTTTTTTTTTTTTTTTTTGAAAAGCAAAAGGGTAGTTATCCGAATAATAACCACCTAAATTCATTCCATCATTTCATCAAGCAGTTACATCAACAATTACAAAGTTGACTCCCAAAACACCACCTGGGAGGAAATGGAAGAAACAAAATTCTCCACATAGGGTCTCACCCCCTAAAAACTACACCATTCCTCCCCAACCAAACACCCCACAAGACTGCCAGCACCTTAGCTCTCTCCTTCTTTGATCAGAAAGTATTTCCTCCTCCATGGGCATTTTCTCTCCTGAATGAAGACCAAAAGCTGGTCGTGTCTTGTGTTACTATCCATCCAATTCCCAATCTCTACCAGACCTGCGCAATGAAAGGACACTGGAAGAATAAGTGTTGTATATATCCTCTTCTGCCCCATCACAAAGAGGGCATCTCACATCATCTGTTTGGGCCCACCTCACCCTCCACATCTTCATCATGATCCTTCCCCTCCGTAAAATCCAAGAGAATACCTTGACTTTTAAAGGGCAATCCGCCAACGAGAGTAACTTGCAGGCCCTCAAAAGATCAACATCATCATTCTATCGAACAATACCCAGTCTACAAAATTCCTTTGCGACAGTAAAATCCCCTTCCTCCCAATAGAAGTCGTCATTCCCTATCTCTAATGCCCACTCCAATTCCTGATGCAACCGTTGTAGCTCCAGAAACCTCTGATCCGAGAGACCTCCCCAAAAAGTTGGACACCAAGCTCCGTCCCAGCAATTTCCCACATTGGCTCCCAGGTCCATCGCCCTCATAAAGAGGCACTAGTACCTGTCACAGAGGCTAGATCGAACCCCCTGTCAATCATCAAGCTAGAACCGAAACTCATAACCCACCCGAAGGACATGGGTGAAAAAGGATCAGTGCCACCGTCGCCAAGCCACCAAGAAAGTGAGAAGCCCCCAAAGGAGGGTTCTCCAACAGCCCCCATGAGTGGAAGGAACCATAGCACTAGCGCAAAACATCACCAAAAAGACCCTGCTCACGTCCCACCAGTTTAGCTATCCATTTCGTCAAAAGGCTCAGATTAACTCTCTTCACATCTCTCACTCCCAGTTTGCCCTCCTGCACCGATCGACATACCTCCTCTAAAGCCACCAGCTTTGCCCCTTTCCCTGTCGTCCCTACATTAGACCAAAAGAAGCCTCTCATCAACCTTGTGATCTTCTTCTCAATTTGCTTTAGTGCCCTGAAAACGAATAGGAAGTATGCTAGCATGGAGGACAACACCGCCTTCACTAGGGTCAGCCTTCCTCCCCTCGACAGAAGTTTAGAAGACCAGCCCGTTAACCTCCTTTCCATCTTCTCAAGCAGTGGTAGCCAATACTGCATTCTGAGTCGACGATCTGATAAAGGCAGCCCTAGGTACATCAGCGGCAACTCACCTACCTCTGTCCCCAGCGCACTAGCCACCGCCTCCACTTCCTCTCATGACATGTTGAAAGGAACAAAGATCGACTTCTGGTAATTAATTCGCAGTCCTGACGCCTCACCAAAATGCTTCAACAGAATCCTCATCCTCCTAGCCTCTACAGCTGATCCCTCAATCAAGAACAAAGTGTCGTCCACATATTGTAAGACCGGAATCTCTCTCATTTCCAACCCCAAAACCTCTAATCAACCGCCTGGCACAAGACCTATAAGTCACCCACGCGAGTGTGTTTGCCGCCAACACAAAAAGCATAAGAGCGAAAGGGCAACCCTGCCTAACACCCCTCCTAGGTTGCACCCATCCACTCATAGGATTCCCATTAATCAGGATCGAGAAGGATGCTGTGGTGACACACCTCTTCATCCAACCTATCCATAATTAAGGGAACCCTCTCCTCACTAAGGAGATCTAGAGAAAATCCTACTGCACTGAGTCGTATGCCTTGCTAAAGTCAAGCTTCCACAGAAAAGCCTTCCTCTTCTCCCTTTTCCAAGCTGCAAGAGCTTCCAAGGCAACAACAAAATCATCTAGGATTCCTCTCCCCGGAACGAAGGCTGTCTACACAAGCGAAATCAAATCATCCAAGAGTGCACGAAGCCTGTTGGCCAGGACCTTCACAACAATAATGTAAACAACATTTGAAAGAGCAATGGGTCGGAAATCCTGAATAGCCTCCGCCCCCTCCTTAGGTAACAAGAAAAGATAGAACCTATTAAGTTTATCAAAACCCCTATTACCTGCCACAAACTCCATCATCATCTGCATGACCTCCGCCTCGACCAAAGACCAAAACTCCTTAAAAAAGATGACGGGGAAACCATATGAGCCAGGACACCCCTCCGTATTAAGGCCCCACACTGCCTCCCTCACCTCATCCATCGTGAATGCCGACATAATGTTCACCGCCTGGTCTGTCGTAATGCTCCTCACATCCACCCCTCTCCATCTCCATTCACCTTTGCCCTGCCTCCCCGTGAAATCCTTGAAGCCGCAGCTGCATGTCCCACTTCCCTACCAGAAAAGGACTCCCTATCCACCTATAACTTCTCAATCCAGTTCCTCCTCCTAGCTGAAGCCACCTGATGGAAGAACGTAGTGCTGGAATCTCCTCACAACCATTTCTGTATCGATCTCGTTTTCCATTCCACCTCTGCCTTTCTATCATCTTCCTGCACCACACGTGTCATCCTCACCCTGCATTCTTTATCGGCCACTAAGATGGAATCAATCTCCTTCTGTCTGTCAATCTTGGAAATCTCTGCTAATGCCTCCGTCTAGGTCCAATCTCTCATATTGTAATCTCCCTTGAAACCTATAAAACAAGTTTCAAGTTCTCTCTTCGATATCCAAGTCAATTTGTATCCAGATTTGTTAATGGGTCTCCTTGAAGGAGAGCCTTTCTTAACCTTATGATTAGCTTTTAATTTACATAAAAGGTTATCTAAATTTTCCTTTAAACTAGCTAGTTCATTTTCTATAATGCTCATTTTAATTTTTAATAAGCTATTTTCTTCGATCATATTTGTGTTTTCTAAGATTAACTCATTATTTTCTAAAACAAGAGTATTCTTTTCCATTTTGATAGAATCAAAAGAAGCATTTAAATCTAAATCTTTTGCAACAAGATTATCTACTTCAATCTTTAAAGTCGTAGATTTCTTTTTCAGCTTTTTATTCTCTAATTTCAATGCTTTACTTAAAACATAAAGTTCCTCTAAAGCTTCTTGCAACTCATTAATAGAAAAAGGGTTTACCTTCTCATTGTCGGAGTTATTATCTTCATCGCTATCACTCGTAATAGCCATGAAACTCATGCAAGTAATTTCATTCTTGGTCTTGGGATTCTCCTCTTCCTCCGAGGTCGAGTTATACCAAGTAGCCTGGAATGCTTTCTTCTTGTATTCCTTCTCCTTCCCTTTCTTCTCTTTCTTGAGAAGAGGACATTCGGGTCGAAGATATCCCTTTTCGTTGCAATGATAGCAACGTACCGGGCTATCTCGCTCCTTCTTTGAGTTCCTGAAAAACTTAAAGAATTTCTTAAATAAAATCCTACGGTCTTCTTCGTCAAAACTTACCTCGCTATCTAAGCGGCTTTGAAGGCAAGGGTCTTCCTTGGCTTTGTTTCCGGTGTATCCTTTTGCTTCATTTTCATCTCATAGGCCATGAGATTGCCTAAGAGATCCTCAATGTTGAGCTCCTCTACTTCATTTGCTTCTTCGATGGCGGCGACCTTTTGTTCCCATTCCGATTCGAGGGAACAAAGAAGCTTTCCTTGAAGCTCCCTCTTAATAAAGGTCTTCCCTAAAGCTTTAAGATTGTTCGCTATAAGAGTGAACCTAGTATACATTTCACTTAAGGATTTATTAGATTTTATAAAGAAAGATTCAAATTCTTGTGAAAGAACATTAACCTTGGAAGATTTTACCTTAGAGATACTTTCGTGAGTTACCTCAAGCATGTGCCATATCTCGTAAACGATGGCGCATTGCAAGATCCAGTTGAATTCCTCTGGGTTTAACGTGCAGTACAACGAGCTTATCGCTTTCACGTTGAGAGAAAGCTCACGGGTCTACTGCTACGAGTATCCTCCTTTGGGTTTCGTCGGGACTTTGTATGGGGTTTCTCATCTTCCCCATAATGCGAAGTCAATGGCTTGAAGTCACATCCTCATACGCAGTTTCCAGTAGGCTTAGTTGCTCCCATCAAAGTAGGGAAGTCAGACGGTAGACTGCCCCTCCGCATGTCTTATCGCGGTGATGCTTCCCTCCATGATATGATCCTCGCCCGGTTGTTACGTCATGAATCCGAGAACCTGCTCTGATACCAATTATAAATCTTGACGGAAGGGGGTAAGATCGAGCATGATACAAAATAATGCGGAATAAAGTATGACAATCACATAAATATACAATCTCACAAGTACACAATAATTTTTAGGTGGAAACCCAAATTCAGGTGAAAACCACTGCCTAAACCTCTCGGTTTAGGATTTCTCGATCGACCTAGTCGATCAAATCCACTATCCGAACTACTTAAACGAGGGTAGTTCAACCTCAATACAATCACGCTATTTTGAGCCGAGGGTAGCGTACCTCAAACCCCTCCTCTTCACGAGGAGTATTTTGTCTCGTGATGGAGATGGAAATTCACAAAGCAAATATCCAAACAAAACCAAATTACAAATATCCTATAGAGCCGTAAAGTAAATATATTAAACTTAGCTACTACATGTAAAAGGTACTTCCCTGAGATGGAAGTCTGTCGACTAGCAACACGGTGTGTGTGATACACGCAAGGCATAAGAACGCTCTCGTATGTGTAGGCAGGAGAGCGGGTGCACAACTAGGGTGGTGCTCTCAGATGTGTAGACTAAAGCTTGGAAAGCAAGATCACTTCTAGATGATTTCTTCTTCACTTGGACACGATATGATGTGGAAGTAGTTTGTCAAGGTGTATTGAACAAAGGAAGGGTCCTTTATTTATAGAGGCCTTAAGAAGGGTTTAGAAGCCCTTGGAAGGCTTCCATAGCCGTTGGGAATAAATCACAAGAGATCAAGCCAAGATCCCAACGAAATCAGGGTCATTTATGATTCTGACAAGGTTACCAGACGTCTAGATTTAAGGTCAGACATCTGAGCCTTTGTCTGATCTAAAGGTCGGTCATCTGATCTAGAAGGGTTGATCATTTGGATGGTGTTGGATTAAGATGGACGTCTAAGAAGATATTTTAAGTCATTTGGGAATTAAATCAAAAGTCTAATTCTAAGATGGATTAGTTCCTATTTTGACAAGATCGAAACAGGGTCCTAGGTAATTTAGGTTAGACAGCAGGTCGGTCGTCTGGCAAAGTCTCTGGACGTACGGAAAGAGAAATCTCTGCGGGAATTGATTTCCCGAAGCTCAAACAGCTATTAGGTCTAACAAAAGTAGATTTTGGTTAAATCTTAGCCTAACATCTATTTATCAGACGTCTGTGAGGCTCTACGAACGTCTATAAAGTGTTATAAATATGATTGAAAGGAAATCATCTAATATTATGTTCTGACAGTCCAACGATTCTATTGTTGGACGTCTGTCAAGGTCATCAAATGTCTTCTAAGACGTCTGGACTATGGACTGATCGACTGAAACCAATGAACAGAGTACATGAAGTCCAGCCTAAGTGTTTGGACGTCTGTACAAACTATCAGACGTCTTAAAGTTCAAGATCAGATGTCTGAAGTCTAGATTGGACATCTGATCAGGTTGTCTGATTATTGTTTTGGTTTTCTAAGTGATTTCTAAGATTGTCTAAGTATCCTAGGTTAGTGTAAGTGTTCCTAGGATTACAGGTATGTTACTTTGAGCTCTTTAACATTTATCTAAGAGAATAAAAGAGCAAATAACAAAACAAGAAGTACAAAGAATAAGACAACAAGTCATATATCATATTCTTCTTGTCTTCAAGCTCTCACTCCACGCAAAGCTCTTCCTCCATCAAGCTCCTCTAATCCGCCATGCATGCGAGCTTGAGCTCCTTTACACTTGATTCCATTTGCATTATTCTTGAAACTATAACTCAAATACAAAATTAAATAACAAGTGTTTTGTTATCATTAAAATCAACGATCGAAGTGCCCTTGCACCAACATCTATAACTATTACCATCCTTTTATCCCATTGTTGCATTTTGTATGCTCTGATAGAGTCATTCGAATAATGTAATATGATTGCATTACAAATGAAAAGAATTAGATTATTTTTCAATATATGAAGTGGGTCCCCTACCGATAGAGTAATGCACTTAGCTATATCGAATAAACTTGATTTGTCTTAATTTGGAAATCCAAACATAGCGCATCAAGAAATCATATGATTTGATCACTTTTTTCTGGTGTAGAGGCCATCGCCTAATTGATGTTCTTTAATGGAGATTAAAAAGTGTCATGTGGGTCAGGTTAAGGAGTTAACCAGATAAAGCAGGAGATAGCCAAAGACCTCCAATGTTATCATGGAGAAGGCGTATCCTTTGACCTAAGACAAATGCCTCTGTTCACAAATGTATACATTTGGTGGACCAATAATAGATGCACCCACTTCGGTGCTAATATTGAAAAAATGGTGTATATGGGAAGGGACTGGAGATACATGATCTCTCAAAGGGATCACATAAATCTGTCATATAGGTGTATGTAATGGATTGGAGGAATAAGCTTACTTTGTGTATATTGGGAAAAGACAATTTCACTTGTGATCACAAAGTCCTTATCAAACTTAATGCAAGAAAGAGAAGAAGACGGTCCTTTAGGATAGGATCTGGTTTTCATTCCCGTCCCAATGATACAAAGAGATGTTAGGAATAATATTATCCAAGGAAGAATGACGATTGTCCAATGGGATTAGACCTCAGGATAATATTATCCTCCACGTGTGAAAGATTCACAGGTATTTGAAATGCCTAGGGAGGTGCAGTGCCATAATTTCACAAATCTTAAACGTTTCATTATTGGTTTGATAAAACCAATAATGATTTTGATGGATTCCTAGTTGTAAGATAAATCAAATGTAATCGAAAGAGTTAAATTATACTTGATTTGGTGCTTAATTGTACCTAATTTAATTTTGCTAAAATCTAGGGTTGATTTACAATTAGTTTTTGTTTGGATACTAAAATCAAATATCTCATAAGTTGTAATGGGCTTATCCTATAAAATTTAAGTAAGATTTTGTTCTCACCCTTGGATGGAGATCCAAGGGCTACCATCATATTGGGATTAAAATTGGTCTCCCCAAAGGTAAACCCTAAACCCTAATTCATTCCCAATCAATCAACAATCTTCACCAATTCCTCCATTGTTGTTGAGAGAGAGAGAGGAGAAGAAGAAGAGAAGCGTCGGACACCCTCTTCGATCTATCAATACTGGATGTCCAAGCCTTTCATCTAAAGTCTGGAGGCCCTGCTAGACATTTAGACTACCTTGTGGACATCCAAGAAGAAGGTGTTTTCACACCCAGAATTTGTTTTAGACATCTATTCTTTGAGGCATCTCTTTGACCTATTGATCATCAAGAGATCACGTTAAGGAAGGAGAGGGACAATCGTCGTCCTTGATTCTTCGTGAGATCTGATTATGGTTGGACATCCTCAACATGAAGGGTTTCATCCACCCATTGAGGAGGAGGGTTTCAGGTACACCGGGACTTATTGTAGGAGGCATCACACGTGAGGTGCTAATCTATGCTTACCTACAAATTTGTAATCCTTTATCCTGTGGGAACTCGAAACAGAAGAAAATTAGTTTCTCCCATATGGTTTCGGTATTATTTTGTTTTTTTGTTTCATTACATAATCGAGTTTTGGCATCGGTTCAATTGTTGTTTGAAAATTTTCAAATGCCATTTTTTATGCTTACACAATGTCATAGGTTGATCCAATCAATCCCTTCACCCATGACCAAGGAAGGAGGATTTCCTCATCGACTTTGATGAGAACTAACCCATTCTAGAGCCCTCACAGAATTTTTTAAATTGAAGTTCTTGAAGTGTGAGAGATATGAACTAAACCACTGTTGACTGTTCTAGATCACAGTGATGTGGTCAAGTGTGGCTTTCTGAGGTTGTTTATAGTATTCTCTCTTATATGCCTGATGCCAAGTTGTTGCGCTTGATCATTTCCATGTATCCTAAGAGACATACTGACATCTGAGTGACAAATGTTTGCCATTTTTACAGAAAACACTGCCTGTAATGGTAGCTGTAGTGGAGCAGCTTGGTGGTGCATTTGGTGATTCTGCTCTACTTGTTCTTCCATGTGTTGCTGTGCACATCAGCCAGGTAACCTGATGCATTTATGAACCTTAAGATTCTGTTGTTTATGTTATTCAGGGAGTCAATATGCCATATCCTTATCAATTCTGCAAGACCGGTACATGTATGGATGCATAAAGATTTATGGTGGGATCATATTCTTGAAAAGTACAGGGATGCAAAATGGATAACAGGCTTTTGACACACGTATCAGACAAATTCTAAAGCATGCCCTTATTTTCTTCTATGAGCATAATGCATGTCATTCCTTTTGATATTGACCAAAGATTAGATTTATTAATTAATGGTAAATGCTATTTCCACAAAAAGATAGCCAATTGGGTACAAGTTCCCCCTTTTGTCCAGCAGGCAATACAAAGCCAGTTAGATTTAACAAAAACTGTCAATGATAACGTCACCTGATAAAGATTAAGGCACTCTCAAATGTCTGAATGCTCCAAGCTAGAAATGAGTGTCACTAGCATACAGTTGAAGGCAAAAAATAGCAGCAGTGCTCTAAAGCTGGTGTCCTTCTTGCTGATTTAAAGTGACTGTAGTTGTGGGATTGAGGTGTATGGAAAATGGAGTTCTCTGGAATGTGGGCATCCTCCTCACATCAAAGAGAAGGAAAACATGAATGCATCCACTCAAATGAATCAATTTGCCGGTAGGAGTGCGTTGTTTCTTTAAAGCAACGGGGGATAACTCAAGGCTAGTGACCCTCTGAAATCATTAAAAGCCTCCTCCGAAAATGGTTACATATTATTACAAAATAGGTCATTGCTCCCTGAAGGACCCAGCTTGAGACAAAACATTGTCTACGTGGAACTATCCACTTCCAGTGCAATCAAATGGACCATAAGCTAGCCCAAGGATATGCTTGTTCTCTGTCAATCTGAAAGCTCCATTGCTAAAAGATTCCCAGAACTCTGTCAAAGGCGAGTGATTAATCCTGTCAATTCAGGCCCAACTCCAAACCTCCTGAATGTGAGGGCAATAAAAAAAGATGGGAACAATATTTCTGAGTGCCATGGCAAAAAGAGCACCTAGTATCAGCCAATGGAGCAATCTTACTGTACTAAACCTTTGTCACGATCTGTTCCCTTTGCAGCAGCCAAGTACAAAAAAAAAAAAAAATCTTCACCTTCAGAGGAGCCCCTGCTTCCAAAGCAACCGGCATACTCAAAGCTAACTCGCAGTGAACTGTATTCTGCCAACCTGAAGTAACTTGTACACAGATTTAACAGAAAATTCATCCTCCTTCCATACCCAGCTGTCTCTCCAACCTGGTATTGGATGAAGATTAGCTGACTCAAGCTGCAGTGACAAAAAATTCCTATTTTCTTTTCAGATAAAGTTTCTGGTAAAAGCAGGAACCAAGAGGCACCATCCCAAAAGTCTGTCATTAATGCCCCACCCCCTACTGACAGTGACAAGGCAGCAAGTCTCAAGAAGCTTCATTGGAGTTGTTGCCTATCCATCTGTTATAGTAGCTATTCACCTTCTTCAGTTCATCAAAGGCCACCTTAGTTCATGTATCTGTATTTCCTAACATGAAATTCCCTCGTTTATTGTAGGATGGATGGAAAGATACCATAAAGAAGCAGATCGAAGATAATTATAAGTTCAAAGAGAGCTTGCATAACTATATCGCATTCAACAAACATGAGAAATAGCTGGGGAAATTTGTTTCATTGAAAATATCATCATAATAGAGATTTTCATAGAGAGCAGATATACTGTTGCAATAAAATTAGTGAAGATTTTTTTTTTTTTTGAGTACATGGGAGATTTGCATTATATATGAAGGGATCATGAGGTCAAGGAAAGATGTAGAGGGAAAATTTTTGGTGAGAATAAAATCAAAGGATTAAACGATGAATTGTTACTTCATTGTTTGGGAAAAAGTAAACTGCCTTTTTCCATTTTAGTTTCTTTGAGTTTAGAAAGGTTGGCAGATGATTATATCTACATTCCTAAACGAAAGGAAAGCCTCAAATACTATGTTATTATCCTACAATTACTGGAATACTGCTGTTTACATGAGGATAAGATATCTGGAGTTTCTTGTGAAAGTCTCAAATTCAGGACAATTTGCAAGAAGCCTTTTTCTTGTAATGGTGGATTTCAAAGGAAGATGTGTAAGTATTCAAATTGCATGTGAAATATGGTCTGACTTCTACAGATAAAGCTTTGAGCCATGGATATTTAAATGCTAAAACCTTTGTTTGAAGTGGGATATTTACATTTCAACAAGCCGTGGATATTGAGGCAGGTTGTTTCTAAATCTTGACTATTCTCTGTCTTTTGTTTGCTGAAAGGTGCTCCAATTTCTTATCTCTGTTTATAGTTAGTGTTGCAGCAGAGAATAAAACTCCAAAAGTATGATTCCTTCTTTCTATTGAGGAGGCAGTTTATCCAAAAGGTTGAGATAGTTAGACTTAGGCAAACTAAATTTGTCATATGGTTGATAGACAAGAAAAATTGAGGTTGATGTTTTCCTCCAAGAGTATAGAAATTGGTACTTACTATTTAATTGGTGAGGTCATCGACTGAGTATACGGGGTGTGGGAGATTAATCGGTTAAGTTTTTTTTTAATATTTAATAAATATATATATATATATATATACATATATATATATATATATATATAATATGCACATATGTATTAGTATTATTATTTTGGCATGCACATTTTGTCAGAGAAATTGTCTTCCATGTGATAAAATCAACACTCAATGCATCATAATCCATATGTTGAAAGTTGAAAACATGGCAACAATCACGAAATTTAATATTATCAACAAATAAAGCACAATCACCATAAAAAAAATGCTAAAAACACAACTATCGACAAGCACCATAATCACTAATCAACAAGAAGAAAAAAACACAATCAAAGTATAACATAACTAACAAAGAACAAGACATGAAACTGAGAATAAGTGTTGAAATAAAAGAAATGAGGGCAAAAAACAGCATGAACTGGGAAAAAAGAAAAGAAAAGCATGATAAAAAGAAAAATCCGACATGCATGTTCGACAAGGCCAGCATGCCTTAAAAAAAAAAACATTTGCAAGAAAGTAAAAAAAAATGCCATATTTAGTCGGCTAATTAAACAACCAACTAATTGGATAATTGACCGATTAATCATCTTGACCGAATATATAATTACATATTAGTATGCAGTTTGGTCAACATATAATTAACTGGCTGATTACTTGTCCGACTAAACCAATTTTTGCATCATTTTATTCCTTTGATGATGGAAAGAGCGAAAATGGTCCAAGATGAAGAATGGTGAGATAGCTACCACTATTGTCTTTAGTGGTACATTCTCGGCAAATACTCTCGCTACTGCATTCGGAGCCTTACACGGAGCATAGAAGTAGTTGGTGGTTTGTTGTTCGAAGAAGATGGCAGAGAACGAGGCATAGGTATCGACTAAAGAAGGTAAAGTAATCATTTAGGGGACGGCCATCAAACTTCAAGGCACATCCAACTATGTTCTATGCGTTAGGGTATCCAAGATCATCATGGGTGGACAAGAGAAGCTACTCAAGTTGCTTGAAGATGCCCTTGAGACCAAGGACTTAACGAAGAAGAAGAAGCTTGAGAAAAGAATTATCTTATGATGAATTGGCTGTTGAACTCAGTTGATCCATTCATCACCTCCAACATACCATACAAGAAGATGTTCAAGATGTGTGATTCCTTCGAGAAGAAATACTCTAAGAAGTCCAGGAACGCCTACATCATCGATATCTTTGCTCGTATCTAGACATCAAATCAAGGGGATCTCCCCCTCGATAAATATTACTTGAAGATGGAGGCACTATTTGAGGAGGTCAAGATTTTCGAGCCAATCTGCTGCGACAAGCAGACCACCATGCATGAAAGGCAGCGGGTAGCAAAGTTTCTATCGGGTTTACATCGTCAATATTAGTTGGCATGTGATCAGATTCTCGCCTTGGGTGAGAAGATGGATCTTGAGATGATTTATAGTCATCTTAAGAAGCTTGGAGAACCTTAGGTGGAATCGACTATGATGTCCGAGAACACTGCATCAGCCACTACTGATGGTGGCATAGGACGTAGGAAAGGATGCGGTCGAGGCTCAGGCCGAGTCTTCCCACCTTATCGGCATTGCAAGCACGCGAATCATCCACATGACAAGTGTTGGGATAAGTTCAAGAGGCCTCCACGTAGCACGTCTACTCCCAACGTGGGTTCTCTGTCTCCTACAGATCTAAAGAAGATTCGTGTGATACTTCAACAAGATAAGAAGACTACAATGGTTGTTGCAATGACTATTTAGGTTGCCCACGAGGCAACAACTTCGAAGGTCGCACAAGGACTCTTCGTGGCTTCTCAAGGACTTGAAAAGGAAACCTCGAGCAAAGAAGATGATGAAGAGTGGTGAGGTTTTTAGCCTCATTACAAGTGCACAAGTCTGTAGCTTACTCCATCCTCGACTTGAGGGGTGTGAAGGTGTAATTCCACATGGATTGTCACGTGGCAGTCATTCTACATGTCTAAGGTTGTGTGACCTATTTAGGATTTTAAGTTGGTGGCTTGCATGCCAAGTTTCGTGCCACGTAGCGCATCTACTCCCAACGTGGGTTCTCTATCTCCTACATATCTAAAGAAGATCTGTGTGATACTTCAACAAGATAAGAAGACTACAACGGTTGTTGCAATGACTATTCAGGTTGCCCATGAGGCAATAACTTCGGAGGTTGCACAAGGACTCTCTGTGGCTTCTCAAGGACTTGAAAAGGAAACCTCGAGCAAAGAAGAAGATGAAGAGTGGTGAGGTTTTTAGCCTCATTACAAATGCACAAGTCTGCAGCTTACTCCGTCCTCGACTTGAGGGGTGTGAAGGTGTAATTCCACATGGATTGTCACGTGGTAGTCAGTCTACGTGTCTAAGGTTGTGTGACCTATTTAGGATTTTAAGTTGGTGGCTTGCATGTCAAGTTTCGTGCCACATGTGATAACTTTTACTTAATTAGAGCCCATGTTAGGATTGAGTTAAATTAGAAATAAGGTGATTGATCTCATTGTTTAGGATATGGTTTGTTATGATTGAGATTTGATTTAGGTTTAAGTTTAGGTTTAGGTTTGGATCTCTTTAAATAGAGATCAACATTTACTTGTTTGAGTTAAGTTGCATTAATAAAATTCCATCTTCATCAACTCTCTCTCTCTCTCTCTCTCTCTCTCTCTCGGTTCTCGATTCTCATGCAAGCTTCCACGCATGGGACCACCATGTGCCAACTCTGCCCCACTCCCATTGTGAATGCTCACAGAGATAAAAGGTCATCAATTGATTGTCTATGATGCATTAAATGATGGCAAGAAAAAGATTATGGTTGTCTTTGAAAATGTTGAAACATCATACAAGCCATGCATTGATGCCAGAACTGTAAAATCAAGAGGCAGGATGAATTACATCTTGCTGCATATTATCTCAATCCAAATTGCCATTATAGAGCATATTATTATATAGAGGGAGGGCATTGCATTTGAAAGATTCATGACTTGCATGGAAAGATTTTGTCCCAATTCAGAAACTTAGGATGTGTTGACAAAGGAGTTAGTAAAATGAAGGGTTATTTGCTAAACCATTAGTGCTTAGACAAAGATAAACTAAAGATGATGATTTCAATCCAAGTATCGATCCATTCTATCTTACAAAAATCTACTTTTGTGGACTTGAAGGATATTCTTTATAAAGGTGACTCCTTAACTCTATTTAACATCCAATCGGTGGTCTGCATATGGATCTGACGCCACTGATGAAGGAGATGCCATTGAAGATCCTCAAGTCAGCCTCCTTTTTCTTCGAACGCGAAACAAATTGGAGTGCTTTTGAAGAGATAGAATTTGTTAAATACCAAATGTGGTCTATCCACTTATAGTGTTAGTTTGACATTGATAAATGGCTATTTAATTTCAGGTCCACACAAGGAAAATGAATAAGATTGAACTCAAGGGATTAAACAATTTGGTGTTTGTTAGGTTCAATTCTAAGTTGAAGGACTACCAACTTTAAAAAATAAAAGATCCCTGACAGGATTGGTAAAGATGAATGGGTGGAGGGGGCTTTTGAAGGTTCATGATTGACATGAGGCATGTATCGAGGCAAATGGTGCAGAAGAGTTGTTGCGATATAGAAGTAAGAATTACGCGTGGCTTTAAATTGTTACAAGCCTTAGATGAAGAGGAGGAATTTGAGACTGACCTATACACCAATGACGAAATTCCTCTTGTGGATTTGGAAGATTTAAAGCAAAGCTCTTCATTTAATGCAACTAGTTTCTGTTAAAGACAATATGGTTTTTTTTATGGTACAATAAGTTCATATCTCAAATCATGTCTCCTCGTTTTGACTTTTAAGAACTTATGTTCTAGATATGGTGCTTTTAGATCATTTGGGGGAGGTTGTTTCAGGAATAATATTCATGTCTTTGGTTTAATTAGTTCTACAAATAATTATTATACAGTTTTAATTATTTTTTGAGTATTTTATGTTCTTAATTATTAAAAAATACAAATTCATCTACTCACCCGCACACTCTTCTGATAGAGTAATCACCATGCGGGTGACCTGTCTGCCTGTATATAGCATTCTGATTTTTTAAACCTTAATATTAGAGAGTAAGCTGCAATTCTCACAAGTAAGAAGACTCAAATGATGATGTTCCAACTCAAATGTATATGGTATGAGTTGCTAGTTCTCACAAGCAAGGAGTGGAGAAAGTTAGGCTAGAGTCTCTAACATTCGCTCCTTGATATCTCCTGGAGTCCTAGATTAGCATGTCACAGTTAAGAAGACCATGGCTTGCAACCAAAAATGTATTCGTCATAGCTCTTTCTGGGTGCCCCACTCTTCTAGAAACATGAAGTTTCTTGGCAAATATGTCTCTAAAAGATGATGCAGAAACTTTTTTTAGCATAAAAAGCACAGGAAAGATGCAAGAATCATCTCAACCTGTTTAAAAGAAAGGACTTTTACATGAAAGTAGCAACCACATAGGAGCTTCAAGTTAGGGTGAGCTCAATTTAACCACGTAGAGAGGTTAGTTTTGGGTGCTCAAAGGAAGAATGGTGAATGCTTAAATTGCAACAAAAAGGGTCATTTTGCACACGATTGTCAATTTAGAAAGAGGTCGGGTGAGAATATGTTGCAAAACTTCAAGTGACAAGCAAGAAGATTGGGACATGCAAACTTCTGTGTTGATTGCTAAAGGAGAAGAAATAGTCTTAACAGTAGATACTTCTGAAGGAGCAGGCCATGATAATGATTGGATTGTTAACTCAGGCTGCTCAAAGCACATGACGAGATGTGAAGAAGCGTGGAGATCTTTTCTTCTAAAAAATGGAGCTCAAAGACTTGTACAGGTATAAAGGAGGAAGAGTTATGCTAATCATTTATTGAAAGTGAGCTACCGCATGTCTATCATGTCAGGTATGAATGCAAATCTCCTCTCTATTTATAGGTTAACACCCTCAGGAAACTATGTAGTCTTCAGTCCTAAGGGTGTTGGAGTCTATCTAAACTTTAAGCTTCTTGGCACAACATTTATAAAGGGGAGAAAACTAGAGTCCATATGCATAATGACCTTGGTAGTAGAAGCCAATGATTTAAATGTCGTCGGCAAGGTCTCTTTTGGAAAAAACCCATGTCAACATGGTAAAGGTGTTGAAATGCAGGGATATTGTCGGCATGCCGTCGGCATACCGTCGGCATGGTCTTCATGCCAGCGAAATCGCTGGTCATGTCGAGGCTACTGCTAATTCTTTTGACTACCTTTATCATTTTTGTCGGCATGCATTGGCATGTCTTCGACATTTCCACAGCATGGCCTCGGCATGCCTATCGAAAAATAGGTATTTCTACAGCATGCCCTCGACATACCCACGAAATGCACATTTAGAATTTAATCGGCATGGTATCAAAATCGACATTTGGATCCTTGGCAGAAGCTACATATTAAGATAGGAGTAAAAAGAATGTGACAATTAATCTCTAGCATGCACAGTTGGATGTCAGCTATCATAAGCTAAGGATCATGATATTTGCTAAAAGGGCTTCCTCAACTAGATGTTTGGGAAGTCTTTGTTGGATGCCAATTTTGTAAAGGCTTACCAGATGCCATACAAGGAAAAAAAGGTTCAAGCTAAGGAGTCACTAGAGCTAATTCAATCCAAAATGTTTGGGCCAAGGTTTCAAAAAATGTGAGGCGGTACCGATGAGGTTTGCCTTCATCGAGGCATAAGCCTCAGTTTTTAGATCAAAAATAAGAAAAAATGACGCAAATATATACTATTAAGTGCTAATAATGAAAAAACAATGTAAAAATGCACTCATGTTATTTTTACTCTATCACAACATTTAAATGTCAATTACTAAATATTATTACCGCATAGTACACACACAATATTCACATATAAACTAATATAACAAGATTTAAGTATACATAAATATCGCACATTATGTAAACTTTTCAAAAAATCAAAATACTAATTACATAATAGTACTAAAAAAATTTAAAAAATGATAAAAAATATTTTTTTGAGAGAATAATAATAATAAACATGTAACAACAAGATTTAAGTAAACAATAATCACATAGCCGCTTCAAAAAAAAAATCAATTTAGTAATCACATAACATGTAAACTAACTACATAAAATATTCAAACATACTTTAACATAACTAAACAATAAAATTAAGGTATAAATAACAAGAAAAAATATAATATGTAGCTCAAGAGAGGTTGAGATTCTTACCAACAACAGTAAAAGTGAGGTTGAGACTTGAAAGGGGAAGGAGGCAACGATAGGTAATGAAGATGGGACAAACTGATAAAGGTGGTATGTAGGAAAGGTGACTGGCAATTGGCGATGTAGCAATGATCATCGGCAATGGTAATGAAGGAGTCCAAAGATAGAGAATGACTTGCAACAACTAAAGGCGATAAGTTTTTTAGAATTTAAGAGGTTAAGGCCATTGTTTAGGGTCAAGGTGATGGGTATAGGACTTTAGAAAAGAATTTTATTTGCTTTATTAGGTCATAAGTAACTTATATGACCTTCGAATGTAAACTTTCGACTGAGGCTATAGCATTAGTTTTGCCTCACCACTTTAGCTCTGCTTTGACAAACCGAGGTGCATACCTCACACTGCAACCCTAAGGCTATAGCCTCGAGGTAATTTTCTTTCACCTCACCTCGAGTCGTAAGCCTCGAGCGCCTCGAGGTTAATTTTTTAAAATCATGATTTGAGCTGCTCAAGCATCCATCTATTAGTGGGATGAGGTATAAGCTAATGTTCATTGGATAACTTCTTGAGAAGGGTTTCTTTCTCAAGAGAAGACCAAGGTTCTAAAATGATAATGATTGTCTTTGCACATTTCCATTTTGTACTTTGTATGGGAGTTGTTTTTGCTTTATTTACAGGATTTTACCATTGGGTGGGTAATTAGGTCAAACCAATTTTTGAATCACTTTTTTCCATTCCTTAGGGATTTCATGTATGCCAACACACTGTAGATTATCCACATGCTTATGCTGAATGGATGTTCTAAGCAATTTCAGCTCTTATATATCCATAGTTGAACTTTGTTGTTTGTTCGTGGTCGCAACAATCACTTTATGTAGTAGAAAGAACGAAAGATGTGTGACATCTCATTGGCTGGTGGTGTAGTTGTGCATGTGTTGTTGGGGGCGGTTGGTGGTGCTATATAATTATTATTTGTGGATAGCGAGTGGAGGAAAAAGATGAAGGTTTTACAGCACAAAGTTGGAGGAAGATGATGAAAAACCTGAGCATTACTGCTATAGCACTAGTTGATTTGCAATACTCGGAAAGTATAAAATACCAAGGTGTCATTTGTTAAGGAAGTTTAACATACTTGGATTTCTACAACCGCCAGTATTACAACACTAGTGAGAAATACCAGCACGACTATTTGCACCAGTACCACTTATATCACTGGTTAGCTGATCTTGGCGCTAGTAATTTTGTCTGGGGTGAGTTTTTGGTTGTGTACAAGGAGATGACGGATGCAGTTTTCTTCTCTGTACTTGTACTCTTGCTACCATTGTTTTGCATGCTAATGATCGCTATACTTTTTCTTCTTGGGATTCTTAAATGCTGTCAAAAACATTTAATATTACTTAAATGTCACCGTGAATTTAATATTTACATGTGTGTCACTAGAAATGTCTCTTTTTGCAATAATGTCATTCATTTGATGCGGGGTTAGACATTAGCTACATTCAGCTGGCGAAAAAGGTAAAAAAGGTAGTGGGAGGCAAAAAGATGCTAAAGGGTTTTATGGGAGGTCCTGGATGGGTTTATCGAGGTGTTTAGTCTCATGATACCAAGTTAACAGACAAAACAATAGAGGCGAGTAGTGGACTTATAGAGGTAAAAAGAAGAACAAGGTTGAAGAGGAGCAATGCAATGCATTTTTCGGCAATGATGATACACAATTTAGAGGCAACTCCAACCAATATTTGAAAAGGCTATGTGAAAATAGCAATCATCTTCCCATAACTTAATTTGAATGGTATTTTTAAATAGGCAATCAAGTTTATGACATGGTAATTATGTAATATCAAAACTTTATAATGATATTCATGTAAAAATTTCTTTTTGCTTTAGGTAATCATTGATTCTTTTCTCGTGAGCTTTTGGATTCGAAGGGATCAGCACTCCACCGCCGCCACTGCAACATGATGCCTTCATATCTTGCTTTGATGGTAATCACTTATGACCTCATGTTGTGTATGGCAATCATGTTCTAATGTATTTTAAGATTCAAAGCTATGTTAGGCAACCAAAGATGGGTGCGGCCATTCAAGTATGTCAATTGAATACAAAAATATAAAAATTGATATATTTTACAATATAAAGAGGTACAAGTCATTTTTCTATAAAATTATCCAAAATTAATTTGTATTGATGAAAAATTACTTAGAATTATTTTACATCAATGTAAAATTATCTATAAATATTTTACATTGATATACATTTGTACATTATAAAATATGTTACATGATGTATTTTATACATTTCCTTTTCCAAAAATTTGTTTGCATGCTAAATTCCAATTGAAATTTTGTATCGGAATATTTTTCTAGCAGAGCTTGTTACAGTTTGATCTTATGTAATCTCAATTTTTATGAATTTTGATGAATTCTATGATGTAATTTTATAATTTGATGTGACTTTACCTAGACTAACATTTTCCATCGGAGTGAAGTCACGAGAAAAATAATGAATGATATGAAATAGAGCATCATTTTGCAATTTAAAAATTACAGTTCTTTGATTAAATTAAATGACAGATATCATAAGGACTTTAGGTACAAGGGATGTAATCGTAATTTTCTTGAATTTTGATGAATTTCATAATGTAATTTTATAATTTGGTGCGACTTAACCTAGACTAACATTTTCCATAGAAGTGAAGTCACGAGAAAAATAATGAATGATATAAAATAGAACATTCTTTTGCAATTTAAACATTACAGTTCTTTGATTAAATTAAATGACAGTTTCCGTGATTATGTGTGTGAGGGAGTTTATTGCCCGTGAGATAGTGTATTATGTCAGCGACAATCATATAGGATATTGTGATTAACGGTAATTATAAATGAGAATTACACAAATGTATCAGCGAAGACGTAATATGGTGCATGCAACCTCATAAAGCTCGCAAGTAATTGCAATTTTATTTTACTAGAATTTGGGCTTATTCGGTAAAATGTATACCTGATTGCAGGCTTAATTCCATTTGGTCTGTCCACATTCCTTTGCGTGGAGTAAAGAAATCTTCTTTCCAAATCTAATACAAGCTATTTCTTTAATGATTTCAATTCAAATCTTGTCCACAATTTAAGTGCCAATGTACATTTTTCCAATACAAATTTTGTGAAACTTCTGAGCAGCCATTTCTAAAAGTTTGGGATAAATGATAATAATAATCTCAGAGTGAATTTATATGTTTCAAGTCAAGGGTAATTGATACTGCTTTCAATGCTTGTTTATATGCTGTCTCAGAAGTCAGAATTGTGCTTACTAGGTGATTAAACGATCTTTGCTGACGAAGCCAATTATATGATTAAATCTTATTGATGCTTTCCTATATGGTAGTAAACAAGCTATTATATTCAAGTTATTCAATACTTGTAAGTGATCTCGATCTAAATCTGCCTTTGGATGAGAATCTAACCTTAATAGCTTATTTAGTATAGATCATTCATAAATTGATCATCCAAAGTGCTCACAAGTTTGCTACCCTTGTCGCTCACTATTTGATTTTATGAACTTCCAATGTAATCCTACTTTTGAGGATGTTAACAATTTTCACAACTTAAATAAGCAATGTCCTCGTCATGACATGTACTCACATGGTGATATTCGCGGATCCACCATTTGAGTAACCTTTTCGTACCGTTCTTTTTGTACGGCTATGCTTGAGTTGGGAGTTTGGCTACGTAACATTTGCAATGACTTTGGTCAAAGGTCCAAGTGTAATTGAAAAAAAAAAAAAGAAAACTACCCTTGGAAATAGGCTCGGTAGATCCGTATTCACTATCGAAAATACTTAAATTTATTTCAGTAGTAATTTTTAATCATTTATTTTATGCTACCTTCGTCTATGCTGTGATGCCATTCAAAATTAAGTTGTCTGGCGCTAGTCACGGCTAACGTGGAAAATGATAGATGGGTCAGGTCGGACTAGGCTTCTCTGATACATGAGTGGTCTAACGGTGGCACCCATAATTCCAATGTGTTGTAACTAGACTTGACCGTTCTGATTATCATATTGATGATCATATATAAGTCCACCAAGTTTTACCAAATCGTTTGACACACATACAACCTAATTTTCAGTACAGATGACCCGATTGGTTATATCGTACTTGACCGCGTCCAATTACAGCAAACATGTCTGTTTGATCCATGGGTTCAAATCCAATGAGTATAGGTTCTTTGCGTGGAAGTCCATTTTTCATTTGAATAAAGAGATCAGAGTGAGTTGATAGTGCTAACATGAGCACCATTCTTCATCTAGGTGCATTGCATTAGTATGGGTCAACTTATACAAGTCAAGTTGGATTTTAGGTTTGGGTAAGTTTGAATCATCTCTACTTACAAGGGAAGATGTCATACATTATTAGTTACAATGGGGGCGGGTGTTGGCCATGTTGCAATAGAACACCTTGGTAAGATGTCATATATTATTTTAGAAGATAATTCACACATTTTAGTTACAAGCATAGTTTCTTCAGATAATTTAAATGAATCGATCACGCAATAAAGTATAAAAAGGAAATAGAAGGGTAAGAAAATATAAAGTAATCATAGGTGGGACTCTAAACAGACAACCACCTTTTACCGATGCAAATTCTAATTTAATCCCAACTAACTGAAATGACTCTAGATGTCACCCAATCCCGCATTTCAATGCCCGTATAGCCCTGCTGTCATGTGATTCCAAACACGAGAGAGAAGGGGTTTCTGAAATATGTATATCGCTACTTATATACATCAAGGAGTTAACCACAACGAGCCATCTACATTCACCAACGAAAGAGGGATGGGTTGTTTGGTCTGAACAACTTGGGAAGAAAACGTAAAAATAAAATAGATGTATGCATTTCATCGATTCCTGTATTCAAGTAAAGATAGATTGTTGCATGCATATGTAGATTGATTAATATGCATGCGTGCACTTAAGCAACCTAAATAAAGAGAGGAAAGTGACCATGTAAAAGGATAGGATTTTTGTGTAGAAGAGATTAACCTAGGACTATAGATGACATGGAAGGTTAGGTGTGATCACAGTTGCACTGAGTTATTTGTATCGATTGATCGAGTGTACAAGCATTTATATGTATTGAAATTATTTTTATTTTAAAGCAATAGCATAAATATATAGCATATCTGTAATCGTTAATAAAATGCTTAAATAAAGTTAATAAAAATGAGAGAGAGAGAGAGAGAGAGAGGCAGTAAAATCTGACAAAAATGGAAGATAGAAGGGGCTCCCCAAAAAGTTGGTCTTCGTAGGCATTTTGTATTGGGAAGCTTAGACTATCTTATTTCTATGAAGTGCGGAACGGGAAGGCATGTGGGCGCGAAATTTTTGTTGGACTTTTCATGAAGAACATGACTCTAACATATTTGCACGTAAACTTTAGGGCTTGTGTCCCCCGTAGCCTCCTTTCAATTGTCCTCAATCACATCTTTCCTCAAGTCTCTTCATTTAGAAATTGGAATAAAATAATTAAGATGAAGTGGTTAGCTTTCGTTTGAATCATCTTTGTGATCTAATCCAACCCCACCAATCTCATCAACTTTTTTTTATTGAAAGGAACCAATCTCATCAACTTGATTAGGAGTCCAAGCTTTTCTCCATAAACAACAACAAGTTCATCAACAAGACATTTAAGTAGTAAGAGTAGCTTATAAATGATTCCTCAAATCTTCACATCAACCATAAAATGGACTCTTAACATAGAAGCACACCAATATAATATGGTCACTATTTTTTTAAAAGCATTGATGCTATCCATCCACCTACTTTAGCAATACTTGAAGAGTATCACTTCAGAGTTGTCATTAATTTGAGATTCTCTAGACCTAGTTTGCTTAGAGGATTAGGAAAGTGATGTTAAAAAATATGAAACTAATGTTAATCTGTAAATGTATTTACTTATAAAGTAGTGTTAACATTAGTTTGTATTTAATTACATTTGTGTTTAAGTTGTAGTGTTAATTCTTATGACGTTTATTTGATAGTGGTGGTAAGTATATAAAATATAAGGGATGTTAGAGATACGAGTGATGTATAATTTTAATGTGAGTTTGACTAACACTAATTGAAACTGATGTTAAACAAATCCATGTTAAAATAGATAAACCCAAGTTAGCAAATTAGGAGTTAAATAGTCAAGTAAACGAAGGTAAATGCCCTTTTTGAGGAGTTGACTCTCTAAGTAAACTAGACCACACATCTTGTTTGGCTCATGAATCACATTTCTATTTCTCTTGGGAACTAGAGGGAAGGAAATTACCTTCTAATAAGGATGTTTAGTCCAAATAGGCAAAACGTAATTTTTTTTTGAAAGGAAACCAGTATGGTAGTTTCTTTTAGAAGTTCATGAGTCAAACTAATTAAGGCCAAGATTAAGTAGCTACATGTAAATTACTCGAGATAGAGGAAGAGTTGTGATTCCTCCATTCACCTGGGGACCATCCGCAATAGAATGTGGTGCACAATCTGGATGGTCTCACTGTCCTGTTGCCCACCGTGTTAAGTTTGTTTGTTGCGAATGAAGGTGGGGGAGAAGGGGTTTACATACGAAGGGTTGGGTTTAGGTGTTAGCCACAGGATGAAATGGAACTTTTATTATCGAGCCCCTATGATCCTGGGTATCGGCAATCATCTCCATACACAACATGGCTGCGACAATATCATATTGAGGGACAAGAGCGTAATGAGAGGGTCTTTATGGAGGTAACTTGAATTGCCAATACGTTGTGTCTATCATATGATACTATTCCTGTCATCTGATGTGTACAAAAGTGTTTGATGTGACTGAGAAATTAAGAATTTATGTTAAATTTTCCCCCCTTGCAGAGTAATGGGCAATGTAAATCCCATCTTGTACAAGATTATAGTTAATCCCAACCCTCCGGATTGAACTATGCCCCCTTGCAACTCTGCACAAATCCCCGTTACCTCCAACCTTTTATTATCTACATTGAAGTTCAATAAACGTTTGTCTCACTTGCATTAATACTCCTTTCTTCTCGAAGTTGATAGAATTGATCTCAAAAGTAAAGATTTTTTTTTCGTAGAAAATTCTGTATATTTATTTTCTTTCTCCCTAATCCCCTTCGGCTGTTTTTCATCCTTTTTTTTTCCTCTTCCTCCTCCTCCAACAACCTCTTTTTCATTCCTCCAATGCAATGGCATATCTCTGGAAGTCCGACACCTCATAGGTTCAAACAAGAGTGATTCAAAGGTCTTTGTCATGTAAAATTTGGAGGTATAGGAGTTTGAATGGAAAATGTATTCATTTCTACGTCTAATTCCATCAAAATTCATGAACATCTAAAAGGAGAGGGATGTAGAGACAAGTTCTATCGGGATAATCATGCAAATAATAAGATCTTATGAGTGTCCATCTTATTGCCAATGATTGAAGTGCGGGTCCTGCGGATCCCTTGGAAAAAGGGTGCATTACCATAGCGGCGCCTTTATATTCTGGTTGGAAACATGCAAAGATGGAAAACAGATGCAAATATCATATTTCCCATGTCGTACCCATTTATGGAAAAGCAAGAGAGAATTGGATGGAGAGTGTTGGCAATTCCCTCTTCTCGACAACTCTGCTCGTGGATACTTCGTCGCTTCTCTGCTATGCACATGTCACGACATAGGCGTACGGATACGGAACGTGATAAGGTGGATCTACTAACCAACGTTCTTGCAGGGTGATCGACGGAAGATGGAGGCATTGCTAGGTTATTAGGCAGGAGGTGGACCTTCTACCACTCGAGCTAGTCTAGATAGAAGGTGAAAGATGGAATATTGTGGAAATAAAGGAACTTTTTTCATCTTTGTTATTCTTCCATTCATGCCATAGGTGGGTTTTAAGTAGCCGATTACATCAAGAAGAAGACAACACAATATCTAACACAATATCCTATCAAATCTACCTAGTACACATTAATCTATGTGATCTTTTCCAATGAGCCCTAACGTGCTTGTGCGTATCATTCTCCATCGGACGATCTCATCCGTCGACAATGGCACCATTGCCACCTATTCGAAGGGTCTCCGCCACCGCCTCCGTGAGGTCCCACGACCGCCACAACAGCAAGAACGACTCCCTCACTCTCTGTCCCGGTTGGTGAGCTTTCCACGAATTCCTCACCTTGTTCTAATAGTTATTGGATTTTGGGTATTGTTCATTATTGCTTGTTGCTTTGGGATTTAGGGTGTTTCGTCGGTAATTTTGGATGCTGGGGGTGTTTTCATGAAACTTCTGAAAGGAAAGGGTGTATTGTATTCCTGGGTGAGCACTCAAGTGAGAGGCTATTTTATGGAGATTAGTTTTAGCCATAGATGTAGTTTAAATATTTGGAGGTGAATGTTTTCAAGGATATGGAGCTAGTGGAGGTATTTTTTACTTAGATGCTTTGGAAGTAGTCAAGGCCTCAAGGGAGATATAGCACCAATCTCCAGAATGACTATGATGAACTTCGTTTTACCAAACGATTAGGAGTTTAGTTTCCTAATTGAATTTCCTCGTACTCCAATCAGGATAGGAGTCCTACTAGGAATAGGATTAATGTGGATTTGTCTACGAATAGAAAGGCGGCCGTTGTGTTTAGTTTGTGGCCAAACAGAGAAAGGGGACAACAGAAAGAGATATAGTTGAGAGAGTCCCTGGATTTATTTGAGAGCAAGGTGCTCTCCATGGGGTTCTTCTGTAATTCCTTCAACTACACTGGTTTTCCTCTTGCAAGTTTCCCCTGAGACGTGATGGGGTTTTCCACATTAAATATGGTGTCTTCTTCATCCGATTATTTTCCAATTTGTGAGGTCTTGATCATCATGCCGCTGATCCTTGATGTTTGATGGTGGTGATGCGTCCGCTATGATGTGTTTTTGGCACAAGACTTAGCTGCTTGAACTAGCAAGTGGTAGTGGCAGTGATGAGGGTAAAATCTCCATATAATTGAATATGCTTTTGACGAGGGTTCATGATGATGATGATGATGATGTTGATGAACATATGGCAAATGAGATTACCATGCTTGGCAAAGTCACATATTGGATAAGTCAGCCATTTTAGATTGTTTGAATTCTACCTTGGTATCCATTTTTATAGGGTGCAGCGTCAATTTCCTCTAGAAAGCCCATTGTATGATAGGCATGTGAAAGTGTGTTCTGGGGAGAAATGTATAACTAGACCTTATCTAAAAATCATGGAGTAGAAAATGCATTTGGGGATCTTAGAAATCTGTTGTTCATGGCTTGTTTCTTTTAGTTATTTTTGTTGTATTATAAACTAGAGTGCACCTCCTCAACCAAAAGTAGGAACTATTGACTCCTTTGCCTTTACTTTAAGCAAAATTTAGGGGAGCGGTGCACCCTTATCACCAAGAGTTAGCATTGGGATCGTCACTTCCTTCATCCTAAGAATCTATTCAGTAGGTTTTCTTTCCCATCAATTAGAATGTTCAAGCCAAATATGGGTATCTGGGAAGTATAGAAAACATAGTCAGAAGCACAATTTACGCTTAACAATGTCAACAAATATGTCATTGTGGAATAAAGAAACCACATGGACAGCCCACGTGGCACTATCCACATGGCATCGTGGGTCCATAGGAGTTGGCCACCATAGCCTTAGGATTTAGGTGTTGAGTTGGCTTACATACCAAGTTTTTTTAGTGTCATATGTGGCAGATTTTCTTCTAAAGATAATTAGGATTTGTTGGATTTTCTAATTTTGGTTGATTATGATTTGATTTGTTGTTTTTTATTTTTAGATATAGGATTTCTTCTCCTTAAAAGGAGAGTAATACATACATATTAATTGAGTTGCAATAATATTTTCTACCTTCAAAACGTCCTCCTTTCCTTCTTCTTCACCACTGCCAACTCCTCTCCCTCTTCTCTCCACACGCATGCTCTCAAGGTAGAAGAGGAAGGTCCCTACATGTTCCAAACTCTTACATGGTATCAAAGTTAGCCTACTTAGATCTCATGCATGTGGAAGGAGATAAACGCCTCTGCACATAGGGACTTTCTCCTGTGCATGGACTACCTGAAGGACTCAAGAGTGAAGCACAATGCCGATTCTGCTACAAAAAAGTGGTCTTATACACGTCCAAAGACCTCAGTGACTCAGTAGGCTCATGGGGTGTAAGAGCAATAACACCAAGGGGTTGAGGGGGCACGTGGAACCCTCTAGCACGTCGGGCAACACCAAAATATAGTACATGGCTCTCAGGTGTAGAAGAAGAGACACAAAAACCATCCTTAACCACTGCATTGAAAATATGGCCAACGTGGAGATTTAAATTGCCACGGAGACACAAGATGGGGCTAAAGTTAAGAAGAAGGAGCAGGAGATCTATTAAGTTGTAAAGAGGTTTGTGATCTTTGTGCTTCACCAATGGAGCCTTCATATCCAATTCTTTTATCCTCCTCCAAAAGGAGAGATTTTCTCAGAGAAAAGACATCAAATATTATGGACGGGACTGCTTACCATTCTATCACTGCAAAAAATTTTGAAGGCAAGCCTTCACCCTTTTCAGCTTTGACTTGAGGGTGCATGTTAGCATCGAATAAAGTATTGGATTTGAGAGCCTAATTACATCAATCGGGATGCAATTATTATATGGTGACATAGGAATTTATGTTGAAATCAGTAAGGTTTGGGAAAGGTTTTTAATCTCATACTAGAAGTGGACAAACTTTTTAATGGGTGTAAAAGGCATCTACCTCCCACGGCTTACGTAGCAAATTGTGAGAGGTAGGGTTGGGAACCATGCATGCACGCGTACGTGCCCCGCCCCGCCCTGGCTCTGGCTCCGGCTCTGGCTCGGGCTCCAACTCGAGCTCAGGTGATAATTAATTTAGAACTTAGAACTTAGACTCTTTTGCTATGAATTTTTAATCACATGATTTTGACTTGGATTGGTCGATCAAAAGGTAAAATTGCTCAACCAATTGTTTTGATCGATCAATGAGTTAAGTTTGGTCGATCAATTGGTTTGGTCAACCAAAAAGTCAAGTTTGATCGACTAATTTATTTTGATCGATCAATGGATTTAATTGGTCAATCAATTACAATATTTCCATAAAACAAAAATTTCTATAAGCATTTAGTCGTAGGCTCTATATAAGGAGTACGAGAGGGCTCTCATTTAATACACAACAAGAGCAGAAAAGCTCTCTCCACTCTCTCTCCATCTCTCTCATTTTTGTCTCTCTTTCTTGGTGTGTTCGTCCGACGTAAGATTGGTAGAAAAATCTCCAATCACTTTTGCCAATCTTGCATAAGGAGATTGAGAGATCCACGAGAAGTTTTTGATTGATCAAACTTTTAAATTGGTAGATCAATCGGGAATTTAGTTGGAAACCAAATTACCTTGGCTTCATTCTTCTTAGGTGATTTTCGACGACATCCAAGATCGGAGTGTGCCGAATCTTAAAGGTGGATCGTCGTATCCTAAGAGGATTTCGTCAGACCCCGATGCACCAGTATTGTATGGGGCGATACCTTCTCTAAGGGAAGTCCTTAATAGGCGCTTCGATTGGAGTAATCTCTAATTTTTCTTCTTTTTATTTATTTATGCTATTGCGTGTTATTTATTCTTTATTTTATTCTAGATCTTACCAAATCATGTTTGACCTACTTGATTTAATATTTTTTTTATCTATACAAAAACGTTGGAAATGCATATATTTTTATTTATTTATTTTCTATATACATTTATTTCAACATAAAGAAGTCACGTGAATAGTCCACATGGCCAAGATGGCACTGTCCACATGGCACCATGGGTCCATAGGAGTCGGCTAGTATAGCCTTAAGGTTTAGGTGTGGAGTTGACTTGCATGACAGTTTTTTATTGGCATATGTGACAAATTTCTTTTAGAGATAAGTAGAATTTGTTAGGTTTTCTAATCTTAGTTGATTATGATTTGATTTGTTGTTTTCTTTTTTTAGAGATAGGATTGCTTCTCTTTAAAAGGAGAGCAATACCTATACGTTAATTGAGTTGCAATAATATTTCATACGTTAATTGAGTTGCAATAATATTTCTACCTTCAAAACTCTCTCCTTTCCTTCTTCTTTACCACCACTAACTCTTCTCCCTCTCTTCCCTCCGTGCCCTCCTATATTGTTGGTAGTGCAGAAAGGTAGTGCAGACCTTTGTTCTCCACACACTCGTAAGCTTCTCTATGCATAAGACTCAAAAGAGGGCCTTAAACAAGGGGAAGAACATCAAAAAATTTCAAAAATGGGAAGTGATTGGTAAATTTAGGACTTCTCTCAAATCTAATAGATTTTAGAATAATAAGATTTTCCAAATGCAATAATGATTGTTAGGTTGCAAATGACATAATTCTTATTAGAAATAACCCTAGGGTCCTTATATAGGAAGGCACCCAAAGGGAAAGATAACAAGAATGTCCCTATGAAAGAATAGCGCGTAATACAAAATATGTACATATAACTCAACACTCCCCCTCAAGTTAGAGCATAAATATCAGGCATGCACAGGCTGGAACATAAAAACACAAGATGTTTCTTAGGCAGTGCTTTAGTAAAGACGTTTGCAACCTAGTCCTCAGTAGCAATATAAGGTGTGACAATTTTCCCAGCAGTGATGACATCTCTAATAAAGTGACAGTTTACTTCTATGTGCTTTGTCCTCTCATGGAGTGCAGGATTGTTAGCAATGAAAGTAGCTACCTTGTTATCACAATACATGGGAGTAGGTTCACCCACTTATACTCCAAAAGCTCTAAGGATGGTTTGCACTCACAGAAGCTCACAAGTAATATGTGCCATAGCCCTATACTCAGATTCCGCACTGGATCTGGGTACAACATTTTGTTTCTTTCTTCTCTATGTAACAAGGTTACCACCCATATAAGTGCAGTAGCTAGTAGTGGACCTTCTATCTTCATGTGACCCAGCATAATCTACATCGGAGTACCCCAAGAGCTTAAGATGACCATGCTTCATTAGAGACAACCCCTTTCTTGGAGCTTGCTTGAGGTATCTAAGCACCTGACAAACATCGTCCCAGTGAACTTCTGTAGGAGACTACATAAATTGACTCAATCTCCCTACAGCATAGCATATATCCAGCCTTGTGACAGTCAAGTATAGTAGCTTTCCTACCATAGCCCGGTATCTAGTGACATCCTCAAGTAAAGGACTCTATGAATCTCCAAGAGACAAGGTTGGATCCATAGAGATGCTGGCAAGTTTGCATCTCAGCATCCCTATCTCCTTCAACATGTCAAGCACATACTTCCACTATGATAGCACTAAGCCCCCATCAACATGTTGCACTTCAATGCCTAGAAAATAATTTATCACTCCCAAATCTTTAGTAACAAACTAAGAATACAGAAATCTTTGTGTCTTCTATTCCTGTTCCATCACTCCCTATAAGCAATATATCAACCATATAAACAATAATGATAACTGATCCTATGGATCTGTGTATGGTGAAAACAGAATGATCTACAACAAATCTAGTAAAGCCAAATTCCTACACAGCTTTACTAAATCTCTCAAACCAAGCCCTAGGAGTTTGTTTAAGGCCATATATTGCCTTCTTCAATCTGCAAACCTTCAAACACTCCCCTTTAACCACAAAATCAGGTGGTTGATGCATATATACCACCTTCTAAATCGTCGTAAAGGAAAGCATTTTTGATATCTAGCTGAGAAACAATCCAACCCTTGTTGACTGCCACTGACAACAGTATCCTCACTGAATTTAGTCTAGCCACTGGAGAAAACATCTCAAAATAATGAATCCCATAGGTTTATGTGTAACCTTTGGCAACAAGTCTGGCTTTGTATCAATCTACTGTGCCATCAAGTCAACACTTCAAGGTGAACACCCACCTACACCCGACAATAGTAGCACCAGGGGATAGGTCAACTAGTTCCCAAGTTCCTCTAGATTGAAGAGCAGACATCTCCTCATGCATGGCAGAGGTCTAGGAAGAATCCTGAAATGCCTTAATATGCTTTCTGGGAACTTGACGACTATCAACTGCAAGAGACAATAGCCTTCCTGTGGTGAATAAACGATCAAGTGACATATAATTGGAAATAGAATATTTTGCACAAGCTCGTTGTAGCCTCCTCTGAGTAATACGAAAATCCACATTAGATACCTCTGGGGGTGTAGGGTCTGGACCTCTATTTGAATCAATAGTGTCAGTAGAGGACTGAACAAGAATAGTGGATAATGGTTACTCATCTAGTATAGTGGTAGTGGGATGTCTCCACTTAAAATGTCGACGGAAGATCTCCATCATAGGCACCTCAGGATGTGTGGGATAGGATATAGGAGGGCCATCATGAGGTGAAGGTGGCCCAGAGAGACCTGGTCGCGCAGCCGTAGTTATGGGTAAAGGGATCTCAGGAGCAGCATTAGTATTCTTTCTCATGATAGAGTAGTATGGTATATCCTCGAAGAAGGTAGCATCTCTACTCATGTAAAAGAGATGTGCCACCGGATCAAAGCACCTATACCCTTTCTGGGTTCTGGAATAACCCACAAAGACACATTTAATAGATCTAGGAGCAAATTTGTCCACCTTAAACAAGTGGACAAAGAGCACACACCCAAAATCTTTAGGAGGCACAAAAAAAAAACTCCTGATCCGGAAATAAAATAGAGTAGGATACTTTCCCACAGAGAATAGAGGACGACACCCGATTAATTAAGAAAGAAGCTGTAAGAATAGCATCAACCCAGAACATAGTAGGAACATTCACCTGAAACATGATCATCCAAGCAACATCAAGAAGGTGTCTCAGTTTGCGTTCAGCCACCCCATTTTGTTGGGATGTATGAACACAAGAAGTTTGATGAATAATACCATGAGACTAAAAAAATTGAGTTAACATAGAGTTCACGAACACAAGCCCATTATCAGTATGAAACATGCAGACAGTAGTAGAAAACTATGTATTTATTTCATTCACAAAATTTTTAATCAATCCAGGAGTTTTGAATTTTTACTTCATCATAAACACCCAATAAACACAAGTGCAATCATCAACCCAAATAAGAAAATACAGGAAACCCCTAAGACTCTTCACCCAACATGGGTCCCATAGATCAGCATGAACAAGAGAAAAAACAGACTCAGTTCTTTTATTACTACTGGGAAAAGAAACCCTATGATGCTTGCCAAGTTGATGAGCATCACAAGCAAAGGAATCAAGAAACTCCATATCCAGAAATTGAAGACAGAGAATAGAGATGCTAGGATGTCCCAATCTACGGTGCCACTGTAAGGCAGAAGAGGCAAAGACAGCAGCTATGGTGGAATGCTCAGGTGGCAGCTCAAGATAGTAGAGGCCATCTAATAAATAAGCATTTATTCACGATAAAATGCCTACTTATGTTAATTCATAAGCTTAACATTACATTTAGCATTGTGAATAATGCATAACATTCATCATATTGCATTTAGGATAATTTGTATAAATTGCATGGTAATTTGTATATTATTATGGTTAGGAGACAGGCCGATATATTTTGGAGCTTCAAATGAAGAATCCAACCGTACAGATGGATTCGGATCGACGATTGCAACCCAATGGCAAAAAAATCAGTCCAATCCGATATTCGTAGCACTTTTAAGAAGAATTTGAAGATGGACGGCTCAGATAACGCCATGTGGCATCATCCAGGCTGCCCAAGAGCAACCGCTGCCCCAGCACCAAGAGATCTGGTCCTTTGGATGAAAATCCAACGGTTAAAGGAGCTCCACCTCGCCTTAGCAGCTAGTTCATCCACTTAACAAAGTGGACACCTTGGCATGATGGTCTTGAAGGTCTCTCTCAAAGGAGGGATGCGGGTTCAAGCCCCGCCACCCCCTAATTCTTCAATTAAAGCGGCAGTAGCAACATGCACAGTGGTCACGCTAGAATTTCATGGAGTTATTTTAAAGTCCTAGGCGTTGTAGTATATCACGAAAAACTATCACCAGTTTACAATTTATTACTCGGAATTAAAAGTTTCCCAAGGTCGAACTCAAGGAGCAAACTATGATTCCAAAAGCATATGAATTCACAATATATATTGTTTTACAAAAATTAAGACAAAGGAGGGAGAGAGAGAGCAAAAATTACTTCTTTTCTTTTTTTTTCCTCCTCTTCTCCTTTCTTCTTTCTTATGCGTCTTCTTCTTCTTTGCTGCAGAGGCTCCCTCCTCTTTTCTCTTTCCTTTTCTCTTGCCCGTCCTCCTCTCTTCTTTTCTGCTCCGCTCCTTCCTTTCTTTCTGACGTCTGATTCAGAAATCAGACGCCTTATCTGATCAGCCTCTCCTTCTTTTCTTTCCTCTTGACTTCTCTGGCTTCTTCTGCTCCTCTCCTTCCTTCCTTCTCCTTTCTTCTTCTCTGCGGCTAAGTCCCAGCCGCTGCTCTTCCTCTTCTTCTTTCTTTCTTCCTTCCTTCTCCTTTCTTCTTCTCTACGGCTAAGTCCCAGCCGCTGCTCTTCCTCTTCTTCTTTCCTTCTTCCTTTCTTCTTCTCTTCAGCAGCTCCTTGCTTCTTCCTACCTCACATGTTCCCTGCACATACACACAAGCTCAGCGCAAAACCTACCCTACCCCTTTCCCGCATCTCTCTCTCTCTGAATCTCTCTTTGGTATGCTCTCCCAGAGTCGGGTAATCAGGTCGGGTCGCGTGCCCAGGTCCAGGCACACCGGCGTGGGTGGTGCGCGAGGAGTGCATAGGAGTGGGGGTAGTCGGGTCGGGTCAGGTCCGCGTGGGAAGAGCCACGGACGAGACTTGGGTGATAGGTGAGGAGGGACCTCACCCTAGTGATTCGAGGCGAACAGCCTAGAGCACTTTTTCAATATATGTGTGGGCGTGCGCTCACACACTTCCGAGGTGGGACTAAAGTCCCACCTCCGCTCTATGCACCTACAGGCAGGAAGCTGCGAGCAGTTGGGGCAGCAGCAAAGGCGTGCGACCCCAATTGAAGACCTGGGCACACTCGCAGAAGTGTTCCACGTTGCCTGGGGCTTGCGCTTGGTGCTGAAGCGGCCTGGAGCTGCTCGCTAAGCAGCTCCTGCTGTTCGTCAATGGCGGCGAGGGGGGTGAGACCTGAAAGCACTAAAACAGCCTCACGGCCACGTCAGACAGCTCAGGAAGCTTCACCAGAGTACGGTGAAGGCAGTGCGGGGGTCGGCATGGTGGGAAAGTGCCTGTGGCCGTGTGCTTAGGGCACACTACAGAGGTGTAGGTGGGTGTGTTCGAGGGGTGGTCTGGAGGTGCGGGGTGATGAATGGAGGGCAGATTTGGTGTCAGTGAGGTGTCGTGGTGCTTTAGGGGTGATTGGCGAGGCGGATGGAGGCGTGGGGCGGCAGAAACGCCTCGCTAAAGGGCGGTCAGAGATGGAGAAGGTGGTGATGGACAGTGGTGGTTAGTGGGTGGAAACAGCAAATTGAGAAGGGGGAAATAACATAGAGAGAAAGGGGAAGGTTTTTACCTACTTAATTGACAAAGAGGGAAAGAGGAGGCACCCGGCACGTGCCTGCCGGCACTGGGGACGAAGGTGCCCAGAAGGGGGTAACGGCGACGAGGAGGGGATCTGGAGGCACCAGCTGGTGCGGCCTGACGTGGGAAGACGAGGACGAGTAGACTCTACTACGGGTGTGGCAGCAGAGCGACGAAGAGGAGGAAAGATTGCTGGAAGCGTTGAGTTGTTTGATCGGAGTGAAAGGAGACGAAGTACAGGGTGTTCTTCGGCCAAAACAAGCTTTCTTCAAACGGCTGCCCCTGCCGCTCTTATAAAGGCGCTGGCGAGGAGAGGATCTCGAGGGAGCGACGTAGGGAGTTCGCCGAAGCATGGCCAGAAAACAGACCCATGCCTGTCGTGCGTTCGCACGAGAGGCATGGGCAACTGCAGGTCAAAGGGGAGGGTCCCTGCAAAAGAGGACGATGTAGGGAATCCCCCTTTCGTTCCTGAAAGCGGCCCCCATACCCTGCATGGCGCCATCCTCCGCGAAAGGTCGTCGGAGGTATGGGCACCTGCGTGGGGTGGCAGAGGGGCCTTTATGCAAAGAACGAAAGACAAGATGGGGGGCTAACTACAATGGTTTAAAAAGATAAGGGTCAAAAAGTAATGCAAGAGGATCAATTTGTAAAGTCGGTCAAAATGGTCCTCTCTCAAGCCCAAATTTTTGTACCAACCTAATTTGGGCCTAAGGAATCTAATGGTGAGGTTTGATTTTAGGTTTGACCACGTTTAACCAGTCAATTTGCACAAAAATCAAAATTAGATCACAAATTGGACATGATTTTCAATTTAGGTCAAGATAGGTTGCAAAGGCCAAATTGAAGGTTCTAAACCCTAGGGAGTATTTTTCCATGAATTTTAAAGGATTTAGTTGATTTTTATCCTACCTAGAACCTCGTGAATTAAAGCAGATTTGTTTTTAGGGTTATAGAATGTCATTTAATTCCTAGACGTTACTATAACTCTTTTCAGATCAGATCATCCAACTTCCTTCCTTATTAAGCTCATTTGACATGTGTTTAAACCCTTAGACATCCTGTTTGTGTACTACATTGGTAAAACTGCAGTTTTACCTCTTATGACTTGTTTTATTCTTCAATTTAAAATTCTCTGAGTTAGGCTTCTCTTTAGATTTTATAGGAGCAGTTTTACCCCTTATGACTTGTTTTATTCTTCAATTTAAAATTCTCTGAGTTAGGCTTCTCTTTAGATTTTATAGGAGCTTTTGCACACTTATTTAGATCAAATTGTGCTAGTTAGGGTTCATGATGAGGCTCTCATCACACAGCATGCGCGCGCGGCACAATGCGCTGCGGCGCAGGGAGTGTACTCATCAGAGCACGTGCGTGTGGGCAGCGTGGAGCCAACACATCGTGTGTGCCAGCGCAACAGAGAACGTGCTCGACGAGCGTGCATGAGCTAGGCTTCAGCAATGTTTGAGGTGGAGTTTTAGCAACGTCTTTGATGTCGCTGTTGACCCAAGAAAGGATTTTAGCCCTTTTCCTCCATTATTAAAGGACCTATCCTCCTCCACTATCAGGCACCTTTTACCAAGCAACACTACCACTCCATAGGGCTTCAAAGCAAGGTCTCGGAGTTACCAAACTGCCAACACAACATCCTCCACCACCGTGGCTGCCTCAACATTCCATCTAGTTGCTAGTTGTCTAGTTTAATGTTTATGTTATTTTTCAGCTTTCCTCTAGCATTATAGTTGTAAAACGATTCTGTCTTTTGAAATAAATTATCATCTTGCTTGGTTTCATGCATAGTTAGCAATCATCCTATCTTTATCATGAATCTCTAACCCTACCATTCTCTCTCTCTCTCTCTCTCTCAAGTAAACAAAACAAAATATTTTGTGACAATGAGTGATTAAACGTTTCAGATTCTTGCCTCCCTATGTTCTACACTCATACTCACTTACGGTTATTCACTTTAACATTGAGGTCGTAAACGAATGTTACAACGAACTACTTAACCTAACACGTTTATCGATGTCACCATCCTGCTCAAGTCCTCCACCAATTTGCTTCATCTCTGGAGGTCCTGCAAGAAGAAGAAATGATCGTGAAACACTGCTCTACAATTTAATGCATTGGTAATCTGACTAATAGACATTAAATTTAAAGCAAATTTGGGTGCGTGCATAATATTAGATAGTGGTAAAGTAGAAGACACAGAAATGTCACCCAAGCCTGTCAAAGGGGATAAGGCACCATCTGCTACTCTGACATGCACAGTAGTCAATGGTTTAAGAGTTGAAAAAAGGGTAACATCTCCAGTAATATGAGATGAAGCGCCTGAGTTTGCAAGCCAAGTCGGCATACGAGTTCCTCTTACACTAGCAACAGTACCTGGCATTTGAGAGATAGACACCCTCGCAGTAGAACAGGGCTGAGAAGACATCAGCGGTAAAGACCCGTTCTATTCTGAGCCTTTTAAGACGTCTGGACTGTCAGTTAGACGTCTGGACCCCTTCCCAGACGTCTGGAAATTGAAAAATTTGTACACAGGGTCAATTCTGCGCGCTGGCTGCGCGCAGACCGCTTTCTTCTCTCTCTTTTTCTTCGCTCCCCTCACTGAAACCTAGTCGCTCTCTATAAAAGAGCCCTTACCCCCCTTCCTCTCTTCTCCACTCCACCACCACCACCTTCCTCTCCACTGCCGTGAGAGGGACGAGCGAGAGAGAGGGAGTGAGAGCGAGGAGCGGGGAGGAGGAGTGGCGTGAAGAGAGGAGGAGGAGGTTGAGCTCACGAGTTCATGGGAGCTCACCGGAGGGCGCACGACCGGAGCAACGCGTATGGGAGGAGTGTGTGGGGTAAGCCGTCCCTGACTTCCTGCTACAGATGAGAGGGAGGAGCTACAGCTGCGTGCGGTGAGAGGAGCGAGAGGTCGCTCTGGTACTGGGATTTTCCCAGTATCAGACGTCTGGAGTGCTGTTAAGACCCGTGCTGTTTGAGCCCTTTAAGATGTCTAGACACTTTCCCAAACGTCTGGAAATCAAAAATTTTGAGTACGAGCTCGTGTCTACGCGCGTGCTGCGCGCAAACAGTACACCCCCCTCGCTTTCCTTCTCTCTCCTTCTGCTCCCAACGAAACCCTAAGCCCTCACCCTTATCAAGCCCCCCTCCTCTCCCTCATTCCACCCCACTTCCCAGCCACCTTCCTCCTCCCCCCTCCAGCAAGAGTAGCAGAGCAGTGAGAGCGCGGGAATGGCGTGAGAAGGAGAGGAGGAGGAGCGTGAGAGGGAGAGGAGTTTAGCTTATGAGCTCGCGTGGGAGCTCGCCGGTGAGCTCACGGTTAGAGTGGTGCATGCGCAAGGTGGATGAGTGCGTCGGGGAGGACCTCCCCGACACTGCTGCAGCCGGAGCAGCAGGCGAGAGGGCACGACGCAGCCACGCGCGGCACGAGAGGGTGGAAGCAGGTTCTGGTTCTGGGTTTTCCACACAATCAGACGTCTAAAGCGATGTCCATACGACAGAGCCGACGTCTGGAGGAGGTTCCAGACGACTGAGGAGTAGACTCCGCGAAGATACGTCGTCTTTAAGGATACGGCCATCAGACCACTCCGCTGAGGCACTGTTGCATGCCTTTTTTAGGAGATTTAGTGGATTTCGTGTAGGCTTCGCTTCGGGAAGGTGCGAGACACGCCTTCCCACGCACTTTGAACGTCTGGGCGGCAAACCAGACGACGGGAAGCACTTCCAAACATCCAGAGAGGTGGTCGGACGTCTGGAACTGGGTCCAAACGGTCCAGCGGAGTTCCTAGACGTCTGAGGATTGACGCAGAGGCTTAGGTACATTACTGGACTCTTTTAAGATGTCTGGAAGGTGTTCCAGAAGTCTGATTTGAGTCAAGAACACTGTTTTTGACCCGTTTAGGGTTTGTTTGAGGTCTGTTTTCTGCAATTAAGATACCGATATTTTCTGTATGAATTCCTCTACTTGTTAGAAGACTTTCTATACTATTATGAGTAATTCTCTTTTGATTGATCCTTGTGATAAGACTTGTTTCCGTTGCGGGTTCAGGGCTTGCTGAGGCATGTGAGCCTGCCGTTCAAGCCCCCACTACTCCTAGGTTTACTGGTAGAGTGGCTTCCCCTTAATTTAATTATAACCTAAATGCATGTGTGGAATGAATGATTAGAACCTAGGATATAGCATGAATCCTAGGACTAGAAATACTAGGATGTCTGTATTGAATGAATGAATTGCAGTCTTGAATGGGTAGATAGAATGATAACAATTGCCTGTAAATGAATAACAGTTGCCTACGAAATATGTAGTATTCGTGCTAGTTAACTGTTGAATGTAACTTTCATGACGCACACGTGAAATGACGTAATATGAGCTGCATGTATATAATTTGAAAATGGAAAGATGAATGTTGGAAACACGAGCTATCTGTGAATAAACTGAATATGGAATAGAGTTACAAATTGCATGTATATAACCTGAGAATGGAAATAGAAATGATGAAACCTGGTATGGAATGGCACGAAGAATATGAGCATGAACCCTACAGGGAATTAGGAGATGAGTTCCTGGAAATAAATGGAATGGATCTGGGAATGTGTTGGGAAGTGTGCTGACCCTTGAGTACGTGGTACCAAGGGAGCACATGTTACCTCTTAGTGTAGAGGGGAGCTTGCTGCCTTCGGGTTGAGACCTGAGGTTGGTTTGGCCACTTTGCACCGACTCTGTGGCCCTCGTGTATACTGTACCGGGGAGAGCTACCAGTGTAGGGAGAGACCTAGCTAGCCCACGGGGCCCGGGGTTCAGCTAGCCGCACTACACCAACTTGTTAGGCCCACTGGGCAAACCAGGGCAGTCAGGCGAGAGTGTGCGAACTGTGGAGGGGCGAGACTCCTGTTTGGTTACTAAGAGTGGCTAAACCCCTATTACTGAGAGGGATAAGCTCTATACTGGTCCCGTGCTGTACTTTGGGCGCACCTGCTAACGGAAATGACTGACCGCATACCAGTGCGGGGTAGCTACCCATGCGCTTATCACGCATGCCGTAGTCACCGTTACGTCTGTCTGTGACCTTGGGGTGGTTGACTGGGTGTAGGACCACCACGAGGGACTCTCCCGGCCAGGAGAGCACCACGTGCGACTTCTACATTTCGGAACAGACAGCAATCAAGATCGTTCCCACGAGGAACATTCGAGATCAAGAAAGAGACCTGATAAATAAACCCAGTGATGAAAAAGAATAATTAGTTAAAGAAAGTAATTGAAAAACAGCAACTACCTATCCACCTTTACTGCTTTAGTTAGTTGGTTGCCACTCTACTCAGCGTTCGCTGATCTCGTGTACTCATAACCCTTTTCAGGTCCAGGTGTTGAGTAGCCAGAGCCTACGGCTACAAAGGGTGCTGGGCCCAGTAGAGCCAGTAGTTGTAGCTTCTGTTGTACTCTTTTCTGTTGTAGTGAGTAGTCTTTTGCACCTTTGTACTCTTACATTTTGTACTTTATATTTCTCGTACCTGTTTACTTTCTACTGTTGTGGTGGTATGTACTGTAGTAGGTTTACTTTTTTACTGCTATACTTTTGTTACTGTTAGTTACTTAGCATGGTGAATGTGATTTACCTTCCTGCTTTTTGGTTACTTTCTCGTTGGACGACTGGATCTTGGGATCAGTTGAGTTGGCTCGGTCTCATGTCTTGTAGGGATTCGGGAACCGAGTCGTAACAAGTGCCATCCAAACGATGGGTTGGACGTCTGGTGACAACACCGGACGTCTGAAAGCAAGGTTTCGCGAAGGTACGTTCTTGCAGTTACGACCATGCAGGCCGCACCGCAGAGCCGATCTATTTGACTAAAGGGGGAGATTTTGTCTGTCTCACACAGGGGTAGCTTTGGGAAGGCACGCAACACGCCCTCCCATGCATTTCTGACGTCTGGACAACTTACCAAACGACCGGAAGCACTCCCAAACGACTGTTGGAGAGGTCAGACGTTTGGAGCTGAGTCCAGACGGTCAAGTAGGGGCCCTAGACGTCTGATGTCGATGCAGGAACTTAAGGTGAGACCCCGGTGACTTCTAAGACGTCTGGACCTTGTGCCAGACGTCTAATTTGGTTCTGCAGTCCTGTTTTCGACCCATTTTGGGTCCGTTTTACGTAAACAAGATATCTATGGTTTCCTTGTGAGTTCCTCTACATGTTAGAAATCCTTATATACTGTTTTGAACATTCCATTGTGATATGTTCCTTGGTATAGGACTCCGATCTGTTGCGTGTTCAGGATTTGCAAAGGCACGTGAGTCTGCCGTTCGAGCCCCCAATACTCCCGGATTGTCTGGTAGAGTGGTTTCCCCCTATTTTAATTATAAAACATGAATGCATATGTGAAATTAGATAACTAGAAACCTAGGATGTGGCATGAATCCTAGGATGAGAAATAGTTGCACTGTTTGTATGCGTATTTGAGATTGCAATCATAAATGAATGAGTAGAATTGTAAACAATTATCTATTAATAAATACGAGCTGCCCGTTGGAATATGAAATGCCTGTGTTAGTTAAACAATTACCTGTGACATTATTTGTTGTATATGTTAAATGATGGAAATACCAATTGCATGTGTATAATATGAGAATGGAAATGTGAATGATGAAACCTGGTATGGAACATGGTGAATACGAGCATGAACCCTACGGGGAATTAGAAGTAAAGCTCCTGTAGACAAATGGAATGGATTTGGAAATGTGAGTAGGAAGTGTGCTGGACCTTGAGTACATGGTACCAAGGAGAGAGACTGTCCCCTGTTTAGTGTAGAGCGAAGTTAGTCGCCCTTAGGTTGGGACCCGAGGTTAAGATTGACCACTCTACACCGACTTCTGTTGACTCTCGCGTACACTGTATCGAGGAGAGCTACTAGTGTAGGGAAAGAGCTAGCCACCCCACGGGGACTGGGGTTCAGCTAGCCACCCTACACCGACTTGTTAGGCCCACTGGGCAAACCGGGGTTGTCAGACGAGGGTGCGCGGACTGTGGAGGGGTGAGATCCCTATTTGGTTCTGAGGGTCTAGACCCCTATTACTAAGAGAGCTAGGCCCTATACTGTTCTGTGCTGTACTTTGGGCGTATCCGCTACACGCAGTCAATCGTATCCGCTAGCGGAAACGATTGACTGCGTGCAAGTGCGGGTAGCTACTCATGCGCTTATCACGCATGCCGTAGTCACCGCTACGTCTATCCGTGACCTTGGGGTGGTTGACTAGGTGTAGGATCACCACGGGGGACTCTCCCGGCCAGGAGAGCACCATGTGCACCTTCTACTCTTCGGAAAAGACTGCAATCAAGAACGTTCCCACGAGGAACATGCAAGATCAAGAAAGAGATCTGAAAGTAAACTAATGGGTGAAAAGGAATGACTTGTAAAATAAAGTAATTGGAAAAGATAAATTTACCTGTTAGCTTTTACTGCTTTAGTTAGTTTGGTTACCACTCTACTCAGCGTTCGCTGACTCCGTTTTACTCGTAACCCTTTATAGGTCCAGGAGTTGAGAAGCTTGAGTCACCGGCTGCAGAGGGTGCTGGGCCCAGTCGAGCCCAGCAGTAGTTTCATGTTTTTGTTGTACTCTCTGTTCTACTAGTGAGTTTTAGACTGTTACCGTTTCTGTTACTGTACTTTTGTTTCTGCTTTCCTATTGTTGTAGTGGTATGTACTATTAGCAGCTTTTACTTCCTTACTCCTTGTACGCTTTTACTGTTAGTTACCTTGCATAGTGAATGTGGTTTATTTTCCTACTTTTCGGTTATTTCTTGTTGGACGACTGGGTCTTGGGATTCGAGTCGAGCCGGTCTCAGGTCCTATAGGGATTCGGGAACCGGGTCGTAACATCAGCCAATCATATTCTTCCTTGGAAATGGTGACTTGCGGAATGACATGCTCCTCCTCCTGATAGTGATGGCTCTCATCTCCACCATAAGTAACCTGATTTGCCCAATGATCCTAGGGAAAACCATGCTTTATCCAGCATCTGTCCACTGTGTGGTTTGTCTTGTGACAGTGGTCACAAAACAGGCTACGACCACCTGTTCTTGCTCCACATCCTCTCCCCTGCCTCCTCAAGTTCCCTTGCCACGACCTGTAGCTACCATGGCTGAGAAATTGACAACTGAGACAGGGTCAAAGATCTCAAGTCTAGATAATCGAGCATAAATCTGCATAGGTGTAGGGATCTCCTCAAGTGTCATACATTGATCTTTAACGAACTTGAACTCAAGGCCAGGACCTGCAAGCAGTTAAACAGAACGAAACGCCTCATGCTGCTTTGCAATAACAGTGACATCTGTGGAGATTAGCTGATAAGTATCATGCTCATCCCAGAGGTTCTTCATAAAGCTATAGTATTTGGCAAGGGACATAGTTCCCTTCCGAAAGGAATGTAACTCCTCGATTACTCTGTAAAGGCGATCGATATTGCTCTTATGAGAATGAATCTCATGAAGAACCTCCCACATCTTCTTTGCAAACTCATATGACATAACCTGCTTCGCAATAGGCTTCTTCATGTTGTTCAGAATGCAAATCATCTCCCAATCAACAGACTTGATAGCAAGTTCATCTTGTGTCAAGATATATTTCATCTGGTGTAATCCCACAAATCGGGAAAAAAAGGTAGACCACAGAAGGAAGTTGGTGCCATTCAACTTGATAGGGGTTCCTTGCATAAAGAAAATTATGCTCGGGGTAGATATCTTCCCCGCCAAGTCACCAAAAGCATCCTTCGTGTCTTCCATATCAATCAACTTGTGGGAACACCAAGATCAGGGGATTTCAGCAGAAAATCAGACCATATAGAGGTCTGAAACCTTCACAGATTCACGAATAATCACAAGAATCAAACCATAGGTGACCACCTGAGGCCCCTATGGCAATGTAGCCCGTGTATGCTGCACATATGCTACCACCAAAGGTCTCAAGCAACCCTAGAGGCGGTGTCGTCGCTGATGCAGAAGGCCCTTGGCCTCCTGCGACAGTGTTGTTGCCAGTAGGGAGCACTACGACGGCGCTACTACCAATGGGGAGCATCGCTGGCCTTTTATGGTGACACTGGGAGGTCCTCAATGCTCCTAGCGATGATGGTGGTCGCTGCTATGGGCAATGAAGAGCACCGGTGGTGGTTGTGCATTGCTAGATGCTACTACGAGCGGCCCTAGGTGCTGCGAGCGACCATACGCGGCTCAACAGGCCCTCTCCTAGTACTGGGATGGAGCACTGCTGACAGATCGGGCCCCACAGAGGTCTCCTACAGCCTTTGGTGGTTGTTGTGAGCGTCAACAATGGCTACAGTAGCCACCGGTCACGGTGGTAGCTGCCAGTGAGGGAGGAGGAAGATCTAAGGTTTTAGTGGAGGTTTCGGGGCTAAGTATTTGGTGGGATACCCGAAGACCGAACTAGTACCGCTACTCTAATACCATGTTAAGTTGCAAATGACGTAATTCTTATTAGAATAATCCTAAGGCCCTTTATATAGAGAAGTACCCAAAAGGAAAGATTACAAGAATGTCTCTATGAAAGAATAAGGTAATACAAAATATGAATATATAACTCAACAATGATGCTTATTCTTACATAAGCCTTTAGAAGTTTGATTGATATACTGGTCTTTCCAAAGATTTGATCTTTCTTCATCCAGGGAAGGTTTTTTTGACTTCAAAAGGCACCACTCAATGTCTCGTTATGGTGTTTGCTTTTAGCATACTTTAAGAGGAGTTTTTGTTCCTTTAGCTTGAACTAAGAGCTATAGATTGTATTACAAGTATTATAATGTCTTCCTAGCTTACATACAATGGTGACATAAGTTAGACATTGGTTAACTTGTTTGCCTAGGTGACAACTGGAAATGTTAATTTTCAGCACATAAAAGAAAGAAAGATGTTTAATCTGCAGCTTACGATAGGGATGAAGATTTTTTCTTTGTGAACTCTCCAAGCCTAAATTTGAGTCTAATTGAGAAAAATTAGCCTTGAAAATTTGTTGGTTACAAACCCAATGAACTCATTACAACCACCCAAAATACTTAAATCCAAGTTGACAAATAGTAATTTTCAATTCTTTATATCTGACTATCTAACTTCATGAGCTTTCCATGTGATACTATTTTTTTGGAAGCGTTATAATCGCTTCCATTTAAGTTTACAGTGTCCTCGTGTCTTTACCAATATACTACAGGTAGTGGTGGCAACTCATCTCATGACACACTCTTTAATCATTCCAAAGGCATCCATCTCATAACGCACTCTTTAATCATTCCAAAGGCATCCCTTTCCTTCTACTAGAAGGAGTTTAGCTCTAATATAATTTGTAACAACCTGAGCTTAGACTCGATTCTAATACAGAAAAATTATCCCTAATAACTTGTTGGGTATAAGCCCAACAAACCCAAGGCAACTACATAAAATGCTTAAGTTAAAGTAGCAATTCTCAATCTCTTTTCCTTCACTACTGAATTTCATGAGCTTCCCATGAGATACTATTTTTTTGGAGTTGTTGCACTCTGTCTCTTGTCCATCAATTGATAAAAGCTTGCCTTTTGTTCACATCACAATCTTTATATATATTAAGAGTCGTACCCACATTAGTTGTGCATTGTACATTAATTTTTTATTTTAAATTTTCAATTGCTACAATGATCAAGTGTTTATTTTTTTCTTATTTCCGCTGCTACAGTGAGTGCGTGGGCTCTCTCTCAGGCTCTCTCTCTCCAACTCAATTTTTTTTCCTCATTTTTTCTTATTTTATTTTTCTTACATACTGTTTAGTATGTACATTTGATTCGAATTATATCTCTTCCATCGACCTTCTCATCTTATGCTCTTTCATTAAAGACCAATATTGAATATGTTTCTATAAGAGTATAGAATAATACATGTACAAAATAATGTAATGTAAACATAATCTAAGATATCGATTGGAAATCAAAATATATCGAGTAATATATTTTGTAATGTGCGGTGTATTCTGATTTCCGATCATTATTTTGTTTCTTTTTTTATAATCGAATTTTTTAATTTCGTTTGCTATCGAAAAGTGAAAAATTAAAATACATCAGTTAAAGATTTTTATTTAATATATTTTGATTTTTCATGTAGAGAATCAAAATATATCGATTGACATACGTGAAAAAAAAGTAAAATATATAGAAAATCAAAATACATCAATTGACATCAGTAGAAAATCAAAACATTTAAAATATTCATTTATTTTATTTCTTGAAACTTTTGTTTCCCATAGGAAAGTGACACGACAATCACCAAACTATTCATTTTTTCTTTAAAACTTTTTTTTTCTATGACGTTGGAAAGCGACGTGATTTCTTTTTTCCTAATGCTTCCACACGAAGGGACGGGCACAAAACTAGTTTCACTGATAGACATGTTTAATTTAGTTGTTTTTTTATGCACAGAATAAAACCTTTGTGTCAGTCATGGTTTTGTTATTGGTATTGCTGGAGTATATAAAAGCATTTTGGTGATTTTATTTGCTGGAATACTTGGCTGGATTTATCCTGCCTTTGTCCCAACCCCACCTAAGACCTGTGGAACTCCAAGCGGCCCTCCAGTTACAGCACCAAGATTACAGCTCAGGGACGGGAGGCATCTGGCTTACAAAGAACACGGTGTTCCAAAAGAAAATGCAAAATAAAAGATTATCTTTATTCATGGCTTTGCTTACTGCAGACATGATGCGCTTCCCATTTCTTCAGTATAGTTCTTTCTCACATATAATTTCGTTGTTTAGAATCTGTTATGTGGCTGACAAAAGAAGTGTTGCAGGAAGTGACTGGGAAACTGCGAGTCTACTTGCTCTCCTTTGATAGACCTGGGTATGGGTAGAATGATCCAGACCCAAGAAGGTCAGAAAAAAGTATAGCTTTGGATGTTGAAGAACTGGCTGATGAAATAGAGCTAGGACCTACCTTTTATGTTGTGGGATTTTCCATGGGAGGCCAAGCTGTTTGGGGTTGTCTCAAGTACATTCCTCACAGGTAAATATTTGAAACTCATCCGACCTTTATACTTCAAAATATAAGATAAAAGTGGGAGTCTTAACTTGACATAATTTTCCATACCAGCTGAATGGCCAAATATCCTTTTGTAACATGCATTTCTTCTGTTATTTCATCAATAATGTTGTGGTGGATTCTGAATTTATTTTTTTGGGTCGAAATGTATTTAGGTGACAAGGATTTTTCTCTAAGGCTTTATATGGTAGGTTATTCCTGTTCCTCCATCAATTATCTGCCAAAATGTTCCGTCAGAAAAAATCTACAAACATGCTTGTCGATACACCATTTACATCAAGAAAAATAAGAACACCTACTCAGGCATACATCAATAGATAAGTGGAGTTGGATGCAACGATGACAGCTTCAATGCTCACACGGTAGTGTGAGACTTGACTTTCCGTTGTATGTGGTGACCTATAAATAGATGCTACTCCTCCTATATTTCTTTGAGAAGAAATAAAAAAATTAGAATCTTATTGAGGTCTTCTTTCGTGATTTTCTTTCTACTCTTCGTGAGTAGAATTTTTACGTAAACTTAAACATTCCATTATTATTTATACTTTGATTATTACTTCTACTTATTATATTTTTCAACTTGATATTAGATCATATTTTTCAACTTGATATTAGATCATGTTCGTTTCTTAAGTCTTGTCCTCTATGGTACATATTTTTCTTTATCTTTTAATATGAAGTTATTATTCCATAGATGTTGTTCTCTTCCCGATCTGGAGATTTTGATCTTGCGCAAGGAAGAGGGTGTGGCCCTGTTGGCACGGCCAGCGCGCAGGCAAGCGTGGTGGCTGAGGAGGAGGGCGACCCCCTTGAGGGCACGATCACGCAGAGCAAGAGAGGAGTAGAAGAGATGGCGACGGCCTGGATGGGGGGACGCGATGTGGTGCCTCCTCGTCTGCAACATGCAACACACCTTCAGGATCCACCTGGATCCCTACATCGAGGAGATCCGGTGGCCGTCATCCATGCTACAAGCAGAGGAGCAGGATTGCGGCTCAGGTGGTGATGGAGAGGCACGTGCTGAAGGAGATGATCTCGGTGCTGTGCGAGGCTCGACCCTCTCCAGCACGAGGGACACAAGGCGCGGCGCTGGTGGCGTCGCTTGTACCGAACTATAGGAGATGGTGGTGCAATGGCTGCATCAGGCGATGTGTTGATGGAGTCGGGGTCGCAAGATGAAGGCGCACGGCAGTGGAGCAGGCACCCGAGGAGGATCGGGCGAGGGTCTCTCGGTGGTGGAGCTCCATGGGCGATGCGATCGAAGCGGACACGGTGACAGCAACTGCGCGGAAGGAGCGCGAGGGCGCTGCGGAGGATATTGGGTTTCCTCCGAACCCTACAATGAAGACTGAGCTCTTTTAGGTAGATAGCCATTTGAAGGTCTGACTTACTTTATAAAAAGAAAAAGAAAATGAAGAAAAAAATAAAAATATATATAAAAAAATTTAAAAAAAAGGAGGTTTATGTTTAAGAAAAGACCTAGAGAAGTTTTCTTTTACTTTTATTATTTTATTTTTTTCTCATTATTATTATTTTTCTCCTATGTGAATATGGGAGAAAGGGAAACTGTGGAAGCTTATTGTAGTTACCTCTATTTGGGAGTCCCTTTTATCCTTGGACTACATATGAAAAATCCAATTCTGAGAGGTCTAAAGTTTCGAGGTCCTTAGAGGAATGGTCCATTTCAGATTTCTATGTAGGAGATTCAGTTTTGTGTACTCTAGAGAGGGAGATCCACCTTCATTATCTTCAGAGGAAGATCCCATTTTAGGGAAACTGAATGGGAAGTCACCAGTACCAAATCTCTAGAGCCAGTTACAATTAGTCCAACAACTCCGGCCTGTGTTCCTGCCTACAAGCAAGAACCACTCCATAGTATTGTTTGTTCTACTATATAGAGTGGATTTATTTATGTTACAAGCTGAACATTCCATGTTCCAACTTGAGAGGGAGTGTTGAAAGAGATGTAGTGTGGTTATTTAGTCCCACATAGTAGAGTGGGACTCTCCGTTACGTGTGATGGCTTATAAATAGATATATACTCCTTCCATTTTCCTTTGAAAAGAAATATAGAAATTAGAGCCTTATTGGGATATTCTCTTGTGGTTTTGTCTACACTCTTTATGAGTGAAGTTTACATGTAAATCTAAATATTTTTTATTATCATTTATACTTTGATTATCGCTTTCACTTATTATATTTTTCAACTTACTACATTCAACTCCACTTTTTATGTTTTAGATGCACTTTTGTAAAATCAAGAACTTCATAGTTTACCAAAACACAGCAATGAAATTCAACTTAGAAATTACCACTATTTATCAATGTCAGATCCTCAATTACCAGATGATGTGAACTCTGGAGGTGGCTTGTCCAAACTTTAGATTTGGCATAGGTCATGAATTTCATAGTATGACACTTAGCCTTGCACAACATTTGGTTCCTGCATTTTCAATTTATTCATAACTCAAATACCATTTGCGATGACACATGCCGAAGTCCAAACCTAATTTAGAAAATTTTACTTTGTTTGTTTTTAGGATTTGTCTCATAAAAACTCAAATCAATCACCTAAAATGTTTGAAAGTAACTTTTAATAAAATAGTGATCCTCAAGCAGGACACGTCTCACATTTCTTCACTTTCGAAGCGTTACTATTTTGAGGGTGTAATTGGAAATTATTGGAAAGAAGCAAAATCACTCGATAACTTGTATGAGGTCAAACTTGATTAAATTAATATTCAAATAATTATAAAAATGTATAATCAATCTGTATCTATATTGGCAAATTGGAGGATTTCATTATTTTTTCTGCATTTACATACAAGCAGAGCAATCTAAATATAATTGCATTAATAATGCAGACAACATTAAGCATGTAACAAGCCACGGTGCCAAAAAACATAAATAAATGTTCAAAGTCATCAAATCCATGATCCATCAATCTGTAGCAGTCCTTGAGGTTGTTCCTATTGTTGCGTTCCAACATGCATATGGTAGTTTTTTCAAGATATGAAGGGGGACTTATCATTGCAATCCTACATATGATGTCAGTACTCTTCATCATCGACATAAGCTGTCACCTGAAGGTGAGGAAATTTGTTTTGGGCATTTTAGGTGTTGAACTTGTTGCTATCTTCTAATAAAGGCATACCATCTCTTGAACTACTGCACCATGATGATGGTATTAGTCGAGTCTGTGGTGGTGGCGGCGGTCTGAGTGTGGTGTTTTGGGTTTTGCATCTCCTTCTGGCTTGTGACTTTGCACCTACTAGTAAGAGTGTTTTCAAGCGAACCTTTTGAGGAGAAGTAACCAAGTCAAACTCTGAGAAAGAGGATAGGGCCACCGGATTAGAGGCAAAAGCTCCAAATCACTAAAGTTCCTTATTGCATATACCACGCTACAATGTGGGAAAATTTCGGAGACCGGAGCTTCATCGGCACTTCTCAAAGGTTGAAATGAAAGTTCAGGGAAACTTCCTTGAAATGCTCTGGCACCTGAAAATTGACACACAAAACCTACCATCACACTTGACCATGGAGAAATGTCATAAAATGGCAACATGTCAGCAGCACGCCACAAAATTTAAGACCTTTTTTAAGAAGATATGCATTCTGAAACTTTTTACTGCACATTTTTTCTTTTTTGTTGAATTTAGAAATGAACGAGTATGGGTGCAAAATCCAGATGTTTAGAAAAAGATTATAAATAGACAAAACAGGATTTAGAAAACTGTGCTATGCAACCTATTGGAAGAGGAGAGAATTATTATCGCAAAAAACACGAAACTGTATGATCTCTCAGCGAAAACCCCATGCTGTTATACTCAGTAGGCACATCTCTTCAAGGCACTTAGAATATAAGAAGAGGTTTCTCACATAACCCTCGTAAATAACAAGAATCATGGGTTCCTAAAACAACAATTCTCACACAAAATTCGAATTCAGGTTGCTTAAAGGACTGTTGGGTTTCGCATAAATTCATTCAGGGTGCATCAACATTTCTTTCATGAGTTGAGAGTTGACACTAAACATTCTGGTGCTGATTGCTCGGGGCATTGTCGAGGTCAATAAGATTTGGTTCACATATAGATAGTTCTGTTGACAGAATTGTGTAGATACCGCCATGGACCATGTTCAAGACTTGCTTGGGCGTGGTGTCCACATGTAGCAGTTGAGGTAGTTGTTAGAAGGCATGGTGGAGAACGAACTGTTATCTTTGAAGAGGGTAAGTAAAAACAACTCATTCACAGAGTTGATGAGTGTGCTTTTCAATTCACGGTTGCTTGAGAGTTCGACGTAAGTGTAGTCTTTAAGAAAAGTAGGCTTTAGTTATTTTTTATTGTTAGAGATAGAGTCAATTATTTCTATTTACGATATCCCTGTCGGTTCTTTTCTTAAGAAATAAGTAGGACTTCTGTGTAATTTCTCTACCCCGCCTCTCTCTGTATAAAGAGGTCAGAATTTTTCTATTTTCAATAGGGAGAACTTTTCTGCTTATTTCTTCCACAATAAGAGATGTATGTTTTATGGTAACTGGAGAGACCTTGGATCTTAACTATGAACTCCAGGTTAAAATATAGATTCTAATCACGGTATTCTGTTTGAGGTTAAGTCAACATTTGTATTTTCATATTTTGGCAGGATTTCAGTATTCTCTGTGTTCATTTATGACAAAATCCTCTGCCCTTGCTCATGGACATAAGAGGATGTGTTGCCAGATATAATTGAATCTCCTGTTGTCCAATGTATAATTTGTTTTCATGTCCCATCAATTCATCAATATTGCATGTTTTTCAGTATATCTCAATTTTGCTTCTCAACATGTACATTGTTGGGTAAGAAATATTTGACTGAGCATTGGAAATAAGTGTTATTTACTTCTACGAAGATAAAGTTATTGAATGGTTTTGCCATGGAAGGCAGTTTCGTAGCTCCAGTGTCATTAATCTGCCAGGTGTTTGCTATAAATGATGATGCCTCCAATGTCTTGTGTAGCTGCTGATTTGTTTTGGTGAATGGTAATTTTTCTGAAGTGCATATTTCACCAGGCTTGCAGGGGTTATGCTAAGTGCCCCAGCGGTAAACTACTGGTGGCCTGGCTTTCCTGCCAATTTATCCAAACAAGCTTACTACCAGCAACTAGTGCAAGATCAATGGACTCTCAGAGTCACACATTATGTTCCTTGTCTGACATACTGGTGGAATACTCAAAAGTGGGTTCCCTCCTCTAGCGTGATATCTTCTACACCAGAAATTTTCAATCCTGCAGACAAAGCACTCTTACCCCAAGTTTGCAGCAAGGGCCACCTACAAGGTTTTTATACTTATTACTGTCAGCCAATTTTTTCTTTACATGTTTGAAAAAAAGATAGTTATCATACTTTAATTGCTGTGCTGGTGTGGTTATTCTAACTTCTGAGAATGAGCATTGATTGTTTTTATGTTCCTTTTCAGCATTCCTAGTACATGGTCCAATAGCCAGTTAAAAATCATTTCCCTTGCACCAGTACATCTCTAATTGGTAGTGCCATTTAACTTGGCTTCTTTTTTCCTAGTTTCATTTTATTGAAAGAACGTCTTATGATTCTAACTTTTATCAAGGAATTTCTTTTGCTTGGTTAGTAATATGTTCCATTCTGTCTACTCAGGCAATTATAATACAGCAAGGGGACTTTGAGTCCGTCCACCATGACACGATGGTTGGATTCGAGACATGAGCCTTCGACCCTATGGAGCCGAAGAATCCATTTCCCAACAAAGAAGGCTCTGTCCACTTATGGCAAGGTGATGACGATCGCCTAGTCCCTGTTATTCTGTAGCGGTACATTGCCAAGAAGTTACCATGGATACACTATCATGAGCTTCCTGGCACCGGCCACATCTTTCCTTTGGCAGATGGCATGTTAGATACGATGGTGAAGGCCCTTGCAATTGGACCAGAAGAAATATAGTGCATGTGACAGGATGCACCTTACCTCTTCATTCCTCTTATGCTGTGTCAATTTATCACATACTTGATTCCAGTGTTACTCCATCTTTTTATGCATTTTAGGAAGAAAACTTATAGTGACAACTAGAACAAATGGAGCATCTCAGACTTCTCAGCTCCTTCCCATGTCTGCGCCTAATTTGTGGCTGTTTAGAGCATTCAGAATCCATTTCTTGCCTGTGTGGCCGATCCAATAGAGCAAGAAGAATTGCTGGTTTCTTATTTTAGATGACACAATAAGGAAATCTTTTCTAGAAATGATCTGAACTCCCTTATACGGTAAGTAGTCATTTTGGCCACAGTGGTAAGACTTATCATATGTACATCACGATTGGCCGTGGAAAAATAAAGCTAAATTTCAGTTCATTTTCTTGAATAGCTTTGAATCATTATCATGCACCAATTTCAATCTTAGTCCGTGCATGCTGTGTTCTAGATTCAGATATTTAAACACTATAAAATACACCGTTCACCAGCCAGTATTTGCAAGGTGCTCGATTTAAGTATTAGGCATCCTATTATGGCCAATTGTAAAATGGCCCACCGAGAGGCATCATCTCGTAGCTTAAGACATTGACAACCAAGACAAACTTGAATCTTTCTACCTAACAACAAACACAATTCTATGCATAATCAAAGGTTTATTATTTGACTTCGAAGCCAAACTGGAACCTACCTTTTTCATTCAAATCCAACCACAGTGGAAGCTTTGCACATCAAGTCTCAAAAGCTCATTCCTTGTCAATGCAAGCTCAATTTCAAGCCACTACAGCAAACTCCAACAAGCTATTTGCAATAAAGTTAGTTGTTTGCACTCAACAGCTAACATGAACAAGCAAGGGACCAGAGGATCTTCTACCACCTCTGAAGAAAAGTCTAGAGGTTGCCTGCCATGGTGTATTCCGCATACCATTTTGCTGCCAGTTGGTTGCATGATTGAATTCCACTTCTTTGGTTCAGGTGAGTGGGCTTCGTCTGAATTGTTCCACCATTTTCGTTTCTATGCTCTCTTCCTCTGTAGCAGGGACATTGTGATGTGATAGTTGTTTTCCCTATGCGACAGTTTGAAAATAGTATACCGTTTAGAGAGAATTTGTAAAGTAGTTGAATAATGGAACATTGGTTGCATCTTTCCTAAGGATGGTTTTTTTCCTCCTTGCCCATACATTTTCATAGAAATAAATGGTGATCAATGCAGTTCATGCCTACGAGAAATGGTCATAAATGACGATACACTTGGGGATTGTAATATTGTATTAAGTTGAAGAGGTATGGCAATAGATCAAAGCTACCTTCTTACTAGTTCTGTCTAGGGTTTCCCATTTGGAATATTCAAGCTTCTCCAAAAGAACCACGTCTGCCAAGGAAATACCACTTGAATGGCTAAGTTGGATGGCTATTTCTTTTGGTTGTAGATTTTTGTTTTTCGGGTGGATTTGCACTCGAAATAGTTATCTCGAGAATACGCATCTGACCATGGCTTTAGCATCTCCCACCTCTCCCTCGAAGTAAATTTATTCCATTATTTGAGATAATGAATGCCTATTAAGAAACTTATGTAACTTAATGTACATCTGTTAGTCAAATATAAATTCAGATTTATTCATTGATGTCATATCCTTATTCTATTATGAGATATATGCAAGTACCTAAATGCTAAGAATGAGATATTCCACAACTTCTTCCCTCTTTCGGCCCATTTTATGTTGAAAATAGAAAGAAGGAAAAAGGGGGCAACGGGCTAACTTGTTTTTGTTTTTTCTCCCTTGCAGTTTGGACGATGAGAGGTGTCTCATCATGGAATAATATTATTATATTAAAAAACAATTTTAAAAATACAACTAATTTAACGGCAATGGTTTTTCCATGTCAAGTTTCAAACTCAAATCCAGACAACATTTTCTCAACCACCCATTTTTGGAGAAGAGGACAAAAGTAGCCTGTAGAGTCCACTAAGGGCATGTCTCCCCCATTTTTTGTAGGAAAGGGGAAGTGCAGTTTGGAATTTTACTTGCAAAAATCATCTCTTAATTCAATGTCGTAGATACAGTTACGATGTTGTCAGGGATATTCCAAGCTGACGACAAATAAGTGATGTCAGGATCACAAGGCTCGTAGGAATCGTTAACTAAGGTAATCAGTGACGTCACATAGTATCATAACATTATTTTGGACCACATGATGGTAAAGAAATGTGAAAGTTAAACATCAATCTGGATATGTTTGGCAACGTTTTTCTTTTTTCTTTTTCCTCTCTGATGCAGACCTAAGGCCCCGTGGTAATAGGGTTATCCCAGTCAAGTTTTCTTTTATCATTTCAACGTAAATTTTTATATAATAATTTCAAATTATTTCTACTTATTTTTATTATTAAAAAATATCCATCATATTTTTTATTTTTATTTTTAATATTAAATAAATATCTAATAACATTCTTCGCTTCTACTTATATTATTAAATAAATATTAACTACCGGTACATCAATAATTTTAAATTTATACTTAACTCCACCCATATTTACCAAGCAAATAAATATTATTTTTATTTATTTCATTTTAATCATCTAAAACAACGGTGTTACGATGACGTATGCGACAGGGTTAATTTAACGTCAGCATAGATATACGACAACGCTTATTAGAGATAAGGAAAAGAAGGTGCGGGGTGGGAAGGGCCTGTGATTCGGCATCGCAAACCATTGCTTTTTTGGAAAAGACCACGTTGCTGTCTCGCCACCATCCGACACGTGATACTGTAGTTGTCAACGAGCGAGAATCGAAGCAGATCCGTGCATCTTGCTCCCCACGCCGTGCTCATTTGTGAAAAGCGAAGAGAACTGCACTGAGAGTGGACGCATCTCCTCTTGTCTAGGACTCCTCTCGTGGTCGTAGGGACTTCATCGCATCTCCGTCGTTTCGATCCCATTCGTCGGTGATGGCACAACCGCCACCTGCTCGAAGGATCTCCGCCGCCTCCGCGAGGTCCCACACCCACCGCAAGAGCAAGCAGAGCTCCTTCACCCTCTCCCCCGGTTGGTGGCCTTCCCACGAATTCCTCGTCCCGTTTTGATGGCTCTCGGATTTTGGGCACTGCTCATCAATGCCTGTTGTTTTCGGGTGTTTCGTTGGTAAATTAAACTTGCGCTCCATAATTTTTCATGGTAACTTTAGGAAAGAAAGAGTACATCGGATTCCCAAGTGGGCATCCAAGTAGGAGGCCATTCGGTGAATACCATCTTCACCAATAGATGTAGTTACAATTTGGAGGTCACATTGTAGGTACTTTCTCACTTAAACGTTTTGGAAGTAATCAAGGGACTCTCACTAGGAATAAGATTTGATATTTATTTGTCTATAAACAAAGAGGCGGTGTTTAAGTCAGAGAGGGAAGCGGTTAAAAAGGTCTTTGGGTTTGGTCGAGAGCGAGGGGTTCTCACACAAGGTGCTGACGTAATTCCTTCTACTGTTGTGGCTCCTTGCCTTTCCTCCCAAGAGGTGAAGAAGTTTTCCATGTTAAATCCGGTGCCTTCTTCACGTGATTGCTTGCCAATTTGTGATGTCTCAATTATAATGCCAACAATCCGTGATGTTTGATTGTGGAGATGCTTCTGCAATGATGTGTTTTTGGCACAGCACTTGTCTTCTCCACTCCACTGCTTGGACTATTAAGTATTAGTGGTAGTGATGATTGTAAAAACTCCAACAACACGAGTATGCTATTGATGAGGTTTTTGATGACGGTGAGCATAGCAGACAAGATTACCATGCTCGGCAAAATCATATAGTTTGTTGGATAAGTTAGCCATGCTAAATCGTGTGAGCTCCAGCTTGGTACCCATTTTAAAGGGCTCAGCCTGGATTTCCTCTAGAAGGCCCATTGCATAATGGGCTTGTGAGAGCGTGTTCGTGAGAGAAATGCATAACCAAACCTTATCGTACAATCTTGAGGGAGAAAGTTAGAGAATGTGAGTGCATTTGGGATATCAGGAATCAGTCATCTGAGGCTTATTTCTTTTAGTTGTTTTAGCTGTATTCTAAATACAAGTGTACCTCCTCTACCAAGGGTAGCCAGTATTGGTCCCCCTGCCCTTTCTTTGAGAAATACTCAGGGAAGGGGTGCACGTTACTGCCTTGAGTTAGTGTTGGGATCATTGCTTCCTTCGTTCTAACAATCTACTCAGAAGATTGTGTTGCCCATCAATTAGAATGCTCAAAGTATGGGTATTTGAGTGGTAAGAGGAAGCATAGTCAGAAACATAGTCTGCATTTAACGATGTCAAAAATAAGAGTCACTTAATGATCGTGGGGCCTCTGCACTCAAAACCAAATGCTTTTGAATCCGATGCGCTCGTATGTTGTCGCTACCACAGAAGGGTAGTTGCAAACCTTTGATCCCCCCTAAGCTTCTCTATGCATAAGACTTGTAGAGGGTCCTAAACAAGGGGAAGCATCAGAAAAAAGTTAAAAATGTGAGGTGATCGGTAATGCAGGACCTCTCTTCTCAAAGTTAATAGATTCTAGATTTGAATGATTTCCCAAGTATGGTGGTAATGACGCCCATCCTTTCACAAGCCTTCAGAAGTTTGACTGATATGCTAACTTTGCAAAGGTCTGATCTTTTTGTATCATTCCTTCATCTAGGGAAGCTTTATCTTGACTTGGAAAGGCACTTCTCAATCTGCTGTCATGGTGTCTTGCTTTTGGCACACTTCAAGAGGAGTTTTGTTCCTTTAGCTTGAATGAGGGAGAAATACAGATTTTATTACAAGTATTACAATGTCTTCCTAGCTTCATACGATCTCAGTTACATTCAGGCAACATAAGTTGGATACTGATTAACTTGTTTGTCTGTGATGTAATTGCCAGTGTAAATTTTCAGCACATAGAAGAAAGGTAGATGCTTAATCTGCAATTTAGAACCAAGATTTTCTCTTTATGAACTCTCCCACTTTTATCCATCAATTAGTAGAGGCTTGGCTTTTCTTCATGCTTCAGTTCCACTAACAGACTTGTTTAATTTAGTGGTTTATTTGTGCCCAAAGCAAAACGTTTTTGTTGGTCATGGTTTTGCCATTGGCATTTCAGGAATACATAAAGGCATTTTGGTGGTTTTATTTGCTGGGCTACTTGCCTGGATTTACCCTGCCTTTGTCCCACCCCCTCCTAAGATCTGTGGTTCGCCGAATGGCCCTCCAGTTACAGCACCAAGAATCCAGCTCAAGGATGGGAGACATTTGGCCTACAAAAAACATGGTGTTCCAAAAGAAAATGCAAAATATAAGATTATCTTTGTTCATGGCTTTGCTTCGTGCAGACATGATACACTTCCCATTTCCCCGGTATAGCTCTTTCTCGCATATAGTTTACTTGTCCAGATTTCTTTTACGTGGCTGACAAAACAAGTGTTCCAGGAAGTGACCGAGAAACTGGGAATCTTCTTACTCTCCTTTGATAGACCTGGGTATGGGGAGAGTGACCCAGACCCAAGAAGGTCAGAAAAAAGTATAGCTTTAGATGTTGAAGAACTGGCTGATAAGGTGGAGCTAGGACCTACCTTTTACGTTGTGGGAATGTCCATGGGAGGCCAAGCTGTTTGGGGTTGCATCAAGTATATTCCTCACAGGTAACGATCTGAAATTCATGAAATATTTACAACTTAGAAATGTCAAGTTAAAAGGATCTAACTTGATATAATTTTCTATATATTAGCTGCATGACCATATATCCTTGTCCGACATGCATTTCCTCTTTAATATTTCACCAATAGTGTTATCATGCATTCTGAGTTTATTTTTTGGAGGGAAATGTACATAGGTGCGACAACTTTTCCTGAAGGCTTCATATAGTAGGTTACTCCTCTTCCTCCACCAATCATCTTCAAAGGTGTTTGTTGACATCCCATTTACCTCGAGAGGATCAAAGCACCTACTAGTCAAACAGATATATCCGTAGATAAGTGGACTTGGATTCAAGTCAAGGACATTTTCAACATTTAGTTTAAAAAGTTTTGAATCCTTTGAGCCTATCTTTATAGTTCCTGGGTGCTTTCAATCTTCAATACAGTTTTGCATTTTCACCACTATACTTTTTTAACTTTTTAGATGCACTTTTGGTACCTTCTTATTGGAGCACATACCCTATGCAAAAATTATCTGCAGAACATTATAGTTTCCAAAAACACAATAATAATACCAATTAATAACCTTTGTGTGGTTTTTTTATGCCTTTTTACATGTGATCAAATAAGAATACCAGCAATCTAACTTTGTTGAGAATTATGTTATTGTATTCTTTTTTTGTTTTCCTATAGTTTGTGGATCTCTCTGTGTTTTATCCAAATCCTTTATATATTAAGGATTAGGGTTTCATAATAAACCAAGTTGCTCATGTTTTTCTAACTTAGTATCAGAGTGTCAGTCTTAAGCCAATGTCCAGTACCCTCTTTATTCTCCCTTTTTTTTCTACACCAAATACAAAAATCCTAAGTTTTTTCTCTTGGAAAACCTTCTTTGGAGGGAAGAGATCACTTGATCGAAGGCTCACCTGCAACTGATTCATTGCCACCAACTTCCGAAGGGATCGCTAAACCACTGCAGCCCCCCACCAACCAACTGACCTCATCACCAATAGTTGGGGACACACCAGCTGTCTCCACCGATGATTGTTTGTAGACCAGCAGCGCTTAGAGGTTGCTGTTGGGGCTATCTTCGGTCAAAACACAACCAGAGGTATCTCCCAATGTCACTTTGCTTGCTCAATGTCGAACTCCAGTGACTTGCTAGAGTGCCGCCAGTTGGCTGGAGAGTTGTTGTTTGGGCTCATTTTGGTCTCAAATCGGATTTTTTCAATTCAATTTCATGACCTAAGCCGACTTGGGATTTTTTTTCTTGCATATCAGGGCTCTAGTTTGTGTGAGAAATGGCATCTTCGGATTCTTCGAATGTCACATCAAAGGCGATAGAAACAAGGATCTACAAGAACCCAATTTTTGGTTCAATGATCAAGTTGGACGAGACCAACTACCCGCAGTGGTCTCAAACTTTTCTCATGACCATGGAGGGCCATGATAAAGAGCATAATCTCACGAAACCAAAGCTCGATGGAAAGAGACAAGTATGCCACATGGAAGAAGAACAATGCAATAGTTCATGTTTGGATAATGAACAGTGTTATTCCTCTAATTGACGATGAAATCATGTACTACAAAATAATAAAAGAGATGTAAGATAGCCTGCGAGATGCATATTTCCATGAGAAGAACTCGAGCTAAGTCTTACAAATTTATAGCGAGATGATGGTTCTCTGACAAGGGAAGACATTGTCGTAGTACTATTCCACACTTAAGGCATTGTTTAAGAAATACAATGCTTGTCATCCTATTTGCACCTGCCAGACTCAAAGAACGTACATGAAAGATGTGGTAGTTCTTCAGTTTCTTGCAGCTTAAGGCCTGATTACTCGTTTACACAGTCTCAGATGTTGATGATGGCAAATTTACCTACTCTGGAGGAGGCTTACAGTCATATAAGTCATCTTATGGTACCCCTAACCACTAAGATGGATGATTCTTAGACATTTGCACTGGCAGTGAATTGTGGTAGAGATCGAGGTGGTCCTTCTATAAGAGGAGGTGGACATGGCCATGCCTCAAAGGGTAGAAGTTGCCTATCTTGCACAGTTTGTAGCAAAATTGGTCATAACAAAGACTCCTCCGAGACAAAGCATGGGAAGCCTCCTTCTGCTCATAAAGTTGGTGCAACAGTCTCTTCTACAGAGATGGTAATAGTTGCATGTGCTAAATACAATGATCTTCTACAGCGAGTATCTTAGATGTCAGCCACATCATCTGCTAACTCACAGCCTAACTCTGCTACATTTGCCAGGCCACCAAGTATAATGGTTGCAATGTCTACACAATCTCCTAGTTGTGACCTTGACTGGTTAGTGGACTCCGAAGCATCTCGACACTTATGTGGTGATCGGGATGATTTTTCTACCATCAAACCTGTTCCGCTAAGATGAACGGTTCAGGCAGCTGATATTTGTTATTCACCGATTATTGGATACCCTAAACATGAGATTGACAAATATTTTCTTCGTTCCTGATTTTTCTATTAGCCTACTTTCTGTTAGTAGGATAACAAAGGAATCACTTGCAGAGCTGTGTTTGATGCTATCTCATTTGTTTTTCAAGATGTTCTTATAGGGAAGACGATTAGTGAAGGTCATGAGGAAGGAGGGTACCGACTACTCCAATTTCCTTATGTCGATCATGTTGTTGTCTCCTCTACCACCTCATCAAGTCACTTATGGCACCTCCAGTTGGGTCATCTCTTGCTAGTCAAATGTAGGTGTATGATTCCCCAACTTTCATTTGCACCTTTGTGCCTTTTCTTCTACACCTGAGGGCCAAGCACTACATCTTGGCATACCTCGACATGCTAGAGGGTTCCACATGCCCCCTCAACCCCTTGGTGTCATTGCTCTTACACCCCACGAGCCTACCGAGCTGCTGAGGTCTCTAAGCACGTATAAGGCCACCTTTCTCATAGTAGAATCAGCGTGACACCTTCACTCTCGGGTCCTCCTTCACGTGGTCCACACATAGGAGAAAGTCCTTATGCGTGAAGATAATTTTCTCCTTTCACACGTAAGATCTTAGTAGGCTAGGAAAGCCCGCTCTGATACCATATTAAAGTTTGAAAGTGCGGTAAGACCTTCTTCTACCTTGAGTTCACGCATGTAGAGAGAAGGGAGGAGAAAGGGAGTTGGCGAGAGAGAGGTTTTGGCATGAGAAAAGGGAGAGAGGAGAGGAGTTTTCAAAATATAAAATATTATTGTAACTCAATTAATATGTAGGTATTGTTCTCCTTTCAAAGAAAAGTAATCCTATTTCTAAAAATAGAAAATAGAAAATCAAATCTCGATCATCCAAAATTAGAAAATTCCAACAAATCCTAATTATCTTAAAAAAAAAAATCTACCACATATGGCCAAAAATAACTTGGCATGGAAGCCAACTGAACACCTAACCCTAAGGCCACCTATGGCCGACTCTGATGGACCCACGGTGTCACATGGACTATCCACGTGGCTTCTTTATTCCATGTTAACAATCATAATTGAAATGACCTAGCAGACCATCGTGAAAATTGTGTACTTCCCAAGGTTTCACACGCTAAAAACAAACCCCAAGGACCATTTCATAAATTACCTAGACCTTGGGGTTGTTCTCATAGTTTCCACGCACTATTTTCTATTTCAAGTGCTCCATAGAGAGATTTCCTTAAACTTCAGGGTCTTTTCCGTAATTTCCACACTATGAGGCCCACATAGGGACCCTATTGCGAGTTTCTTCCCTTCGTTGAGGGGTTAGACGCAATTTCACTCCCTTACATTTACCTCGAAGGGGGGCCCTACACGAAGAGGGAGTGTGGGGATCAAACCGCAAATTTTGTGGCCCTACGAAACCACCCACACCTAAAACCCTAAAATCCCACCTTAAAAAAACCCCTCCCCTCGATTTACTCGTTGCACACCTCGCTATTCCTAGGTCGCTAATATCCCTCTAGCAGCGCGCCCTTGTGCATCTGAGAGGAGAGACGAGGAATGCGGAGGAGATCTCTCTCCTGTTCCCTACCTCGCTATTGTGTGTAGGGAAGGCGCACAAGGGAGGGGCTGGCTCCCGAGGTGGTAGCTGTACAACCCACGAGGGCACGCCTACCGAGGTTGGCTTCATGCAGTGTAAGGGCCCTCCATTCCTCTCCATCGCACTCGTAGGAGGGGAGAAAGGGAGGGAAGGCGGGAAGAGCAGGGGTCATTTCTCTTTTTCCCCCCTCGATGCTGCGCCTTTGCATGGGGTGCAACGTGCACAACCATGGGGACGCGGGTCGTTGGAGCAGCAACACGCGAGTGCGTGGGTCGAGGCAAGGCCACACGAGGGTCGAGGCGCACGTGAGACATCCAGAGAGCCATGCGGATGACCGGGACGAGCATTGGACGTTCGAGGAGGAAAGCACGAGGCTATGCGGGTCTTGAGGCTCATTTAAGACGTTTGGATCTCGTGTCGAACGTCTGTGGCAGGCATAAGGTGCGCTCTGCAGCAGAGGGGGGCAGTCAATCCCACTAGACTGAATTGGTTTGGTTTGGTTCAAGTGAACCAGAACCCTTCCTAGGGCCAGTTCAGGGCTTATTTGGCCTCTGAATCGCGCAAGAAAGGTACTGTTGGAAAGTTTGTTTAATTTCCTACGTTTTGGTACCCTAATTGCCCCTATTAACTCATGTTTCATTAATGAAAATCTTGGTCAAAGCATATGATGTTGGTTGGGCCTTTGGTTGGCATAGGTCTCGAGTCCAAGGTAGGAGCAACTTACCCCAAAGGGCGTGCAGGACCTATGGGGACACCCAAACCAGTTTCTCTTGCCCCCATATCTCCCATACACCTAAGTAGAGTGGTAACTTCTATCCTATCGTATTAGTGTTGAATGCCCTGGATTGGTAGCATATGTTAGTGCTAAGTAATTCTTTTGCCATGATGTATGATTCCAAAATGCCCTATTATCTCGACAATTGTTTTAGTCGTTAATTGTTACTACAAATCGCCCAGTTCTCTCTCTTGTAATTACAACACGAACCTACTCGGAAAAACCCACGCATGAAGTGCCACTTAGGTTAAGTAAGAAGCCAGTTGTTAGCTACATTTAGGAAGCACATGTGAAACCTTAAGGCAAATGTAGATGCAATGCATTGACACATTAATGAACTAGAATACTTGAAAAGTGTAACATCAAGTAGGGTATCTATCTAAACCCTAAGGCAAACTGAGATTTCTATTTAATTGAGGAATATTGACCCTATCAATGTCGAGTTGTTAGCAACTGCCGTAAGGGTGATCACGAACCCTAAGGTAAAACCTAGAGGTTTGTCTTGTAATACACGAAATATTGGGAGTTAGTGCCACTTAATCTGGTTAACAACCAAACTAAGGAATCTACTTGAACCCTAAGGCAAGCTAGAGTCGGTGCATGAGTAGAAACTCAGAGATGAACTATCAAGTGATTGGAATTAAGGATGGTGATGTACACATATATTATGTATGTATGTATGTATGTAATTGTATATGTATGTAATCTATGCACACATAGAATTCTGTGTCTGTAGTGTGTTTATTTATATATGTGCATGTATGCATTTTAAGTGTATGTTGGTGCCTTTACATATGCAAGTACATGTATAATTTTTACGTACGTAGAATTGTTCTTTTACACACACATGTGCATGTATGAAGTTATGAGTATTTGAATACTAAGAAAGATTTAGCTGATGACGACTTGTGAATTACCAAGATTAATGACATCGAGATTGTTAGAACAAAATTAAGGGGTTTTCTCAAATGCTAATGCAAAATGAAGACAATCCTAATTGTGAAATGAAAACGTGCATGTGGGGCCACGACCAGCAAAGTGAGTGCTAGTGTGTTAGTACTAGTATGAAGATGAGCTAGTGTAACGACCCGATTCCCGAGTCCTTACGAGACACGAGAACCGGACCGATTCGACTAAACCCAAGACCTGGTCGTCCAACGAGGAAGTAACCAAAAGAGCAGTAAAATAAACCACATTCAACATGAATATAACTAACAGTAAGAAAATACAGCAGTAAGGAAAGAAACCACTACAGTATGTACCACCACAACAGTAGAACAACATTCATAACATAATATGAACTGCAGGTAAAGAAAAGTACAGCGGAAACAAAAACTACTCACTACAGTGGAACCAAAAAGAGGTACAAGAGAACAGTGGTAACTCTACTGGACCCTACTCGGCCCAGCGTCCTCCGCAGCCACTGACCCTGGCTGCTCAACACCTGGTCCTGAAAGGTAACGAGTGTAACACGTCAGCAAAACGCTGAGTAGAGTGGCAGCTAAACTAAAGAAACAGTAAAGTGTACAGTAACTGTTTTAATTTTCTTTCTTCCTTTTCTTTCTTCCCTTATTTACGTCTTTCTATTGTTTCACAATTTATCTATTTCTCATATCCTTCACTTGATCTCGAATGTTCCTCGTGGGAACGATCTTGATTGCAGTCTTTTCCGAACAGTAGAAGTAACACGTGGTGCTCTCCTGGCCGGGAGAGTCCCCCGTGGTGATCCTACTGTCAGTCAACCACCCCAAGGTCACTGACAGACGTAACGGTGACTACGGCACGCGCGGTAAACGCACGGGTAGCTAACCCGCACTGGCATGCGGTCAGTCGTTTCCGTTAACGGGTGCACCCAAAGCACAGCACGGAACCAGTACAAGGCAGAGCCCTCTCAGTAACAGGGGTCCAACCCCTCCACAGTAACCAAACAGGGGCCTTGCCCCTTCACAGTCCGCGCACCCTCGCCTGACTACCCTGGTTTGCCCCAGTGGGCCTAACAAGTCAGTGTAGGAGGCTAACAGAACCTCGAGGCCCGTGGGGTAGCTAGTACCTCCCTACACTAGTAGTTCTCCTCGGTACTACGTACACGAGAGCCAGCAAGTCGGTACAGAGTGGCCAGTCCTAACCCCGGGTCCCTGGGGCGACTGGCTCCGCTCTGCACTAAACAGGGGGACAGTCGCTCTCCTTGGTACTCCGTACTCAAAGGCCAGCTCACTTCCCCAATTCTATTCCATTCACTTTCCAGGAGTTCTACTCCTAATTCCCCGTAGGGTTCCAGCTCTTTAACTCAGCGCATTCCGGTTTCACCTTTCCAGTTTCACGTTCATACATCCCATATTCTTAATCATGTTCATTTATTCATAACAGGCAGCTGTTTAAACAAATTTACAGGCAGCTATTATTTCTTTTCCACATTTTCAAGACTGCAGTATTCACATATTCCACTAGTTTTCCTATCCTATGATTCATGTCATACCCTAGGATTTATTATACAATCTAGTTTTCCAGCCCTAGGATTTATGCAACACCCTAGGATCTATCATTCAATCTCGTTTCTCATTCCTATGATTCATGCAAGGTCCTAGGTTCTATTTATGGTTTCATAATTTAACAGATTATACTTAAAGCCACTCTACCGGTTACAACAGGCGAACTGGAGGCGTGGTCGGGAATCCTGCGTGCCTCCGCAACCCCCGAGACTGCAACGGAACGGGGTCCTATCACAAGGATCAAACACAAGGAATTTCTCAAAACAGTATACAGCTACTGTAGACGGGTAGAGGATGTAATTCCGAAAAGCACGTAACTCGAAACGCGGAAAACGGACCCCGAACGGGCCCTAAACGGGTCAAAAACGACGAAACAGTGCAAAATCAGGCGTCTGAAACTTATTCCAGACGTCTTAAAAAGTGGATCAGGGGTTACCTTGCTCTGCGTGATCTCTCAGACGTCCAGAAGCCTGCGGGGGCGTCTGGCCTAGTTCCCAGACGTCCGATGGTCACCCCGGACGTCTGGATGTCGCTACCGTCGTCTGGCACTGCAGCCAGACGTCTGATTCGTTTTGGGTGGCGGATAAGAACCTACGCGTACCCATTTCCTCTCTCTCTCTCAGTACGGTCAATCGAAGAAAAGGAAGGAAGACGGAAATAACTCACCTTTCAGATGTCTGGATAGTCTTCCAGACGTCGTGCCCGTCGTCTGGCTAGAAGCACAGACGTCTGATTCTGGAAAAGTTTCCAGAACTAGGGCGCGACTCGCCCTCCACTCGCGACGCCCGATCGCGCCGCGTCTCGTCCGCCTGCTGCTCAAACTGCAGCAGTCCCCCACGCGTCGCTCCACGCCCGCTACGCCCCCCGCCGGCCGGCCCTAGCATCCCCGGCAAGCTCGCCCTCACGGCCGGGCGCCTCTTCCACACGTAGCACCTCCTCCCACGCTCACCGCTGCTGTCGCTGCCGCCGCTCACTCGCGCTCGCTCTCACGCACTGGCTGGAAGGAGAAGAGGAAGGGGGCGGAGGTGATGGGAGTGAGGGAGAGGGCGTGGCCTTTTAAGGCCGTGCGAGCAGGAGAGAGAGAGCGAACAGGGTAGGTTTGTGGCCACAGGAGAGAGGGAAAAAGAGAGGGAGAGAGAGCGTACGCAGGTCTGCGCGCTCAGGCACGCAGACGAAAGACGCGTGCAAAAAATAACCGATTCCCAGATGTCTGGAAGTGGTTCCAGACGTCTGGTCAGACGTCTAGGCCACCTCCCAGACGTCTTAAAAGACGTCTGAAGCGCGCGTTCGTAACAGCTAGCCCTTGAGTGCACATGTACTGAGGAGAGCTAACTGCCCCGTTGTGCAAAAAGAGAGCTGACCTCCTTGGGTAGGGACCCAGGGAAGGCATGACCTTCCTGCACCGACTCCTATTTGGGCCGCAAGGTCAACAGGGATAGCCAGGCAAGAATGCGCAAACTTGTTAACGGGTGTGCCCCGATGTTGTTCTGTGTCATGCTTTTAGTGCGCACCCGTTAGCAGAAACGACTAAACGTGTGCCAGTGCGGGGTAGCCCCCCATGCGTTTATTACGTGCACCATAGTCACTACTATGCCACGACCATGACCCCGAGGTGGTAGACTGGATGTAGGCCAGACATGAGGTGCTCTCTCGACCAGGAGAGTGTCACATGTCTGCCCTGCATTACGGGAATATCGCAACAAGATTGTCGGATAGGGGACATATGAATAAAGAGAAAGTATGACCTTATGCTAGCATGCGTTGGAAATTAAATAACAAGTTTTAATGGATTGTTAAAATATATTAAATGCATGCATAATTGTTCTTCTACCTTTTCAGCTATTTACACGTTTACTGTACTCTTGCCACTCTACTCAGCATTTCGCTGACGCCTACTGTTTGTGTTTAGGATAGGGGAGTGAGCAGCCAGTTCCACCAACTGCAAAGGGAGTTGGGCCCAGCCAAGCCCAGCCCTAATTTAGCCATTATTTGCCTTTTGTTGTAGCACGCTCCTTTACTCTATTTAGCTGTAATGCATGTGTGATAATGCCTTGGGTTTTGGTTATTTCTCGTTGGACGACCGGATCTTGGGATAATGACGCGGTCCAACCCGATTCCCGTGTGGAGTCTGATCGGGTCATAACAATAATGTTCCATCTTTATACTATGGAGATGTTGTCCAGACTACTTGCTACCTTATTAACAGGATGCTTTCCTCTATGCTTAATAAGCAAGTTCTTATTCATATTCTCTATCCTGTTGCAGAACTGTTTGTTGTCCTACCATGAATCTTTGGTTGTGTTTCCTTTGTTTATGTGTGAGTGTGGGTATGGACAAGTTGGCTCCTCAAGCTGTAAAGTGTCTTTCTAGATTATTTCAGAAACCAGAAGGGATATTGTTATGACCCTATTTGTCGTTGTCACTATGTTAGCATTGATGTTGCCTTCCATGAGTCTATTCCCTATTTCTCTACTGTTGGGTCCAAAGTTAGGAAAATGATGGATAATGTTCCTATGCTCGTTCCTCCTAAGGTGTTGGAAGACATCCATGTGACCATTCCTAACTGTGTTAATGTTCCTTCTAACGATGACCCATTTCGGCTCACTTATGCTTGTCATCCTCTCTCTTCCAAGCCAATACCACACATCTCCCCTAGTCGAGCAATGAGCATATTTCCACTGGTAGTAGTGTTTGCAATGATGTACCATTACAAGTGGAGATACAAACAGATGATGTGCAACAAATTGTTCCAGAGAACCTTGATCTTCCTATTGCATTGAGAAAGGCACCACATAGTTATACAAGGCACCTTATATCCAAGCATGTCTCTTTGGCATGTCTTGGGCCTAGTTTCGGACAATTCTCTCTGGCTCTATTAGTTGTGTCTATTCCCACTTCACATTAGCAAGCTCTCTTTGATCCTAAGTGGCGGCGAGCAATGATGGAGGAAATGTCTACCTTGATCTCCATATATTGCCTATTGAGTTACCTATTGGTGCTACCATTGTGGGTTCCAAATGAGTTTTCACAATGAAATACAATCTAGATCACTTGGTGGAACGAAAAGGCGCAACTTGTAGCGAAGGGTTTCACTCAAACCTATGGAGTGGATTTCTTTAATACCTTCTCTCCAATAGCCAAATTACCAATAGTGTGCATTCTCATCTTAGTTGCAGTGCATTATGATTAGCCTTTACATCAACTTGTTTTTTTTAAAAAAAATAAAAGAATCAACTTGATGTTAAAAATACATTCTTGTATGAAGATCTACAGGAAGTGATGTACATGAAGCAACCTCCTCGGTTTAAGTCTTAAGGGGAGTGTCCCAAGGTGTGCAAGTTGAGGAAGGCAATATATGGACTAAAGCAATCCTCTGGCATGGTTCCAGAAGTCATCTAAGGTAGTTGAGAACCTTAAATTCAAATGATCGTCAGTAGATCACTCTCTATTCATACAAAATACCTCTCATGGAAGAGTCATCATGCTTATGTATGTTGATGACATTATTGTTACAAGTGATAACTCTCAAGGGATCTCTAATTTAAAAAATTATCCTGCTGATCACTTTACGATCAAGGATTTGGGACCACTCAAATATTTTTTGGGCATTGAAGTTGCTAGGAGCGAGCAAGGTGTTAACTTGTATCAGAGAAAGCATGCTATGGATATCCTACAGGAAACTAGCATGCTGGGTGCTAAACCTGCATATATTGCTAAGGATCCTCGAGCTCACTTACATGATGATACCGCAGCTCTTACTGACACTCAATAGTTAAGGGGCTTTGTTGGCAAGTTGTTATATTTGATTATTACGTACCCGGATATCTCCTTTGCAGTTGGAAAACTTAGTTTATGGATAGACCAACAAAGTTGCATTGGGATGCACCCATGGTTCTCAGGTATGGGACTCTTATGTACCAAGGGCTCCTTATAAGACATTACTGCATAAATAGATACAAATTATGCAGGCCGCCTTAAGGATAAGAAGTCTACAATAGGGTTTGTACTTATCTTGTCGGTAATCTTGTGACATCGCGCAACAAGAAGCAAGCCGTGGTTGCACAATCTAGTATTGAATCAAAGTATCGTGCTATGGCACTTGCTACTACTAAGATGATGTGGATTCACTCTATCCTTGTAGATCTACATATTTAGGTGCTACTAACTATAAAGATGAGATGTGATAATAAAGTTGCCACATATATCGCAAATAATCCCATGTTTCAGGAGAGGACCAAACATGTTGAAGTAGACTGGCACTATACCAAAAATTTGATTCCAAGAGGATCCCTGCATACCACCCATGTTAGCTCTGAAGATTGAACTATAGACATCTTTACCAAAGCACTTCCCAGTGTTGAGAATTATGTTATTGTATTCTTACCCAAATCCTCTATATATTGAGGATTAGGGTTTCGTAGTAAATCAAGTTGACCATTTTTTTCCTGACTGACTTTTGTTGCCAATGAATTTCTAAAAGTATTTTCTTGAGGTCATTGTCTAACATAGACTGAAGCTAGATATATTGGAGATGTCATGAATATATTTCCACTGCAGCATCAGAGCTAGTAGAGGTATAAATGACTTTCACATGGTCATGTATTTACAAATGAATTTTATGAGGCATATTTGTGAATTTTTATGTTTGGAGACAATATCGTAAGTGCCATTTCAACACCCTTGCACCATATTGGAAAAAGGGTATGCTAGCAGCTTGTTGTGGATTTAATGACTCGAGCCTAAATGAGAAAATCTAGCATTGACAGTTGATTACACATGGGCCCAATGAAGCCAATAAATGATTCAAAATGCTTAAGCCTAAGTTATTTAATAATGATCCCCAATTATTATAACCACTTTGCTTGTTTGAGTTTTCAAATGTTATACTATTCCGAATGTGTTAGAACTTCCCCACCTGAAATCTTGTGTACTAGATGATGTGGACTCTAGAGATGACCTGTCCAAGCTTCAGAGGTGGCTCCAACCATCACTTTTGTGGTATAGTACTTAACCGTACACAGCAATTGGTTTTCAGATTTTCAGTTGGTTCATAACTCAGAACGAAAAGTTAGCCATTGTTATTTAGAAGATTTAAGTCCAATAAATTTAAACCAATCAACCAGAATGTTTAAGCCTAGCTTTTAATTGAGGAGTAATGCTCAAATATAACTACATCTCACGTGTCTTCACTTTCCATGTGATACTATTATAAGGGCATTTTAGGAAATTTTTGTGAAGGCACGCAGAATCGTTCACAGTAAATGATCTCAATCTTCATAAAATCATGATTCAAATAATTATAAAATGTATAAATAAATGTGTAGCTAAATTAGCAAATTGGAGGGTTTCATGATTTTTTGTGCATTCTCATACAAGAAGAGCAATCTAGATATAATTGCATTAATAATTTAGATGATATTAAGCATGCAACAATTCGAAGTGCCAAAAATTATAGTAAATCCATGATCCATTAATCTCTAGCAGTCGTTGAAGTTGTTGTCACATTCCAGCATATGTATGGTAGTTCTTTACAGATCGGAAGAAGCATGTGCATTACAACCCTACATATGATGTTAGTACTCTTCGTCACTGGCATAACCTGTCACCTGAAGGTGAGGAAATTTGTTTGGGCATTTTAGGTGTTGTATCGGCTCTTGAATTGCATGATAATTATGGTGCTAGGTATGGCTATGGTGGTGGCAGCCTGAGGGTGGTGGTGTTGTTTTGGGTGTTCAAACTTTGTGCTAGCTTGTGGCGTTGCACCTTTGGAGGAGAAATAACTAAGTCAAACTCCAAGAGAGAGGAGAGGACCACTGGATGAGAGTCAAAAGCTCAAAATCACTAAAGCTCCTCAATGCATATGTCACCTTACATTTTGGAAAAATTGCAAAGCCTTGCGCTTCATCAACATTTCATGAAGGGTGAAATTTCAGGGAAATTTCCTTGAGACACTCTGACACCTGAAAATCGATGTACAAACATATCATCACACTTGACACTAGGGAATGGCACAAGATGGCAACATGTCATCAGCACTCCACAAAATTTAGAACATTGTTTAGAAGATATATGTGTACAAACTTCTTGTTATACCGTTTGTTCTTTTTGTTGAATTTAGAAATGAATGAATGTCAGAGCAAAAACCTAGATTTTTAGAAAAAGATTACAAAAAGACAGAACAGGATTTAGAAGACTGCACTATGAAGCCTGCCATTGGAGAGCAGAATGTTTATTATTATAAAGAAGAAAAAGAAACTGTATGAAATCTCAACAAAAAACCATCACCTTGGACTGGTAGGCATGTCACTTCAAGTCGCTTGGGAGTGTCATAAATAGCAAGAAGCATGGATTCCTAAACAATAATTATGGCACAAAACCAGTATTCAGGTCGATTAAAGGACTGTCAGGTTTCAAATAAATTCATTCAGGGTGCTCCAACATTTCTTACATGAGTGGAAATATCTTGATATTAAACATTCTAGAGCTGATTGCTTGGGGCATTGCTGATGTCAATAAGATTTGGTGCACATACAGATAGCTCCATTGACAGAATTGTGGAGACTACTCTGCCACGTTCAGCACTTGCTTGGACATGTTGTCCACACAGCATTTGAGGTGGCTAGTAGAAGGCATTGTGGAGGAGGTGTTGCTATCTTTAAAGAGGGTAATCTAAAACCAAACTCACTCAAGAGTGTTGACGATGAGTATGCTTTTTAATTCATGGCTGCTTGAAAACTCAATAACGACTGAATTCTTAAAGTACATCCTTTCCTTTCTTTGGGTGACTGAAGGGAACTTGGGTCTTGACTATGAACTCCAAGTTCAATTGAGTTTCTAATCATTGTATTTTTAAGTTACCAAGCATTTGTATTGTCATATTTTGGCAGGGTTTCAGTATTCTCCCTCTCTTCTGTCATGATGGAATCCTCTACCCTTGCCCAAGGTCCTAAGAGGATGTGTTGCCAGCTGGACTTGAATCTTCTGTCTTTCAATATATAATTTGTTTTAATATTCATAGATTCATCAATATTACATGTTTTTCAGTATATTGCTATTTTGCTTCTCAACATGGGCAATGCTGAGCAAGAAATGTTTGCAGAGCATGAGAAATAAGTGATACTCCTACAAAGACGAAGTTGTTATTAAATAGCTTTTGCATAAAAGGCAGTTTCATAGCTCATTGATGCCATTTCAATCTACCAAGTGTTTCTTATAAGTAATGATGTCTTCAATGTGATGTGTAGCTGCTCCCTTCTTTGATACATGGTAATTTTTCTAAAGTGCATATTTCACCAGGCTTGCAGCGGCTATGCTAGTTGCCCCAGTGGTAAATTACTGGTGGCCTGGCTTTCCTGTCAATTTATCCAAAGAAGCTTACCACCAGCAATTAGTGCAAGACCAATGGACTCTCCGAGTCACACATTATGCCCCTTGGCTGACATATTGGTGGAATTCTCAAAAGTGGTTTCCATCCTCTAGCGTGATATCTCTCAAATCAGAAATTTTATGTCCTGCAGACAAAGCACTCTTGCACAAGTTTGCAGCAAGGGCAACCTACAAGGTTTTAATACTTATTACTATCAGCCTTTTTTTTTTATATATGCATGAAAACAGATACCCATCATACTCTAATTGTTGCACTGATATGTCTGTTCTAACTTCTAAGAATGATTATTCATTCAGAGTGGTTTTTATGTTCTATTTGGACATTCTTCATACATGGTATTGGCCAGTAAAAAATTTGTTCCCCCCCACCACTACATTTCTAATTAGTAGCACCACCTAGCTTGACCTTTTTTTCCTAGTTTCATTTTATTGAAAGAATGTCTTATAATTTTAACTTATATCAAGGAATTGCTTTGCCTCAGTAATATGTTCCATTCTGTCTACTCAGGATTCCATAACACAGCAAGGTGACTTTGATTCCCTCCACCGTGACTTGATGGTTGGATTTGGGACGTGGGCCTTTGACCCAATGGATCTAAAGGATCCATTTCCCAATAAAGAAGGCTCTGTCCATTTATGGCAAGGCGACGACGATCGCCTGGTCCCTGTTACTCTGCAGCGGCATATTGCGAAGAAGTTACCATGGATACACTATCATGAGCTTCCTGGTGCTGGCCACTCATTTCCCGTGGCAGATGGCATGTTTGATTCTATGGTGAAGGCCCTTTTAATTGGACAAGAAGGGGCGTAGTGCATGTGGCAGGATGCACCTTACCTCTCTTCATTCCTCTTAAGCTGTCTGTCAATTTTTTTTCATCGCATATTTGATTATGGTATTGCTCCATCTCTGTGCATGTTAGGAAGAGTAGTACTTACATGACTAATTGAACAAACGGAGCATCTAGGACTTTCAGCTCCTTCCCATGGCTGTACCTACTTTGTGGCTGTTCAGAGCATTCTACTTCTATTTCTCACCTATGTAGCTGATCCAATAGAGCAAGATGATGAGCTGATTTTTCGGGGAATCAACTCCCATTGATATTTCTGAAAACACCTAAGGAAATCCTCTGGCAAAAATCTGAACCTTCTCGTTCAGTAAGTAGTCAGTTTGGCTTCGGTGGAATTATGGAGTGCTCTAAGACTTATCATATGTAGTCCTAAATAGCTGGGAAAATAGGAAGTTAGATTTTAGTTCGTTTTCTACAAAGCTTTGAATCATTATTGTGCACCAATTAGGGTCTTAATTTATGCATGGTCTGTTCTACATTCAGATTTTTAAATACTATACAATACATTATTGCTAGCCAGTACATGCAAGGTGGTTGATTCAAATACTTGGACATCCTATTGTGGCCAATTGTAAAATGGTCCAGCGCAAGGAGTCATCTTGTAGCTTAAACATATTGACAACCAAGGCAAACTTGCCTCCTAACAATGATTTAATGCATTCTGAGATTCGTAGTTTTGATACCAAATGGAATCTGCCTTTTTTATCCAATTCCCCAACAATGGACCTTAGGCTTTGTCCATCAAGTCTCAAAACCACGTCACTTTTCAATACTTGCAAGCTCAATTCCAAGCCACTACGATATAACTCCAACAAGCTTTCTAAAAGGGTGCTTGTGAGATGACACGAAGGTATACATGATTTTATATATAATCTGATAGTCGTTGATGGGCGCATAAAAGGACAAGCGAAGCCTCGCCTAGGAGTGGAATTTGCTTTTTTAATAGGGTGATGGGCCCGGTGTATCCATTTTAGTGTACGCATCCATGTTCATTTTGCACTCGAAACTCAATGTGAACATGCAAAGGGACAACAGATACTTTACCACCACCAAGAAAGGTTGAATGTCTGTCATTAATTTTGCTTTTAGTTGGCTGAAGGATCAAATTCCATGTCTATCTTGGCTTTCAGGAGAGCGGGCTCCAGGTAATCACTCATGAAATTTAATGTCCGGAGAAACATGTTTTTGTGACTACCAATTGGTAGGCAAGGACTTGTGGAAAGCCTCTGCTTCTCAAAAATGAGGGCAAGAAAAGAATTGTTTCTTCTTTTATTAAGGATTTTCCTTTGTTTTCTAAGGCTCCGTTTGTCGGTGGGTTTAACCAAAGGTAAGGGTTATCTTAAGTTTTTTCAAATTTTTTCCATCATTTCAACACAAATATCATATCAATACATCAATCATTCTCCACTCACATTTTTACTATTAAAAAAATACCAACTATACCTTCCACTCTCACTTTCAATAATAAATAAATACCTACTAATATTTTCTACTCTCACTTATACTATTAAACAAATATCCACTAACATCACATAAATACACCAATTATTTTAGCCCTATACCTAGCCCTATCCTTATTTCACCACCTAAACAAATGTCATTTTCATTTATTTCATTTTAACTCCCTTTAACCACACTGCCAAACACACCCTAGAGTTTGTGCCTATTCCTTCACTTGTCCGAAATACCTTGGTTTTCACTTGTACAAAGTCACTTTCCTTACCATGAGAGATGAAATTTACGGAAACAAAGGAAATTTGATTTTGCTCTATTTCCTATTGTAAGCACAAATACAAAGAAAGGTAAAAGAAAATTTAAATTTCCTCTAATTTTATTTTCTCAACTTTCCTTGTGCCTCCAAAACTTACTCTTACATTTTCAATGTCCTGGCATCTAACTATTGTAAATTCAAATGTTATGTCAACTAATATATGCATTCTTTTTCAACATGCCAACATAAGGTTTTTTCCAAAGTAACAATAATAATAATAATAATAATAATAATAATAATAGTAATAACATAGAAAGCAAAAGGCAACCAGTATGATATAATTACACAAAATATTTTCTTTAGTAAGTTTTCATTAGGTACAGTACTCAATATCACAATGGAAGAAAACAAGAAAATTCAACCCTATTCCCCAATGGTTAAAATTGAACTTAGATAATTGCCACCAATCAAGTGCATGCTTTGCCATAGTATAATTGGAAAGGAAGCATGCTTTCATCCCTCAAGATTCAACATTTTGACACCAACCAATTATGTTGCCAAGCTTCATGAGCATAATCTTTCAAAATAAAATATTGAAAAAGAGTAAAATATAGGCTTTAAAATGCTTAACAAGCCACCAAGGGAATGATAGAGTAGCAATCCCCCAAAATGTGGGAAATCCTTGTCATTATGGCCTTGTTAAGGTTATCTTGTCATTTTACTCGATACTAGCGGTACTGACTTTGTACACTTCCTTCCAGATGGCTAAAGGTTCTAAGTCATTTAGAAAAGAAACTCAAAAGACATATAATCAACTCACATATGAATATACATAGGAAACTCATGCAAAGTTGTCGGCAAATGGAAACACTCATCCATTCATATATCTTCACATGCATGGCCTACTTCTTCAACCATGGTGACGTCAATGTCGATGCCAATGCACTTGTGCACATATGTTAGAACACTAGTGCCGATCAATGCAACAACATTAATGCCACTTGGTACTTATATTGTAGGACTCATATGTAAAATAATCATTTGATGTTATAGCAATAATGTTGCAAGGTTGTGCATAAGTGCTAATATTTTCATCTTCTCATGTTGTGACCCGCCAGAGGATCCTCCTCCTCCTCCTCCATGTCTCCTCTTTTGCTTTCTCTTCATTCTCTACACCTCTTATTCATCCTTCTCTCACATGGTAGATTTCGCTAATAAAACCAATGCTTGTCAGCAACATACGTTTGTGTTATTATTTCACTCCACTAATCTTCCTCCTTTGCACCTCTAATCACATTAATAGTATACTTGCAAAACTATCCAGATGGGAGAGTTACAATATATAAATCTTTTTTCACCATGAATTTTTTTTACGTAAGTTCTTTCATATAAACTTTTAATATTAGATGTATGAACATTTATTTTTTATAATTACTTGTATGCCTGTATGCCTAGCTCATTTTTTATTAGAAGCATGGTACTCACTAATATTAATATCTTTTTTTTTTTGTTGTGACAACCACATAAAAAGTTCTAGGATTTGGAAAGGTTTCATGGAGGGATTACCTCTTTTTCATCAAAGACAAAGAAGGCCAAGTAAGTTGTAGCAAAGAGAAATAAGTAAAGTAGCTACTTCAGGGCACCCTTTTCTTGAAAAGAACTTGGCTTCCTGAAAAAGGCTTAGGAAACCACACAAAGGATGTTCAAGTAACTATTGCACCTACCCACTAAGAAGCAAGGTTAATAAAATCATAAGATTAAATTATCTTATCAAATTTCTCATGTCACTGTTTTGAAACTTGTTTCAATTCACAAAGTGATTTTATAAGCTTACAAGCTTTTTTCTCATTACCTGATGCTATGAATCCCTCAGTCTAATTCATGTAAACCTCTTTCTCAAGATCGCCAGTTAAAAAGACAGTCTTCACATCCATTTGGTGAATTTAGAGATCATAAATGGAAGCTAATGTTATAAGCGTTTAAATCTTAGTCATCCTAGTAACAGGTGATCAATACATATCGAAATAATCAATACCTCATTTTGCTTAAAACCTTTGGCAACAAATTTGACTTTATACTTCTCAATAATTCCATCCAGTCTAAGTTACCTCTTAAATATCCATTTACACCTTATCGTAGAGCACCCTGAAAGCAAATTAACCAATTCCTACGTGTCATTTGAAATGATCAATTCTATTTCAAATTTTTATGGCGTCCTTTCGATGCTTAGCTTCAAAAGAAGCCATTGCATCTCCATATGTGGGTGGATCACCCTTAATCTACTAAGCAGCAAAATCACTACCTAGATCCTTAAAGATCCTTGGTTGCTTGCTTCGTCTAGGTTCAAAATCCACTATGGATTCATTGGGTTTATAGTGGGTGGTAGCCCCTACATTTGGCATCTTCTCCACTTGTTCTGGAATAAAGCCAAATGTGGTGGCTACATCATCAATCAGATTTTGAGGAATTCTAGTTTTTATGGGGAAGGCATCCTCAAAGAAAGTAACATTACTAAGAATTTATAAGCATAACTATTCTCCACATAATTCAAAAAAGACTGCGTCAATTATCTTAGGTCCAAGCTTCTTTCTCTTGTGTTCTAAGACTAACATTTTAACTAGGTAGCACTACACTTTGAAATATTTCAAACTTGGCTTCCTACCCTACCATAGCTCACATGAACTACTCTCCTTATGCCTTAAGGGAACTCTGTTCAAAATATGGTAAGTCCTATTCAAAGCATCCCCTCACATGTAAGAAAATAGTCCTAAACTTTGTAGAAGTGAGTTGACCATATCTGTTATGGTCCTATTTTTCCATTTTGCTATCCCATTGGATTGTTATGAGTAAGGTGTTGTATTCCCATGAACTATGCCGAATGATTGCATTGCTTATCAAATAGGTTCAATGTATACTCACAACCCCCATGTAACCTTAGACATTTAAGAACCTTTCCAATTTGTGTCTCTCCTTTCTTAAATATAAGAAAATTTTATAAGGCTTCATCTTTAGTTTTAAGCAGATATACATAACCATATCTACCACTATCATCTATGAAGGTGATAAAAGATCTCTTATTGTCTATAGTATCACACCAGCAAACTTACAAATGTTCGTGTGCACCAACTCTAAAATTTCACTGTCCCTATTCACAGAATGAAAAGGTTTCCTAGGTTGTTTTTCCTGTGCACAAATTTCACACTTTCTAAGTTTGTCTGTAGTGTGGTCAGGTGTCATGTTTAGTTTCATCATTCATTTTATTGAATTGAAATTTACATGACCTAGTCTACCATGCCATAAATTAATGGATTCAACATTAGAAACAATGTAAGAATATGAACTACAATCAACCAAAGTATTCACATAACCAATGATGTCATATCTAATTCTAAATAAAAGATCAACATCAGCCAAATATCCTTTCCCATAAAAATTATCGGAAAAACTACTTTATTGCATTTAAAATTTAATTCAAATCCTTGTCTAGAACCAAACAAAATATTTTCCTTTATTTCAGAAACATGCGACACCCTAAGCAATATTCAGACTTGTCCAATTGAGAATCTCAACTCAACTCGTCCAAACCCCAGCACGTTAGCTACATATCTATTCCCCATCATCACTATCCAACCAAAAAAGGCCTAATAAGACGAGAAAATGATCTATCAATGCAAAATTAATGTGTATGTTTGCTCCAGTATCAATGAGCCACTCATTAGGCTCATTAATATAATTCAAGATTTACTAAAGCATACCTCTCACCAAGCCCACCTCTCCTGATAATCACATTCATATGAGTTCGCCTCTATGAATTTCTATTAAGTCTTTAAAAAAAGAGTGTTCTTCTTCTAATGTCCAACTTGTCCATAGTGCTGACAAGATTTATTCTTAGGTTTTTTCTAGATTTTTCTTTGGTCCTTAATTTTCTCTTTCTTGCCCTTGTTTTCCTTTCCCTTAGAAGTCATCACGTTATTTCCTATGCTCCTCCTCTATAGTCATTGCCACCATCAGGTCAAATCTATAGAGTTTTTCCCTTTTCTATGTTTAAGGGACATTTAAAAACCCTTCTAAGGCTTCGGAAAATAATTGACATAACTTAAAATTTCTCAAGAAGCTTCGTATCAGCATTAGCTAACCCATAGAGTAACAACAAATACTCATGCGACTAAGTATTTTTCAATAGCCAAATTTGTCATGTTATATATATTTCTTATTAAGATCCTCCCATAAAACCTTGGCAATGGTAGTGGAAGTACAATAAACATCAAATCATATGTTCGATAGGGCCAACAGATACACCTGTGACATAGGTGATCCTGTTCCTTTTATGTGCCTACAAGTTTTTGGACCTTAGAATTGATGCTATTTTTTAGAACACTAGGAAGCGATCTCCAGGATCGAAATTAGTCCAATAGTGGTTAGTCAAATTGTCATGTGTTACTGCCAATGCTTAAAATTTTGGCCATTGAATTTTTCAACATCCCAATAAGATCTATGCATGACCTAAAGAGTGAATCCGACATTTTAAGTATTATGGATCTACGCTCTCTCTAACATTGTTGATATTAAAGTGGCATATATGTATAGTCATGTATAAATAAATTCATTTATAGGCAGCATATACACATAATAACACGAGAACTGCAATAGCGTAGATGTCAATATCATGATAGGCAATAGGAAAACACATGAATGAACAATATAAAAACCCATCATCAAATAGATAACAATAGTGCATAGAGAGAGTGAAAAGAGGAGCCATTGCATAAGAATAAATATGTCATGTAAGGTAAGGAATAAGAAGGGACTTGATTGGGAAAGTAATTTCCAAAATTTAATAAAATACTTGTGGAATGATGGGGTAAGGCTTCATGTGGTGCACACATGCATGTGTATATTTCGTGAAATTTCAATACACATTCTTTCTTTCAACTCATGTTCACATGAATCCCAGGAGGAGCCACGTTTATATCCCACTCACATGTTTCTTCCACTTACTATGTGGGACTAAGCTTCCCACACAATGTGATCTGATTTAACATGAATTCTCATCACAAATTCCCAACCAAATGTACTCAAAATTGAAATTAAATAATTCCAATATTCAATTAATGCATTCTAAAATCAACATGTTAAAAGGTGCAATTGTAGGTATGAAGCATGACAAAGAAAGCTTTGATCAACAGTAGGTTTTAGATAAGTTAGCTAGATTCTAACCTATCTTTATTTTCTTGTTCATTGAAGAGAAATCTAAAAAGAAAATTTAAGTCATTACACCTTTTATCGTTACTCTTATAATGATGCTCTTCTATGTCTATTGGGATGAATTCAACTATCCATTGCTCTCCTTTGAATTCATCTATGCACGAGCATAAGTGATTTAGTAGCTTTCCCTACTCAACCTAAATTCACTATCTTTATGCAAAATACCCCCTTAGATTATGCTTCATCAAATAATTAGTTACTTTTGTGGGAAAAAAATAAAAAGATAACTAGTATTCTCCCTCCTTTACATTCTAAAGACCAAACCTACATGGTATCTTACTTCCAATCATGCTCATCCATACCATAAGATCAAGCATCTACAAAGTTAGGTCCCCATTGATGGCATTTTCTATGTTTGTTGCTTTTAAAAGGTTTTGATTGGATCACACTAATATGGATCCTAGGCATCTTAAATTCTTCAATGGTATTTACGCTCCCATGCTTCATTAGGTCATAAGTGTAACATTGAGCAACTCTATTCTCCCCCCATAAGCCCTCTCCCCCCACCTTGCAGGAACCCCATCGCCCACTTGATTAGGGCCTCCGACTAGCCTTGATGCATCAGTTGGGGTCCCCTTCTCCTCCCCTACGTTGTCCCCTCCACGATCTCCCCCTTCTCAAAGGGTAGATGTTTCATCTCCTCCGTCTTACTCCTTGTCATGGCAACGTTACTCCTCACTACTCCCCTTATGCAAACCTACAAGTATGACCCTTCGTCTTAGAGTTTACGGATGGAGATAAGGTTAAGGTTGGCTTGCGATCACCATCCTCACTCCTAGTGTATTCTCATGCTGTTGTCTTCCCTTGTGGGAGTTGTTGTAGCAGGTGGTGCTTGTTGGGGTTAATGCAGAGTGGAAGTTAATTGTGCCCTCCCATTGTCAATTCTATATTTGTCATCTTCTCCTCGTTATGGATTGCCAACGTGTCTTTTTGCAAGTGTTCCTTCACGACCCTACTTTCTGGTTGTATTGATCTATCTTTTCAAGCTTTTGCTATAGTGAGTCAAAAAGGAGACTAACCACAAGTGAGATACCCTCATCTTCCCATTGCAACCAATCTTTAGAGTAGATTCATATATCTATTTCAGCTCTTCAAGTCCAAGGACGGATGTGGAACTTGAGATGGTTTTTCCCGCTCATGGTTACAACCTTGCTTGATTAGTGTTGATGTTAGTCGCGAGAAGAGATTGCTTTCTCAAAGCTTGTAGGTGCTCTATTTGTGCTTGAAGCCAAAGTTCAACTGCTTTTGTTGAATTGTGTGGATCAGCTTCCTATTGGAACCAGTCTTGATAACATAAATTCACATGATCAAATTCTAGCTGGCTCATTTTGGCTACCAGCTATTTGGGTTCTTGTTAACATAGATCGGATTGATTATCGAAGAATTTTCTTCAATAGTACTGTCACCGTCCATAGGTATAAAATATTTTATTTAAATAATTATGAATTATTTTATAAGAATACTTTCTTTAATATTTGTTTAATTTTTATTTTATTTTATTCAAGTTTTGGTATATCTCCACTGTCAAGTTCCCATTTTGATTGTTTTTCCTCGGTAACCCCTTGAGGTAGTGTTCTCTATGTAATCGTTTAGTTCACGTTAACCTGCTTTTTATTCTCAAAAAGGCAAAAAAAAAAACATCGAGCAACTTTACGAGCGTATGGAAATATGGAAGATATTAGGGATATCCCGAATGTCTTTTGTTTACAAGGACGTTGATGTAAGAATCCCTTCCCATCATTAAGGGTGTACTGGGGAAGGCCCATGGCTCTTGCATGCTCTGCTCTGCTGTGCTCACCACTCCGTCCCTTCTCCCTCTCCCTCTCGGTAGCGATTCCCATCTGCTGGTGGAGTTCATCTGATCTCCATGGCGAGAGCTGGCGGGAGGGTCTCCGCTGCTTCGGCAAGGTCGCACACCCGCAAGAAGCAGCGGAGCTCCCCATTCTCTCTCCCTTCAGGTGAGTTCCATTCTGCTGTCCATCGGTCTCTACCCCCTTCTTGTTAATTGGTAGGGAGTGGATTATGGTTCTGTTGGAGCCTCAAAAGACTTGTAACCATGTGCTCCGAGCGTGATCCGTTTGCTGAGAAGACCACAGCGTACGATTTCAGAGAGAGAAGAGAGCATGACATCTGGCATGGCGGAGGGATAGAAGAGGGTGGGGGGATTGCTAAGGTGAGCTTGTAGCACGTTTTTCATTCTTGCGTCGCGACTTAGGGTTGGTCTTGTACGCGTCACGTGTCGTCGTTTCGATTCAAAATTTTGGCACTGCTAGCATTTCCTCGAATGTGCATTTGTTCTCAGAGTAAATCTTCTCTGAGGGTAATCCTAAGCGGCTATATAGTGTGAGACGCTATAAGTGAAGGGTCTGTTCAGGGGCGTAGCGAGCAATCTTACGTAAGGGATGGACTTTCTTTGACTACGGAATTTGTACCTATTCATCGGAGCAAAACGGATGACTGCCGTGAGTCATGCATAAGCACTTTTTTTCCTCCTTTAATCATGATAGCGGAATCTCCCCAACTTGGCTGATATCGATATGCCGAATGTAGAATTCTTGTAATTTCAAACTGTAATGGTAGATTGTTACGTGGGCCTCTCAATAGGTCAATGCCAAAAGTGGGACAGAGACCATGGTCGTCCAGATCGTAGTGCCAGCTTCAACTGTAGAAAAGCAGCTGACAATCTAACCGTTTCAAAATCCATTAAAGATAGATGGATTAGCCAGTTTCTTTTTAGCTCCTTTTTTCCCCTTCAAAAAAGAAAAACTAAAGCTGTCAGATCGATGGATGCCTTTTTTTTTTCATTTTTCTTTTTTTCTTTTTTATGAATGGATTCAAAGCAGGCTATTCTCCAGAGTGTTTCCTGGAATTTGTGTTACATTGCTTATCCAAAATTTGTGTTACAGAGGATACTGAGAATCTCAATATATGTGCATCTTTATGTTTTCATGGAGGTCAGAAAATTTGTTGATGTTGTGGTTTCTTCGCATGATCATGGAACTGTCCAAAATCTATCGTGATTTCAACAGGTTGTTTCGGCACTTTTTTTCTTGATAATTTTTACTTTGATCTCTATGAAATGAGATCCATTCATTGATTGAAATTAGCAGAACATCTTTGTGTTACAAGGAAATACGATTGCATGACCTGCTGCAAAACGAGAGTTTCTGCAGTTGTCTCTGATCTACATAAGATGGTCTATACCTTTATATTGCTGATTTCTGGGTCCTAGTTACCATTGCTTCAATTTCATGAAGAAAACTTCCTCTGCCATAAACCCATTCGAGAAAATTTGCATAGAGTGCTCTACCTGGTATCTACCTCCTGAAATCTTGACCTTTAATTTGTGAATAATTGCTCTAGTGAGATTTATCGTTACAGTGATTGCCTTTCTTTCCAAGTCAGCCCGTGTTTCCTCTAACAGAAATGGGGGAGGAAAAGGAAGAGCTTCTTGAGTACACATGTTTGGCTTGGCCTCTTAGCAGTTTGCCTCCACATGCCTTTAACAAGAAAGGAAGCACTTATTCACTGAATTTATCTTAATGCTTCCATATTTTATTATAATGGCACATTGCCTTTGGATTTCTTCTTTGGATCTGATGAGGGGTAAAAGATGCTTTCGGATTCAAAACTCTGCAAAAAGGCCCGACAAGGAGTATTCGACCTGGAAAGATTTGGGTACAGGTAGATCCAGGGATCCAACTCGCCTACACCCAACGAGGCCCAAATACAAGCAGGTTCGGAGGACCAACCTGCCTAGAGACCTGACGTCGACCACTAACAGCGGTGCAGGTAGGCCTACGACCTGATAGCGGATAGGCACTCTGACAAGTAGTGTACCGAAGATCACAGGAAAGATCTTGTTGCTCAAGCTTCCCCCACACTATAAATAGTGATGAGAGACCCTTGAGCGAGCTCTTACGCAAACTCGAGGCAGGAGAGAAAATTTTGTAATCTCCCAAGTCATAGTGTATAGTTGGGAGTATTATCCTCCCCCTAGACGTACACTCCTTGCGGTGGAACTAGGTCACCAAATTCCATTGCCCCCTTGTGATGGTTTGATGTTCGTCGAGTCGAGTCCTACCGCAATGGAGACTCGACCACTCCCTCCTAACGAGGGTGCTCATGGTTACGTAGCGTTGTCAGCCTTTATAAATCTTTTGGTGGCCATTCGAGGCCTATCAAATGGCATCGTCTGTGGAAAGTGTCAACATAAATGCGATCGCTGTTCTGAGCATTCCATTGCTGGAAGGAGGCACCCTTCCGATGCCTTGCCTCAACTTCCCTAAGCGAGGACTTCCGCAGTGGTTTTAACCACTCGCGGCTCCTCTCTCCTTAGGAGGGGCCCGGTCGAGAGTCGGCGTCTTCGCTCGGCGGAACCTCAGTCCTTCTAAGGTCCCTGTGATTGCAGGCCAAGCCTTTAAAAGCGGCCCACGCTGAATGCCCCTACACGCGTATTTCCCGCCGTAGAAAGGGCAACCCCATCGACCCGAGCCTCGGCGCACGAGGCCTTCACCTTACAGGAGTTGATGGCCAGTCCTGTCCTAGCAAAGACAAAGGCTTATTTCTTGCAACAGCCAACCTTTGCTGGTGAAAGGTGATGCTCATGCCATACTCACACTCGCCTCTTAAGACTGATAAGTTGCCTCTTAAGGTCGGCAGGAACTCAGGCAGACGTGCCTGGCGTTCCTTTGTATTGTCGCCGCCTTTTAAAGTCAGCAAGTCACCTCTTAAGGTCGGTTCAAACTCGAACGACGCACCCGACGTTCTTGTACATTGCCGCCTTTTAAGGTTGTCTCGAACTTGGACGGACGCGCCCGACGTTCCTATATATTGTCACCTTTTAAGGTCAGCAAGCCACCTCTTAAGGTTGGCTCGAACTCGGACGGATGCGCTCGACGTTCCTGTATATTGCCACCTTTTAAGGCCGGTAAGTCACCTTTTAAGGTCGGTTCGAACTTGGATGGACGCGCTCGATGTTCCGGTATATTGCTACATCTTAAGACCGATAAGCCATCTTTTAAGGTCGGCTCAAACTTAGACGGACGCATCCAACGTTTCTGTATATTGTCACCTCTTAAGGCCGGCAACCCACCTCTTAAGGTCCGTAAGAACCCAGGCGCATTAACACCCCATGGCTGCATTAACAAGGTCACCCCTTCTCTGCATATGATGAGAATGGTTGGGCTAACCACCGTTGTTGCAGACGAAGCGATCACCCGGCGACCAACTTCCGGACCCTTATCTCTGCAAGAAGTCGGGGTAATGGATCACGATTGAACAATCGAATCCGAGCTAGCCCTCGCGGGAATTCAACCAGGCTTTTCAGTCGCGGCTACTTGATCCTACCCTGATGATGCTACCTAGCTCGTCCAGGCAAAGGATCCGCTCATTTAGGCGATTATGACTCAGCCAAAGAACCCAGGGCTGAGACAGGGGAGCTTCTCCATGTCGATCGTGTTAAACCCTCGTGTTGAGCACAGCTCTCGGAGAAGGTGGCGGCCCTAAGCGAGGCACGTCCACAGGCTCCACTAGCGAAGCTTACCCTAAGGTTCCCTTACCAGCGATAGGCGCCGAAGAACTCTTGCGATGGGTACCTTTGCCCAACCTCCATACGGGACACGCAGCGAGTACTACAAAAATCGACCCTATCCTAACTAATGGGTTTCCCACAAACCCAGGTGAGCAGCCCTTCGACAAAGGGGGCATGGCCGAATGCGAGGAATTCCAAGGCCCCTTAGTCTCCAACATAGAGACAGGCAAGTTACTATATAGTCAAGGCGGCCTTAGCCCCTTGGCCCTCAGGCGCCCAGAAAAAGGGCCCGAATGGCACAGGCAAAGCCTGAGTATCCATCTCCACTCCGCCCGGGCAAACCTCGTTAGCAACCAACTCCGGAGAGTATGCAACAGACCGGGGCGGCCCGCTTAAAAGCCAGCAAGGCAAGTAGGGATTTCCCGCCCCCTCCTTTTGCTGCCTCACCAGGAGAGCTTTTCAAATCAAGGCATGAGGAGTAACAGCTCCTACCCCAGCCACTCCAAGAGGGATAAGTTCCAGGTGCACGCAAGAGCGCTAAATACCGAGTAGCCCCAGCACCACCTTACGCTTGGAGAGTCAGTGCCAATCCTGGCGTTCTCCTATCAACCCCCTCCTCCCTCCAACACAGTCATACTACGTGTCAAGCGAAAATAGGCGAATGGTCAGGCTACGGAGCATGCCAGAGAATCCCTTTGGATCACACATCGATGTCTACCCAGATGCAAAGCATAGGCACCCTGCAGCCGCCTTAGATAGCCCTCTCCATGGGCACCTCATTCGGATCTGCAAAAATTAGCCAGGATGGAATAACAGGATAAACCTTTATGCTAAGTCATTTGAGCGAATAATCGGGATGCCTTATAATAGGTACCAAGTAACAACTCGTGAAAATAGTCTATAGAACCCTTCTGAGTAATAAATCCTAGGCGGCAAATCGGTCCTCACACTTGGCATATGAGCAAGAATTCACAATAGTACAAAAAAGAGAGCGAAGAAAAGATGGAGAAGAAAGCCTCTTCTTTTTATAGAAAATATCAACTATTAGATTCCCCGGGATCATTGTCTCCAGCTAAGTTACAACTGAAAAGAGACAAGATGATACAAAGATAATGGTGGCACCATGCATCAGGACTAAACGGCTTCACCCCCGGTCTTTTAGGCTACTTGCCCTCAGCAATATAGGGTGATAGTGCAGCGACAAGACTAGCGGCCCCTGCAGTTCCCGGCGGACCTGCCCTAAACGACTCCTCGACAGAAATCGATTTGTCCTCATCAAGCACACCGCTCACCCACATCTTTAGCAAGGAGCGGTCTCCCAAACCCTCTATCCCTTTGCAGCAGAGGATTGTCCCACTTCTAGGACATGCACCTCCTTCTGTAGGAGAATAATGGTTGAACGAGGAGCCTGCTACTGGATCGGCAGGTCTTGACGGACTACGACGACCATTTGAGGTAGTTGAGGTTGTCCAGAGGTGTAGAGAGTGAGGTACCCCACCTAATTAATGCCACTAGGCCTTCAGTCGGCTCTTCCACGAGAAGTCCCCAAGTGGACTTAACCATTTGGGCGAGCATTGCGGGCGCCATTTGGCAAAGGCCCCTCGTCTGGCCAGGCAAATACACTCCTACAAGAGGAGTTATGGACAGCAGCAGCTCCTGCCTTACCCTCGTGGAGTCACCAAGGAAGCTGAGCAGAGTGGTGGAAGCGTTGAGCCTCTGCAAAGGAGTGGCTTTCACCTGGGCCTCGAGTTGCACCCCAGCGACCCAACGTCCGATGGGTTCTCCACACAAAACCAAAGAGGACGACAGCATCCCTAGCGGAACATCCGCCGCCTCCTCCCTGCCTGGGCTTAGGAAGGTAGATGCAGATGGCTCCCTCCCAACAAACATTCCGCTAAGCTCCCCTTGTGGACACCCTGACGAAACCTGCTTTGCCTCCTCTTCACTGTCAGCCTCCCTCCCCTTGAACTCTCCAAATGCAAAAGGAGACCTCCTTTTTACGCTGGCCCAGGCCTCTCCCTTACATGAGATTGGACCCATATCGAGAGGAGCCGTCGTGACACTCAAAATCGTTCGGCGGAGAAAACCTCCAAGAGCCTGCACCAAGAAACAAAACAAGGTAAGCATGCGAGGAGGACAGTGCCTCTAGGCACACCCCTTTTCCGCAAAAAAATGGCCAAGGTCTCGAACCCACCAACGCAGCAGGCGTGTCAAACCACAAAAAGAGGTCCAAAGCCCTCACCTCAACTTGTACGTTGAGTGGGGGCACCAAGAGGGGCTTACCCCCATCCAAAGAGTTGTACATGATCGACCGAAGGGTCGATCTACCAAACACGCAGAAATTTGACAATGATGCTTTATCAAAGGAGCAAACGAAACATAGATGTTCCTCCACACAACTAATAAGTCCTTCAAGTACGACAAAAGGGGGCAAAGGTCGTGAAATAAGATCCACTACGGGCCTCTATTTATAACTGCCTCCCCACGACCTTTTGAGGGCGGTGACGTCGTTCAACCTTCCCAATCCAGTGGGTTGCAGGTTCCCGAGGAACAAAATCCCCTAAGATACGGCGTGGATTACGCGGCAACCTAACCACATTAACAAAACCGTTGGTTAAGGACTCCGCATGCTATAGCATGCCAAACACTCGGATCGATGCTGCAAAAGCATCAGTCGCCTTTTTTAGTAGGTGCGACATTCTAAGCCATGACCTCCCACGTCAACAAAAATCGATGCTTGCCTCAACGAATGCCGCCTCCTAAGGACAGGTTGAGCTAAGGCTTATTTGCCCCAAGCTCGACGAAGTGTCGTTTCTTAAGGCTGGCACAAGCTAGGGCTCACTCGCCTTAGCCTCCACGAATGCCGCCTCCTAAGGCCGGTGTGAGCTAGGGCTCGTTTGCCCCAGGCTCGACAAAGTACTGCCTCCTAAGTCCAGCACAACCTAGGGCTTACTCGCCTTAGCCTCAATGAACGTCGCCTCCTAAGGTCGGCGTGAGCTAAGGCTCATTTGCCCTAAGATCGACGAAGTGCCGCCTCTTAAGGTCGACACGAGCTAAGGCTTACTCGCCCCAGCCTCAACGAACACCGCCTCCTCAGGTAGGCGTGAGCTAGGGCTTACTCACCCCAGCCTCAACGAACACTGCCTCCTAAGGTTAGCGTGAGCTAGGGCTCATTTGTCCCAGGCTCGACGAAGTGTCGCCTCCTAAGGTCGACACAAGCTAGGGCCCACTTGCCCAAGCCTCAACGAACGTCGCTTCCTCAAGCAGGTGTGAGCTAGAGCTCATTGCCCTAAGCTCAACGAAGTGTTGCCTCCTAAGGCCGGTGTGAGCTAGGGCTCATTTGCCCCAAGCTCGACGAAGTGCCACCTCCTAAGGCCAGCACAAGCTAGGGCTTATCCACCCCATCCTCAACAAACACCGTCTCTTAAGGCTGACGTGAGCTAGGGCTCATTAACCCCAGGGTCGACGAAGTACCGCCTCCTAAGGTCGGCATAAGCTAGGGCTCACTCGCCCCAGCCTTAACGAACGTCGCCTCCTCAGGCAGGCATGAGTTATGGCTCATTTGCCCCAGGATCGACGAAGTGCCGCCTCCTAAGGCCGACACAAGCTAGGGCTCATTCGCCTTAGGATCGATGAATCGTCGCCTCCTAAGGTCGATGTGAGCTAGGGCTTATTCGTCCCAGGCTCAACGAATGCTGCCTCTTAAGGACAACACGAACTTGGGCTCATACGCTCGAAGTACAAGTTCCATGAAATGTCACCTTTTCAGGTTGGTGCAAGTCTGGATACATTCGTCCCAAGCTCAACAAAAGCCACCCCTTAAGGTTGGCAGGAAATCAGGCCCTTGCACTCACATTCCCTCAATATAGCTGCCTCTTAAGGCCAGTGGAAATACAAGCAAATTTCGCTCCACAACAAATGCTCCCCTGCTTAAAGAAATAGCCGGGGCATCATTTGGGGACATCACCTATCGTGGAGTTTTCGCCACTACAATTACTCTCTCGACAAGCATCAACTAGCTAGAGAGTAAGGGGTATATGATGAGGGGCAAAAGACACCCTCGGACTCAAAACTTTGCAAAAAAGTTCGACAAGGAGTATTTGATCCGGAAAGACTCGGGTACAGGCGGATCCAGGGATCCGACCCGCCTACACCCAGCGAGGCCCAAATACGAGTTCGGAGGACCAACCTGCCTAGGGACCCGACGTCGACCACTGACAGTGGCACAGGTAAGCCTACAACCTGACAACGGATAGGTGCTTGACAAGTGGTGTACCGAAGATCACGAGAAAGATCTTGCTGCTCAAGCTTCCCCCACACTATAAATGGTGAGGAGAGATCCCCAAGCAAGCTCTCACGCAAGCTCGGGACAGGAGAGAAATCTTGTAATCTCACAAGTCATAGTGCATAGTTGGGAGTATCATCCTCCCCATAAACGTACACTTCTTGCGGTAGAACTGGTTGACCAAATTTCATTGCCCCCCTTGTGATGGTTTGATGTTCGTCGGGTCGAGTCCTCCTACCGCAATGGAGACTTGACCACTCCCTCCTAGCGAGGGATACTCATGGCTACGTAGTGCTCCCAGCCTTTATAAATCTTTTGGTGGCCATTCGAGGCCCATCAGGATCCAAGTGCGCTTGTCATTGGCCCCTGCCATTTAAGAAAACTATGACAAGACCTAGTGCAAATAAGGTTTGTTTTTAAAAGTAAGGGGAGGATTGCTCGAGACCAGTCATCCTCCGAACTCATTAAGCCCATAGTGCAAATAAGTTGAACATGCTTTTCAGTTGTATATCCTGCTACCACATGCTTGAGTTAGAAAGTGCAGTGGGTTATATCTCTCAGCTTTGCTGCTGCATTTTTTGGGATTGCAGATGCAGTTTAGCTTTATTTTAGTGGTCAGTTAGGAATTTCTATCTTGAGCTATAAACTTCCAGATTTGATTTGTATATTGCAGATCCAAATTTGAATGAATCACAGGCAAAGAATCTAGATTGCAATTTGGATGTATTTTTGTTTGCAACCTGAAGTTTTGGTTAGTTTCAAGTCAGTCAATGATTTTGAAATATTACGGCCAAGAAGTCTTTCTTATTGCAGATAAGTCCTGCGAAAACTGAACTCTGTTTGGGTCATTAAGTCAACAGGTCAGATGGTCTGTGTTTATTGGGCCATTTAGGTGCATTAGGAGGATGGTCCAAGCGATCTAGATCTCCAACCAAAGTTTCAGGACATTTTGAATGTCATGAACGTCTTCTAAGTTTTCAAATTTTCATTTCAGAATTGTTTTTTAGTAATATCAAAGTTGCCATGTAGATGGCTTATGTTGGAATGTAGATGACTAAGTTGTTTCTTCATAAGAGACGTGTTGCAGAGCTATGCATTCAGGTTTCCACCTTCCTACTTGTTCTTTGAGGAAGCTGGAGTCTTATTCCTATTGGGGCAAAAGTATCTGGATAAATTTTGTCTCCATGGGATAATGACTTGTAGAGTTCAACTCCAGTTGTTTGGCTTCCATATTCTAGCCCACAGTTGACATGCCATCGTCTGTTGCTGATATTTGGATATCCCGCCAAATATCCACCAAATAAAAATCTTTGGATCACTAACAACATGGTGATCTAGAGAATGATCAATGGAAGGGGAGCCTGCAGACATAGCGATGCTACCAGAAATCCCAGCAGCACTGCTGCCACCATGATTGACAACAGTGCCTCTGCCAGTTCATGCAAGATTGGCTGCAGCGCCGTCGATCAACCTGCTGTGGTCCTTGGTGTGGGTCTGCACGTGCGAGGGAGGTCCGAAGAAGTTGGAGTGGGTGTTCACTCCATGGTTTTCTCAGTAATGAGCTTTTTCTCACGACTTAGTTCTAAGTTTTCGTTGGTAACGAGTCTTCTCTCCCAAGTGATGATCAAGTTTTTCTCTATTCGAATAATGAGCCCTCTCTCATGCAAATCAAGTTCTCTTTGCCTAAGAAGGAGGCAAAAATCAGACCGGTGTGGTGTTGCTCTCTCAGTACACGAGGGATCTAGTAGGAGCAACAAGAGGCATGTACCTTGGGTCATAGATTCAGGTGCATAATTCATCTTACTAGGAATATCGAGGTGAAAAACTCATCTAGGTCACGTGAAATTAGGGAAGTCAGAATGGTCAATGAGGCAACCTCTCTGATTACCGCTGTTGGAGAGGTCCAGGTATCACCAGCTCTGCATGTTAGTGATGTGCATTGTGCCCCAGAATGCCAATGAGTTTACTATCTGTTAGCAAGATATGTAAGGACCTCTAATGCAGAGTGGTGCTCGATAACAAACATTGTTATTTCCAAGATAAAAGTACCAATGTGATCATTAGTGGTGGGATAGAGAGAGACAACCTCTACTATCTTGATGCACCCACACTGGTAGCTAGAGTTGTATCGATTGCTAGTGATCCATAGCTATGGCACAAACTGAAATGACTGGGACACTCATTAATTGAGAAGATACGTCAGATATATCCTGAGTTACTAGATACGTTGACACCGGAGTGTGAGGATTGCCAGTTAAGGAAACATCATACGAGCACCTTTCCATGACAACGTGATGGGGTGAATGCGACGCCATTTGCCTTGGTTCAGTGTGATGTGTAGGGACCAACGAGAGTACCGAGTATTGATGGACATAGGTACTATGCAGTTGTTGATGATCATAGCTGCCTCACATGGGTTTTCTTGATGAAGACTAGATTGAAGATCCCTTAAGTTATCCAGAGATTTTTTTGCAGAGGTTCAGACACAGTAATCGACTGCTATTGGGGTTTTCTGGAGCGATAATGCCCTAGAATTTGTTCAGAGGGAGATGTAGGAGTTCTTCAATGCCCATGGGATTATCCACTAGACTTCTTGTGCTCATATCTCTTAGCAGAATGGCGTGGTAGAGCAAAGTTGAAGCACCTTCTAGATATTGCATGGACCTTGATGATACATATAAAGGTGCCCGAGCATTTTTAGGGGGACACCATTCTTACCGCAACTTATTTGATCGATAGGGTCCCATCTTCTGTGCTCCAAGGGTGTATTCCTTATCAAGCTCTACATCCAAATTGTGATAGACCATTTGCTTTACTACTGCGTGTGTTTGGGAGAACGTGATTTGTCCAGGCACATGGGAATTAGGATAAGTTCTCTCGAAGAGCAGTGGAGTGCATTTTTCAGGCTACTCACAAATCCAGAAGGGCTACTAATGCTATGATCCAATCCACAAATGCTAGATAGTGATTGCAGATGTGACCTTCTTTGAGAATGTACCACACTACTCCGATGAGAGTGCTATTAAGTTGGCTCCCAAGGAGACCCAGGTCTATCACAGGTGCCCAACTATTCCTTCTACTACTCAGGTTCATGATTCCTCTCATGTCTCTACTTTTGTGGTTCTAGATGAATCTGATTTTGATGATGGAGAGGCAAATTGCTTTGAGAAAGCCCAGTCAATCCTACACACTACACCTAATGTCTCATTACACTGGAAGTTCTCATCTAGAGGGAGAGATCAGACAACTTGTCTCTGCCATCACTACTGCAGTTGTCCCTAGAGACTTCTCTCAGGCCTCCCAGGATCCCAAATGGCGTGTAGCCATGGATGAGGAGATGCAAGTACTTCAGTCTAGGGGGACATGGGAACTGGTGCCATGTCCTCCCAATGCTACACTGATGGATTGTCGTTAGGTCTACACCATCAAATATCAGGCGGATGGCACTGCTGACAGATACAAGACTCAATTGGTTGCCAATGGTTTTACATAGACATAGGGATTAACTACATGGAGACATTCTCCCTAGTGGTGCATGTCTCATCTATTAGGATCATCTTTATGGCAATGAATCAAGGATGGCCGTTGTATCAGTTGGATATCAAAAATGCCCTTTTTATATGGTGATCTGGCAAAGGAGGTTTACATGAGACAACCATCGGAATATGGCATGTAGGGGGAGCTTGTTTGTCGGCTGAGGAAGGCTATCTATGATCTAAAGCAGAGATCGAGAGTATGGTTTGAGTGCTTTAGTTCAAAAATCCAAAAGATTAGGTTCCAGAGGTCATCTTTAGATCATTCTATTTTTCTTTGGAGGACTAATGACGCATCTACTAGCAGAGTTGTGGCCCTGACAGTTTATATAGATGACATGGTCTATACAGCTGATGATGAGGAAGGCATCAGTCAGACTAAGGCATTTCTACAGTCCACCTTTGTGACCAAGGACCTTGGTGATATATAGTATTTCCTTGAGATTGAGGTCGTTTGACAAGGATCACGTTTATCCTTGTCACAGAAGCAATACACATTGCAAACACTAGAGGAGGTCAATCTTCTTGAAGCTAAGCCATCTGGCATTCCTGTTGAGGCACAACAATTCCTTGGCGCATATAAGGATGACCCTCGATATGAGGATGTTATTAGATATTGGAGCTTAGTGGGATGACTACTATACCTGACTGTGACTAGACCAGATATCAGTTTTACAGTTAGCAGAGCCAATCAGCATATACAGGCTCCTTACTATAGCCATTAGCATGAGGTATGTCTTATCCTGAGATACCTCGTGGGTTATCCTGGTCTAAGACTTTACTACAGAGATAATAGGTCCATGAACATCATGGCCTATTCAAATGTAGACTGTGGGACCTATGTTGATCAACGCTCCACCTCAGGGTATTTTGTGTTCCTAGGAGGGAATCTTGTTTCCTAGTGAAGCAAGAAGCAAAGTGTAGTTTCCTGCTCCAATGCAGAGGCAGAGTATCATGCCATGGCCCACGCTGCATGCGAGATCATGTGGGTTGTGGGTTTTCTACAAGATATTGAAGTGAAGATTGAGTCCCTCATTCCACTCTATTGTGATAATAAGTATGCAACTTATATTACCTCCAATCTTATTTTCATGAGCGGATGAAGCACATCGCAATTAATTACCATGTCATTAGGAATGCAGTCATAGAAGGAAGGATCAATACCCCCTATGTCACCTCAGAGCTACAACTTGCAAATATACTCACCAAGGCTCTCAAGAAGACAAGACATTAGTTTTTGTGCAACAAGTTGGGGCTGACAAATATAAATTCCCTAACTTGAGGGGCTGTGTTAACGTGTATGGAAGTTGAGAGGGTTATTGTAATTTTTTTCTATTTTATTGGACCACCATGTAATTTGTCTACTTTCTCTTCTATAAAAGAGAGGCTAAGATTTCTTTGATCAATGAAAAATGTTATTTCCCCTTTCACATAATGTCTAGATCTCATCTTGTAAATTCTTACACAGATATGTGGAATCTACTGCAATATGGTATAAATGTTTCATGACAAGCTCCTATTATACAAGTGAGCTATGCCTTTTTTTTCTTTCTTGAAGGAAGAACTGGATCATCATCCTAGTTTCTTGTTGAAATTACCGGAGGTGGCTGCATATTCATTTTCTTGTCATGTTGATATCTGCTGTTTTTCCCTTTCTCATAAAATAGATTCAATTTTTTCGGGAAGCTATTCTCTTACCCCAACCTATACCCAAAATCCTACCCTCCTATGTAAAAAGGGGGGACCCCCCAGTCTTTCCCCTATTTCCCATGTTTGACCTCCCCACCTTTCCCCTACCCCGCAGCAATAGAGTATCCCACCTGGTACTCATTTTTTTGTGAAATGGTGAAAGAATGGTCACTTGAGATTTATTTCAACTAGTATTGTCTGCAAGGTGACGCAGTCGTTCATGATAGATTTTATTTTTGTGAATCCCTATCCCTGTTTTCTCGTGGGATGTTCTTCTGTTCCACTGCCTAACAGTGACAGATTGTTCCAATGTCACCATCCAGAAGTATAATTGTGTGACTTGATGGAAACTTATCTGTACACGGTAAATAATGAAAATTTCTCAAATTTGTCTTTCAGTCATGTAGGAGGTGACAGTGTTTTGGTCTTGGTGTTTTAGGGATGTACAAAAGTTTATTGATGGTCATATTTGCCGGGATATTTGCCTGGGCTTACGCATCACTTGTCCCACCCTCTCCTAAGATTTGTGGATCTCCAAATGGCCCTCCAATAACAGCACCCAGAATCAAGCTCAAGGACGGAAGGCATTTGGCTTACAAGGAACACGGTGTTTCCAAAGAGAGTGCAAAGTATAAAATCATCTACATCCATGGCTTTGATTCCTGCAGACATGGTGTACCACCTTTGTCTATGGTATGATATATTTAGTATATGTTCTTATCAGTTTAATTTGTGCAATTCTTCTGATTCCATCAAGTCTTAGATGGTTAATTCTTGCTTACTTAGGAAGTGGCTGAGGAGCTGGGAGTCTACATGTTATCCTTTGATAGACCTGGGTATGGTGAGAGTGATCCAAACCCAAGAAGTTCAGAGAAAAGTATAGCATTGGATGTTGAGGACCTTGCAGATCAGATGGAGCTAGGACCTGTCTTCCATGTTATAGGATTTTCTATGGGAGGTCAAGCGGTTTGGGGCTGCCTCAAGTACATACCTCACAGGTAACTAATTATATAGACTTTTTCTAATATTCCTTGCTTTTAACAACTCCACTGATTTGTAATACTAGTTTGTTGGCCGTCTACAATCATTTTAACCTAAATATCTTTGCATTCCTTAAGGATAGTTCGGCAAGTAGGATAGATTTCAAAAAGGGTTAACCCTTTTATTTTGGGGAACTTTTATGGTTAACGTTTAATATGGCATGTGGTTGTTCGGAAAAGAAGTGGGGGACCGTAAGATAAGTTTAGGAAATATCCTATCAGTGGGGGAAGGTAATCTAGGATAACCTCTATTACACCTCACCTCTAGTATAACTCAACCTAGGATAACCCAAGTTTCTTGGGTTTAGGGGAGCAACAACCCCCCCCCCCCCCCCAGCCAAACGAGGTTAAGCTACATTTTTGTGCGATAACTCGGTTGCCAAACTACCCTCAAGGATTATTATGGTCATAATGTGGTGATCATCTTTCCTCATTTAACCTACATGTTTTGTGCACAGCAAAATAAAATGATCATCGTTGTCATCAATTGGATAAAAAGAGTTCAGTTCATTATAGAAAAACCCTAGTCTCTCTTATAAAGAGAGAGAGAGACCAAAGGATGGAAGGTATAGCACTGTCCCTCAGGAGCTAAACATTCATAAACTCATACAAGAAAAACATAAAACATATAAGAAACACTATATGCTAACTCAGCTTGGAACAAAACACCTCAAAGGCAAATATTGCCAGGGGTTTTGTGAAGGCATCTGCAGCCTGTTCCTCAAAAGAATGAGATTTTGAGTGTAATGGCAGTCAATCTCTACATGCTTTGTCCTCTCGTGAAACATAGGATTATTGGCAATGTATGTGCTGCTTTATTGTCACACTGCATCTCCATAGAGCTATTTAGAGTAACATGAAGATCTGACAAAACTGACTTGACCCGAACTATCTTAGTGGCTATCTAGGCAATGGCCCTATACTTTGACTCTGCATTGAATTTAGATACAATTGCTTGCTTCTTTCTCCTCCAGGTAACCAGGTTGCCTGCAACATAGGTACAAAAATCTGTGATGGATTTTCTGTCCCCAACACAGCTAGCATAATCAGCGTTAGAGTATGCTACAATCCCCATGGATGTTCCCTTACGGAAAATAATCCTCGTCTTGGTGCTTTCTTCACATATCTAAGCACCTGCATTGCAGCCTCGCAGTGCTGCCTAGTTGGCTTATCCATAAATTGACTAAGCCTACCAACTGACAAAGATAAGTCTGGACGAGTGATGGTGAGGTAAAGAAGCTTACCCACCAGCTGCTTGTATACCCTACTGTCAACCACCTCAGATTTCTCATCATATAAATAGACCTTGGGATCCATAGGAATATTTGCAGCCTTAGTTGCTAACATGCCAGTCTCCTGAAGAAGATCAAAAGCATACTTCCTTTGCGAGAGCACCACTCCATCCCTGCCATGTGCAACCTCAATGCCCAAGAAATACCTCAACTGTCCCAAATCCTTCATGACAAACTTCTTTGATAGGTGCCTCTTGACTTCGTCTATCCCATCTCTGTCATCCCTGGTGATGATAAGATCAACATATATCAGGAGTGCCACAGTCCTATCAATCTTCCTAGTAAATAAGGAGTGATATGAAGTAAAATGATTCAGACCAATCTGGCAGAGCACCTCTGATAGCTTCTGGAACCATGCCCTGGAACTCTACTTCAATCCATAGATTGCCTTCTTCAATCTGCACATACTCTCCCCTTTCCCCTAAACCTCGAAACCCGGGGGCTGCTACATGTAAATCTCCTCCTGAAGATCGCTGTAGAGAAAGGCCTTCTTCACATCCAGCTAGTATAATGGCTAGTCTCTGTGGTCAGCAATAGAAATAAGTATTCAGACAATGACAAGCCGCGCAACAAGGGAGAAAGTATCAACGAAGTCCACTCCATCGGAAGCCATACCTTTGCTACTAGCCTGGCCTTATACCTCGAAATAGACCCATTAGGGTTATATTTCAAGGCAAAGACCCATCGGGAGCCAACTAGTCGTGCGCCAGTAGGAAGTGAGGTGAGATCCCAAGTTTGTCTACTTCGAAGTGCTGTCATCTTATCCTCCATGACTTGACATCACTTTGGATCAAGCATGGCCTGCTCGTAGATAGACAGAATGTGTGACGCTGTAAGGGCCTAACAAAAGCTGCTAAACTGAGGAGCAAGACCATCAATAGCCAAACTACCTGTGACCCGGTATCTAGACTCACAGGTGCGCGGTGCCTTCCTAATGGCAATAGGGAGATCTAAATCATCTGGTACCTCTGAGTCGCTGCAAAAGGAGCCTCGCCACTGTGGTGATCTACACTGTATGGGGAGTCAGGTCTAACCAAATTGTCACTGGCATCAGGTATTCTCTCATCTACCTGTAAACCATCAGCTGCTGGTGAGAGAGGAGGCCCCTGAAAAGTAGTGTGATGTCTGTGATAAGTATGTAATGGTCTGTGCAATTTCTCAAAGTCATCAAGGGAGGAAGAGCTCATTTGTCTATCAATTAGAGGTCTGAACTGAGAAATAGACACCTAAGTTTTTGTACACGAAACAAGCAGGGGAAGAAAGGCAACATCATCACAAGAGCTTCTCTGTTTAGTGATTGAGAAATGTGGTATATCCTCATGGAAAGTCACATCAGTGCTAACATGTCTATTTTGCAGAGGATCATAGCAATGGTACCCCTTCTGTGTCCTAGAGTACCCCAAATATGCACATTTGACAGCATGAGGAGCCAACTTGTCAAGATCAAGTGACGGCATATGGACGAATGCAACACATCCAAAGGTCCTGGGAAACACATGAAATAACTCATCGTCTGGATGCAGACGAAGAACCCGTATTTGCTCATAAAGAACTGAGTTGAGCATCCTGTTGATGAGATATATCACCGTCAGAACTGCGTCCCCCTAATATCTCTGCTGCACATTGTGATGAATCAATAATGTACGAGCAACATCTAACAAGTGCATGTGCTTCCGCTTTGCAATCCCGTACTGTTGTAAAGTGTAAGGACAAGTGATCTGGTGGACAATCCAACAAGTTCTATAGAACTCCTTAAGTTTGGCAGTGCAGAACTCAAGAGCATTATCAGTCCGCATTATTTTCACTGTGGCTGAATACTGTGTGCTAATCTCCAAAAGAAGAGTTTCTATGCATCCTCCAACCTCTGCCTTGCTTTTCAGGAAGAACACCCACGTGGCTTTAGAGAAATCATCTATGACAACTAGGTAGTATCGGTGTCCCATTCGGTCTGGTACTTTGCTTGGTCCCTATACATCCATATGGAGCAACTGAAATAATGTAGAAGATCCAACAGAGGTGTTAGCTGGAAAAGAGGATCGATGGTGCTTATCCAATTGGCAAGAATCACATTGTATGGTAGCAGTCGGGGAAATATATGGTATCACCCTCCTAAGGCGATCCAGAGACAAGTGACCAAGATGAACATGCCACTGTAAAACACTCCCACTACCATATCGAGTAACTCCTGCAAATGGCTCCTGGCCCAGATGGTAAACACCATTCTCCTTTGTATCTCTGACAACAGTCCTCCCGGTGAACTTGTCCTGAACAACACATCTGACTTCATCGAAGATCACTCTGTAGTTGATATCGTTCGTGATTCTACTCACTGACAACAGACTCAGTGCGAATTTTGGCACATGTAATGCACCACACAGCTACAAACCGGGGGTCACAGACCCCCTTACCCATAACTGAGTGTATCTACCATCAGCTACCTGTACAGTCCTTCCTAGGGAAACGAACTGTAGCGAACGAAAATAGGTCTGATCACCACACAAATGCTGTGACGCACCAGAGTCAATCAGCCACCCTGCTTTATGGTGGCTCCTGCAATGCTCCTGATGCACCAGACTCAAATTCTGTCATAGGTGTCAAGCAGACCACATCTAGAGAATATGGGGAATACACACCTCAAAGATCATTGAATACGGGAAATACACATCCTAAAACAGTCCATATAACTGGAGGAAAAACATACCACTGCTCAGCGAACACCAATTGATCTGGAACATATCAGATTCAGATCTGCATCAATACCAGGAGGCCCCCTTGGACAGACATTAGCCTAACCCAGGTGTAAGGAGAACACCCAAGATGGCCCCAAGGAGACCTAGCCTCTTCGCACAACAGGGACTGCAGTCCCTAGATCAGGGCAAGATGCCCCTCACGATCGCTGCACAGGGATCAGAAGCCTCGTGTGTCGTTTATGTTGCCGGTTGAGTCGCCGATCGTCGCCGATCGTCGCCGCGACACTGCAGAGGTCTTGGCTGCCGATCTGTAGGTTGTCGGACCTGCTATCACTTGCTCAGAGCATCGTCGAGGGTCCTTAAAGTCGTCGCCACAGCTGTAGCACGTCGCTGCGCCACTGTTAGGTCAAATGACCCTCGTCGGAGCGCTGTTGCGGTGGTTCAGTGACCCCGCGTCGTCGCAACCCCACAGCGAGGGCTAAAGTGTGCCTTCGGAGCACCGTTGGGAGCCACTGGGGCTACTGTGTGCGGTCGGAGGGTTGCCAAAGGCCGTTGCCACCGTCGAGGAAGAAAGAGAGGAGATCGAGATTTAGTGGTTGGGTTTAGGAGGCCTTGAGGGGTGAGATACCTAGAGCCACGGTCGATAACCAATGCTCTGATACCAAATTAGATAAAAAGAGTTTAGTTCATTATAGAAAAACCATAGTCTCTCTTACATAGAGAGAGAGACCAAAGGGTAGAAAGTACAGCATTGCCCCTCAAGAGCTAAACATCCATAAGCCCATACAAGAAAAACATAAAGCATATAAGAAACACTATATGCTAACATCATCGTTGGTCATAATATGGTGATCATCTTTCCTCATTTAACCTACATGGTTTGTGCACGGCATAATAAAATGATCATCGTTGTCATCATTTTCTATTTTACTTTTGTCCTATTTCGTGGTTGGTTAAATTCTTGGTAAATGTTGTCATGCATTAAAATCAAAGGAAATGAGTTTCTTGTATACCAATGAAACCCTACCTCTCAATATATAAAAAGGTGAAAAAAATTACATGAGCACTTCAAAACAAATAAGAAGCTACAAAAACAGTAAGAGAAAATAAGCAAACAAATAATAGACCAAAGGGACTTAACACTCAAGTTAGAGCATAGATATGAATCATGCTCAACTTGGAACAGCAAACATCAAAGGACAATCATGTCAATGGTTTAGTAAAGATATCTGTTGTCTGGTTATATTAAGAAACTAGAGTAGTGTAAATGAGGCTTTGCTAGATCAAGTCACGAGTGTAGTGGTAATCCACCTCTACGTAATTGGTCCTCTTGTGGAACATCGAGTTATTGGCTATATATATGGCTGCTCGATTATCACATCTCATCTCCATAGGTATATTAACTGATATATGTAAATCAGCAATAAGAGATTGAACCCACATCATCTCAGAGACTATATGTGCCATAACTCTATACTCTGACTCGACACTTGACTTGAAGACAACTTGCTTCTTGCTTTTCTAGGTGGCAAGATTCCCTGCAATATAGGTATAGGACCTCATTGTTGGCTTTCTTTCAGTTAAGCACCTTGCCGAATCTGCATCCGAATATGCTACCACATTCATGGAGATCCTTTTGCTAAATAGAACCTCTCTGCCTGTTGCTTTCTTAAGGTACCTTAGTACTATTATTGCAGCATCCCAATGTTGCCTCAGAGGTCGATTCATGAATTGACTTAGTTTCCCAACTGCCAGGGAAATGTTAACTCTGGCAATAGTCAGATACAAGAGCTTGCCTATCAATCCTCTGTACTGCCTACTGTCCACTGCCTCTGGATTCTTATCATAGATATGAGCCTTGGGATCTATGGGAGAATTGGCAGGTTTGGCTCTTAGCATGCCAGTCTCCTGCAAAATATCAAGAGCGTAATTTCTTTGAGATAGCACTATGACCTTCTTGCTACGTGCCAGCTCAATCCTAAGAAAGTACCTCAAAGGGCCAAGATCCTTCATATCAAACTTGCCTACAAAGCGTTTCTTAACCTCAGTTATACATGTGCCATCATCACCTGTAATGATCAAATCATCTATATAAACAAGGAACACAAAACTCCTCTCCCTATCTTTCTAACAAACAAAGAATGATCATAAGAAGACCTCTTTAAGCCAATGGCCTCTATTATCCCTGAGAGCTTCTAGAACCAAGCTTGTGGACTTTACTTTAGGTCATATATGGCCTTCAGCAACCTACATACTCAGGAGCACTCCCCTTGAATCTTGAATCCAGGAGACTGCTGCATGTAGACTTCTGCTTGTAGATCTCTATAGAGGAAGGCATTCTTTACATCTAATTGGTGAAAAGGCCAGTCAAGTTGAACTGCAATAGATATGAGAATGCACACTATGGAAAGCGAGCCATTGAAGAGAAAGTGTCAAAGAAGTTCACATCATATGTCTGTGTGAACCCTTTCACAACAAGTCGGACCTTGTGTCTAGCAATTGACCCATCTGAATTGTACTTGATGGTAAGCACTCATCTACAACCAACAACTGCTGCTCCATCAAGTACCTCTACAAGTTCTTAGGTACCACATGTGCAGCCATCTCATCCTTCATGGCCTGACACTATTTTTGATCAAGCATTACTTGCTACTAAGTGTCAGGAATTTGAGCAATAGACAAGACGTGACAGAACTTCCCAAAAGAAGTCCTCAAGTACTCCGTAGAAACAACCCATGAAATAGGATAGCGAATAAAACTATGTGGTGCCTTTCGAATAGCAATCGAAAGGTCAATATCATTTGGCATCACATCTGAAGGTTGGGTATCACCTAACTGCTCCGAGGAGGTGGAATCCTATGCTATCCCCGTATCACCATAACTAGGCAACATATCATCAATCAGCAAGGAATTTGTGCTCACCTGAGTCGGGGAAGATGGTGTTGAAGAGGGAGGATCTTGCCTGTAAGTGACAAGAACCTGTAGGTGACAGGAGGGTCACAAACCTCTTAGATCCACTAAAAGAAGGCATAGGGTCAGTGACTGGGATAACTTCAAAGGGAGTAGGTGATATAGGCATAGGCACCTTTTTTGGCCTCAAGAGAAAGACTATGTCCCATCGTAGAAAAATATGGGATAGACTTGTGGAATGTGACATCGATACTAACATAATGTCTAGTAGAGTTAGAATCATAGCACCAATACCCCTTCTGGGTGCGAAAATACTCCAGGAATATGCACTTCACCACCCTTGTAGTCAGTTTATCCTGACTGGGAGAAGTAAGACGAACAAAGGTGACACCCAAAAACACACGGTGGAACATGAAATAGCTCGACATCAGGATGTAATCTCTGCCAAGGTATCTGCTCATGGATAACAAAGCTTGGCATTCTATTAATCAGAAAGTAGGCAGTAAACAATAGCTCAGTACAATGAGGGAACACTATGGTGAATAAACAGGGTGCGTGCTAAATTCAATGAATGTCTATGTTTCTGCCCAGGTACCTCGTTCTGTTGAGAAGTGTGAGGATAAGTAGTCTGATGAACAATTCCCTTGATTTTGTAAAAGGTAGATAATCTCTTGATACAGAATTCAAGAGTATTATCAAACTGCACAATTTTAACACAAGTAGAAAATTGGGTCTTTATTTCCAATATAAAATTTTCAATAACAATGCTCACATCAGAGTTATTTTTCAAAAGAAAAATCCAAGATAGCTGAGAAAAGTTATCAACCAAAATAAGATAATAATGGTGACTCAGTCTATCAGGCATGCAGCTAGGGTCCCACACATTAATATGAACCAACTGAAATAACGTGGTAGACCCAGGACTACGACTAACAAGATAACAGGCTCAATGATGCTTTCTGAGCTAAGTATCACAAGTGATCTCAATGGTAGGAGGGATGTGGAGAATGACCCTCCCGAGCCTATCCAGTGAGAGATGGCTAAAAAGGAGATGCCACTGAAAGGGACTCCCAACAGTAAAGGTGACCCTTCCATGACAGGCAGTAGCAACAAAAGGTGACTGGACTAGCCAATGAACACCTCTCTCTTCACGTCCGCAACTAATTGTCTTCCTTGTCAGTTTGTCTTGAAAAGTACAAGTCTTAGCGTCAAATACGGCATAGCATTTTAACTCTTTAGTAATTCTACTGATAGAAAGTAGAATGATTTGAAAATTTTGGCACAAATAAAACATCTGGCAGCCTCAATGTTGAGGTAACTGAAACCTCTCCCTGTCCTACTATATGGGAATGTCTCGAAGCCACTACATGTACAGACTCATGGCACAGGCCAGAGGTGATAAAAACATCTCTGATCTCCACTCAGGTGACATGAAGCTCTAGAGTTGACTAACCAATCTACATAGCATCGATCATCTATCTGAGAAGCTAAAGCAAAGTCTATACCAAAGGAGGAAGCAAAGGCGGCAGTCTCAGATGTAACAACAGGCTCTTGAGTCAGCTGAGTAAGACGCTGCAGTAACTCATCATAATTAGCCCTGGGAACTGTCACTCAGTGTATCAGAGGTAGTAACAACCTGATTGGCTGTTGGAGGTCAACCATGCTTGGTCCAACAAGTAACCTCAGTATGTTTGGGCCTCCCACAATATGTGCAAGGAGGGCATCCTCTCCCAGCAAGCGCATGGTCTCTACCTCAACCACGTAGTGCAAGAACCCCTCTATCGTGCCCTAATGTAGCAGCAATGGCAAAAGTCTGTCCCGTAGACTCGATAGAGGGCAATAGAGGGCAAAGTGACTACAATTCTGCTCAATTTGCTATATGCTTCCTTAAGTGAAGGAAGCTTTGATAGGGTAAGAAGTTGAAAATGCACAACAGAGTACTCGAGCCCAAGGTCAGTTGAAAACTATAGAACAACCTCCTTGCGATAGTCCCTTTGTATAGCACATGTACAAACAGTCCTGCATGTATTATATTTCTCAAGAAGACCCTTCAAGGTGGAATGATAGGGTAAGAAGCTCAAAATGCATAGCAGAGTACTCGGGTCCAAGGTCAGCTGAAAACTGTAGAACATCCTCCTTGCGATAGTCCCTTTGTGTAGTACATGTATGAACAGGCCTGCATATATTATATTTCTCAAGAAGACCATTCAAGGTGGAATGATATTGGGACAATGGGTGACTCTCCTGACAAAGCTGTGAGAGCTCGCTATAAATCTGGAAGATTCTATTAGAATTCTTCTTGTGGGAAAAGGTGTTACGTAAACTATCCCACATTTCTTTTGTTGTCCTGTAGTATATGATCTTGTCTTCAATCTGAGGAATAACGCAATTCATGATCTATACACAGATCATGGCATTATCCTTCTTCCAGATAGCATTCTTGCCTACCTTCTCTATTGGCTCTGGTTGAAGAAATATATACTCTTTATCATGACGTTCCATGGTCATTAAGAAGGTCTGTGACCAGTGGTGATAATTAGTCTCATCCAACTTCTCCATGGGACCATAGAAGGGATTCTTGTATGTCTCTATTTCTAACATAGGTCTTGATGTCACCTCAGAAGAACTCGAAGATGCCATCTATTCTTCAACCAGAATAATCTAAAAACAACTCAGAGATCTAAAAGAAAAAATTCAAACCATAGTATTGCTAAATTAGGACAAATATCAGTCCATAGATGCTTAAATCAGGGCCATCAGGAACCCCAAAAATCAGATCTAGGTCTTCCTTGGTGCGTAGGCGACGTGCTAGGGTAGAACACCCCCAACAGTGCTGCCACCACCAAGGCAGTACCAGCTGCTGTCGGCAAGAGGGAGAGAGCCTACCAACAGCATTGGTTGCTGTCGGTGGGTTACTGTCCATGCATGGATGACGACGACAACGTGAAGAAGGGGTCGATGGTGCCTAGGAGGAAGAGAAGGGGTTGAGGTGGAGGTTTGGGAGGCTAGGTTTTGAGTGGGATACTCGAGCATTGGTCTAGGACCATTGCTCTAATACTAAGTCAAAGAAAATGAGTTTCTTAGATATCAATGAAACCCTGTCTCTCAATATCTAAAGAGATGGGAAAATTGTATGACTATTCCAAAAGAAATAAGAAGCTATAAAAATAGTAAGAGAATAAAAAAATAAATAATAGACCGAAGGGGTTCAGTAGGTTTATCCACCATAGAATGCACAATTCATTAGTAAACACGTATTTTGCATGCAGTGGATGTGGACACAAATGAATTCATTGGTAAAGACAACTTTTGTATACGGTGGATGTGGAGGATAAATTACATAGTGTCCATACCTAACAAATAAGCACCAAACTAAGGATTAAAAATTTTAAAAAAGAAATCAAACACTCTTCCTTCAAGTTCTTATATAGGCAAGAGCTTTGTGAGAATTTCTGCAAGCTGACCAGCAGAAGAAATATGATGAAGTTGCAATCTTGTCATCGTTGATAACATTCTGAACGTGGTGATGATCAACCTTCTTTTGTTTCTTCTGCCCATGGAAAACTGAAATCAAAGTACAATTGGAGGCTGGTTAAGGTTACTAAAGAAGTTCACAAGCTGTTTAAACCATAGGAAGTTATTCTGAGGCCACACTTGAGTAAGAAACAATTGCATACTTCTTATCCCATGTCATGGGAATTACCGCCAACAATTGTGCAAAAGCAAGTGGTAGATATCGTCATTTGATGATCTAGCATAGTCCTCATGAGGAACCTGATATATTCAAATGGCCATGTGTCCAGATGCAAGCCCTGCTCAGTAAGGACTTCAATGGAGCAAATAGCCCAATGACTTTACTTGGATGTGTCTCAAAACTAACCAACACAACTTTGTAAGACAAATGTCAAGCCTCATCTTTGTTGGGATTTTGCCGGCCACCTATATCTTTTAGTGTCTTCAAAGCCTATTGAAATTACTTGTTGATATGAAAGTCTACATTAAAAGGGGGTTAAATAGTGTGAAAAAGATAACCAAGCCACAATAAAAATTTAAGATCACAGAAACAGTTAAATTTATAGTGGAAATCCTTTAGGTAAAAATCATTACCTAGGTTTCCTTAGTATAGAATTTTTTCAACTAAATGAAGCTAGTTAAATCACTATGTTATCACTTAAACGAAGGTTGCACAACCACTTCTCTTTTCTTATTTAAAAGAAGTCACAACGACTCCGTGAATCCCAACACAATGGATCCCTACCGGACTAAACAACAAAAATAAAATTAGAACAATAATAAATCTATGGAACCCCAAAAATAAATTTTCGGACTGATTTTCCGAGAAGCTTGCAATGTTAAAAAAATCATGCTTTGAAGTTGAAAAGAATGGAAGCAATGAAAGAATGTGTGCTCTATGAAGAGAGAGAGAGAGCGCTATGTATCTTGGTTGTTGTTTTGTTATGTATTGAAAAGAACCAACCTTGAGGTTATTAATAGGAAAGGCAATTAATTATGGAAAAACTATAAGTGAATTTCAAGCGTAAGTTGATTGATCGATCTTCCGAATTGGTTGATCAATGTCTAGTTTGATTGATCAATTTGAAGAATAAGTCGATCAAAATATGTTGATTAAAGAACTTTCATGAGTTATCATTGATCGATCAAAAGTTTGATTACTTTGCATGAAAAAATACTTGCTCTATTTACCAAAGTTCCAACGCATATTGGTCAATCAATATATGAATTGGTTGATATCATAAGATAATTGATCGGTCAATATGTGAATTGATTGGTTATCATAAGATAACTAGTTTTTAACCAGCACGCTGCTGAGAGTGAAAAAAGTCAATCACTGTAGTGTATCTTGGTTTTCGATCAATGGAAAATCAACACATCACATGTTGCAAGATGTATTGCTCGATGTATCTTGGTTTCGACCGGTGGAAAAAAAAGAAACACCGATCAGAAATAAAAACACACCATACACTGCAAGAGTACAAAAGTTAATCATATGAAATGCTAACATGATTGTTGAGAGTTGTAGTGTGGTTATTTAGTCTTATATAGTGGAGTGAGACTTTCTGTTATGTGTGGTGGCCTATAAATAGGCGTGTACTCCTCCCATATTCTATTAGCATATATTGTTATTTTTATGTTTTTATTGTATGGGCTATGGGTATTTAGTCCCTCAGGGACCTTTCTGTACCTTTAACCCTCTAGTCTCTCTTTATATAAGAGAGCTTAGGGTTTTCTATATTAAAGTAAGTCATTTCAACCAATTTGGTATCAGAGCAGCAATCCTAGATCGGCACTCCGGTATCCCACCCTCACAAGCCTCCGTATCTTATCCACCAAAACCCTAATCTCCATTAGAGGTGACTCCATTGGAGGCACCCGAAGGAGCCTCCATTGGTGGCCACCGGCCTTTGCCAATCGCAGATCAAGCCCTTGCCCCTGCTGACGAGCCCCATCGCTGCCGCTGTCGGTCGTGTTGCCTTGGGAGGCGATCTCCTGACCTCCACCAGCGCATGCTGCCTCGGGAGGACCTCGCCTGACCTCCACCAACGTCGCCAGCACCTCCTACCACCGCTGTAGCACCTTCACCTCGAGCTTCCTAGCGCCGCCACAGACCGCCTAGGGCTCTGCTACCGACGCCAATGACCCCTAGGGCTCCACCTCAGGCCTCGCCAGCGCCTCCTAGAGTTTCGCCAGCGCCGATGGGGCCTTCTCAGGTGGTCTCCCTGCACCTAGGCTAGGCCAAAGCTTGTCCAAGGGGTTTTTTTGTGAATATGGCGGTCTGATTTTTCGGATTTCAGACCTGATTGATAATCTCTTAGATATAGAAGTCTGATTGTGGCTTGTAGGATGGCTTCGGATGATCAGTTCGAGGTGAATTTGGGCACTTCTTTGGATACCGGGTACTGAAAAATCCATTTTTTAGTCCTATCGTTAAGTTGGATGAGACCAATTACTCATTGTGGTCTTAGACTTTCCTTATGACCGTCAGGGATCATAGGAAGACCCACATCCTTATAGATCCGGAGCCTGAGAGCAAGATTGGTGCCAACGCCACCTGGGATAGAGACAATGCCATAGTCTCTGCGTGGCTTATGCAGATAGTTATTCCCCGTATAAGGGATGAGATCATGTATTACAACACCGCAAAGATGTGGGAGTCCTAGCATGAGACCTACTCTCATGCCAAGAACTCTGCATAGATTTTTCAGGTTTTCTATGACCCTTTCTACTTACATCAGGAAGGGCACACTCTACCACAGTACTACTCCCTCTTGAAGGGAATGCTGGAGAGGCATCACCCTTATCTGCCGAGATGTGCCTATGATTCCTGAAGGGATTTTTGGAGACAGTTGGTCATCTCTCTCTTTCTGGCAGGTCTTAGACCTGAGTTAGAGATCAAATTCTCACCGCTGTTGAGCTTCCTATCCTGGAGGAGGTTTATAGCAGACTCAGCAAAGTTGCAGTCCGTACTTTAGCTTTAGACACTGGTATTCAGACGTCTACACTGGCAGCGATCTCTGGACGTGGCAGGGGTACTCCTCCCCATGCACGTGGTCGTAGATGCAGACGCTCGTCTGGTATACGTATTAAGACACCGTGTACCAATTGTGGCAGACTTAGTCATCTAGAGGTTACATGCTTGCAGAAGCATAGTAGGCCACCTATAGCCAATCAGGCAGTTGAGATTACAAATTGAGTGCCCACCAGTTGTGATGTGAGCTCACTGAGTACAAAGATTGAGACTCTGCAACAGCAGATTGCGCAGTTGGCCTCATCCTCTCAATCTTCAGATACTGTAGCCATTACTACCTCCTCACAGGCACCTACTGCTGGTATGTCCTTACGCTCGTCCTCTGGTGATTAGTTGATTAATTCTAGTGCATCTACGCACCATATGACAACAGGAGTGCATTCTCTCAATTAGCCCCTGTTACACTAGCCAGGACTGTGCAGGTAGCAGACTAGAGACATACGTCACTGGTTGGCAAGGGAGATGTCTCTATCTTCTACCTTGAGACTTGTAGATATCTTTTATGTGTTTGATTTTCCATTGAGTTTACTGTCTATTAGCAATATTACTAGGGATTTGAACTGCAGTGTCATTTTTTATACATCTTCTTATGTCTTGCAGGACAAACTCACTAGGAAGACGATTGGTAGAGGGTGTAAGGAAGTAGGGGTGTACTGTCTGAGCCAGACCATTGTTGCTGCTTCTGCTACTTAGGGCCTTACTTCCACTGGACCTCCCATTTAGTGGCATCATCGCCTTGGTCACCTACCTATTGACTGCAATTTGATGAAATGACTTAATTAAATTAGAAACCCTAGGGTCTCTTATAGAGAGAGAGATCGAACGAGTAGAAGTATATAAAAGCCCCTGAGGAGCAAACCAAACCCAACAGCCATATAACAACGAAAAATAGAAATAGAAAATATATGCTAACACTCTCCCTCAAGCTGGAGCATAGATATCTGTCATGCTCGGCTTGGATACACATGAATCAAATAGAAATCTAGCTAAGGGCTTGGTAAAGATGTCAGCAATCTACTCAGATGTGACTGGCGTGGTATAAAGCAACCCCTTCTGAATGATGTCTCTGGAGTAGTGACAGTCAACCTCAACGTGCTTCTTCCTCTCATGAAATGCTAGGTTGTTGGTAATAAAGGTGGCTATTCTATTGTCACATCTCATCTCTATTGGGCTAGAAAATTATATCTGCAAGTCAGTAAGTAGGGATCTAATCCACATCATTTCTACAGTGGTCTGAGCCATGGTCTTGTACTCAGACTCGGCACTAGATCTCGCAATTGTGCTCTGCTTCTTACTCCTCCGTGTAATCAAACTCCCTGCTAGAAAGGTGCAAAACCCAGTAGTGGATTTGCGATCCACATGACATCCAGCATAGTCCGTATCAAAGTATCCAACCAAGGTCATGGAAGATCACTTGGAAAAGAGAAGACCCTTCCCAAGAGCCTTCTTGACGTATCTGAGCACCGTCAATGTTGCATCTCAATGCTGGCGTGTTGGCTTGGCCATAAATTGATTCAGTTTCCCTACCGCAAAGGAGATGTCTGACCTCATAATGGTGAGATATAGCAGCCTGCCCATAAGTTGCTTATACTGCCTGTTGTCCACCAACTGTGCATTCTCATCATATAGTAGCATCTTAGGGTCCATAGGAATATTGGCTTCCTTGGCCCCAAGCATGCCAATCTCCTACAAGATGTCCAAAGCATATTTCCTCTGGGATAAGACCACGCCCTTTTTGCTGCGAGCAACCTCAATATCGAGAAAGTACCGTAGAGCTCCCAAGTCCATGACAAACTGCTTTGCTATGATGCGCTTAATCTCAGAACACCCTGCTCATCATCTCTTGCGACAATCAAGTCATCAACATAAACTAGAAGTACCACCGTACCTTGTCCAGTCCTCCTGATAAAAAGAGAAAAATCGGCTGTCGACCTCCTGAACCCAGGTGCCTCTACAACCTGTGATAGTCTCTGGAACCAAGCCCCTGGACTTTGCTTAAGGCCATAAATGGCCTTCTGTAGTTGGCATACACACTCCCCCTGAGCCTCAAAACCTGGCAGCTGCTGCACATAGACTTCCTTTCGGAGATCCTCATAGAGGAAGGCATTCTTTACATCCAGCTGATATAAAGGCCGATCTAACTGAACTGCCACTGCAACCAGCACATATAGTAGGAAGTCTAGCAACTGATGCAAATGTCTTAAAGAAATCCACCCCATAGGTCTGGGTGAACCCCTTTGCCATTAAACGTGCCTTGTACCTGGCAATGCTCCAATCTGGATTAAATTTCACTGTGAATACCCATCTACAGCCAACAACAGTAGCTCCGTTAGGAAGTGGAGTGAGCTCTCAGGTCCCGCAACCTCGAAGTGCAGCCATCTCATCCTCCATGGCAGCTTGCCATTTTGGATGAAGCATGGCTTGCTAGTAGGTAATGAGGATCTCTACAACTGACAAGGCAGAAGTAAACTAGATAAACGACTTCCCAATATGGGCACTAGGAAGATCACTTGCAACGTGATAACGAGCACAAGAGTGTGGAGCCTTCCTAATAGCAATAGGAAGATCCTCAGTAGCATCAGGCACCATAGTGTGACTTGTGGGACCATTGTCGACAGGCAGCTCAGTGGAGTCAACATGCACCTGTGTAGGAGAGTCTGGTAGCGTAGATGAAGATGGCCTCTGCAGAATCAAGTGAGGTCTACTGTACATGTGCATCGGGCCATGTAGCTTCTCAAAATCATCCACGGACTCCCTAGAATCTAGAGCGGGAGGCGGGGGAGTCGAAATAGGAATATCCTCAAACTGGACAAGGGGAAAGGGCATCAGGGTAAATGCATTTGAAGTAGACATCTGGTTACCCCTCATAGAAAAATAAGGCATCTTATGAAACGTGACATCCATGCTAATATAGTGTCGCCTACTAATGGGATCATAACATTTGTAACCTTTCTAGATGGCACTATAACCCAAAAATACACTTGACCGCACGGGGACCAAGCTTATTCCTGCTAGGACCAAGAATGTGAACAATTGAAACACAGTCGAAAACCCAAGGAGGACAACAAACAAATCTCTATCTAGATACAATATCTGATACGAAATCTGCTCATAAGGATCGAACTAGACATCCTGTTGATTAGATAGCAAGCAATCAAAACGGCGTCTCCCCAGTAGGAAGATGGAACATTGTGATGTATCAACAATGTCCAGGCCACGTCTAAGAGATGTGTATGTTTCCTTTTTGCCACATCATTCTGCTGGGATATATAGGGGCAGGAGGTCTGATGTATGATGTCTAGGGAACTGTAGAACTGGACCAGTCTCCTGGTGCAAAACTAAAGTGCATTGTTAGTTCTAACAATCTTTATAACAGTAGAAAATTGAGTTTTGATATGATTAATTAACATCTCAATCATATTTCCTGCATCTGACTTACTACGAAGCAATAAAGTCTATGATAGTCTAGAGAAAGCATCAATGACCACCAAGTCGAAGCAGAATCCCTACCTGTCTGGAGTACGACTCGGGCCCCATATGTCCATGTGGAGTAAGTCAAAACATGCAGATGACGCAACCGTAGTGCTAGGAGAATAGCTGAAACGATGATGCTTGCCTAGTTGGTAAGCGTCACAAAGAAGATCAGCGGTAGGTGATAAATGAGGAATAACCCGTCTCAGTCGATCTAGAAAGGGATGTCCCAGCCGACAGTGCCATTGAAGTGTTGTTCTTGCCTTGTATGCCACGTCTACTTGTTAAACAACTGGCAATGGAGATTGAGCTAAGCAGTATACACCTCCTTGTGTCCACCACCAATAGTTTTTCCTGTGAATTTGTCTTGGAAAACACCCCACATCATCAAAAATTGCTTTGCAGTTGAGCTCTTTAGTAATCTTGCTTACTGACAATAAAATGATCGAAAAATCAGGAACAAATAGAACATTGGGTAGTCTCAAGGTAGGGGATATAGTAACCTCCCCCTCTCCCTGGACCCGAGAAAGATGCCCATCAGCCACCTGAACAGTCCTGTCTGGAGGAACATCACTCACCATGCGGAAGCACTCCCACTCTCCACTAAGATGCCCGGATGTCCCGAAATCAATTAACCATACATCATCTGCAGAAGAAGCAAGAGCTGCAGTATCTAAAGTGGTAGGCACCACAACCTCATCCTCTTTCTTAACAATCCCATCGGCCTGCTTTGTAGCTTTAGTCACAATCTGAACATGACCTATCTTGCCAGGGATATACTAGTGACCCACTGCTTTCTACCCTATTGACGATAGTGCCCCCTACCTCGTGTAGAAGGGCCTCATCGTCTATTCAGATGACATTGTCTGACACGATGGTCTTTGTCGAGACTGACTTGTCCTGCTTCCATAGCGGCTTCCATCATAAACACAATAATTTTCGGTGAGTTCAACATGTCCAAAGGGAGCTAAACAACTCCTCATCAATCAATGAAACAGACTGATCCAAAGGCATCCATCAATCACACCCAATGAAACAAGCTCATTGATGAAGAAATCCATATTCAGATCTGCGTCGCTAACAAGAAGCCTCTTTGAACAGATGTTGGCCTCACTTGGGTGTAAAAACACCCAAGGTGGCCCTAAAGAGACCTAGCCTCCCTCTCGCAACAACTGCAAGGACTGCAGTCCCTAGATCAAGGCAAGAAGCCCCTCACGATCACTGCACAAGGATCAAGACCCCGTACGCCACCCACGCTGCCGATCTGCACCGCCAATCGTCGGAGAAAACCGCCGCTACGGCGCTGCACAAGTCGCCACTGCCAGTCTAAAGGCTGTCGTCGCTGCTACCAGCTGTTGCAGAGTGCCGTCGATGCTTCTCGAAGCTGCAACACCGCCACCTACTGCTGTAACAGGTCACTACATCGTAGCAGCGTCGGTGTGAGGTCTGATGGCCACCGTCGGAGTGTCTTTGCCCTGTTGCAGCGAGCCCCGCGCCGCCGCGATCAGCCCTATACACTGTTGCACCGCTGCCGAGGCTAGAACAGCCCCCAAGCTCGCTGAAGCGCTGCCTAAGCACCGCTAATGGTGCAGTAGCCCCCTACGTCGACACAACACCGCTGCGCGTGCTGCAGCGTGCCGTTGAAGCTCCACCGAGTGCTGTTGTTGCTCACGAGGAAGAGAGTGATGATTAGGGTTTAGTGGTTAAGGTTTAGGAGGTCGTGAGGAATGGGATATCTAAAGCTACGATCTAAGACCAGTGCTTTAATACCAAATTGAATGAAATGACTTGATTTAATTAGAAACCCTAGGGCTCTCTTATACAGAGAGAGACCAAAAGGGTGGAAGTACATAAAAGCCCCTTGGGAGCAAACCAAACCCAACAGTCATACAACAACAAAAAATAGAAATAGAAAATATATGCTAACGACCGCCTCAGATGGATTTTGCCGTATATACCCTCTACTATTGCTCTCACCTATGATGCTGGTCAGCTGCGCAAGCATCATAGGGCTAGTTTTCCCAGTTCTACTTCTTTTTCTTCTGTTGTTTTTGACTTGATTCATATGGATGTGTGGGGTCCGAGTCGTAGTCTTGATCAAACTTGAGAATAGATATTATCTTCTATTGGTAGATGATTTTTCTCGCATTTCCTGGATGTTTCTTTTGTAGAATAAGTCTGATGTCGGACAAATCAGTAAAAACTTTGTTAAGAAAATAAAAACTAAGCATTCTTATTTTGTGAAATATTTTCGGTCTGATAATGTCTTGAAGTTTTGTACTACTCGTTTGAGTACTTTCTTTTCTAGTCATGGCATTATTCATGAGACCACGTGCACACACACCTCTTAGCAAAATGATATTGCTGAGAGTAAACATCGCTATGTTCTTGGTGTTGCTCATACTCTGTTGATTCACCATTCAGTTCCCTCCCTTTACTGGGGTGACACTGTTTTGACTGCATGTTTTTTTATCAATAGGATGCCTAATGCTACAATACAAGAACGGATTCCTTTACAGGTTATGTATCCTGATCAACCCTTGTTTTGCGTCATCCCTCGGACTTTTGGTTTATTGCTTTTGTCCATTTGTTGGTTCCGGGTCGAGATAAACTAGTACCGAAAATAGTTAAGTGCCTTTTCTTGAGTATACCCGGGCACAAAATGGGTATTGGTGTTTTGATCCGCTTCTCGACACTATGTTTCTACGGATGTTACATTTCATGAGGCGATACTTTTCTTTTCTACGACTGCAGTTGAGATGCCTTATGAGGATGATATGGTGGTTATACCCTATACCCCCATTCACCTTAGGAGTTTTCCTGAGATTCCTGTCCCTACTACACAACCACCACCACCTCCTCATACTACGCATCCCTTCTCTCGCCTGACTGAGCCACTCCAAACATGTCTGCCCTCATATTACATATCAGGGACCCCCACCCTAGCCTTTATCATCGGCTTCTCAAGTGAGTACTTTAGACACTGACGTATGTTTACCATATGATGGTCACAGGAATAGGACAAATGATATGGCAAGTGATGATCTTGATCTTTCGATAGCTATTCGAAAGCGACCACAAACTTGCACCACTTATCCCACAGCTAGGGCACTTGCTACTAATAGCTTAGCTCCTAGATTTGCTGGATTCACTCTGGCGTTAGCCACTACGCAGATTCCAACTACTCATCGTGAGGCCATACTTGATCCAAAATGGTGAGCAGCCATAAAGGATAAGATGGTCGCTCTTAGAGGCCGTGGGACTTGGGAGCTCACTCCAATTCCTGATGATGCTACACTTGTTGGTTGTCGGTGGGTATTTACCGTGAAGTTCAACCCAGATGGCGGTGTTGCTAGGTACAAAGCACGCCTGGTGGCAAAGGAGTTCACCTAGACTTATGGGATGGACTTCTTTGACACCTTCTCACCAGTTGCCAGACTTCCCACGGTACGAGTGTTGGTTGCAATGGCAGTTGAGTTAGATTGGCCTTTGCATCAGCTATTGTGAAGAATGCCTTCCTCTATGGTGATCTCTAGGAGGAAGTCTACATGCAACAGCCACCTGTCTTTGAGACTTAGGGGGAATGTGTATGTCTACTACGAAAGGCCATTTATGGCCTTAAGCAAAGTCCCAGAGCCTGGCTCCAATGGTTGTCACAGGTTGTAGAGGCAGTTGGATTCAAGAAATTGACAACTGATTTTTCTCTCTTTGTCAGAAGGACTGGATGAGGTACTGTGGTACTTCTTGTTTATGTTGATGACTTAATTGTCACAGGGGATGATGAGCCAGGTGTTGATGAGGTTAAGCGTATCCTAGCAGAGCAGTTTGTCATGAAGGACTTGGGGGATCTATGTTATTTTCTTGGTATTGAGGTTACTCATAGTAAAAAGGCATGGTCTTGTCTTAAAGAAAGTATGTTTTGGACATCTTGCAGGAGGTTGGCATGCTTGGGGCCAAGGAGGCCAATATTCCTATGGACCTCAAGATGCTACTCTATAATGAGGATGCACAGGTGGTGAACAGTGGGCAGTACAGGCAACTTGTGAGTAAGCTGTTATACCTCACTATCACGAGGTCAAATATTTCCTTTGTAGTGGGGAGACTGAGTTAGCTCATGGCCAAGCCAACACGTCAGCATTGGGATGCAGCATTGATGGTGCTTAGATGCGTTAAGAAGGCTCCTAGGAAGGGTCTCTTCTCCAAGGGGTCTTTTATGACTTTAGTTGGCTACTTTGATGCAGACTACACCGGATGTCATGTAGATTGCAAATCCACTACTGGGTTTTGCACCTTTTTAGCAGGGAATTTGATCACATGGAGGAGCAAGAAACAGGGCACAGTTGCGAGATCCAATGTTGAGTCTGAGTATAGAGCTATGGCTCAAACGACTGCAAAGATGATGTGGATCATATCCTTATTAACTTACAGATACAATTTTCTAGCCCCATGAAGATGCGATGGGATAATAGAGCAGTCACCTCCATTACCAACAACCGAGCATTTCTCGAGATGACAAAGCATGTTGAGATTGATTATTACTCTACCAGGGATATTATTCAGAAGGGGTTACTATATACCACTCCAGTCACATGTGAGGAGCATATTGCAGATATTTTCACCAAGCCCTTAACCAGATCTTTATTTGATTCATGTGCATCCAAGCTGAGCATGACAGATATTTATACTTCAACTTGAGGGGGAGTATTAGCATATATTGTTATTTTTATGTTTTTATTGTACGGGCTATGGGTGTTTAGTCCCTCAGGGACATTTCTGTACTTTTAACCCTTTGATTTCTCTCCATATAAGAGAGCCTAGGATTTCTATGTTGAAGCAAGTCATTTCAACCAATTTATTCTTTTGAGAAGAAATAAAGAGAAAACACGCCTATAGGGTGCTTCTCCCGTGGTTTTCTCCCCACTTCTCATGAGTAGGGTTTCCACATTAGCCCAAGCATTCTATTATTGTTTATATTTTGATTTATACTTCCGCTTATTATATTTTTTCAACTTGGTATCAGGGTAATTTTTGATAATGGGTTCTTTTGTTATCTTGAGAATTGTTGTCTATTTCACACTATCTCTGAACTCAAGAAAGGGGTCTTCGATGTGAAGTCTCATTGGCAGAAGAATGAGTGATGCTTCTGTTCAGAGCAACATGGTTCTTCGCAACGTCGCCTATGAGGTGCTTGGTGTCGGTGGAAGGCGAAGGCACCGCATGATGGAGATCTCGCACGTCGCGTTGGAGAGCCCTGACCTGAGGACTTTGTGCTTGCTAATGCACTTCACCGTTACGCTCTACCCTGTTGTCCCGTCGCACGTGGGGTACACCTTTGCGAAGGCGTCGCACCCGAGGGGCCTCCTCGACGACCCCCTTAAGGGCACAGTTGTGCAGATCAAGCGAGCATGAGGAAGAGGTCGCGACAATTTGGGATCGGAGGGACTCTGCCGCTGAAGGGGGACCTCCACAGGTTCATGAAATGGCTGAAGGTGGTGAGGATCCAGAGGCAAAGGAGGATCCTCAAGCAGCGTCTCAAGGTTCCCCCCCTATGGTGTTGCGCTTCTCCTACGATGAGGGGCTGTAGCAGGTCGACAACGATGACAAGGAGGCTGAATGGACGTGACCAGTGGTGGCAGCCAGAGCAAACGAGGCAGTCAAAGTTGGCAATGTCGTTGGGTTCTCCCGAGCCCTACGGAGAGAGCGAAGGACGTTGGCAGTGTAGTTGGGTTCTCTCCGAACCCTAAAGTATGACCGAAAGGGTCTTTTAAGGAAAAGAAAAGGTTTAGAGGTCTAATATATCTCTTTGTTAAGTTATAAAATAAAGATGTCAAAAAAAATGATGTAAAAAGAAAAAAAAGGGAGGAAAATAAAAGGAAAAAGAGGAAAGAAAGATTAAAAAAAGAGAAATAATATAAAAACAAATGATAAGGTTCATATTTAAGAGAAGAGGTGGAGAAGTCTTCTTTAGTTTTTATTGTTTTATTTTCTTCTCGTTATTTTTTCTCCCATACGAGTATTAGAGAAAGGGGAAGTGTGGAGCCTGTTGTAGTCATCCCTTGTTTGGGAATCCCTTTTATTGGACTCCACATGAGAAACCCAACTCTGGGAGGTCCAGAGTTTTGAGGTTCTTAGAGGAAGGGTCCATTTCAGGTTTCTATGTGGGAGATCCAGTTTCGTAGACTCCAAAGAGGGAGATCCACCTTCAAGATCTTCAGAGGATGTCCCCATTTTAGGGATACTGAATAGGGAGCCACCGGCACCAGGTCTGCAGAGCCAACTACAATTTGTCATCAATATACCTGCCTGCAGGCATGAACAAGAGTGCAACTGTCGTCTGCAAAGGAGAGTCAGATGTACTTATTGGGTGTTTTGTTGGTCTACTGTGTAGAGGGGTTTTCCTTGTGTTATAAGCTGAGCATTCTATGCTCTAACTTGAAGGAGAGTGTTGAGAGAGTTATAGTGTGGTTATTTAGTCTCACATAATAGTGTGGGACTTTCCATTATGTGTGTTGGCTTATAAATAGGCGTGTACTCCCATATTCTTTTGAGAAGAAATACAAAGAGCACGCCTATAGGACACTTCTCCTGTGATTTTCTCCTCATGAGTTGGGTTTACACGTAAACCCAAACGTTCTATTATTGTTTATACTTTGATTTATGCTTTCGCTTATTATATTTTTTCAACTATGATTTTTAATCGGTGCATCTTAATTTTCGATCAATGGAAAATCAACACACCACGTATTGCAAAATACATTGTCTGATGTATCTTGGTTTTGCAAAATGCATTGCCAGATGTATCTTGGTTTTCGACCAATGGAAAAAAAGAAACATCGATCGAAAATCAAAATACACCGCACGTTGCAGGAGTACAAAAGTTAATCATATAAAATGCTAACATAATTTTCAATCGGTGCATCTTGATTTTTGATCAATGAAAAACCAACACACCCCACGATGCAAAATACATTGCTTGGTGTATCTTAGTTTTCGACAAGTGGAAAAAAAAACACAAATCGGAAATCAACACACCATACGTTGAAAAATGTATTGCTTGGTGCATTTCAATTTCTAATCAGTGACTTAGATTGAATTTATAATGCTTGATTTTGTATATATATTAGTTTATATTCTCCTAGAAACATATTTAATATTGGTCTTTAATGAAATGATACAAGTTGAGAAGATTAATAGTAAAGATGAAATTTGAAATAGACGTGCGTGTTAAATAGTATACAAGAAAAATAAAATAAAATAAATAAATAAAAGAGAGAGGGAGGGGAGGGATGTAAGAGGAGAGAGAGCAAGTGAGACCACTGTAGGAGAGGAAAAAAATAAATAAATAAAGTAAAAAATAAAGGAATAGTGGGGTGAATAGTTTAAATCCTTGATCGATCAATTTTATTAATTAATCGATCACCAAAGGTAACTGATCGATCAATTTACAAAGTTTGGTATGATTTTATCAAAAGTTCATTTTAAGGTTCCTACAAAACTTCTAAACTTAAGACATGAAAGATGAAAAATAATACATATTTGATACAATTATTTTTGCGAAATGTCTTGCAATGTCTCCGTATCTTAAATGATCATCTTGATGTTTTATCTAAGTCATGAAAGATTAGTCTAACATATAATGTAATTTTATTTCATCAACATAAAGATCTTAACACCTATGTCATCTACAACTCTAGAAATAGCCTTTGTTTACCTCAGAATGCACAGATTACTAGTCTCCAAAAAAGACATCAAGTGCATAATTTCTTCAAAATGTGTCAAGTATATCCTTACTCCTGAAAACCTTAATACCCAAGCAATATCTAAGCATCCAAGGTTTCTAGTAACAATTTTGAATACAATAACTTAGTTTGTTGTTATGTCAACATCAATTTTCTGATGATAGAATGTCATCCAAATAAAGTGCAAGGATGACCTTCCCTACATCCAAATTGTTGGATTTTTCAAATCATGTTGGGGCTTTGCTTCAGTATGTACATTGCTTTTCCCAAAGGAAATACCTTAGTACATTCTTCCTAATCTCAAATCATGGACATTGTGCCATATAAACATCTTCCTAAGGGTTGCCATGTAGGGATATCCACTTAACAAATTGACCAACTAGATCCACTGCAATCGACACGGTGACTTGAACCCTGGAAAAGTCTAGAAGTAATCCATACCATATGTTTTTTGCGAACACTGTCATTGATTGGGATAATGATTAGTAGTGTTATTAGGAAATGTACTTGATAGTTATACCAAGTCAAAGAAAATGAAGAATCTTATTCTCTAAGAAAATCCTACACCTTTTTATATAGAGAGGTGTTGGTAAAATTACATCATGAATCCAACAGAAAATATCAAATAACAAAATAGTCCATAATAGGAAACTAAGATAAATAGAGTACTATATCAACACTCTTCCTCAAACTGGAGCATATATATCAATGATTCTCAACTTGAAGTAGCATATGTCAAATATGGATCTGGGAAGAGGCTTCATGAATATATCCGTAATCTGGTCTTCAGAAGAGACAATAGTGTGGATAATCCCACATTGTATCAGATCTCTAGTGTAATGACAATCAACCTCAACATGCTTTGAACACTCATGGAACATTAGGTTGTCTGCGATGTAAGTAGTAGCACGATTCTCACACCTCATCTCCATAGGCCCCTCCACCTAGACATGTAGGTCTTGTAGCACTGATCTTACCTATACCATCTCTGTGGCTGTGTGTATCATACCATGGTATTCTGATTCTGCACTTAACCTGAAAACAACTTGCTGCTTATTACTCTTCCAGCTCACAAGATTGCCTGCCACATGAGTATAAAAATTAGTTGTTAACTTTCTGTCTGCCATACAACCTACGTAGTCAATACCAGAATAGTCAACAATACTCATAGGTGTACCCTTTTGAAAGAGGATACCTCTGTCAGGTGCTTTCTTCACGTATCTAAGCACCTGCATAGTAACATCCCAATGCTGCTTGGTTGGTTTGTCCATGAACTGACTAAGTTTCCCAACTGCAAAGGAGAGATCAGGACGTGTAATAGTAAGATATAAAAGTTTACAACCAATTGCTTGTATGATCTGCTGTCTACAGCCGAAGAGTCAAGGTCATAAAGATGTCCCTTGGGATCCATAAGTATATTTGTAGGCTTGGACCTTAACATCTATGTCTCCTGCAATACATCAAGAGCATACTTGCACTTAGGGATGAAAGTTTTGGTGAACCCAACCCGAACCCAACTCAACCTGACCCAAAAAGAATAGGTAACAACCGACTCGAACTTAACTGGGTTCGGGTATGGGTTTTATCCAAAAAACCTGATTGGGTATGGATATGGGTATGCATCAATACTCGATTACCCGACTAAAGTATCCATATAAAATTCTCATTTACCTGAGATATATAAGTATCTTCGTAAGTTCCTCATTCTCCAAATCTTAATCTCCCTCATGATTCCCTCCATGATTTTGAAGGTTGGGAGTACTTTTGAAGCTTTCATTGAACATAATTTTCATGAATGGAGGTTTTTTATTTGAAATGTGATTGTATTTTGTCTTTCTTTGTATTTTTTATTTTTGATTTTTGATATATTCCCCTTAAAGGGCTCTTTTTGTAATAATTTCAATGGAGATCAATAGAATTAAAGTAGCTCAAGCCCATATGCTTCAGGCTTATTAAAAATAAATAATTAATGAATTGTATTATAGATTTTTTTCTTCTTTGACTCTAATTTAGATATGATTTGATTGTAAGATCAATTTATAAATTGGTACCCGATGGGTAAATGGATAAGGAGTGGGTATTGATTTTGTAAATAGGTATGGGTTTAGCCAAATCCGACCCGAACCCGACCCATTTACATCCCTACTTGCGCTGACTGAAGACAATACCTTCTTTGCTGTGTGCCACCTTAATACTAAGGAAATGTCTTAGTTCACCCAGATCTTTCATGACAAAGGCTTCAACTAGCTTCTTCACGTTGACTATCCTAGCAAGGTCATCCCTAGTAAGGATGAGATCATCAACATAGACTAGAAGTACAACAACTCTCCCAGTGCTCTTCCTGACGAAGAGCGAATGATCAGCAAAAAACCTAACAAGTCTTATAGTCTAAACCTCCTCTAACAATCTCTGGAACCAAGCCCTCGAGCTAGCCTTCTTCAATCTACATACACCCTCCCCCCTAGTCTCAAACCTTGAAGGCTGTTATATGTAGACCTCCTCTTGTAGATCTCTATACAGAAATGCATTCTTGACATCCACCTGGTAAAGAAGCAAATCATAGTGAGCAGCAACAGACAGCAGAATATAAACAATAAGTCATGCTACAGGTGAGAATGTATCAAAGAAATCTATCCTATATGCCTGAATAAATCCCTTTACTACCAATCTTGCCTTATAATGAAAAATAGTGTCATCTAGGTTGTACTTGAGAACAAAGACCCAACGACACCCCACTATCTTGGCCTGACTTTGCAGAGTAGTCAGTTCCCACGTTCCTCTAAAGCGTAAAGCAGCCATCTCTTCCTACATGGCCTGGCGCCATTTTAGATCCAGCATGGCTTGCTAATAGGACATGGGGAGCTGTGTCGCAGAAAGTGCAGCTATGAACGTACTAAACGATCTGCCAAGATTGGCAGTCGACACTACACTTGCAGTCTGGTAGTAAGCACAGTTGCGGGGTGCCTTCCGAACATCAATCAAAAGGTCAAGATCCTCCTTAGAAACACTAGGAGGATGTAGCCTACTGCTCAATAGGAAAAGTAGACCCAACAAAAGAACTTGCATAATCATCACTAGGACAACTCACGTCAGTATCATCACATACTTGACCAGGGGAGGAGACAGGTGGTTGAGGTGGTGGGGGGGTGTGTTTTTGATTCCATGTATGTTGTCTGTATGTGACAGGTAACCTGTATACATGAGTAATCTCTGCCTTTTATCTATAAGTATCCTATGTAGTATCCTCACCATGAGTAATGGGTATCTGCTCCAAAGGAACTGGTGGTACAGGCATGGGAGCTAAGCCTCCCTCAAACATCAACTGATGGCCATTTATAAAAAAGTATGGAACTGGCTCATGAAAGGTGACATCTACAGTCATATAATGCTTCTTGCCTCTTGAGTCATAACATCTATATCCTTTCTGGGTGATGTACTCTAAAAAGACACATTTCACTACCCTTAGGGCTAACTTATCTCTGCCTAGTCCAAGTACATGGACAAAGGCGACACATCCCAAAACATGCGGTGACACAGTAAACAATATAGACCTGCCAAGGAACTTGTTCCTGAATAGCTGAGTTGGGCAGTCTATTAATCAAATAACAAACAGTCAATACTGCAGCTCCCCAGTAAACCTGTGGCACATTATGCTGAATAAGTAATGTTCTAGCCACACCAGTACATAGCAATGTTTTTGCTCAACCACACCATTCCGTTGTGTAGTATGCGGCAAGAAGTCTGGTGAACAATGCTGAGAAATATGTAAAAGGATGCTAATTTTGCTGTACAGAACTCTAAGGCATTATCAGATCACATAATTTTCACATTGACAGCAAACTGAGCTTTTATTAATCACAGACCCAACATCTGATTTATTCTTTAATAGAAATAGCGATGACATCATGAAAAAATCATCCACAATAAGCAAATAAAATCTATGACCAAATCTATTAGATACTCTACTAGGACCCCATACATTCATATGCAATAACTAAAAAACTGTAGCAGAATCCTAAGATGAATTGGATGGAAAACTAGCTCTGTGATGCTTTCCCAGCTGGCATGCATCACACAAAATCTCAATTATAGGTGATATGTTGGGGATAACGCATCGTAGCCTGTTCAGTGAAAGATGCCTAAGACGACGATGCCACTGAAGAGTTGTATCAGTACTAAAAGCAACTTCGCCTTAATATGTGGTAGCAAAAGGTGTCTGAATCAGGTGATACGCACCCCCTCATGTCCGCCACCAATCGTCCTCCCCGTGAGTTTGTCATGAAAAGTACAACCCAACTCATCAAAAATAACATGACAATGCAAGTCTTTTATTATTCTACTAACAGATAAAAGACTAATCGGAAAATCATGAACATAAAGAACATCAGGCAGAGTCAGTGAAGGAGTTACTATCACATCTCCTTTGCCATGTACTCTGCACTGTCTACCATCTGCCACCTGAACAGATCTACCAAATGGAACATTCTGAACCTATCTAAAGCCTAACTGATCACTATTGAGTTGCTAAGAGGCTCCTGAGTCAACTAGCCATAGTGCGTTCTCAGAAATACCACTACCAAGATATAAGCAGGAACTATACCTGAGGAGGCCATAGCAGCAGTATCAATAGCAGTAGAAGTCTCCTGGGTCAACTGGGCAAGACGTTGAACAATAGCATCATAGTCAGTACGAGACACCGTGTTGCTTGCTTCCTCAGAAGAAATAGGTTGGTTGGCCATAAGTGGTCTACCATGCTTCGACTAGCAGGAGGCCTCTAAGTGACCAACCTTGCCACAGTGCGAACATATGGTGCGAGGCCTGCCAATCACACCCCGACCACCATGTCCTCTCAACCTGGTAGATGGGGCAGCACGTCCACTACGAGCAGTAGCTATAAGGACAGGAGTCTATCCAACATCTGATATGGGTGGTTTAACCACTCTGCTCTCACAACTGTATGCTTTCTCAAGAGACAGAAGCTTAGCAAGAGTCAAGATTGGGGACCTCGTTGCCTCGTATTCTGGTCCAAGTCCATCAAGGAACTAAAGAACAACGTACTCCTTCCTATGCGCCCTCTGTGTGGCACAGGTATAGACAGGACGAGAGGCATGGTATTTCTCCAGGTGCCTCTTCAAGATAGCATAATACTTGGACAGTGACTGGCCCTCTTACTTCAGTCCACCCATGGCATGGTGGATCTCAAACACCTTGCTAGAATTCTTTTCATGAGAATGTGTCACGTAGAGAATCCTACGTCTCCTTGGATGTCTTATAGTACATGATCCCATCTCCAATCTGAGAGTCCATTGAATTCATGATCCAAACACAAATCATTGCATTATCCTTCTTTCATGTGGCATTTTTTCATGTCTTGTCTCGTGACTCCAACTCGATCAAGATGCATTTCTGATGTAAACACATTTACACTACTTAAGATGTCTATTTATGCATGTTCTTAAGCATAGGATTGCATTTCATGATATAAATATTGCATAACATGCATCATCTTGCATTTAGAGTAGTTTGAATAAAATGGAGGTTAATTGTCTCCTTTTATGTGCTTGGACAGGGCAAACATTTTATCGGAGCCTCGGATCAAAGATCCAACCGTATGGATGTGATCAGGGCGACGATTGGAGTTCAACGACTCCAAGATCGCCCTAATCAGGCATCCGTAGCATCAGATAGTGATGGGGAACCCTAGAAGATCAAGGGTCAGGATGGTGTAAATCTGCACTTCAAATGTCAAATCCAACCGCACGAATGAATTCGGATCGACGATCGCAGCCCAACGACGCAAAAAGCGAGTCAATCCGACATCTGTGGCACCATCTACAACTTCCAGAAGATGGACGGCCAAGATGGCGCCACGTGACGCCATCTCGGTTGCCCAAACAGCCGCATGCATTCTTTGAAGACCCTGCACCCGCTCCCTCTCCGCCGTTGGATCTCGATCCAACGACTATAAACGCGGCTCATTGAAATCATCCGCGCGACCTTTTGGGCGAGGCAGCGCAGCGGTCCAGCGCCTTATCGCGAGGTGCTGGCGCACGTTCGAGCCTCGCCAAGCGATTTCTGAAGCGAGCGGGCGCGCTTTTATCAACCGTCAGATCGCAATCCAACAGCCGCGCGCGTCGATAGCGTTCACGCGCTATTGCATGCGCGAAGTCACCGCGATCACACACGCCAGGTGGGCGCACAGCAAGCGGGTGAAGATGCATCTTAAGCCTTCCGATCTCGCGATCGGACGGCTGAGAATCAAAGCACGTGCGTGGGCGTTGAAGAAGTGGGTAGCTGAGGAGGCGCGCGTGGGTGTGGGAGCTACGCCCACATTGGGGGCTTTAGTGACGGATTTATCCATCACTAAAGACCCCTCATTTATTATTTTAAAGTTGTAATGACCATTTTGCCCCCACTCCTTGCAACTATAAAAGGAGACCACCTCCATGCGAAATTCTCATCCCTTCTCTTCTCTACCTCTCCAAAGCTCAAGAGAAGCTTATCCCACATCCGGGATGCTTCTCGCGAGATAAAGTCCAAATTTTCGTCCCCCTTCAGAAGTGGATCCCGCGACGACGACGGCGTGCTGCTCTGTTCCCGTTCTTCTGCTTCATCCTCCTTCGTCCAGGCGTCGTCCCGTCCGGCTCATCCTCCAAGTGACCGTCGAGGAGGTTTTCTCTCTCTATTCTTTTTACTGCTTTCTAGTATAAATTTACTACTTTCTAGAGTAGTTCTGCTCGTCCTCCAAGCGACCGTCAAGGAGGACATTTCTCATTCCATTCTTTTAATGCTTTCTAGAATAAATTTATCGTTTTCTAATGTAATTGTTTTATTCTTTCTAGTTGTAATGAACAATCTCCTTAATGATAAATTCTTTGTTTATTTTACATCTCATTTTGATTTCCATGTGTAATACTCTCTCTCTCTTACCCTCTCTTTCTCTCTTTTATTTATTGTAAATAATTAGATAGTTTTACATTGAATTACTTTGTGACAAATAAAAAAGAAACGTGTAGTTTTTAAATCAAACGTCCGCCTCCCTGTGTTCGACCCGGAATTTTCATTTCGGTATAAATTTTATTTGTTGAACACGAATTCTTCGCTTTCAAACTACGACAGGTTTTCCAAAATCGAACACGTTAACGTAACGATTCGCACGTCCAACATTTTGGCGCCATTGCCGGGAGGCGACGATCTTTGATTTCTCTTCACGTTTTGTAACTTACAAATCATTTACCTCACTTTTCTCCTTTCTTATTGTAATTGCAGGTACTCTTTTGAGACAAGCAAAAGCGGTAGATTGGAGTAAAGTGTTGTGGAAGATTTTGTAAGTTATCCCCCATTCTTTCCCCCTCTATAGATTTCATTCGCCACATTGAATCTAAATTCCAATTAACCTAGGTATTTGCATAAATCCTAGGAATAGTTTGGTTGTTTAGATTCTCACTCACATTCATTCCACCTTCATTTTTATAAAAGAATAAAAAAATAAAAAGATAATTTTGTGGGGCAATTTTCAACAAACACACAACGTACACCCACATTCAAAGGCACTTAACCGAATTGATTTATTTCTACTCAACCGGGTTCTGATCTGTGGAACCGGTACACATAAAGCAACACATAAAAGAGTAAAAATCATTCTAGGTTAACCATCTTTGTGTGCCTAACTTAGTGGTGCATTTGTGGCCAATTGTTTGAGTTGTTTGGGCTACACCACTTCAAATAAAATCAACTCATCAAGTAGCTGCCACTTAGGTTCAACTCTTAGGGATTTACCAAGCACTCCACATTCTTTTTAAGCTTTAAAGGAAAACATCTTGACCCGTGCTTTCAAAACTTGGTGTGCCAATCAAACTTGTTTGAAAACACCTAGAGTTGAATCCTAAAAGCTACTAAGCAAGATTTGAACCTTAAAATTCACATCAAAAATAATCTTGCTTGAAAATAATTGGTTGTACATGCACACACAAATTAATCAATCATTAAGGCCACAACCCATTTAATGGGCCAATCACATTCCAAAGCATATTCAAACCTAGCCCTAAATAAAACAGAGTAAACGTTGGCCTTAAGGATTGAACTCGCTTTTCAGAACCCAGAACGAGATTATTTTCGATTAGTCTGTTTCTACTGTTCAATATGATGTCTAGCTAGGGGAGCAGAGTCAAACGATCGCGGCTGGGGGGTACACTAGGAACCGAAGGCGCAAGTCGAAGGAAGAACCTTCTCCCCAGTCCCTCCTTCTAACTGGTTGGATTGAACAGACGGAAGTAGATCAAATCGTTCCTTTATCTCAAGACGGGTTTTGGGAGTTTGTAGGTCTTTAGGCTAACCCATTTAAGGACAGGTTTGATTGTTTGTATTGCAGGGCACCTTTCTTCCTCCCATGTCTCATGAATCCTTCCACATATTTCACACATTCCCGCTCTTTCCCTCCTGCTGTGAATTATCCTCAACATGACGATTATCCGGACTCGTATTGTAATCAACCATCAGTCAGTTGGGATAATTCGGATTGGGGATACAATTCCGGACCCCCGTGTTTAGGGTCTAACCCTGAACACTTTGATTCTGATTTCTATCCTTCTCAGAGCTACATCGATTATAGATCGTCTTCCTTTCATGAACAACCTAATACGATCTACAATCAAGAAGGATACACCGATCCTTACCCATCCTCTGATTTCACTGCCTTTAGGTCGTCACCATCTTTTGAACAATCTAAAATGACCTATTATCAGGAAGGGTATAACAAATCTCAATTCGTTAATTCCTATGCATTGATACCAAACCCGCCCAATCCTGAACCAACTCATTTGGTTCAGGTTAACCAGGTTCAAGATAAGGTTCTGGCTAACTTGAGGAATATCATACAATCTTTAGAAGTTCAGCCAATACCTTGTATTGAGAGATTGGAGTCCCTGATTGAAATGATTGATGATTTAACATTTGGAATGAGGAGGATAGGAGCTGGGAAATTCTGATTTGTGAAGTTAATTTTGGAGGAAATGGAAGATTGAGTCGAAGGGTTCCTTTTAAGCTGAAATTATCAAATCAGAACCCTTACGACATTTGTTTCGAGGATGTCAAACTCAAGCACATATTCAACGATTATCCTTTTGAGCTTCAATTCTCAGTAACCCGACTTTTTGATCTTGGGTTGCATCCTCATAAATCGCAGGCCCGACCCCGCTTGCATTCTGATTTTAGGTTTTGGGTAATTTTTATCCAGAACCTAAGATATTCTCGATTATGGGGGATGGGTCTGCACCACAATCTGGTCCACATCTGTGGACCGCTGTTGATAAGTCAGAGGATTCTTCTGTTTATTCTGCTTTTAACCTACACTTGTGAATTTTTCATTTCTTTTCTTTGTATAGTATGCCTAGCTGAAGACACTCAACTCAGCACATATACAGTTTTTCTTAGTTTTCATCTCGAAGCGGACCTGACATTCATGCAATTCAGGTGCTTTTTACGCTTTTCCACTCTGTTTTATGTCTTTTTAATACAATGACATTGCTTTAGATAGGCATGCGGGGGTGGATATTTATCTCTAAATTCACTCGTCAACTCTGTAGATTTGTTTTATTTTATTAAAAAAAATTGGAATTAGGAAAGATAATTTGGGTTTAAGAAAATTTTCAATCTTAGGAAATACTACATTATGATTTGAACACAAAGACCCTTCAAGTCTTTGGACTTAATTAGCCCGTGTATCCACTAAAATGTGGATTTGTCTTTGAGTCATCGCCATCTTAATTCTATCGTAAGTGGAGTAAATAAATTTTGGGTGATAAGTACACGACTTATCAACCCGCCCTCTGAGGGAATTTTTGAGTCTTAAGCATCTACATACTATCTTGTCACTGACTCGTTCGGCGATTTTGACGGAAATTGAGTAGCTAATGAACCTTCTAGGGTGATATGACTGGTAAGTTATCGTGGGTAACAACTCATAGGTAGGTTGTCCAGAGCCCAGTCACTGGACCTTTCTCTTTTTGCTGCCTTTAGGTAAATCTTAGACAAGGGAAGCCACCTACTTAAAAAAAAATAAAAGAAAAAAAATCAAAAAGAAAAGGAGAAAAAAAGAAATAAGCCACACTTCGCCGCACGAGTATGGCTGGTAAGTTGTCGGTGGTAACAGCTCATCGACCGGTTGTCCAGAACCCAGCTCAGTAAATGCACTAAAAATTCCCAAAACACTTAGGAAGAAGCGGAGAAGTAGAATAAACCGGGGAGATATACACTAGATTCACCCTTGCGTTGACCCTGTAAAAAAATTAAAGTAGGGAGAAAGCTACCGGTTGTAAAAATAATCCTTTAGGCAGAATTCTTTTTGAGGTCACCTAGAGGCGTAGAAATCCGAAGTCTATTTTTAATTGCCGGCCAATGAGTTTATCACAATCACAATAAGATTTTTAAAGCTTAGGGTTCTTATCAAATCTTGGGTGAGTTGAATGGCTGTAGAAAGCCACTCTTAAACCCTAAAATTTGAAAATCCAAAAAAAAAAATAGAGAAATAAATTTTTCTTTGAATAAGGCGAGGCTTGAGGCGGTCTGCATTTTGGCTGATACCCGGACACTGTTGTGTCTTTGAAAGTTCAGTTCCTAAGTAGACAATTTCTTAATGATTGAAAATAACTCAAGTCCAAATAATCCAACCTAATTCTTTTATAAATAGTATATAGTTTTTGCTAGGGACTAGCAAAAGATAGGCATGGGGGTATGATGTAAACACACTTACACTACTTAAGATGTCTATTTATGTATGTTCTTAAGCATAGGATTGCATTTCATGATATAAATATTGCATAACATGCATCATCTTGCATTTAGAGTAGTTTGAATAAAATGGAGGTTAATTGTCTCCTTTTATGTGCTTGGATAGGGCAAACATTTTATCGGGGCCTGGGATCAAAGATCCAACCGTATGGATGTGATCAGGGCGACGATTGGAGTTCAACAACTCCAAGATCGCCCTAATCAGGCATCCGTAGCATCAGATAGTAACCGGGGAACCCTAGAAGATCAAGGGCCAGGATGGTGTAAATCTGCACTTCAAATGACAAATCCGATCGCACAGATGAATTCGGATCGACGATCACAGCCCAACGACGCAAAAATCGAGTCAATCCGACATCCGTGGCACCATCTACAACTTCCAGAAGATGGACGGCCAAGATGGCACCACGTGGTGCCATCTCGGCTACCCAAACGGCCGCATGCATTCTTTGAAGACCCCGCACCCGCTCCCTCTCCGTCGTTGGATCTCGATCCAATGGCTGTGAGCGCGGCTCATTGAAATCATCTGCGCGACCTTTTGGGCGAGGCAGCGCAGCGGTCCAGCGCCTTATCGTGAGGCGCTGGCGCACGTTCGAGCCTCGCCAAGCGATTTATGAAGCAAGCGGGCGCGCTTTTATCAACCGTTAGATCGCAATCCAACGGCCACGTGCACCCGATAGCATTCACGCGCTATTGCATGCGCGGAGTCGCGCGATCACACGCGCCAGGCGGGCGCACAGCGAGCGGGTGAAGATGCATCTTCAGCCGTCCAATCTCGCGATCGGACGGCTGAGAATCAAAGAACGTGCGTGGGCGTTGAAGAAGTGGGCAGCTGAGGAAGCGGCGTGGGTGCGGGAGCTACGCCCACGTTGGGGGCTTTAGTGACGGATTTATCCGTCACTAAAGACCCCTCATTTATTATTTTGAAGTTGTAATGACAATTTTACCCCCACTCGCAACTATAAAAGGAGACCCCCTCCATAGAAATTCTCATCCCTTCCTATTCTCTACCTCTCCAAAGCTCAAGAGAAGCTTGTCCCACACCCGGGATGCTTCTCGCGAGATAAAGTCCAAATTTTCATCCCCCTTCGGAAGTGGATCCCGCGACGACGACGGCGTGCTGCTCCGTTCCCGTTCTTCTGCTTTGTCCTTTGTCCAGGCATCGTCCCGTCCAGCTCGTCCTCCAAGCGACCGTCGAGGGCATTTCTCCCTCCAATCTTTTAATGCTTTCTAGAGTAAATTTATCGCTTTCTAGTGTAATTGTTTTATTCTTTCTAGTTGTAATGAACAATCTCCTTAATAATAAATTCTTTGTTTATTCATCTCATTTTGATTTCCATGGATAATACTCTCTCTCTCTTACCCTCTCTCTCTTTTATTTATTGTAAATAATTAGATAGTTTAAATTGAATTACTTCGTGACAAATAAAAATAAACGCGTAGTTTTTAAATCAAACGTCCGCCTCCCTGTGTTCGACTCGGAATTTTCATTTCGGTATAAATTTTATTTGTTGAACACGAATTCTTCGTCTTCAAACTGACAGATTTTCCAAAACCAAACACGTTGGCGTAGCGATTTATACGTTCAACAGTTTCTTATCATGTCCCTCCACTGGCATGAGGAACATTTGATACCATTTAACATAGTCTCATCCAACTTGGCGATAGGAACAAAAGGAGTTTTGTAACTCCCAATGTCCGTAGCGATACCCGACGACACCTCCAAAGTGCCTGAAGAAGCCATTGTGTCCTACGATGGCCACAAGATGCCACGAACACAATCTGAAAATGATTTTCAAATTTGAAAATTTTGAGATCTAAGATAACATGATCTCTTAATCATGAAATCTAAGATCAATATATCTTAGAAATCATCCCAAAAATCACAAAAACCTTTAGATTAGGATCTAACGCATGTTAGGGCATGAGGACCCTAACAGCGCTCCTAAGGGATGCTGCCCCCTATGGACGGGCTACGGGAGCTTGTGCGACCTCACTAGGAGGAAGACAGCAGCCTCTGATTGGACGAAGATGCTGCCCTACTCCTTTGACAAAGGCAACAAGGAGATCTTAGGGGGCAGTGACCTCCTTCTTGAAGACGTGGTGTTGTTGTGCATGAGGGGCGATGCCTCCCCCTTGCACTAACGTGACAGCGGCCTGGTAGAGGCGCTGCCTCCTTTGGACGGATAGCAGCAACCTCCTCCTTGGGCTGACGACGTCGCTGGGCGCAAGGGAAGGCTAAGCGAGGGCAGCGGCGACCTGGTGGAGGGTGCTGCCTCCCTTGAATTATGCTGACAGCGACCTAGCCGGGTGGCAATGGGCAGTGACCAACCGTTACCGCCAGCGGCTCGTCGGAGAGTGGCAGCGGCCGGTGGTCGGAATGATTAGGGTTTAGGTGGTGGTGTGGGGAGGCTATGCAGGTGGGATATCGAAGCACCAATCTAGGTTCATCGTTCTAATATCAAGTTGGAGAAAATGAATAATCTTATTTTTCAAGAAAATCCTACATCTCTTTATATAAAGAGAGGTACTAATAAAATTACATCATGAATCCAACATAAAACATCAAATAATAAAATAGTCCACAACACGAAACTAAGAAAGATACTTGTATCTATCCACCAGAACTTCAGCCCGTATTTTATTGTATACACTCATTTTGATCCCATGTCCTTGGCTGTATCTAAGACTTCCCACATTCAAATTTTAATCATCATTTCTTCGTACATAGCTTCCACCTATTTTAGGCCCAACTGTGCTTCTCCTACATTTCAAGGAACAACATAAGAGGCAAGTAACGTTTAGAAAAAAAAAAAACTTGAGCTCAAGCAAGAGAGCTTAATATATCTTCATATGAGATAGCAGGTACATTCAGCTCATCTGCCAGGCCTTTTTATCACTTGTCTCATCAATTGGGCAGTGCTATCTGTCACAACATCATCAATTTGTCTCACTTAAGATAGCATCTCGAATAACCCCAGAGCCACCACTTTCTGCAGTCAAATCTTCAACATCATCATCAATATCAAAAACAAGGATAGGGGAAGTAACCAAATCTTCATCTAAATGTGTAGAGGTACTTTGATTTAGTGTTGGGAAGAAAGATGTGATGGGATTGGTTTTCTCAATCTCAAACATTTTGCACATTTTTATGTTTCCTGCCATACACTTTTCGATAGAATCTATCATTACCATCATTTTTCTATTCCTGTTGCTCCCCTTGCCTATCAACTCAGACTGTTTCTACCAATTTATCACTATTCAAAGCATTCCCGACATCATCGTAACCGCCAGACATCGTAAATGCCAAAATCCTCTTCACTGCGACTCTCCCCCTAAAGAGGATTTTTGGCAAAATAGCAGTCTTCAAAAAACCTCACATCTCTGGTAACATATTTCTTTTGTGTAGTGGGATCCAAGCACTAGTAGCAACCAAGAAAAACACCTTTAATAGAGGGAGGGTCAAGCTTTTCACAACCAAGAGCATGATTATCAATAAAACATAGACATCCAAAGGGACATGGCTGCAAAGGGAATGCTTCCTTTTTTTGAGAGAGAGAGAAGTGAATGCTTCCTTATGAGGTGTAAGAACTGAGAAAGGGTTTTTTCCTTAAGCATGTAAGAAGGCATTTTATTAATTGTGAATGCACTTGTCAAAATAGCCTCCCCTCAATAACGCTTTGACACATTCTTCTGAAGTAGCAATGGCCATGTTGCATTAAGATGTCCATTTGTCCTTTCTACTGTGCTATTTTGTTGGGTGGTGTAACCACATGAAGTTTCATTGACAATTCCCTTCTTTTATAAAAATTGTTGCAAGGAACCAAATACTCTTGGGTATCATCCAAGTGAAAAATGTTCATACAAGTGTCAATTTGGTTCCTAATCATGTGTATAAATGCTTGCACAATAGACCGAACTTTTCAGTGATGCTTCAACAAGTAGACAAAAATGCATTGAGACCAATCACCCATGAAGTTTACAAAGTATTGATAATCATCCACAGATTTTTCAAAAAAAAGAAAATCCACAGTTTTCATTTTAATTGGTCACCAAACATTAGAATGAACTAAGGAAAATGCACCAACACTTCTATTAATCGAAGTCGGATAAGTAGCACATGTCATTTGTGCTGATCCATAATCTTCACACTTCAAAGAGTACACATTTATTCCAAGAAACAACAAAGGAAATAACTTCTCAATGAGGGAGGGAAAATCAGGCCCAAATATAGCCGATCTAATGGGCCCATTCACCTGGACTAGAAGCCCCTATGCTAGGAAGAAAGGGGCCAACCTATAGTAGTTAGGCTGGGTTTACAATGTTGTAGTGGGTAGTCGGCCCGACCAGCCCGCTAAGAAAGAGGCTAGCCCACAGCCAAGGAGTGAGTAGGGAGGCAACCGGCTAAACCTCCAGCGAAGAAGCCACCTCAAGATTCCAGTTGGGTGGTGAGAACCCATCCAAGCCACTGGAAGGAGCTGGCTCAACCTTTAGGTGGAGCACAAGTACCACCAAGACAACGAGGAGGTGAAGCTCAAGCAGATTCAACCTAGAAGTCGAACAAGGTGAAGATAAGGCAGGTCTTCAGGAAATGAAAGGAAGCGATTGTGCTCCCCTAGGATGATAATGGATGATTGTAATTAACAGGGTACTAAATCCCCTATTAATAGTACCCAATGTACACAAGAGGGGTAATCACTCATTGTATTCAAAAGAATTTTTGGTGCATTGTTAAGGGGTAGATCTACTCCCCAAACGTACACGGTACATGTAGAATTGGGTTACCAACTTTGTGTTTCATTTGCGTGATTAAATGCTTGGCTTTTGGATTAGGTACTTTAGGGCTCGATCATTTGGCATCATTTGTAGGATTTTCAAATGCTCTATTAGTTGAAAAGCTAAGGCTTTCAAGTAGGTGATATGGCTCCAAAGGTAAAGAAATAAAAGATGTTCAGTTTTGGTTAGGGAGTCGATGACAGGATGAGCATCGCCTTGGAGAACCTCAAGCAGCATGATGATTAGTCATTTTCCTCTACCATGAAGGTAATGGAGGTCCCTATACAAGAGGAAGAGGGTGAGGCAAACTCTATCAACGTCCAAACCTCGAGCCAATAGGTCCCCCCCCCCCCCCCCCCCCCCCCCGATCCCCTCTGCCAAGTGGAAGAATACAAGAGAAAATGACAAGAATGCCTAGAAGCTCTTTGCGAGGAACAACAAAAATTGGCAGAGTCCCTCTGCGACACGCAATCTCTCAAGGAGGCAACGTTGAAGGCAAAAGTGAGGCCTAGGGAACAGGATCCCCAACCTGAGAAGTAGGGAGGTGTGCGCCTCCTCTAGGTTGAGGTGAAGAATGCCCACCTTAGACAGCAAGTGAAAGAGCTACAACAACTAGTCAACCTCCAAGTCTCTAAGGTAACTTACTCCTTCCATCATGTGCCTCCTCCCCATCAGGACGACTAGATACCAAACATAATTGGATAAGTCACCCAGGCTATGAGGGCAATCCATAGGAAGTCATTTGTAACCACCTTTCCCTTCATTAAGGAAGTAATAAATGCACCACCCCCCACCCCACTCTTCAAGCACTCAACTCTCCCCTAATATGACAATGTGACTGACTCAATGGTATTTGTTAGAAATTACAACCAACACATGCTCATCCACATGTGCCCAAACAGGATCATGTGTAGGTGTTCCCCTCACTCCTGATCGATAGTGCTCATGAGTGGTTCAACAACTTGTTGGCTAGGCAAATTGGATCGTTCCAGGAGCTGGCAAAGCTCTGCCAATATTTCTCAAGTTAATAACGAACTAGGGATAGTCCTGAGAAGTTGGTAAGTGTCTGTCAAAAAAAGGGGGAGACCTTCAGGGCCTACGTAAATAGGTTCAAGACCCAATGCTTCAGATGTAGGTGACCTCACAACCAAATTGTGATCTAGACGTTCAAGGGCTTTTAGATCGTGACTTTTGGAATAGCATGGAGGAGATTCCTCCATGCGACATGGCAAAGCTTTGGGACTAGCCAAATCACCACGCTGATAGAGATGAGTCCTTCCACTCCCGCCTGCAAGCAATTGGAGTTCTCAAGAAAACCAAGGCGAAAATTCTAGCAGGCGGAGCCAGGACCGCTGCAAGTCCCAGAAGGACAAGGCAGCTGAAGACAGAATTGGGTGGCAAATTTTCATCAAAACTACTAGGATGACCAAGGAGAATGACAACAACCAAGGTGAGTTCCCGACCAGACCATCAGAAAGGAGCTGACTTAATCTTCAAGTGGAGCACGAGGATCACCCAGGCAATGAGGAGTTAGAGCCCAAGCCGATTCAACCCAAAAGGCGAAGTGATGCAAAGATAAGATGGGTCCTTGGAAAATGGAAGGAAACGATTGCGCTCCCCTAGGAAGATAATGGTTTATTGTAATTAATGGGGCACTAAATCCCCTATAAATAGGGCCCAATGTACGCAAGAGGGGTAATCACTCCTGTTGTATCCAAAAGAACTTTTAGTGCATCCTTGAGGGTTAAATCCCCTCCCCAAACATACACTGTATAGGTGAAACTGGATTTCCAACTTTGTGTCTCATTTGCGTGATTAATTGCTTGGTTTTCGGATCAAGTACTTTAGGGCTCGATCACTTCTATAAATAGGAAATTAACACATGTGAACCTATGATGTCATTTGTATGTCTATTCCAAACCCCCACCTCTATCTTCACAGGCTACCAAAACTAAAACAAGAGTGTACAAATTCTGGCCAAAAGCCTGTAGAGACCTTCAAAAACTAAAGTAATCCCACTTTTCCTCCCCATCAAATCTTGCATAAGCAATCACCATAAAGAATCAGTCCAAGTCCTTGGTAATCTTACTTACAGGAAGCAAGTTTAATGTGATGTTTGGAACATGAAGAGCATCATTAAAGATAAATCTGTCAAGAAGAGAGATGCATCCCTCACCTGTCAAGGTAACATTGGTTCCATTCATTACTGCTACTTGGTCCCTAGCTGAACCAAGTTTGTATCAATGAAAAAATTTTACATTACCTATCATATGGTCAGTAACTCCACTACCCACTATCCATTCATCATCGAAAATTTAGAACTCAGGTTACCTTTGTTTCCTTGGGCTACAAGGGCATGGTTGACAGACTTCATATCTGAGGATCCTTCTTTATTACAATTGCCTTGGCAAACATGTCTTAAAGCTCATGAATTTGACATGAGGTCCAATCATTTAGAGTCAACTGAGGATTGGTGTCCTGGTCATAATTCCTCTCTGGTGTTTTCATGTCAGAAGCAACTATGGCAACTTGCTTTCCTTGCTTGACCCTCTCCCAATAGGCTTCTGCCCCATCTGCCCTTTATCTAGCATCTAAATGAAAGGCCCAACAAAATCATTAGTATGCCCCAACTTTCCAAATTGAGAGCACATGCTCCTATTAAATGCATGTTTCCTCGACATGGTTGTTCCTCCCTCTTGGACTTAAGGGCACCATAGTATGTAGCTATAGTCATATTGGCTTGAGATAATTTATGAATCATCCAAGTGAGATGATAGGTTCAAAGTTCTCTCTTCTATTCATACATACTTTCATGAATGAGCCACATGTCCCTGATCATTTTCTTCTTCATGGTATTGAGTTTAGTGTCCATGATTTTACCTAGCTATCCTCTAAATGCTACTTCTTCCATGCCTTATAATCTTTACTGTTTATGTATTCAATCCTACCTTTGCCCACAACACGCATCTCAGCCACAACAAATCACATAAGATAGTTGTCCTTTGTCTACTTTGTTGTAGTGAGCTGGATGGTGAGAATATCTTTACTCATTCCAGCGTTAGTCTTATCCTTTGACTTGGCCATCTAAAACACCAAATAGTCAAATTTGATTTGCTCGACAACCCTTATTTGTCAAGCAAATCAAATAAGCACGACTCCTCATTTGCATATTGTTGTAGTTGCCGCGGCCGACTGCTGTAGCACTAGACGTGATGGATGAGGAGGTTTGCTGGACAGCGAAGGCTGCAGGCTTCCGCCCAGCCATGAGGGAGATCCCTTTCATGCCCCATGAACAGGGTACTATCTTGGAATGTTGGGGGTCTCAATTACCCCTCCAGGAGGTTAGCGTTGGGGAGCTATATCAGGTAGTGGAGGGCGGACGTGGTTATGCTTCAGGAGACGAAGCTGCGCTCCTGTGATGGGAGGTTGTGGAGGGAGATTGGGGGCACATGGATGGAGGGTTTCCTGAGTCTAGATGCGGTTGGCCGTGTTGGGGGGGGGCAGTTACTTGGATGGCGTAAGGATGTCTTCTCCTTGGAGGACAGCTTTACGGAGAAGCACGTTATCTCGATCGGACTAGCTAGGATCGCAGACGGGGCCAAGGTGGTCGTTACAGGTGTCTATGGCCCGTCCGGTTCGCAGGAGAGGGAGACAATGTGGGAGGAGCTTGGAACGGTGGCAGCAGGGAACCAAGGGAGGCCATGGTTGATTGGAGGTGACTTTAATGTCACGCTGCAGGTTGATGATAGACCGGGAAGGTGTGGCAGGTAAGACCCTAGCTCAGAGGGCTTTGTGGAGTTCATGGCAGTACATGGCCTCTTCGATATGTCCCTGCTTCCTGTTCCTACACCTAGAGGAATAATAGCGGCCAGAAATCCAGGATTGACCATTTCTTGTCTAGTGTTAAGCTGGCGGAGGCATTTCCGTTGGCGGGTATGGTCCCAATGGAGAGGCCTTTCTCTGACCACACGCCGATTACGTGGAAGGCAAATGAGGAGTCGTGCTTTGGCACCTACTTCAAGTTCGACAAGTCTTGGTTGATGGAGGATGGATTCAGAGGCATGGTGGAAGAGAAGTGGAGCGCGATGGAGGTGGAGGAATCAGCCACGATTCGTCTGGCGAAGAAGTTAGACGGCTTAGGGGACATATTGAGGGTGTACAAAAGAGAGACCAGGGAGGCCAGGCGCTCCAGGAAGATGGAAACTCTAGCAGAGATTGCCAAGATAGACAAATGCAAGGACCTCGAGTCTGCTTCCGAGGATGACAGGCGCAGCAGTGCTAAACTGGCCCGGATGGTGCAGGAGGAGGACAGGAAAGCGGAGGTGGAGTGGAATACGCGATCGAGGCAGAAATGGTTGCATGAAGGCGACTCCAACACCAAATTCTTTCACCAGATGACCCCGGCGAGGAGGAACTGGATTGAGAGCTTGTAGGTGGGAGAGGAGACCTTTGGTAGGGAAGAGGTTGGTCGTGCTTCAGCGGCCTATTTCGGGGATTTCACGAGGAGGCAGAGTAGAGGAAGCTGGAGGTGGTGGGGAGTGGATGTGCCAAGCGTCACGGCGAACCAAGCTTTGGGCCTCACCTCTCCTTTCTCGGAGGGTGAGGTGAGGGATGCAGTTTGGGGTCTTAATGGTGAGGGATGCCCCGGACCAGATGGCTTCCCTGTTGCCTTCTTTAAGGAGTTTTGGGCATTGACAAAGCGGGAGTGATGCAGATGATGGAGGAATTTGCAGAGGGTAATAGGGGGTTCGACAGGTTGAACAGGTTCTAACTTTTTCTACTGCCCAAGAAGGAAGGCGCGGAGGCAATTGAGGACTACCATCCTATTGCCCTCTCCAACGTAGTCTACCTTAGTGTCGCTAAGGTCCTGGCCAACAGGCTTCGACCCATCCTGGGGGAGCTTATCTCACCGGTGTAGACGGCATTCATCCCAGGAAGGAGTATTTTAGACGGTTTCGTGGTTGCCTTGGAGGCCATCGCGGCGTGGAAGCAGGAGCGGAGGACGGCTTTCCTGTGGAAGGTTGATTTCAGTAAGGCATATGACTTGGTACAGTGGGACTTCCTGTGGACATCTCTGGTAAGAAGAGGTTTCCCCCATATCTGTATTGACTGGATGAAGCGGTGCGTGACCACGACCTCCGTGTTGGTCAACGGGAATCCTGTAGGTGGGTGGGTGCAACCCAGACTCACTACGATGCTTTTTGTACTGGCGGCAGATGCTCTAGCAAGAGCGGCTCACAGGTGCTGTGCGAGGGGACTGATCAGTGGCTTTAGGGGTGGTGGTGGAAGGGAGGTCCCTCTGCTGCAATATGCGAATGATACGTTGTTTTTGGTGGAGGGGTCGGTTATGGCGGCGAGGAGATTGAGGATACTATTGGAGCTCTTTGAAGAGGCCTCGGGACTACAGATCAACTATATGAAGTCCAACTTCATTTCGATGAACATGACGACTAAGGAGGTTGTGGAGGTGGCAGGCACCCTTCGGACCAGTGTGGGTGTGCTACCTTTAGTGTACCTAGGGCTACCGCTATCTGACAGACGTCTTAGGGTGCAGGACTGGATCCTGCTTTTGGCGAAGATGGAGAGGAGGTTGGCAAGCTGGTCATCCAGGCTTTTGTCGAGGGGAGGGAGGTTGACCTTGGTGAAGGTGGTGCTATCCTCCATTCTAGTTTTTTTCCTCTCTGTGTTCAGGACGCCGCATCAAGTGGAGAAGATTTCGGGGCTTATGAGAGACTTCTTCTAGTCTAACGTAAGAGCAGCCGAGCGAGGGGCGAGGTTGGTGGCCTGGAAGGAGGTGTCTCGGCCACTGCAAGGTGGGTTGGGGGTTAGAGATGTGGGGAGGGTCAACCTGAGCCTCCTCACGAAGTGGATCGCCAGGTTGGTTGGGCAGGAGCAAGGTCTCTTTGGTGATGTCATGCAACACGACTACGGCTCTTTTCTCTCGTGGGAGCCTCTAGAGGCCCCCCCTCCAAGGGCATCCCACTTCCTCAAAGGTTTGGCGAAGCTAACACCAAAAGTGCGGACCTTCTTCTCGCCGGAGCTCCGTGTAGGGGACACCTTCAAGTTTTGGCTTGACGACTGGCAAGGGTGGGGGAGCAGCCTCAGTGACAAGTTTCCTTGCCTCTTCGGGAGGGCGAGGGCTCCGACTTCCACGGTTGGAGATTGCTAAGATGGGGTGTGGTGCCCAACCTTTTGGGGTGGTCTCTCTGATCAGAGAGCTGCAGAGTTTCAGCAGTTGCTTCAGGAGCTGGACGGCTGGGCACCCAAGGAGGAGAGAGATGCTTTTTCTTGGTCTAATGGGGAGTTCACCGTGGCGAAGGTGTTTGGAGAGCTGGGTGGCACTGCACAGCCCGCGGACGCAGACCTCTTCAGAGACTGTAGGTTGCTTTGGCAGGCGAAATGCCCGCTGAAGGTTAAGGTTTTCTCTTGGCTCCTGCGGAGAGGAAGGATTGTGACGAAGATGTGGAGGGTGAGATGGGCACAGATGGACGATGTGAAATGCTCCTTTTGCGGAGAGGTAGAGGAGGACGTGCAGCATCTTTTCTTCCAGTGCCCTTTTGTTTCACTTGTTTGGCAGAGATTGGACTAGCCCTGGATAGACCACCGAGATGTGTCTAGCTTTTGGTCGTCGTTCCGGAGAGGTAGTGCCATGCTTGGGGTGACCACCTTCCGGTCCAAGAGAGATAGAGCTAGGGTGCTGGTTGTATTATGGTGTGTGTGGTTGGGGAGGAATGGAGTTGTGTTTAAGGGGGAGAGGCCTTATGTGGAGAATGTTCTCTCGTCTATCTCCCCCCAGGTGGCCTCCTGGGAGTCTGCTTTGTAAGTTGTGATGGTCTGACATTTTGGTGGAATGAATTTGGGTGGTTATTGATCGGATAACTACCCTGTTACTTCTCAAAAAAAAAAAAAAAAATCAAATAAGGGTTGCTGATAGGTGTGCTTGAGTTTGTGAGTCAAGCTCAAGCCCGAATCGTGGTTCATTTACGTTGTTGAGTAGAGCTCAAGCTAAGCTTGGGTTAGCTCGTTAAGTTGAGATTTTGGCTTGGTTAGGATTTATGTAATATATATAATATATAGACTTACAATATAAACCATGGAAACTTAAAGATCTAGGTGTAAAATTCACCAATTCTGTCCTTCCCTGTCTAATTCATTTTACACAACCCTCCCGAACCCCTTCAGTTCTATCCCAAACCTATCTTTAAACCTCTACCTCTTCCCCGTCACCACCACCTCCTTTGACATCGACCTCCGGACTGCTGGAGGTTGCACCACCTCTACCTCCCTTTTGTCTGAGATCAAGTTCCCTCTGCGTCACCCCAACAACAACAACCACACCACCCCGCCCAGCCCAATCTCCTCTTCACCCCTTCCCTTCCTTGACAAGATCCGCGCAATGTAACTGAGTTTTTTCATCGCTTCTCCCCTTCGCACTCCTTCCAGGACCTCCACAAGAACTTCTAGTGCTCCATCACCCTCAAAGCCTGATAGAGAGGAGCAGTGCCTTTCCATCATCTCGACAGTAAGGATCTGGAGATGGGGCTCTGCTGAGAGTGAGCTCGAGACAAGTCAGGTTTGAACAGGCTGAGCTCAAGCTAGCTCATTTGACCTTGGTCAAGCTTGAGCCTGAGCTTGAGCTCATGGGCTTGTTGAGCTTGAATTCGAGCCAGGGCTAGCTTGGCTAATTTGGCTTGACATTCATGCCTAGCTACTAGCCACTAATCTGTTAAGACCAGCAATCAAAGGTGTCAGCTGGATTGTTGATGTTGGGTACACAATTCTAATTGGCCACCAACACCAATGTCTAGGAACCTATTACCGGATCACGACAACAATACAATCATCATTGAACCACAGCTCGCATGGTTAGAGCCTCAACATCTCTGCACGTTCTCACAAATCCTATCATCCTTAGTTGCTGTGGAACCATGAATCTTGTCATGCCACCACAACAGGACCTTACAATCCTGTTGTCAATGCCACTGCGAAACCACACCACAGGAGTGCAACAACATTAATTACTAACCAGACCACCCAATCTTCACCGGTGCATCACCAACATTTGTTCTTGCTACTGGACCTTGCGTGGTGCCACTGAGAAGAAGGTAGGAGTCCCCTGCATCGCCAACCATAATAGGAATCTCAAAACAGATCAATGGGGAACCCCAATGCTGCTGCTTCCAAGAGAAACACATGGATTCATGCTGCAATAGATCCATCGAGGAGATGAGGCCATGAGAACAACCAGTAAGACCCCGGGACCTAATCTAGGGCTTTGATACCATGTTGAGATTGTAAGTGCACGAGAGAGATGATCACATGCACAGACAATCACACAAAAACAGCAGTACTTAAATGGAAATCCACTACAACAGGAGGGAAAAAAACCATGGGAATGGATCCTTAAACCTCTTCACTCCTTGGAGGTTAATGTTTCTTCGCTAAAGGCAAAAGAAACCAAGTGTTAGCATTATATAGTGGAAAGGTTATATGGATCCAGCCTGGAGATCCATATACACATTTACAACGCACTCAACAATAGGCACATACTCCAGTATATTACATGGATCTAGTACATACTCAATTTACGAGGTACTCAATTTACCAAAACAATTCCTTAGACATGTTTGTAGTTCATGTATTCCATAAGCTTTCAACATCGACCTCTAATGTCTGCAGCTAAAAGCAATAAAAAAAATCCTGGTAAATGTTTTTAGTAGTCTACCATGAAAGTCTGCTATTTTTTCTTTAGAATTTCTCTTACAGTGCTTTCCCTGCAGGCTTGCAGGGGCTATGTTAATTGCTCCAGTGATTAACTTTTGGTGGCCAGGTTTTCCGGCCAATATGTCCAAGGAAGCTTATCACCAGCAACTAGTACAAGACCAATGGGTAGCACGAGTTGCCCATTATCTCCCTTGGCTCACATACTGGTGGAATACTCAAAAATGGTTTCCCTCTTCTAGTGTTGCTACTAAGAAACCAGAAATTCTCTCTCCTGCAGATAAAGAGATCCTTCACAAGGCTAAAGCAAGAGCCAATTATCAGGTTCAAATTTCCTCCATATAGTCTACTAAAGAGGCTTAGCTTTGTCGGTTAAGGATAAAGATTAGTCTAATCTTCTTAATCAAAGCACATTATGTTTGATTCAAGCATTAGAATTGAATCTTAGCCTAAACTTTTTAATACCTAGTTCACTATAGTGGCTTACTGTCCTTGCAAAAAGAGCTGAAAAAGTAAAAGGAAAGTAGGTGCAACAGGAAAGAATAAATATGTTAAAAAATTCCTTGCCACCTTTCAGAAAAGAAGGAAAAAAGAGAGAATCAATTTCATCTGGGTGCAGTTTATACTTGTGATTTGCTTCAGTATTTATCCATGATGTTTATGAATCTGGTCTATTTTGTCAACTCAGGCTTACATAAGGCAGCAAGGTGAGTTCGAGTCACACCATCGTGATCTGATGGTAGGATTTGGAACCTGGGAATTCGACCCTATGCGTCTGAACAAGCCTTTTCCCAGCAGTGATGGTTCAGTCCACCTATGGCAGGGTGATGACGATCTTTTGGTCCCCGTGCTTCTGCAACGTTACATTGCAGAAAAGTTACCTTGGATACATTACCATGAGCTTCCTGGTGCCGGTCACTTATTTTGCATGGCAGATGGTATGGCTGATAAGATGGTGAAGACCTTTTTGCTTGGATAGGAGGGTGTGTGGCGTGGATACAAGGCTGGATGGTACTCAAGACTTTTCTTCTTCCCACTTTCAGAACTGTCCCCAATTCAGGTTCTCTATGTCTACATCTCCGTGTGTTAAATTTAATAGTCTAGCACAAACTTGACAGGTCAAATTGTTGTGGTTGTTCTCTTGATCCAGAACAGATTTTTCAAATCCAGTTTTGATCCACCATCCAACTTATTCGTATTCTTGAGTATAAAATGCATATCAAACCTGAAATGAAACTATGATCTTCTTGGCCTAGTATTTGCAGGGGAAGCACAATGGTCTAATAAAGAATCGAGGTCATGCCTAATCCAAATGTAGGCTCTTTTCTCCTCCTTACAGCACTATACTTGATTGTTGACTTCACCTTTGTCAAATGAAGCTTCTGAACGTCAGCAAGATGGGAGGATGTGTTTACAGGAGAATGTGAGATGCGACGCTTCTTAACCGCTCTCTTACTCTTGAGCTAAAGTCTAAAATTAACCCCCCCGCCAACTGCAATTTTAGGACGTGGAAATATTCCATATAAATCAGGGGAGGCAGAGAGGACGATCGCTTTGAGGGACCGCTTTGTTCCTTCCGCCCCCACTGTCCTCCTCCCCCAAATTGCAAAACTCAATGACGTTGGGCCGTGACCAGCCACCCCGTTGCCAGTCGCCCCCCTTCCACAACCCCCCCACCACCACCCCTCAGGCCTCCTCTTCCGTGTTGATCTATGCTCGCTGGTTCAGCCATTCCAATCTGCTCTCCCTTGCCTGTCCTAGATCGACTCCACTGTGACTTTGTTTGCCACGTGATCGTTGCTCACTGGCATGGTAGTGACATGAGTGGCTCTACTTGTGGATGGGAGGCCCATATGGGGCTGCCTTTGTACGTTAGGGGTGATGCACTTGGTGGTTGTGGTCATGCCTTTCGCTGGCGGTGGCCGTGGGGTGGTGGTGATAGTGATGAGGGAGTCTGTGGCTTACTTTTGTTGTTTGAGATTATGTGTGATCATGTGTTTATTGTGATCGAGATTTTTCGATTCTTATCAAATATCAATGTCTATCAGTTTCTTGTTAACGCGGATCAAATGATCGTCGGGATTCCTTTCTCGGTGGCATTATCATTCCTATGGGGTTGTTGCTCTTTCAAGTTTTGGGGGAGCGTGATTAATCCCCTACTTGGGATGCATTCTTTTTTTTTTTTTCTTATTTTTCTATTTTTTTATTTTTCTTTCTTGTAGTTTTGTTTACCTCCATCATAGAATTCCTTTGTTACTATGGAGAGCAATCTTCCCCTCTTTAGCAATCAAATTTCTCCTCTCTTCCTTCCTTGTAGTGGGTTACGTTCCTTTGTATCAAGTTCTTCCCTTATCAATGAAATACTTATCTTTTATATATATATATACAAGGGAGGCAGAGAGGAACAACCAGCACACATTCTTACAACATTGGAGTGTTTAGATTTCTCAACTTGGCGCAGTTTTGTGGTGATGGACCACTTACGTTGCTATTCCCCATTTCTTACTTCACTAGGATGGGTTATTAATGGGTCTTAACTCCAAATGGGGTAAGAAATAGGCACGTCATCCCAAGTCTCAATAGGACAAATATGAGATTGGTATAATATCAAAAAAAGGAAAAGTGTAAATGCGTGGAGACCAAGGTAACTGTATATAAATTACATTTTGATCATCGATAAATAGCCTTTAATTCAACTCAAACATGACCCATAAAGCTTATATTCAGAAGATGAAAACCATTAGCTGAGGTGCCAGCCGACTCACAATCGGTAATTTTATAAGTTATGCTCTATACATTTCAGGTCAAGATCAACGGTACCTTTCCCTCTGAGTGCAATTTCATGTAAGTCGCACAGACAGGGTAATGTTTCGGTGCTTTCTACCAATGGTATCCTAATGTGAACTAGTGGTTGCATTACTCAACTATCTCAATGTAGGGGTTGCGAACCAGTCAATTTTGCATTCTAATGCTCCATTCCCCAGATTTTCTTGCCATATTTTGCAAGGGAGCGAGGAGGTGTAAAAGGGTACATGAAAAATATGGGCGCTGGTTAAGAAGTTTGCTTGTACATGCACCTCCTTATGCAAAACCCTCCACACGTCGACCTAAGGAGCTGAGGAGGAGCAGCTATAGTATGACGATGCCGTTAAACCTTCTTGCAGACAATACTCGTTGCCACGTTATGGTGAAACTTGATATTTATTAGGGTTAAGGGAGCCTGTGAAGGCACGAAAAAGGTGAAGCTGGAGGTAGGGATGCTGGGTTTTTCAAACCTATACATCCTTGCAGATGGGATGGATAGAGAAATGGGGTTACAACACTTCAATGCTATAGTATCAAAGCTATAGCATTCATTGCATAAAATATGGGATGAAGGTGAAGAGACATAGCACTTAACATAGGTGTAACCAATGCTACAATGTTGCGAAGCACTAATGCTATAGCATTCATTAGCATGCAACGTCAGTGATACGTAACATTTTGATGCTATAGCTCCAGTGCTATGCAACAAGCTAGGCAAGCTGGGTAAATGGTGCATAATGACATGGCATACAAGATGATCAATGCATGAATAGATGTGTGTACAGGTGAGTTTCTTATATTTCTCGGAGAGAGAAAATTAAAGGAAGGTGGAAAAATATTATAAAGAATGTTTCCCTCGTAGCATATAACTTGACACAATTCCTCATTTGTTCCTTGGTCGTATACCATGTTCTAGGCAGAAGTATGGCTATCTATCTCACTCTCGGTCCCTTTTGTTCATATAGTGGCAACATGGTGAAGATTCCAAGCAAGCCGACTTGTACAAACCTCCAACAAAGCAAAACAGAAACTCCGATCACAACCTGGCAGGCGAAAATTCAACATCATAACCATCAAACCATACCCTCGTAAGCTTCACGTCAACTCCCCATCTCAACCGCATGCAATTTACCGACACATCTTAAGTTTCTAGACCCAAATAAGCTGGAGCCAATAATTAATCCTACTGGTGGCAAATCAAACATTGTGAAGGAAAAGAAGAAAATTTATTTCGACCCAAACATTGTGAGGTTTCTAGACACTCGTAAACATCTTTTCCAAAATGCATTCATTTCGGCCCACCCCGGCTAAAAGGAAAAGAAGAAAATTTTGAAGGAAAAAAAAAAAATCTTCTGACAACAACGTGTGAGAAATGGGGCTTTTTTTCATTTTTGGTTGAGGTTAATCAAGATTTTTTTTTCTTTTTTCCTTGCCCCTGATGGGGGTACACTGCAGTGGCACCCATCACATGCCGCCAACCGAGAGGTCTCTCCCGGAGAACAGCGCAATAGCTCCCTTGATTTAAACACTCTCTCAAGGTCGCTGTGTTCCAGGTTCCCACCATAAACAGAGCTGCAGGGAATGAAGCAAAGGCGAAGATAGACAGGAGAGAAGCGAAGAGAAGCGAAGAGAGGAGAAGGCAACGGTGTTAGTAGAGGCCTTTTAACTCATCATGGCTTCAGGGCTTCGGAGGATCTCTGCAAGGTCTCATGCCCACATGAAGCGGAGCTCCTCCTCCACCTTACCTTCAGGTCTCCATGGGTTTGCACGACTATCTCGTTGTTCCTGCTGTTTTCGGGTAAACAGTGATAGAATAGTGTGAATTTTGCCAAGAAAAATATTGCTGCGGAAAAAAAAAGGTAGATGCACGTAGAATCTATGGATGGTATGTTTGTAATGCATGTTAATGCCATTTTCTGGTTGAAACTTATCGACCTGATATATAATTTGGGAGAGGAGAGGGAGGGAGAACTTCGAGCATTATGTTTGGGAATGCCACAGCTGCCTTTCCGTCATGGTTGTTGCCTTGTTGCTCTTGCTGGTGTAACTCGATTCCCCCACTGCAATCATCCCATGTAAATCTATGTATGCAATTGCTAACTGACACCTGGATTTGAAAGTACAAAAAATAAAAAGTTCTACAAATGGATCTTTAGGACATTACTTATTAGGGCCAAGACAAGATACCTCCTGAGAGCACCTGCTGGTTTCAAATTGGCTTCCACATGGGATACCCTCGAAACACATATTTCAAGTTGATGATATTGCCCACCACAAAAAAGCGCAAAGCTTCATGCAACTGCAGACAGCCTATCTTAGCATCATCTTCACCACCTTCAACTTCCCGTCGGTAAGGCACAATGCTAACCACTACCTAACCACAAGATAGCGTATTTTTCACCCAACCCCAACATAATAACATGTGATCAAGCAAGCACTCCATGTTCCGACACAGATTGGAAGTTACTCAAGTTAGTTCAAAAGTACAGATTAGAATCCTTACTCATCTTTTGAGAAATAGAGGAATGTACTTGCAATTCTGTTCAGACAGAATGATTAAATGCGACCAACCAAAACGGGGATCAAGATACATGCTTCTTCGACAAAACATGCAGGGTCGTATGCACTATCAGACACCATAAATCCTAAGATATTGTTACCTTGAACTCATTGGCCATTGGAGATGGATCACTTTACCTGTTTCAACCACTATTTAGTACTTCTGGTAAATAAAAGGTCATAAAAGACATTTGACAAGACAAAGCTTACGGATGCTGGATTTCCCCCGGATCTCTGATAGGATTCAATAAAAGGAAAATCGAAGCAACAATCCGACATAGGCCAAGCCTAATTCGGCAGCTTGGCCCAAGAACTCAAGCAAAGCCAACAAGATGAGAGAATCGAGGTGATGGACAAAGCAAAGACCCTAAGTATGAACCATAGGTCTTTCATCCGACTTCCCCTCTTGACATCCAAACTCAAGGGGAAGCCTCAAAGCCCAAGCAGATCTGATCAAGACTAGCAGACCTCTCCTCTCCTGGAGAGCAAGCCAACTTCTTTTCTCTTTCCTGCCTGCAGGTGCCACATCACAGATAGGAGAGGTACGGGGACACATGCTAGAGGAGAAAAGCGATTTCCATCTATGTACAAAGGAAGGTTGCAGCAAGAAGGAATACGAGAAAGGTTTAACCAGCAAGGGAAGCTTCTATCCCTGTCGTCTTGGTCACCAAGCCATCTGCCAGACGAGCACCACTCCATGCACAATGCACCAGAGCCTTCGATTGGCTGTTTCCTGTTGGCCTCCACGGCAGATAAAGTGGGAGAGAAAGAGCTTGCCACAGCCGCACAATTGGAAGATAAAGTGCGATGTGCCCACAAAAGATTTGCGACAGGAGCAGATGGGACACAAGCTTTGCAGGAGACAAACCAATCCCAGTAACAGTTTTTATGCAATCCATGGGGCTGAATATATAAATCCCCACCGGGAAACTCCAAAAGACGGATGTGCAAATCCAGCACGTGGGGGTAGGTACCGGTGCATGCATAACACAGTTAGCACCCCGTACATGTTTCTTCTAATATCCACCCACACGATGATGATGACGGAACATTCCTCCCCAAGATGTAGCTCTCTCTTAAGGTGAACATGATTAAAATCTCTAATCTAATTGCAGCTCCCCCCCCAAAGCACCACCAGATCTGTCACACTAGCTAAATCGGATCCCCAGTCAGATGCCCTTCACATATCCATCTGTATATCACGCTATTAGTTCATCATTCGAACTCCGGAAAACACCATATCCACAAAAATAAGCGTACGTAAGCTTAACCATTTATTTGAAAAGGGCAAGCTCAACCATACAAGCTAGTAATTTACAAAATCATGCATCAGTCAACGCACCACGCACCAAGATATATAAGTTGGTGCAAAGTGCTAGTTATAAAGGTAGAGAACCAACATATGAGAAGTGTGGCAATTGTGTCAGCCAATTGTTACTTGGTGATCAAATTCTCTTCAATTTACTTAATTTTTTTCTTTGTAGCAGAAGCTGCTTAAAACTGGAAGCATCTGCTAGTTTCAGATCTATAAAATGAAGGGATGGAATTCCCAAGATTTTTTTCCCCAGTTGTGAAAAACGGTTACTCTAAAGGCAAATAAAAACGAAAACCATATCATGGTTCTTTCGAGTGTAGATTAAATATATGATATCCTAAACACATTATGATTTAAGAGACCAAAGTGTGTTGAGGAATTTATTTATGGTGACTGAAAAGATCAAAACAACAAAAACTACAATCAAAATTTGAAATAGAACAAATGGAGTCAAGTTTGCCCAAGAAGAATCTAACCATCTGTTGCAGCATAGCACAACAACCACGGACAGAGCACATCTAAAATAATAGGTATCTTACTTTGCTTCAGAGAAAAATGAGGCCGTGTTTTGTAGTTCTATTCTATAGTTCTCAGTCTACTTTTGCACCCTCCAATAACCTAAGGTTCACGAATCTCCCTCTAAACACTTCATGCAACATTAGGACAGTACTTGGTTGCCCTAAGGATAATCCATTGAAGATACCGAAATTGATCAGATGGACAACAGTACCAATTCTGTAGATGGATGGAATGCAACAGTTGACCTGACGTTCTCGAAGGTCTTGGGAAGCGATTTCAGTGAAGAGGCCCATCATGATCATATTCTGGGTGGTAGTGGGGTTGATAAGAGAGGGTTTCCATGCTCGACAACCGCCAAAAGCAGATATTGCCAGGTGCTTTCATGAACTGGTGACTGTCATCAGAAACGGCATCTCTCCCTCCCTCCCTCTTCCATGCATCCATGGGACATTTTCTTTGGCTCTCTGTCAACTCATTGTTCTACAAAGGCTATATCATTTCCAGATGGAAGGCTTACAATTTGGTTACGAGAAAACTCCACAAATCCTCAAATGATGGCACCGCCCTTGCATGCAATGGCCCCCATCACTATTCTTATGCAACCACTAGACATGCAAAAAACTGATTCAAAAGCAAACCGACACACTAGATGTAGGCAATTATCACCAGTTAAAATTTATGAAAATAATATTCCATGGCAACAATTTTTTTTTAAATTAGCATTTCTTCGCTTGTGGATCTAGGGAGTCCATGTAAAAATCTGTTGGCCAATGCTGGCCTGTAATGAATAGAATTGCTGGGTGGTTAAAAAAAATTGATGCTATGTTCATTTGCATCCCAGACTAAACTTTTGTTGAGCTATCAACTGCTAGGAGTAACAATCATCAATGATGCGAGCATCAAGACCATTCAGCTAGGTTAAACATCCTTCAAGGACAAAAGTTGATAATTAACCCGTTAAGAGGGAATTATACTAAATATTACGTGCAATCAGCATCTTTACATAAAACAAACAAAATCTTAAATCATCATAAAGCATGAAAATTTTGCACCTGGCCTGGACCAGGAAATGCCGCCTGGCCTTATCTTCAGTCAATTCACAAGGTGTGAATAGTGGTCATCTTGGCCACAAGAGCAATGGTCTCATCATAATCCATCCCATACTGCTAAGTTCGGCTCCATGCCCACAAGCAGCCTGCTTCACTTCATAGGTGCGAGCCGTAAGGAGGCGAGGGAGCGGAGAAGTGAGCCTATGAGTTGGATGCGCAAGTCAACGGTGCGAGTATGCAAACCATAGGGCATAGAAGACGAAGACGAGCCACGTTCCGCTCAGTTTCACGCCACTACAGTTTGTACAAGCTAGACTCCACTCATTCTACTTCGCTTCACTTCATTTGAAGACAAGCTCAAACCCGTTCCACCTCAATTCGCTCCATGTCACTTCGCTCACTCATTTTGCTCTGCTTTACTGTAAAAAAAAAAAAAAGAACGAAAGAAAAGTCCAGATGTGGGTATCCAAAACAGGGTAAAAAAATCACAGTTTCAAGATAGCCTTTTACCTTGGAAAGTATTCATACACTGGTTTGCAACGTAACTAGCATACTCCCACCTTTTCTCCAAGTATGAGTAGGGACATATGCACCAGAAAATATGGAAAGACATAGGTAACTGCCACAGCCTCGATTACAGGTCAGCTTCTAACAATTGAAACACGGCAGCAGCCTCTGCTCACATGGTGCACCTATTTCAGTTTGGCTATTTAGCAGAGAGGTGATTATTCTGAGAAAAATCCTCTCATCTTTTCCACCTATTTCTCCATCTAAGTTTCCCCTATATTTTTTTTCATTTTGTTTTGGAGGTAAAAAGGATACTCAATATCAGCAGCCATCCAATTCATTCCAACGGAAAGAGATTAAAAGATTAAAAACTTCAAGGAAGAAACCCCTGCCTCTTTTTCTCCCCTGAGAACTTGCCACTCATGTCTTTCCAGCATAACTACCATCTTCTCTTCTCCCTCTTTGTCTTCATCACCCATTTCAACTTGTCCACGCATCCCACATGCCCCAGATCCTGCCATCATTATCCTCTCTACATAATCAGCAATAGGAATCTCCTGAATCTCCCCACCGACCACCACCAACCTGGCCCACCCACACAAAGTCCATTCCTCCATTATGATTGATTGAACTGGCAACTAGAGTCTGAACCCCAAAAACATCTTCAGAACATCAAGGAAATCATTAAAAACCAATCACATGGAGGGTTGACACTTTGGTCCTGAAGGCAATCTTGCTTACATGTAGATCATTAGTAAGATCATCCATGGTCTATGTAGCTTATTGTTTGTGTAATTTTTATTTCAGAATTATCTGTGAGCTAGAGATGTTGATTTGTTTCAATTTGATATGGGAAGTAGGATTTTTTTTTTTAGTTTACCTAGAGGGTTAGAGAAGTGATGTTAAGAAATGTGAAAGTAATGTTAACTTGCAATTGTGTTTACTTATAGAGTGATGTTAACATCAGTTTGTGTTTACTTAAATTGGTGTTAAGCTGTGGTGTTAATCCTTGTGGTGTTTACTTGATAGTGGTGTTAAGTATATAAAACATAAGAGATGTCAAAGATACAAGTAGTATATAATTTTAACACGGATTTGGCTAACACCAATTGAAACTGGTGTTAAACAAACCCGTGTTAAAGTAGGTAAAACCAAGTTAGTAAATTAGGGGTTAACTAGGCCTTATGGAATGATGTTGTTCACATCCTGGTGGAGATGACACAAGATCAAGACCGGCAGCAAGAAATCTGACCACTTGGAGATTGGTGGGAGTGCATTGGGTTGGTTTATAGGTATAAAAATTAAGTAAAGAAACAATAGCCTAAAAGTTATTAAAATAGAACAGCCAAAACCTGATGGACATTTAATTAAAAGAATCGATGACAAGTTTCAAAAGTCAGAGGGAAAACTAAAACCCACCAAAACCTTTTGGGTGCATAGTCCTTTTTGTCAAAATACGTTCACTAGACAGGCAAATATATTTGGTGTATCACGACATTGACGACTGCAGACCAATTCTAACCTTAAAATTTTTAAAGGTAAAGGTCAAAATTATCACATCCACTTCCTAGAGAAAGGTTCCCCAAACCCGCTTCCTAGATATATCGATAACATTGGGTGACCACTAATCTCAACAAATTGATTTCCTTCCAATAAAAGGTGCATTGCTTTTCTTTTGCTGACATGAAAGAAATATGGTGAAACAAGAAGACAAAATATATAAAAGAGCGCTAATTCCTTCAGTTTTTTGTAAGGAACACTTGGTGCTCAATTGTACGAATTAAATTGTTAGCGTACAATATTTTATCGGTAATAGTTGAAAAATATAATAAGTGAAAGTATGAATTAAAGTAATAAAAGAGATGTATAAAGTTAAAATCTAAAATAAAGCAGAAATATAAATATCAAAGTATAAAGATAATCATGGAATCTTAGATTTATGTGGAAACCCCACTCTCGAGAAACAGGAAGAAAATCACGAGAGAAACATCCTATGGACGTATTTTGTCTATATTTCTTCTTAAAGATAAACAGGAAGAGAACACGCCTATTTATAGGCTACCACACACACAAAGCTCACATTTTCCAATGTAGTACTAAACAACCACTCAATTCTCTCATCACTCCCCCTCAAGATGGAGCATAGAATGCTCAGCTTGCAACACAAAGGAACTCACTCTACACATGCGGGAACATAAGCTGAAGCTGCTGAAAGAATTGTGGTTGTCTCTAAAGATATTGTGTTGATGGTTCCCCATTCAATATCCCTAAAAAAGGTCTTCCTCTGAAGACCTCGAAGCTGCATTTCCCACATAGAAACTAACTGGACCCTTCCTAAGAGGACCTCGAAAATAGATCTCCCTCTCTTTGGAGACCTCGAAACTCTAGACCTCCCAGAGTTTTGTTTCTCATGTGAAGATCAGCTACTCAAAAGTCCATAGCGATATCCGATGTCACCTCAACTGTTGGAGGATGCTATCGTACCTTGGGACTGCAACAAAGGGACTACCAAACGAAGGTGACTACAACAAGCTGGCACACTCCCCCTTTCTCCCATACTCTTATGAGAGAAAAATAATAATGACGAGAAGAAAAGAAAACAATAAAAGCTAGAAAAGACTTCTCCATCTCTTCTCTTGAACATAAACCTTTTTTTCCATCATTTCTTTGATTTTTTTTATTTTTCTCCTTTTTTTAATTTTTTTTCTCTATCTCTTTTTCCTTTTTGTTTTTTTTTCCTTCTCTCTCTCTCTCCTCTTTTATTTTCCTTCTTTCCCTTATTTAAAAGAGGCTAAACAAAGTAACCTAACAAAGGATAATATAGGGCAAACCTTCAAACGGCTGTCTCCTAAAAGACCTCGGTCTTACCTTAGGGTTTGGAGAACTCAACAGCCGGCCAAGTCATAATTGCCGCTCGCGCCAAGTCACAAGCCTCATCCTCTCAACATCGGCATTCAGCATACGGTAAGGCAGCCCAGCCAAAAGCTTCGATCTCTCTCTGCGTGCAACCATCCACCTTGAGGGATATCGACGATCTGAAGGAAGCGGATCTCAAGGGGAAGAACATGTTCGTGCACCGCGCTTCCTCTCGTACGCCTTGACACTGCGTCCTCGTCTCCTCCACGGTGCTGCTCCACACCGACCAACGATCGCAGACATCATGATCTCCGCAGCGGCGTGATGGATCCTCTCAAGTTCCATGTGGCCTCCTACAAGGTCTGCTGGCCCCTGATCCCCAGCATCCTCGACCAATGCTACGAAGCCGATTGTGGTCCTCGGGCTCGTTCGCAATCACCATCTCTGCTTCTCAGTCGCCAGCAGCCACGTTGACTCCCCGCCGACCAACTCCTTTCCATCGCCACGATTGTCCTCTCTACATGCACAACGGCGTCACCACCTTCATCCTCTCTGTGCGCATAGTGGCTCTATGCAGCCAGCTACGTGTGTGGAAAACACCATCAACACCTCCCTCTTCTTCATGCTGTGATCCTCCACAATGTGGATCCACACTCATCAGAACAAGAATCGAGGAAGATACGAACAACAGATAGAAACATGTATGCAATAAAGGATAAAATCTAACAAACCAACATGCTCTGATACCAAATTAAAATATAAAATAAAGCATAAGCATAAATATCAAAGCATAAAGACAATCATGGAACGCTTTGATTTACGTGAAAACTCCACTCTCGAGTAGCGGGGAGAAAACCACAGGAGAAGCATCCTATGGGCGTGTTTTGTCTATATTTCTTCTCAAAGATAAATCGGAGTACACACCTATTTATAGGCTACCACTCACACACAAAGCCCACACTTTCCAATGTGACACTAAACAACCACTTAATTCTCTCAACATATAATGCTTAGATTTACGTGGAAACTCCACTCACGAGGAGCGAAGAAAAAACCACAGAAGCGTCCTATGGGTATGTTTTTCTACGAGAAGTGCCCTATGAGCACTCACTCTGAACTGGTTCTTGCTTGTAGGCAGGAACACAAGCTAGAGCTACTGGACGAACTGTGAGTGGCTCTAAAGATCTGGTGCTAGTGACTCCACATTCAGTATCCCTAAAATTTGATCTTCCTCTAAAGATTTCGAAAGTGGATCTCCCTCTTTGGAGTCCACGAAACTGGATTTTTTACATAGAAACCTGAAATGAGTCATTCCTTTGAGGACTTCGAAACTCTGGACCTCCCAAAGTTAGGTTTCTCATGTAGAGTCCATACAAAAGGGACTCCCAAATGGAGGTGACTACAAGTTTCCACACTCCCCCTCTCTCCCATACTCATATGGGAGAAGGAAAAATAATAGCGAGAAGAAACTAAAACAATAAAAGCTACAGAAGACTTCTCCACATCTTCTCTCAAACATAAATCTCACTTTTCTTCTTTTCTTTTCTTTTTTTTTTTGAATTTTTTTCCTTTTCCTTTTTTTCTTGTTTCCTTTTTCTTTTTTTTTGATATCCTCGTTTGCCCACTTCTTTCTTTTCCTCCCCCCTTTTTTTATACACTATAACCTTCTGACCTCGCTTTTTTGATCCTCCTCTTCCTTTCCTTTTTTTTTTAATTGAGGCTAAAAACAATACATAAAAGGAAGGAAGAAACGTCAAAAAGCAAATGACCGAAAAATTCACATACCCACGAGATCTTAGGTTGAAACGAACCTAAAGAAAGGGCACAACGATAGCCATGCCCACGCCGGTCTTTCGCATGTTTCCTCGTCGCATTTGCCTCTATGCACATGACTAGCACACCATCCCCGCGATCTTGGTTGTTATCAACACCAGGACTCGTTGCTGTCATCATTGCAAAATCCTCGCACGAGATCTCGCCACGCTTCTGCTGCAACAACCACCTCTCAACCGTGTGTGCCGCCTCTGCTACATCTAGCATACCTCTAGCTCCCACGTACATGTCGGCCACCACCATCGACCACAGAGCTCCACCACCAAGCGACTTCCGTCGGATGCTCCTCGACCATTAGCGACCCCACGTGCTCCTCGACCTCGACCACCAGCGACTCCACATGCTCCAAAACTATCTCTTGGGTTCAAAAGAACCTAAAAGACTCTTCGGTGCTTCTTCATCGCCTTCTTCGTAGGCAAGATCAACAATGCTCATTGCAGCTTCACCTCCTCGCCAGATCGACACTACGTCTATCTCCTCCGTCGGCTTCTTCGACAGATCCATCACGCATGCAAGCCCCACCATGCTCCTCAACCAACCCGCTACCTTTACTGTCCTCTCCGGATCTTCATCGCCGTTGCTCCTTGGTAGAGCAATGGCGGTGAAGAGAAAGCATCTCGCGTTGCCTCTCGTGGCCTTGAGCAGATCTTCTCGCTGCTCCTGCAGCAGCAATGCAGCCATGCCTCCTTGGGATTGGAACTCCTTTGAATGACAAGTCGAGATCCCCAACGGCCTCACCACTACCTTGATGGCCCGCACCCCTGTCCCGACGGCCACCACAGAAACCCTAGATAGGCATGCCATCGCTGCGCCATCTCCTCTAGGGACCAGCCTCGTCGCCTTGCCAACCTAAGCCCTAACCGGTGCTGTGGAACGAGTCTGACACCATCGTGCCTCCAATAACTCATAAAGAATAATCAAAATATGGACAAATAATGGAATAGATCTCTAAAACTTAAGAACAAAACCCAAGATCAGAACTCGCTCCGATACCAAGTTGAAAAATATAATAAGCAAAAGCATGAATCAAAGCAATAAAAGAGATGTATTATGCTTGGGTTTACGTAGAAAACCCACCCATGAGGAGCGGGGAAAAAAACCACGATAGAAGCGTCCTATGAGTGTGTTTTCTCTGTACTTCTTCTCAAAGGAAAATAGGAGGAGTACACTCCTATTTATAGGCCATCACACACAACAAAAAATCCACATCTTCCAATGTGACACTAAACCAACACACAATCCTCTCAACAGTAATTTATAAAAAAATAATAATATTACATGAAAATTTACAATTTATTAGGTGCAAAACATATTTGTCACCATCCCATGAAATTACATACGAAAAAAGTAATATAAGTTAGACATCAGAGATGATGTTCTGCAAGTAATGAATTGCTTGAATCTCACTATTTTTGCCCAGAGGCTTGAGCATAATATGGTGAGTGAATGAATCAGGCTGAATGCCATTTTGATGCATCTGATGATACAATCTCAGCACCTCGTTCCCAAGGCCTAATCTGCAATTTGCATTTATTAACAACGTGTATGTATATTTATTTGGAGATAAGCCCTTCTTAAGCATGCTGTAGAAAATCTCATAAGCTTCTTTAAGGCTCCCAAATTTGCAGAAGCCATTTATTAAGCTATTGTAAGTGATAACATTCGGGGCAACATCCTTCTCCATCATTTCTCGGAAAAAGTACCCCGCACTCTTCAATTTACCTGAACTAGCATGAGCGTGAATTAGAACCGTGTAAGTCACAACAGATGGGGAAATCCCCTCGTTGACCATTTCCTGGAACTTCTGCATGGCGTTTCCCAACAACCCATGCTTGGCATATGAATGGATCATACATGTGAATGTCACGCAATCTGGACGAAGGTTGGCTGCGATTATTTTCTTGTACATGTGCTCCAATTCATCGAATTCTCCCTCCTTGCCAAGCAAGTAAACTTGAACATTATACGCTACAAGGTCAGGTGAAAACCCTCTAGCTTTCATCTCCTCCTGTAAGTGCACACCTTTCGCCACATCTCCAAGCTTGAGTTCACCAACTATTCTCGTGGTGTAAGCAACACGATCTGGTTGCAGACCAGCCGCTGTCATCTCACTGAAGAGTTCCTTCGCCCGAACGATGTCCCCTGACTTGCAAGACCCATTCACAAGAATGGCATACGTGAAAAGATCCGGCCGGATCCCCGACTCAACCATCTCATCCTTGAGCCTCAAGGCATCATCCAACACCCCCCGTCTGCAGTGGCAATCCATCAGCGTGTTGTAGGTTATAGCATTCGGCAAAAGGCAAGCTCTTTTCAGCTCCTGGAACACTAGAAGTGCCTCCTTAAGGTTCCCAAGCCGGCAGTACCCGTAGATCAACGTGTTGTACGAGACCACGTCGGGTGCCAAATTCTTCTTCCTCATGTCCAGGAACTTGTCCCTGGCCAGAGCCATCCACCCCCTCTTGCAGAGCCAGTAGATATACGTGTTGTACGTCAAAACCGTGGGCGCAGCGCCCTTCCTTGCCATCTCGTACTCAAACCTCATCGCTCCAAATATGTTGTCCTTCATGCAGTAGCCGTAAATAAGTGGGTTGTACGTGTACGCGGATACGGGGAGCCGCAGCTTGATCATCTGCCTCACGAGTTCCTCGGCCTTCGCGAGCTCGCCGGCCTTCGCGAGCCCATTCACGAGGATGTTGTAGGTGACGTCGTTGGGGGCGCAGCCGCGGCTGACCATCTCCGCCATGAGCCTCTGGGCCTCGTCGACCTTGCCTACCTTGCAGAAGCAGTCGAGGAGGGTATTGAAGGTGATGATGTCGGGGGCGATCCCCCTGCGGGTCATTTCGTCGAACACCTGTCGGGCGCCGGTCCTGCGGTCACCGTCGCGTAGGGCGCGGAGGACGCGGTTGCAGCTCCTGACGGAGGGGCGGTGGCCGGCGCGGACGATCGCGTGGAAGGCGTCGAGGGAGCGCTCGCCCGTGGAGGCGGAGGAGTAGAGCATGAGGAGGAGGTCGAGGAGGGCGGCGCGGGGGGAGGAGGGTGGGGAGGAGGAGGCGAGGGAGTGGGCGAGGCCAGGGAGGTCGAGGGAGACGGCGGTGGAGAGGAGGGAGCGGGCGGGGCGCATGAGGCCGGCGTCGGCGAGGGAGAGGAGGACGGAGGAGAAGGGAGGGGAGGAGGGGAGGAAGGAGGGATGGCGGAGGGCCCAGCGGAGGAGGGAGAGGGAGGCGAGAGGGTTGGGGAGGGTGGCGCGGAGGACGCGGTGGAAGAGAGGGGGGTCGCGGAGGGAGGGGAGGAGGAGGTGGGGGAGTGGGGAGGGGGGAAGGAGGGCGTGGGAGTCATCCTCGAGGGCTTCGCGGACGACGGTGCCGAGTTGCGAGGGGGAGGGGGAGCTTGGGGTGGAGTATGGGAGGGAGCGGACGTGGTGGCGGAGGGTCACAACCGGCGAATAGGCGCGGAGGGATCGTACGAGCATGGGGGCGGGCGATGGGAGGTTGACCATGGAGTCTCTACTGGCATTTTGGGTTCCGCCTGCTGCGAGGCCGCTGCAAGCCAGCAGGGGGGGAATCTTTTTAGCAAACGTCTCATCTTCGGCTTATTCCCGAGATCGGCCTTCTCTTGGGTGTTATTCCATGAGGGAAATTATCATGATGAATAAAAATTAAAAACAGTAGGAAAAGAAAAATTAAGTTATTTAATTATATCGGAGTGTTGGGATAGATTTATTATCTTGTCAAAAAAAAAAATTAAGAAATTTTATTTTATTTGGAATGTTTGTTTGGTAGTATAAATTAATGAAATAATAAGAAAATTAGTTGAAAAGAAGAAATATGTGGAATTAGATAATTTCGTGGAATTTTTTAATTCTGGAATTACACTCTTAATTGTGGAATCATGCGATTCTGAAATTAGAGAAGTCAAGTGCGAAATTAACATTTATACTGTATATCAAATGCCTCCTTGACATTTTGGCTTATATCGCCATGCTTTTGTTAGTGGATGTGAATTTTGTGGAGCATATTAAATAAAAAAGACTTAGAGTAGAGCAGGAGTAAAGGAGACGAAGGTGGAGGGATCATAGTCTTCGGCCTAGCTTTTTTAAAAAAAATCACTAAAAGAATCATTGGAATGTAATTAATCCTTTTTAATAAGGAAATGAAGGAAATAGGCTAGGTTAGCAAATTTTGAATTCAAAGTATACCATTCCAATGTTTGTAGTCGGTTACACGGAAAACTCATGTTAATCAACCTTTGCTAAGTTCGTGTGATCAACTACAATTGTTAGTAGCATAATTAATGTTCTAACTAATATGATCATAAAATCCATGTGTTCACAATCATCTTAACTCCTAATTGATGGGAAATAGAGTCTAAATATGTCAATAACATTAGATTGCATGTAAATCATGTGGATTTTAGCTATACATGAGGTTTTATTAGATAATGATATGTGTACACAACTTTATACACAAGTTTGGGCACAAGCTCCTACTTGAAACATGCCATGTTTGAGCCCATCAGGTAGCTTAGCTGGTAAGCAGGCTCGTACTACTTAAGTGGAAACGACAGGTTCCTAATTCAAGTCCCGACTAACCTAGAGGGATAGATTTGTGAGCTATTTATCTCCCCTCCCTTGGATGAGCATCATCCTCATGTCATATTGACGTGACGCATATGGGACGTTGACGTGTCATGGCTGACATGACTCATTACTGCGAGGGAAGGTATTGAATATAACGTGACAAACACGTCATGCGAACGTGGCATAACACGTCATACCAACGTCGCATGACACAAGTTTTGTACATAATGGTGTATATCTGTCAAGTGTTTTTCATAAAGGATCATGGAAACTTTTTATAAGTAACCTTAAAGTTTTCAACATTGAGGATTACATTTAGATCAGGTGAATGCAATGGCATTGAGAAAAGCATCAAATGTCATGCTTAATGCACTATCTCCTTTTCAACCATCGCCTCCTTCACTTCAATCAACCCACCATGGAAGGAGAACAAGAAGAGATGACGCAACAAAGAAAGAGAAGAAAACAAGGTGATGACAAAGGAGAAGAAAATACCCACCATCTACATAGCACTCGCTTGCCATTCGCTTAGCTCGTGCAACAGCAAGTGTGCCTAAGCGTCAGCTGCCCTCCTGTGTGTAGGGGGTGTAATGCCGACTTCTCTTGCCCTTCGATCCCACACACACCCCCCCCCCCCCCCCCCCCCCCCCCCCCCCACTCCCCTAGCTCTCTCTCTCTTTCCCTTTCGCATCTCTCTTTCTCATGCATGTGTACGTGGAGGGGCCAATGGAAGGAGAGCGGCAGTGGTTTGGTGTTGGTCACAAGGGGTGAGGGTTTATGTGGGTTTTAAAGTGTTGGGAAAGAGAGAGAGCATACGAGGGAGGATAGATTAGGAAAGCTTCTTTTTTTTTTTAACTATGAGTAATTCTCGTAATAGAATTAAACAACATCTAATTTCTGGAAAACACATGTCATTGGATCCGTTACAAGACGTGGAATTCAACAAATTTTGTAGATTTTAAATCCAAGGTCATTTGCATGGTGCAGTTCCCTAAGCAAACCATACATGGGTTTATACACGTTCCATGTGTAACTTGTGCTACACAACTCAAATTTTTGTAAAATAAGAACAGTTGAAAAGCTTATGAAAAAAGGAATCTGAATCGATGTAAATGATTTCGAGATGACTTAAAACCCAGATTTTGGAGCATTGCCAATAATTGATGCGTACACCTTGATGCTGAGATTGAAAAACTGGTGTACACATGAGGGCGTAAGAAACACATGATCTCTTCAAGGGATCACGCATATCTATTGTCATAGGTGTATGCAATAAATCAAGAGATTTGGACTTGCTCCACGTATATTGGAAAATACGAAATTCTATGCATGGTCGTGTAGTCCTAATCAGACCCATAAATGAAAGAGAATAAGAAATGTCCATACATGATCTTTGTTTTTATCTTAATGATGCAAAGAGAACATAAAATATGTGTAATCCACGATACGATGGATAGTGAATATGGGATTTAATCATAAGGGTTACATATGTCTTTCAATATGAAGGATTCACAGGTATTTGGAATACTTAAGCGAGGCGTAGTGCTATAATTCCACTAATTCTAAACTCTTTGTTATTAACATAATGAAGCCACAAATGACTTTAATGGGTTCATACTTGTAGAATAATTAAATGTGATTTAAGAAGTTTAACTGCACCTAATTTGGTGATCAATTGCAGCGAATTTTATTAGATGCAAAATCCAATGGTTGAATTACAATTAATGTTTGAATACTATATCTTAGCAACCAAAAATTTGTTTTGGGTCAATTACACACAAATCAAGTTGGATTACAACCCAACCCCTGGATCTCTATCTAAGGGTTCACATCATATTAGGATTAGGTTTGGGAATCCCTATAAATATCACCTCTTAAGCAAGCCCTGGGCCTTCCAAAACCCTCTTATTCCCATTCTCCTTATAAGAGCATAATAGATACATAGTTAATAATAATAATTTTCCTATTTTATGCTAACTACTTAGTGCATATAGGTTGTATATATTTTGTTATAGTCATGCATGCATAATTAGGTCATATAAGTATTTTATATTTAATTGGTATCGAATTAAGTTGTTTGAATAATGTAGGAATAAAAGGTGTAGCTAATGTTGGTGCTAGGGCACCGCGATCGTTTATTTTGATCATAACAAAACACGTGTCATTTAACATTTGCACTTGAAGTCTTAGATTTCAAGTTAATTGCAAATGGAGACATGATTAGACGGAGTTTGAGGTCGCATTCATGGCGGATTGGAAGAGCTTGACGGAGAATAGAGGAGCGATGGCTTGAAGAAGGAAGGAGATGAAGAATATGATATATTTCCTTTCCTTGTAATCTTTGTATTTTTGTTTCTTTTGTTTCTCTTTATTTTGTTACTTAGATTCATGTTAAAGAGCCTCAAAGTACCCTAACAGTAGTCTTAGGAACACTTGCACAACCCTAGGATACTCAGGTTTTCTGTAGAGAACTTAGAAAACCAAACTAGGGCTTAAACAGCCTTTTCAGACGTCTGATAATGACTTTTAAGACGTCTGACTGTTGACTCAGATGTCCAATGATATTTAGGCTGGACTTAGTTAGTTCTGTCTGATGAAATCAGATGTCCAAACCTTAGTCCAGACATCTTAGCAGACGTTTGATGAATTGGCCAGACGTCCAATTAGTGGACCGTTGGCTGGTTTAGCAAACAATGAAGGATATGACTGTTAGCCTCATATCAAACATCCGTAGAGGACCCCAGACGTCTGATACATGACCGTTTTGCCTCGGCTGACCCAAAATCTCTTCTCAGAGATTTTATAGCCGTTGCACTCTCTTAGGAATCCATTTCCGCAGAAAAGTAGGTTTCCAGACATCCAGACATCATTCCAAACGTCCTGTGTGTCGTTTGATGGACTTCCACTAGAACCATGTTTCGATTTAATTCAAGTCAGGAAGGAAACCCGCCTATAATCAGACATCTGACTTTGTTCCCAGACGTCTTAAATCGGTTTTCCAAACGTCCGATGCCAGGATCAGACATGTGATAACCCTGTCAGTGTAATGATTAATCGTGATTTCGGCCTGATTCTCTTGGAGCTTGCACCCAACGGCTATGGAAGCCTTCCAAGGCCTTCCAAAGCCTTCCTAGGGCATCTATAAATGGAGGAGAACCTTTGCCACTCAAACACACACCAAGACACACCCAAGCTACATACTTTCCACTCTTTGGTATCTAAAAGAAGAAGAAGATCATATAGAAGAAAACTCTTGCTCTCCAAACTTAGTTCTACACCTAGAGAGCTTGATTCCTGTTGCGCACCCGCTCTCCCTCCGCGATTATGAGAGTGACGAAGCACTACCGCGTGGTTCATGCATCCGCGTCGTCGATGCACTTCTTACAAAGGGAAGAATCCTTACTCCTGTAGAAGCTTAGGTCAAGAATATCTTTGTTGGCTCTATATGACTATTCTTGTATTTTACTTTGCTTGTGTTGGGTATTCACTTTGCGATTTCCCGTCTCTTTCGTGAGATAAAATCCTTCTCGTGAAGAGAAGGGGTTTGAGATACGCTACCCTCGTATAAAATAGCGTGGTTATAATTGAGGTTGTACTACCCTTGTTTAAGTAGAACGTTAGTGGATTTGATTAACTTAGTTGATCGGAAAATCCTAACTCGAGAGGGTTAGGTGGTGGTTTTCACCCGGTTTGGGTTTCCACCTAAAAATAATTGTGTACATTGTGTGATTGTCATTTTGTTAGATTGTTCCATTTATAATTCCGTATTATTTTTACGTCACATTATTCTCACCCCCTCTAAGTAGGGAATTACAATTGGTATCAGAGCAGGTTCTTGCAAAATCGGAGTAACACCCGACAAGAATATCATGGAGGGGAGCAGTTCCGCAATTCGGATCTCCGAGGGGCAGTCCACGACCCGTTCACCATTCTTCGACGGGAGCAACTACCCCTACTGGAAGCTGCGGATAAAGACTTGGCTTCAAGTCAATGATTTCACAATTTGGGGCAGGTACGAGACGCCATTTGACATCCCAGAGAAACCCGCGGGAGGCTACTCGCAACAACAAATTCGTGAGCTCTCTTTGAACGCGAAGACCATGAATGCCCTCTACTGCACGCTCAACCCGGAGGAGTTCAACAGAATCTCGCAATGCGCCACCGCATACGAGATTTGGAACACACTTGAGGTAACTCACAAAAGTACCTCTAAGCTAAAGACTTCAAAAATAAATTTACTTTCTCAATAATTTGAATCTTTTTCTGTGAAGACTAACGAATCTTTAAGTGAGATGAATACTAGGTTCATTCTCATTGTAAATAATTTGAAAGCTTCAGGGAAGACCTTCATCAAGGGGGAGCTTCAACGAAAGCTAGTCCGTTCCCTTGGATCAGAATGGGAACAAAAGGTCACCACGATTGAGGAAGCAAATGAGGTGGAAGAGCTTAACATGGAAGATCTCCTAGGCAATCTAATGGCCTACGAGACAAAGCTGAATCAGAAGAAGAATGATACACCGGAGCCAAAGCCGAAGAAGAACCTTGCATTCAGAGTTGCGTTGGATAGCGAGGTAAGTTCTGATGACGAAGGCTTTAAGATTTTACTTAAAAAGTTTTCCAAGTTTTGTAGGGAATCAAAGAAAGAAAAGAAGGAGAAGAAGGAAAGCCTGAGACGTTGCTACCACTGCAACGAGAAAGGGCATCTACGGCCAGAATGCCCACTTCTCAAGAAGGATAAGAAGAAGGAAAAATACAAGCCTAAGAAGAAGGCATTCCAAGCAACTTGGGATGACTCGAGCTCAGAAGAAGAAGAAGAGCAGAACCCCGAGGAAGAAACCGCTTGCTTTGGTTTCATGGCCAGAGGAAGTGATAGCGACAGCGACAACTCCGACAATGAGGTACATTCCGATTTACAAAATGCATTTAATGAGCTTTTTGAAGTTAGTAAATCACTTAAGATAGAAAATAAAAATATTAAAAAGAACATTAGTTTTCTTAAAAATGAAAATAAAATGTTAGAAAAACAACTTAAGGATTTAGAAGCTAGTCCTAAAAATGATGACTTAATCAATGAAAATACTAAATTGATTGAGGTAAATGCTAGTCTAAAGTTAGAATTTTCTAATTTAAAGACTAAGATAAATATTATAACAAAAGAAATCGCATGTTTTGGGAAAATTCTAGCAAATTAATCAACAAAGTAGAAGATTTGCATAGCCCTAAGATTGAGAAAGGATCTCTGTCAAGGAGACCCGCTAACAAATCCGGATCTAAGCTCACTTGTATACCAAAGAAAGATTTGGAATCTTATTTTGTAGGTTTCAAGGGTTACTACAACACAAAGGACTGGACCTACAAGCTTAAGGCTGATCAACTCGAGTTGGGAGGACCAAAGAGTAGACCAAGGAGAAGGACAAGAAGATCGACGAGACGGCGAACAAATGATGGACCCACCATGTCGTCCGCCAGACTGGAGACCGATGCCGATGCCTGGGCGTCCAAGCTACGGATGGGAGTCCCATCTAATGTGGCCTCCACCACCTCCATTTGGGCCATTTTATTGGCCATGGTAGGTAAGGTAAAACCCTTTACCCTATCCTTTTATCATTAGCATATAGATAGGGGGAGTTAAAATTATGAGCTAATTGTCAATTATTAAAGGGAAGATGTAAGTTAGCTATAGTTCCTTTAGTAAGGGGGAGAAAAATAATAACTATCTTGTTATAAAAAGGGGAAGGACATTACTCTTGTTAAAAGAAAATCATAGAAGAGCATATTTTAAGGGAGAGTTATAGGTAATTTAAAATCAATTAAACCTTTTTGATAATGTCAAAAAGGGGAGGATTTTCTGCATTATTATTATGATTTTGTCATCATCAAAAAGGAGGAGATTGTTGACGCTAGGCCACCACGATCGTTAATTTTGATGATAACAAAACACGTGTCATTTAACATTTGCACTTGAAATCTTAGATTTCAGGTTAATTGCAAATGGAGAGTGGTTAGACGAAGTTCGAGCTCGCATCCATGGCGGATTAGAGGAGCTTGACGGAGAACAGAGGAGCTTCGCGAGAAGCGATGGCTTGAAAAAGGAAGGAGATGAAGAATATGATATATTTCCTTTCCTTGTAATCTTTGTATTTTTGTTTCTTTTGTTACTCTTTATTTTGTTAATTAGATTCATGTTAAAGAGCCTCAAAGTACTCTAACAGTAGTCCTAGGAACACCTGCACAACCCTAGGATACTTAGGTTTTCTATAGAGAACTTAGAAAACCAAACTAGGGTTCAAACAGCCTTTTCAGACGTCTAATTTGAAACTCAGACGTCTAATAATGACTTTTAAGACGTCTGACTGTTGATTCAGACGTCTGATGATATTTAAGTTAGACTTAGTTAGTTCTGTCTAATGAAATCAAACGTCTAGACCTTAATCTAGACATCTTAGTAGACATCTGATAAATTGGCCAGACGTCCAATTAGTCGACCGTTGGCTGGTTTAGCAAACAATGAAGGATATGACTGTTAGCCTCGTATCAGACGTCCGTAGAGGACCACAGACATCTGATACATGACCGTTTTGCCTCGACTGACCCAAAATCTCTTCTCAGAGATTTTATAGCCGTTGCACTCTCTTGGGAATCCATTTCCGCAGAAAAGTAGGTTTCCAGACGTCCAGACATCATTCCAGACGTCCTGTGTGTCGTCTGATGGACTTCCACTAGAACCATGTTTCGATCTGATTCAAGTCAGGAAGGAAACTCGCCTATAATCAGACATCTGACTTTGTTCCTAGATGTCTTAAACTGGTTTTCCAGACGTCCGATGCCAGGATCAGACGTCTGATAACCCTGTCATTGTAATGATTAATCCTGATTTCGGCCTGATTCTCTTAGAGCTTGCACCCAACGACTATGGAAGCCTTCTAAGGCCTTCCAAAGCCTTCCTAGGGCCTCTATAAATGGAGGAGAACCTTTGCCACTCAAACACACACCAAGACACACCCAAGCTATATACTTTCCACTCTTTGGTGTCTAAAAGAAGAAGAAGATCATATAGAAGAAAGCTCTTCCTCTCCAAACTTAGTTCTACAGCTAGAGAGCTTGATTCCTGTTGCGCACCCGCTCTCCCGCCGCAATTACGAGAGCAACGAAGCTCTACCGTGTGGTTCATGCATCCGCGTCGTCGATGCACTTCTTGCAAAGGGAAGCATCCTTACTCCTATAGAAGCTTAGGTCAAGAATATCTTTGTTGGCTCTATAAGACTATTCTTGTATTTTACTTTGCTTGTGTTGGGTATTCACTTTGTGATTTCTCGTCTCCTTCGTGAGATAAAATCCTTCTTGTGAAGAAAAGGAGTTTGAGGTACGCTACCCTCGTATCAAGTAGCATAGTTGTAATTGAGGTTGTACTACCCTCGTTTAAGTAGTACGTTAGTGGATTTGATCAACTTGGTTGATCGAAAAGGAAAATCCAACTCGAGAGGGTTAGGTGGTGGTTTTCACCCGGTTTGGGTTTCCACCTAAAAATAATTGTGTACATTGTGTGATTGTCATTTTGTGAGATTGTTCCGTTTATAATTTCGCATTATTTTTACGTCACGCTGATCTCACCCCCTCCAAGTAGGGAATTACAGCTAAAGTAGCTTGAATAAGCATATAGAGTTAATAAAGCATGGAGTGAAGTAAAGCTCAAAGAAATAATGACAAAGAAAAAAGAAGAAATAACAAGATGACACATTTCAACCCTCAAACCCTTCGTATCCTTAGCACATTAAGACAACCTATGCCAGCAATTAAACCTTATCCCAGGCCTACTTATTTGTAGAAAACCAAAACCTAATTGATCCTAACCGTACACCTCTAATCCAAGGGCCAACAACAGATCCACAAAAGAACATACCCAAATCTATGTGACCGGCCATAAAGAACCTATCCACACCTTAAGTGGCCAACCACCTATGCCCCATCATCCACCATTCCATCACCATCATAAGGCCTCAATTGAACCCTCTTGGTCGACCTCCATATAGTTTCTCCAAGACTCCACCTAAAAATCATATCCTCTCCATAAAACACTCAACCAAAAACCCAACTTCTAAGACTTAACATCCACCATCCAAACCTAGATCTAAGGCCATCATGCCTTCACCTTGGACACCCACTTTGGCTTCTTCAAGAAGCTCAACTGGCCGGCCCCCCTTAGCATCTTTTATCACCCATGGATGTACATCCAAGGGACCACATCCCATTTGATTTGTTGGCTTACACTAAACCCTTAGATCTAGATCCCATGGTCCTCATTTATTCACCATCCCTATAAAAAGACCTTTAAGCCTACCACTTCAAGCATGAATTATTTAACCATCTCCACTCACGGAATTCTCCATTACTGTGACTCTGCTCCGGATCACCTCCTGCATCTACTCTACATTTCTCTTTTCTTTATATTTTATTCCTCTACCTTCCTATAGTCCTTCCACACCACCTCAAGTCTCCTCTTCTAGATCTCTACATTCACCTTGCTCCGACACCATCGACGAAACTCTCCACCACCATGACTTTACTTCGGATCACCTCCTGCTTCTAGTCTACATTGCCCTTTTCTTTATATTTTCTAATTCTCATTTGTTCTAGTCGTTAGTCTCTATTTTCTTATTAGTAGTAAACATTTGCTTGTAATCATTCCTTGATTAGTGAAATATATTTGTTTATATCCATTACTTAATGGATTTAAAGTCAAATGAAAATCGAAATAATCGATCAATATCAATCAAGAACGAATTTCATTAAATCCCAAGAACCATCCAATCATGAAATCATCAATCCCTAATGATATGAATCAGAGATGGAGCCATAGCTGAATCCATTGCAATGGGAGATCCGAAGGGCTGCACGTTCTGATCCTCTGAATCGTAGGGATTGCTTCTCTGATGAGAGGTGATGGCGATGGTGCTTTCCAAGGGTTTTGAGAGCGAGAGCGAAAGAAGACAACAATGAGAGTGAGACTCTTAAGTTTTATCACGGGCCCTTATATGGTTTCTACGATGGGATGCAGAAAACCCGCAATGCCCACCTCGCACACACCCCTCCAAGGACCATAACCGTTGGAATTGAAATGACAATTCTACCCATCACATGATTACATTTCCATTTATGGTTTCTATGTATGAAATCTCATACCCTTATGAAACGTGAATGATCAATTACCATAATTTAGATCACTTTAATGACCGTAAATGAGATGTCAAATATGTATGTATATATGTAACATATAATTCCTTAATAATAATATATGTGGGTTTGCATTATGATTCGAACAATTTCCCACTCGAGCCACATATATTATCCTTATAATCCCACACTTACACATAACTTTATGAGCTCAATAATACAACTTCACAATAAACCACATCTTTGCCAATCTCATCCATACTCTATCAACATACGACCAAAGTTGGTTTTCGCCATTATGAAATCGACTAGACCAAGCAATGATCACATACATTAACAAAAGTAATGACATAGATTTGATATAGTTACATAGCATGAAAATTGCATGTCAATGTGATCTAAACATGTCTATTTTCAACTAGTCCCAAACTTTATCATATAAGAGATCACATGGCAAGGACAAATGAATTCCAAAGTGTAAATGAAATTTATTATTATGTGCATAACTGAAAACATGTCTATACATAAAACACCCAAAAATGAGCCAAATTCCCACTGAATTGTTATATCATAAGATACATACAACACCCTTGCAGACAACCTGCTTATGAAAGACCTTTGGCGTTAGTCCTTTAGTGAGTGGGTCTGCCGCCATGGAGTGAGTCCTAATGTATTCAATGGACACCTGTCCACTTTGAACTCATTCCTTAACTAGTAGAAATTTGATATCAATGTACTTCGACCTCGAAGAACTTTTATTGCTGTTGGAGTACAGCACCGTCAAATTGTTGTCACAACAAATCCAAAGTGGTCTTTCAACCTCATTAATGATCCTTAACGCTGTGACAAAATTTCTAAGCCATATCCCATGATTTGAGGTCTCGAAGCACGTGCTAACTCCTCTAGCTAGCAGAAAAATGTATCCTGAATTAGATCGTCTGGTAATGATAGGTCCACTTTAGTGGACTAATTTAAAGCCTAAGTATATTATCATTGGAATGAGAATTTAATTGTATTCATAAAATTAATTATGCTTTAGATTATCATTCTCCGCATTGCGTTAAAATGTTATACATCTTGTTACGTAATTTGATTCATTATAAATTTTGGATGCAGTGATAATTTTTTGGAAGACATCGTGCTCTATTTGGAAGGCCAAACTTGATTGCCAATCTTCCTAATTCTCCTCCCAATCAGCCTGTTGCTGTCAGGCATCTCCTTCCATTTGGGGGGATCACGATCGAAGAGATCTTCATCTCCTTCCCTCTCTCTTCTTGGAAAGAAGAGAATGGACATACACACATATAAAGGGGGGATACAACCCTCTCTGGGGGATCATCTTCCTCCACAGGACAGAACTTGCTCTTCTCCAAGCCCCCTCTCCACCGCCATCTCCAACTCTCACCACCATCGCGTCTCACCCACATCTGCGACAACTTCCATTACTGCGAACCGCCACCGTGGTCGACAGTGACAACGTCGACAACACCACCGTGCTCCATTCGACTTCACCACTGCGAGTTCCTCTCACGACCAAGCATCCTCCATCCTCAGCCCTCTACATCACCGCATGTCTTCTTCTTCCTTCTTCAACCTCCTGCTTTGTTTCTTCTCCTTTACGAGCACCCAACACCGCCCACTTCACCACCGCCTCACCTCATCATCTCCGGCCACCCGCTCTTAACGTGGCCACCATCGGCATCCTCCCCGCAACACCACCAACATCCAGACCATCACCACCAGCCACCCTCTACAGCTATCGGCCGCACGCCACCATCGGTAACCATAGGAGCACCGTCCACCTCCTTCATCCTCAACCTTGATGCTACACTCACCGTGTGTGCTCTTTCCTTGCACGCAACAGCAGCTCCATCTAACCATAGCAAACAGCCTCTTCCCTCGACCGTGCGAGCCTCACCGGCGCAATCCACCATCGACAACTTCCCCACTAAGCTCACTGTTCATCTTCTCCAAAGAAGAAGAACCCATCATCCACCGTGACTGCCCTCACATAGCCGCCACCTCCGACCACAAATCTTCACGTCGTCAACTTCATCTAGCTAGCCTTGACTCCACAAGCCCTACCACGCCATCAAAAACACCAACGACAATCCACGTGTATGCATGGACAACCCACCACTGGCGAGCTTCCTCTTCTCCGGTCAGCCACCTCTGATCGCCTTTGTCAATGCCAGCACCCTCCGCATCCTTGACCTCCTCTGATCACTGTAAGGCTGATCGCGGCCTCCTCCACATGTGCACGAGGGGCAAGCATCCCCTGTTTTCCAACAGTAAAAGACCTATTAGTTATTACATTGCGTTGCCATTACCATGTTTGATTTTTTATTTGAATATTCTATATATTGCATGGCATTTGCTGAGGAACTCTCATGATTCTCTCTATTTTCATGCAAAGTTATTAGTTATTACATTGCGTTGCCATTACCATGTTTGATTTTTTATTTGAATATTCTATATATTGCATGGCATTTGATGAGGAACTCTCATGATTCTCTCTATTTTCATGCAAAGTTTGATTAATTTCATTCACTCTCTCACATTAAAGAATGAACACATCAAGTACTCCACGAATTTCTCTATCAATTTGTGATTGTGGATGCAAGATATACGTGAATTTATTGGTCTATTCCTCCCCATTGATACGACATCCTAACTTCATGGTTAATTTTCATTGATAAATTTTTTATCTGGGATTTTTCCACCACACAATTTACTACGACGACGTATTATTTTCCTGATATCATCTTTCTGATTCAAGTGAAAACATCCCAACCAAGCATCTTGACATCCTGCAAAGTTAGAGTCATAATAGCCAAGGACCTCTAAATGATCTGATCTCCTATATGTGAGCATGAAATCATTTGTTCTGTGCAAGTAGCGCATGACCCGTTTGGCTGCTTTCCAATGGTCGAGTCCGAGCTCACTTAAATACCTACCTAACATGCTAACAATATATGCTAGGTCTGGTCGCGTGCAGACTTAGGCATATATTAAACTTCCCATTGCCGATGCATAGGGAATATTTTTCATTTCCTTTGCTTCAAAATCAATTATAGGACATTGGTTAAGAGAGAATTTATCTCCCTTAGCCACTACTCCACACATCATGAGGATTTCGAAGAACTTCCTCTACATCTTATTGCATATCCTCCACCACCACCACCACCGACCCATAGGTTCCAACCTCCACCATATCCTAATTTCCCTAACCCACCACCGGAGAGAGGGCCTATGCCTCATCTTCAACACCTATTTGAAACACAACTTCAAATGAACACCCTTACCCAACAGGTGCAACGACTTACACAAGCTGCTAATCTTTTAGCAGACCCTCAACCACAACCTCAACCTAGAAACCCTCAGGCACCACCTCAACCTCGTAGACCTCAACTATGGGATTACTATAATCCCACAGTTGCCCAACCTATGCTTATGGTACATTATCTCGATGGGGGTTGTGCTTCTGAATTGAAGCCGAACATTATAGCACTTATTCCTTACTTCCATGGACTTGCTTCTAAGGACCCTTTTTAGCATTTAGAGGAGATGAAAAATCTTGCTCAAACTCTGGGTCCGCAAGGCCATAATCAGCACACACTTTTAATGAAAATGTTCTCCTTTTCATTAAAGGATAAAGTTGCCTTGTGGTTCAGAACTCTTGCATGGACTACACCAATAGATACATGGGCTTCTTTAGAACATGAGTTCTTAAAGAAGTACTTTCCTATAGGCCGTATTAACCCTTTAAGACGTGCTACCACTACATTCACCCAAAATTCAGGAGAATAAATGAACGAGGCTTGGGAGAGATTCCATGAGCTTCTTAGAAAGTGTCCCCACCATGGTGTCCCACGTTGGCAAAAGGTCTAGATCTTCTATCATGGGCACCATGATGACACAAAGAATTTTGTAGATGTCACTTGTGGAGGCAACTTCCTGTGTTGGGACGAGGACTCAACCTTTGAGCTCTTCAAAGGCATGGCCGAAAACTCTATTAACAATGCTTCGATGACTGTGTTTAATAGAAAGTCCTCACATTCCCACTCGCATTCGGGGGTACACAAAGCCCAATCCAACAGCAGAGACTTAGAGATAGTGGCTAGTCAGCTGGATAATGTGAGCTTAATCAAGAAGAAAGTAGATGAATTATGGAAAATTCTCTTTGAACCTTCATCATCTTCTTCTCAGTCACCTGCACAACACACTTCTCAGTTTCCCACAGGGAGGGAAACTGTGAATAACCTTTCCGTGACACAACCTGCACTACCGAACTGTTCATTTTCTTATCCTACACTGATTAGAGGAACCTTTGCTCCTCCTTACACTGACTTCCTTGCACCTTATAGAGTTTCAGAGGAGCTTCATGCCATTTACAATGACCCTTTTGCACAAACCTACAACCCTGGATGGCGTAATCATCCAAATTTCTCGTGGTCGGGAAATTCACAAAGACCTACATATCAACAACCTTTTGCACCACCACAGCAAAACCCGATCCGAGCACCACCTCTATAATCACACAGGTATCCATCGCGAGCCTACCAGCAACCCCAATCCGGACTTGCCCAATACTCTCAACCTAGGCCTACATGAGATGACCAGTTGGGATCTATCAAGAGAGCTCTAGCTGATATGCAACAACAAAACATTGTTATGCAGCAGAGATAGGACGCGGCACTAGCTAAGATGAGAGCCCAGTTATCGCACTTGACGGAATCCCGTCAACCACATTCACTCCCATCTCAAGCAGAAGCCAATCCAAGGAACAAACCAGCCCAGAGGTATGTCCAACCTAGACCTCCTTTCCAAGGCCAAGCACATGTCATATCACAAGCCTTACACAATTCTGATCGATCCACACCTTACTCAGATCAGCAACCACCTCTTCTACCCAACCCAAATTCATCTTCCTCATCTTAACTCTGCATTCATTGATTGAAGAGGTGGAAGCTGTTGATTATTCTGGATACATTGTTTCTTTACTTGGACCTTAAGCCGAGTAATTCTGAAATGATTATGTTTGTCTACTTGGACCTTGAGCCAAGTATCTTTGATTTGATACCCACTTTCTACTTGGGCCTTGTACCAAGTAACTGATTCCGATTCATATTGACTAAGGAGCCATTCTTTTCACCCTTGAGATTGACAACCTACATCACTTCTACATCATGATCTGAACCTTTCATTGAGCTTCATTGACTTGTCAATTCTCACCTATCTTCCAGCTCTTACATTTTTTGACATTCTACTGGGTTTACGCCTAGCTGAAGGCGCTAAACTTAGTAAACTTATCCTTGTATATAGTTGTCTTCTTATTTCTTATTTCCACCTTTCTTGCAATAGGCGTCTACCCTTGCATTTCAAGCATACATTTCATTGTCACATGTCATGCATTTCACTTCTTAACCCAACTTTCCACTCTAATATTGTATCAGACTTGAAATAGTCCACACAGAGATTTTTATCTCCTCATTCCAACTTCCTTCTGTCACCCAGTCTAGGATAGTGAAAAGCAGAGCATGCATTTGCATCCACCCTATTCATTCAATAAGGGCATTGCATTATTTAAGTATGGGGGGTGTAAATGATGAACCATTTAACTAAAGTGCAATTGTAAACACACCTGTAGTATATATAATATAATGTTATCAAAAATACCAAAAAAAATGAAAAAAATTTGAAAAAAATTACAAAGCCAAAAATACAAAAAAAAGAAATAAGGGACCTGTACCTATTGTTGAGGGAGAACTCCAAAGAAAATTTTGAGAGAAAAAGAATCTGTGAAAGAAATATAGGTGTCTTGTAATGACCCGATTCCCGAGTCCCTACGAGACACGAGAACCGGACCGACTCAACTAATCCCAAGACCTAGTCGTCCAACGAGGAAGTAACCAAAAGAGCAGTAAAATAAACCACATTCAGCATGAATATAACTACAGTAACAAAAAAATAGCAGTAAAAAAAGGAACTACCATAGCATGTATCACCACAACAGTAGAACAACATTTATAACATAACATGAACTATAATTAAAGAAAAGTACAGAGAGTAACAAGAACTACTCACTACAGTGGAACAAAAAGGACACAAAAGAACAGTGGTAGTTCTACTGGACCCTACTCGGCCCAGCGTCCTCTACAGCCGCTGACCCTGGCTGCTCAACACCTGATCCTGAAAAGTAATGAGTGTAACACGTCAGCAAAACGCTGAGTAGAGTGGCAACTAAAACTAAGAAACAGTAGAGTGTACAGTAGCTGTTTTATTTTCTTTCTTCCTTTATTTACGTCTTTCTATTGTTTCACAGTTTATCCATTTCTCAGATCCTTCACTTGATCTCGAATGTTCCTCGTGGGAACGATCCTGATTGCAGTCTTTTCCGAAAAGTAGAAGTAACACGTGGTGCTCTCCTGGCCGGGAGAGTCCCCCGTGGTGATCCTACTCTCAGTCAACCACCTTAAGGTCGCTGACAGACGTAACGGTGACTACGGCACGCGCGATAAACACACGGGTAGCTACCCCGCACTGGCACGCCGTCAGTCGTTTCCGTTAACGGGTGCGCCCAAAGCACAGCACGGAACCAGTATAGGGCATAGCCCTCTCAGTAACAGGGATCCAGCCCCTCCACAGTAACCAAACAGGGGTCTTGCCCCTCCACAGTCCGCGCACCCTCACCTAACTACCCTGGTTCGCCCAGTGGGCCTAACAAGTTGGTGTAAGTGAGCTAGCAGCACCCCGGGGCCCGTGGGGTAGCTAGTACTCGCTCTACACTAGTAGCCCTCCTCGGTACTGTGTACACGAGAGCCAAAAGTCGATACAAAGTGGCCAGACCTAACCCCGAGTCCCTGGGGTGGCTGGCTCCGCTCTGTACTAAGCAGGTAACAGGTGCTTCCCCTAGTACTACGTACCCAAGAGACAACACACTTCCACATCTTTCCTTCTCAGTTCCATTTCATTCTCTTTCCAGGAGTTCTACTCCTAATTCCCCGTAGGGTTCCAGCTCTTTTAACTCAGCACATTCAGGTTTCACCATTCCAGTTTCACGTTCATACAACCCATATTCTGAATCATGTTCATTTATTCATAATAGGCAGTTGTTAAACCAATTTACAGGCAACTATTATTTCCTTTCCACATTTTCCAAGACTGCAATATCTATATTCATATCACTAGCTTTCCAGTCCTAGGATTCAAGCCGTACCCTAGGATCTATCATTCAATCTAGTTTTCCAGCCCTAGGATTCATGTAATACCCTAGGATCTATCATTCAATCTGGTTTCTCATTCCTAGGATTCATGCAATGCCCTAGGTTCTATTAATTGTTCCATAATTGTAACAAATTATGTTAATAATTTTTAAAGCCACTCTACCAGCTACAACGGAAGTACTGGAGGCGTGGTCGGAAATCTCGCGCGCCTCCGCAACCCCCAAGACTGCAATGGAACAGGGTCCTGACACAATGATCAAACACAAGGAGTTTCTCATAACAGTATATAATTACTGTAAACGGGTAGAGGATTTTATTCCGAAAAGAACGCAACTCGAAACGCGGAAAACGGACTCCGAACTGGTCCTAAATGGGTCGAAAACGACGAAATAGTAAAAAATTAGACGTCTGGAACCTCTTCCAGATGTCTTAAAATGTGGGTCAGATGGTACCTTTGTTCTGCGTAGTCTCTCAGACGTCCAGAAGCCTGCGAGGGCATCTGGCCTAGTTCCCAGACGTCCGATGGTCACCCCGGACGTCTGGAAGTCCTTCCCGTCGTCTGGCACTACGGCCAGACATCTGATTCGCATTGGATGGCGAATCTCATAACCTGCACGTACCCACTCCTCGTTCTCATTACGAACGGTCGCAAAAAAGGAAGAAGGACGAAAATAACTCACTTGCCAGACGTCTGGACAGTCCTCCAGATGTCTTCACCGTCGTCTGGTTGGAAGCCCAGACGTCTGATTCTGGAAAAGTTTCCAGAATCAGAGCTCAACTCGCTCTCCGCCCACGACGCACCTTCCGCCTACTGCTCGAGCTACAACAGCCCTCCCGCGTCACTCCACGCCCGCTGCTCCCCCGCCGGCTGGCTCTAGCTGCCCCGACAAGCTCGAGCCCTCACGGTTGAGCTTCTCCTCCCTCGCGCAACACCTCCTCCCGCAACTCGCCGCGGCTGCCGCTGCCACCGCTCGCTCGCGCTCTCGCACCGGCTGGAAGAAGGAGGAAGCGGAGGAGATGAGAGTGAGGGAGAGGGCGAGGGCCTTTTAAGGTCGCGCGGGGAGAGAGAGGGAGCGCAGCCTGCGCCTGCAGGAGGAGAGAGGGAAAAAGAGGGGAGGTGCGGCGGTTGCAGGTCTGCGCGCGCCTGCACGCAAACGCAGCCCCGCACGCCACAGAGAATAAATCCCAGACGTCTGGGCCACCTCCCAGACGTCTTAAAAAATTTTCTTGGAATGCGTTCGTAACAGTTTAACTATGATCTTCTAACTGAAAATAAAAATAGAATAAGTGTTTATAGACATTCAATATTTGCTAGTTTGACTTTCTGGGCCATTGTAGCTTGATTCGTTCAGGCTTTGGCTTAATACACTTTGAGTTTTGACAAGATAGACCACAATCTCTCCTAACTTTAGGACGCATTCTTGTACATGAGTCACCAGTACAGGATTCGCTAGTTTCTTTGACTTAGGCGTCTAAGTAACTTTGGTTTACACAACACAGTGTCGGGAAAGACCTTGTGAATTTGAAATTCAACCCTAGTGTTCATTAGAGAAGGTGGAGTCCTTACTTGTGTGTGTAGGTAGACTCTTTGTCATAATCTTTAGTCTTATGTCTAGAAGAAGCTCTTTCCACCAAAGAACTCATCCACCAAATAAGGTATGCTCTACCAAATAAAGTTGTCAAAGACATACTGACAAAGTCAAAAAAAAAAAGTTTCAAAAATTTCTTTAAAATAAGTCAAGTATGTTATCCCAGTTTTGTAAATACAAAAAAAAAATCACCAAAAATGTTTTCAAGGTTCAGTACAAATACCTTGTTCCACCAAAAATTTTTTGAGCCACAAATGCAATAAAAGTTGGGCTTGAGTTTTCCTTGTTTCTTGAGAGTCGATCCGAAAACATGAGCTGAAGTTAGAACCAACCTGGACTTAAAAAGAAGTGAAACCCTGGGATTGAGTTTTAAAATTCACCTGGTTAGTCCGACTTATCACAAAGCACAATCATAACCTCTTAGCATTCTGAGTTTCTGTAAAACCTCCTGAGTCCTGGAATTTGACTTAAGGTTTAAATATCAAGACTCCTTATTAGTTGAGAGATGATCTATGTCATATCAGTCTTCAGTTCTAGTTAGTCTTCCTAAGCAAAAAGGTTCTCACAAAGTGCAGACATAAACACAGTTGGTTTATCAGAAAATCTTTCAACTTAAAGATCATCTTGAGACACTTATCTCTTTGAGAAAAAGAAAGAACTAAAGATATCTCATCACACTTACCTTGCTAATACTTAAATTGCTATGCACTTTAATGAATTATTTGCTAAGGGACTAGCAAAACCTAAGCATGGGGGTATGATGAGTTGTGACTCATCATAGCTAAATCGCCTAAGTTAAGCTAGAAACTAAGTTAAACAATATCAAATTAACACATAAAAAGGGTTAAGTGTGGAAATTAGAGAAAAAGACCTAAAACATTAATTCTATGTTAAAAATGCATAATTAGGTCATTAAATGAGATATTCTATTAAAGAAGGTTAAATGGTGATTCAATTACAAATTGAACACATAAATGAACTCAAAAGTTCAGATCAAAAGTATAATTAACTTCATAAATATTCAATTAAGCTTATATAAAAACTTGGATGCATTTAGACCTCATTGAGGCCTCGAAATTAAAGATTTACATTTAGATCCTTAATGCATTACATTTCATTCATTAGAAAACCTCCTAAGACCTATGTGTAGACCGCAGGGACCTTTTTGCAAGCCTTGAAGGACCGTTCTGTTATAACTTTTTACCACTTTATGAGCTTATGTGTAATTTTTCTACCCCTTCGCAGAAGGGTATACCCTTCAAAATCACCAAAAGACCCACACCCACCTGCAACCCGCACATGCACTGTAGCACGCGAGGAACTCAAGCTATCCTAGTCGTTGATCTCCCTTACCTCTTGATCTATAGCTCTATTTGATTCGAAGCTTCCCGTGAATCAGTGTGTAGCATCACCACCTTACCCAAATCTCATCCTACGACCCATTTTTTGTTTAAGTTTGCACGCGCTCCTCTCCTTGAATCCTCACCGTCGATGACCTAAGCGCCTAATTTCATCCTCACGGTGAGGGGAATCACTGCCAAGCTGTACTTAAACACCTACCCTGATCGCGTGCGGGCGATCGACCTCCTCTCCTACTTCCCTGAGGCCGATCCCTTCATCCTCACCAGCTCCCCTAACCCTTTCAATCGCCACATCAGTGACAATGGTGTGCTTTTTCACCTCACTTTCCTCCTCACCACTAGGGATGACGTACGCCTGAGGACGACCCTGAAGCTTCACTAGAGAGCTTTTCACTCGCTAGAGATCCCCCTCCATTCTTCCTCCTTAGCCGCCGGCTCTGGATCCAAGGGTCCCATTCGTCTAATTAGATTAGGATTTACTGCTTTCTAGATTAGCTGCAGTGTTGATGAGAGTAGTTTAGCAGTAGAATTTAGATATAGATTGATTCTGATCAGTGATGCGTGATTGTAGTTTAGCCTAGGAGTAGTTATAGCATAGATTTTCCCAATTTCACCACCTCTGATCCTTTCAGATCAGAGGGGACAAATTCACCCACACACTGATCATGTTTTTCCCCCTCTACATGTGTTCATTTTCGCTTCTGATTTCCTCGCAATTTGATCCACAATCCACCCATTCATTTGGAGTTAAATCCCCACCTCATTGCTTTCAAGCTTTGAGATGAGGATTTGCGCTCAAATCCATTTTAGGGGTCTCTCACTCACTTCATTTTGTTCACAAAGGCCCCTAATCTGAGCTGAAAATTGAATCAGTTTGTTTGATCTACTTTGAATTTGGATTTTACGCTAGATCACAAGATTTTAGATAAATTGAGTTTTGAATTGCTTTGATCAAGCAAACTGAGTTATTTTTGTGTAATTCACTAAATGGCTGTGAATCTGAGATGATTTTGATGTCAGAATTTATCTTAGATGAGCCATGATCAGATCTGCTCTTTTTTAGGGTTTTTAATGTTTTTAATGCTTTGTAGAGCCAAGGAAGATTAACTATGTTGATTGGAGGTTCTATCAAGGATTTTATCCATGGATGTGTTTTTCGAGATTTTGATTTTCACCTAAGGGATTTTCAGTATCCCTTAAGGTTTGTAGCATAATGGGATTCAACTGAATTTATTGGGTTTATTCTAATACTTTCTACATGCTGTCTATAGCATTAGAAAGTGTTAGATCAGTTAATTTTCTAATCTGATTTAAAGTGAAAACATTGACAAGGGATTTTGATTTAAAGTTGAACACCTGATAATGATTTTTATGCCATCTTTTTAGCCCTTGTCAGATTTGGTTTTAGAGATTTATGTATCTGTGAATCCCAACTAGTCATAGCAAGTTGCCTAAACCCTAAAATAAATTAATAATTTAAGTTAAAACTAAACTAACTTATATTGTATATTTGTATTAATGTATTTTAAGTAAATTAAGCTAATTTAATTATATTTATAATGAATTATACTATTTAAATCTAATTTATATGTAGAATGACTTGAAAATACGTAGTTAAATGTAAATAAAATCGAAATAAAAACTGTAATATAAAATAAAAATCTTTATTAAATATGTAATATATATATATATTACTACTTTAATAGGTCCATTAGACCATACATTCACTAATTTATACATAATTAAGAAATAAAGCCCAAAATACAGTATGTATAAACTGCAGGCTTTACTAAATTTATTTATATAGTAAATATAATTAAATTTCTAAATTAATTATACAATTATATAGTACTATGTAAACACTTTAAGTCCCCATAATTTAATTTTAATTTACAATAAATTATGGCCCTCAAATCGAGAGCCAAAATCCCAAATTCTGCACGGCTACGCTGGAATTCCAATTCTAGGCGTGACGAAGATAGTGCCACATCGTGTGGCACAAAATGTCCAGAGCGCTATTTATTGTTTTTCTTCCCCTATCCATTCAGTCGTCATGCGCTAGGCGCACAACATAACCCTTATCCTCTGAGCGTTGATCTGAGCATATATTGTGATGATATGTGATATTTACGGTGTGGGCCGGGAGCCCGACATTGTGCGTGGGCCTATATGGGCTCGGTATTGAGCTTAAATCGAGATTAAATGGGTAATTAAAAAACTAGGATGGCCCTAGTAGAAGTCTGATCCCACCCATAACGGTGCTCCGTATCCCTCGAAAAGGTCGTCCACCAACCTTAAAACCTAATTTTTGAACTAAGTAGAGCTTAATGAGGGGTTAAGGGAATAAAAGAAAGGAAGAGAGCGAATGAAAATGTGGCTAAGTGTAGAGCCGTAGTAAGAAATGTGTAACTGTTGAGACTAAGTTAAGATAAGAAGAAACTAAGTGAAAGAAGAAAAAAAGAAATATATGTACGTGTAAATATGTATAGTGTATATACATAAATAACCTTACAGCTTTACCGACAGAATTATCCGTTATTGTAGATAGAATAAGTATCACTGTAGACCCTAATGTTTACCTTAGATTCTGCAGATAGTTTTGCTGAGGTTTAGCGACATTTTTGTCTGTCACTGTACATGATATATATGTTACTGTATATGTTAATATACTAAGTTAAGTTAGTATAGTATATATTATTACTTATTATCGTATATATATGTAAGTATTAGTAATATAAGTCATAAATAGATAGAATATAATATTTAATTATAGTGTTTGATGCTTGTTTGTAATTAGGTGTTTGCAAGCATTTTAGTTAATTCTTTTATATATAATTAAGCTATTATTCCATTCATTGATTATTCATTAATTCATTCATTTATAATTGTATATAAAATTGATCGTTTTGGAATTAAAAAATAATGTTGGACTTAGAGAGTGATGTGTATCAATAACTGCCTCTCAGTAAATGACATGGAATAAATCAGTAAAAATTATGTAATTAAATAAAATTGACACGATGACGGTTTGTATTTATGACATATACTACAATAATAACGACGATTTTTTATATGAACCGTGATCGATCGCATCATATTTTTAGCGTCGTTGCTGCGGATAAAAATCCAACAACAACGTTTTATTGTGAAGTGATTGATTAACATGTCGCAGAAAGTCGATTTCAGCAGTCTTAAGAAATGATAAATAACTATTAAAAATAATCATGCGAGATTATTAAGTCATCTTTGGATTAACTCAATTATCCACATGAATCCTAATAATTCAATGGAAAACTTATCAAAAAATGTGTATATATGTATTCAGTCATGAAGTGGTTCACCTTTGAGCTAAGCACCCCATACAGGAATACAACATACACAGTCATTTTAATATTTCAAATAAACTAGCACCTAAAGTAATCTACTTTGGCTAGAATTATTAAATGTGTTAGAATATTTAATACACTAAACCAAACACTAATGTTATATCAAATGATTCAAGATAGTAAAAATATATATATATATCCCGAATAATGCACCTTTATCGGTACTGAGGATAGGTACCAGTACCAACTAGATGGACCATGCACTGGTACTTAATTTAAGCATCAATACTAGTTTTTGCATATACCGGTACTCAAGATAAGTATCGATACCTGATGGGTACAGATTTCCACTAATCCAGTTTTCCAAGATGGGTACAGATTTCCACTAATCCAGTTTTCCAGGTCCTCGTGAGTATCGATACCCATGTTGAGTATCAGTATTCATAGGGCACAATTTTAGGAAATCGCACCTCATGTGTACCGGTACTCAACCTCATGTACCGGTACCCAAAGTCATGTGTACCGGTACTAATCTTATGTATCGGTACTACATTGATTCTGGATGAGGTTCTAAAGTAAAAAATCGTATCCTCTATGTATCAGTACTAAACTTTAATACCAATACCTGTATGATACAGATTGGGTTCCAGGATTGGCCAATGGCATTTTGTTCCTGACTAGTATTGATACTCATCAAGAGTATCGATACCGAATGAATGCCAGGTTTGTTTCCAAGGTGGAAAACTGAATCCAAATTGAAAATCAACATCCCAAAACACAATTTCAATTGATGATGGATTTTTTCGGTGATCAGGCATGGGATCAATACCAACATGAATCCATAAAATAAACATTAGTTTTATGTTGATTCAACAAAGATGGGACCCAAGAATGAATCAAACACAAAGCTCAAGAACCTAATGGGATTTGTTCTTCAAAATAATCGTTAGGACAACTATCCGACGAATAGGAAATGCTATGATATCACTTGATAGATTTAAAGTCAAATGAAAATCGAAACAATTGATTAATATCGATTGAGAATGAATTTCGTTAAATCCAAAGAACCATGCAATCATCAATCCCTAACGATATGAATGAGAGATGGAACCATATCTGAATCCATCATAGTGGGAGATCTGAAGGGGATGCACATTCTAATCCTCTGAATCACAGGGATTGATTCTCCAATGAGAGGCGATGGCAATGGTGCTTCCAGAGGATTGTAAGAGTAAAGCCTAAGAAGACAAGAGTAAGAGTGAGACTCTCAAGTTTTATCATGGACCCTTATATATTTTCTGCGATGGAATGTAGAAAACCCGCAATGCCGACTTCGCGCACACCCCTCCGAAGACCATAACCATTAGAATTGAAACATCAATTCTACCCATCATAGAATTGCATTTCCATTTATGATTTTTATGTATAAAATCTCATATCTTTATAAGATGTGAATGGTCAATTAACATAATTTAGATTATTTTAATAATCGTAAATGTGATGTCAAATATGCATGCATATATGTAATGTATAATTCCTTAATAATAATATACGTCGATTTACATTATGCTTCTAATCTTAATCTCTATCTCTCTTTGCATTTTTATTTCCTTTTTTGCAAGTAGTTAGTCATATTTTCTTTCACACATAAAAAAGGAAAAAAGAAATCTGCATATTTGAAAAATGAAAAAAAAAATGTAAGCAAATTCCACTCGATTTATCTCCTGGCGTTTGATTCAGACTTCCAATCCAACTATTTTTAACTACTAGCGATTTTGCATACTATAACGACCATTTTTAAAACATTTGTCGAAACCAATTATCAAAGCACAACCTCTAAAAGAGGAAAAGAAGAGAAGGGAGATGTAAACCAAACCTCCCTTCTCTTCCACATCGACCAACAATAACAGGGATGACTTATAAGCAAGTTGTCTCCTCCAATAATTGATTGTGAAGTCTATTCCCCCTTGTGGTAGGGGTTCTTTTGGAATAAGTTGACTAATCAACTGATCAGTTAATTGACTAGAGAAGAGGGTCGAGAATTCATATCTTAATTAGCGATTTTATCATGTACTAATTAAAGTTAAGTTTTTCAATTTTGTTTTGTTTTACTTAAAGACTAGCAATAATTAGGTATAGAGGTGTAATCACATCATAATTTTGTATAATTTTTTCACTTATTTTTTAATTATTTTTATTTTTATTTTATATTTTTAAATGATCCAAAATTTTCAATTATTAATGTAAGATAAAGAAAATAAAAGAAAATATATTAAATATTAATCTCAAATGAAAAGTGTAAGACAAGTAAGTTAGTCATGAATAAAAAATTTAAAAAAATGCTCACACAAAATAGTACAAAAGAAATAGGAAAAAAAAAAGGAGAGAAGAAATAAGGGAAGAACAAAGACTAAATAAAGAAAAAAAAAAAGAAAAAGGAGATCGGTGGCGCACCTCGGGCGCCCACTCTTTTTCCTGCTGGTTCGGCATGGATGTGGCGGTCTATTGGGCCCGTTTGGATCGAGTATATGAGAGGTTGGGAGGGGGTGAAGAAAGGAAATAACCCAACTTCACTTCAACCAAAAATGAAGATAGTAATTTTATTCTTAATAAAATTTGAAGTTGTCAAAGTCTCACAAAATTATCAAAATCAAGGAACTAATTTAACCTTAATCGTAGGATTCAAATGGGCTAGAAGTGCCGTCTAAAACCTCCCCAGTAATTCATTTTTTATTTATTGTTATTCTACTCTCACCTTCTTCCTTTCTTTTTGAGTTGTTTGGTTGATGGAATAAAAGAGAAATTAAAGTTAAATTTTGTATTTATCAATTTTTATTTTGAGTCGGTGGATTTTGAAATTGAAGGGTGAATTTCGGATTAAACAAATTCCGTCAAAGAGGTAAAATTCGTCTATTCCACCTCTCTCATTTCCTTCTCTTAACTTTATCACATAAAATTCATTTATTCCTCTAACCAAATAATTTAAGTGAAATAAATACTTCTAATTCTTTAATATGACAACAATTATAACTGTTGGTGCTAGAGCACCACGATCATTTGTTTTGACGATAACAAAACACGTATTATTTAACATTTGCACTTAGAGTCTTAGATTTCAGGTCAATTGCAAATGTAGACGTGATTAGACGGAATTCGAGCTCGCATCCAGGACGGATTGGAGGAGCTTGATGGAGAACAGAGGAGATTCGTGAGAAGCGATAAATTGAAGATGGAAGGACAAGAAGAATAGAATAGAATTCTATTTATTCCTTTCATGCACTTTTGTCTTTATTTTCTTGCTCTTTATTTCCTTAGAACATTATGTTAAAGAGCATCAAAGTACCCTAACAGTAGTCCTAGGAACACTCACACAACCCTACGATACTTAGGTTTTCTATAGAAAACTTAGAAAACCAATGTAGGGTTCAAACAGAGTTTTCAGACATCTAATTCTAAAATCAGACGTCTGATAAAGTGTTTTAAGACGTCTGACTGTTAATTCAGACGTCTGATAAACATTCAGGCTGGACTTAGTAGTTCTGTCTGATGAAATCAGACGTCTAGACCTTATACCAGACGTCTTAGGAGACGTCTGATGACTTTGCCAGACGTCCAATTAGTGGATTGTTAGGCTAGCTTAGCAAACACTGAAGATCTGACCGTTAGAGCCTTATCAGACGTCCTTAAGCCCTTCCAGACGTCTGATAATTGACTGTTTTTCCTCGACTGACCCGAAAATCTCTTCTCAGAGATTTTCTAGCTGTTGCAAATCCATTCCTACGAAAAAGTAGGTTTTCAGACGTCCAGACATAGTGCCAGACGTCCTGTATGTCGTCTGATGGACTTGCGCTAGAACCCTGTTTAGATCTAATTCAAGTCAGGAAGAGACCCACCTAAAATCAGACGTCTGACCTTGAAATCAGACGTCTTAAAGTGAACTTCCAGACGTCTAATACTAGAATTAGATGTCTGATTAGTCTGTCAGTGCAATGATTGTTCCTGATTTCGGGCTGATTCACTTGGGCTTTGTACCCAACAGCTATGGAAGCTTTTCTAAGCCTTCCAAAGCCTTCCTAAGGCCTCTATAAATAGAGGGGAGCCTTTACACAACAATATACACCAAGAGAAACCTAGACACACCTAAGCAACATAGTTCCACTCTTTTGTGTCCAAGAAAACAAGCTCTTGCTCTCCAAGCTCAAGCTCTACATCTAGAGAGCATCAAGCCTTCGCGCACCCGCTCTCCCGCCGTAGTTCACGAGAGCGACGTTGCGCCGTCGCGTAGCTCACGCATCCGCGTCGTCGACGCACTCCTTTCAAAGGGAAGCATCCTAATTCCTATAGAAGCTTAGGTTCAAAATTACTCTGTTGGTTCTATAGGATTTTTGTTTTATCTTTGTTATTTGGTTGGGTATTCGCTTTGTGAATTCCCATCTTCTTCGCGAGACAAAATCCTTCTCGTGAAGAGAAGGGGTTGAGGAACACTACCCTCGCACTTATAGCGTGGTTGTAATTGAGGTTGAATCACCCTCGTTTAAAGTAATTCGTTTAGTGGATTTTGATCAACTTGGTTGATCGGAAAATCCTAACTCGAGAGGGTTAGGTGGTGGTTTTCACCCGGTTTGGGTTTCCACCTAAAAATCTTTGTACCTTTTGTGCGATTGTTATTTTGTGAGATTGTTTTATATTTTATTTCCGCAATTATTACGTCACCCCTCCTACTAGGGACGAATCTACAATAACCAAACATTTAAATTAAATAAAAGTTTTTAATTCCTTTTATTCTTTTACATTTTTTTATCCCTTGTAATTATCCCTTCAACTAACCAACCAGACCCTTTGAGTACAGGAATCCTTTGTCAGATTTTTGCCTCTCTGCTATTGCAGTTAATGTCTGCTGCCTCCATCTTTCGCTATACCACCGAGAATCTTTGTGGGCCCTCATTTTTTTTAATTCTCTTTCCTTATCTCTCTTAGCATTCCAATTGTAATTTTGATATTATTTTATAATAATAGATTTTTTTGGTGATTTACTTTTATTTTCATTAGTTTATTATTTCATAGTTTGTAATTAGTTAATTTATTTCTTATTTGGATGTAATTTTTCTTTATTAGTTTAGGATTAATTTTTAACTTTAGCATTAGTTATTATTTCTCATTCTAAAATATTAAAAAAAAAGAGAGGAAAATTTTCAAAAGAAAAAAATTTATATAATAATTAGTAATTTAGATTTTAACTCATACTATATCTATTCTTATTTTTTAAGGGGGTATTTAGTTGATAGATTAAGTATATTTACATCAAGTTAATTATTTAATCCATCACTTAATCCATCTTTCATTTACATCGGGTTAAGTAAATTTAACTAGAGATAAAGTTATTCAACTATCTTAGTGGAGTAAATTTAATCCACCTAAATATCCAAACATATTAACTCACTTATTTTACTATTTATTTCACTTATTCCTTATTCCATAAACTTATTTCTCTTACTAAACTAAACCTTAAGAGTTTGAAAATTTTGATTAAAAAATCATATTTTCATGCATAACGATACTTCTTTATCATCTTGTAAATGTCACTATCCATTTTTGCATGTGATATAAGAGCATCATTAGACTAACAAACCTAGAAAGCCTCTTCTCCCATTAACCTTGGACTTAACATGGTAGCTAGTGGGTGTAGCATGAGAATTGTCACCCTCGAAATGAATAATCTAATAAGGGAAGTATTGAGAATCAAAAGGAAAAATCCACTAAAAAAACCTAAGGATTGTCATCTTGAAAGTTGGATCTAAAGTTGACAATCTTGCTCTAAACATTAAAGTCATACCGCATGGAAAAGTCTTCAGATCAAACATTTAGGTTTATTCTTAGAGTCATCCAACTTCTAAGGTTAGAATATCATCCTTGATTGCATGAGATCTCATTTTAGGTTACTTGATCTCACAAGTTCAAAGAACTTATCAGCCCAATGCTACTTTCTCCAAGTTAAAAGATGTCCAACATTATCTTACTAACCCCTCATCTTTCCCACCTCCACTGGCTGCAGGCGACACCCTCTCCTCTTCTCAAGTTCAAGTTCTGGGTGGTGCCCTCTTTTCTTCTCAATGGCGGCTGGCGACCCCCTACGCTTTTTAGGCAACCTACCACTCTTCTCCTCTTCTTCCTCATAAGTCCCTTTTTCCTTAGTACCACCACTCTCTTCTCCCAAACGACCCTCCCACCACTAGCCACCACCATTAGACATCTAATTCTCTATTCTTCCTCACAAGGACCCTACCACCACTGCTTGACAACCCACATGCCCTTTCCTCTTCCCCTCAAAAATCCCACCTCCACCATGGGAGCACCTCCTATCCTCTCATCTTCTTTCTTGTAGGCCCCGCCTCTCCCCACACACACACACACTAGGCCACGACCATCGGATGACCTCTCTCCCTTAGCATCACCACCCCATTCCTCACGACAACTCTCTCCCGACTAACTACCACCACCACCTAACTTCCTCTTTTTTTTCTTTTCTTTTAAGTGTTTATGTTTATAAGTTTGTCATTTTAGATAATGGCGAGGAATACATTTATGTATTATTTGATTTTAGTTATATTTTATTATCAACTTTCTCTTTATCTTGATTCGTCATTTTTAGACTATATCTTTACTTTTTTTGTTTGTAGTTTTTCCTATTTTTATGTATTTCATTCAATCTTTTTAAGATACAAGTTATTTATAAATTTAAAATTTTTTGTTATTAAATATGAAAGATATATAAAACATGTAAGAAATAGATATAAAATTTGACTAGTTAATAACCCACTATCCGATTTTATAAGTTGAGTTGGAATCAACGTGAAAATTATGAATTGAGTTTGGATTGAGTCCTAACCCAATCCATATACCTTCCTAATTTTAGTTGCAAAAAAAGCAAAAATGAAGTCACGTAAATTCTTGAGGAGCACTTGATTGAATTAAAAAAATGGACTTTTAGGTAAATGTTATTAAAATATTTTTAACTTACTTAAATATCATTTACTTCACTATATTATCGATTATATCATTTAAAAAGTCATATCATTTTTGTATTTGTCACTCCATTAATCATAGTTGTTAAATTTAACGATTTTGAATTGAAATATAATAAGTTGTTTTTTAAACTCAAATTTTTTTATTATTTTCACCCCCTTCTTCCTCTCCACTTCACCTCCCTTTCTCCTTACCTTCGACCACCTCCTCCGCCCCCTCTCTCCAGCAACCTCGGCATCCACGACGTCGAAGATGTCCTCGATCCTGCCACTGCCTTTAGATGTCACCTAGAGAGAGGGTGGGGGGTGGAGGATATCGACGAAGGGGCGGAGGAACCTCCCATAGGAGGTGCCGAGGCAAGGGATGCTAGAGGAGATGCGCCAAACAAAGAAGCAACGACAGCGATGGGAGAAGGTGGGGATGGGCAAGCTGGTGGGGAGGGAGGAGAGGTGGGAGATGAGTGGCGTGATGGAGGAAGAGGGAGGAGAAGGGAAGGTGGCGGTTGCAGATGGCTAAGTAGACAGGAAGGAAGAGGTTGTTGGAGGCATTCTAGCTACGGAAGAAGTGGCAGAGGCAACGCGAGCAACAGAGGAAAGGGTGGTGACAGAGAGCGAGTAGCTGAAGCTATGAAGGATGTGGGTGAGGTTGGATGGGAGAAAGGTGCTCACGAAGGAAGTTGTGATGGGGAGGAGGAAGAGCATGAGGAGGAAGGGGAGGACGAGGAGGGATATAAGAGTCATTGATGGTGGTTGTTGATGATGCCTTTGAGTTGAGGTGAGGGGAATGGGTTAAAATTTTAAAAAATAAATTTGAAGGATTAAGAAATAATTTTTGAAGATTAAAAAATAAATTTTTATTACATTTTATTTCAAAACGGTTAAGATTAACGAGTACAACTAACATAATGACAAATAAGAAAATTAAGTGATGCTTTTAATAGCATAATTGGTAATATAATAAAATGAATATCATTTATTCAATGACGATCACAAAAAAAATTCCTTACAAAAATGACGAAGATCGTGTGATCATCGCTCTCAAAGAAAATATCAGTTTATATATCATATAATTATAAGGCCTAGAATGCAAAATATTCATCGCTTCAATTTTGTGCATCAAAGACCACGTGGCCATGGTGAGTTTGCGGGTAGCAACAAATATCCCAATTAAGGAGTTGTTATTGATACTTTGTGTATTAAGACGAAAATTTATTCGTGTTCCTTATTTTTATTTTCACTAAAAGGATGAAACCCTATAGACCCCGGTCACAACCATGTGCGGAACTTTCGAGGAAAGATGATAAGATTATATTCAAGTCTGCAAGGCAAAGATATAATATAATACGTTTCCTTATCTCATCAATCCATGCAATTATGAACTAAATGCATGAAGATGGAAAGAAACTTTTCGGCGTATCATTTTATTATGTTTCTTTATGTTGGTGTTTAAAACTTGGGATAGGACGGGAGAAAGGGATCAGAGTTAGATACTACCAATAACATTCAACAGATGAGTGGAGAGGAACCAGAAGGGAAGGCTGAGAACATGCCAGGGACTACTGAGAGCATTCAACATAAGACTGGAGAAGATCTTCAAGCAAAGATCGAGGAGAAGACAGACAGCAGCAAGATTGTTCGTCACAGGAGTGGAGAGTGGCTTGAAGAACAAGCTGAGAACATATCAGATAAAAACATCGATAGATCAGCAAAAAATAAGAAGAAAAATATTATATGGACAACGGTAAGTATTTTTTGCGCACTGTTTATCCATTTTCGTGATTAATCTGGTAATACAAATTTTTTGTTAATATTCACAGGGAGGTAAGGTGATAATCAGTTGATTGTTTTCTCTGTTTTTAGAATTTTCAAAGTTGCTTTCTTTGAGAGAAAGGAGGTTAAATTGATATGGTAGTATACGTGTTACCATGATAATACATTCTTGTGAATTTTGAATGATTTTAAAAAAATAAGATTTCTATTTCAGCAATTCTATCACTTCATGTTTTGAGAAATCAAAAGATTTATCAGATACATATCCCTCCATTGGAAATTATTGAGAAGCCACTTTTGGTTTCTTCTTCCATGATATCTTTCAAAGGCTTGGCCAAAAAATGTTTTGTTGAAAGGTTACCATTTAAGCTAGAATTATGTATAGATGATCAATGAACATGAAGTAAACTTATACCATATAATGCCAAATTCAAAGCTTAAAGTTTCGTTCTCTTGCTTTCCTATGGGCCTATATTCTTGTTGATCCTATGTGGTTTTTCTAAGGAACTTATTTTGATGCAAGGTTCCCATCATGGTTGGAGATATTCATTACTTCCTTCACCAATATAATACTCGTAGGGCATCTATTATGATGAAGGTGATCATTCTCAATCCAATATTTGATTCTTTTCATACATTTTCATTTAATGAAAATGTTTACTCTATGATGCCCTATTGCCGGATTTAATATTTTTTATCCTTTTATTTTTGTTGCCATGCACTGTTTTGCTGTTTGGGGCATTACTCCTAGAGTAAGGAATTTGATTTAGTTTTATATTTTGGGTGTGGCAGTACTTGATTGCTGATAGTTGGGATACATAATTTATTGGTAAAGAAGATATAAATGTCAAGGTATATCCGTAGAAAATGGAAATTTAAACTGTATTTGTATTATGTAATATGTTTTTCTTAAAACTTGTGCATCAGGTATTACCAGTATGCAACCATAGTTTATAAATTATTGTAAAAGGTTGGCAAGTATTACATTTAAATTTTTTCTCGTGCATTCAACTAGAATCAAAATGAAGCTTTTTTGTCACATTAAGCAGAGAGATAGTTCGTAGAAAAAAAAGTCCAAATGACATTTTAATAGGTGCATGGAAACTATTTTCTAATTTGTTTAACTTTTTAGTTTTTTAACTTTTAAATTAGGTTAAGCACAAAAGAATATATTTTGTTTAGCAATGAAATGGCACGGATATGGAAAAAAATTGACAATAGATTTATCATACGCTTTTGGTTAGTACTTTACAAAGGCATGTGTAACTTAAGGGAAAGTACATGTTTCTTCCTAATTGCATAGATATTTGATATCCATCATTGTTTCACTAAGGTCTCTCCCTTTCTCCTTTTCACTCGGAAACCCTAGACTTTGTGCCATCCTTGGGCCCTCGATTGACCTCTACTCACTGATCGGGGGCCCTCTCACCCTTCCTCCTATTCCAACCTCGTTCACTTGATCTGTCTCTTCCTTATTGCAGCACCTTCATCCCCATTTTCATCCTATGGCTTGCCTTCAACGCTGGTGCTCCTCCAATCTTCACGCTCCTCCAACGTTTGGCCCCTTCCGGAGTTGGTGCTTCTACCTACTTATGGTGGGGGGGTTGTCTCGAGCATTGGGCCCCTTGTCCCTTCCTTGTAGGGGGGGAGTAGGGGGACCACTAGAGTTGTGGTGCTTGATCTTGAGTTGCATCGCTCACCTCTGCAGCTTTTCTTTGTCGAAACCTCGCTAGAGATCAGTATTTCATACGACTGAGATGTAGTCGACCTAGCATCGATTTCTAGTTTTTCAAACTATTGCATGAGCAAATTGAGATGATCGTTGAAGTCTTCTCTTTAGTGGCGCTATCATTACCTTACAACGTGGAGCAATCTCTACGGGATGCTACACTTTGATTATAAGGGTGTCTTCTTTATACTTTTTTATTTTTGTTTTTTGTTTGGTTTTACTATTTTGTCTCCTTCGTTCGAAGTTCCCCCACTCCTTGGGGTAGGGCGTAGTTGCCCCTCCGTTCTTCGGGACGAGGCATTTTCCCTTCTTTCATGAGGGCTTCGGTTGTCTCTCTTTCCTCACCCCACGGGGTTTCGCGTTCTTGTAATCTTTTTGTTCCCTTTAATGGAAGAAGCTTATTTGAAAAAAAAAAAGATATTAGGATGGACCATGAACATCTTTCCAAATTTTGATTTATAGAGTTTTTGGATTGTTTAAATAAAGAAACATGTATCAATGTAATGTTGTAAAAAGCATTCAATTAGGTCAACTACTTGGCAAAGTACTCCTAGTTGCCACTCCTTCTCTGATCGGTCCGAGTATTCATGCTCATGAGAGTAGTTGCCTAACCCAACTACTTAGCTAACTAGTTTGCCTAATTGGATGACTATGAGGCTGATTTCTAACCCGATTCAATTATAAGTTACAATGATTATAAACTTTGAACTTATGTTATTTGTTTCCTTTGAACTTATAGTTTGTCTTATTTTTTTACCTTGAGCTTATTAAGGGTTGATCTATATGAGATGTTATATTTTACTTATTGAAATCTTAAATTGTGCTAGTAAATACATCTTATAATATATTTTATGAATATATATTAAAATATTTTTTTAATACTCCTTCATCTACTATATACTCCGTAGTTAATACCTAACTAACTTAATGTCAACTATTAACTTCTACAACACATTTCAATGTTCAATGTAAAGGTACTAACTAAAAAATGTAACAAGAGTGACATCTGGATGATACTATAAAGTGTAAGGATATTAATGTTGAAAAGAAATTTCTTAGATGTAAGTGATGGCTAGAGAAATCAAAAGTCGCCAACATAAAAGTGCAATATAACAATGATTGGGCCAATGATAATTTATAGCTATGATGTATCAAAATTTATGTACAAGTAAATAAAAGAACCTTCTATCTTAAAAATGAAATATAGCGTGATGATTACGATGTATGAATTCAAATAAAACTTTAAAAATGTAAGAAATTGATGAAAAAATATTTATTTAAACTAAGAGTATTTTATGATAATTCATCCAATCTTATATGGTTTAGTTAATGACATATTTATGTAGTTTAATTTCTATGAAGAAAATTATATAATATAATTAAAATTACTATGATTGTTTTATATACAAACTTACATACCAGAGAAGGTTGAAAAAGATACCTTTTCAAGTGTGAATCCTTGAACATTCTACCTTAAGATTGTGGAGATGTCAAGTTTATTACATTTATAAAAAATAATTTGATAGCCTTCCAATGAAAACCCTTACTTTGAAGTCTAATTTGTATGATTTAATTTGATAGCTTTCACTATATAGTTTAATCACCATTACATGAGCAACCACAAAGGGAAAAGATGCAAATGATCCTAATAGATGGATCAAGGTAAAAAGGTAGCAATGGAACTTTCATTCATCGATTTAGATCCAAATTAATGCTAAAAACAAGAGATTTAAAATATTTATGTTGAGGATATTTGCTAGAAGGTAATTGGCAGGGTTCTTTGCTAATTCAAAGAGTTGCTTCCATCTTTGATTTTTATGAGATGTGAGGAAAAAGCTTTGTGTTGCTAAAGATTACATTGAATTTGTTTATGTGAGCTATATCATTTTGCAAAGAAACATCACAAACTGGTGAGGTGATGAAGCTTTTGTCATGATTTATCCTCATAATTGCATGGTCTAAGGTCCAAACAATTTAAATATGAGTTGAACTCATTTCAAAACTTACACAAGACATCTAATCATGTAGATTGAAAGTATATTAGAAGCTTTTATACAAAACTTCCCTTATAAAAGAAAGTCATATTATAGCCATCTTAATAAAAAAGGTATAAAAAATTGCATTTCTTAGAGTTAAATACACCCATTGTCCTGCATACATAATATACACGTAAATGTATGCATTTGAATTAGGTTAATAGGCTTCAATGAATGTAGACTTACCTTGGTCTAATATTGATATGATTAACATACAACCCTTAATGTTGATCCCGACCTAGCCCATGGCAATTACAAGCCCATATTCAACTAAATCCTTAGCTCCTAAAGTATTGTAGATCATATCTTCTATTTGGTTGGTTAGCTATTTAACATAGATTTAATGCTTCTAAAGTCTCATGTACCCCTCCCGTCCTGAGGTCAATTTGCTTTATTCCTTTATTTTGGACTTTAAGTTAGTCTCATGTATAATTCTATAGCATTTATTCGTTTGAACTATATATTTGTTTTCCCTATTCATCCACTCCCTTATATATCCAATTGTAAGTTTTGTATAAATTTCACCACTATCATTTTCAAAAAAAAAAGAAAAATCGCAACTAGTTGACTAGGACACAAGACAAGGGTTTTTATCATCTTCCTTACCTTGATTAACCAACTAAGCTTTAGCTTCATTGACTAGGTCAATGTTGTTTCAACTTCAACGATTCGTACTTCCATATTTGAAGTCAAATTGTACTCATTCTTCTCCATATTTATTCCTTATTGGTTTTGGCCTAGGTAAAACTTATTATTAAAGGTTGTCATCTAATTCAACCAAACCAAGGGTTTATCGAGAGCTACCATAATTATAGACTAATATGGCACTCAAATTTAAAGATGGTTTCCATTCAATAATTAGTTCACAATTAATGGAAAGATCTATAGTGGAGTTAGAACTCAAATTTTTCAAACAAGGAGATTCAAAATTTGACATAATTTTACCCCTTGTGTAACTCTTGGAGGAAATGATTCTAGATTACTTTTGTCAAGAGTCTTGCGATGGTAATTATATAATTGCTGTGTAAGAGGCAATACCTCATCTTTCCTCTTTCATTTCTTACAATTTGTAGCAAAATCTATTTAGTCTTCAGTGTCTTTCCTTCTTCCTCACTCCATAACCCTCTTCTTCTTAGATAGGCCTTCCTTCTGATCTCTTCTCAAACTCCCGGTAGTGCCCTACATGTTTGTAGGACAACCTCTAGCTGTTTAGGCAAAAAAGCATGCACCTAAGCAAATCCTTTAGTATTTTCAAAAGCTTAGGAGTAAACACAACATTCAACGATGCGTAAAGGTGGGAGGAAGCATGCTCTAACAAAAAAGTTCATCTGTAGCACCAAATATGCAAAGATCAAGACAATAAAAAGGAACCTGGAAACTTACTTTACCTAAGTTGAGTAGCTTGGCATATAGTCAACTAATCAATTGCAAATTGCCTATTTAATGATGCTTCCTCCTTAATTAGGCTATTCCTTGTTTGACCAACTTATATTTTGTCATAATAGTTGTGATTTCTTCTGTCCCTCTTTTATAATTTTTAAATCGCTTTGCTTCAAACTCCAAAAAATTGCACTTTACTCCTTGAGAACCAAGGCTAGCTATTACACATTATATTGCCTCCCTTGCAACAAGAACTCATGAAGGTAGGAATTCACCTTCCAACCACTGATTGAGATGAAATTAGTCCCATACCCCTTGATCACCTTGAACTTTCCCCTAACAAAAAATTTTAAGGAAGGGGATAGGGTTCCATGTAACGACAATGGGGGGCATGCGATAGAAGGGATTAAAAATGGAGGCATAAGGCAGAGATGCCAACCCCATCTCATCCCAAATTGACTTCTATCTCATGAGAGACAAGTTTGGCAAGCTCGTCCCCTCCGTCCCCTCACACCAATCATCACGTAAGCTCATTTCCTTAAGCTCGCCACCAACCTGTGACCACCACCACTTCGATGCCACAGCCATCACACCCTCCATAGGTTGGGTCTTCTTTGCACGTTGGCAACAAGCTTGACTCCTAAGGCTCCCTCCTTCACCGACCATTGAGCTCATCTCGCCATTTACATCCTTGTAGAGTTGTGGTTTTCTTGACACTCCCACTGTTAGCAAGTTGCATGTAGGTTGTGAGCATGTAGAGTCTAGTGGGCGTGTGCATGAATTTCAGAGGAGTGTAGTGGTGCTGTGTGTATGGATGTCAGAGAGAGTGGAAGAGGGAGGTGATGGTGGGGGAAGAATTGGTGTAGCGTGCTGTGTGTGCTTGTGAGAGAGAGAGAGAGAGAGAGGAATGATTAAAGGAGGATATGGAGGTGGTGCTGTGGATATTGCTGTAGGTGCGTGTGTTTGTGAGGCTATAAGAGAGAGGGAGAGGAGAAGGCAAGGGAGGTGAAGGTGGAGGTATGTGGCTGTTGTAGGGTGAGTAGAAGTATATACATGTATGTAAAGAAGGGAAAAGGGGTAAGTGAAGATGTTGGAGTGTTTTTTATTGTAATGTATTGTTTTTGTATAAAAAAGAATGAGAGGATGGACGTAAAGAATAATGCGAGGGAGAGAGAGGACAAGCTTACCAAACTCACCTTCATTTTTAATGGAAGATGAGGTAAAAGTCAATGTAAATTGAGATAAAGTTGATAATTTCATCACATACCATCATTTTTAATACCTTCAGTCACGTAGCCCCGATTATCGTTAGGCGAGCCGCGAGTTCATGTCACTTCCGTCAAAATTTTCTCCCACAGCATCCATTGCAAATTTTCAAAACAAAGGTCGACGTCCCTACTTGTTCCCGCTAAGCTGCGCCACCCTAAACCCGTCGTCTAATCACCACTCGCTCGCCTCCATCCCACCTCTCGAGTCCGAGCCCAACCCAACCCCTCGCGCCGCATCGTCTCGAAGGCGGCCCCCCACACTCCAAGCTCCCAGGAACAAAGATCGCGGACCAATCACGACCGTCCGATCGCAATTCGATGGCCACCGTCTCCCACGTGAATAAACGCGGCACCGTTTCCCACGCCGCGCCGGTCATTAAAAAATGCCAATAAATCCACATTCCATGCGCAGGAGAGGGAAGGAAGCCCGGGAGAGCAAAACCCTCGTCGCGCCTCGCTCTCTAACCCCCACCCCAAGCCCTCGGTCGTCGCCGACCCCCTAAAGCCCGACCACTCCCGGTCGCCTCCCATGGGGGAATGCCGCTCCCCAATCCTAAGTGCCGGGGGTGGACCTCCATTCCGCGCCGAGGACTAGGGTTTTAGCCGGTGGAAAGCGCCGGGAGATCCGAGATCGTTATGCCGTCATCGTAAGTGGGGGACTCATCTCCGGGCCCCCTCTCGCGATTCCTTTTTGCGTTTTGTTAGAGTTCGTCTGGCCTGTTTTGATCGGGAAGCCACGTTCTCGTGTTGGTTGGCGTTCCCTCGATCGCACTTGGGGGTCCCCTTGTCGCTATTTTCACTCACCGACTCGTGTTTTAGGTTCCTTTATCTTATTTGTTTTCGAGTTACTTGTTTCGTACTGAAACTGGTCGTCAGATTTTTTACCTTGTAGCTAATTGCCGGAAACTACCTCAGTTGTCTTGAGTTCAATGGTTATGTGAAAGAGACACAATGGGCAAGTGTGGTTGAGAACATTTGGCTTGGGGAGATAATGCGGGGGATTTCAGGTGTTAGATTGCTATGACGGGGCCTTGAAGAGGGTGTTTTGGCTTTGTTGGCTCTAAGTTGGTGTTGGTTAGGTTCTGCTGCGAAGTGGAGCCACTGGACCAGTGAATGGAGTGGAATATGTGGATTCTAGTACAGTGGGTGGGGGGTCAAGACTTTGGTTTGCCTCTCCAGTTGCGCAGAAGGGCCTACTCGTGTTATTGCTTTTGGTAGTGGGAAGAGAGGATTGTGCTTGGCCCACGGAATGGTGAGGTCTAGAGCAAGGAGGATCCCTTCTCTCTGCCCTGCCTTACATACTTCTTTCTGTTGTTGGAGTCAAGTCCTGTTTCCTGACTGAAAGTCTAGTCAGGGTGGAGAGCTGAGGAAGATTTTTGGAAGATATTTGGCAGGTCCCTTCGACCTTTCCAAGCAAACCTCAGTATGGGCCAAGTACTTTTATTTTATGTAGGATAGCCCCTCTTGGCTTTGCCCTTGGAACTAATTTTATGGGAAAGCTTGTCAAATATGAGTTTTTCGATGTATAGCATATGATATGGTGGTACATTGGCAAATCTGACACTTGGTGAAATACTCGGTGAATGGTTTCACGATTGGGATTTGTTTCTGTCTACCATTGTCGGTCACTGCCCAAGCAATGAAATCCGTGTGAGTCTAGAGCTGGAGCTTGATCAATATGATGATTTACCTGTCTTTGTCAGTGCCCTTGTCTTGGAAAAACAGTTTTGTTTCTACCTTCTAAGATGTCCACTTTGATTTCATCAATCAACTTATCCTAAAGTTGAAGAATTCCTCCCTGAGCCATTGGCCAAGCAAAGACTTTAATGCCTATTTTCATGTTTAGGCCACTGAAGATAGGGGTTTTCCCCGGGGTGTAGATCCGAACACTTCAATGAATCTTCAATGAAAATGGAGAAGGTCATAGACTCTTAATGTGAAGAGTATGACAGAATGAAGATTTGCGAAATGTGACCTTTCAAAAATAAAAAAAAGATTTGTCAAATGGTAAATTAAGTGGGTCTAAGATGTTGATAATTTGAGCTCAGAGTCATCGGGCTTTTTTCTGACCATGTTTGTTGAAGGCCTGTCCAAAGGATTAAGGACACCCTTCCTAATAACTGTATTTTCCTGTTAATGTTGGATATATGGTTGGTTTGTATCTCCATCTGAAAATGCTACATTTAACAGTTTAATCCCTGTTGACACTGTTATGGTTTCATTCTGTATCACCATTCATATATTTTAAATGGAACACGTTGCTTATTTGATATGCTCTGGATCCTATGTCTCCCCTTTCTTCCGTTGCTGTTCTATATTCCTCAATGTTTCTTCATCCATGAGGAAATTTGCCCTTTTCTCTATTATTCAAACAATTCAACTTTATTTTTGTTTTCAGTCAGAAGGACTTGGAAGTATGCTATTGAAGCAAAGCACAGTTGCAAACAAGGAGAAAATTATGGCTGTGGACAAGGATAAAAATGTGCTCAATTCTTGCACTGGCAGTGCAAGTTACCATGATGACAAGATAAGAGGACTCCCAGCTGCAGAAGGGTGGGATAAGAATATAAAAAGGAAGCGCTCAGTTGGAAGTGTGATTGCTAGGACTACAGATGGTGATCGAGAGACTAAACAGGCACTGCTACAGATACGTGCTTGTGAATCTCATCCTAGATCATGTGATGGACTTAGTTTTAGGTATGCCTTTTATCTTTCTGAAGAATAATAAGCACGTTTTACTTGTTTTGTCCTTTGACGTTCCAAATATGCATTCTCTGAATTTAGGAGTTTTTAATCTCTTTTTGGAGAATTGTCTTTTGCAGTAATCACTATGTTGCATGTATGTAATATCTGTCCTGAGTAGAATCCTGCCAAAGTTCTTAACTTCTCATAAACATGTGATCATCTGCTCATTGAAATTTAGTGTGGAGACTGCTTTTTTTTGTGGCGTCTTTGACAAAAATGCTTCTTTCTTTCCTTCCTTTTGAAAATCCTTGCATGTCTAATTGGTATTAAGTGTGAGTAAGTTTCTGCTTCCTCCTGACAGCTATAATGTTACAGGTAGAATGCTGTTTGATCACCCTTTTTATTTTGTTTTTTTTTTGGTAGAAAACAACTTGCTGTTATTTGTGCCTGCTTTTCCTCTTTTCTGCACATTTCCTTGTGGCTTGAGTTGGCTAAAAACATTGTCCTTATAATTAATATAGGTCTGCCTCTTCTAGTGGAAATAAGATGGATGGTAGCTCCCAACAAGTAGTTGGCGTTGCCCAAAATCTGGCTAAAAGAGAGCAGGATTCTGCTCGTATTTCGACCGATCAAAGAGAACATCCTTCTGCATCCAATATGGAGCACAATGCAGCGAATGCTACTGCAAAGTATGTTCTATTACCTCTTCCATGTTCATTTAATGCAGTAAGTTCCATGATGCATCACTTACCGTTTCTCTTTTTTGTTTGATAAATTATATACCCGAGGCAATTTTTGTTTCTTTTTTTTTTTGAAAGAAGTAATTTTCTTTTTTGTCTCTAATTGCTGCTGCTATGTGGAATAGGATTGATATGTTTTCTAATATACACCGGCATTTATCTTTGTTATCATTAAATACGCTATGGGAAGGGAAGGGTATAACTTTAAAACTGACAATGAAGGGGTTTTCCCATAAAATTGAGCTTCATGTTTACCATGGGGTGTTTTTTTGCCACATTCAGCAATTATAAGAGATTGTTTTGTATCAGGACTAATATACATGAAGGTCCTCTTAATGGGAATCAAAGTAATCCAGCTAAAGGAAGAGCTTCTAGGTCATCAAAGCCTGTTTCAAATTCTCTTCCCTTCACATCTCCTATCCTGGCTCAAACTTCTGGAACTCTTGATGGTTGGGAACATACTCACTACCTGAGCAACGACCTAACATCAGGTACATCAAACAATCGCAAGCATTCTTTGCCTCCAGGGACAACTTCACCTGCCATAACACAATGGGGGGGTCAAAGACAACAGAAGAGTTCTCGAGCAAGGAGAACAAATGTAGTATCACCTGTTTCAAGCCATGATGAATCCCAGTCCTTGATTGAAGGGTCTCCCTCTCTTGAAAATGGGGCCGAATCAGCAAGCAGTGGTCCCTCTGGGGCATTGTTATGCAAGGGTGCATTGAGTAACACTCAGCTGAGGCCAAAGGTTAAGAATTTTCCAACCCCAGTTATGTCGTCAGAAAATGAGGAGTTTGTTGCACCTGAGAACAAAAGCAAAGTGACCAACAATTGTGAGGGTGATGATGGGATAGTGAATCTAGTTCAGAAGATAGACCCTGTGGCATTGCCAATGAAGAAGAACAATTGTCAAAATGAAGAACCTGCTGATGGCGTAATAAGAAGAAGTGTAAGGAGCTCATCACAGCCAAAATTTGGCATACCCTTAAAAGAGAAGTTGGAAGTTTTTGACATGAAAAAGTTAACTCGAAGTGGGAGGTCTGGTTCAGACAGAAGTGAAAGGTGAACAAGCTAGGTTGCACTATGTTCTAATTTAGTATGTACAGCAATAAACATGTTCTAAACAATTACCTTCTTCTCCAGTAAAGTAGGTCATCCATCCTCCAAAAAGGCTATGGATCGTAGAGGTTTTATTCAGCCTGGGAAAGCTATGAACAATTGTAACTCACAGCTTGCTGGTAAAGGGGGTCATGCAATCTTTTACTAACTACCAATACAATCCTTATTAGGTTAAGATGCAGAAACATAAGTTGCTTGATTTCTTCAGGTGATTATTGTGATGATCATGATGAAATCATAGCAGCGGCAGGATATGCTCATTATATTAGCAGTATACATACTCTCCAGCTCAGCAGTGGCAGCAGTTCTGATTCATTCTGGGATGAAATGAGACCATTCTTTGCTTATGTCAGTTCAGATAAAGTAGTGCACCTTCAGGATATGGTATTTATCAAGATCTATGAAGATACCTCCTTACTGAATATGCACCTTTTAGATGTTAAACATTCACTTTATCTGACACTTTAATTGTTTGTTTTGCTCTGCAATTTTTCAATCAGATAAAACTTGCAGTGGACATGGATGAATATTTTGGAACTGATGTCCTTGAAAAGGTATATCTGTTCATCTTATAAGTTCACTCTCACATCAAGGTCTCTTTACTTTTTCAGGAAAAAAGGTCTCTTACTAGTGGGTTCTATCAAAAGACAGATTCTCATTTTATTTTCTTTTTTTTTTTAAATGCCCACTTATTGTGGGAAAAGGCTTAGTTGTTGTAAACCTACCTTTGGTCTGAGTACTTTATGACAGCTTATCATTTGCTCTATAATTATCTTTAAGTTTTTTTTTCTTACTTGTCTTGATTTTATTTGGAGCCTCCTGAGAAAGAAGGCAGTTATGCTTATTGTCCAACCTAAAATAAACTATTCTTGCATTGCATATACCAAATGGGTCTTGATACAAAAACGGGGCAGGCATACACAGGTGCTTAGGATTGAATAAAAACTTGACAATTGATGCTATGTAGTGAGATAATTTCTTTAAAGTTTTCTTCATGCTGTTAAATGTAAAAAATGGAGCGGTATTGGTTCAAAATAAACCACTAAACATTATATGTTTATGAAATTTGAGTAATGACAGAAGGATCCCCAATTGCAGGGTCCTGAACAAGAAGGTAATGTACTGAATTTCTGTAGCACTTAATACTTATACTTTGGCGTTGTTTTCTTAAAAAATACCTTTTTTTGGGGATTTCCACATAGATGCTACTGAAAGTATTGAAAATTACTTCCTTGTCGTTCTCTTCATAATATTACTTTAAATGTCATTGAAAATGTAATGTCACTTTTGCGGTACATAGCATCATAGCATCGTTAAATTTAATGGTGTTGGATCAAAAAAAGAAGAAAATTTATATTTCTTACCATGAAAACTTTTTTTTCTCCCCCATCCTTTTTCCCCTTTTCCCCTTCCTTCCCTCCCCCTCCTCCTCTACCCTCCTCCCTCTCCTTCAAGCATACCCCTCCTTCCTTCCTTTCTTCATCTCCCTACATACATAGGTGCGAAACCCACCAACAGCAACCATTGTTGGCCACTCATTGAAGCATCACTAGCCTCCAACCAGTCTTTGTCAACTTTGCCGACCATTGATTTATTTTTTTGAGAAAAAAAGAGGAAGATTACCTAAATTTATTAATTGAGAAAAGGAATGTACTTACAAATTTGGAGTAAAAAATTAGAAATACATATTGCCTCTCCCACTACATTTTCCACCTAACACCTCTCATTCTTGAAGACCTTGCCATTCCTCTGCAACTAGATAGATCAAAGAATAGCAATAGATTGGCACCAGCCTGCCATATCAAGATGACGATGCTCCCTGAAAGTCATCTAAAAGTCTTCAAAATTTGTAGTATCAACGGTTTGGAGGTTGAACAGCTCCCAAACATCTCTAGAGAAGGTGCAGTAAAAAGAACAGATGCTGGATATCCTCATCAGAACACCACTTAAGGAATAATTTGATCTTTAGAGGAACTTTACAACTCCAAATCAGCTTGGAATTTTCATCAGTAGGTGTATGTTGTGCCCCATTTGAAATTAGGAACTTGTATGCATTGTTAACCGAAAACTTTCCATGATTCCAGATCACCCTATCCTAATTAGTAGATAGAGAAGAATCTTCCACCGTAAGGAGTAGCTGAATATGTCGCATCTGACAGTCCATCAAGCAATCTAATATCCCAAATTTTGAGTTCCCTATCCCACGGATCCTTCACCAAAGCATCTTTATCAAGAATATGTTGAAATAACCTCTAAAATTGTTAAGTAAACTTCCCATTTCCAGTCCAATCATTGAGCCAGAATTTAAATGAAAAACCATCCCCAGATAAGGGGAAAATTGGTCAGAAACTTCAGTCATAACTCGGCGAATAAAATGCCGAAACACTAAAGATCCACTTACAGCAGCAGCCCACTAGTTAAGGCCCATATGGTCCCCGTAGGAATACTTTAAAATATATGTAACCATATCATGTTCATTAAGGTTTTAAAAATCGAACCAGACCGGCCGGTCCAATTGGTTGGATTGGGAACTAGTGATGGACCGACTGAATCGATCGGTTTTTAAAAGGTCTCAAAATTGGTGGAATCAGCCAAAACCTGGTTCAACTGGTGACCCGGTGAACTGAGACTGACCGGTTCACCCATCCCCCACCTAAAAAAAAAACAAAACAAAAAAAAGAAATTGGAGACCGCTGCCTTCCCCTTCCCAGTGCTCCCACTGCAATAGCGCCAACGTCGTGAAGTCGTCGACCCGCTTCCCATCGCGCACAGCAGTGCCTTGCCGCCTCCTTCCCACCGCGCGCGCAAGCCGCAGTGGCTACGCAACAACGCCACCCTCCTTCCCACTGCGCACGCATGCCGCACAAAATTGTCGACCTCCTTCCCACAGCAGCGCCTCATTGCCTCCTTCCTATTGCATGCACAAGTCGTAGTCGTCGTGTAACAGCGTCGACCTCCTTCCCATCGCGCACACACGCTGCACAACAACGCCGACCTCCTTCCCATGGCAGTGCCTCACCACCTCCTTCCCACAGCGTGCGCAGGCTGTAGTGGTCGTGCAACAGCCTGACCTCCTTCCCACTGTGTGCGCACGCCGCACAACAATGTCGACCTCCTTCCTACACGCAGTCGCTCATGGTAGTGCCTCTGCAACGCCTGCCTCCAGCCCTTTGCAGCGCCTCCTCACCACGTCTCACAATAATTTAGATTTTTTTTTTCCGATTTTGTTTGCTTATGTTGTCTTAAAATTTTGAAATCCTATTACAACTTGGTTTTTCTTTTTTTATGTACTTCCCTTTGTCTTTCAATTGAGTCTTTAATACTTCCATTTTAATTTATAGTGTGATTGGATGTTTTATATTCAAAATAACATTTTGTGATAGTTATATTTAGTTTTTTATACATTAAATTTTGATTTAACCCTGTTCAACCCTGTTGAACCAATACAAACCAAACCTAAGCATGCCCGGTCTGATTTTTCCCAGTCCGGTTCTAATGATGATGTCATCATTGGTTTGACCAATGAGAACTAGTGGTTGAACCACTAAAAACCAAAATCGAAGCTTGATCGGTTCGATGACCGGTTCAATTTTTAAAGCCTTGATAACAAGCTAACTACCCATTTCAATTGAAGAGCTTTATTAAATGATTCCAACTTACCAACACCAAGGTCTTCTGAAGAGACTAATTGTGCAAATTTTCCCAAAAAATCATCACCCTTTCAAAATAAATTTTCCCTGTACTTTTTAATATTTTCTTTGTTGGCCTAAAGACAGTCATGAAGAACACTGGAATGGATGAAAGAATAGATTTAAGAAGGATTAAACGTCGTACTTTAGATAGGAGTCTTCCACTCCAAGAAGATAGCCTTGTTGCTAATCTCTCAACAAGAGGCTTCCAATACGAAGAATTCAATTTCTTTCCCTTCATATTTAATGGGTAGTCTAAACATCTTGGTCTCTAGAATGTTAGATACCTCATTCTCCTTCACATTGCCCATGTCAAAAGGAACCAAGGTCAATTTACTTAGGTTAATTTTTAGGCCTGAAATTTTAGCAAAGATTCTTACCACGGAGGAGACATGCCTAGCCTCCCAAATTCCACCTTCAATGAAGAAAGCCGTGTCGTCAGCATATTGCAAAATAGGAGTTGCCATCCTACCATCAGCAGTAGCAGTATAACCAGAAAATAATCCACCATCACAAAGCTTTAAAAGCCATGCTTGCAAGAGTATCAACTGCAATATTAAACGGCATTGGCGCTAACGGACGACCCTGACATACCCTCCTTTGTGGCTGAATCCAAGAATTGTTTGCCCTTCTATTAACCAATATAGAAAAAGAGGAAGTAGTAATACATCTCTTCATCAACATAATCAAACAATCAGGAAAATCTCTTCTCATCATGACATCCCACAAATAATTACAAGAAATGGAATCATAGGCCTTTGAAAAATCTACCTTCCAGACAAAAGATGTAGATTTTCTCCTCTTCCATGATGCCAAAAATTCTTTTGCCAGCACACAAGAATCTTGTAGCAACCTCCCTTTCACAAAAGCAGATTGTATTGGTGAAATAATGTTTTTTTTTTTTTTGAAAGAAATTGGTGAAATAATGTTAGGAGGAACCTGGTGCAACCGGTTAGCCAAAATCTTTGCAACCAAAAGATAAATGGAGTTTGATAGTGCTATAGGTTTAAATTCTCCCACCTCTTCTGGACTCTGTTTCTTAGGTAGGAGAAATAAATAAGATTTATTTAGCCTCTCAATGCCTCCATTACCATCAAAAAATTCTTTAATCATAGGCACTATATCAGGCTCAACTACATTCGACATCTCCTTATAGAAAATAATTTGTAACCCATTTGGCCCATGAGATCCTTCCGCCTTCATGTCACATAAGGCGCACACAATCTCCTCATCAATGTCCTTAGCAAGTGCAGCCTTTGCCTTGTCAATTTGTTCCATATATAGATTTGCCAGTCGCTAATCGCCACATGTTGTCTCCTAGTAAAATTCTAAAAATAATTTTTGAAAGCATTACATATTTGGTCTCTCTTTTTGAAATATCATCACCTACTTTCAGGCTATTGATCATATTCTTCCTTCTCGTGGCACTAGTTGACAAATGAAAAAATCTAATGTTAGAATCACCTTCTTTGAGTCACATTTGTCTTGATTTTTGTCTTCAATCAGTCTCTTTTTTATGGTCTTCTTATGACACAATAGATTGAAACCTTCATCTCTCCTGGCATTCCTCAATCGAAAGTGGCGTCACTTCCTCCTTCAGATCATGAGAAGATGCCTTCTGAAGAGCCTTACTCCTTTCCTCTCTACTAGCTCTGAGACCACGTTTTAACTCCATCATTGCTGCCTTGACTGCACTGATTTTGCAAACCAAAGTATGTGTGGCTGAAGTAGAAGCAGGGGTGGTAGACCATTTATCTCGAATCAACTCTTTAAAACTAGGTTCCCTGAGTTAAGATTTGTGAAATTTGAAATAAGAAGAGAAGTTCACATCCTTAATTCTTCGTCATAGAAGGGGAGTGTGATCGGAAAAAGGTCTATCACAAGTAATAACATTTGCAAACTGAAAAGACTTAGCCATAGATATATTGTAGAGAAATCTATCAATACAGGATAGCATCATTACCATTTCTCCATGTGAATTGTGATCCCGAAGTAGGGAGGTCAATAAGCTCTAGCTATTGCACCACTTGCTGAAATTAAGTTGTTGATACATCATATCTACTATCATGCCTGGTTTTAGCATATAAAGTTGCATTAAAATCACCACATATCAGCCATGACATTCCTTCAACAAAATATGGGACTTGCTACACCTCCTCCTAGAATATCATCCTGGACCCATCATCACAAGGGCCATAAACATTTGAAATAGCGAAAGATGTACCATCAGCTTTTGTAGTGAAAACCGTAATCATCACTCTACCAACTAGACTCAATGAACAAAGCTCAAGCATATCATCGTGCCACATTATTAGTAAACCCCCCGATATTCCAATGGACTCTAACTCTACAATATTAGTGTATAGCTCACAACATAAGTTGGCCTTCACTTGAGGTGTCAAATGTTCTAAATGCATTTCTTGAAGGCATGCAACATCAACCTTCCAATCAGCTAGATATCTCTTCAAGAATGACTTCCTTTTATCATCTCAGAGGCCTCGAACATTTCATGATAGGACCTTAATCATTAATAATAACGTTAGAACTCCCCTTGTGAACTCTTTTGGCTCCCATGATCATTGATTCATGGAAATAGATATCTTGATATCTTAGCGATATATCCATATCTTCAACATGACTCATCGATATCATGGGAATATCTTTTTTCTAGGATAATGATGATATATCACCCATATTAGTGGGTCTTGATTGATATCCCTAAATATTGGGGAATATCAATGTGGTTGATAGGGGTCTTGTAAAAACGTCTTTTGAGTTGAGGTTAGTGACTTGCAACATATGGGTGACATGTCGTCGATATGTTGATATTGTCAATAATAACCGTGTTGACATCACTAAAATGTCTTTTCCAGGATGTTAGGCGAAATATTGCCCATGTTGATGTGTGTCGGCGATGTATCGTTGAAACTGAAGTAGATGTGTGTAGTTTTTTTCAAATATGGTCGATACCTAGCGACAGCGAGCGATACCTCTACAACTTCTTTTTAGTCTCTTTATTCTTTACTTTCTTCCCCTCCGTTTTCTACTACTGCTTGCTGCAAGCATTCACTGATCTGTTCGCCTTGATTATTAGGTGATTTGGAATCCTTGTTTATCTCTCAACAAGGAAATCACCTTAATCTTGCCATTTTGCACCCTAAGGTCCCCAACCATTTTCTTATTAGCCTTCCTAATTTGCTGAACAATTTCTTCCTCGACCAACACGTAATTCATCAACGAGACAACGTGAACCTTTCAAATCTTCAGGTTCTATGTTGAAATGAGGTGGTTCTATTAGGACTAGAGATTCAAGAGGATATCGATATGAGTTTGGTTAGGGTTGATCTAGAAGAAAGAGTAGCTCCTTCGATAGTCACAATCGAATTCACGTCTTGGAATGCTTCTGTACTGCAATGATGAAGACTACTGACGATATATTAATGAATACAATACTCGATACAACTGCATGGTGCAAGAGTCCCACTATGAGTATGTTAGAGTATTACAAATAGATGAAAATTGAAGGAGAGGCATCGAGTTAAGTCGAAGCTTAACTTGGTTTTGATTTGGTGTTATTGTTTGGTGCTTTATGTGGCTTACTAGTAGTACTTATATTTCACATTTTTTAGTGAGTATTATTATGAACATCTTTAGTTATTATCATATTATGTGTATTTTCCTTTCAACATTATGATATGACTTTGTCGATATGTCAGTAGCGTGTTTTTATTGTGTTTCATTCAAAATTTGTTTGATTTTATAGACATTTCTTCGTACATATGTAGTTATTAAAATGTTAAATTTTATCAAATTTGTGACATTTTGGGTCATTTGGATGATTTCCCTAAAATTTTTCGATATTAGCAATACATCCTCGACATCCCCTTTTTAACTTAGTCGATACGACATCGATATTAACGTTTAAAACCTAGCCTTTGAATGACCTCTTTTCCCACTTCCCTATGGTAATTATTTTTCTTTCTTCTCAAGAACAAGTAAACATTGTTGTCAGTGCAATCATCAACAGCCTCATGTTGATGATTCATCACTTTTCGTTGTTCTGTCCAACCTCTAGTGAACTCCCTCTAGCTTGTGTGCACCTTTCAACAACCTTCTCCTCCTCTTCGACTCCTCATGATACAAGGGTGGAACCTCTCGCGCGATGGGCTTTCCTTGCTCTGATAATGACTATCGCCACTATCAACCATGTGCTCTGCCTTATACTTACGTTGCAACATCACCCTACACCCATACGCACCCTTGGTTTGATGTTGGTCCATCGGTCGTTGCCTCTCGTATGCTTGTTGTCGCACTTGCTACTGCTGCTGCTTCTCTTCTTCCCCTCTCATTCTTGTGTTTTGGTCTCTCTCCTCTCTTGTAATCGAGATTCCCCTCCTAGCTGTCCTTTCTTGTTCTCTTTCTTCTCCTTGAATCTTCGTCATGGTCTCTCTTGTGTGAAAGCAAGATGTGAGGGATGAGAGATTTAGGGAGAGGTGGCGAGCATGCAGACGTGGTAGCGGGCCTCCTGGTGCTTCATGTGGTTGACCTTGAGGTAGAGCTCATGAGTCTTGCAACGGAGGAGGTTGTTGTGGAAGACGAGGCAAAGGAGTTGGGGGAGGAGGGTGATGGTAGTGGCGATGGAGACGAGGATGGTGAGGGCGTTGAAGAGGGTGAGGGCAAGGATGAGGAGGAAGGGGTGGGGGGCGTAGGTGGAATGGGGGAGAGGGGGAAAGGGGGGAGAAGCTTGCAAGGTGGAAGGTGGTTGCGTATAAGGGGTTGTAGCTGTTGCCACCGAGGTGGACGAGGAGGAAGGAGGAGGAAGAAGAGGGGGAGGAAGGAGGGAAGGGGGGAAAAGTATAAAGGAGAGAAAAAGTTTTCCAGTTAAAAGATGTAAATTTTTATTACTTTTGGGTCCACCACTGATTAATTTAACAGTGTTAACCGATGAAGTAGTAATTGTGGAAATAATGTCATATTGTTTAGTGACATTGAAAGTAATATTGAGAAGTAGATAACAAGAAAGTAATTTTTGATGTTTTAGTGACGTCTGTGAAAAAAATCTTTTTTTATGAAAAGGTTTGTCAAAATACTTTTGCCTTTCCGAAAAATTGGTAGGCATCATGATCTGGATAATTTGTCTTGTCTACCATCGTGAAATGCATTTTGATAGCCCTGAAATATCCCCTAATTAATGAAATTTCAGGCCCTAACTTATTCTCCACCTCAAGCCCCCTTCACTCTGTTGACATTGATTCACGTCTGACCTGTGTTGCAATACCACCTCCTTGCTATCGCAGCCTTGCCACAGCATCACATGTGCACACTGCACATCTATGGTTGATGGGGGAATGAGTGCTAGAGGTGGATAATAGATTGGTGGAGGGAGGGGGCACATTGGTTAGGCAAGGAGGATTGTGGAAGGGGTGGATGGTTAGAGGAGCGAGGGATGGGGTAGGAGGAAGTTCGAAGGTGGAGGGGCTTGATGTAGCGATGGCATGGGGATGAGGATAGGTTGGCAGGAAAGAAATTATAGGGGTTAGTGGGGTAGGGTATTTGGGTGGTAAAGTGGGCAAGATAACCTTTTTGATCTTGCATGGGACCTCAAATAATAACGACACTATTATGGAGAATGTAATGTATTTTTTGAATGGGAGAAGTGGTCATGGAATTTGCAGGAGAACAAAATCATCATTGTAGGATGGAATCGTGATCGTTTAATCAATTTTGAACTCGTAAAGAGATGAAATTTGGTGTAATAGGAGTTGGAGTTGTCTTACAAGGAGGCAAAACATTCAAATTACTTCCTACCATCCTACGTTATTTTTTAATTTTTTTGGGGGGAAATTTTTTAGATTTTTTAAAAGAAGAATAAATGTTCAACTTAAAAATTAGGGACTAGTTTGCAAAATGAGGTTTGAAACAAAAAAATACTAAGAAATAATTGCATGCAAATTCACAAATTCTAAGAAAATTTATGAAGGGGAACTACCTAATCAAGAAGCTTACCAAAAATCACGTCAAAATTCGCACTATAGTAAAGTTTTAAACAAGTGCCTAGACTACAACAATGCAAGGATCGAAACAGAAATGGATTTTATCTTTTTTTGTGGTGAATTTATGCACAAAATTTGATAGGGAACTAAATTTACAATGCATCAATTAACCCAAAAATTTTTAGAAAATTTAACGCATGGATTTTGATGAATAAAATTTGAAAGCAAGAGACTAAGTTATGACTGCTTTATGAATTATAGAATATGCAATAAACTACGCACGGATTATGAAACAAGTAAATATGAAATTAGGCTATCGTAATTAAAAGCAAACAATTAAATAAAACTTGAATCAAATAAACTAAGTTTAAATTACACCTAATTTAGAACTATAAGGACAAAGTGCAAATAAAAGAGAATAAGGGAAAAGAAGAGGGCAAAGGGGCTTCGTCGTGAGGTGAAGGTGGTTAGATGAGTGTTGATGGTGGCTGTGGTGGTGGAGGCGGGAATTTGCCAGCGGTTCCCCATGCCTCAGAGGGAGAGGGATGGAATATGAGATGTCTCCCAAGGGGGGTCTTGGGGGTATTTATAGCACTCTCAATTCCAAAATAATTAGGATTAATATTACATTCGTTACCCCAAAATATGGCAATTTTATGGGACTTAGGAAAGTCTAAATCCAATTAGGAATGGGATAATCGTTTGATTTTTTTCTTTTGGCATAGAATGGGATTAATGGTCTCCTTCCTTTCTTTTATTTCCTTTTCTATTCGTTCCTAAGCCCAATTGCCTTATGGAGCTTGCCGATGCTGCTGGGAATGGCCGGATGTGCACCATGTGTGCATGGAGGTTGCTATTGGTGGCAAAGATGTCGTGAGAGAGTAATGGAAATGAGAGAGAGGGATACATAAATCCCATCTTTGCCATTTGATCCTTTTTTTTTTTAATTTATCTTTCTTTCGTCATCTTTCCTTTTCCACTTATTTTCTTCATTTCTTTGCATTGTTTTGTACGAGCATCTTTTTCGAATTCCGTCTTTATGACTAACCTCCTCGTCTCTTGCCCTTTCATTTGAGATCAATATTGGATATGTTTTCCTCACATTTTCTCACCTACATTTAAAATTAAAGAAATCATGCAAAATAAAAATATGAAAAGTGCTCGAAAAATTTAACAAAAAAAGAGGCAAAAAAATTGTGCAAAATTGTGTTCGGGGAGCTGCAACTACCTCTAGGTCTCTATAACAGCAACACATAGGAAACATAAACCAATCTCATTTGGGGCCCACCTCCTCCTAAAGCCTCTGTCAAAAGTTTCCTTGTAAAGATTTTGACCTTCAAAGGAAACTTTAACTTCTAAGCAATCTCGTAATCTAAATAAAGGAAAGCATCACCAATTTGTAGCCATGCCTTTAAGCAATTGATAGGCCTTATTAATAGAAAAGGGACCCTTGTGCCAAGCAAGACAATTTGTCACACCTTCCTTGTCTTTGGGCCAAAACCCTGCTATCTCTGTCGGAAGAGATTGTAAGTCTTTAAGCCTTGCCTCAGGTAACTTCTCACCAACCATTGGGATACAATCACCACCCCCTCTCCAAGGGGCCATCCCACCAATTAACCACCCTCCTTGACTATTAGTGGATAAAGAAATAATCTGGGAATAAACCTCTGCAGACTTCAAGAACCAATCTAATCATCCAACTAGAACTAAGGCACTGGTTGTTTAGGGGAATTGAATTGGAGGGATTGAAAAAAAATGGCACGACATTATGCTTTAATCTTGGGATAGAGAAGGTTTTGTGTTTGTTTAGGTAGAAGTAGCAATGGAGGGATTGGAAGGAGTAATCCTTTGTTTGGCAAAGATGGAGCGTTTGTCTAAAGGGATTGGACATGGAAGTAAAGTGAAGGGATACAGAGTTCACCGGTGGATTTTCGTACATTTGCATCGAGCGGCATGTCAAAAAGCATGCCCGATCTAAAAAAAAAAAGACAGCGGTGGATTCGAAGAGACGGTATATAAATCATTTTCGAATATGTAACAAACATGCAATGCCATCTATCAGTGAAGTCTTCAGACTTGAGCAATTTGCATCCATTGGCGATCGTAGAAGGTTCCTTCGTTGATTAAGATAGGTTGTTGGAGCGAAAGCTGGGACGAAGAACAATGGTGAGCAGTAGCAAGGGTCGCAGCATCCGAATAAGGTACGGTTGTGGAAATGGTACAGAGAAGACGATGAGTGGTGAGTTTAAGATTGGAATGTGCGAGTAAGTTAGCAGCTGCGGAGTTGGTCGTCGTTTTCGAATAACACAATGTTGCGGGAGCCTCTGTCAGTTGTATGTACATTTTCAATTGCATAATACATCAGTGTGTTAGGGATATTTGGATTGGAGGGTCCACCGTTTAGTCGACAAGATCCACTGGTATATTTTTCTATATGTGCAGTATGATGAAGTCATAAAGGGAAGGTTGAAGAATACATCAGTGTATTTGTGGAGCAGAACTCAACATTGTATTCGTTCAATACACCGGTGTAGTCGATTAATACATCATTATATTTGTCAAATACACCCATGTATTATACAAATACACACCCGTGTATTATATAAATACACCGATGTGTTAGTCAAGAACTCCGCTATTGTAGACAAATGCACTGATGTACTAAACATATATATCGATGTATTATTCGAATACATCGATGTATCATAGGAATACACCAGTGTATAATAGGAATACATCAGTGTATTATTTTTATCCATTGGTGTATTCCTATGAAAATGTCGGTGGATGAAGTACATGTAATTCGTGGATGTTTGTATCTTAGGGAGGTGGATCACAGATGCACACTCGTATCGATCAAGAGAGGGTTGAAGTACGTCAGTGATGGCGTTGTTGAGTCATTGAAAGGACTTCATTCGCTGTCCTCGTTGAGAATGAGAAGTACTTCCCTTCTTACAAAGATAAGGAATTGTATGGGCATCTGGTAGATGCTTATGATGTGGAGATGAATTAGTTTTACTTTGGTGAGCTTGCGCTGAAGCTAACTGCTGACTATATTGAGAACCAAGGAAGAAAACTTGCCTTGGTCAATGGGAAGAGTAATGTGAAAGACAGGCTGAAAATTTGGATGGTGAACTTCTCCACTGTTAAGCCTAAAGTAAGGGTTGTTTTGGAGAAATTACATGAATTAAATTCAGATGGGAAGAAGGGGAAAGGGAAGACAAAGGGAAAATGGTAGGAAATGGTTGATGATAGAAGTGAGGAAGTGGTGAAAGAGACGAAGCTCTTGGTTCTTGTCACTCTTGGGTCATTCCTCCTACCTTACGGGGACCAAACTATCATTACTTCACTTTTTCATACCGTGGAGGATTTGCAATCACTAAATGAGTTTAATTGGGCTGATGTGATACATGATTTTCTACATGAAGGGTTCCAAGAGAATAAACTGAAGGAACGAACACATCCGAAAGGTTGTGCTATTCTATTGTCGATCTGGGCAATCGAGATGTTCAAAATTGGTGATGCAATTAATTCAGAGGTTGATCTTGTTGTTCAAAGATATAACCAAGAGAAGACATTCATGGAATGTGCGAAGACTGTCAATTTGAATTTGAAAAGAGCCACAAAGGTCCTCTTGCAGGACTCACCATATAGAGAGTCCTATGTGGGGAATGGTGTGAAGCGAAAATTCAATGCACCGATTGAGGGTAATGGGAGGAAAAAGAGGAAGGCAGGGGGAGAGGTGAGGAAGGTAGGTGAGGGTGCTATTGGGATGGAGGAGGAAGTTGTTGGGACGAGGGAGGGGGAAAAATTTTTGGTTGAGGAAAGGTACTTTACATACCTTAAAAACAAAATAAAGAAGTTGAGAGCGAAGAATTATCGATTAGGAGTGAAACTGATGAAGCTAAGAAGGGGTAAGGTGGAGAAGGGAAAGGAGGAACCTGAAGTGGATATGCAGGCCAGGTTGAATGACAATGATGAGGGGAAGGAGGATAAAGTTGATGAGGATAGGGAGAACTTTGATTTGTGGGAAGAGGAGGGGGTGGGGGAGGAGGATGAAGAGAACAAGGACGAGAAGAAGGTCGAGGAGAAGAAGGACGAGGGGAAGGAGGACGAGTGGAAGGAGGAGGAGGAGGAGAGGGAGAAGATTCAATTGGGGGAAGAAGAGGAGGGGAAGGAGATGGAGAGTCCGAACGTTTATTTGGCGGAAGAGGAGAAGAAGGTGTAGGGGAATGAGGAGGAGGATGAGGAGAGGCAGAAGGTTGACTTGGTGGAAGAGGAGGGGAAGAAGAACGAAGGGAAGGAGGTGAAGTTGCGTGAGGCACATATGGCTGAGGTAATGTTCCAATTATTATTAAATCTAGCAGTGTTCTTTTAATTCATTGATGTATTTGTAAAGTTACATTGGTGTGTTTCTCTAATATACTTGTGTGTCAGAATAATACATCGATATGTTAGTAGAATACAACAGTGTGTTAGTAAAATACATCAGTGTGTTAGTATAATACACCGATGTGTTTCTATAATGCATCAGTGTGTTTCTATAATGCACCCTTGTCTTTCTATAGTACACCAGTGCGTTTATATAATACATCTGTGTCGTTCTATAAAACACTGGTGTGTTTGTATAATACATCGGTGTATTGTTGGAATACATCGGTGTGACATCGGAACACAAGGGTTTCAATAAAAGTAACACCAATGTGCTTTTGTAATAACACTTCTATTTGTTTTGTGTCCTATTTTACACGTCATGGTTTGTCATTTCTTATACAGGAGGATGACGAGCCTCCAACGAGGATCGTCGGTCTAGGACGGTGTACAAAATTAGTTGCCACAGGCCAACAGGGGTTGCGAGGAGGCCAACCCAATACAAGAAGTCGAGGACATACAAAAAGATAGTAAATTTGGACAAAGGCATCTTGGAGGGCCTTTCTGACCTGGATAGACGTCTACTCGATCAACTAACTGAGCAAAGGGAAAACCCTGATGATGTTCTTTGGAAATCGAAGATGAGATTTGTTGAGAGAAGGTCCATGCTTTCCCTAATTATAAATAGTGGTTTCACTGATGTCGAGGTAGGTTTAACTTGAGCACTTTTCAACTACACATGTAATTGTGTTGTATGGTTACCATTACATAAAGATCGTTGAGGGGATAGTTGAAGTTGTCAAAGGCACGTTGGACTAAGAGAATAGGAAATCCGATACACTTGTTTTAGGTACAAACTTCGCTCCATTTGTTAAATATTTCAGTTAAGATCGGATCGACGAATACATTAAGGATGTCGGTGAAGAGTTCGAAACTTGTAAATATATAGTTATACCTTTGTGTATGTAGGAGATCTCCCATTGGACCCTCGTGTTATTGGTATTGGGCGTGAAGCGATGATATAATATGATAGCAACGCTTGGTATTTATCCCAGATGACACATAAAGATGGCAAAGACGTGGTATGTATCGAATATATTGTATTTGAAGTTGACACATTGTTATGAATATGCATGAGTCACTAAATGGGGTACGCTTTTGTGTTTAGTTTGATATAATGGTGCAATTGTTGACATGTCGGGGGATAAGTGCTGATGGATGGGATCAACAGCACTACACGGAGGTACCTTAGCAAGGCAATGCAAGCGGTGATTGTGGCATCTTTGTCACATGGTGGATAAAATGCCTATTGCATTGTCTGGATCCCATGGTGTAACACGAGAGTAGGATGTACATAAGTATCGAGCAATTTATGTTGCTATGCTTTTAAAGCATAAGAATGCAGACCTGAAATTAGTTTGATGTTTGTTTATAGGTGTTTTGAACGTACACATTGATGAAACTTATAATTTTTTCTTCCATTTTTGTAAGTCATACTTGTGTATTTTGCAAATAATCCTTTATATTTAAAGTTTTTTTATTAAACCTTTTTTGAAGGTCAATTGAAGTAAGCACAGATATGCATGTAAAGTTTTTTTTGCAGATGAAAAGAAATAAGCACATCACTAAAATTACCTTCAAATCCACCGGTGTATGAACTAAATATACTAATACTTTTCGTGAAATCACTTGTGGATTTCGTGTAATCCATCAGTGGAATGAGTAGATACACCTGTGAATTATCGTTAATCTATCGGTGTATTTTGAGAAAATCATCGGTGTTTAACGTTAAGCCACCGGTGTATTTTGAGAAATTCATTGGTGTACAACGTTAATACATCGGTGTATTTTGAGAAACTTGTCGATGTATGACGTAAATACATCGACGTGTTTTGTGAAATTCATCGATGTTTAATGTAAATACACCGGTGGATTTCATATGATATGTAAGTGGAGTATAGAATGGCTACGAGTCAAATGAGAATTCCCTTTTTGCTAGATCAAGTTCCATTCCCTTTAAATGAGAATAATACAACGATAAATATAAATTGCAAACAACGATATAATTTTTTTGAGAACTCATCGGCCTTGGTGATCCTCACACAAAGCATGAGCAATTTGATATCTTTGTAAACTCCCAACTCTTACAGCACTCTCGTTAACAAGGTCATCTCGTACTTCCGTATCCCCTGTCTTCAGGATTGTCGAGTGTTGTGTACAAGACGTCGTCGTCGATGTTCCAGCAAATTATCGTGTTGTGAATGATACAACATGCTATAATGATTTTGTGCTGAGTGTTGAACCCATGGAATGACTTTGCATCAAGAAGCACGTCTTTCTAAATCTTTGAAGTCACGCTTCACAACATTTTTAAGTTGTGTGTGTCGATGATATGATATGCCACGAAAGGGAGAAATGAAGGATTTCTGTTGGCGTAACCAAGGTCTACGAGGAACCTACGTCAACTCGGGACGTTATGACTATTTCTGATAGGCCACTACAATACCTACATATCCGTGGTCGAATCCTCCCAACCAGTACTCACGAACACAAATTCTAAGTTGTAGTCCATCACAGCAATGACGTTTTGGCTCGTCCAATCCTTCTGATTGTGAAAACGTGCGTGCTGTGTAGATGGAACTGTTGTGCATACATAACAACCATCAATGACTCTTACGACATCCTTTACAATACATGAAACTAATTAATGTGATATCATCGTAAACATTACATAAATCAATATTGTCCAAAACAAAATAACAACTTGAAAGAAAGTGAAAAATTTACAATTGGATCGAATATCTACTGGTACAGCAGCATGAATTGTTGGCATACATATGAACCTCTGCTTCAGAGAGACTAAGGCATCCGGTATCAAGTTAAAATACTTAGAAATCATCTCACTAGATTGTTGGAATCGCTCGATGAGATTCCTATTTGAGGCATTCTGATCAGCAACATAGAGAAAAATTGCTAACTACTCGTTAGCGGTAACACCCCGTGAATCTTTTAAGTCGGTTGCATCCTTTAGGTATTCAAAGAACGCGATGAAGCTCTCCCTACTTATCCTATATGCATTCTTTGAACGATTTGGGTGTCCTCGAAGGATCTCGTGGATCCAGTCGTGTCCTCACAATGCCCATCATTTTGCCTTGGTTGCGGAGCTTGTTGGTGGAAAGATGAGTAGTAAGCATATGCAAGAGGTATGGTAACCTCCGCCAGAGACAAACCATTGTTGTCGACATCTTCCTTTAGGAATCGATGACCATTAGAATTCATACCTACTGCAATATTATACACATATACAAATTACATATTTGTTTAATATTATACTCATATACAAATGCATATATATCTAGAAAGATAAAGCATGAAATGTAAATAAAAATCACATTCAACTCACGAATGCAACAAGATATTTAAAAGAGTAGAAGCAATCATTAATTCATAGGAAATTTAAACAAGTACGGAATAATGTTCGACTAATTAAAGCATTTACAAAACCAATCCAAATATAACGAAACCGAACTAAATAGCAACCGATCCAGCAAAGCTTAAATGTAATAAAGCAAGTTACATAATGAGTCAGAGTAAGTGATCTAAATCCATATTTGCTTTCGACGTTGTTCCGTAGGAATGCACCTAACTCTACGTCGGAGTGCACGATGTCCTTGAAAATTGTCCTCCAGGCATTATGAGTGAAAACATCTACCAATACGAGTAAATTGTCGGGTGTGATGTTCGGCACTCGCGCACGCAATATCTGGTGTGGTCAACTCTTGGTGCTAGGGTCATGTGCTTCACTATCGTTCTCATCAATTCAGAAAACTCATTCGTCGTAGAAGTCGTAGAAGCACTTGCACTTGACGTCCCCTTCTTCCTATGTTTTACCCTACTTGTAGTAGTTCGCTAGGAAGCACGCTTCGAGTCTTGTGGCTCACATGATGGAGGTGGAGGTTTACTTGCATGTATTTGATTATGGACATTTGAGTATGGGGTAGTGTTACTGCACATATATGGGGTATCATTTACTGAACTTCCTAAAAAAGGTTGATGCATAAACGAGACCTACATCTCTTTACCAACCGTCGGGTCATAAGGTATGAAGGCGCTATCCGATCGAAGATTGATCATGTTTTGTCTTCCATCAAAATAATTGCCATCCTCATAGGAATCTTGAATATGTTTCTCATTATCTTCTACCACTTGCTTGGGGACAGTGGATGATATTACGTGCTCTCTGGTTGTGGTATCTTTACCAACGATTTTGTGGACATCCTTAAAAAATAGGAAAGGTTTACCACATAATTCCGCAAGTTCTGGTGGGAGCTACAAGTCATGAAATAGGTGAACTTTAATTTTATTAAATGTCGAAGAATTGAATGAGAAATTACTGCTGGAAAATATTTCATTACCTCATTCCACACTGATGGAGAAGGTGCTATAGGGCAACCATTAACAGGATCAATCTCCCAACTACTCTTGTTGTATAATTGGACATACAACCCATGTTTTCTCTTCAACTCCTTTCATCGACTGAGGATTTGCTTGTATTTGTATGGTAATCCCGTAGCCAACACGAACTTCTTGTCTATCTTACCCCATGCTGTGTGTGTGAACGACCCATTTTGCCAACGTCTTTGGGTATGCTGCTCCTTTAAAATCTTCATCAACTCAGTCATACTTGCATAATCCTATTTCTTCGCCTTCTTCGTACCGGAAGTTGAAGGAAGGGAAGATGCCATTTTACAAGGGAATGGCATTGATTAACATAAACCATTGGTGGATGACTTAAATTCATTGGTGGATTACACAATTCCACCAATTGGTTCCCATTTTCCAGCCGTAGATGAATTAAATCCATCAGTGAGTTTCCTTTAGCTATCGTTATTTTTCCAAGATACATTGGTGTATTTATAAATTCCACCAGTGACTTTCCTTTTTCAATCGGTGTATTTACAAAATACATCGGTTTATTATTATGGTGGGTTCCAATATTATTGAAATCCACTGGTGACTTTAGATTTTGCATCGATGTATTCTCAAAATACACTGGTGTATTATAGGGGACTCTATTTTTCCTACAATACATCGGTGTGTTCACATATTCCACCGGTGGATTAGTACAATCCACAGGTGAATTTCACCTTTATACAATCCACCAGTGTGTTTCATACGTCTATCGTTGTATTTCGAATAACCACCGGTGTATTTGACAAATTACACCGGTGGTCTCCCATTTATCATTTGTATATGTTGCAATCCACCGGTGTATTCCTATTCTCAAGTGGGGTCACTACCACATTATCTTCAAAATATTCAACATTTCTAACGCATATTATATTAAAAAGTACTTGAAATAGAGATGGCCGACGAATATCTCCAGCAAACTCAAGGTCACGCTTGATCTCTGCAACGAGCCTACGATCGATTATCAACATGACATGAATGCAAAACTTACAAATAACATAAGGAACACAATTTCCACATCTAGTTAGACAATAACTTCTGTAGAAGCTCCCTCTCGTCCCCCGCGTTACTCAACAAACTTCAAACGGTAATGACAAGTACCACTACCATCCAATACTTGCGTTTGCCATTCCTTATATAGAATGAAGAAGACCTCCGTTGCATTAATCTCATCTACCTTTCAGACGTAATGTGCGTGCGAACAACTTGTTGACGTTTCTATTACACGCATCTATGAAGTCAGATAATCTTCCACAAGATCTTTAAGTCTTATCCATCCATGGGGGATGATTTAAATCGACTCACTGCTTTAGTACCACCTAAGATAAAGTAAAAATGGGTACATCCCTTGCCAACATAATATAGCCTTGCAGGAGTAAGGATTGCAAATATAAAGCACTATTCCAAGATTGCTTACATATTCTCTTTGGAAATCGACGTTGCACACTGTCATCGCCAAAGCTCTCCATTGTCACTACTTTTCCAACAATCACGAGTAATGTAAGCGTCATTGTGAGAGGGTTTACACAATCCCGCTCGAGGTTAAAAAGTTTATAAACCGTGGGATTGAGATCGGGATTAAACAATCCCACCCCCCCGGAATGATCTTATGTTGGGTTTTAAGCCTCAATCTTGGTATATAACAAACCCAGGATTAACTTGTTCAAACGGAGGATTGCGATCGTAGTACTGCCAAATAAACGATACCTAAAAGGTTGCATCAACACCAAGCATTGGTTCAAAAATTGTGACAAATGGCCTACAGCTGATTATATAGTCCACCAGAATGAACAAGCACCACATTGAACCTGAAAGATTCACCCAATTCAAGAACGACACATGCAAATCATAGAGAACATTGTGCTACATGGAGTTATCGCTTGGCAAGAGAGTTATCACCTACTTTGTCAAACGTGCATCATTGAAATTAGTTAAATGGAGCACTCCAAGACCACCTACCCTGGCGGATAGGCCTACACATATCTTCCTATGCTACCAAATGCAAGAGCTTTCCTTCATGTACAGGTCCTTTGAAAAAACCTCTTCTTGGTTGCATTAGTTTTCTTGATCACCTTTTGAGGCAGCCTGGAGACCAACCGCGACTTCTGACAAGATTGACTTTAGGAGGACTAGGCGGCAGAGCAACTTTCCTCTCCAACCAGCCAACTTCTTTTCAAGCTCCTCAATCAGGACAACCAATCCCTTACAGTAGGTAGTTTACCCTTAAAGTGGCAAGATCAAATATGTAAAAGGGTGATCGGCAAGAGAGGTGGCTAGCAACCAAGAGGACTCTTGAATCTCTTTGTTTGACGTATTGAAAGGAACACATGCTGACTTGGAAATTGGAATGATTCACACAAAACCAGAGGCCTCTCCAAAGATCCTAACAATCTCCATGAAGTCTTCAAAATTGCATTTTCCACCATCCACAAAAAATGGAGTACGTTGATGTATTGCAGATTGGCATCGAAAGAGTGTTGTCCTCTTCCATAATGAAGCTAGCAAATAATCCACCAACCTTGGAAAATCATCGAAGCCAAAACATTCGCTGAAATAATAAATAGCAAATGGGCTAGGGGTAGCCATGTTGAAATCCCCTTTGTGGTTGTCTTTCAGTCCCCCATTAGCCTACCATTCACCAAACTTGAGAAGGAGGTGGATGCAATGCATCTCTTCATCTAAGAAACCCATAACTCAAGGAATCCCTCTTCCTTAAGGCCTACCATGAGAAACATAGAGTCATAGGTTTAGAAAAATCAACCTTCCATAAGAAACTCTTTATTTTCCTTTGCTGCCATGTAGCTACCACATTTCATCAACCAGGACAAAAGATTCTTGTAGGGTCCATTTGGTTACAGGAATTACATATCATATTCTTTGGTTGGGTATGAAAATTTCAGAAGTAAATGAAGCTGGAATTGGACCTCTTATTTCAGAATAAAACAACCAAACACCTCCTTTTTATCATAGAGGTGGAATTGTTTCATTCATCCTTTTTGTCATTGGTAGTTCCATGGTGTGACACTCTTTTCTCCCAAATACCTATTTCAATTTTGGTTTTTTATCCAAACACAAAAAGTGCTTAATTCCCTCATTTATTTCACAAACTCATAATTCAATGTGCAATTCATTTTTTTTACTTCCCCCGACCAAAGATTTACCTCCCACAAAATCCAATTGCATTGGGCTAATCAAAGAAGGCAACATTGCTTTCAATCTGTTGTCCAAGACCTTGCTACTACGAGGTGAGTAGCATTGGACAAGGCAATAAGGCAATAATCACTTATTTGTTCGACACCTAGTTTCTTGGGCAATAAAAACAAATGATCAACTTCTTAAATTTGTCAGTAAAGGTAAGAATTTTTGCATATTGCCATAGCGTCCTCCACAATACTTGAAAATTCCATATAAAAGAGAATTGGGAATCCATTTGGCCTTGGAGAGCCCTCTACCTTCAACCCATGAATAGCCACTAGATCTCCTCCTAATAGACATCTACTAGAAGACAATTGGTTTGTGCATCATCTAGAACAAGAAAGCTAGTGGCACTCCACTCCCAAGAACCTAGGCACCGCTTCTTAGTAAAATCATGAAAGAGCACACACAAGGCCTTAGATACCTATGAACTACCAGAGATTAGGTCATCACCGACCCGAAGAGAATCGATGAGATGCGTCCTCCTCGAGTTGGTTGCTAGATGAAAAAACATCGTGTTTGCATCCCCTTCTTTGAGCCTCAATTACTTGGATGCCTGTCTCGAGTCCTACGCCATATTCAAGTCCTCTTGTTGGACGACTTTCTACAACTACCTCCTATCCTTTGCTCAGTAGAAAAAGCCCTGTTATTCTCTAATTTGTCCAAAGTTGGGATACCTTCCAAGTAGTCATTTTGGCATGGTTCCTTTCCTTCTCTCTGATATCTCATTTTTATATGAAATCGCATAATTCTTTAGGTGTTACATCTTCACTCCTATAATAGGAGAGAATGACTTATCTTATTTCTTAGAAAAGACTCTTTATAGAGAGAGATGTATGAGTAAATAACAACGCATGTCCATAAAGAAATAACAAATAATAAAATAACTACTAACAGTAGGAAAAACATTAGATAAATAGGAATATTAACACTCTCCTTCAAGTTGGAGTATAGATGTCAATCATGTTCAGCTTGTAATAATAGGAATCAATCGTTGAACGAGGTAGAGGCTTCGTGAACACATGGGCTGTTTGATCCTTAGATGCCACATAAATAGTGCGTAACCACGCTGTATAAGATTTCTAGTATGGTGGTAGTCAACCTCCACGTGTTTGATGTGCTCGTGAAACATCGGGTTGTTAGCTATGTAGGTAGCTGTCCGATTGTCATATCGCATCTCCATGTGCTCCTTAATCTAGACATGCAAATCATGTCAGAGAGATCGTATGCATATCATCTTTGTAGTAGTCTGGGCCATTGCCCTGTACTCCAACTCAGCACTAGAGCGAGAAATTGCTCAATGTTTCTTGTCGTCCAAGTAACCAGATTACCAGCCACAAAGATATAGAAACTAGTGGTGGATTTCTTGTCAAGCACACATCTCGCATAATCGGCATCGGAATATTTTACCACTGTCATAGGAGAGGCTTTCTGAAAGAGAATATCACGACTTGGTACTTTCTTCAAGTATTTTAGCACTTGCATAGTTGCCTGCCAATGCAGCTTCATCAGCTTCTCCAAAAACTGGCTAAGTTTGCCTACTGCCAAGGCTGTATCCGGTTTGGTAATGGTTAGGTATAATAGCTTTCCCACAAGCTGTCTGCATGCTCTGCTATTAGCTGCCTCTACCTCGTTATGTAGATGTGCATTGGGCTCCATAGGAATATTGGTTGGTTTAGATCCCAGCATGCCTGTATCCTGAAGAACATCTAACGCATACTTGCGTTGAGAAAGAACAATCCCATCTCTGCTCCTAGCGACCTTGATCCCTAGAAAGTATCTAAGTTGGCTCAGATTCTTCATAACAAATTGCTGTGCAAGAGACTCCTCGACCTATCTAATCCCAACTTCATCATTGCCAGTGATAATCAGGTCATGTCAGTAGTGCTATAATGCCATTCTTCGTTTTCCTGACATCTAAAGATCTCTGCATCCCCATCCTTTATAATAAATTTGAGAGCTTCTGAAACCAGGGTCTCGAGTTTTGCTTCAGGCCATAAATGGCCTTCCTGAGTTTGCACACACTCTCCCTGAACCTCAAAACCTGGGGGTTGCTACATGTAAATCTTCTCCTGAAGATCGTCATAAAGAAAAGCGTTCTTCACATCAAGGTGGTGTATCTGCCAATCTCTATGGGCCGCAATAGAGATAAGTACCCGAACAGTGGCAAGTCGTGCAACGGGGGAGAGTATCAAAGAAGTTCACCCATAGGTCTGGGTGAATCCTTTTGCCACCAACCTGGCTTTATACCTTGAAATAGACTCATCGAGGTTGTATTTCAAGGTAAAGATCCATCTGGAGCCAATTAGTCATGTGCCTGTAGGAAGCGAGGTGAGCTCCTAAGCCTGTCTACTTCGAAGCGCTGCTATTTTATCCTCCATGGCTTATGCCATTTTGGATCAAGTATGGCCTGTTGGTAGGTGGACGGAATGTGTGAAGCTGTAAGTGTCTGGCAGAAGCTGTCAAATTGAAAATCATGACCATCGGTAGTAAAACTGCTTACAGCATGATATTTGGACTAACACGTGTAGGGAGCCTTCCTAATAGCAATAGGAAGGTTAGAATCATTTGGTACCTTTGACTGAGATTCTGTAGAAGGAACCTCACTACTGTCGTGATCTGCACTGTCAGGGGGATTAAGGCGAACTCGACTATCACTGCCATTAGAACCCATCTCAGCAGTTTGTGGAGTATCGGTCACTGGTGTAGGCGGTGGCATTTGTAGTGTTGCATGAGGTCTACTATACGTGCGTAGCGGACCATACAAACTCTTGTAGTTATCCAAGGCTGTAGTGGATCCCGAAGGAGTTGGCTGAGGAGTGGAGATTGGAATCACTTCAAGTGTAGTAGGAGGAATAGCCATGTGTGCTGCATCATCATGAATACTCGCCTATCTAGCAACTGAAAAATATGGTGTTTCATGGAAAGTCACGTCAGCGTTGTCATAATGTCTGTGGTGGATGGGATCATAACATCGGTACTCCTTCTGACTTCTAGAGTACCCTAAAAGGACGCACTTAATAGCGTGAGGAGTAAGCTTGTCACGGCTTGGTGATGGCACATGGACAAAAGCAATATACTCAAAGGTCATGGGACACGTGAAAAAGCTCATCATTTGGATGTAACAGAAGAATCGGTATTTGCTTGTGACAGACTGAACTCGGCATCCTGTTAATGAGGTAGCACGTCGTTAAAACAACATTCCCCTAGTATCTCTATGGAACACTGTGATGGATAAGTAGAGTGCGGGCAACTTGTACCAGGTGTCTGTGCTTCCTCTTTGCAACCTTATTTTGCTGTGAAGTATGGGGAGAAGTGGTCTGGTGGATAATCCTGTGAGTCCTGTATAACTCAGTAAGTCTAGCAGTATAGAACTCGAGGGCATTATCTGTTCATACAATCTTCATTGCGGAAGAATACTGGGTCCTGATCTCTAATAGGAGTCTTTATGGTACGTCCAACATCTCCCTTGGTCTTCAGAAGGAATACCCAAGATATTCTGGTGAAATCATCATCAACAACAGCAAGATAATATCGATGCCCTATCCTATCTGGAACTCTACTCGGTCCCCAGACATTTATATGGAGTAACTCAAAAGTAGTTGCTGATCCAGGAGAAGTACTGGTAGGAAAGGAAGATCGATGATGCTTACCTAATTGGCAAGCATCACATCTAATAGTCGTGGCAGGTGAAATGTGTGGAATCACCCTCCTAAGGTGATCTAGATGCAGATGACCTAGACGAGTGTGTCATTGTAAGGCATTCCCACCATCATATTTGCTGGCTCCTGCAAAAGGTTCCTAGCCAGGGTGATAATGACCATTCTCCTTTGTTCCTCTGGCAATGGTCTTCCCAGTAAACTTATCCTGGATGATGCATCCCATCTCATCGAAGATAACCCTGCAATGAAGATCCATCATGATTCTGCTCAGGCTCATGGGAAATTTCGGTATGTGTAGTGCTCTCGGTAAACACAACGCAAGGGTCACAGACGCTTCCCCTTGGCTAACAACTGCAGTGTGTCTGCCATCAGTAACCTATGTCGTTCTCCTTGGTGCAACGGAACTGAATGACCTGAAATAGGCCTGATCTCCACAAAGTTCCTGTGAAGCACCTGAATCGGTCAATCATCCTGCACCATGGTGACTCCTGTCATGCTCTTGCATCATCACATCTGCATACTCTACTATCCCTACAGCAACAACGGTATCCAATGCCATCGGGATAGGAAAGACAACCAAACTATGATCTAAAAAAAATTTTTAGACCATAGCCTCTGTAAAGATCAACCAAACAACACTAGGTTCCCTAATTGACCAATCACTAGTAGTGGTTGGCAGGCATTAGTAGCAGCAAATCCCCGACCACTAATCAAAGCCTTTTCAAGAGACCTTTTAAAGTCATTAAGAGTTTTTTTTTTAAACTCTGGATGAAGGGGCTAGGAGTAGTAGCCAGTACGTGCGGTACACGTTGCCTCCTCTTCTGTTACTGAAGCTTCAACGATTGCGGGAACAGGAGGAGGAACTCGTCGAAGATGCCCTCCACGTGTGCGCTCTCCTCCAGAAGCAGCAGCGACACCGCCTAGCGTTGCCTAGCACCACCTAGTGTTGTTGCAGACGTGCCACACGTGTGATGTTGCTTTGATTGTGCCATCGCGTTGTCGTTGCCTTGATTGCGCTGTCGTTCCGCCGTTGCTGTAGGTGTGTCGCGTGCCATTGTCGACAGGCTCACTCGCTTGGCGAGTTCATCCTAGAGGGCGGTGATTAACATGAGGGGGGTCTCTCGGCCTTGGTTGACCCATAGAATTGCTGCAACAGTTGCTGCAGGGGCCAACAGGGCCCCCATGGTGCTGCTGCCGCCCTTGTTTGTCAGCGGCAGTGAAGAGAAGGGTGCCGGTCTGAAGTAGGCCACTGGCGGTGGTAAGGAAGGGAAGAAGGGGGTTAGGGTTAGGGTTTGGAGGTAATTTTTTTGGTGGGATATCAAAAACTTGACCTAGGACCGTGCTCTGATACCAAGTAGGAGAGAATGAGCCCAATACCTCTTTATAGAGAGAGAGGTGTGGGTAAATAGCAGTGTATGCTCGTAAAGAAATAACAAACAATAAAATAGCTACTAACAGTAGGAAAAATACTAGATAAATAGGAGTATCGATAGCTATCGTATGATTAGCAAAGGATTGGGGATTGGCCTTATGCCATTTTTGCTAGATAAGCTCCTCAAATCTGAAGCCATGACCTGCTGAATTTGAAGTAAGTGGCAAAGTATAACCCCTCATTGGAGGCCCAAAGGAGAGGCATATGGTTCGAGAATGGCTGTGGCCTAGCAGTGACATCCAGCTGGAACCACTGTGCTAATCTAATCATGCACATGACTGACATGGATTGATCTACTTTTGACTTGGACCCTAAGGAGTTCCTCTGCAGAAACATTTCTCCAATAGTAGGAATATCATGAAGGTCCCGCTTTGGAACAAAATTTGCAAAAGATTTCATGCTCCTGTACCGCCCACCATTTGGCCAATCGTCAATTGACAATGTTTCATTGAAATCCCCTCCACTAAGCCAAAGTTAAATGCATGTTGCAGCTCATCCCAAAACTTGTTCCTCAAGTTATTATCACATGGGTCATGGAATGTTTTAAAGATAAAAGCAGCACCATTCGATCTTCTATTAAAACAAACTGTAAGCACCTATTCACTACTATGAACATAGGAAAATTTAAATACATCATCCTTACAAGATATGGGCAAGCTGCCTAACCTGATTGTATCATTAATATTCACTAAGCCTTACAAAATGGAACCTCTTATCTCCCTTTTGATTGCAATCCAAACTCTTCAATGTTGTCTTCTGCAGAGGCACCACATCAGTCTCCCTTCGAGAATTTATACTGGAGTGAGTCCTTGAGCCTACAGAGATTTCAAGAAAGAACTTTAACCATTAGTATCAGTTGTATCCATGTACAAAGCAGTTACAAACTTTCTAGTTGTAACAGCCGCCACTTAAGCGTTTGCTTGCCTCAGTTGGTTTACTACCCTGGGAGATGTAACCATTCTGTCTGCAACACACTTCAGCATACTACGCCTGCGATAGACCAACTTTTGACTTAGCTTGACAAGCCTAAAGCTCAATGAAGAAGTGATAGAGAGAGAAACCATCTCCTACCTGTTGCTGCACCATCTCAATAGCTTCCAAACTTTCCTTGGCCCCATGGGGGCATCCTCAACCTCATAGATCATTGTTGAGGACATGGCCACTCCTCTTTGATTCCTCCACAGGCAGCTGACCTTGGAGAGCACCAACAGCATTGCCACTAGGTTTGCCATCACATGATGGGAGAACAGTGTTCGTTTCATCGCCCAGGTCTTGATTGAAGGCATTGGTTAAATTTGTAGTTGAGTTTTGAACCCCATGTTGCTCTACTACTGCCTCCCTATCAACCTTTGTATTGGTCATGCTGCTTCCCAAAAAGGTTGGGAGTCCAGTTGCTGGATTGGAGAATTACTGTTTTGCCACTCATTCGATCTCCATCGCTGCAACACCTTTATCACTGTTGCATGTTGAGGTTCATGTCCAATGCATCGTTCCTCTTCAACTATAGAGATTCCCACTCGATCATCTCCTTTGATTCGGCCTCCACAAGTGAAATCGACAAAGGAATCATGTCCATTGCTCACCCATCAGTAACTGCCAATACCTTTATGGATGAAACCACACATTCCCAGAGCTGTCCAAACAGAGATACCATTGCTACAAGGACAATAAAGCTCCAAAGCCTTGTAGGAAGACCATTGAAAAATAACAGAACCCCACCTAGATTTGGAAGACCATGCACCGCTTTCAACTTCTCCCATGTAACAAACCCACCACTACACAGGTGAGTGCTTACCCCACTGAGAGTCATGAGAACCTCCTCTAAAGCCTGAAGGATGGCCTCAGTAGTGGCCTTATTCCAAGACAGATGAAAAGTGGATTGAATATGACCTGTCAGGGTATTGTGTATCTGATAAAGGGATGCCACACCTCTCGTCACAATGTGAAGTCACACATCCCTAACCATTACCCTCTGTTGAAGCTGCGCTGTGGTCGGGCAGGAGAGAGCTCAATGGCCAAGCCTCAAGCATAGGCTGATAGGCTACTGACTAAGGTTGAGTGACATTCCTTACCAACATGACCCTTATTAAGGCAACAGGAGCATGTGACCGAGGGGGACCTCCTGCGGTCAGACGACCACATTCATAGTGGTCGCTTTCTCTCCCTTGTTCCCATGCTTCCTCTCGTCCTCCCTCTCTCCCTCCCTTTTCTTCCCTCCTTAACATTTCCATCTCATGGTTCTCAACTCAACTTGTCCTCTTGTGCCAGCATGTAATGTAGTATTTTGAAGAAACAAATGGATATCTCATACCTTTTTATTTGAAAAGCTACAACTGAAGCTCCTTTCTGTAAATTACTCAATTTTTTCAATTGTTAGTCCACATGTCATGTTCATCAAGCAACTTAAGTTGATGTTATTGAGGAAGTATTGACCTTCATATTCAAGTTAGCTCCCATCAAAATGATCACTTGTACAAAAATGGGAGGGTTGTTTGGGGATATAGTGCCCTTTGCTATAACCATTATGTTGTTGTTGCTAGACCAAGATTTGATGGCAATGCAAATCTCAAGGTGACTTACTGAATGTACTTTTCTTGATTACCTTGACAAATTTGCATGCCTTTTCTCCCTATGGTGTTGTGGAGGCGATTGTAGTATTGGTCTCTTTATTCAGGATCTAAGAGTCTTTTGAACAATCTTGGCAAAAAATCCAATCAAAATGATTTGTTTTGGAACACATAATAAGCATCAATTAACGAGAGAGGAAGAAGGGCTCTGCAGAAATTCTCTCTCCGTTGCTGTAGACATTATGTTGTTGCTGCTGGGTCGAGATTTTATGGCAATATCTGTAATCTATCTGTTGTTTGGAAGTTGTTTGGATGTACGGTATGCTTTGACATAGCCACGATGTTGTTGCTGCTCAACTGGTTTTTGATGGGAATATCCATTTGAAGGTGACCAAATGCTTTTTCTTGATTCCCTTGGGCAAAATCACATGCACCTCCAAGCACTCCTGGCTTATAGCAATACAAGTCTCTTGAGCGCTTTTTTTTTTTATGGATATAAGGTCTCAGACCTTGATCTTATTTAAGAAATGGGTACATTTTTATTGTTGTGCCTACAACATTTACATCTTTCTCCGCCATTTGACATGGGTGCTTAATTTCAATATATAGTGCCTCCAGAATATAAGTTTTGGGTTCTTTTATATGTACATGTAAAAGCTTTGGAATAACTTCCCATGCTATAGCTTCAACTTTCCCCATTCCTTTGCATTCTTTTATGTTCTCTTATGGCCCCCATTATGTACCATTTATTCTCCTTGCGTTTTTTTGGGCTAATTTTTCTTCTTCTTCTACAACTAATTCTACAACCATTGCTCCTGCTGTGATTGATGAAAATTGATGGTGATATCAAAGTAGTTTGTCAACCTAGCCTAAGTTTTTATACTAGTTGTAGCTCTATTATACACATCCTCTACGTGGTTGATATGGAGAACTGAGACATGTCTTTTCTCCAAAATTTTTCATAAGATATCCCTTGGAATGAAATCCTATGCCTTATCCAAATCAATAATAAACTCCATGTGTCTTCATAGAAGCTTTGACACGGCCTTCTGTCAATTACTTTCTGCCAAAACTTCACTGCATGTGTGCGTGCATATATATATAGAACTCTTTGAAGAGGGCTTTCTCAGCATTGATTATCTTTGAGGGAGAATATTGATGGTCTTATTACATTTTGAACGGCATGTGGAGTCTACAAAGCAGGCTTTCAAGGCATCATAGGAATGTTCTTGGGAGGAGCTTTTAGCAGCAAGGAACTGGTGGCTTGTCATTCTATGATATGTTAAAGGAGGTCTATTTGCAACTTTAATACAGAATGCATGCCATTATTGCGGAGTGATGACATTATGGCATATGCATTTTGGTAGACGGTTTACTTACTGTCTGTTTTTGATAGACATGCATTAAAGAGCAACAAATTTACTTGTAGGGACAGATAATTGCTTGATTGGATTATATTGAGTTACCTTATATTATAAGGGGTAGTATGTTTTTTTATTATTTTGTTGGGTTTATGGTGTAACTTTTCCCTCACATCTCTCTATATAAAGAGGTGTAAGAATGGCTTGTTAATTAAAAAAAAATATTTTTTTCAACTTGGTATCATAGTCAAGTTAAGGACTCCACCTCCAAAAATCCTAACCTTACCTTTAAGTCCACCACTGCTGCCACCACCAGCAGCATCTCACGTCGCCAGCAGCAGCTTGTCGCTAGCAGCAGCACAATAGCAGGGGGTTCCTTGGCCCTTTCTCTCTGGTGCCCTCTTCTTGCTATTGGGTCTCTTCCGGTAGTAGAGGGTTGTAGACCCTAATCTCCCTTGCTTCGGGGTCTAGGAAAAGATCCTTTGCACGTTGGTGATGGAGTTCTAAAGCAAGGATCTTCTAGAAAGAAGTTTGGAAATTCTTCTTTGATGGTATAATCAAATCAGAATTTTTTTTCTATTTTGGGGTGTGTATTCCTTTGTTTATGCATGTTTTCGGGTGTGTATTTCCCTTTGATTGTTGATTGTGTGAGTGGAGCTTTTTGGGGTGTGTATTCCCCGTTTGGTCCATATTTTGAGATGTGTATTCTCTGTTTTTGTGCTAGATTTCAGATCTGCGTATGGAGAAGTTTGTGGGTCATTGTCACTACGGCATCCTCATTGTCATAATCCGAGGTTATATCAGAACAAACCGGAGACAGTGTAGTCTACAGGAACTCATTCTTTGCTAATATTGTGAAGTTTGATGAAACCAATTACCCTCAGTGGGCTAACACATTTCTTGTTACTGTAGAAGGACATGAGAAGCATCATGTTCTCATAAAGCACCACCAGAGCAGAAGACAGGCAAATATGCAACCTGGAACATAGATGATGTTATGGTGAGGGCTTGGATACTCAACTTATACCTCGCATTGGAGATGAAGCCATGTATTATTATACGATGACCGAGGAGACGTGGGATGGCCCGAAGGTCGTTTATTCTTATGAACTCAACTCCACTTAGGTTTTTCAGATCCATTATGATCTTCATCACTTGAAGTAAGAATCCATGAGTCTTTCGGAGTATTATTCCACCAAGAAGGGACTCTTGGAGAAATATAATGCATGTAGGCCTATGTGTACCTTAGCCACGTGTAGGGATCAAAGGAAGGAGTTCTCTGCACATATGTTTCGGGCAGGGCTCAATGATTGTTATTCTGCTGTACGCTCACATATTTTGACACTATTTGATCTTCCCCCTATTGAGGAGATATACAGGAGGCCTAGTAGGTTGCAGATCCAGTCTATACTAGAAGGTGTTACTAGTAACACCTCCTTTGCTCATGCAGCTGTGAGTACTCGTGGACGGACAGGAGCCTTTAGAGGCAAAGGCAGGGGGCGTGCTGATGGTGGTCGAGGCGAGCCTACCTATACTTATTGTGGGAGACTTGTCCACATTGAGGCCAAGTGTTGGAACAAACTTTGAAGGCCTGCAGTTGCCAACCAAGTTTCTGTGACTACACCGTCAGTCGTGTCTATTGAGGTAATGACTCTTGCAGAGGTTGACTATGATGCAGTTGTACATCGCTTAACTCAGTTGACTCATGAGTAGTCTCAGTCTTCAGGCACAATAACTTATGCATCTGCATTAGATATGAATAGCTCATGGTTGATTGATTCGGGTGCCTCTGATCATTTGATAGGGAATTCCCAGTGTTTTCGGAATTTGCAGAAGACACCACCGGATCACTCAGTGTAGCTTGTAGATGGTAGGCATGATCCCATCTCTATGGTAAGGGAGGGGTATCAGTTACTCCCTCCATGCATCTCCTTAATGTTTACTATGTGCTTGACATGGCAATGCAGCTGTTATCTAGTAGTTTTATTACTAAGCAGTTGAATTGTCGTGCCATTTTTGATGCGTTGGATGAATATTTCAGGACCGCATGACGGGAAGGACAATTGGTCGTGGCCATGAGGAGGGGTGTGTATCGGCTAGTTTAGAGTTCTGTTGCTGCATCCTGTTAGACGGTACTACTGTGGGGAGTGCCTTGCAGTGGTGCAGACGATTAGGCCACCCTTCACTGGACAAACTACGATGGATCATCCCTCATCTTTCTCCTACCATGAAGATTCAGTGTGATTCTTGTCTGATGGGGAAGTATTACCATGTTAGTTTCCCAAGCCCTATCCAGTCCAGTAGTTCTACTTGCTTTGATTTATTGCATTGTGATGTCTGGGGTCCTAGCCGCGTGACAGACCAATAGAGTTATCGGTATTACTTGTTATTCGTGGATGATTTCTCTCATTTGTTGAGGACATTTTTGATGTGGAATAAATCAGAAGTTGGTTCTCTTATTCAGTAGTTTGCGATGTTTTTGAAAACACAGCTTGGTGTGTGCATTAAAAAGATTAGAACTGATAATGCTTTAGAGTTCTGTACTAAGAATTTGGCTGACTTGTATGGGTTACTTGGCATTGTGCATCAGACATCGTGTCCTTACACATCACAACGGAATGAGATTGCTGAGAAAAACACCGTCATATTCTGGATACAGCTAGAGTCCTGCTTATCTAGATAGTGTTCTGCATAGTTACTGGGGAGTTGCGGTTCTTACTGCCTGTTATCTCATTAACAAGATTCCTTCCTCTGTGCTTCATGAGAAGATCCCATGGAAATCCTTTGTCCTGATTCAGATTGTTTCTTGTGCAGTTGAAGACTTTTGGCTGTGTGGCGTTTGTATACCTTCTTGGACCTGGTCGTGACAAATTGGCTTTAAAGGTGGTTAAGTACATATTTCTTGGTTATTCACGCACTCAGAAATGATATAGGTGCTTTGACCCTATACACCAAAGGCATTATGTTAGTGTGGATGTGGCTTTCCACGAATCTATTCCATATTTTTCCACCTCAGGTCATCAGTTGAAGGAGGTTGAGATGGCTATGCCAATGCCTGTACCTCTTGTAGTTGTGGAGGATTTCTCGTAGAGCAGTTGTGTACCTACTACAGAGCAGATTGTCGGCATATTCAGAGTTGTACCACCTGATGAGAAGACCTTTAAAGGTACTACATATCAGTTTCCTGTTACTTACAGAGAGGACACATCCCCCTCCTCAGTCCCTACTGAGCCATTATTGTCCTCCCTTGCTCAGGTATGTGTTGAGGGTACTGACGATCCTCCTGATGTTGTTTTCAGGTCCTTTTTCTATGCCTACAGATGAGGATATATCCATTTCTATCAGGAAGGTTCCACAATCTTGTGCATAGTATCATGTTGCTGGGAGTATTATTTCTGCTGATTCTCTAGATTTGGAGTTTCATGCCTTCATTGCTATAGGTTCCTACCTCGTCTCAACAGGCTCTACCACATCCACATTGGAAGGCAACACTGGAGATGTCTGCTCTTATTGATAAAGGCACTTGGGAATTGTCTCCTCTATTGTCTGGCGCTTACCTTGTTGGAGTTAGATGGGTCTTTACCTTGAAATATAACCCAGATGGGTCTATTTCTTTGTATATGGCCCGCTTTGTGGTCAAAGGATTCACCCAAACCTATGGGGTGGGTTTCTTTGAAACTCTTTCCCCAGTTGCACGGCTCTTCAATGTTCGTATACTAGTTTTGGTTGCAGCTCATTGTGGATGGCATCTACATCAGCTGGATGTCAAAAATGCGTTCTTATATGGAGATTTACAGGAAGAGATTTATATGCAGTAGTTGCCTGGCTATGAGGTTTAGGGGGAGTATCTATGTAGGCTTCGTAAGGTCATTTGTGCTCTTAAGTAGAGCCCCCGAGCTTGGTTTCAGCGCCTGTCTAAGACGTTATCTGTTATTGGGATGCAAAGGTCTTCATTTGACCATTCACTATTTGTGAGAAAGACCCGTGGTGGCACAGTGGCTCTACTTGTGTATGTGGATGATCTCATTCTCACATGTGATGATGTATATGGCATTTCTTAGGTGTAGTACTTGACACACTAGTTTGTCATGAAAGATCTTGGGAAACTGAGATATTTTTTGGGTATTGAGATTGCCACAAGTAATTAAGGGATAATTATGTCACAGAGAAAGTATGTTCTTGATATTCTTCAGGAGACAGGCATGCTAAGATCTTAGGATGGTAGTATTCTGATGGATCCTAAGGTTCATCTCTTTGATGATACAATAAAGCTGAAGGACAAGAAGACATATTGACAGCTGGTGGGGAAGCTATTATATCTGATTATTACTAGGTTAGATATTAGTCTTGCAGTCGGTAAGCTAAGTTAGTTTTTAGATAAACCCACTGATGTTCATTGGCAGGCTGTGACGTAAGTGTTGAGGTACATCAAGGGATGTCCAGGTAGATGCATTTTATTTTAGAAGAAGGCATCTATGTATGTTGTTGCATACTTAGATGCAAATTATGCAAGAGATGTTAGAGATAGGTGGTCCACTATCGGCTTCTATACTTTTGTAGCTGGGAACTTGGTGACCAGGAGGAGCAAGAAACAAAGTGTGGTTTCACGCTCTAGTGCTGAATCTGAGCATCAGGCCATGGCACAGACTGTAGTTGAGATGATATGGATTAGATCTTTGCTACGAGATATTCATGTTACTATTTAGGAGCTAATGGAGATGCATTGTGACAACCGGGTTGCAACATACATTGCAAACAATCCTATGTTCCATTAGAGATCGAAATATGTGGAAGTGGATTGTTATTACACTAGGAGTTTGATTCAACAAGGTTTACTTCGTATCACCTGTCTTGCCTTGTCAGACTAGGCTGCTGACATGCTTACCAAGCCACGGCCTCGCCGTCAATTTGAGAAGTGTAGAAATAAGCTAAGCATGGTGGATGTATATGTTCCAACTTGAGAAGGAGTGTTGAGTTACGTTATATTGTATGGTGCAGTATGTCTTTTTATTATTTTGTTGGGTTTATGGTGTAACTTTTTTCTCACCTCTCTTTATATAAAGAGGTGTAGAAATGACTTGATAATTAAGAAAAATTATATTCTTCAACTGATTGGATAAGGTGGCTGATGCCTGTGGGTCTTGTCTTGTTGAGAGGATGACGACGAGGTGCTTTTGTGATCATCTCCTTTATCTTCAGTAGGAATTTATTATCTTCATTAGGTCGTATAGACCCTCTGAGCTTTCAAAATTTTCCAAATTCATCTCTTCAGAGGAAACATGGAAGACGATGATTACTTAAGGAGAGAACATCTGTAATTGCAGTACCATGGTCCTTTTGGCTTGAGAGAAGCAACATCCCATTTCAGGTTGGACACATCATTTAGAGAAATTTCGTGGGAGTTTCTTTTATGAAAATTCATGGGTTGAGTGTATATTTTGCAAACATGGGGCGTAAGTTTTTTTGTTAATTGATAATTTAGAATGGCTGGCTAATTTTCAATAAAAAAAAGGATTGTTGCCACTGTGAAATCATCTTCATAGTTCTTTTGGCTACAGTAGTTATGTAGAATGTTTTTTTTGTAAGGTATATAGCATGCTTTTTTCGAGTTTCCTGCTATCAATTTGTGATTATCATAAATGTATATATATTCTCTTCAGGATGGAGTCTTTCACCAAGGTTTTTCTGGGGACCCACCCACAAGACAAAACAATCAACCAAATGCCAATGAACATATTGAACCTTCTGGAAGAGGACATTCTATTAATGAAGACCAAAGCATGGAAAGATCTAGAAAACTGGAAACAAATGGATGTTTTGAGATGGTCATTCCTCTGTCACAAAGGCTTCTTGCAGCAATCATTCCAGAAAATGATACTGAATTTTATAGTTACAATACCGAGAGAAACGTTTATTCAGATGTTGCAGGAGATTATTTGAAGGAGCTGAATGGCCTCATTGGTTCTGAAGCTAAAAATGCCAACAACCAGATGGAATTGGAACTTAGCAAATGTTTACCTCTTCAATCGCAGGATTATGTTAGAGCTAATGCTTCCCGTGATGGCTCCTCAATTTTGTCCAATGATACAAAATCTTTGGTCGATGGCGAGCCACATGGTACCACTTCACTACCACAGATTTGCACTGTATCATCCTCAGATATCAGTAGACATCTTTGCATATCCCAGAGCATGGATGGAGATGTTTCTAGACCTTCTCCTGCCAGCTGCATGTACGAACACATGTCTCTGGATGAGAAGATATTATTGGAGCTTCAAAGTATTGGTATTTATCTTGAAGATGTGGTATGTAATCATTTTTTTTTAGAAAGAATGGTATGTAATCTAGTAACTTGCTATCATGTTCCTTTCATTTTTGGAACTAGCCTGGTTGCTTTCTTTTTACCTTTTTCTTTTTTTCTTCTAATTGTGGCTTAGTCCCATCTCTCTTGTTTGGGTGTGCCTATTTATTATAGTGCTTCCTTTGCCCTATTAAATCGTTCCGAAGGTGATAATCATTCCATCTTGGTTGTTGAAGGTTTGCATTTGATAACTAAGGCTAGGCATTCCAGATTTATCACCACTGCCCCCTCTCTGCTCCTCCTTTTGTTTCTTTTTAGGTCTTGGTTCTTAATCTTATCCTTAATGCTTTATTCCTTCTTAGCATCCATTTCCTCAAATTTACAAGCTGAATATTGCCCTCATACAGATAGAAATGCAGAATTCATTCTTTTTTCTTCAAAATGTGTATATATTTGGAGCTTTAGTGTACTTGAGAATCAGAAATAATTTTAACGCCACTTCCCCATAAAAAGCAAAATCTTTTATAAAATTAATTCTTCTTTTGTAAAATTAATTCTTAGTAGTTTAATGAAGACATTATTTAATGCGGGCAATGAAGAACATGATGCTTCTTTCATTGTTTCTGAACACAACTTTGGTAACATTTCTATTTAGATTTTAATTGAGAGTATCATAAATATCTTACTGTTTAAAGTAGAATTCATTTCATCCCTTTTGGTGATTGAGGTCATTTACTGCCTCCATGGTCCCTTCTTTACAATTCATTTACTGCCTCTTTGTCCTTGATTGAAATCAGTTCCCCCTCCGTATCTAACAGCGCTACTGATTATCCTTTGGGACAAAAAATACCCCTGGTTGCTTTCTAATATCTGAAAGATTTTCACCCCTCTATCTTTCTAAATAACTTAAAACCAACTTCCCATCAATAGATTCAATACAATACGTATCCATCAATCATGCAAAAGTTTCCCTTCCAAGAAACCTATCACAGTTGCCACTCCTCATTCCACTCCTGCACCCACTTCTGTCCCCACCGACTTTTTCTCCATTTTGCTGCCACTCAGCTGTCCCTTTTGACCTATCCTCTGCACTATTTTTGTAAATTTGTAATTAAAAAACCCAGGACTAAAATGTCAGGTTAGTTAGTCTAATAATGGTGCTCTGTTCCAGAAAAAATAATCCTTTTAGCCCTTTTGATATAAATAGCACAAATGTCTCCATTTCAAAAACAAAGCATAAATATCCACCAACTTGCCACTGAACTTTTCGAAAAAGAACCAATGTCACTTTTTTAGCACCTGCCCACATATTTTTCTCCTAGTCAAAATGATATTGTTTTCAAACTGAGTGGCTAACAATTTCCAATATGATTAGATAAGTGATATTTGATGACCATTGACTACTTTTTAATTGGATTTGTGTTAAGATGTAATAACTTCGGTTGGTGTTTGCTAGACATGAGTGCGAGTGCGTGAGGCGACAAGCGTGAGGGTGTGAGGGGAGGTGCAAGTGTAGGGGGGCGTGCGGAAGTGGGTGAGGGGGAGGAAGGGCGGTCGGCGAGTCGAGGATGGACGTTGGTCGGAGGGCGGTCGAGGCGGAGGAGGGTGGCGTCGGAAGTAGTGTGCTTCAAGTGCAGGGGGCGGGGGCATCTGGCGAGGGACTGTAGAGATCTCATGCGATGTATCCAATGTGGGAAGTTGGGCCATCGGAGGGTGTCGTGCGTGGAGCTGAGGAGGAGCACGGTCGCGGGCGCACGGGAGGCGAGGCTCCCACCCCCATTGGAGGGGGCGCCTCTGGTTGAAGTCGAAGTCCCATGGTCAGAAGACTCTAGGAGGTTCGAGAGGGCTCTTGCGTCGGCTTTGGTTGCCTTGGTCACGGAGGGCTAGGTAGGCATTCGGGAGCTGGAAACCGAAGTCGCCGGGGTTGTCGGAGGTGAACGAATGAAGCTGCAGTCCATGGGAGAGAAGTACCTATTGATGGGAGCTTCGACGGAGGCGACGAGGAGGCTTCTCTTTAGCGAGACCCATTGCGCGGGAGTCGTTGTCTGGTGGCGGTGGGCGGTGAGATCGAACGGCGCGAGGAGGGAGTGCTCGCCGCAGAAGGTGGAGTTCTCACTGAGTCTAGTGGGGATCCCGCTCTTCCTCTAGACTCGATAGGTGGTTGAGGCGATTGTTGCTCCGTTTGCGTGAGTGTGGAGGTGCAGGGGGCTCAGCCTCGGCAGTGAGAACTAGTGATTTAAATGCCGTCGGCAAGGTCATTTCCAAGCAAGGGTTGTGTCGACATGAATAAAATGTTGATTTACAGGGATATCGTCGGCATGCCGTAGGCATGCTGGCGAAATCGCTGCCCATGCCGAGGTTGCTGTTGGTTTTTTAAATTACTTTTGCTATTTTTGTCGGTATGCATCAGCATGCTCATCGGCATGCCCATCGAAAAATGGGAATTTCCACGGCATGCCCTCGACATGCCCACGAAATGCACACTTGGAATTTCATCGCCACGGCATCGAAATCGGCATTTCAAACCTTAGTGAGAACCTTAGCGTGGTGTAGGTCGAGGTGGAGATGCAGCCGGGAGAGGTGCTACAGGGAAAAGTGACGCTATGACTGGGGAATGCGTCCTGGGTGATACTCGTCCAGCCGAAGGAGGGAGGCGGAAGTCCTATGCGGAGGCGTTGGCTCGCTCCGTTGGTGGTACTGCGGCGGGGAGGATGGTTTTGGTGAGCAGGGTCGGGGGGAGGCAGAGAGGCACTGGGAAGGGAGTCGCCTCGTGGGTCGAGTCGGCCGTTCCGAAGGGTGTGCCTTTTGAAGTGCATCTCTCGAGGACCGTAGCGACGCGGGTTGGCCCGGGTCTCAAGGAGCAGGTGAGGGATTGCGAGGCGCCGGGTGGAGGTTCCGAGGGATTGTGGTGGGAGGCCGCATCAATCGAATGAGGCGCATTGAAGGCCTCAGGGGAGGAAGTGAGGGAGGAGAACGACGCATTAAAGGCGTTGAAGGATGCGGGGGAAGGCTCGAGGCGGCGCGGGGGGTTTTTTAGGGCAGGCGTAGAGTCGGATCCAGGTCCGAACCCGAACTTGGATCCGATTCCACTTCGTGGCTCATTCTTAAATAGACCGCGGAGGGTCCCGTTGAAGCTCGGACGTAGCGTGTCGAGCCCTGGGGAGCAGGGGGAGTTGGAGCGTGCTTGGGCAGAGGAACCAGTCCTCGGAGGGAGCGAGGGCGGGGGTGGTCCAACTAGGCTGCTCCACTGGAGGATCGAGAGGTTGTGGGCGGTAGCTCGGGGACGCCCTAAGGCACGGGGGGTCCGGAGGAGGCATCTACGATGAAGGGCTTGCCTCCGTGCAGAGGCGAGGGCAAGAGGTCGGCCCTTAACCCTCCAACCTAGGCGCGCTCTTCATCGGACGATGGAGGTGGGTCGGGGCCTGGGGAACCTTGCTGGAGCGAGGAGAGCAACGGATCACCCAGGGGCCCGGGTCGGGCTCACCCATCAGCGAGGGACCCCTTGTCTGGTGGAGAAGGGCAGGGGGCTGGAAAGTGTGGGCTCGACGATGGCGCCGTCGTTCCTGACGCGGGTGGTCTTCGGCAAGCACTGGAGGAGGGGAAGGTCCCCCCTGGGTCGGGGGGGTGCGATAGGGAGGCCACTATGGTGAGGGCTGAGGGAGAGGATCTGTCGGTGCTGGGGGAGGAGGCTAGGGACGATGCAGGTAGGGAGAGCAGCGGTATGGGGAAGGAGGGTGTGGGCTTTGGGGCAGGGAGTTGGGGTGGGAAAGTTGAGGGTCTAGAGGGAGGATGGGCGATGCTTTTGACGAAAGGGAGCTGGAGCAGGTAGCAGAGGGGACTGGCTTTGGTCGTGTGAGAGGGGGTGGTGCAGTCGAGGCCCCATGGTGAAAGTCTTCACATGGAACGTAAGGGGCCTTTGCGATCCCATCCGTAAGGGGGCGTTGAGGTCATATCTATCTAGGTGGAACTCGAATGTGGCCTTTCTTCAGGAGACGAAGCTGCAGGAGTGTGACCAGAGAAGGTGGGAAGAGATTGGGGTAGCACGATACGGGGTTTTTTGTCTCTTGATGCGGTGGGGAGATCTGGTGGGGTGATTGTGTGCTGGAAGCAAGACCTGTTCTCGGTTGTGGGCTCGGAAGTGGGGGTGGGTCTGGTCACGATGCAGTTAAGGAGCGACGGACTCGTGCTAACATTATCCTCAGTTTATGGGCCTACGGATGAAGTAGGGAGGAGTTCCTTATGGGAAGGTCTTTGCCAGGCGGTGAGGAGCTTTCAGGGGAGTCCATGGCTCATTGGTGGGGACTTCAATGCCACGCTGCTGGCGGAAGATAGGCTGGGGGGTCGGGGGGTAGGGACTGGGGCTCGGAAGAGCTCGCTGGCCTCGTAGCAAAGCATGGGTGGCAGGACATACCCTTTATCGCTTGCACTTTCACATGGAGAGATTCAGGGGGCCGGATGTCAAGGCTGGACCGCTTCTTTTGCTTGGTGGGGCCCGTGCTATGGAGAGGCCTCTCTCGGATCACACTCCGCTAATGTGGGAGTCTGGCGAAGGAGGCCGATATGGCACATACTTCAAGTTTGAGAGGGCATGGTTGTTGGAAGAGGGATTCAGGAGCCTGGTGGAGGCTAAATGGAAGGACATACATCTGGATGGGTCGGCGGTCGCGAAGTTGGAGGCAAAGCTCCTGGAGTTGAAGCTATTTTTGAAGGAATACAGGAAACAACTGAAGGAGGAATGGACCAGGTTGTGGGACGAGGCCCTTGCGGAGATTTAGAGATTAGATGGAGTGGAGGACCTGAGACGGATGACGGGTTCGGAAAGGCAAGACAGGGCGGTCTGCATGAGAGTCATCTAGGAGGAGGACAGGAAAGCCGAAGTGGAATGGAGAACCAGGTCTAGGTAGAAGTGAGTCAAAGAGGGAGACTCAAACACCAGGTTCTTCCGTTTGACGGCTTTAGCCAGGCGCAGGAGGAACTGGATTGAGAAATCGCAGGTGGGTAGGATGGAGTTCTCGGGCAGGGAGTCTGTGTGGAGGGTGGTGGCGGGTTTTTTTAGGGACTTTACGGGTCGGAGGAGAGGAGGGAGAGGGAGATGGAGATGGAGGGGGTTGGGGGCTCCAACCTTAGTGGCTGAGGAAGCGGAGCAACTGATTATACCTTTCATGGAGGACGAAGCCCGGGATGCGATTTGGGGACTGAATGCCGAGGGGTGTCCGGGGTTGGATGGTTTCCCGGTGCTCTTCTTCAAAGAATTCTGGTCGCTGCTGAAGGAAGAAATCATGCAGGTCTTGGCAGAATTCAGGGAAGGCAATAGGGGCTTTGACAGATTGAGTAAATTCTACATGTTACTCTTGTCGAAGAGAGATAGGGCGGAGACGGTTGAGGGCTACAGGTCGATAGCGCTATTAAATGCGGCATATTTGATCATAGCAAAGATTCTGGCAAACGAACTCAGGAGGGTGATTGGCGAGGTGGTTTCGGAGGTGCAGTCCACTTTCATCCCAGGGAGGTACATTCTGGATGGCTATGTGGCGGCTACAGAGATCCTAGTGCATTGGAGAAGTGGAAGAAACGCCTTTCTGTGGAAGGTGGACTTCACGAAGGCCTATGACTCGGTGGAGTGGTCCTTCCTATGAGTAGCCCTGGCTAAGAGAGGCTTTCCGCAGGTCTGGATTAGATGGATGAAACAGTGTCACTACGACATCTTTCTCGGTTCTCATTAACGGGAACTCGGTGGGAGGTCGGATTCAGCCAAGGAGAGGCGTGAGGCAGGGTTGCCCCTTGGCACCTTTGCTCTTTGCGTTGGGAGCAGATGCTTTGGCCAGGGCGACCGACAGCACGAGTGGAGGGGATGCTACAGGGTTTCCCTTTGGAGGGTGGGGACGGTATCTCAGTCATGCAGTACGCAGACGATACCCTCTTCTTTGTTGAGGGGTTGGTGGCAGAGGCGAGGTGGTGCCACATCATTCTAGAGATGTTCTGCGAGGCATCAGGTATGCAGATAAACTACTCTAAGTCTTCTTTCGTTCACTTCAACTTGGAGGCTGGGGAGGTAGGAAGGTGCTTAGAAGTGCTGGGGACAGGAGAGGGGACCCTTCTACTCGGATATTTGGGGTTGCCCCTGACAAATAGGAGGATTTCGGCATAGGACTGGACCCCGATGTTAGAGAGGATTGAGGGCCGGCTCTCGGGATGGCCGCCCAAGATGTTATCTAGAGGAGGGCGGCTGATCCTTCTCAAGGCAGTCCGCTTAGCGATACCGAGATATTTCTCCTTGGTGATCAAAATGCTATGGAAGGTTGAGGATAGGATTGCTAGCTATTTGAGAAGCTTTTTTTGGACCAACTATAGGCGGGGGGGGGAAGGGGGCGAGGTTGGTGGTGTGGAACGAGGTTTGTTTGCCATTCAGGGAAGGGGTTTGGGAGTTTTGGAAGTGGGGAGGATGAATGATAGCCTTATGACAAAATGGATTTATGGGTTGCTTTGGGGGGGGGGGGGGGGGGGGAGGTCTTTTTGGTTGGAAGGATCCTGCACTCCTGCTATGGCAGGCCGGTGAATTGGGAGCTCTTCACCTTGCTCCCGAGAGGAGCATCCCACTTCTTGAGGAGTCTGTTGCTGGTAGCACCAAAGGTTTGATCTTTCTTCACCCCAGTGTTAAGCTCGGGCGAGGATTTTAGATTCTGGACGGATGATTAGGCGGGTACTGGGGCACTGGCGGAGCGATTCCCTAGGCTTGCAGCACTGGCAGTTGACAGAGGGGCATCGGTGGCAGATGTTTGGAGTGGCGTGTGCTGCCCGTCTTTTGTGGGCAATCTATCAAATCAGAGATATAGTGAGATGCAGGTGCTCTTGCAAGAGCTCCAGGGTTGGTAACCTGAAGATGGGACGAACCAATTTGGGTGGGAGGAGGGAGACTTCTCGGTGCGTGAGGTGTATAGAAGGCTCGGCGACCCAATCATGTTTGGGGATATCAAGTTAGTCAGGGACTGCAGGCAACTCTGGGAGGCCTCCTGCCCTTTGAAGGTCAGAAGCTTCGCCTGTCACCTCAGGAGAGGCCGACTGGTGACTAGAACATGGAGAACCCGTTGGATGCCGGACGCAGACAGGTCTTGCCCGCTCTGCGGTCAAGCAGAGGAGGATATTGATCATCTTTTCTTCACCTTCCCGGTGGCGATACAAACATGGGACCAGATGGGGGACCGATGGTGGGCAATTGGTTTCCATGCGGAGTTCTGGCAGTCTTTCAGTTGTGGTGGGGTCAACGGGGAGCGTCAGGTGTTCCAGTCGAGGAGAGAACAGGCCAGGCCGCTGGCGGTTCTTTGGGCACTCTGGTTGGGGAGAAATGCCATGGTGTTTAGGGGGCAGCGCCCCTATGTAGATAATTTTGTTGGGACTGCAAAATCTTTGGTGTTGAGTTGGAATGCTGTTCAATGATGTAAATTCTAACATTTTATTTTAATAAAATTCTGGGTGAGATCTAAAGGATCAACCCCCTTTTTCCTTTCAAAAATATTTTAGGAATGCAATGGCTTCAAGGGGCATGCCAAGTTCATTCATGGCTCACATTTAGAATTTTTTTAGATTTCCGGGTGCAATCTATAAAAAATTTGTGCATCCAGAAATCCGTCAAAGTTTCCTTCCTAGAAAAATCTCTAAAACTTTTTTGGAAGGCACCATAAAGTTCACTCCGTTTGTTGTTGGAAGTACGCTCCTCAAAACTAACAATGTGCTTTTCAGCCGGATCTTTACGATGGTGATGAAGAAATTGACAAAACTATCTGTGAGTTGAAGTTAAGGCTCTATGAACAGGTATTTTTAGGATAATTTTAATATTTTTTAAAATATTATTGTTACTTCTTAAGGAAAATGGATTTTTTATTTTTATTTTTTTGCTGAATTACATGTTTTACATTTGCCACTGCCTAGAAGCTAGAAGGCATGAGTTTTGAAAAGTAAGTTTCCGATTTAGCTGTATATTTGTTTATCAATTGGCTTGTGGTCATCCTGTTAACACAATTATTGCCTCTGTCCTTATAAAACTGGGTTGCTGTCTTTTCTCTGTGGTTATTACAATCGATTCTTAGACAGTGTTTGATAGCTGGCTTGATTGTTGATATGTTTGAGAAACATTTAAAATAATGGCTTACATCCACAATCATTATGTTCATGGTGCATGCTTATTAGCTGTGTTCCCTAGTATGCATGTAATGCTAATTAATTCTAAATGCTTTGCCCTGATGTTATATGCCATTTCCTACAAAATTCATTTAATAATATTGTTGAGATCACTGTTTTTTTTTTTATTATTTACCAAATTCTGTATACAATAAGGATTAGGGTTTCAATAGACAATTATATGCCTAATTTCTTCTAAATTGGTGTTGGAGTAGTGGTCCTAGAATGGTGGTCAATACTCTCATTGTTTCTTGTCTTGTTTCTTCTCTATCAAGAAAAAACCCTAGCTTTTTTTGTTGTTGATAAAGGGAAAAATGCCAAAGCTCACTCTGATCTCCCTCTCTGACTTGGATTTGGGTGCCACCACTGGCCCCAGCCAACCATCGGAGGCCACCACTTGTTGGAAATTAGCCTCCACCAAGGCACCAACCATAGAAAGCTGGTTTTTGACCCCTAGGGTCTTTATTTGCATCTGGAGGGACCTGCTTTTGGAATGGGTGGTCTTCACTCTTGATGAGACTTTGAACCTCCAATTAGTCTGTCACCGCTTAGGATCTGGTGGCCTCCCACTCCCACCAGGTGATACCGTTGGAGAACTTTTTAGCAAGAATCGAGCACCCGGTAATTGGGAGTTCTTTTCTCCGAGAAGGTAAATGGTTGCTACCTAGTTGATAACCACCCATTTTTATTAATCAAAACCTTCAGGCCGTCATTCTTGCAAATGTTCAGCCCACAAAGAGATCTAAGAAAAGATACAACAAATATAATTTTCAATGTAGGCCTTTCATCCTCTGAAAGCCATGCCATTTCTCCCTAACCAGATTCCCCACAGGATAGCCAGCACCTTCGCCTTTTCATTTTTAGATCTGAACATTTAGGGGCCAGTTTGTCTTCTCCATTCCTGAATCATGCCCCAAAGCTATTTTCCCGAGTAGTCAATCCAATCAATGCTGAATTTTCTCCAAATCTGCTGCGAGGACATGCAGTCAAAAAATAGATTGCTCACATTCTTGATCCCTTTTTGACGAAGAGGGCATGGAGAATCTGCAGTTGTTAGCCATCTGGATCTTAGCTTTCTCGTGATAACTCTTCTCTTCTCAAAAACCAGCTGAAAATTTTAATTTTCACGGGGCAATGTGCAGACCAAATGAGCCTGCAATCTCTTATTAAATCACCCTCAGGTTGCAAGTTTGTTCCCCTCATTCTATTATATGCATCTCTGATGTTAGAAAATCCCAAAAGAATGCATCGCATTGTTTGTGTGTCTGGGCATAGATTAGCAACCACTTCCAGCATTTGTGCTGATTCCATTGTTTGTTGATCGGATAGAAAGCCAAGGGAGGTAGGAGACCATGCTATAGACCAGCAAAAACGAGCAGAGGCTTCTTTGTCAACACAACAGTGAGAGCATATAATCTAGGGAATAAATCCCCCAGGAGACCATGCCCGGTCTAATCATCCTTCCAGAATGAGAAACATTTTCTATTTCCATGTTTGGGTGTGATATATTGCGTAACTTTTGGACTGACTGTTGCAACACCTCTCCAGAAAGAAGAAGCATAGCTGGGCAAGAAATATTCTTCTGCTAGCAATTTAGAGTTCTACCATAGAAAGTGTAGAATAGAATACTCCAAAGGCTTGCATCCGGTCCTATAATTCTCACCACCTATTTAGATAGGAGTGCATCATTCATAGTTTGCAGATTCATTATACCAAATCTCCTTCCATAAGCGGTTTACATACCTCTTCCCATGCTACAAGTTTCTCCTGTTTTCGATTTGCTCCATGTTGGTCTAGAAAAAAATCTCACAACCTAGTCTCTTTAACTTTTTGTGGAAACTGAAAAGGAACAGAAAGTGAGTTGGTAAAGCAATAAGGACTGATGGGAGGCAAATCAATCGATCACCTCTTGACAGAATTTTTGAGCCCCATCCCGCAAAGCCGTCTTCCCAATCTTTCAAACAAGGGAGTCCCTACTACCAAAGATTAAGTATTATTAGTTCATAGGAGGCTCAAATAAGATAAAGGGAGGGAACCCCTTGATCTTCTAAAGGTTCTGCTGCATTATTTTGCCCCTGTCATTCATTTTTTTTTCTTTTTGAGAAAGCCTTGTTGTCATTTATCCCCATGGGAGCAAAAGTAGATTTATTATAAGTAATCGTCAAGCTTGATGTTTCTTCAAAAACTTCCAGTGGACATCTCAACCTCCTAACCTCCATAACAGACCCACCATAAAAATAAAGTATCATCAGCATATTTTGTGGATTTGGATCAAAGATGCTGCTTCTTCATTTGGTGAAAATCCAGTAAAACCAGCTTTGCCGAACAAACGGAGAAAGTGGACAAGGCTAAAGCATCTATCGCCAAAACAAATATCACAAGTGCCCGGGGACGACCCTGTCTCACCCTTCTTGGTTGAATCCAATCACCAGTTGGATTACCATTTACAAGGATTGAGAATGAGGTTGTTATAATGCATCACTTTATCCAGTCATTCTAAATAGAATAAAATCCCTTCTTGCCATCTAAGCGCATATGAATGACCACCACGTAGAGTTTTATTGCCTTCAAGAAATCAACTTTCCACAAAATTGATTTTTTCCCACCACTGCACCAGAAAGCTACTACCTCTGAGGCCATCACAAACCTATCAAGGATGGAATAGCTGGGCTCAAAGGCAGATTGAACAAGGTTGGTGACATCACGTAATACCCCTCTCCGGTGATTATCCAACACCTTGGCGACAATCAAATGGATAGCATTGGGCAGCGCTTTGGTTTGAAATCCTCAACAGCAGATGTTCCTTCTTGAAAAATTTCTTCAGCCTTTTAAAGCCAAAATTGCCTTCCATGAAATCATGAATAACTGCCATAATATCATCCTTAAGAAGCCCCTGAAACTCCTTATAAAAGAAAGCAGGAAGTCCATCTAGATAGTAAGGTTCCTGGTGAACCTTCTGCATTCAGTCCCCAGATCACCTTTCGCACTCCATCTTCTGTAAAGTCAGCATTACTTTCTGGACCTTAGTATCTGGGCCAGCCCACCTTCGTTCACTTGTCTTTCCCTATAAATGAACTCCTTAAAGTATTTGGTCAGTGCCCTCCCCACTTCAGTTCTTCTGGAAGCCTTGATTTCATCAATTGCCACCATCAATTAGTATCTTCTTCATTGTCCGCTAGCAAAAAGGTGGAAATATTTCATATTTGAATTCCCTTCTCTAAGCCATGTTTGCCTTGATTGTTGCTCCCTCTTCTTATCTTCTTCAAGTATCATTGCAAGCATGCTGATATGAGTTTGTTGTTCTGCTGCCGAAATCTCTCATATATCTTCTTGGCTATCCTTTTTATTTCATCTAGGTCTTCTTTCTCTGTTATTCCTCTGCTCCTGCAGTTGCTTTCTGTGCTCCTTTAGGCAATTCTGTATGCAAGTTCATTTTGTAACCTTGCTGCGGCTGAACCTGCTGGAATGTAGCTCTTCCATTTCTCAACAAGGTTTCGAAAGTCCTCTTCCAAAAGCCATGATTGTTCAAATGTGAAGTCTGATCTAGAATCTAGAACTCCTACCCTCGTTGGATCTCCATAATAATGGAGTGTGATCTGAAAGTGGTCTGTCCAATGGGCTTACATCAGCCATTGAGTGAAGCCAACACTACAAAGGAAGCTGTCTATTCTAGATTTCATGGTGGGGCTTGCTGAGCTGCTCTATGCATATCTGCATAAGCAGACTGGAAAGTCGATCAGTCCATTGAGGGCAATAAAATCTGCAAAAGCTTTTGACCCTCAATCTCACCCTCTCCATTCCCCTGGCCTGTCTACTGCATTAAGTGTAGCATTGAAGTCTCCTGCAATCAGCTATGGGACTCCCAGAAAGGATGCTGCTATATTCCTCAATTCTTCCATCAGCATTGTCTTGTCTCCATCATTGCTAGGGCCATGTACCATCGAAACAAGCAAAGAGGCTATGTCTCTCAGTTTTTTCCCTCTAACTAGGAATACATAACAGCCATCCTGCAACTATTCTGTTTTGAATGATTCTTCATTCCAGCCCATCAACATGACCCCTGACCTTCTAGTTGCCCATGTTGAGCTGTTTCTTGCAGTAGAATTAAGTCAGCCCCCTAGGATCTCAAATATTCCTTTAATGCTGGTCTATGGGATCTATTATTACGAGGCCATACACATTCCAAGTGAGAATCGATGTTGTTGTGGACCATATCTGCCCCTTTTGCCTCCAACTACATAGAGGTAGTCCGATGATAACCATCCGTGCTACAACACTTGCCATTTTATCATTTGCACCATAATCAATTGAAAGGTTCAATGCTGTCACCCATGCTTTTAGGTGATTGCCAAAATTGCAGGCGCCCATGATTTTTCCAAGGCTTATGACTTAATTTCTTGGTCTTATCTCTGGGTGATTTTGAAAAGAAGGGGCTTTCCAGATAGTTGGATAATGTTGATGAAGAGATGTGTGACTACGTCTTCCTTTTCTGTCTTGATTAGTGGGAGAGCTTGTGGTTCTTGGGTGCAATCACAGCGGGGAGTACGTCAAGGTTGTCCATTGGAGCCTATGCTCTTCAATATGGCAGTAGACACTCTTGTTGGCATGGCTTTTAAAGCATGTAATGGAGATCTCTTTTCTGGCTTCACTACTATGGCTGATCGTAGGATTCTAACTCCTATCTTGCAATATGCCGATGTTACAACTTTTTTTATTGAGGGAGGTAGAAGAGAGGCAAATCATGTTACTTCTTTGGTGAAAATATTTGCTGATATTTCAGGTTTAAAGATTAACAGGAATAAATCTAGTTTGGTTTCTCTGAACATGGTGACCAAGGAGGAGATTGATATCTCTAATATTTTGGAAACACCGGTTGTGAGACTTCCAATTAGATATCTTGGTCTTCCTTTGAAGGGGAAAAAATTAACCTCTTTGGATTGGAAACCTTTGATTGACAAATTTAACGACAGCTTATCTTCTTGGAGTGGTAGGCTACTGTCTAAGGGAGGAAGATTGGTTTTGCTCAAATCTGTTCTCTCATCCATTCCGGTCTTCTTCTTGTCGGTATTGTCACCGACAAAAAAAGGTCTTTAAAGAAATTGACATGATTAGAAAAAGATTCTTTTGGAAGGGGTCTGATTTGTGGATAGATTTTCTCATTTGCTTTCTTGGGATGAGGTTTGTAAACCAAAGAAAGATGGCGGTCTTGGAGTCCGCAAGTTAATCCCTTTTAACAAAGCACTCTTGCTGAAATGGGTAATCAGATTACTCTCTAATGAAAGGCAATGATTAATTATGTCCTTAGAGACTCCTATGGTGCTTCTATGAACTTGGTGCAACACAGTTGCAAATGGATGTGGGTTATCAGCAGTATGGCAGTAAATTAGACCCATTTTGAGAGAATTTTCAGATCACTTCTCTCCATTTCTGGGTGATGGTTCATCCTTTAAATTTTGGATAGATGATTGGACAGATTCTGGAAGGTTTTCAGATCGTTTCCAAGATTATTTCAGCATATTCTTGATAAAGAGGTGGTAGTTAGAGAAGTGTGGGATGATGAGCTTACATGTTGGGACGTTATGCTTCCAGTGGGCCTGTCTAATACCACGTGCAGTGAATTTTAGTAAGTTGTACACGCAGTGGATGGGCTGTCTCCTGAGCCTGATATGCCGGATTCTTTTCTTTGGAAACATGGTAGCTTCACGGTGAAGCGTGACTACAAGCTAATGGTGACGGATGATACAAATCAGAATTCCATTCATAGGGATTCTAAATTGATCTGGAGGTGTAAAATTCCTCTAAAGGCCAAAGTTTTTCTATGGTTTTTTAGAAGGAAAAAGTTGGTTACACGTGTCTTCAGAGCTAAATGGTATCCTGATGGAGATATTACCTGCCCTCTTTGTCAAAGCTCTAATGAGGATATCCAACATCTATTCTTTGATTGTGGCTTTTCTAGAGATGTTTGGTCTCATTTTACTGTACCTATGGTTGACACTCTGGATTTTGAAGGCTTCTGGACAAGCTCCAGAGACCATATTGACCTGGATATGGCTGGATGGTGTCAAGCTTTTGCAATCATTTGGAGTATTTGGATACAAAGGAATGACAAAATATTCAGAAATGAGTGCTGTCGGGTCAAGAATGATGTAAGAGAGGTGATGTGTTTTTTCTGATTTTTGACTTCAACATCCGCAAGTCTGTTCCTTTTCTTCTTTTAATACAATTCTAGGATGATTAGCACTCTCAAGTAATCTTCCTCTTTTTTTTAAAAAAACAATCTCTGGATGATTACCGACCTCCGGTAATCTTCCTTTTCCGTTCTCAAAAAAACAAAAAAAATTGCGGGAGGCCTTTGAAGCTTCTAGCAGAGCTCTGCCTCTGCCCGTGATCTGAAGTCTAGTTTCCCAATCCGTGGTGCATTGGGCAGTTGGTGATGGTCCAAAAACCTTGGCACCATCGCCATCTGACATATTTCCATGTTTGGTCTCTCTAGTTGTGTGATGGCTGATTGATGTGTTGTCACCATCTAGGGTGGAATCAGATTTGTTTACGTTATTGGATCCCTCTTCTAGAAATTGGATCTGAACGTGGACCCATGGAGCATTTGGAGGGAGACCGGTCTTTTCACAGTTGTGAGGGGCCCACAGCGGTTTCATAAAAGCACCAATCAAAATTGTTGGGGAGGATTTATATTACGGGCCGGCCTTGTGAATTTTCCATAAAAGGCCCCAAATCAGCCACTGGAGAAACAGCTGCATTCCTTTCAAAACATTCAAAATGGGTTTCTTTGCAAATTTTGCTTGCCAATTTTGATTTTCCCGTGAGGTTCTTTGCCTCCCACTTAGAATTAATTTAAAATGACGTCTCAAACTTTCTGCTGCAATCTTTGAACTTACCTTTCTCACCAGTTGCGACTACCAAAGCTGTCTACCAACACCTCTTGCACATAGGTCTTCGCTGTTCCTGTGTTTGTAATTGCTTTTTTGGAGATTAGCCACAATCCTTTGCTAGCTCTTAGAATCATATGGGCTGGAATTTCCTTGAATGACTAGATGTCAACCAAGCACATCATTGAATTCTAGTCCACCAAGATCAGTCTAACCCCATTGTTGAGTTTGATAAGTTTGAAGGTGGAGATGAGAGCCTCAACAACTTCAAGTATTGCAGCTTCAATGGGATACTGAAATTGAACGCTTTGTGTTAACGGCTCTGTTGATCTCCGATGCAGGTCTCCACCTTACAATGCCTCCATCACATCTTGTCAATGTGAAACATAGATTTTTTCTCTCCTTAGAGCAACCAGATAGGGAAATTTTTTTGAGAACAAATGGGAGGGTAAGTCCACGTCCCTCTTTATCTTCACCAATTTCTTTTGGTATTGAATCTCACAAAGCCTCCCCTTCAGTCATAGCATCCAGGCAGAATAACTTTCTTCCTCACAAAGCCCTCTCGCGAGGGTGCCACTGCCTTCAAAAGCTTCACCATTGAAGGAGTGGCCGTGGTTGCACTCTCCGTCTTCTTCCTTCTCATTCTCCTCGGACATGAGAAAATCCTGTGACCAACTCCTTTATACCCCAGACAAACCACTGAGTTGCCGCATGCCTGTGTGAACTGTGAAGTGTCCACGACCATTGCATTAGAAACACATCAAATCTTTCCCCCTTCTCCCCCTGTTTCTCTCCTTTGCCACCTATCCTCGCACCTCCTCTCTCCTCCACCCAACCCCTACCCTTCTTTGCTCTTCTCCTCCTTCATTATGTTACTCATTCTTAGGATTGTCCCCCATAATTGGGGAGTTCTTGGCAATGGGGTTGGTCAAGGTTGCTTTGGATGATGTGGGTGATGGCTCATTGAGGCTTGCTTTTGCAGTTGCTGAGAGTCAGATGGCTCAGTCTTAAGTAGAAAATGTCCTTGAGGACTTTCAAGATGCGATTATGGGGATCTTGAAAAGGGAATTAATTGTGTGAATTGTGGATGTGACTTTCCTTCAATCGAGGATTTTTTTAAAGCATTCACTAGAGGAAGTTGGAAGTAATTTTCAAAAAACAAAAGAAGTTGGAAACTTGCAGTCAGAAGGAATGGGAATTCATTGAACCAGAAGTGTCGATCACTTGTTGCTATCAACTCTATGGGCAAATTGGGGGTCGATTTTTTCTTGGACCAGTGATGCTCTTTATTGAGAAGGACAACACATTGAAAGGCACATTGCTGCAATGCTACTGAACTAGAGGTTTGAGAGTCTTAACTTTGTAGAAATGTGTGTTTACGGTGCAGGACTTCAAACTCAAAGATTGAATCTTTGGGAAGACAACAGATCAGTAGTGGAGTTTTCTTTGGGAGTACCCTTCATTTTTAGTGGGGATTTCTATGTTACCCTCAATGTAGATGACATACTTGAGGAGAGGGGTGGCTGTGATGTGGGTTCAGTTGAGTTTTAGGTTCTCTTTACATAATTGAACATGTAACAATGAAGCCCTTCCAATTGCCATTACACTTGGAAAGGTACTATGAGTGGCTCTTTGTAGTCGAAGATTGACAGGTTCTTGGGAATCTGGGATTAATGGATTTGTTAAAATCTTTTCAACTTTGTAAGGTTGAGGGCATTGCCTGTCCTTTTTCGGATCACACATTACTAATTTGGAAATCCAATGAGATGCTTAGAACATCTTCATTTTTCAAGTTTTAGTGTTCCTAGTTGATAAGTCAGATTTCAGGGTAATGGTGGAGTTGTGGAGGACTTGCCTTCAATTGGTTTGACATCTTACTTCCAAGGATGCAAAAATTGGTTTGCTTGGATGATTAATTTTGTAGATTAATGTTTGTGGCCATTGATCTAGTTGAATTTAGTTTGTTGGCTAGCCTGTCTAATTGGGTGCATTGATAAGTCACCTGCTTTTGGTGATATGGGCATGGCTTTCTTTCTTTGAGAAGTTTTGGTGGGCATGGGATTTGTTTATGTGACTTAGGTGCTAATAGGAATTCTTTAGCAATCTATCAACCCCTTAGTGGTAGAGCTAAGTTCTGTCCATTCTTCTTGTTTATTTGACAGCCCGTTTCAAACTATCAAAGAGTACGAAGCAAAGTAAAGATGGTAGATTAGCCTTTTTTTTGCCCATGGTTAACAAATTCCTATTAACCATGTTTTGGGTGGGGAGAGGAGATTTTAACATGATCACCCCATTTATTTATTAAGATACGAAGAAAAGCAAAGATGGTAGATTGGTCTTTTTTTTAGCCCATGGTTAACAAAATCCTATTAACTATTTTTTTTGAGTCCGTTCCCAAAAAGAAATCAAATTGCTATTCATTCCTCATTTCGCCACCCACTATCATGGGTACCCCTTTGTCTCCCATGGACACATGGATGTTAGCTTATATTCTTTTGTTGCTCTAAAATTGAAAAATGATGTTTTATGTCATGTGATAAGCTACTTGTTGGAATCTTGATCTTTATTTATAGCATACTAGGAAATTATGCAAGCCATACATTTCATTTGTATATATTTTTTGGTGTTTAAATATTAAAAAATACTCAGCTCAATAATCCTTGGTTACTCCTTTTTAGACCATATACCCTTTATTCAATGACCTTTTTGATCTTGGGTTGAAAAGACCATTTTTTAGACTAGAAGAGGAGATGAGATCATTTTGGGAAAGGAAGAAGGCTAATGATTTAGAAAGAATTTTGGGAACTAGACTGAGTTGAAGCCACGAGAGCTTTGATAAACATAAAGGCATGAGAGAGACAATGACCAAGTGGTTTCTTAAGAAGATAGTGTTGGAACGGCTGAATAAAGCCACGTGGATAGGCCACATGGCAGTCAATAATGAGGTCCGTAGGGGTCGGCCATCATGGATCTTTGGACCAAAGTTTGGAGCTTTTGCTTAGATATTATGTTTTCTATTTTTAGTAAATATGTTTTATGAATAGGGTTTTGTGATTTGATTTATTTAGAGAGATAAGTACTTTCTATAAAAGAGAGCCTTCCCTCTTTGTAATTTTTGAGTCATCAATAATATTTCCAACTTAAGGCTCCTCTCCTATCTCTCGTCTCTCCACATTCACGTGAACAGGCCTCCTTGGACTGTTTTCCCACGCATAGGGAGCCTTCACGTTCCGAACTATGCTGATTCTTGACATGGTATTGGAGCTGTGGTTTTTAGACCACTGTTGGTGATTCTCGTCTCTGGAGAAAGTCTTCTTCAAAAGATCCGACGCCTTATGCGAAGGACTATGAAGATGGCAGAAGCATTGGCGACGGTCAATGATGCCACGCTTGGATTGGGAGGAAGCAAGGTGGTTGTTTTCGGGACAACCATCAAGCTCTATGGGGATGGCAAGAAGGAAAGGAAGCAAGAGGAGGAGATCTATCAAGTTATATCGCTTGCGATCTTCATACTTTTGACATCTTATATCCGATTTTTTACGCTCCTTCAAAAGAGGAGATTTTTCCATAGAAAAGATGTCATGGAGAGGACACCATGGTTCACATAATGACTTTTGAGGTTGCCAAAAGAGGCAATGACTTTCCAGGTTGCGAATGGACTAGTGGTTGATCTAAGCTCCTTTTCTAAAGATCTAAGCAAGATACAAAGACCACCACATGGGACTGTTAGCCACTCACGTTTGGACTCTCTAATTCATGAAGACCTCGAGAAGCTATGGGCTCTACTTCGAGAAAACATGACGACAATCGTCATAGTGACAACTACTCAGGTTGTCACAAAAGCAATGACTTAGGAGGTTGCAAGAGGCATCATCGTTGACATATTGAAGGAGAAGGTCGAGAGCATGGCTCTCTCTCTCGAAGAGTAGTGGGGTGTCTAGCCTCACAAGTTGAAGGCCAAGTCGTCGGCCTCCTGGCTTTCGACTTGAGTGTTGGAACAGCTGAATAAAGCCACGTGGACAGGCCACGTGGCAGTTAATAAGGAGGCCCATAGGGGCCGGTGGTCATGGGTCTTTGGACCCAAGTTTGGAGCTTTTGCTTAGGGATTAAGTTTTCTATTTTTAGTAAATATGTTTTAGGAAAAGAGTTTGTGATTTGATTTATTTAGAGAGATACGATCTTTCCTTATGGGATAAGATGCTTGGTTTCCAAGAATAGGGATATGTGCTCACTATAAAAGAGAGCCTTTCCTCTGTAATTTTTGAGTCATCAATAATATTTTCAACTTAAGGCTCATTTGTCTCTTTTCTCTCCACATTCACATGGACAATCCTCCTTGGACTGTTTTCCTACGCATACGGAGGCTCCACACTCCAAACTACACCAATTCTTGATAAAGTAGAGATAGAGGTCATGGCAACTTGGATTTAAGGAATGGCATACTAACATGGAAAAGCGATTGGTTGTATGGAAAGGTCGGCCCCTGTCTAGAGGGGGACGTCTGGTGCTATTGAGGTCAGTCCTATAGACGTTCCCATTTTTTATTTATCTGTCTTCAAGCTCTTGCAAAAGGTGATCAAAAGGATTGATCCCATTAGGCGTAGATTTTTTTTTTGAAAGGACTAGTCCATGAAGGAAGATTTTTGCAATCCTTGAATGGGAGGACATCTCTCGACTTGTTGAGCATGGTGGTCTGGGAGTTCTTCATGTTATGGATTTCAGAGATGCAATGCTTTTGAAGTGGCTGGTTAAGTTGGTGAAAAATGAATGATCCATATCGCACTCCTATGATTTTACTGTCAAATTGTCGGGCAGGAGTGTTCCACATGGTGCTTCTGCTTTATGTAGAGGGTTGTGCTCTATTATCAGTTGGGTGATCTCGTATTTTGCGCTTGTCCTGGGTGATGGGTCCACCTTTAGATTCGTGGAGGGCGATTGGACAGGTGCCGGCACTCCTCCTCCTACTTTTCCGAGGGTTTATGCCCTTCTGCTGATAAGAATTACCGTCTCTCAGGCATGGTATGGGTCTCAGGCATGGTATGGGCCTATGATTCGGGCGTTTGGATCCTAGTTGCCAAGCTTTGTGGGTTCCCTTTCTAATGTTAGGGTTAGTGATTTGCATGAGATGCTGTCTTTGTTTGATCCATTTTGGCTGAAACAGGGTTCTTATGATCAATTGGACTAGGTGTATGGAGCTTTTTTTTGTTAAGAAAGCTTATAAATTGTCAAGAGGTGAGGTTGCAGGGCATGGTGTTTATCTGGGGCTTGACTGTATTATCATATGGAAACTGAAGGTGCTTTTAAAGATCAAAATTTTCTTGTGGCTTTTGAGGGGAAAGAAATTGTCAACTGTTGATGTGGTTAGTAGACGGCAGTTGGATGTTCAAAATATGTGCCCTTTTTGTCGTGGGCAACAAGTGGATGTTGGGCATTTGTTCTTCTATTGCAGCTTGTCGAAAGAGGTCTTCAATAATCTGCATATTCCGATCATTGATGATGGGTCTCCTGATAACTTTTGGTATTCTTGGCAGAGGGGTGCCTTGGCTGACCTTCTTGTTCAGATTTGTCTCTGCTGGTCTTTGGTTATTGTGGTTGCAGTGGAATTGTTCCCTTCTCAAGGGGGAGGGGGTGTATCTTGAAAATATAGTGAGGGAAGCTCTCACGCTTTTTTCTTTTTGGTCCCATAACTTGTAATTATTAGCCTTGTGTTTTTAATAAATGCTTTGCATGCCTACTGACCTCTATTAGAGATCCTTTTCCCCTTTCAAAATAAAGAAGCATACTAACACACTGTTTTTCCACATGGTGGCTAATGGGCAGGGAAGCATGAACATCATTGACAGGAATTAGGTAAATGGTAGAGAGTGTTGTGGCGTAGAGGAGATTGTCAATTTGTCATGTCAATGGCTGAGCACTTTAGGGCTTTTGTGGGTAGACATAGAGGGGTAGGAGAGGTTTCCATTTTGATAAAAGCAATCAGAGGCTCTTATGTACACTCGGGCAAGTCTGAGGTCAAGGAGGCTTTCTGGCCTCGACATAGTGTGGGGGCACTTGGCCCTGACGGATACATCATACTTTTTTAGGGAGTCTTGGTCAGTTGTAGGTCTCGATCCTGTTTTTCAGGAGTCTTGGTTGGTTCTGGGCTTGACATATGGAAACACTCAAGGAATTTCAGGAAGGAAAATTGGATGTTAAGAGATTGAACGGTTCTCTCTTCATTTTACTTCACAAGAGGTGTCTCATAGAGAGGATCAAGGATTATATACCAATTTCCTTATTGAATGCCACATATCTCTTAGTGGCGAAGATTTTAACTAACCATTTATGGGATGCACTTCATCAGTTTATTAGCCAGGTGCTGTTCACTTTTATCAGGTGGCGTCACTGCCCATGAAGGTTGGTAGTTACTAGAAAACTGTGGGAATGGAGGGCTTCATCTAGAAGGTTGACTTTGAAAGGGTCTACAACTCCTTCGATTTTTTTTCTGGGGTTCTTTACATTGGAGCCATTTCTTGGATCATTGTATTGCTTGAATGAAGAGGATCATGACTACTGGCTCCTTTTCTGTCACGAATAATGTGAACCTGTAGAGAGCGGGAATTAATTGAAATGGAGGATGAGGCAGGGATGCCTACTTACACCTCTAGCTTTTATGCCTGCCATTGATGTCTTGGCGTTTTGTTTCTGTTCAGCATGTGATAATGGCTAATGTGTTTCAAAGGTTTCAGTCTAACAAGCGTTGGTAATGTTATACTGGTTGTCTAATATGTGGATGACACTATCTTCTCTGCAGAGAGTATGAAGGGGCAAAAGATCAATTCCTTCTGGATCTATGCGGTAATTATTCTGGTCTAAACGTAAATAGGAAGAAGTATTCCTTCATCCTCTTCCATATGCAAGATGGAGTGAAGATGGGTGTTGCCATTTTGAGGATGCTACTGCAATAATTGAGGTGTCCTTTTTCAGACCGTCCTTTGCAGGTTCTGGATTGGAACATTCTACATTGTGTGGAGAAACAATAGGAAGGGTGGAAACCCCATCTTCTTCTAAAGGAAGGGAAATCGGTTTTGTTGAGGTTTATTCTCTCTGTCAGCCCTATTTTTTTCCTGTCCATCCTCTACATACCTAAAGGGTATGGAATGATCTTGATGGCCTCCAACTAAGATTCTTCTTGAACGGTGCTGAAGAATGATAAGGTGTGGCTATGGTTTCTTGGGAGGAGGTTTGTAGGATGACCTTGGATGAAGGCTTAGGTGTTCTGGATTTGAGGACTGGGAATTGTGCTTTGTTACCTAAATTGGTTGTCAATATTATCGATAAGGTGCCACCAAAGGGTTGGCTCAATGGTAGAGCTCTCCATTGGCTTTTGCAGCTTTATGTTTTGGCATGGTTTTAAATATCGATATCGATATCGTATCGATAAGTTAAAAAAGGGATATATCGGAGCTATATCGTTGATATCGGTAAATTATGGGAAAATCAATCAGAAAGGCAAAAAATGTCACAAAATTTAAAAAATTAAATTTTATTGACTGATACATCATAAAGAAATGTCTAAAAAATGTATGTGCTTGCATACGTGTTTCACCTTAAAAGAACTGCTGCCCAAATCAGCCAACACGCAAGCAGCTTTCCCGCTGAACCAACCTTCAAATCGGCGATATATCGCCGATATCTCCGGGATATCGCCCGATATATCGGTGATATCTCCCCATATCGGCTATATATCACTGATATCCGGGAAAAAGATACCTTAGATGGTATCGATACCACCCAACCCATCAATATCGATATATCGCAGATATATCGTCGCTATATCAAACCTTATTTTGGATCTCCAACTTGGAGGCATCTATGGTGGATTATTAGGAGGATGGAGTCTGCTTCTTTTTGGAAACCTTTTGTATTAGTGGATGGAAGACTTCATGCAACTGTAGGTGTAGTTATTTGGTTCCAACCATGTATGGGTATTCCTAATAGTTGGTCGTTGGAGAGTGGAGCTTATCTTGGATCGAGAGGAAGCTCTGATAAAGGACTGAAGGCTCTTTTTTTGAAGATGAAGATGGTGCTTAAGACTAAAGATTTTTGGCTGATGCTGCAAGGGAAAGAATTATGAGCAAACTTTATCATCTTAAGATTACTCCCTAGTTGGATGTCACTTGTTTGTTATGTAGGGAGGCATAGGAGGATTATTCTCATCTATTTTTCACTTGCCCTTTTGTGAAGTTGGTTTGAAAGTGAAGCAGGTAGCAAAGGGTGGCTTGCTGTTATTGGATGAGTTTTTGGCGGAGTTTTGGTAAAGGAGTCTTTTGTACAGAAAGGAGCGAGCAGGAACCTTTGCTTTGCTATTCACTGTTTGCTTGTAGAGGAATATCTTGATTTTCTGGGGGAAGGGCATTGTGGAGAACGTTTATGGGGGATTTGGAGGTCCTTATCGGCATTTGGGCATCTTTGTAATGGTCTATTACATTTATATCCTGCTAATTTCAAATTTAATCATGCAGATGATACTTTTCGTATATGATCATCCTTTTTGACACTGAAATAAAAAATCATGAGAGATTATTACCTGGAATGCTTGGGACAAATGAGGCACATGCTTGAGACCACTAGATGAAGCCTGTTAAGTGGCTTTGTATCACCTTGGAGACCATTTTGTGATGAGCCATGTCTAGTCCTAGGCTGAGCACCTTACGTGCCTGTTGGAAATGCACCTTTATAACATTTTCTTCTAAAGTGTTACAAAACTTACAGGCTCCCATTCATAGCGAATTTCTCCAAAATCTTGAAGGTTTATTGACTAGACATTTGATATGGAATTAGAAAGTCTTTGTCTTCTCAAATAGTTAGTAATAGCAACAAGAAAAAAGTGTGGACAAAAAAAATCATGCTTAATAAGAAAAAAATGCTTGATTGCACGAATATGTTAGCATAATCAAATAGAAGAAGAGCCACTATAAACATAGTGAGTAGATAGAGTTTAACTTAACGTTCAAGATGTCGTCGGCATGCTAGCGAAATGCTGGCAATACAAGAGGTTTTGGGTGAAGGGTCATGTCGACACACAAAGGCGTCGATGTGTAGGTGTCGATGATATATTGATCATATCGATGCTTGTGCCCATCGTATCGATCGTGTTGCTACTGTTGCTCTTGCAGTTGCTGGCGGTGGCGATGGCCTCACTGCAAATGTCAAAGGCCCAAGATCGATTTGCCCATTTGATTGCTCTAGAGGAGGTTTCGTAAAGGGCTATCATTCATATTGGGCTCATATAGGAAGATTAGGTGAAGATATAGGTTAATTTTTTTTTTTTTTTTCAGGTATAGAAGTTGGAATCTTAGGATCTATTCTTTTGGATTGGACAAATCATGAGCCTGGACCTTTTCTTGACTATGTTGGTAAAAGATGACATATCATTGGGCATTTCAACAACAAACATAATATGATATATTTGTGCCAAATGCTTTTGTAGTCCAAGGATTGATAGAATTGCTTCATTTTTTAGAAAACCTTTGATATATCGATTATGTCAGTGTTATTTCTAGTGCACTCTTAGTCTCGTGTGGAGAAATGCTTTAGCTGTTGTACTCCATTTTTTTCATTTCAATAAATCTATGAATGAGCAGTCTACTGAGGCAAGTGAAAGTTGGAAATGTTATTTATTAGTTATGAAACTGTCTGTCATGATTCTGAATCTGGTCATAACTATATGGTAGCAAATGTCAAAAGATAACTGGACAGTACGAGATATTGCTGAGAAGATCTATTCATTTTAAGATTAAATATCTCTGACAATAAAAATTGCTGAACCTGGATACTTCTTGTTTATTGTGGTGCCTGTGTATCTCTTTTGCTTTCATCACCTATTTGGTGATTTATTTGTTCATTTATTTTTCAGATAGGAAAAAACAAGGAACGACTGTGCAGTCTGGATGAGGCTGTGCGAAATCTGAGGTTACATGAGGAAGGGTATAATGCCATTCACCTTCATTCATTCACCTTGATTCTGTTTTCAGTAGTTAAACTGCAAGATCTTTGCTTCAGGAAGTTGGAACAGCTAGCAATGAATAAACTTGTGGAGATGGCTTATGGAAAGCTTATGGTAATTATTTCTTTTAGCTGTATATTTGTTAGCTTTTAATCAATTTGCATTATTTTGATGAACTTCAACTAAAACAAAGCTTTTCAAGTTGTAGGGTCTTGTTTTCTAAATAGGGCGTGCGTAGAATACAATTTTCCCACATTAAATGTCTCCATTTATGTCTATCCTTGGTCATTCCGGATTAAATCCAATGAAGCAAGATATCAACCAACACAAGAATAGGTTGGGGTATTCCGATGCTTTTTTTGCTAGATTGCAAACTCAAGTTTTGTGATCCATATCCAAGTCTTTGTCATCTTTTGTGCTCTTGCTCCATTGCCTCTGCTCACTTTTCATCTCTCGTAGCCCTTTCAAGATATGAACTATCAAGCTTATTTTTTGTATATTTCTTTAGTATTCGCTATTGCACTCTCCTTGAATTGCTATACACTCCTCAATTCTGACCTATTAAGGTTCATTTGGGCCCTGTGCCTCCACGTTCATTGCCGGCATTTTCTTGTTGAGAGCTCTACCATACATGGCTTCAATTTGCCACTCGAACCTGGTAACTACTATTCATTGTATTTAGTCCTGTTGACGAATACTTGCTGGAGAAAGTGAAGCAAATGACATAAAGGTTCCAAATCTCTAGAGTAAAGCTTGAAAATCTATGACAAATGTGATCATCTTCACGTGAGCCAACTTCAACTTCAAGAAGATGTGAGTTAAGGCATAAGGCTCAGTGTACTAGCTTAAATCGTTGTGAAGAATACCAATAATGTCTTTATGGATTATAGTTATATGTTTTTGTTCATGACAGAGGAGGACTACTGTAAATATATTACAACTCTATGACATGAAGAACAGGAGAGGATGGCTCCTAGGAATTTCAAATTGGCAATTTCTTCTAGTTTTTTGCATTTTGTTTTCAGTTATTTGTGGGTTTTGACTTGTTATGTGTGGTACTTAGAAAATAAGATCTATTTCTATCTGTGTCATTTACAAGTTACGAATTCTACTCCTTTATATAATTGAAGATTCTTTTTTATCCATGTATTTAAGATTTTGTGAACTCTAAGCTATGATGAAACATTTGTCACATTTTTGAGGTGTCAGGTGCATGTGTGTCTCTTTGTCTCTTTAAGAATCCTCAAGATGTTTCTATGCATGATTAACACATTACCTCTCAATTTTTTTTTTTTCATTAGGAAGCGATGAGGTACAGCATGGGCATGCTATTCATTCTTGGTTTTTGTAAATGAATAACGGAGGAAATTTTGGACTCAATGATGTTTGTCTTTGGGAACTGAGATATAAGGGATAAAAATACGGTAAAATTACACATTGTTTACCTCCATATTTGTAAAGAAAACTATTGATAACGAATGTGGTTGTAGCATCCCCTCTATCTGAAGTGCAAAAATTACTTAACTCGAAAATGCACTGTTTGCAATAGTTATTACATCTATGAACAGATAAATGCATAGAAATGTCAAAATATAAAACTCATTGTTACCGTAGCATTTGGAGAAGCGTAATCTCCAGTTGCTTTCATCTTTGATACCAGTGGTTCCCTAAGTAGAATAGGACATGTTAAGGAATGAGAAATCTTTCAATAAGGAATCAGAAGCAAATATAGCTATCGTACTTATTCTAATCATTGTCTTAAATTCTAAGTGCAGCTTTTCAAAATAGACACTTCATAGGATGCATCTACAACAGCAACGTTTTTTTCTCTAATTTAATGCTCCCAATATGACCAATCCCATGTCCATTTTGTCTCTCATATCTCATCCATTCTCCCTTTAGTTTTGTTGACCCTAGCCATAGGTCTATGTCACCCCATGATAACTATCAACCTCTTTCTTGGTCCTATACCTATTTACTTGAACACAGCCCCTTCCCTTGGCTCTCTACTAAGCTTATGCTTCTGCTGAGAATGTATGGGGATCTATATTCATTGTTTACTATGCATCTGAAGACATTGATTATTCTATTGGCACAAACTGATAATTTGACCTAGTCTCGTCCTCCAATCCTCTTGTACACCATTTAAATGCATAAATACGGGAAACTATCTTTAGGTTAGGTTATGCCATTGTGGTTGATTTGTAATACCACATCTCCACATTTGGTCTCAAGAAGTGACATCTCAGAAAGACTCACCTTAGCACTTCTTAGGAAAAGAAAGAAACTCAACTAGGCCAGGTGAATCTTGCTGCTTCCTTAGAAATCTCAAAGAAATCACTTGTGAGTTGTGATCTACTAGCACCTCATTGGTCTCTAACCAGTGTTATTTTGAAGGTATTCACCTTCCAAGCTGAGTAATCACTCTAAATTAATTTAATGTCCCATTTAAATTTCTTTCTGTTGCTAGTTATCAGGTTATGACTTTTGTTAAGTGGAGGCTTATTTTTGTCATCCCTTGTTTCTCATTGGACATGTGTTATTTGAGCATATTTATGATTAGTATTCCATACTTGGTCTTGTCATATTTAATATTTCCAATTTTGAGTCATTTATTTATCTTGATCTACAATTTCACAGGAAACCATAATTCTACCAGAATTAGTTGGCTAATTGACTAGCTGTACGATTTATTATCTTTTTCCTTGGATTTTGTCAATTTAATTGAGCTGTTCTGTAAAGATTGTCAAATATTCTTTACAGGTCAATCCTCTAGTTATTTAGCTCACCCATTTACTTTTAAAGTGATTCCATTCATCCGTTTACTTATTTTATAGACAAAAACCAGATTCTCTCACATAACTAGTCAACTAAAAAGCAAATGTCTCTTGTTCTGGATTGTCTTCAACCTCTTGACCAGTCAACTAGCTTCTATGACTAGTTGATTGGTTTGAGTCCTCTGAATTTTTGTGCATAGTGCTACCTTTTGAATAAGATCCATAAAACAGGTTTTTTGTTGCAAATTGTACTAAGACTTCTCGCAACCCTTCCTATGCTTTTTATACTACTAGATTTCTCTCATTAATGATTTGGACATAAAAAGCTACAAGTTATGTGGATAAACACAAGAACAATGAGCAAAAGTGAAGAAACACTACCATACTCCTCAAGAGTCAGTTTGGGCTTGAACTTGAGATCATAGATCTTCCTGGTTGTTCTTGGCATACCTGCATTGAACCCCGCTTGGAATGTCGGTGGAACACTTCTTGTGCTCATTGCAAAGCTTCTTGAGTTTCAGCACATGTTTCATATGCATCAATTCAGGAAGAAAATGGTTCCTTTCCAAACAGATTTTGCCATCTCTTGCTTCTTTGCATGGCTTACATGTCTTCCATGTTAGTGCCTTTGTTCATCCATAATCTACTCATACATGGTGATCTCCATCTTTGAAGTTTCCTAAGCAACTCTGTAATCTTGATCAACTGTTTCAATCTCCTATTTTGCTGTCATATTAATAGTTGGGCAGCGAACCCATTACTCGACTAGTTAGACCGTTTTGTCTTTGGATTCATCTTTTATTGTTTTGGCTTTCTCGTTCTTCATTCATTTATCTCTATTTAGACACTTTTCTTCCATTAAATCTCATGATTAGCCTCATAATTACAAGTTCAACTTTTCAGGTATTACAGCTTCCTTTATCCTTTTCCTCAGCTGCTGGATGCAAAAGCATCTTGGGAAGTAATCATTTGTTCCCCAAAACGTTGGCAATCAATGCTTCAACAAAGCACATAATTTTCTGGTCTTAAATGATGTAGCTAACTATATTAGTTTTAAAAAGTTGCAATGTAATGTGTATATCATAGAAGATTTCTTGAAGGAATACATATAATCCATCATGCAAGGACACACCCTTGTTGGTGTGTAGAATGCAGAACTAGTTATAAATGGTGCATGACTCCTTTATATGTAGGGGCATAAAAGGGAGAACATGGATGGCAGCTGCTTTACCTTGTATTAGAAAAATCATTATGTGATTTATTTTCAGTTATGGTAGGATTTGGTGCATGTTCATCCTTGGGTTGAAATGAAGGATAGCTGGATTAGGACGAAAGTCATTTTTCGGTAAAGTTGCTTCATAGGGGAAGAGTCCTGACCATGGACTACCGTGAGAGGATATTTGCACCTTTTATACACAATATAGGATATTTTTAGAGGGGTTGGGTGGATTATGAAAAATTCTTCTTCGTGTCTCCCTTTGCCAAGGACATTTAGGGGGGATGTTGGAGTGGCTTGGATTGATGGATATTTTTTCTCTCCTCTCTTGAGGAGCTTCAGGGGTGAATATTTCAGTCTAAGTCAGAGTGAACAGTCTTGTTGGCGCCAAGGATAATCTGGTTGCAGATATGTGTTTTTTTAGAAGGTATCAGTCCACTTTAAGAGGTTGTGGGTTCCAACCTGTAGGGATTTTTATTCTTTGAAAGGGGAACGTGAAGGGGTTTTTGTTTGCTTGTACTATGATCATCCTAAGGATCTTTAATACAGTGGATAATCACTTGACCTTGAGTGACCATTCTTGTTCTTATAAAATAAGCACTCTTCAGAGAGGTGGAGCCATTCATTTGATGATTTTCATCTTTGTTTGGTCTTGAAGGTTTGATGTCTTGTACTAATCTTTGGCATGTTTACATGTATGTTAAATGAAAGAGACACATATGAGAGATGGTTTGTTTCTTTTACCCTTATTTTCCAACATTGTAAGTGTTGAAGCGGTAGAGAATTTCCATAGGTGAAAGCTTTTGTTAATGAATCAAAAAGAGGTTGAAGGACAAGACTGCTGGGATTGTTGTTGTATATTAAGATTATTGAAGTTCTAGATTTGACAAGGAATACATGCATATAGTGATTTTGTTGGTTGACAAATTTGTGGAGGAGCTCAAAACTAAGTGATGGTCGAAGACATGGGCATACATTCCGTCTCAATCCTATCGTTTTTACATTATATATCTACTAGAAATCCACCTTTCCTCAAACATCATTAAACAAATCCTTGGGGGAATTGTTGGTTTGAGACTAGGACCACCTTAGTGTATGTTGATGAATTTGTGATGGTGGTATAGGACGGCTTGTAGATGAGCTCTAGTAATGAGTTTGGGAGAAAAAGACCACTTTCCAATCTTGACTCCAGAAAACTGATGTTTCCCTTCAGAATGGAGAATCCAAATAATGCTGTGATGTTTCCCTTCAAGATGAAGGATATATGGTAGTGAAGGTCATCTTGGAATGCAATTCCATATATCTAGCATGCTTGAGAGGCTTAGTGTAAAAGATCTACAATATGATATGTAGAAACTATATGTAAGGGATCTCTTGTTGAACAATGCCATCATGAATGAAATATCATTCATTTTGGCTATCAAGGTAGTTTTCTTGTTTCCTTGAAACATCTCTATGGGATACCTTTGTGGAAACCCCAAAGATATTCAGGTGAATAAATCTCGATCATTTCACTAGCTATCTATGCCATAGTAGGTAGATGGATTTTGCATTGATCTAAGTCGTACAACCTACATTTTGCTACGATTTAACTAAATCTTCATCCATTAAAGTATGCAATCTTCTAGAGTGCTATCTTAATCAACATTGGATTATTCCGAGATACCCAAACAGTTGTTTCTCCTAAACAGAATTCTTTAAGACTTAACATATCTACTATTAGATCTTTTCAAAAAGAAATCTCGTATTAGATACCCATAATTGTGCTTGTGTTCCATAAACAAACTAACCTTGCAGTATTTTGTTGAGGCGCTGTTGTGGAAATGGGTGGTCAAGTTGATGGAGAATGGGGGGTGGCGTTTAAGGAGTTGGGTGATTGTAGCTTGCGTGGCCTTGAGTTGGAAGGACAGGATGTTTGTTTCTGGGGGCTTTGGGTGATCAGTTGCTACTTCTCTCCTATGTTGGGACTTGGGAGCTAGAGATGTAGTATTCTGAATACTGGATTAGATTTAATACCTAGGTTATTCTGTTGCATAGATTCTTCGGTCTTGCAGCATAAAGGAAGGCTGTGATTTCATAGTGATAGGTTGGTCCACTGGTAAGGTAACAGGGTTGTTGGTTCTTAGGTGGGTTATCACCTTTTCTGATGCTTGGTTTGATGATCTTCAGCTCTCACTCCCATTGATTGAGATCTTTTCAATGAATGGAGTTTTTAGAATTCGAGAAGGTTGTCTGGGAGAAGGTCATACTTAATGTTGAGGGTTGTTTCGTTGAATAATAGTTTGGCAGTGGACGAGAAGTTGGTGTGGTCTCTGAAAGTAGATTTAAGTTAAAGATATTTTCTTTGTTAAATTACATAGGATGAGGCTTGCCACAAAGTCATTGGGAGGAAGGCAGTTAGCCTCATTGTTATGTTGCCTGCATTAGGTGTAGGACAAAAGTAGAGGATACAGGTAGTTTGGTTTTCTGGTGCGAGCTCTTTGTTTCAACTTGGTCAAGGATGCAGTTCTCTTTGGGTGGAAGTGCAACTGCTTCTCAGCGCACACTCAGGAATGATGGTGTTGTTTTGGACGGGTGATGTGAGTGCTAATAATCTCTGAGTTTTTTGTTTTATGAATTTTGTTGAACGATTATAGGTCTCTTGTAGTTATCCTTTTCTTTTCAAAAAAAATATAAATGGCCTAACCTTGCTAATTGCCTAATTATTATGTAGTAATTAGCAATTAGATGCAAAGAGTTTACCAATCTCCATTCTTACCTACCCTAAAGGAAACATTGGGATTCATAGGAATATTGGATGGCTTGAATCCCAAAAGACTCAACTCTCTGTAAGTATATTCAAGGTGAAATCATTGGATGTCTTTACTGTGGGCAACTTTATTACCTAGAAAATATTAGAATTTTCCTATAGGTCATGGATAACATATCTGGAGTGCTGGAGCTCCTTGGTGGCCTTCAGGCTACTAGCATCGTTACTTATGACTAGGATAATATGCACATATACGTAGCTTAAAGCATTGCCTTTCCATTGCTGTTATGGCAAAGGTGGAATGATCCAACATGACTTTTTAGTGAAGTTATGACTCCAAATTGCACTACTGGATTTTCTGAACCATGCCTCAGACTTATTTTCTGATCATACAGGGACCTCTTTGACTTGCATATGTTGATCTCTTTGTGAATTACTAATGAGGTAGTTGATGCCTATAGACCTCTTTCATAAAATCACCATAGAACATGACATTTTTTATGTTATGTTGGTGGAAAGCCATTTTTGTTCACTTAAATAGAAACAATAACACTGACAGAACTGATGTGAGCTACTAAGGAGAAGTTTCAAATTAGTCTAGACCATAGGTCTGATTGTCTTACTAGAAATCACCCTTTGAGTTTGACAATAGTACAATATGGAAGGTGCCTGCTGCTGTATTACTATTTGCATGCATCCCTACATAAAAAGGGAGAAACTATTTGCACTTAACAATGTTTTCACTTGGTGGAGTTCAGTAAGTTCCAAAGTGTCCAATTTTGCAATGTGGTCATCTCATCCATTGTGCTTCTCAAGCGAGAGTCCTAAATGGTTTCTCACCAATGTTTGCACACAATAATATTAGATTTTGTAGAGAGTACAAGTATGCCTCTTTCACATTACAGTTGGGGTATCAATATCATTATTTTGCTGATCGACTGCTGGAAGATGGCTGTAGTTCAGGGTGGAGGGTTGAAGATCTTTAAGAGGGAACATTCGTTGTGGAAGAGGATGCCCTATCTTCCTCCTGGCTGGCCCATTGGCGTGAGTTAACTATTTGAATGTCTGGACCAGTAGAAATGTACAAAAGGTGGTCTTGTCCTTGGTACCGGTGTCATCAATGGAGGAAGCTCTTTTGAGAAATTGTGGATTTGGTTCTCTTACACTTTTGTATGCCAACTATTAATCAGTAAAGATTAAGATGTGGCAACAATTTTCACTCAACAATTTCTTCTCTGAGGAAGTGGGACATTCACTCAAGAAGGTGACAAAAATAGTACTGTTACTGCAATACGTCCTCTTGACAGAATCAAAGCAGCAATGCTCTTTTTGGCTTTTGGAAATATCTGAAGAAGGTACCGTTGATGATCTAAGTAGACAAGTTGTCTAGAGGAGAAATAGATGGACATAACAAGTGCAACCAAGTACCTTTGACAGTAAATGAATGGGTTGTCGTTTAAGATGCAATAGGCTGCATGGTATTGTATCACCCAAAACTTGAATGAACCGTGTTAATAAGAAAACAGGCAGTTAAGATAGCATCACCCTGGGATTTCTTTGAATTACAGATGTGACATTATGGAGTGCAAGCAACATCTTAAAAATAATGCAATTTGTGCTAGCCACTCCACTTGTGATGTGAGCTTAGAGAGTCTAATCTAAGGTGCTGCATGTAGAAAAGAACGCAGACACATATAATTAGAATAGAAACAAGCTCACATGCATTATTGTATTCTAATGTTTTGATTGAAGAATACCTGGATTTCATTTTATTTGAAGTGTTTAACAATTGTCTTAGTTTGGACTAATTAGAAGATAAACCAACCAACTGTGAATATTCAATGAAAACAAGAAAATAACAATGGCCTGAAACAGATGCCACACGGTCTGGATCCCTTAAGTCATAATGGATGTATTTAAAAGGAAATCACTATGACAACCTGACAGTGTTTGATAGGTGCAATGATCACGATATCTATATTGGCAAGCCTCACATTGGATGACGTCAAGAGTCAAATACCTTGGAAACATAACTGAGTTTCTCTGTTCAAGGATCACCCAGGTGATAATGCAACGAGAGGCGTTAGAAGTTACTTACATGCCACCACAAAATGATCTAGGTGGTAGAGCCTTCCTTGCTCATGATCCTCACCAATCAATCTTATCATCTGAAGTTAGTGAAGAAGACTGAGTTGAAAACAGACAGCATCGTACTTTTGTTCCTTTGCTATAATAATAGTAAAAAAATAAACTCTAAGGGTGTTCTGGTGCAGGAGAAACATCACTTCAGTGAGTGATAGTGCCTGACTATCAACCTACAAGGCACATACACCCATGGGAGAAACATCCTGGCAAGTAACTTCATCTAAATGCCTCCAATTAGTTCAATAACATCCATTTGTTGCCTCTCATTTGTGCTGCAGACACCCCAGATAAACAGATAAAGAGCAATTTGGAGTCCCTCTGTCCTTTGTTTGAGTTGAGATCAACTTAACCTACCTTGCATGGCAATGCCAGGGCTTACCGTTCCACTTCATCCTCCAAAATCCTTCAGCCAGCATTGTTTACTTTTAATTTTTTGTTATTACTATATCTAGCTTGCAACAAAAATGGTGCATCCTTGTCTTCATGCTTAAGCTGCTTGTTTTCTGGTATTTTTTTCTTCACTCTCTACCTTCCTAACTTCTTTTGCTCATTTATCAAAGTTAGGTACGACCAAGTTCATAATCGTAATTGTATTAAAATTTAGACACCCCCCTTTCCCCAGTGATTTAAAGAAAACAAGTTTTTGATTTTAAAATGGTTTACTGTTCTAGGTTATTGTACCTAAATATGTGTAGTTTTCTTGCAGTTTGATTCATTTTAGTGAAAATGACTTCTTTACTGCAAAGAAGTCGCAGCTCTTTAGTGATTGTCTTGTGGGGATCCCTACAGATATCTCGTGTATCCCATCTTGATTTTTTTTTTTTGAAAAATATCCTGATATTTGCTGCAAGATTTTATCCACATCGTTGATTCAGTGAAATTACATGACTGACAGGGTGGTCGAGGTAGTCATGGTTCATCACACAGAGGTGGAGCGAATAAGTTTTCCAAGCAATCAGCTTTGGCTTTTGCTAAACGGGTTCTTGATAAATGGCAGAAGTTTGTAGATACTGGAAAAAGCTGCTTTAGTGAGCCACCATATCGTGATGCATTATTCTCAACACTGTTATCTGGTGAATCCAAGTATCGTCAGACTGCTGGTTGCCTAACGGAGTTGTACTTACCAAGTATGTTATTAAGTTGTTCCAGTATTTGACCGTCATTAAGTGCCAGAAACCCTTAAAAAGAAAAAATTTGCAGTAAACACCTCAATAAGTTCATTTTCTCTGTAGTTTTCTGCCGAGACATACTCCAATATTAATGCCTTTTCTGCTTATCTAACATTCTTGAAGGTCCTCCTGACCACTGGCCTTTCATATTTTTGCTATTACTTCCTTACAGGTTCTGCCCCCTGTACAAATATGGTTGATAAGCGTGGATCCATCAGTTTGAAGCGTGGTGATGTTTCTTTGGATTCATCCAAAGCTTTTGCTCACATATCAGATAAGTCATTTTCCATGAATGGAATAATGTCTAATAGAGGCCGAAAAAGGGAGCTACTTCTTGGTGAAGTAGTTGGTAGTGAATCTTCAAGAACCATATCTGTGCTTGGAAAGACACTTCCTATCAGTGCGAAGGGAAAGAGGAGCGAGAGAGACCGGGATCAACAAAAAGACACATCAACAAGACGTTTCAGTAAATTTGGACATCAACCATCAGGGTCATTAAAGGGAGAACGAAGAAAAAGGGCAAGAGTAAAGCAGAATATAACTCAGCTGGCAACTACTGGAGATGGTTCCAGCAATTCTACTGGAGCACAAGCTTTCTTATCAGTAGTGCTCTCGTCTGAAGCAAGAACTGATCATAAAGGACATAGAACAGGTCCTGTAATTCCTGCCAACTCCACCCCAAGAGTGCCCAACAAAATGGAAATTCACGATTTCTCTAATCTGCCGCTGCACGTATCTGATGAACTTGGCACCCAGGCTCATGATATCAGTACTTGGTTGAATGTTGATGAGGACAGCCTGCAAGATACTGAATTGATGGGTCTGGAAGTGCCCATGGATGATCTTTCAGAGTTGGATATGAATTTTTAGGATGGGTGCTTCTGTTCTCTGCATTTTCAAGAACATTCACCAATGTTGATGCTTCTAGTATTACATAGCAAACCAGTCCAGGTTTATCTACCTGTGTGTTGTAGTAGATCAAAACCTGTAATTAGCCCAACATTTTTTTATACATCTTCTCAAAGAAACTCCTTGCTGATCCCTGATTGTTTCATATCATTCAAACCTGTATCATTTTTTCCCATTTTGTTAACAAATTTTGTCATTTCAAAGCTGTATTATCATGTAAAAACAAATCTTGATTGCCCTCATTTCTAAAGGCTAACAAGAAATAGCATGACCCATTCTTGTTCTTGGAAATTTTTCGTTACTATTTGAGTTTCAGTCCTGTTGTATTTGAATCTTGGAAAGGTGTAACTATTGACATTTATTTTTCTTTTTCACCCAAATTATTATTCTCTGACAGGTTCCCACAAAGTCTGTTGGTTGTGGATATCATTTTACTGTAACTTGACATCTAAATTCATGAATCAACTAGTGACATAGAAGAGAAATGCAGTGTTTCATATTTGCTTTTGCATTTATGCATTCCTAGTTTTAGGGGTGAACCAGTTACTTTGCAGGTGGAGATATGTTTTGGTAATGCAAGAGGGTGAACATGTTATATCCTTTGTATCGTCCTTGGCTTCTACTAAAGATTTATTCTCATCCAATATTTACTTCCTGCATCAGATGCTTTTTTTAAAGTTAAGGTTTGATGCTAGTGAGAAATCATCAGAGAAAGCTGTTAAAGCAGTTTGTGCAACTGTATTTTGCCTCCAGAAGGTTCACATGTTGTGGTCACATTTCTTGTTTGCAGTCTTGTCATCTGGTGAGAGAAGATATGGGATTCTTAACTCCTCTTAGAATCTCCAGTAGCATGCTCGTTGTGACTTTTCACTAAAATTATTGATGTAGTCATCTCGTTGGTTGCTGCCTTTTTCTTGATATCTATCTTCCTATCATGCATTACTTTCTGTAAAAGGTTATATCTTTATGTAAACCCTGAGAATCTAGTGTTCGAAGTAGAAGTAAATGCGAATGGCCTGTAAATGGATTAATCCATCTCTGTTCTTGTCTGTATCCATCTTAAAGAGGATATAAATATCACTTTTCAAACTCCAGTGAACTAGGAATTCACATACAGATACTTATTTTTGATGTATGATGAATGCAGATATGAATATCAATCACACATTTTGTATTTTCCCAAGGAAGTGAAAGAATTGGTTACATTATTCATATGTTCTCTCTGATAGATAGGACTATCAAAAGATAGAGTTCTTTTCGATTGACTTCTGGTTTTTCTGATTTGGAAGTTTCAATCCATCAAGATAATATGAGAATCTGATTGGGTTAGGTTGCAGGTCTTACATTAATTATCGAATACCTTATTTAGGCAATCTTTGCTAGAAAGAAAATGGATTTCCTTAATGGAAACAAATATGGATTATGGATAGGAATTTTGAAACTTTGGCAGATATGGATGTGGGTCATCTGCTTTTTGCATAGATATTGTTTGCAATGCCACATCTCCTTTCTCACTATCCCAACCCATTCCGAAGTCCCCTTTCACACCACCACCCTCTATAGTCCTCCAACCTCACAGGCATGGCCCGCCTCTTCCACTGAAGGGATTCAATGCCTGTTGCTCTCTAGCAGTCTGGCTCTCTGCTTGCTTCTAGCTTAATTTTTTAAACTTTTGAAAAAGGCAGATGTTTGCATCCCTACTTGTGATAAAAATGTCAAGTCTGAATTACTTACATGATCTATGAAATTGCTATTTCCAATTACTCATGATTGCTAGTATTCTTAGTATTTTTCTGATAACTTTATTAGCTGTCTGTGTTAGTCTTGCTTTGTTAATTCTTTCATACCAACGAATTATTTTTGAAGGAGCAAGTTTCAGTGATTGGTAGACCTTTTGAAGAGTGTAAATATTGGGGCATCATTTGTTATATAAGTTATAGTTTTATCTAGCCAAAGTAGCAGTTTTTTATAAAGAATAATGAAGAGCTCACTGGTTTTTGTTGCGCCCAGGAATTAGATGTCCAATGAAACTGAAGCTGGAAGGTTGTCTCTTTCTGACAAAGGTACTTTTTTCTTTAAAGATATTAAATCTCGCCCATGAATAATTAATTAAAATTTCTGAAAGGGTTGGTTGCTTCTATTTATGTCAAGCATCTCAGTTTCGAAGTTGTGTGCCTGCATGGACTATAAAAGTCTGCGCTAAGATTATGAAGCATAGACAAGAGACACTTGGAACTTGGAAGTAAAAGGTTTCCTTGGAAGTGGAAAGCTGCATGGTGGAGGTTGTAACCATTCGTTTGACTATAAAGGATAAAAGTTGGTCATTTCATTTACCATTGTCAAAGGATATTAGATACATAGGCTTTTCCTTTCACTTGTTATTGTGATTGCAACATCCTCAAAATGGTGCGATACAATATTTTTTGAAGCAGAATGGTGCCACGCGATTGGTACTTGGTTACTTTTGCTTAGGTGTTTTTGGGTGGTTGAATTGGTTCTACCTGCCATCTTTTCTTGGTTCGTACCAAGTAGGTCACATCAGGAATGGTTGGTACCTCTTGATGAAAGATTAAACTTTATTGAGCTTGTAAACCTCTTCAGCATACAAGAAGCTGTTTTTTTGACTCCCCTAACCATTCCTGATGGTGAACTAAAGGTTCTTCCCTGTCCTTGAGGTCGAGTGGAGCTTCACTTTCCTGCCCTTGCCTTGAAAAGCATGAAAGAGGGTATGGGTTCCGTAGAATGAGTTAGCTCACTCTCTCTTCACTGTAGCTCGCTCATTTGACTTGCACCTACTAATCATACGGAACTCTTGCAATTTCCATTAGCATGTCATTCCTCCCACTTTCAAGACCTGTAGCTAACAAGTTGCTAAGGTTACTTGTTCTCAATTAGGCTCGGGTCTGGATCCTAACTGAAATAATTTCATGGATCTCATGAGCAATTTACTGTAGAGGTCATTTCTTATTTTACAATTGTTTTAAGAGGGTCTTGTTTTATAATTTGTTGTCTTCCTGGATTTGAGCATCCCAGATATGTGATGACAGGAACCATAACTCTTATATTTGACTTGGACAACCTTCATCCAAGCACGTAGGACATTTAATATACTGTCATCCTCTAGCGCTACATTTTGTTCATTTAGCATCAATGAATTGTTATATTTTAGAGGGAACTAGTTTAGCTTGTTTTTGCTGTTGAACATCTTTGTACCTCTCCATTATCAAATAATGAACGTGGTATCCAAGTAGGATAAATCTAGGATTTTTTAGTGGAAGACTGGTCGACCATTTGCCTTCCTCTTACTGGTCTTTTCTCTCTCCTCCTCAGGATTCCCTGCACAAGCCACCAGCTTTATTGCCTATGTAGCTGACTGACGGAAAAGATGATTGTGTCTTGCTATGACAAGCTGAAGTGGAGAACTATGAAGGGGGACTAAATAGCAAACTGGAGAAGACATTGGAATTACTGTTTATGTGACAAGATGCACTAGAATGAATGTTTGAGACTGATGATCTACAAGGCTTATTAACAGATAAAGCAAATATACCTGAGGACAATGGCTGACCAAAGGAATGTTGTCTATGGGCTGCAGAAAGGAGTGAAATTAGAGCACCTGGATGCGATCGTCTGTTTGAAACTGTCACCTCCTGCCAATGCTGTCAAAGTGAAAGGCGACACTAAGGTGACATGCCCTCTAATCGCCTGAGGTAAAAGGCGACAATCTGATTGAATTGAGGTGACTGATTTTTATTTTTTAAATAAATATGCCTTAGTTGTTCACAGTAATAGCATCAACTTTCAAAAAGCATGTCTAATAGCAATATTAAAGTAAAAGAAAAAGCTAAAAATCACATTCCAAAGAATTGTTTTGTATAATTTGATTGATACTGATTTATCTATATTACATTTATATTGTCTAATACATATACTGAAACATACAAAAGTAATTTATTTATAATAACAGTATCTTTTTTAGACATATTTAATTAGACAATGTAATATAAATTTGGATTAGAGAGTAATTGCAGAAAGCAAACCATGTACTCAGGGTATATAACTTAAACATGGTAACAGCAACATCAATGTGTAACTTGTTTTTCGAAAAAAAAAGGTGATGCAACTTTAACACAGTACCATAGATCTATTGTTTTATCTATATATATATTAATTTAATCTATACATATAACTTCAACATGGTAACATACATATAACAGTAACATGTACCTTAAGATAACACATCTAACTAATAGTAACATAAAAAATCAGATAAAAAAAAGAACGAGGAACCAGCAAAAGAAGCAGATGGCAACAATGAGGGGCCTGGCAATGAAGAGTTTGCGACAATGGGGAAGAAGAAGGATTGCAGTATGGAGGGGAAGAATGAGATGAGATGGTGATCCTCTTTCAGGAAAAAAAAATGACTGAGGAGATGGCGGCGTTGGGGAGACTGACCTGGGTGATGAAGGCAATTGGAGGAGATGGTGGAGCAGTTGGAGCAATTGAAGTGGCCAGAGCGGCCTAATCGGTTGGAGTAGGTGGTGATGGCAGTGATTGGGAGGAGTGGCCAGAGCAGTCAATGGCAATGATGACCTTCTCGAGGAAGGTCGTGCTCTTTTGTAAGGAAACTTGGGAAAGCTTCGAGGCTTGCAAGAGACCATTTGATTGCCATTTATAAAAAAAAGTTCCTAATCCTAATCCTGATTGGACATGGAGGAAGAGGATTGAAACTGTTTCGTTTCCTAATCAAGCAGAGCAGCCTAATCGAGTGATGATTGTGGGCTTCCTCATTGGGGATGGGCACCAGGCAATGGGGCAACTAGGCAATTGAGATGTGTCTGGGGCTGCAAGGTTCACTGCCTGATTGAAGGGTCTTGCCTTTGACCTGTACCACCCAATGAACTCCCAACTTGCCTCGCCTGATCACCCTGGTCACCTGGGGTGTGCCCCTCAACAACATTGCCTCCAACAGACGCACACCTACACTGTATGAGGAGGTAGCCTGAATTCTGGAGGTGTCAGTCTAGTCGTCATGTGGCAGTCAACATGTCCTTGAGAAATGATAGGGTTTATGGCATTGCATGCACATTAGGTTTACACATCTAATGTAGGTCATGACGTATCCTAGAGAAACTTCTGGCTGAGGCCATCGATGCAGTTCATTCTCTGCCATTGTGCTCTCTGAGTCTTCTCATCTTAGCAAATAGGATGATATACATTTACTCCTTGAATGCATCCTCCAACTTCAGAGAGACCAATATCTCCTTTCCCCAGTCTGAAAATCCTTTGATATGCTTGGTTATTTCTAGATTTATTACTATTATTATTATTGTTATTGGAGAGAAGTTCTAGATTCATTATTGCCTTTGTATGTCTCTTCAAAATACAGTCTGATATCTCCTTAGCTGTACAAAATGCATACTGCTAGCTTGAGCTCAATGGTGTTGATCAAGCAATTCACGACCATGTAATTTTCTCTTTTTCACTTAATAAACTCCTCATTCTCTGGCTCAGGATCCATGAGAATCCACTACTCTTTAGGAGTTGGTAAATAGAAGAAACATGTGTGACTGTGGGAGATTGTTGTGCCCATTCAACTTGGTGCTGGATGCAGTTTACCAATGGTGGGTATGAAATGTATCTGGGTAGCAGAATATTTGCATGAATTTTGTATATCTCCAGTGTGGAAGATGCTGATGATACCATGAGCTCCATTTCCTTGTCAGTCATCTCGATTGTCTATGTAGGTCTCAGGCAGAATAGCACAAAATAAAACTAAAATGCAATCATATCCTCTCTCCTTTGCTCCTGATTCCAGCACAATGAGCACATAGAAATTCAGAGTCTAGTGCAGCAAGTCAAGTATGCAAGTATGTGGGAGAGGAATGGGGTTCACATGTCATGAAGTTGGCATGCTTGCTGGTGGCATTCTTTTGCATGATCAGCATGCAGAAGGAGGAATGTGCAAATTAGTGTGGAGTGCACAAAGCTGGTAAGTTGTTTGTGTAGAGGCAGGTAGATGGGCTCTTAAGGCGAGCATATTTGGAGGGAAAGTGCACAGGATAATGCATGCTGGTGGTGGTTGGTTGACTGGATAGAGTAGGTGATGGTTCATATCAGCCACAAAGACCATAAAGATCATCCTCCTCCAGTACTATGTTGATCGCCGAGATAATTCTCTTAGATTAGGTCCTTGCTATATACAGGAGGGAAGGGAAAATGATTTCTTATCATAGAATAGTAAACATAGGTTCATATATCTACATAATACCCTATAGTCTGACCTCATAACTAGTGCAAGAAGACAGACAACCCTCCTTTGTGGAAAGCAGTGTTGTAAAAATCAGTTAAGTATGCTGACTACTTGGCCAAGTAGTCCTAGTCGGTCCCCCACTGACTCGAGTACCCATACTTGGGTTAATATTCTTCTAGCCCAACTACTCATCCTAGTTGTTAGTCAAGTCAGCCGACTATAAGGTCGATTTGTACATGTTGGTTTATTATTGGATCCCAACCCGACCTCATTACAAGCTAGATTAGAAACTCTGAGACCATGCTATTTATTTGCTTTAGACTTATTTTTGTAGCTTATTTTCAGTACCTTGAACTTCAAAATAATATATATATATATATATATATATATATATATATATATATATATATATATATATGGAAAAGAAAAAGGAAAGATTACCTAAGGTCAGTAATCATCCGGATATATTCAATTAAAGTAAAGAAACGGACTTATAGAATTTGTAGCCCTCCCTGATCACATTTTCAACTCAAAACCGCTCATTTCTGAAGATTTTGCTGTTCTGTTGAAAGCCAAATGCACAAGATGGAAAGGCCTCTAATCCACCTGCAGAATCAAGATGAAGATGATCTCTAAAACTCTTCCAAAAGGAGTTAACATCTGAAATGTCCACCATTTGCAAATTGAAATGTTGCCATACTTGTTTGAAAAAATCATATCTGAGAAAAATATACTGAATGTCTTCCTCTTCTTGGCCACAAAAAGAGCATGCTGCATCATCGTCCACTGCCCATTTCTTTCTATAAACTTTCGTGACTAAACATTCTCTTCTGAGGAGCCAAAGAAAGATCATTATCTTCAGTGGCAGAGCACATTTCAATATGCTTTTGGAATCAGTGCTGATTTCATCAAGATTTGTAGTGTTCCCAACCATTTTTAATTAGCATTTTTAACAGAGCAGGTTCCATGTTTCCATAAAAATCTGTCAGACTCATTTGCAATTGGTTTGATGTTTGAAATTGACGCCAACAGCTAATGAATTCTGCATATGTGGTGTCAGAAAGTCCAGCCGGCAGCAGAGTACTCCATGTCTCTAAAATTTCATCCCAAGCCTCTTTTACAGTGATATTTCTATCAGCCACTAACTGAAAAACATGCGGAAAAAGATATGAGAACTTCCCCGTTTCACTCCACTCATTTAGCCAAAATTTGAAGAGACTTCCATCCCGCAACACCAGACCAAGATCGGCAGCAAACTCCTCCATAACAGGCCAGATTACCCCCCAAACCACAGATGCACCTCTTCTATGAGAGCCCTGTCGGAAATGTCCCTGTCGTTGCAATATGAATCTGACAATAATGTAGATACCATAGAATCCTCACCATAGAGGACTCTAACCACCCATTTCAAGTGAAGTGATTTGTTAAATTCAGCAAGCCTTCGAACACCCATCCCACCCTCCTTCTTGGGTTTACATACCTCATTCCAAGGTACCAACTGCATAAAGTGACTCGTGGCTTCCGTTCCTTCCAAAAGAATCACTTTTTAATCACTTCCAATTGGTGCAACACTTTTTTTGGCAGGCGAAAAATTGAGAAGTAGAAGATCGGCATAGATGATAGAACACTTTTAAGTAAAACCAAGCGGCCCCCTTTTGAAACCAATCTTCCACTCAAAGTGGAGAGTCTCTTTGTCATCCTATCCACCTCATTCAAATCCGAAGCAACTAGACATCCACCCTTCAAAGGAAGGCCAAGATATTTAATTGGAAGGTGAGTCACTTGTGTTTCCAATGCTTGAGAAATATCACCTGCCACCTCTTCGGAAATTGAGAAAGGAACCAACAAAGATTTTCTAATATTAATCCTTAGGTTGGAGATATCCGCAAAAATTCTCACTAGAGATGCCACATGATTTGCTTCCAACGTCCCACCCTCGACAAAAAAAAAGTTGTATCATCCACATATTGCAATAGGGAAGTAAGGATTGTACCATCTTTTTGCCAAGTGAAACCAGAAAAAAGGTTCTCATGACAAGCTCTAAAAGCTAATTGTGCAAAAGTATCCACCGCTATATCAAACAATAAAGGTGCTAACGGGCATCCTTGTCTTACATCTCGTTGAGGTTGAATCCAGGTACCATCAGAACGACCATTTACCAAGACCGAAAAAGCAGTTGTAACACATCTTTTCATCAAATGAATCCAAATCTCTGAAAAACCTCTTCTTTTTAGGGTCTCCCAAAGGTAAGTCCAAGACATCGAGTCATAAGCCTTGGAGAAATCCACCTTCCATAAAAAGGCCGCGTTCTTTCTTCTCTTCCAAGAAGCAATCATGTCCTCTTCAACAACAAAAGAGTCCTGCAAGGATCAACCCTTAATAAAAGCCAATTGTATCGTAGATATAATGGACAGCATGACCACCCTCAATCTATTTGCTAAAATCTTGGCTACCAAGACATAAATAGAATTTGAAAGAGCAATCGGTCTAAAATCATCAACTGAATTGCCCTGGGTCTATTCGGCAAAAGAAACAAGTAGAAGCGATTCAGCCTCTCAAAGCCCTCATTGCCCTTGAAAATTTTCTATATCATATTCAAAACATCCAGCCCCACAACATCCTACATCTCTTTGTAAAATATAACCTACAGCCCATCAAGTCCTAGAGACCCCTTAGCCTTCAACCCCTGCAATGCCTTAACAACCTCCTCCTCACTTACATCCGCAAGGAGTTGTAACTTTGCGTTATCACTAACTTGAATCATATCTAATGGTCCCAATGGCCACTCCCTACTGGCTGCCTCCTCGTGATCTCATGGAAATGAGAGTGAAAAGCATCACAACATGTTTCTCTGCTTTATTGTGTTCTCCCCACATCTTAGAAGGCTAATCAAATTTGATCTTCTCCTAGAACTAGTCGACAAGTGGAAGAATCTTGTATTAGCATCCTCCTCTTTAAGCCAAAGCTACATGGAATTTTGTCTCCAATCCATTTCTCTTTTCTGATCCTCCTCCACAAGAATTACTTGTAATTTTTTATGTTCTTTGCATTCCGCAGTAGAAAGCGGTGAATTATCTTCTTGTTTATCAAGGGATGAAATTTTTTGCAACGCTTATTTTTTCCTAGCTTCCTGGAGACCACGCTTAAAATCAATCATTACCTCACAAACCGCACAGATTTTACAAGCCAAAGTGCTTGTGGCAGAAGTGGATGGCGGCGTAGAATCCCACTTGTCACGAATCAAATCTTTGAAGCTAGGTTCTTTCAGCCATGATTTGTGGAATGTGAAATAAGTGGAGAAAGATGCCCCCTCATCAGTACACTATAGCAAAGAGGTATGGTCCGAGAAAGGCCTATCACAAGCTACCACCTCAGCCCCATGAAAAAATTCAACCATAGCCCGCTTACATATAAATCTATCAATGCAAGACATGGCTCCACTTCCATTTCTCCAATTGTACCTTGCCCCACAAGTTGGTAAATCCATCAACTCAAGTTCCTGCAGCAGTTGTTGGAACTCAAAGGTAGATCTGTTGAAAGTCCCATCTGGCCTATCATTAACGGAAAGTGTTGCATTAAAATCACTGCCAAACAACCATGACATACCATTCACAAGATGAGAAGCTTGGCCAATCTCGTCCCAAAACATTGCCCCCGTGAGGAGTCCTAGCAAGGACCATAAGACACAAGAAAAAGGTAGGGACATGCCATCCGACTTCTTTGTAAACACCGCAATCATGACTCTGACAGCTACCAAAGAGGAAGACAACTCAAACCAATCATGATGCCATAATGAGAGAATACCACCAGCCTCCCTTATGCTTTCACCTCAAGGTAGTCAGTAAATTGTTCTTGAATTGTTGAAATATTTTACTTGTTGAAATATTGAATTGTGAGGGTATATATATATATATATATATATATATATATATATATATATATATATATATATATATCCGTCCGAGTACTCTCCAACTACTCTCTTGCATATTGCATACTTAATTAGTGACCCAATTGACTGAATACTAACTACCGACTTTTAAAACACCGGTGGAAAGCTCGCATGGTACCTTGCTTTCTTGATTTTTTTTTAATCGTCAGTAAAGCTGTGTTTATATGATAAGATATTGGTCTGAACTTTGCGATATATTTCCATGGAAATTCATATATGACATGACTTTTTTTGGCTTTTGTGGTTCTAAACCATTGATGTCATGTAGATACCCCGAAATTTCTTATATTTACTCAAATAACCTACATAATTTATATCTCTGATGTAAAAGCCCTTGAGCTTTAATTCTAACAAGAAATTTGGTATCTTTAATGAAATGTAAAAAATAAGTACCATTTATCCTCCATTGAATTTTAATATTTAAGCTAATGCCAATTTTTCTTTCCATCGCCTCAACCATTAATTCACTGTGTTTTTGTGCTCATTTGACATCTTAGATATCGGTGAGAAGATTCTCTTTCCTTTTTATTTTTTAATTTTTTCTTTTGGATCTCAAGCTTTTATAGACATTGATTCGAAAGAAAACCTTTACATGGACAGTAATATGTTGTTAAGGCTAACGTAGGTAAAGTTAGCTTATATATGGTTAATTTGTATGCTTATGCCAATGGAGGGACATAAGTGTGAAATTCCAACTTTATGTGTAGATCTGTGAAATTGAGGGGCATATATGTGGTATTGAATGTTTAGAGGAAAATTTTTTGTCAAAATCCCAAGTGTTTTAGATGGAAAATGTGCACATCTTATGGACGCTTTTTTTGGTAAAAATAGTGGAATGATTAACTAACTCATCATCATTGGTTTGGTTTCTTTTCCTCCTGGATACATGCCTATGCAATATCACATATGTCTGATACAATTGGATTTTCATTTTCTATTATAGAAGTGACTTACAATGATTCTTGTGAGGCGTGCATCCATGGTTGAATGGCTAAAGTATCCTACTTATATTTGGCAAACTTGTAGGTTTAGTTCATTGCCTTCCATAAAATCTTTCTTGGGGAGGAACTGTGGAAGTCACATGATGTCCTTGATATTAAGATCCATGAGTCCTTCTGTAAAATTGATGCTTTAATCACAATTTTTTTTTTTGATTTATCAACAAACAAGTTTCGTCATTTGTTTTGCAAGAGGAGATTTCCCTGGAACTCCTGCCATCTTTCACAAAGTCGGTATGTTGTATGTAGTTGGACAAGTCATTGCATAGTGAGTACTCAGTATGCAAGGGAGCATCCAGACGAGTGTATGAAGTTGTATTTTTAAATAATAAAAAATACAAAATATTCAACAAAAAATTAAAAATATAAAATAATATTTAATTTACAAAACTAATTAAATCAAGGCAGAAATATTAATGGGAAAATTGAATGCCAAAAAAGTTACAACCAACCATAAGTAATAAGCACTACAACCAAAACATAGTCTTGAAGGTCATAATCATGCAAAAGTGTGATGATTTGACATAACACATCGTCTCCAACAAAAAAAAAAATTGTCCTTAGAAAAATCTAGTTTTGCATCAAAATGAAGAGTTTCATTCCGAATCTTCAAAATTCATGTTAGGAATATACTCATTAGTGTCCACTTCATTCTCAAATTCCTCTTCTTTATCCAATTTGTAATGGACTATAGCCCTTCGATTCCTATGTTGTAACAACTCTTCTAAGTATTGAGCCTTCAAAAACCTCCTCTTCGTCTTCCTCAATCTATTCCTTTGAGTATGTTCTATGCTTTGAAATGAGTGTATATTTTCCATTTTGAAATTGGCTCTCCTTCAACTTTGAACTGAACATCATAAACACCAAATTGTTCGAACTCTTGAATCATGCTTAGTTCTTTTCTTTGTATGGATTTGCTACTTAAATACCCATTTATTAATGTCAAACTAGCATTATAAGTGGATAAACAAATGTGATATTTAGCAACTTTTAGGGCTTCAAATGCACTCTAGTTTCTTTTACGTCAAGAAGAGGTCAATTTGAGAATTTCATTGCCATCTCCTTCTTATGTGGTGTCTCAGATCCATATAGAAACCACTGATTTGTTTTTAAAATGGTGTTAATGAGTTAACTTCATGAATGTTATCCTTAAACTACATAAAAAATATGTTTTTTGCAAGATAGAAGGTACATTAGTACCTGGATTGAAATTGTTATCATTAGTTGATCTTTGCCTTACTAATAGTAGTTTAGCAAATAACCCTCACCATTTGATAAGTAATCAGCTCCTTTGTGATGACGTCCCAAGTTTCCAAACAGGGATGAAATTTTTAAGCACAAGTCATGAATACTTCCAATGCAATGTCCTCCTTCTAAATAGTAGCAATAAGGATTGAGATAGCATGTAGTAAGATGTAACGGCTATCCAATGCCTTGATTTCGAAGTGATAGCATCATTGAATGGCTTGTATGATGCTTCAACATTTTCAAACATGACATTATCTCTTGCTTGGCACTTCCAATGCATTATAGACAAAACACATTGATGGCCTCCTATCTCCATCAGCAATACATAAAACAAATATTGAAGGCTCTTTCAAAAAGGAAAAACAAATATTGAAGGAGAAGCATCTTCAAGGCCAATTGCACTTGCTGCCAAAATGTACCTTTAAGAACAATAAATGCAACCACCTCACTTTCTTCATCCTAGACCACCTGCACTCTTTCTATTCATCAGATTTCTTTCTTGTCAATCAAGCTCTGTGATGTCAAAAATGTGGTGGCAAATCTAGTTTGCCCAGGTTTGATGATGTCAGACTTTTGAGTAGATTGCCTCATTAGGCTCGATGTTTTGGCATGACTATGAAGGTAAATTGTAAGATTCCTTGCTTTGGCAATTGCAATCTTCACCTTTCATCTCTCCAATCTCTTGCAGCATGGAGTTGATGGTATGTGTAATGCAACAAGTTTATGATATCTTTGGATGCTTTGTCGTCATCAGTCTTCTTGCCAACATATTAGCTGAGGCATTGTCAGTGAGTGCTTGGACCATGTTGCCAACACCAGCCACCAACTTCTATGCATTCATCAACCAATGAAAACAAATGTATGCATCCATCAACGAATGAAAACAAATGTATGCATCCATCAACCAATGAAAACAAATGTATTCTCTGGTATGAGATGGTGATGTGCCTCCCAAGTCCGCACCTACGGTTGCTTCACTCATTATGATAGGCAACAACTTGCTTGCAGCCCAAGTAATGGGCTTACTTGCAGCCCAAGCAATGGGCAAATTACATTAGTCACAAACACACTATGTTTTGTACAAATTACATGCAAACCCTTATACAATAATGAATATGTATAATTCTATTAGCCCCCTGCAAACCAAGCATGGGATTGATAAGTGCAGTTTGTTAGTTGATGCATAAGCGGGCATTAGAAACTGAGCCTTTTTCATAGTCAATGCACAGGTTAATTAACCTTGCATATCGGATTATGAATCTGTTGCCATGGAGCAATTGATATTTTTAAATGCATCATGGTGGCCTTTCAGAAATTCTTCCGTCTCTTCCACCTCATCCTTCATTAGTGTCTTACTAATCTCATAGTAAGATGGTGGCCTATGTCCCAATTTATACTTCTTTTTTTCAAATAATATCTTGGTTCATGTTGTCCAGTAGCCTCACACATGCGAATAAATGATGGCTTCTTGACAACTTTGAATGAAATCTATTTTATGGGTTCACATGTCAAAAAGAAGGTGCTCTTCTCATGCCTTTGTTACAATATGCTGATGACACACTTTCTTTATTGAAGGGGGTACTTCGGCTGCGTCGCATGTGGAATCTTTAGCAAGGATATTTGCAGATATTTCTGGGTTGAAGATAAACAGAAGTTAAGTCCTTGTTGGTTCCTTTTTTCATATCAGATGTCATAGTGAATGAAATCTCCCTTGTGCTAGGGATGCAAGTCACCCGTCTTCTGTTAAGATATCTAGTCTCCCGTTGAAAGGGGGCAGCTTGTCTCTTCGGATTGGAATGAGATGGTGGAAAAGATAACGAAGAGATTATCCTCATGGAGTGGGAGATTGCTCTCTCAAGGAGGGTGCCTGGTCTTACTCAAAAGTGTGCTGTCCTGTATGCCAGTATTCTATTTTTCTGTTTTTCATCCTCCACGAAAATATCTTTGGTAAGCTTGAGGCAATAAGAAAAAGGTTTTTTTGGAAGGGAGCAATTGCCACTGGCCATTTCTGGCCAAAGAAAGAAGGTGGGTTAGGTGTGTTGAGGCTAAGTGAATTTAACAAATCTCTCTTGTTAAAGTGGGTTGTTAGGAACCTTTCGGGGGATGATTTGATGGTAACATCCTTGTTGGAACTCTAATGGTAACAGTATGAACTTATCTGAAAGGTGCTCACGGCGAAAAAGAGAATCTACCATTTGGGGTCCAATCTGTAGCATGATGGAAGAGTTCAGATCAGAGTTTGGTCCTGTTTTGGGAGATGGGCATTGATTTCATTTCTCTCAACAAGATTGGTCTGAGATTGGGAAATTTTCAGAACTTTATCTCCGTGTTTGTCAGTTGGTTTGGAAGATAAAGATGCTGTGGTGAAAATTTGCAAGTTTGGAACATTCTCCTACCGGCTGGTTTATCAGACGCAACATATGCAGAATTTCTGCAACTTTTAGGGTCAATTTCAGATCTGAAATTGAGTCTGAATGCCCCTGATAGATCGGTATGGAGGCATGGGACATTTATCTGAAACTGATTAATTCTTCTGCAAATCTTGATGAAACCAGTCTCGATTCTAAGTTTGTTTGGAAAGGGACATGGCCTTTGAAGTTAAAGATTTTTATGTGGCTTCTTAGAAGGGAATGTCTTGTTACTAAAGTGTTTAGGAAGAGATGGTCAGGGGAGGAGGACGTTATGTGTTTGCTTTGTGGCCTCGAAAAGGAAGATATTCGCCATTTGTTCTTGACATGTGATTTCTCTATACAAGTGTGACGGCATTTCAACCTTCAAATGGTGGATTATTTGGATGTCATCTCGTTTTGGAAAAGTTTTAGAGATCATCTTCTCGTAGATATGGCAGGATGGACCAAAGGTGTGGCTATCTTATGGTGTATTTGGCTTCAATACAATGGCAAGATCTTCAGAAACGAAAGGTGTTGGGTTGAGAATGTAACACGGATGGTGTATTTTTTTTCTGAGTCTTGGCTGCAAAACCTGTAAGTCAATTTTAAACTCTTTTATGAATATATCTATTACCGGCCTCAAGTAATCTTCCTATCTTAAAAAAAAAAAAAAAAAAACTTTGAATGAAATGTCACAAACATAGAACTTTGCCAAATACTTGTTCACTCTCTCTTGGTTCTTTTTCTGCAAACACATCATTTATCATAACTTTGATGCATATTACTAGGAGGAAGTGCTTGTTGTGCAATGCCTCTGTCCTTTCTTCTCACCATCACATGTGACCCAAGTTTGATTTGATGGTCACTTCTCTCATACTTGCTGATCTCTCATTCTTCTTCCTAGCTAGACCATCCATATAATCTTTAGTAAGCTTTCTCACTGTGCATTGACTTTTGGGCAAGTAGTCATGTTGTATTTGATGTGAGCCAAATGTTGCTTCATTTTGTTAATTTCCTCCTTGAAAACCTTGCCGTATGCCATAGAGGCATTAAGTGACAATGTTGTTGCCGTTCTTGTCCTGTATATATGTATATTTTCTTAATTGGTCTATTATTATTTGTTTCTGTTTTTTTGGTTGGCCTTGTTCCTAGTTTCAGGGAATCTAATGGTATGCCTCATTAAGGAGGCAAGCATAACATATTCATTAAGGCTAGCATCTTCATCGAGAATTCGTGTGCCTCATTAAGGGAGTATAAAATATTCATTAAGTTTAGCATCTTTATTGAGATTCCTCTTCTAAAGTTATTTCATCTCCAATGGGAACATCTGCTCTTAGCTGTATTTTTCTTCGGGTGGCAGCTAAGCTCCTGCATGTCATTCCAAGAGCTGCCAGGTTTTCCCCTGAGATCAGCACAAGATGTCCAAGCATCTATTGGTCCAAAAACTACCTTATTATTTGTAATGATTTGTGTTTGCTGATGCTAAAATGTTGATCAGCAAGTCCTCTGTAATGATTTGTGTTTTCATGCTTGCTACTTATTATTTGATCTATTGTTCCAACCCTTTACCGTAGAAATCTAGAAAAGAATGATGGCAGACTGCTCTAGTTGATTTTACCCATACTTATTGTATCCTCAAAACTTAATTTGAGCAACAATTTTTCCTAAGACCAATGTTAAGGAAAGCATAGTAGTATTTCCAGGATTTTTATATCTGGATATCAATCAAACTTGTTTCCTGCGAAAGAATCTTAATTCACTTCTATAGATTTGCAGCTCAAGAATTGTCATGATATGCTTATTCTTACTATTCTAGAGGACAAGTGTTGTGTTTCCTGTGCATGCCCAACTTGATGAAAATACTGGACTACCCTTTTGTTGTAAAAGGAAAAAAGGAACAGCAGGAGGCACTGGCTATGGTTTCTGACTTTATCGCTCTTCTTGACATGTTACTATAGCCAGAATTTCTAAAGGCTGCATACAGTGACTCCACTTCTACTATCATCTGCACCATCTTGAAACTGATGTGAACAGCTATTTCGTGGCAAGAAGATGCAGACAAGCATGGAAGGGGGATAAATCATTGAAGTCTTAAGGCTCTTAGATAATAATTGAAATGAGAAATGGGGGAGGGGCAGCATCACAGTTGAAGTGGGAGGGAGAAGGAGAACTTGGAACCATGAGCTGGATGGAGAAAGTTAGAAGCTTTGCTTCCAAATTTATGCCAATTGTTCAACATAGTCTTGATCTCAACAATTTTTGGTTGCTTTTGACAACCATCAAGGTAAAATCAGTGAATCACTATGAAACTTTTTTTTCAAGAAAAGAAAATCTTTATGAACATGAAATCATCGTGAAACTTGGAAGGACATGGGCTGTGAGCTATCTTTCTTTAAGATGGTTAATTGCTGAACTACCTCCAGCACATACGAAGAATCCCCTATACCTGCCTCTTCCCAACGACCATGACTCATCCACCCTCACAGTTTTTTAGTGAAGTTGATTGCATTGGTTATTCCAACCAGAAGCCCAATTACAGACATTTAGGTGTGTAATACATCCTAATTTGAGGTACCTGAAGGCTTCATTTTCAGGTACATCCTAATTTGTTGATTGCCATTGCGGTTTTTTACATTTGAGCTATCTTTCTTTAAGATGGTCAATTGACTGAACTACCTCCAGCACATACGAAGAATCCCCTATACCTGCCTCTTCCCCTAGGACCATGACTCATCCACCCTCACAGTTTTCTAGTGAAGTTGATTGCATTGGTTATTCCAACCAGAAGCCCAATTACAGACATGAGCTGGTTGCATTGGTGCATCTTTTAAGAAGAAAGAGACATCAGAAAACCTGGAGGTGTTCTAATTGAGTTTATGTCACTTCTCACCAATGGACAGATGACCCATTATAGGCCACTTTGTGCACCCTGCAGAAAACCTTAATTCCATTAGAAGTAAAGTTTCTTTCAAGATATGGAGTCCTTTCAAACTTTCTGTGACAAGAATTGACTGATATTTGTAAGGTTCAAGGGAAATGAATTGCTTGGGTTTCATAAGAGGAAAGAAGTGATATCTTGGGTTTGACTTTCTTATGCTATCTATAATTTTTGATATTTCCTTGTGCATTTCTGGATATAGTAGATAAGACATAATCATAACATTTCTTGACCTCTGGCAATCTAATGCTCACCATATTCTCTTAAGGTGGCGATGTTTTTATTTGCCCTTGTTGCTCAATGAAGATTGCAATAATTAAGCTAGTGGATTCAGATGCCTTTTTTCTACTGCTTCCCAAGTTGAAGTCAATGTATTGTGCTTGAAAGCAAAGAGTTGTTTGCTGGATAAATTTGATCAGCCTATCCCATTGGAGTTAGGGAGGATGGAAGTTGAGATTAAGATTTGCTTTGCCAATCTTAGTGAAATATTTAGATTCCTTGGCATTTCACTTTTTAAATGAGTCACTAGTGGTTGTAATATTGTATGCCTTTTGTTGGAAAAATGGTTTTTCTATGGGAACATTGGGAAGGGAAACAATGGGTCCCTCCTTGTGTTTGCACTATATCTCAGTGTGGTTCTCTTTTTCGATTCCTTTCTCCAACTTTTGATATCATGCTTTTTTTTTGTCCCTTTCATTTCTTATAAAACTGCAAAATCTAGTCACTCCTTGAAGTCTTTGCTTTGAAGGTGCACATGGATAGTGCTTACCAAAAAGTGGTTGTAGGCAATCTGTGCATCTTGGCAATGTAGATTTTGGGTGTGGAGCTTTGGGGAGAATGAATTTTATTAATTTAGAAGAGGAGTCCTTGGCCCTCTTTTATAGAGGGAGGGCAAGGCCAAACATTGACTAAAAATAACATTGACAAAAAATAGAAAAGACAACTAAACACAATTTTTGCTTTATTTCCTAACACTCTCCCACAAGTCAAGACATGGGAGACGGCGAAGACTTGGATCCTGTAGATGTTCATGATGATGGAGATCAACGGTAGTCAACCTAGTAGTTCCTTCTTGGTGTCTTCAAACTCAAGTGCTTCTACTTGTACCCATTAGAGTAAAGGTCTATTGCTTGGAGTTCCCATGATGCGTGAGGCTGTTGTCCATCAACTTGACATCTTGAGTAGACTCCCATCCTCTTCGCTTCTCTCGCTCATTCACACATGAGGACAAAACAAGGAAAACAAGACTTTAGAGAGGTGTACATGCAAATCCCCCACAAAAAAAAAATCCACATCAACTTTAAAAATAACAAACTCACATTTGCAGCCCACACAAATAACCCTGTATTTTTCCTAAATGATCGATCGAAAGGGGGGGCTTCTCCCCCATCCTTTCTTCTTCACGACAGTAACCAACGTCGCCCACGCGATGAGTGGGAGGAGCACGAGGCCCTTTAAGATGAGGTTGGCCCTTAGGAAGTGGAGGTGCAACTCGTAGGAGTTGAAGCAGGAGACGAAGATGGAGAGGAAGTAGGCAGTGGCGGTGGTGTTGGTGGCTTCGGTGGTGGTGCTTCAGTGAGTCGGAGATCGCTCAAACCACCTCGATCTAATAGCGTGACCTTCAAGGAGTTGTGTGCCCCCCTTGGATCCCCGATCAAGCGAGGTTTGAGGGGCCAAACACGAGATCTAGTCCACTACCTGTACGGGTGACGCCAAACAAATAGAGGGTTGTCAACGACGCGTGTCCGGTTCGATGGTCCTCAAAGGTGGTAGGTATGGAGGGTGGGCCCCCAATGACCACCCTACGATGACCCCTCACTGGTGAAACAAGCAATGACGGTGCCGGTGTTGTTTCATCTTTCGACGGCAACGAGAGTAGCAGCAGTGAATGCAGAATGGAAGAAGTAAAGGAAGATAATAGGAAGAGAATAGGGATTGGGAGAGGAGAGAGCCTCTTTGGTGGATCATCAGAGATCAGCGACATCGTCGAAGGGCCTTCCCCCCTCTAGATCTACTTCTCTAAACCCTAAACCACCATAATCGATGGCTCTGATATCATGTGGAGATTTGGGGAGAGTGAATTTTATTAATTTAGAAGAGAAATCCCTAGCCCTCTTTTATAGAGAGAGGGAAAGGGCAAACAAGGAAATATAATAATTCTACTAAAAATAACATTGAAAAAAATAGAAAAGACAACTAAACACAATTTTTGATTTATTTCCTAACAGAGGCCTTTGATAATTTTTTTGTAGAACTTGTGAACATCATATTATGGTTATATGAATTGTGATTTTGGAAGTGAGTCATTTCCCATGTGCATTAGTGAAGTAGTCTTTTAAATTTTAAAATGTTTCAATAATGATTAAAATTTCACAATAATCTTATGGATGACGCTAAAGTGTTTTCCTATTAAGGTAATTAATTCAAAGGTTGTCAAAGGTGAGGGGTGAGAAAAGGCGAGGGGAGTCCAAAATTCCTGAGGCGTTAGGCGCTTGCTCGAGAAAAATAAGGTGTATATATATAGCCAAAATATGATATGTCATGATTGCATATATATAATATACATGATGAATAAATGATTAGATAAGCAGGCGTGATACGGATACATATGCATATTGATACATAGGTGTTTGTATACAATTTTGTACATTTACACATATACATATGTAAATGTACATATTATATTTATATGCTATACTTATGCACATGTGTGTGTATGTACATATATATTTGTATGTATAAGTTGACATGTATATACATGCACAAACCTATAAAATATGTGTATATTTGTATGTATATATGTATCTACTATATGTATGTATTTATTTAAGCACATGCATATGTGTGTGTTTAACTAAGAAAGAGTACTCACTAATTAGGTAAAAAGAAATTAAAACCCTTAAAAAGTATTTGAAAAAATGAAAAACCAGCAAACTTGGTTTAGGTGTTCACTTAGGACACCTAGCGCCTTGGCCCAAGTGCTCGCCTAGGCAACACCTCAGGCAAATCGGGTGAGGTGAGCCTTGTCGAGGTGCTAGGGCCTGCCTTGCGTCAACCTGGTGCTTAGGCGAGCACTTTGATAACACTGATTAATTCCATTGGCAAATCTTGTGAGTGCTCCCCTAGTCTTTACCTTACCGATTTCATACTTTTCAATCATGTGCTCAATAGGCTCCATCATATGTTTTCCCTGTTCTTCATGTGCACATAAATGCATGCTAGACAAGCTCTTATCTACTTTATGAATAGGAGGGAGGCATATACCTGCAATTACCTGTTGCATTCCATCAGTTGGTCTGAGTACCAAGTCCCTTTATGCTGAAGTCGTTATTGCAATAAAGGGTCATTTCTCTGCCCACCGATCAGAATTCTGGGAAAATACATTGCTCTGCATTAGCTTAACTAATCCAAGTGAGAATCATTATCTTATTGGCACTTCTCAATTCAAGTATCATGTAGATTTGAAATGTGGGGCTATTTTGGAAAGGGGAAACACAAGGTCTCTCATTATTCTTCCCTTCGTTCTCATTGGAAATCTTTCTATGGATTCCTTTACCCATCTTCCAATGTTCCTGTTTTTGGTCCCTTTCAATTCCTTTCATTGATATGTTTAGTCATCCCCGTAGTTTTTCTCTGCATTCATGGCTTTGGAACTGCACATAGGAAGTTTGAGTATAGTTCTCTAACTTTCAACCCAAAACACAACAAGGGCAACATTTACCGAGAGGGGTGGGTGGCAAGCAATTGATTGATATATTTTGGCAATGCTGATTTTATGGACCTTGATGATTTTCCGTTTAGTTAGTAGAAATATTGAACTTGATATTTATGTATATCTAAGTTGTGAAAACTGAATTGTAGTTGTCAGCATTATTGAAATTTTAAAATAACCTTTTGGATATTGAAATGTTGCACTGATCCTGTAAAAAAATTAAAATAATCTTATGGATATTATTGAAGTTATAGTTATCTATGCTTTTTCCCAAATTGCTACTTACATTGTCAAATCTTATTGATATTATTGAGACTAATTTTGCTTAAAAGCCCCTATTTACACTCATATTTCAATTTAATCCCTGAACTTTAGAACTTATCAATGTAAATTTGGGCCGAAAAGGTTGCCAAATGATAACTATGTTCAATTGAATAGTGAAAGGGGCGACTATATTTGTATCAAAAATCAGGAATGACATTGACTAGTTCCAAAGTCCAGGGACTGCATTGAAATTTAGGTGAGTTGAGAGACTTTTACATAAATTACTCTATAACTTAATGCTTCTTTACCTTTTCAAAAAAATTTAATCTTTCCATAGTTTTTATCATTCACAGCCTCCATTCCTGTCAACAAAATGTCACTAGGTTCAATCACATTGGAACATGTTTTCCTGGTCTTCATGTTTGCACAAAGTGATGCTGAACAAGCTCCTATCTGCTTTTGCCATTGTTGTTGATTTGTCTTTTTTTTTTCTATGAATCCTAGATTGGAAAGGAGGGGGCATACACTAGCAATGATGTATTGTACTTATCAGTCAGGCCGAGTTCCAAGTCCCATGTCTAGAAGTTGTTAGTAGTTATTTTTCTGTCCATCTATGGGATTTCTGGGAGCACACATGCTTCGCAACAGATACTTACTGAATGTGAATCGTTATATATCTGGTGCATCTCATTGAACTATCAAGTGGTTACATATGCTGATTCACAAATCTCCTAAAGATATTGGAACTCCCTTTTCCTATGACAATCTTCTAAATCTGAAGCTGTGGAAATTTCACTCTGTCAGATTTAGAGCATGAACCCTTTTGAGGTAATGCTGTTTTCCAGTGACTAGTGTATAACATTTGTTTTAATCTTGTGATATTATGCAAGCTTTGTATTTACTTGTAGGCATGGTTAACAATGTTGACGTTGTGCTTGGCAAGTTGGTGTTTTACGAGAGATCAAAGCCTATTTCTCTGTTGGAGATACTGTCAAACAGATTCTCGTGGAATCACTCCATATGTTAATTGAAGATCAAATTGCTGCTCTTTTATCAAGGCTTTATTTAAATTCTCCCCTCTTTTTGCAGAACTATACATCAATTTGAATGTGAGTGAGCCATGGTGAGGGAAGCTTTGAGGGCTGTAGACATCAGTGCAATGCTTTTTCTATTGGTCCTTCAGTAATATGACTTTCTATATCTAAGTTGTGTGACTTTGGGAATCACAGTTTTTTATTAACATATTCTGTAGCAGCTTCAGGCTATAGCAGTATCTGGCCTATCTTTCAACTTTAAATACAAGCAACTGTCTAACTATTCTAGTTTTTTTTTTGTGGTGTATGTCATGTGTCACTGGAATATCCTTTGAAAAACTGAGGCGTTTCGCTGACCAGGAGGTAGAGGATGGAAGCGAGGATGACGGTGCGGTGCCTCCCGAGACAATAGTCGGTGAGGAGGAACATTACCTAAATGAAAAACCTAGCATGGAGAGTGTGAGAGAGTGGGAGGGGAGTGGTGAGAGGGGTTGGTCGTTGGTGACGAGGAAGTCGAGGAAGAGGACGGAGTTGGAGGTGCTATGCTTCAAATATAGAGGGAAGGGCCACGTTGTGAAGGATTGTTGTGACCTGATGAGGTGCCTTAGCTGCGGGGGCTTGGGCCTCCGGAGGGCATCCTGTCCGAAGGGTCGGAAGCGGGGGTAGGAGATCTCGGGTGCGTGGGAAACTACATTGCTGCCTCCACCGGAGGGTGCACCATTGTTGGAGATTGAGGCTCTTGGTTGAAGGAGGTCGGGGTGCTTGAGAGAACCTTGGCGACGGCCCTCTTTGGGGTGGTTGTTGAGGGTTGAGTAGGGCTGGGAGAGCTTTGGGTGGAGGTGTTCAAGAGGCTAGGGGGGTAGATAGAAGAGATGAAGGCGGTAGGGGTGGAGGGTTTTGTACTATTAGGGGTGCGACCAGAGTTGGCGAAGGTGCTTCTCTTTGAGGACATCCCATGCTTGACCAGAGTGGTCAGGTGGAGGTGGGCCATGAAATGTAATGGTGCTCTTCGGGAACGACTGCCGAGGAAGGCAGAGATGCTGGTGGATATTGTGGGAATTCCTCTCTTTCTTTGTACGGTGGAGGTTGTCTTTGCGATTGTCACCCACTCTACGAGGGTGTCACTAGTGTTAAGGTCTCGGGCTGAGAGGACCTCTCTGGGGTGTGACTAAGGTAGCTCATCCCCAGTGGCAGTAGGGAGTTCCACAAGGTGGCCTTGAGATTGGGCAGTGTGGCTTGGGTGGTTGTTGTGAGGCCAATCAGGGCCACGCCTCGCACATTCGCAGAGGCATTAACGGGTCTTGTTGGCAGGGTTGACACAGCAAGGTTAGCCGCTCCGGCAAGGAGTTTGGTGTGGAGGCCAAAGTTCGATGGCGAGGCTGTTGTGGCAGGCGTGGAGTCGACAACGCACACATCGCGACAAGGCAAGCCTTTCGTAGAAGATTGCAATGTTTGGGGGGGGGGGGGGTGGCGAATTCAAATGGGTCATTTAATGTGGAGGGATGTCTGCTTTTGGTGGAGGGGCTTTTTTGGAAGGGGGAGGTGTAATGGCAAGGGTGCCACTTGTGGAAGATGCGGATTGCATTAAAGTGGGAGGGGGTAGGCTTGGGGTATTGCAACACCCGAGGTTTGAAAGGGAAGGGGGTCCACTCGGAACCTGGGGTCGGATCCAAACTCGGATTTGGTGTTTTTTTCGACGGAGGATGGATCGATGAGTGACATCCCTATGGCTGGAGGGAGGATGATCATGGCCAATGGTGGCACCACGAGCGCGGCGATGGATAGGGCATCAGTGGATGGCGGCAGTGGGGCCCGAAGCCTCCGAGTGTCGAGGGAGCTCCATCAATGAATGGAGAGGCTTTGGGCAGTAGCCTAAAGTCTCTCTGCTAGACGGAGAGCATCGATTGCGCCAAGGGAAGCAATGTCAATGGTGGGGCATGGCGTAGTGGGAGTGTCAGAGTCCTTGGTCGTTGAAGGCGGTGGAGCGGAGCTAGGGTTGGGGGTGACGGCATGGGTCGACCCTGGAGGTGCAGCGACGCCCTTGACTATTGGGGGGGTTGTGGGGAGCAATGGTGATGTGGGTTCAGGGAGGGACGGGTGTGAGGTGGGGGAGGTGATGGAAGGTAGGGGAGAAGAAGGTGCTTAAGGGGGTCGACAGTGTGGGCGACGACAGTGGGGGAAGGGGGGTTAGGGCAGGTGGTGTGGGGTGGTGTGAGGACTTTTAGTGTGTGGAAATTGAGAGGGTGGTGGAGGGGGTTGGCTTTGGACGCTTTGCCGAGGGAGTTCCTGATGCTGCTCCATGAAGGTGCTAACTTGGAATGTTAGGGGGCTTAACAATCCCTCACGTCGCAGGATGTTGAGATCGTACATCCAAAAATTGGGTCCAAATATTGCTTTGTTACAAGAGATGAAGTTGCAACAATTTGATCAGAGGGTTTGGAGGGAGGTTGGGGGTAACTTGCCTGGTGGTTTTGAGAGAGGCATTCTGCTTGGGTGGAAGGAGGATTGCTTCTCTCTGGTGGACTTGGAGGCAAGGATGGGGGTGATGTCCATCAGGTTGAGGAGTGATGGGCTTTGCTTGGTGGTGTCAGTTGTATATGGCTCGGTTGATGACAATAGTGGGTCGTCCTTATGGAGGGACCTTGCTCAGGTCGCCAATAGGTTTCAGGGACGTCCTTGGTTTATCGGAGAGGACTTTAATGTCTTGGTAGAAGATAGTCCTAGCGGGAGAAGTGGTCGAGATTATGGCTTTTCGGACTTCGCAAGTTTCGTTGCGAAGCAGGGATTGCAGGACTTGCTTCCCACGTTATGTGCTTACACGTGGAGTTCTGGTGGTTTGATGTCCAGGTTGGATCGCTTCATGTGCTCCGTGGAGATGGCAGAGATTTGCCTATTGGTAGCTATTTGAGCTTTGGAGAGACTATTTTCAGATCACACGCTGTTGCTATGAGAGTCCAGTGGAGGCTCCTGCTTTGGTGCGTATTTCAAATTTGATAGGGTTTGGTTGCTGGAAGAGGCCTTCAAGGACAAGGTGGACAAGTGGAGGAATCTGCACCTGGGTGGCTTAGTGTCAGCGAGATTAGAGGCAAAGCTTCGTGATTTGAGACCGTTTCTTAGGGAGTATAGGAAGCAGTTGAGGGAGTGGGGTAGGAAGAAGGAAGAGGCGCTGGGTGAAATTCAGACACTGGGTAGAGTTGAAAATCAAGGCCTTCTAACACCATGAGAGAGATTGACTAGGGCGGATCATTTGAAGACGATTTAGGAAGAGGATTGGAAGGCAGAGGTGGAATTGAGAACTAGATCCAGACAAAAGTAGATCAAGGAAGGGGACTTAAATACCAGGTTCTTCCATATGATGGCTTTGGGCAGGCGTAGGAGGAATTGGGTTGATAAGCTCTTGCGGAGGGGGGAGGGGGGAGGAGTTTTTTGGTAGGGAGGCTGTGGGGAGGGCAGCGGTAGATTACTTTAGGGAATTCACGGCAGTCAGATGGGGAGGAAGATGGCGGTGGCGAGGGCTGGATGTTCCTGTTGTGGATGCAGAGGAGGCTCAGGAGTTGGTGGTGTCCTTTATGGAGGATGAGATTCATAAGGCAATTTAAGGGTTGAATGCTGACGGGTGTCCTGGTCTTGATGAGTTTTCGGTGCTTTTCTTTAAGGAGTTTTGGGAGTTGCTCAAGGACATCCTATAGGTTCTTGCTGAGCTCAGGGAGGACAACTCTGGGTTCAACAAGCTTAATAAATTATATATGTTCCTGTTGCCAAAGGAGAGTGTGGAGGCAATTGATGAGTACTGGCCGATTGCTCTTTCTAATGCAGTGTATTTGATTATGGTGAAAGTCCTGGCAAATAGGCTTAAGAAGGTGGTCTCCAAGGTGCGGATGGCTTTTGTGCTAGGGAGGTGTATTTTGGAAGGTTATGTTGTGGCCATGGAGGTTCTGGTACACTGAAAGAGTGAGAAAAAGATGGCTTTTCTTTGGAAGGTGAACTTCAAGAAGGCTTGTGACTCGATCCAGTGGTCTTTCTTATGAGTAGTTATGATCAAGAGGGGATTCCTGCCAATCTGAATTAGATGGATGAAACAGTGTGTCACGACAACCTCCTCAGTCCTCATCAACGGAAACCTGACAGGAGGTTAGGTTCAGCAAAGGACGGGCATTCGACAGGGGTGCTCGCTGGCACCTATGCTATTTGTGTTTGCGGCTGATGTGCTGGTGAGGGCGTCTGTAGAGTTGGTGAAGTGGGCTTGGTAAGGGGTTTCTCGATGGAGGGAGGAACAGATGTGTTGGTGCTATAGTATACGGATGACACCTTGTTCTTCGTGGAAGGATCGGAAGTGGAAAGCAAGGCGAATCTGTATACTTCTGGAGTTGTTTGGTAAGGCTTCAGATTTGCAAATTAACTACTCTAAGTCTTCCTTTATCCCCTTTGGTATGTCTGAAGATGAAGCTAGGGCTTGCTCAGTGGTGTTGGTTACGAAGAGAGGGGTGTTGCTTATCAGATATCTGGGCCTGCCCTTGACTGATAGGAGAATTGCTATACACAACTGGGCTCTGCTGATGGAAAGGATTGAAGGATGGTTGACTGGTTGGGCATCTAAGTTGCTTTCTAGAGGAGGGAGGTTAGTTCTCCTCAGAGTTGTGTTATCTGCTATGCCTTATTACTTTGCCTTTGTGGTGAGGTTGCCGTGGCAGATTGAGAACAGAATTGTCAGCTTCATGAGGAGTTTCTTTTGGACTAACATAGGACGAGTGGAAGAGGTGCGAAGTTGGTGACTTGGGAGGAGGTTTGTAAACCTTTTAAGCATGGGGGTCTAGGAGTTAGAGAGGTGGGGAGGATGAATGACAGCTTGCTAGCGAAGTGGATTGCGAGGCTACTTGGAGGGGAGGGTTGCTTGGTGGGGAGGATCCTGTGGTCTTGCTATGGGGGACCAATTGGTTGGGATCTTTTTTTATCCCCTCCACGTGGTGTTTCTCATTTCCTCGGGGGGCTTTCTTTGGTGGCATTGAAGATTCGGTCTTTCTTTACACCGGTCCTAGGTTCGGCCACTACCTTCAGATTTTGGATTGATGATTGGATGGGGCTTGGAGCACTCTCAGAGCATTTCCCCAAATTGGCAACTTTAGCGGATGACTGAGGATCTACTGTGGCTGAGGTTTGGGACAGCTCTTGGTGTCTTGTGTTCATAGGGAATCTTTCTGATAAGAGGATGGGACAACTGCTGCAAGAGCTAGAGGGGTTTTAGACGGAGGACTGTATGGATATGTTTAGTTGGGAAGAGGGAGATTTTTCGATGTGGGACACGTATAGGAGACTCGGAGACTTTAGTACTTTGGGGGATGCTAACTTTGGGATTGTAGACAATTGTGGAGGCCTCGTCCCCTAAAGATGAAGATTTTTGGTTGGCTTCTCAAGAAAGGCAGGTTGATGACGAAGTATGGAGGGAAAGATGGGCCCACGACACAGACAAAGCTTGCTCACTTTGTGGTCTGGCGGGTGAAGATGTGGAGCACTTGTTCTTCACCTGTCTGATGGTAGCGTAGATATGGAGTAAATTTGATCTTAGATGGTGGGCTCATGACTCTTTTGAAGGTTTTTGGAGGTTGTTTAGATGTGGTAACGCAGTTGATGGCTGCAATGTGTTCCAAACGAAGGTTGAGAGGGCTAGGTCTTTAGCGGTGTTGTGGGCTATTTGATTGGGAAGGAATGCGGCGGTATTTAGAGGGTAACGTCCTTATGTGGAGAATATTATAATATTGTAGCTTTTGCATTCACTTTTATCGGGTTGGTGTTGGTGCTTGTAACGTGCCTGCTGAGCCTTATTTTTAATTAATATATACCTTGGGTGGTTATCTAAAGAATAATCATCCTTTTCCTTTTCACAAAAAAAAAAAACTATTCTAATTCTGTCATGTTGTTACATGTTGTATATTTGTTTACATGCACCGTTATCGGATCATCAGGACAACTGAATTTTGGTGCCTTACTCAAGTGTTTCAGCAAAATCCAATGTAAGATCCATTTTTTGTTTTCTTGGTGCTGTCGTTGTGGTTGGAACTTCCATCACTTCAGGCTATAGATACCTAAGTTTTCCTTGTAAGTCATGCAGAACATATTATTGCTGAAAGCAGCGATCCAAGGTGGTTTTCATGCAAATAACTCCTTTGTATCTATGTATTTTTATAAGGTGTGGGTTTGCTTGCCATGCTGGAGGGTATGTACATGTCAGTCAGAAAACCTTATGCAATTTTTACTGCTTAAAATTTTTTGCCTGATCAGATTTTTGCACAAGCCACCTGGCCATGGGGAGTTAGTTTTGCACATAGTCATTTTGTAATTTTTGTGACTTGAATCTCTTTTCCTTTTTAAGATCCTCCGAGGGCAAAGGATGGATGTGTTTAAAAATTATTCATCTCTTGTCGCTCCGTCGATCTATACCAAGAGGTTTCATCACATGAATTTATATTCAATTACACTGGGATTGCTAGAGAGGTGGATTCCACGTGGCGTGATTAAACGGCACCCGTTGCCAATATGTGAGAGAAGGATAAGATTGCTGTTGTACATGGTTTTTTGTTGTTCTATTAATCTGTTATTCTAATTTCCTTTCAAGTTACTAATTTCTTATACAGTTGCATGATGTGTTCTAAACCTTGTGTTGACGCCAACACTATACTCTCCGTTCGTTTAAACTGTTTCTTTGCATTCCCCTTTTTAATACAACATGCCAGCTTCTTTTTCCCTTTTAGGACGTTAACTGTAAGTGATGGGATTTCATCTTATAATGTGCCTGTTTCCTTTTTCAAAAAAAATAATGTGCTTGTTTCTTTTGTGGTTTTATTTTTCTTTATTTTAATTATTTGTTCTAGCATCACCTTTTTCTTCTGTTGAAAATTTTGCCTCTGTGGGTCTTTTTTCCAATGAAAGAGGGTGGGTTTGTTGTCTTGTTTAGTTGTGGGAGAACGTGAGGAAGAAATTTGAGAGAGAGAGAGAACAAGTGAGGTTTTGTTCTCGTTTGTTTTTATGTTTCTCGGTGTTGCGTGAACAAGTGAGACTTACATGGTGGCATAAACCTTGTTTTTGTTTTTGAGAGATTAAGAAAGTGTCTACATCACCATTAGTCATCTTGCCATACCGTAATGACGACCGGCAAATGCCTTGGAAAAGTGTTGGCGCACCTCCACCTGGATGTCCACCCTGCCAGCATCCCAATCCGAGGGTGGGAGGCATGTGGGGTGGGCATTCTGAGTGATAAAACGGGCGTGCTACCCAGCACTCGCCTGCCTGTGTTATTCAGCGTATGAGGTAAATTTCTGTCACAATTCCATTCATCATATCATTAATGTTAATTTTTTGTACACTAACTATTTGCTTGTGATACATGTATGCATGCTTTCTTGTGTTCGTGCATGTCTGTGGATGATGTCAACAGATGCGGCCGTACCTTTAGTTGTCGATAGAATCGTAAGCTATCTTTCTTCCGTTTTTTTTACATTCAGGAAAAAGAAACTAGTTATTTGCACCCTTTGGCTCTTTGTCGTCCTTTAAAAAAAAATCATCATTTTTTATAGGCAAGGGTTTTTTTCGTGAAGGACCCTTGTAATAGCATCTCTCACCAGACGTTGTGCCGTCTTTTTCTTTATTTTCATCTTGTTTGAGCTTCATTTCACGTATTCAATATTGGTGTTAACAAAATATATTTGTATTTGTTGAACGTAAAGGTTAACTAGGTAAGTCTCAAGCTACATCAAAGGCATTTCACTCAATTGAGCTTAAGTGAAGCTAAGAAACAAAGAGATCAAGCCAATGGAGTCAAGGATGGTCAAGTTCTTAATTCAAGATTTAGATTCTTTTGATTTTTTCTTTAACATCTTTTCTACGTCTTCATTAGAAAAGAAACCTAAATTATCCCCAAAATCAATTTAAAAGTAATAGTTTAGCTATTTCATTTTCACCCATCGGATTAGAAAGCAACTCAAGTTTAACAGTTAATGTTCTTGGTCATTAGCTTATCACCAGTACAATTCCTTTCCCACTGGTACATCATCGAATGTTAGACTTGTATTGGTCCAAATTCACTTGCGTCTAAACATATTGGCTTGGGCTATTGATCGAACTTTAAAAGTAGAACATGGCATCATTAGAAAATTGTTTCATGAATTTTGAACTTGACTTCTTAGGTATGCACCGGTCCATGATATTGTATTATGAATTATGGAATTGGTACATTTGGACTTGCACCATTTCAAGCCTAAAAGGACCTTCCTGGAAATGAATCCTCTTATAAGATTCTACAAGAGATCTCCATTCGTCGGCACTAATAATGTGCACCATTATCTGTGTATCGTTGGGCATTAATCCGTTTGCTTTTTTTATTGATTCTAATTTTACTATGGACTGGTTTGAAGTTTTTGCATCTCCTTATCGACCTTTTGTTTCTAAGAGCCGATAAATAGGATTCCTTGGGACGTTCTTTTACCGTCAATTGCAAGAGAGAAAAATTCTTGTGAAAGAAAACTTCGGTTCATGCTTTCACGCTCGTGCTTTTTTTCTAACTCCCTTGCTTCCTCTGTCGTTACCCTATGTTATGTAAATAAATAATATTGATTCCTACATTTTTCCTCGAGGAGGCTTATGCCTTGTTCTATCTTTTCCCATTTCCCTCTCTTTCCACGAACTCAGCATATACGTTCCCTGATATAAATTACGTGGTTTTCAAAGGCTCCAATCCTCCAGTGAAACTAAGGTCATGGTGTAGTACAAGTGCTGAAAGAGCATCTATTCAAAATAATACTTCGAATTCTACAGCATATTTGTAAATGTGAAAGATGTTGCGTTTCAAAAACATCCCGAATAATTATTCCATGCTTAGTTTAATAAATCCTAACGCCCCTGACTTGAACAATGTGCTTTGTGATATCTTCATTTTCTTCAAGTTTTAATATCGAAGGACATGACCACACGAAGGCATGCGAGTAATCGGATTGCACCATTCTGAAGACAAATCCAGAGGCGTCGTGTAACTTGATGCAGTCGATGGGTTCTCCTCTTTCTCTCCTGTTCCCCCCTTTCATGCATTCCCAGTTCTTGGCAAAACCCTAGTTTCCAAGGCCCTCGGCTAGCAGATCTATGCTGGTCGGGGGCTCCCTTTCACCCTCCTCCTCCTTTTTGTGTTCACTATCTCTTTCGACCGTTACACTTTGGGGTCTCTCGGTTGGGGATTGAAGGGAGGCAATGATTTTTGGTGGCAGCGTGTTGCATCCTTACGGTTTCTAGTATCGGATGGGGGAGTTGTGCTTAGTGGCAGTGTTGCATCTAAGAGGACGACTCCGAGTGGCAGCGTATGTCGAAGGGCAACCAACGTCCTGTGGGATGTGACATGGAGGTGTGTGGTATCAGATCGAGCTGCATCTTGGCAAGTGACGTCGGGGGTGATATTGGTAGGCAACAATGCTGCCTGGGCCAGCTCCCCTTTTGGTCTCAGGTGTGCTCCACAAGCTGATGATCGGTGGTCATTGGTCATGCCATACATGTTCGTCGTCATCTTGCCTCAGTTTTGGTTCGACCAATTTTGGTTTAGGTTTTCTTTATGTTGTTGGTTTTGTTTCCCCTTTGGGGATGTTGATGTTCCCTTATGTGGGGGTATCTGTTTGGGAATCATGTGAGACATTGAGCTTCTTATGACCGAGAAGTGCCCAGATTAGTTCCGGTGCCTGGTTTGTTGGGTTTCTTGTTGGCGTTGGTGGCTAGGAATTTCTCCTAGTTGCGTTGTTGTATTTACAAGTATGATGCGGTGGTTGGCCTTTCGATCGTTGTTTGAATTTCATGTTTGTGTTGACACTTCTTTCTGCTTTTTTGACTTGGGTCGAAGTTTTATATTAGTTTACCTTCTCCTCGGGGGATGTTGGTGTTTCCATTGCTCATGTATCTTGCATCACTTGTATGATTTTCAACTTCTATTAATAAAAGTTCTCTTTACAAAAGAAAAAACTTAATGTAGTCGATGGTGTCATAGATAATAGGACATGAGTACATAAATGCATAGGACAACATGTTTTGTAATGTATGAGTGAGGTATGGTGGAAAATGGTATTCAACTTGTGGAAAGTGGTATTCCATAGGTGGAAAATCATTTCGTTACGTGGAAATCACTTCTTCACAAGTAGAAAATTACTTCTTATCATTTTCAACCAGTTGAAAGTGATATTCAACCGATGGAAACCAGTATTCCACCAATGGAAAATCATCTTATCATATGGAAAATCATTTCTCACTATTTTCAACCAGTGGAAAGTAATATTCCACCAGTGGATTGTCATTTTTTCCACTACAATTTTGATGGTGGGGGTAGTGGACCTTCCATTACTTAATTGATTTTTTAAAAGTTCATGATTTTCATTACTTTTTTTGATATTTCCATTGATACATTGTAAAATGCATTACAACACGGTCGGTATTTTTTATCTATATAATATGCGATTTTGCTTGCAAGATGCTGGTATGTGATTGTCATAGCATAGGTCCCTACGACATTTGCTTCGCTCATATCAACAAGAGCGTCATGGAGTGGACATCTTCTCATGAGTGCACATTGGTCTCCTTCGTCAAACACTTAGGCCTTGTTTAGTCGAGGTTTAAAATTTAAGATTGGATAAAATTTAAAGAATAATAAGTTGATGGGTAAGAGAAGGATTAGTGAATGTGAATGTGATAATTGAGTTTATATATTATCATTAATTTTTATTTTTATTTATATTGTGAGTGGGTTAATAAGAGGTAGATGTTATGAATGTAAAAGTTAACGAAGATATATATAATTGGTGAAAGATAAATATAATGATAATAAATAGGAAAGATAAAAGAATAAAATTTTTATACGGTTGATGTATTATAGCCTCTATGGCTGACATATATAATAAAAACATCATTTAAAATCAAAGAGATCTCAGATTTTTGCGCCGAAGTACTTACGTAGGAAGAGAGAACGTTCTTTTCCAGACACCTCAGTTTGTTATGCATATCCGATACGTACGAGCATAGACCACGTAGGAGAACGACGTACATTAAAAAAAAAAAAAATCAAGAGAAATATAGGTAATTACTCGAAAGACTGCCTACTTTACCGAACCGAGTCAAGAAATTGGACCGAATTAAACTAATAAAGTTTGATATGAATGTGAAAAAGATGGAGGAAGAGAGAGAAGATCTAGTCGATAGTCTCGAGCGAATAGGGCTCACATGTTATATATGGCCTATACTGTTTGATGGATGCGGTGTTCACGTAAACGACAGGAGAACCTCAGAAATGATATGGATCTGAAAAGGAAGGTACAACCCCAACAGCCGTTTTGGGAGACTCGAAGTGATTTGATTGACCCACCTAAAGGCCGCCGCTCCAAAAATTAGATTCTCGCCAACCACTCATGTCGGCGAACACCACGTATGCATGTTGGCCACCACCCACATGTGGATATGATATGATATGGCCCAACGTGTCCTCTAGACTCACCCCATGCTTCTAATCTCCCCTTCCCCACTCCCCGATGCATGGGAAAACTATCTATCCATACCCACTCTCTATATCAAATTATATGCACACCCTCTCCTTCCAGTAACATGTATCCATCCATCTTACCCAACAGTGCGCATGCATTGCAAGCGAACTGTAGCTCACATTCTTCCCCTCAAAGAGGACGCACAGGGTCCGATCGAAGTCCACTAATGATATATAGGTGAAGGAAAAAACATGATCCCGTAATCGCAAGATGTATGGAAACAGAACTAAGGCAAGTAATCAATTGCTAAGATTTAGTTTACCTTGGAGGGTAAGAAATTAATTGATGTTAAAAATTATAAAATTTATTGATATTAACTATCATTTTTCTTTACTTGTACAACGATGTCTTTTTATTTAAATTAGTGTTAACTTATATGATATTTATTTGGATTAGTATTAACATCAATTAATTTTTAAAAAATAAAAATTTAAGTGGAAAGAAATTATAAAATTAATATATATTTTACTAATACCTCTTAAAATTAAATATAATCTTCCAAAATAAATATTAATATTTCACATGTTAATCCCACTAAATAAATAGATCAACTCCTCAAGTAAATTAATACTAAAAAACAAACATACATGATAAAGAATACTACATGCGTTCATGATCACAATGTACGAAAAGGATGCCAAGTTGGAAGAATTAATACAGTTCCATGTATTCCACGTGACCATGGATTTAATCGGTAAGTCTTAATTATCATGCATGGTTTAGTTGGATGCGTATTATATATCGAGGGAAATACACGTTTGAGATCGATAATCATAATTATCAGAAAGGTGCATATATATATATATATATGCGAGATTTTTATGGCTACGGTGGCTTGCCAAGAACAAGTTAAAGCTCAAGATGGGATTGAAATGGGAAACATATTCCTAACATGTGCATCGTTTGCAAAAAGGAACACATCCTCTTCTTTTCCAGCCCCTACATATATATATATCCTCCACTCCCACAAACTTGTTGGACCGTCGGTCTCTCCCTTCCACAACATTATATACACATATACATTTATTTATTTATTTATTTATTTACGTAGCACTCTCCCAACTCCACCCTCAAACCCTCTACCCCCCTCCACACCCACCCCCCCCCACCCACCATGGATGGCAACCAACAGCAGGAGGTGCTGCAGGCGGAAGCTACCGAAGAAGGACACGAGCATTTGGTCTATCGGCAAACCGCAGACGAGACGGTACCGGCAGAGGACATCGACGAGAGGTCATCCGTAGATGGAAAGGCGCGAGAAGAGGATGAGGAGGAGAGCATGAGGGAGAAGCTGAAGAGGCACCGGAGGGAGATGGCCGGGAGGGTGTGGATACCGGAGATGTGGGGGCAGGAGAGGCTTCTCAAGGACTGGAGCGACTGCCACGCGTTCGACTGCGTGCTCTTCCCTCGGGAGCTCACGACGGCGAGGGAGTCGCTCGCGAGGGAGTGCCGGCGGGCCCACTCCGCCGCCGTCCTCCTTAGATCCAACCCCACGTAACAACCATACACATATACACACACACACACACACACACACACACATATATATATCTGTGCGTGTGTGTGTGCCTGCATGGGTTTAATTAGTTATATGTTGTATGCTATCTCTATACATATATCTATGTTTTAGTGTGTGTGTTTATATGTGTATATATATATATATATGTATATATATATATATATATATATGTATATGTATATGTGCACGTACGTATGCCACAAGCACGGACGGATTCACGCTGTTTTCGGTGAATAAAACAAATGGGGAATTAATGATGATTCACCTCTTTATTTGATTGTAGGTTGCTTGACTATACATCTGAATTGGATGTAATATTGGAGAATATATTGTATGTTTTTTAACTCTTGCATGAGGGCTTTGGATCTGTTGTGAATGTACATATATATGGATAGGTGCTAGCTCTTTATTTTTTCTGATCCTAGCTAGGTATAAATGTTTTGTTGGGGAATGTTTTCCATGGCGTTAATTAACCTGCAGCTTGGAACCATTTTGATTGTAATTAAATGGATGGGGCTTATTTAGATGCATATGGTTGTTGTTTTTCTGCTTCTGATTTTCTTTGATTGTTAAAGAGTTTAGAGAAGGTGAATACGGGATATGGTAAATAAGTTTTTGAATTAATTTATTGGGATCGAGGAGTATGTTCGACCGTATGTATTGTCATATGTACGTACTTGTATGATGTCCTTTAATTTCTTAAGATTAGGATGGTTGTTTGGGAAATTAATTAGCGTTTTAAGCAATGGATCGGGTGAAGCGCAATAGCTAAAAGTTCGCATGGAAAAGCTATCTAGAGTTAACGAGAGAATATCTGGATGCTTTGATTTATTACCTTCATGTATTAGGATAAATTTTTAGACGAAGAAGGATAGAAGGGGAAGTATGGTTATATGCCTGTTTGTTAGATAAATCTCTCTCCAATTTTGATGAGATGAATTTGAGATATAAAAAAAAAAAAAATTCAGGTATCCTAGCTCGGTCATTTAAAAGGAGAGAAATGATACCTAACTTAGTTGCTGGGAATCGATCTCCACGATCAAACGGCAAAAATAATATGCACAATATTCAAATCATAAAAGGAACACGGGAATGTTTTATGTGGAAATTCCATGGGAGAAGGAAAAGATCAAGGGCAGAAATAGATGCAACTATTATTAAAGGTGCTTTTGCAATATAAGGGTGAGAAATATATATAGACTGAAACCCTTATAAGGGGAATATGTATATAGGCTTAAACCAAGCAAACTCGTGATTGAAGAATCACGCAACTATTTGTGTAAGCTAATTTAGGTAGACATAGGATATGTAACTATGGCATCCTTCGCAACAAAAAAATGGCCTTCCCATTTGGACAAAAGGATCCCCCAAGTTTGCATCTGTGACTCCGATTATGATTTGTCTACCTCCAGATGTCAAGAATATACCTTCCTCTTTGGACTAGTTATAGATGACTAATGACCATATATATATGGCTTGTAGAGACATGCATGCTCTAATTATCTTACATATTGGCTCCAGTACCACATCCCACATACGTAGCCCCTCACATGGAAACCTTTCACGCTATTAGCCATTTTGGGTTAAGAAGATCGGAAAGTGCATGCATTTCTTTCTGGAAGAACAGTTTTGAAGTTGAAGTAGAAGGGACAAAGATGCCGATATTAAATGAGATCACTTCTACATTTCTTTATTTTAAAAGTCAAAGTAAAACAAGGGAAATTAAGATTTTTATCATTCTAGTGTTGGGATCCTCCATGTAATCAAACCCATGACATATTAGAAATGGATCAAATCTCAGTTTATGTTGGAATGTGCAATTGGAAAAATAAGATCAAACATGCAAGGAAAACTCAGCAAGCCTCTAACTTGATTTCAACTCCATAGAGATGTAGCAAAAATGTAATTAATTTTTGTTCCTTTTTATGGCAGTATTATCATGTATGCATATCATCCTTATAACTCCTAATGAGCATTTTTTTTTTTTCTAAAGGAGCTTGTGCAATATCAATTTGTTCCTTTGGGGGTATCTCAAATCCTATGAAGGGCTCTCCTAGAGAGACTTCATCTATTTAAGCTCAGCAATTAGCCATTCCTTAGAATTTTATGATAAAACAAATTTCAAAAAACCGCTTTCATTCCCTGTTTTACAAGTCAACTTTATTATTCGTTATTCATGTAAAAGTGTAGACTTAATTGCATGTTTAAAGGACAAATCGATTGCACTTTTTCCTTGCCTTTTTTGCTGCACGCTTCTTTTCCTACCATTCATTTTCTTCTTTTTCGTGTTTAATAAATGATTAATATATATGTGAGAGAAATGGATTATATCCACTATAAGAGCTTAGCTTTCAACTCTGACATTTGTGTGACATGAGCCTTGGACGGGAATTCCTAAGGATTCCATGCAAGAAGGGATCAGCTAAATCGCATGTGGGTGGATTAGAGAATGGAAAGGAAATAAAAGTAATAATACAATATACACGAGTTTTCTTAGGTTCCATTATAATAGGTGGATGTCCTAAAAGGGATCTAACCCGTACTTTCATTTAACTAAGTATAAAAATGATTATAAGAGATTAAATTTACATTCTTAATACAATATCCCAATCAAGTTGTTTGAAGTGATATTTGTTGCGAATTTGATTTAATCCAATGTCTAGTGCACATAATTGGAGGTCAATTTCATGTATAATGTTGGTTTAAAGTTGTTTCATTTTGTTAATGACATCGTGGGAATGTAGACCACTCGAAAATCAAATTAAACAATTAACAATAAGAATAAGAGTTTCAAAATTCAAGCTTGGTAGCATGGTAATTGAAAGGTTATTTGGTTTATTTCCTATTCTTGATTAGGTTAGATATTGTAGTTCATCTGCCTTGATTCTAGACCTAGAGCTTTGATTCTTTTGATATAAATTTTTTGATTATGATCCAAGTAAGATTATTCAAGGAGAACTTCAATGTTAGAGCTTTTTCTTTTGAAATTAGGCCATTTCTTTTGTACAGGAGACTCATCAAAGACATGAACCTTTGATTTCTAGCCCTTGAGAATGTACATACATCAAATGCATAATGTTTGAGGGATTTTTTTGTCATTATTGTTCCTACGTCAAAAGAATAGCAGAATTTGTGTTTATTGAGGAAATGTCACAAGAATGTGTGCTTGTTAATAAGTGCTTTATGATATTCACATAACTAAATTAATAATTAAATAAGAAAAATATGTAGCACTTTATGGAAGGCAATGAAAAAGAATACTAAAACCACAAAGTACATTAAAAGAGGCAAGGATGATGCACAAGTTCTTGGCTAGTTGACCAAGATAATTAACTTATGAATAAGCCTTAAAGTGCTTAAAAAGGAAGATCATGCCCTAAGTAGCAAACGAAAGATAACGTCGCTATCTAAACCCTATACACATATTTGATGACATTATGACCTTCTTTTGATACAAAACTCTATGCCAAAAAGTAGAAATCCCAAAGAACGACTAACATCAATATTGTAGAGGTAGCTTAGTACTTGTGTGGTTATCCCTTGGAAATAGGGATTAACCTGTTTGTATTATCGTTTATCTTAAGAACCTATGCATTAGGGTGAAGGCCTAAGTAATGGTACCTATTTCATGCAATATAAGTAGGTCGTAATCCCCAAGATAACACCTACATAAGAATAGTGGATTTAACACCACTTAAACATTAAAGAAATAATATCTTAAATAAACTAGCTCTTAGGTGCCTAATAAAGTAGACGAGAGTGTAAAACAAAAAATACAAAGTGAAGGTAAGGATGAAGAAGCATTGACAATAATTATGTGCAATTAAGATGTGTTGTCACAACGAATCTTTGCATACACAACCCTAGATTACATTTAGAAGCTATCATCATGTGGGTTTGTATAGGATTATGTAAAACAAATCATAATTCATGCTTAAATTCTACAATTGAAAATGTACATTGTTTTGCCAAAACTTCGCAAGAGACCAAACTTGTGATAAACTTGACAGCAATACTGCAGAAAGGAAGCTAGAGGATCATCTAAAACCTTTTTGAATGCGAAAGCATTGATTCAAAACTAGTTCAGTATAAGCAAAGCATATGAAATACTTTTCAATTGCACGAGTTGGCAAATTTTACCTTTGTGATTAGTTGTTACAAGTCCATTGTAATACATGTAAAGACAAATTGTACTTCTACTTCATATCCCCATCATGTAATGCAATGTGAAATTATAGAAGTTCTTCCTTCGCACAAGGTTATCATGTTGGATCATAATCCAACATATGGACTAGTATATGTATTGATATATAGGTATTATCATTCAATATAAAAATTATAAATTGTCATGTAAATGCCCATCAATTAAAGTGATCAATTTAAGTTCTATTAAGAGTATGGGGTAAAATGCAAAAGGATTCGTGTGGTTATGTTATATATATGTAGAGACCTATTTGTGATTAACACTTGATTGGCGAAAGTGAAAATCACCAATGCAATTAGTGTGATCAATTGCATTAGTACTAAGGGGTTATAGTCCCCATCAGACCCACTAACAAAATTCTGAGGCTATCACTTCCATCGTGACCTAAGAAAATAGAGAGACCTCTAAGGAGAAGGAGGACGGCTCAAGAAGAAGAATACCATCTTCTTCTAGTGCAGTCCATTAGGATCCAGGGTGGGATTTTTTGGAAGACCTCTTACTGCAGTCCTTTTGTTTTTGTTTAAAAGATGAGCACAGGTATGATTTTCTTCTATAGGTAGAACTCTGTTTTAGTGCATATGCATGATGCTAAAAATAAGGTAACTTCAATACATATTGATGTTTTCAACTTTATACATAGATCAGTTTTTATTCATCTATTCAGATATTTTGCCTAGGTTAGATCTTAGATTTGTTGGTGCTAGAGCACCACGATCATTTATTTTGATGATAACAAAACACGTGTTATTTAACATTTGCAATTTGAGTCCTAGATTTCAGGTCAATTACAAATGTAAACGTGCTTAAACGAAGTTCGAGCTCGCATCCAGGACGGATTGGAGGAGCTTGACGGAAAACAGAGGAGGTTCGCGTGGAGCGACAGATTGAAGATAGAAGACAAGAAGAATAGGATAGATTCTTTTTAATCCTTTCTTGTATCTCTTGTTTTTATTTTCTTGCTCTTTTTATTTTCCTTAGAATATTATGTTAAAGAGCCTCAAAGTACCCTAATAGTAGTCCTAGGAACACCGGCACAACCCTAGGATACTTAAGTTTTCTGTAGAATACTTAGAAAACCAATATAGGGCTCAAACAGCATTTCCAGACGTCTAATTCCCAAATCAGACGTCTGATAAAGTATTTTAAGACGTCTGATAACTATTAGGCTGGAGTTAATATTCTATCTGATGAAATCAGACGTCCAGACCTTAGTCCAGACGTCTTAGAAGACGTCTGATGGACTTGCCAGACGTCCAGATAGTGGACCGTTGGCTAGCTTAGTAGGCACTGCAGATTATGACCGTTAGAGTCTTATCAGACGTCCATAGGACTTTCCAGACGTCTGATAATTGACCGTTTTGCCTCGGCTGACCCAAAATCTCTTCTCAGAGATTTTCTAGCCGTTGCAACGTTTGGAAATCCATTCCCACAGAAAAAGTAGGTTTCCAGACGTCCAGACATAGTGCCAGACGTCTTATATGTCATCTGATGGACTTGCGTAAAAACCCTGTTTAGATCTGATTCAAGTCAGGAAGAGACCCGCCCAAAATCAGACGTCTGACCTTTAAATCAGACGTCTTAAAGTGGCCTTCCAGACGTCTGATGCCAGAGTTAGACGTCTGATTACCCTGTCAAGCGCAATCATTGTCCTGATTTCGGCCTGATTCTCTTGGGCTTTACACCCAACGACTATGGAAGCTTTTCTAAGCCTTCCAAAGCCTTCCTAAGGCCTCTATAAATAGAGGGCAGCCTTTGACACACCAACATACACTTAGAGACACAAGATACACACTAAGAGAAACAAGAGACACACCTAAGCAACTTAGTTCCACTCTTTTGTGTCCAAGAGAAGCCCTTGCTCTCCAAGCTCTAGTTCCATTCTCTTGAGAGCATCAAGCTTCGCGCACCCGCTCTCTCGCCGTTGTCTACGAGAGCGACTTTGCGCCATCGCGTGGCACACGCACCGCATCATCAACTCGACGCACTCCTTGCAAAGGGGAGTTTCCTATTTCCTATAGAAGCTAGGTTTAAATTTCTTTGTTGGCTCTATAGGACTTGTTGTTTATTTTATCTTTGTCTTTTGGTTGGGTATTCGCTTTGCGAATTCCCGTCTCCTTCGTTGGACAAAATCCTTCTCGTGGAGAGAAGGGGTTGAGGAACGCTACCCTCGTACTTGTAGCGTGGTTGTAGTGATGTTGAATCACCCTCGTTTTAAAGTGATTCGGTTAGTGGATTTGATCAACTAGGTTGATCGGAAAATCCTAACTCGAGAGGGTTAGGTGGTGGTTTTCACCCGATTTGGGTTTCCACCTAAAAATCGTTGTGTACTTTGTGTGGTTGTCTTTTCTGTGATATTGTTTATATTTATTTTCGCATTTTATTACGTCACCCCTCTTCAAAGGGAAAACTACAAGATTAACAAGAGATTAATGATCATTTCGTATCCCTATGAATCCCAGAAATATGTTCTTTAACTGTCGTAAGTACCGGTACTCATGATGAGTACCGATACATACGCAATACTGTTTTGGACCATTAAGTTTACTGTAGATTGCTAATACCAGTACTCTTCATGAGTATCAGTACATGCAAGCTATAGATTAGTTCCAGGTTGTCTTAACTAAAAACTGAGACTTTCATGTACCGATACTCTTTATGAGTACCAATAGACACGAGTCCCAAGTCAGGTTCTGGACTTGAAGTCACCAGAACCTGTAGCTTACAAGTACCAGTACTGGTCACTAGTGCTAGAACTGATAGGCTACAGGCAATGTGTCCAGTACTCAACAAGTACCGGTACTCTTCATGAGTACCGGTACTCATTGAGATCAGTTCTTTCCTAAAGAATACCAATAACCTATGAGTACCGGTACTTATTACAAGTACCGATACACTATGAGTATTGGATAAGTACTTATCTGGACATGAGTTTTAAACTGTAACCTATGGGTATCGGTACTTGGCATTAGTACTAGTACTCATTTGAATTTAGAACTCATACCTGTGACTTCAGGATACCGATACTGGCCCCCCAGTACCGATACTCAGTATATGTGATACCAGTACTGATCTACCGATAGAGAGAATTTCGCTTGATTAAAATAGCAATAGAATGATTTATCAGTGTAATTTATTTGGTAGAAATCTCTTAAACAAATATTAAAATACATACTAATTTAAACCACCGAAAAGATGCCATATCCACAAGAAGATTTAAGTCTAATAAAACTCGCAAATTCCTTATCTTATTATTCCAACGTGATGTCGCCTACAATTATAGTTTAACATGCAATGTATGCGAAGTTAAAAGATTGAATAGATATGCAATCAGATAATATAGTTAAAACTCAAGGGGTTGGCTGCAATTGCATTCAATATATCAAATATTTTATTTAAAGATTAAAATCCCAACAATGGCATATCAATGTAATTACTAATTCAATCAAAAACAGAGGATTCTTCCTCTTTCCTCCTCACGCACGAGAAGGAGATCGGCCTACCGAACGGAGTTCGGAGGAGACCGCGCAATGACATAGGTGGCGCAAGCTGAGGTGGCCGGTGGTGGCCACGCACCCGCGGGAAGACCAACAGCAAAACGTTGTCACGAGCGGCGGAGGAGTTCGTGGCTTGGCTACAAGGTGCGCGCGTGGTGGCAATCGGCGAGGAAGAGGCCGGCGAGTTGCATGGAGATTGTCGGTGGCGTTGGTGGAGGAATCGGGCGGCCGGAGATGAGCGGCAGCATGGACGGCGTGGCTATAGCTTTGGGTTATCTTTTGCTGTTGAAGAAGGAGAAGACGAAGAAGCAGAGGCAGCCGGTGGGAGAATTGCTACTATGAGGTGGCTCGGCTGCGAGGTGCGCGTGATGAGGGCGCACTGGAGGAGTTGGCACACGGAGGAGAGGGCGTAGGGGTGGATGACGGCCCGTTGCTGCTAGCCACGCGCGTGCACCGCGCGCGGTCCATGTGCTCGGTGAGGATGCTCGGGTGACGCTCCGGGTCGTCGTTGGAGGAGGCGGCTTGGAGGGGTTGTTCGCTACGTTCATTGGGTTTGTTTGTGCGTGAACAGGGGAACGGTGGATGAAGAAGAAGACAAAGAAGGGGAAGAGGAGGAGGGGGTGGTGATGATGGTGATGAAAGTGGTGACGGCAGTGAAGGTGGATGGAACAGCTGAAGGTGATGCACGCTGTCACCGTGCACCACTGCAATGATGGAGGTCGATGGTAGTGGAGAACGCTTACGCCACAGTGTTCGTCATGGCCACAAGGAAGACTTATTGCACGGTGATGGCGAGGGCGGAGATCCCTGCAGCACAAAGGGAAGATGGATAGAGCCACAGAGGGAAGGATCCTTTAACCTTTTCCAGATCCGCAATGTCCGCCTCTCCCTTCGCATGCGCAACTGCTGGATTTGAACTCTGGCGGAGGGAGCGGCGGTGATGGACAATTATGGCCATACCCTCCTTCAAATGTTAATTATATTAATCTTCAGTCACTTATTATTTTTTTCTCTCTGCATGCACATATCAAATAAGGAGCATCAATGTATGTATTAGAAAGCAAAGCAGATACAAAAATATTCGTAAGCTAAAATTAATTAATACTTAGCTTAGGCCATTAAACTACACGGAAATGTATTCTATATGTACTTATGCTAAATAAATATCCAATAAATTGGGCTTATCATCTACCAGTACCTGTACCAAATCGGTATGAAGTCCAGTTGAGACAAGTTATGGTACAGATCCATCCTAAGTCAGAGGTGGGTTAATTATAGTTAAGCCCTTAATGTTTTAACAGACCTAACAAGTGGTATCAGTGCCAACTCATTCTCTACTTAGTTTAATTAAAGTCTAGTCTAATTAATAAGGTACATTATTCTAGGATAACCTGGTTGAAGCAGCATCTCACCAAAGTGAGCACTCCTGTGAATTCTGGGCTTATCCATGAATGATGAAAGGTTGAATGGGTGTAAATAGGTGGATGTTCACTGACCCAAAGGAAAGTGCACACTCATTCTACTTTCACTTATTTGCGTGGGAGTAATCATTGAATTAGCCCAAAGGAAGGTTCATCACTGACTTGGAGTTGAACCAACAATTATTACATACCACACCATATCTTTAATTATAAGTCAACCTCTTGTCCAAAGATGAGACCCTTGATGGAGTTAACTAAGACATATGATGAGGTTTATATATTAATCAGACATCTTATGTTTTAAAGGAGTTAATCTTATGCCTATCTACATTTTATTTTCAAAAATGTCTTCTGCCAACATTACCGCCACCCTCAATTCAATTCCCATGTTGAGTGGCTCAAACTTTAAGTCCTGGAAGGAAAACCTACTGATAGTCTTAGGGGTAACGGATATTGATCTAGCGATTAGGGAAGACTCTCCTATCTTTACAGATACTCGTACTCTCGATCAAAAGAGAGAAAAGGAAAGGTGAGAGAGTTCTAACCGAATCTCAATGATGATCATGAAAAGGGTCATACCTGAGCCTTTTAGGGGCACTATATCTAGTGATATAGCCACTGCCAAAGAATTTTTAGCTAAAATTGAAAAGAGATTTGCTAAGAATGAAAAGGCAAAAATCGATACACTCTTGGCTAATCTAATTTCATTGAAGTATAAGGGGAAGGGCAATAGTAGATAATACATAATGGAGATGTATCATGTTGCTTTAAAGTTGAAAGCACTTAAACTAGGTCTTTCTGAAGATCTATTGGTTCATTTGGTCATAATATCTCTCCCTCCTGCCTTTAACTAGTTCAAGGTGAACTATAACTATCAGAAAGAGACTTTATCTCTTAATGAGCTCATCTCACACTGTGTACAAGAGGATGAGAGAATGAAGCAAGATAGGACAGAAAGTGCAAATGTTGTCTCTTCCTCTAAATGTAAAGACAAGGCTAAGAAGATGACTTCAGAAGATGCAGATACAGCTTGCCAAAAGAAGCAGAAGAGGAAGACCATAGAGTCTTCCAAATCGAGATGCTTCTTTTTGTGGAGCTGAGGGGCACTAGAAGAAGCATTGTACCAATTATCACGAATGGCGTGCTATGAAAGGTATGGCTCTAAGTTTGGTTTGTTCAGAAATTAATTCGACTACGGTACCTAGGCACACTTGGTGGATGGATTCGGGTGCTACCACTCATATAAGTGTCTATGTAGGGTTGCCTGAGCTGCCGAAGGCCAACTGAAGCTGAGAAGTTTATCTATGTTAGGGACAAGAAGGCAACAGAAGTTCATGCTATAGGGCATTTTAAATTATTAATGAAACTGGAATGTATTTGGAATTGAATGAAACTTTTATTGTACCATCTTTTAGATGTAATCTAGTTTCTGTTTACGTGTTGGATAATTATGGATTCACTTGTAGTTTTGGTGATGGAAAAGTATCTTTGTTTCATGATTTCAAAATTTTTGGTACTAGTTTTCTTTCATATTTTGATAATTTATGTTGCCTGTATAATGTAACTTCTTATAATGAGTCTTCTCTTTTGGATACACGGGGAGTGAAAAGAAAACTAGATAATGAATCCTCAGCTATTTTATGACACAAGAGATTGGGTCATATCTCTAGAAGGAGAATAGAGACTTATGTCAAACAGAATTTTAAACCCCTTAAACTTTTCTAATTTTGATCAATGTATTAAATGCATTAAAGGGAAACAAACCAATAATAGGAAGTTTGAAGCCAATAAGTCAAATGGTGTCTTGGATGTGATTCATACGGACATCTGTGGACCATTTCCTTTGCCTGCGTGGAATGGTGAATAGTATTTTATCACATTCATAGATGACCACTCAAGATATGACTTCATCTACTTAATTCATAAAAAGGCACAATCGCTGGACACGTTCAAAGATTATAAAGCCGAAGTTGGGAATCAACTTGACAGAATGATTAAATTTGTTAGATCTAACCATGGTGGTAACAGAAGGATTAAATTTCACAGAATATCATGAATTGAATGAGACAACAATGATAGGAAAAATTGTCTTACAACTACCAACACTAATGCTAGATGAATGCTTAAAGAAATGTAAACATTAAGCTAAGGAAAACTTGAGAATGAAGGCGACAAATGGAGCATTGAGACAGCCATAGTGGTGGGTGGGCTTCCGTCGACAGCTCGACAGCTCCGCGACCTTGCTTGAACCTCTATGGAGGTGGTAGAGTTGCTTGGTAGAAGATGCCCCAAAAGTGGAGGACGATGGGCCCTTTTATAATGGAGGAAAAGGGCCAAAATCCGTCCATTGGTCAATAGCGACATCCAAGCTGTTGCTAAAACTTCGCCTCAAACGTCGTTGAAGACCAGCTCACGCATGCCCTTCGCACATGCGCTCTACTGCCTAGCCCACGTGCTCCGCGTCGTGTCGCGTGCGGCGTGCCACGGGCATGCGCTTTTGATGAACCCACATTTATTTTAAGCATGTCTAAAATTAGGGTTTTGTGTATTGTTACAGTTTTCAAAATACGTGAAACATCATTTCTTTCTGTATGAACGCACATTTTCTACTTTTAATCTCATTTAACCTTTATTTAACGTCTAAAAAACCTCATAGTTAATCTATTTTTATGATGTGCTGTTAAAATTATAAAATTTACCCCGATTTCCCGTTTTCTTCTCAAATCAGAATATTATGGAATTATGACCCTCAGATGATTATGTAGGAGCTTTTATCAATCATACCTAACTAAGAGTGGCTAGTTATGACCTATGATGGTATTCCCATTAGCTTACTCTTTGTTTCCATGTATTTTCATTATCAATATGGGTAGTGAGGGATAATTCAAATGCTGGTGATGATGGAGAGATCAAGTATGATATTGAGACCTCATGGAAAGAGTATATGAACATGGTCGTTGAGGATGAATTACTAGAATAGTTTTATATTTTCTTTTCAATTGTAGTAATTTTGTTCATTGTACATCTGTTCTTTTAACTTAATCATGTAATGAGTATTATGTGTTGTACCTTTCCATAAGATTAAAATACATGATTTAGTTGTTTTCTATTTTTCTTGTTGCCTGTTTTTCATATCAATATATTTTAATTATTAAAATTCTTAGATTTTGGTTTATAAGGACTTCCATCCAACTTCCTAAATAGTATGTCTATGAGTTCAAGCAATGACGAAAATAATCTAATTGATGTACTTATTACATGATCAAATGGTTCGTTGGGACACTTTACTTTAACAAAAGTGTCATAAGGTTGATAGACCGATCGTTGCATATGCACTCAACATCTTAAATCTATTAGTTAACTTGAATTTCCTAATTATTTTAGTTAAATGAGTCTTAAAAGTGAGTTATGATGGGAGAATCCAATGATGTCACTGGACACCCAATAAATTGAGGTAAATAAAGGGCCCTATCTCCACTTAAGAGTACATATGGCTTGAAAGATGGACGACTTATTTGTTATTATAGGACTTTTGATGCCTTTACCAGACATTTGATGATGCATATATGAACTGTAGTTTTCCCTTCGAAGAGGGGGTGACATAATAATTGCGGAAATAAATTAAACAATCTTCACAAAATAAACAAACACACAAGTACACAATTATTTTTAGGTGGAAACCCAAACCGGGTAAAAACCACCACCTAACCCTCTCGAGTTAGGATTTTCCGATCAACCAAGTTGATCAAAATCCACTAAACCGAATCACTTAAAACGAGGGTGATTCAACCTCACTACAACCACGCTACAAGTACGAGGGTAGCGTTCCTCAACCCCTTCTCTCCACGAGAAGGATTTTGTCCCACGAAGGAGACGGGAATTCGTAAAGCGAATACCCAACTAAATAACAAAGATAAAATAAACAACAAGTCCTATAGAGCCAACAAAGTAATTATAAGCATAGCTTCTATAGGAATTAGGAAACTCCCCTTTGCAAGGAGTGCATCGAGGATGACGCGGGTGCGTGAGCCACGCAACGGCGCAATGTCGCTCTCGTGAACAACGGCGGGAGAGTGGGTGCGCGAAGGCTTGATGCTCTCAAGAGAATGGAACTAGAGCTTGGAGAGCAAGGGCTTCTCTTGGACACAAAAGAGTGGAACTAAGTTGCTTAGGTGTGTCTCTTGTTTCTCTTTGTGTGTATCTTGTGTGTCTAAGTGTGTAAAGGCTGCCCTCTATTTCTAGAGGCCTTAGGAAGGCTTTGGAAGGCTTAGAAAAGCTTCCATAGCCGTTGGGTGCAAAGCCCAAGAGAATCAGCCCGAAATCAGGAACAATCATTGCTCTGACAGGCTTATCAGATGTCTAATTCTGGCATCAGACGTCTGGAAGTTCACTTTAAGACATCTGATTCCAAGGTCAGACGTCTGATTTTGGGCGGGTTTCTTCCTGACTTGGATCAGATCTATACAGGGTTTTTGCGCAAGTCCATCAGACGACATATAGGACGTTTGGCACCATGTCTGGACGTCTGGAAACCTACTTTTACTGTGGGAATGGATTTCCAAACGTTGCAACGGCTAGAAAATCTCTGAGAAGAGATTTTGGGTCAGCTGAGGCAAAACGGTCAATTATCAGACGTCCGGAAAGGCCTAAGGACGTCTGATAAGGCTCTTACGGTCATAATCTTGAGTGTTTGCTAAGCCAGCCAACGGTCCACTAATTGGACGTCTGGCAAATCCATCAGACGTCTCCTAAGACGTCTGATCTAATGTCTGGACGTCTGATTTCATCAGACAGAACTACCTATGTCCAGCCTAACAGTTGTCAGACGTCTGAAACAACAGTCAGACGTCTTAAAATACTTTATCAGACGTCTGATTTTGGGATTAGACGTCTGGAAACTCTGTTTGAACCCTATATTGGTTTTCTAAGTGTTATACAGAAAACCTAAGTATCCTAGGATTGTGCAGGTGTTCCTAGGACTACTGTTAGGGTACTTTGAGTCTCTTTAACATGAATTATCTAAGGAAATAAAGAGCAACAAAAGAAACGAAAAATACAACAAGTACAAAAGAAGGAAATCTATCCTATTCTTCATTTCCTTCCATCTTTAATATATCGCTCCTCGCGAATCTCTTCTGCTCTCCATCGAGCTCCTCCAATCCATCCTGGATGCGAGCTCGAACTCCATCTAATCACGTATCCATTTGCGATTGACCTGAAATCTAGGACTCAAAGCGCAAATATTAAATGACACGTGTTTTGTTATCATCAAGACAAATGACCGTGGTGCTCTAGCACTAACAATCTACCCATTTTTGATGATGACGAAACCATAAATAATAATGCAGAAAAAACCTCCCCCTTTTTGACATTATCAAAAAGGTTTAATTGATTTTACATTTCCTATAACTCCCCCTTAAAACATGCTCTTCTATGAGTTTCTTTTAACAAAGGTAATGTCCTCCCCTTTTTTATAACAACAAGATAGCTATTATTTTTCTCCCCCTTTTTTAAAGGAAATTTAGCTACCTTATCTCTCCCCCTTAAAAATTGACAATTAGCTCATAAATTTTAACTCCCCCTATCTAAATGCTACTAATAAGAGGATAGGGTAAAGGGTTTTACCTCACCTACCATGCCCAATAAAATGGGCCGAATGGTGGTGGATGCCACATCGGATGAGGCTCCCATCCGTAGCTTGGAGGCTCGGGCATTGGCGCCGGTCTCCAATCTTGTGGTCGACGTGCGGCGGGTCCGTCGTTTGTTCGCCGTCTCGTCGATCTTCTTGTTCTCCTCCTTGGTCTACTCCTTGGTTTTCCCAACTTGAGTTGACCAGCCTTGAGTTTGTAGGTCCAGTCCTTTGTGTTGTAATTATCCCTGAATCCTACAAAACAAGATTCTAATTCTTTCTTCGGTATCCAAGTGGGCTTGGATCCGGATCTGTTAGCGGGTCTCCTTGATGGAGATCCTTTCTCAACCTTAAGACTATAAAAATTATCTACTTTATTGATTAATTTGTTAGAGTTTTCCCTAAGACATGCAATTTTTTTTTCTATAATACTCATCTTAATCTTTAAATTAGAGATTTCTAACTTTAGACTATCATTTTCCTCAATCAATTTATTATTTTCATTGATGAGGTCTTGATTTTCTAATAATAGGTTATCAATTCTAGGACTAGCTTCCATGTCCTTAAATTGTTTTTCTAACCCATCATTTTCATTTTTAAGAAAACTAAGGTTCTTTTTAATACTTTTATTTTCTAGTTTAAGTGATTTACTAATCTCAAATAGTTCATTAAAAGCTTTTTATAAATCGAAATTTACCTCGTTGTCGGAGTCGCTTCCACTTTTGTTGTCGCTGTTACTTTCTCCAATTGCCATGAAACCAAGGCACGCGGTTTCCTTCTCCCCGAGATCTTCTTCCGAGCTCGTCTCCTCATGAGTGCCTTCCAACCTCCTCCATATCTCGTGGGCGGTGGTGCACTCTTGGATTCGTTCGAATTCCTTTGGACTCAATGCGCAATACAAGGCATTCATTGCCTTTGCGTTGAGGTTGAGATTCCGAACCTGATCTTCTGAGTAACCTTTTGCGGGCTTCTTGTGAATCAAAAATGCGGATTCGCATTTTTCCCACACCTGGAAGTCGTAGGCCTGCAACCACATAGTCATACGATTTTTCCAATAAATGAAATCCATACCTGCAAAGTATGGTGGTCGCGAGGTATCGTGTCCTTCGGTGCACACGAATGCTTTTCCCTCCATATCTAGATCCTCGCCGGTTTGTAACGCCGATTTTGCGAGACCTGCTCTGATACCAAATGTAGTTTTCCCTTCGAAGAGGGGGTGACGTAATAATTGCGGAAATAAATTAAACAATCTTCACAAAATAAACAAACACACAAGTACACAATTATTTTTAGGTGGAAACCTAAACCAGGTGAAAACCACCACCTAACCCTCTCGAGTTAAGATTTTCCGATCAACCAAGTTGATCAAAATCCACTAAGCCGAATCACTTAAAACGAGGGTGATTCAACCTCACTACAACCACGCTACAAGTACGAGGGTAGCGTTCCTCAACCCCTTCTCTCCACGAGAAGGATTTTGTCCCACGAAGGAGACGGGAATTCGTAAAGCGAATACCCAACTAAATAACAAAGATAAAATAAACAACAAGTCCTATAGAGCCAACAAAGTAATTATAAACCTAGCTTCTATAGGAATTAGGAAACTCCCCTTTGCAAGGAGTGCGTCGAGGATGACGCGGGTGCGTGAGCCACGCAACGGCGCAATGTCGCTCTCGTGAACAACGGTGGGAGAGTGGGTGCGCGAAGGCTTGATGCTCTCAAGAGAATGGAACTAGAGCTTGGAGAGCAAGGGCTTCTCTTGGACACAAAAGAGTGGAACTAAGTTGCTTAGGTGTTTCTCTTAGTGTGTATCTTGTGTGTCTAAGTGTGTAAAGGCTGCCCTCTATTTATAGAGGCCTTAGGAAGGCTTTGGAAGGCTTAGAAAAGCTTCCATAGCCGTTGGGTGCAAAGCCCAAGAGAATCAGCCCGAAATCAGGAACAATCATTGCTCTGACAGGCTTATCAGATGTCTAATTCTGGCATCAAACATCTGGAAGTTCACTTTAAGACGTCTGATTCCAAGGTCAGACGTCTGATTTTGGGCGGGTCTCTTCCTGACTTGGATCAAATCTAAACAGGGTTTTTGCGCAAGTCCATCAGACGACATATAGGACGTCTGGCACTATGTCTGGACGTCTGGAAACCTACTTTTACTGTGGGAATGGATTTCCAAACGTTGCAATGGCTAGAAAATCTCTGAGAAGAGATTTTGGGTCAGTTGAGGCAAAACGGTCAATTATCAGACGTCTGGAAAGGCCTAAGGACGTCTGATAAGGCTCTAACGGTCATAATCTTGAGTGTTTGCTAAGCCAGCCAACGGTCCACTAATTGGACGTCTGGCAAATCCATCAGACGTCTGATCTAATGTCTGGACATCTGATTTCATCAGACAGTACTACCTATGTCCAGCCTAACAGTTATCAGACGTCTGAAACAATAGTCAGACATCTTAAAATACTTTATCAGACGTCTGGAAACTCTGTTTGAACCCTATATTGGTTTTCTAAGTGTTCTACAGAAAACCTAAGTATCCTAGGGTTGTGCAGGTGTTCCTAGGACTACTGTTAGGGTACTTTGAGTCTCTTTAACATGAATTATCTAAGGAAATAAAGAGCAACAAAAGAAACGAAAAATACAACAAGTACAAAAGAAGGAAATCTATCATATTCTTCATTTCCTTCCATCTTTAATATATCGCTCCTCGCGAATCTCTTCTGCTCTCCATCGAGCTCCTCCAATCCGTCCTAGATGCGAGCTCGAACTCCATCTAATCACGTATCCATTTGCGATTGACCTGAAATCTAGGACTCAAAGCGCAAATATTAAATGACACGTGTTTTGTTATCATCAAAACAAATGATCGTGGTGCTCTAGCACCAACATGAACTTGATTGAATTCAAGGGCTCTTAACAAGGGCTAAAATCGACTCCACTTGGCTAATCCATTGCCTAATTCAGAACTAATGATGTAATTGACTCTACCAAGAGTTTGAAGTTAGATTGGTGGATTCTAAGGTCTCAAATGAAACCCCAAGAGGTCCAGTGAGTTTGTAGGATTAAGTAATCTTAGTATTAGTCAAGAATTGAATAAAATGATGGAATAAAGCATGATAGGTGGATCCGTAATATTTGACACCTTAACCTCGTGAACCAAGGGTTCACCATTGCAGGTTGGAGACCCAATGATTTGTGGTGAATAGTGGCTACCAATGGTCCACTTTGGAACCTGGGGAGTTTCCAGCTACGACGACGAGCCATGGGCTATCATTAAAATGAGGTACTCGTAGGTACTTGGATTTGACTCGATACTTTGGTACTAGAGTGAAGCTTTGGTGTGCCTACATGTATGGATGACGCTAGAATATCGTAGGGGTATTTGGTCAAGGCCTCAGTACCAAACGGGGATTGAGAGGGCACACCCAAAGTAGATGCCCCAAGTAGGAGCATTAGTGTAACGCCTCGAATTTGTAATACCCTTAATAGGCTAATTAAAAACCTTAATTGGTTACTTGAGGTGAGATTTAGGGTTTTGGGAACCCTAACTTAGTGATATTAGCCTTGGAATTAAACAAATCCTTTAAGTTATTAACAAGATATTAATAAATGAAAGGTTGAGGGGTTCTTTGTTAAGAAACAGTTTAGGGGCCTTTCTTGAGGTTCAAGAAATAAGTGTAAGGGCTTGTGTGCAAATTTTATAACCCTTATATAAGAGAGATAGGTTTAAAAATTTAGAAGAAAAATCTCATTTTCTTCTCCCCCCTTAGCCAATTCCTTCTCCTCTAGATGATGCACCCCCATCCCCCTCCTCCCTGCTGGCTGCTGCTGCTACGTGGAGAAAGAAGAAGGGAAGGAAGAGGAGGAGAGCTGCTGCTGCAACTGTTGTTGAAACTACTGTTGTTGCTATTATGGTTACTACTGGTACTGTGTGAAAGAAAGGAGAAGAAGAGAGGAAAGGAGGTGGTGCTGCTGTTTTAGCTACTACCTTTGCTGTTGTTGATGTTGCGGCTACGATTAGAAGAAGAGAAAGGAGCTCCAACTGAGGTAGGATTTCTCTCTTTGAATCCATGTTTTGTTCCTATGCTTAGGAATATTAGAAGAAGGTGGTTTGTGTATAAAAATACCATGTTGCATGTGAAATGGTTGAGAATGTTTCCCTTTTTGGTTTCCATGTTCATGGGTGATAAAAGGGAGACCTTTCATCTAAATAGTCGGGTAGGCTTATAGATAAAATGGTGGGTGTTTAGCAATGTGAACTGGGTGCTAAGAGTACCTAGTACGAGTACTGATGATCAGTACCGGTACTAGTTGACCTAGCATCACAATGTAATGCAATGAAACGGGAACTGAAAGAACCCAGTACTGATACTGGTGATCAGTACCGGTACTGGATGACTTCAGTCGGTGAATTGGGGCTGCCCAATATCAGTACTAGTATTCAATATCGGTATTGGCTAGGTTATTTTGATACAAGGCCGATGCTGCCCAGTACCAGTATTGATGTTTAGTACCAGTACTAGCTAGGTTTTGTTGATACCAGGCTAGTGGTACCCAGTACCGGTACTGGTACGGTATTGGTTGGGCTAAGAGATAAAAAAAAAGAACTGATGGTGCCCAGTATCGGTATTGGCACCCAATATTGGAACTGGTTGGAACTTCTGAATTGGTACTAGGGTTGCCTAGTACTAGTATTAAGCTTAGTATTGGTACTGGCTGGCCGAGTTGAGTTTAATGACAGAATTTGCTAAATCCATGTGGTTGTATGCGGTTATAAACTGAATTTAGGTTGTAAACAAAAATTCTTCGGGTAAAGGTTATTATGTGTGGCTTTTGGTTGTTAGGAACTCATCCTGAACTTAGATGCGGTTTGAGTGGGTTATCTAACGTCTGATGATTCATTAGCCGTCTGATACCCTTGATCCTGACGTCTGACCCCTTGGTTAGACGTCCCTGCAACTTGATTGTCATTCCAGGGACTAAGTCCTAGTGATTGGATGCTTGGTATTATATCGAGCGTCCAATATGCTCGATTTGAACATCTAGCCAAGGAATTAGTCGGTCACTGGTAGCTGCCGGAAGTGGGTTGTTATTCTTGGACGTCTGACACATGATGCTGGACGTCCAATTTGAGGCTTGTGGTTCCATTTCGCACGGAATTTTTCCCACGGGAATCAGGAACTTAATCTAATTAATTAAACCCAGGCCTGATAACCATGAATGTAAGCTAAGAATCCTGGTTAGCATCTATTGTCAGGAAACTCGAATTTTGGACATAATCAGGACTCAAGGTAGCTGGTCCTAAATGGAAATAAAACAGACCCTCTAGTGGTACAAATCTTAATTTGGAAATAATAAAGAGAAGATTTTAATGTGAATGCATGAGGCCATGTCACCAAAATACCCGCGAGGCCAAAATGCATGGTATAAACTAAACCTAATGGGTCTTGGTAAAGGTATAGAAATCCTAACGGGCTAGGTAAGCGCAATCCTGTAATGATGGAAGGGAAGTTCCATTAAGAACTTTTGTAACAATAAGGATTTAGGGTCCTAACCATATGTTGTAGGAGGTACTCCTGTACCAAGTGTAGGTCCTGGGTGAGGAGAGGATCGACTCTAGCAATGGGCTGCTAATATGGGTTTCATGTGAATTTTTGCCCCTACACGGGGATAGCCATCTTGAGAGGTTGTGGGACTTACCCACCCCTCTGTTAATTGTATATAACTTGGATAATAAAACAGAGGGTTTAAGTCGGGGATTGGGTGTGGCAAACGACCGATACTGGTAGCGATGGCAGTTATCGGTACTTATTGAATCGGAATAAGTTAAAAAGGGACTTAAGGTTGGTACTGAAGGCACCTTGTATCGGTACTGGTGGCCCGTATCGATATAGCGTGAGCTCAGAAGCCATGGCAGTGGGGGTGCCCAGCACCGGTACCTAAGACTAGGACCAGTACTGGTGTACTTGTCCTAAATCGTTGAACTCTGCGAAGAGATTCATTTAAAAATGGATCGAGTTAAGGGTGAAAGCTTAATATTGAGATCAAGGATCTCTTGGGTTCAGGGTATAGACGTGTGCATGTATTGGTGGCCTGGATTACAGAGGGTTTGAAGGTGCAAAACCCCAGTTTTGGGCACGAAAGGCGTGTTTTGCAATCCTGGTTTGGACAAGCATCTTGACCTAGCAATAGGTTAGGATTACCTGATAATAGATGTATGTTGTTTAAGTGTAGTAATTATAGGGACCAGGTCCCTGATGTTTGAGAGTTGCTGAACATAATAATTGTATTGAACTATATGATTCCAATAATTAGAAATCCCGTGTAATGTTAGAACCTAATTGGGGGTCTAGTAGGAATCCCAATGGACAGGGATGAATAAGAAAAATTGCAATGAATCCCTAGATGGGTAAAGCATGGGTGTGTGTGTGTGTGGGTGTGTGCGTGCACCTATAATTTGAGCGTGAAGCCCTAATGGCGGTATGACTAGGTTTTGTTGTTTTGTTATAGAAATGGTGTTGTAGTACAGATAGTCATTGCCACTATTACAATTTTTACTCGGAAATAAAAGATCTCCCGAGGTCGAACTCAGGGAGCAAACTGTATTCTAGAGATACAAAGTTTCTATTACAAAAGTGAAAAGAGAGAGAGAGAGAGAGAGAGAGATTTATTTGGTTGGCTTTTTCTTCTTCTCTCTTCTTTCTCGTCGTTGTCTTCTTCTCTTCTCTTCTTTTGGGTTCTTCAGTCTTCTTCCTTCTGTTCTTCTTATTCCTCTTCTGTTCTTCTTCTTTCTTTCTTCTTCAGAGCTTCTTCTTTTCTTCCTGCAGGCCGTCGTCTGATTTTTCAATCAGACGACTTAAGTAGCTTTTGCTACAGTGCATCTTCTTTCCTTCTTCTCTCTGTGGTTCTCTTCTTCTTCTTCTCGCAGTCCTTCTTCTTTCTGTGGTTCTCTTCTTCTTCTTCTCGCAGTCCTTCTTCTTCTTCCTCTGCGGTATGCCTTCTCTTCTTCTTCTCCTGTGCCTGCACACTCGCAGTTTGGTCAGAGGGCAAAAACCTACTCTACCCTCCCCCGCGTCTCTCTCTCTCAGAATTCACTCGTAGGATAGCTCTCCCAGAGCTGCCGGGTATTTGGGTACGAGTCGCGCCTGGGTCCAGGCCCACCGGCATGCAGTGGTGGGCGAGGAGTGCAGGTCGGGTAAACGGGTCGGGACAGGTCCGCGGGGGGTGGTTGCGAACGAGGCCGGGTCGAGCGGGTGAGAGGGACCTCACCCCGTGGTCAGGAGGCGAAGAGACTAAGGCACCTTTTGCCTTTATGCGGGCGCGCGGCCTCGAAATCCCACGATGTGGGACTATCTTCTGCTGTCTTCGCGTGCGCCCGCAGGACGACTCCACATCGCCCTCTGATCAGCTACAGCCGATGTCTGGGCCAACTGAAGAGGCAGAAGCCTTTGCGGACTTCGCCCCAACCTGCAGCACCTGGGAATCTGGGGCTGCAGGGCCTGGAGCTCGCCTCGAAGCTGCTTCAGTCGTCGCTAATGGCGGCTGGAGCAGCGAACCTGTTAGACAGGAATACGGCCCTTCGGCCTAATCAAACACACGGGGGACCTTCGCAGTGGCAAGGCGAAGGTGGTGTGGGGTGTGGCAGGTCGTGGGTCGGCGTCTGGTGGCGGGGCTAGGTCGGACTGTAGCCGCGAGAATGGGTTTGTTCGGTGGAGCATGGTGGAGGTGAGGAGTGGCAGTGAAGGGGCGAAAATGGTTCAGTGGGACGAGGCGGAGGTTTTGGGTCGGTCGGCGAGTCGTATGGAGTGGCGGAATGATGGGAGCGACTTGTCGGAGGTGGGCCGGAGGCGTGGAAGATGATGGTGGTCGGGTCGGTCGAGGGTTTGATTGAGCAAATTAAAATAGGGAAAAGAAAGAGGGGAGGAAGAGAAGTAACTGTTGCCTACTTGCAGGGACGAAGGGGGAGGAGCAGGGCGGCAGTCGTGTCGACTGTCGCCGGAGAAGAAGGTACCCATTGGGGGCGGACGACGGGGCTGAAGCAGCGCGCGCGGGTATTGCGCGACGCGGAGGAGAATCAGGAAGAAGTCTCTGCCATTGGTTTTGTGGCAGAGCGAAGAGGAAAGGAAAGGGAGCTCACCGGAGCTCGCTGGGTGTCTGCCGGAGTGGGAAGAGAAGAAAGTTGTGGGTGGTTCTCCGTCAGAATCGAGCTACTGAAAGCGGCAGACCGTGGTAGCTTTTATAGAGGCGAAATCAGAGAGGAGGGCGGAGGGAGACGACGTGCCTCTCTCGCCAGAGGATGGCCGGATCGCGACCCATACCTTCCGCGTGTTCGCACGGATGGTGTGGGCGATGGCAGAGATCGTGGAGGTGTCCCTGCGACAGCAGACGTTGCAGGGAACACCCCGTTGTCTTGGCAGGGGGTCGTCCTCACCCTGCGCGGCGCCATGCCTCGCCGGAGCATGGCGCTGCTCAGGGTTTTGCAGGGAGGACCCAAATGCAAAAAATGATGAAGAATTAGGGGCCAAAATGCGAGGGTTTCAAAAGTTGAGGGTCAAAAAGTAATGGATGAGGACCAAAATGCAAAGTTGGTGAAGAAGGTCTCTTCTTAGGCTCAAGTTTTTATGCATGACTAAATGGGACCTAAGGATTCTAATGGTGAATTTTATTTCTAGGTCAGACCTTGTTTGACCAGCCAATTTACGTAAAAATCCAAATTAAATCATTAATTGGGCATGGTTCTCAATGTAGGTCAAAATGGGTTCCTAAGGCTAAATTGAAGGTTCTAAACCCTAGAGATTATTTTTATATGAATTTTAGAGGGTTTAGTAGATTTTTGCTTTACCTCGAACCTCGTGAATTGAAGTGGATTTGTTTTAGGGTTACAGATTGTCATTTAATTCCTTGGAGTTGCTGTAGCCCTTATCAGATCAGACCATCCCATTTTCCTTCTTATTAGGTTAGTTTGACCTATGTTTGAACCCTGAGTTACCCTGTTTGCAGATTGTGTTGGTAAAATTACATTTTTACCCCTTATGACTTGTTTTCTTCTTAGACTCAGAATTCTCTAAGTTAAGCCTTTCCTTGAGTTATGTAGGAGCTTTTATCCTCTGTATTAGGTCAAAACGAGCTAGTTATGGCTAAAGATGAGGTTCTCATCAAGCCCCCTAAACACATTAAAAGCAAATTTGAATTGATTAAGTAATGGCTTGAATCTCTTATGATGACATCTACAACTCGACTCAAGTCTAATAAAAGGAAATGCTTGGATCCTAAGGTCTTGAGTAAGAACCCAGGAGATCCACTAGGTCCTTAGGACTTCATTCCAGGCACCGAACCCCAAATGAAATTAAAGGGATGGTAAGTTAACAAGGTGAGTTCGTAAGGCTGCACCCTTAGACTTGGTGAACCAGGAGTTCACTACTCAAGTAGAAGACTTGAGCTGTTGGGGTAGCAATAGGCTACCAAGAAGATCTGCCTCGGAACAGGAAAGGTTCCTAGGTTCGGTTACTAGCTTTGGGCTATCACTGGTGTTTGGTACTTGAAGGTACTCGAATCCGACTCAATGCGAAGGTACTCGAGTAAGAGGCTCGCTAGGCACCCGCGTGTGCGAAGATGGCTGGGGTACTATGAGGGATTGGTTGAGATCTCGTCCTATGGTGGATTGAGAGGGCACACCCGAGGACCATGCTCTTACAAGGAGCTGCTCCTAACGGGAGCATTGGTGTGGCCTGGCAATTATGGCCAATCCTGTGATGATGATCTTGTTTGATTTGTGACTAGTCCTTATTGGACACCGATTGGGCTCGTGTTTCGTGATCACAAGCCATAGGCCTGGGTAGTTCCCAAGAGGCTCGACTCTTTTGACTGAAGTCAGCAACTGTTAAGACCCGTGCTGTTTGAGCCCTTTAAGACATCTGGAACTTAGGTCAGACTCAAACTGTTCATTGATGTAACATCTACTGATTTGGCTGAATCATCATTTATCCTCCATTTTTCCTAAGCATATTGCACCCAGCCGATGGCGTAAAACTCAGCGCTCAACGGGAGGCAGCCCATCATTCTCTTTGAAAACCTAAAACCCTTTCTAACACCTTTGCGCACTTAAGGTTCACCCTTTAGGACAGCTGACTCCACCTCAGGTGCTTGCATCTGAGATTAGAAATCGTCCGCAACAGTCACCCCGACCCATTCACTCATCAAAACATATGTCCTAAGGAATGAACTAAGTTCAATAAAAACCCCCTAAGTTACAATGAGGACATTGCAAATCTTAGGCATGAGGGTTATGAAAGTGCAAAAACTTGTAAGAAAAAGGTTTTAAATAAAAAATTCACATATCCCAAAAGAACACCATAAAAATTAAAAAAAAATTGAAAAAAAGAATAAAAAATTTTGAGGACTCTACAAAGGAGGAGGAGAAGAAAAAGGTACAAAATGGAAAGAAGGAGCACAAAATGAAAGAAAAAGTGATAGTCATTAGTAAGAAATTAAAGAATTAACCTAAGTTCTAGACCTCATTTAGGAAAAGAAATGGAAAGTGCACAGTGAGATTGGTAAGAACGCGAACTTTAGGCATTCTTGGATAGACTCTTAGTACCCATTAAGATCTAGACATTCCTCAAGATGTTGAGGAAAATGAAAAGCTTAAGTATTAGGTTCAAGACTTAGGGAGTATTTGGCCTCGTTAACTAACTTTTGGTTTACGGGACTCAGTAACCTAAGCACCCTAACCTCACACACAGCCTGGTTCAGTAAGCATAAAAATCAAAATCACGCAGAAGCGTCGCAAAAATTCTGAAAATGACACCTAGAGTAGGGGCAGCCGATCAACACAAGTTGATTTGGATGAGTTCCCAGCGCGAAGAGGTGGGAAATTCCCCTCGAAGATGCGAAACAAAATATCATCTCCTCGGTGCTTGTCTCTTAGGATATTTACATATCCTACCGGGGGCATGTAAGCACTCTGCTGATTCAGATTCCATGGATGGTATTATCACGAAATGTCAATTACCAAGGTCTGGATTCAGCCACGGAACACCATGGATGAGATTATCTCGAAATCTTAATAGCTAGGGTTCTGGGGGTTACCATGGGCGGTGCTATCTCGAAGCATCGACTGCCAGGAACCCTTAAGGATTGATGATGGGGATAAGGAATCTGATACAGACCGTGTTGAAAAGCCAATCCTAAGCTAGAATTAAAAAGAAAAAGAGAGAGAAAACTTTCCAAACAGATAAATCTTCTATCTCTCTTTCTTACAAAACGCACTGCGAACTGAGCTAGGGCTAAAATTATCTCAAGCATGGGTGCTTTAACAACAAAGTCCAATAAACCTTAGGTTAGTTCTTGTAGGCCTTAAAAACCTTTGTTAAAGGCTGAGGCTGAGGCTAGACAAATCTGGATCTTGGTTGGTACTAGAGTACCTTTTAGGCCTATGGTAGGCATTCTGACCTAATCTAGTTTGCAAAAGAAAAAGTACTTATCTGAAATCATTAAGAACTTCATGGTCTAGAACAAGGGTTGAAACCTTAATAATTTGCTAAGGGACTAGCAAAAGCTAGGCATGGGGGTATGATGAGAACCTCATCATAAACCCTAACTAGCACAATCTAACCCTGATATGTGAGAAAAAGCTCCTACATGACCCAAAGAAAGGCTTAACTCAGAGAATTCTGAGTTTAAGAATAAAACAAATCATAAGGGGTAAAACTGCAATTTCACCAATACAGTTTGCAAACAGGTTAATTAAGGGTCCAAACACAGGTCAAACAAGTTTAACAAGAAAGAAAGTGGGATGATCCGATCTAAATAAGGGTTATTGCAACTTCCAGGAATTAAATGACATTCTGTAACCCTAAAACAAATTCACTTCAATTCACGATGTTAGAGGTAGGATAAAAATCAATTAAACCCTTTAAAATTCATATAAAAATGTTCTCTAGGGTTTAGGACCTTCAATTTGGCCTTATAAACCTATTTTGACCTAAAAAGAGAACCGTGCCCAATTAATAACTTAGTTTGGGTTTTTACGCAAATTGACCTATCAAACATGGTCCAACCTAGAATTAAAATTCACCGTTAAAATTCTTAGGTTCAAATTGGTCTTGTATAAAAACTTGAGCCTAAGAAGAGACCTCCTTGACCGACTTTACAATTTGGTCCTCTTCATTTACTTTTTGACCCTTATCTTTTGAAACCCTTGCATTTAGGACCCTAGCTTTTCATCATTCTTTGCAGAACGATCCTCCCTGCAAACTCTGCGCAGCACCATGCTCCAGCGACCTTGCGCGAAGCATGGCGTCGCGTAGAGAAGGGTTACCACCCTATAAAGCAGAAGCGGGGTTCCCTGCGACGTCCTCTGTCACATGGACCCGCCCTTGCCCTCTGCCGATTACCATACCTTCCGTAACAACGCGCGGAAGGTATGGGTGTCCTCTCCGACCTCACTCCGACGAGGCTGGCACGTTGCCAGCTCGCCCTTCCCTTTGCGCCAACCCCTTTATAAGGACCGGCACCCCCTACCGGCTCCTTTAAGCTTTTCTTTGATGGAAAACTTCCACCCCTTCATCCCTTCCTCCTCCATCAGAAGGCCCGAAGCTTCCGGCGACTTCCTCCTCGTCGCTCTGCTGCCCTACCTGCAACAGGGTTTGCCTCGCTCCCTCATCCACGCTGGGCTATACCCGCTGGTGCCCTCCGCCTACTTCCTTATCGTCGCACTCCTCCTCCACGGCTCCTTCTTCTCTAGCTCCGGCTGGTACGAGCTGGTTGCTCCGCCCTCCCCCTTCGTCTAATACTTAGGTAAATCGCTTCATCTCCATTTCCCTTACATTTTCCCTCTCTTAATTTACCTTTTTACTCCTCCGCACGCGACTTCCACCTCCACCTGCTCCGTCTCCGACCACCTTCTCCGGCGAGTCCATCCCACCTCCACAGACCTCCTCACCCCTCGCCGATTACCCCAGAAGCTTCCCCAGGCTCCACTCAACCGACCCCCCCTCCCCATTCACTACCAACCACTGCCCGACCACCCCCCAAACAAACTCATCTTCTCGCACACAGTCCGACCTAGGGCTACCTCCACACGCGCCCTTGCGCCTCGCCAACACCTGCACTGCATTCGTCGCACTCCGGCGAAGTTCCGTGCGTATTCTGACTGGGCCAAGAGGCCGTATTTCTGCTTTCAGGTCGGAGCCCCTTCGCTGCCATTACTGAGCTGCTGGAGCTCCTTCACCTGCAGCTGCAAGTGCTTTCCAACCCAGGTGCACACCCCAGGTCATGCGGTTTACCTCTGCGAAGGCACCCTGGCCTACAGAAAGAAGACTGAAGCCGCAAGCAAGGAAAGAAAGAAAGAGAAGAACAGAAGAAAAGAAGCAGAAAGAAGAAGAAGGCTGAAGAAGAAGAAGTCAGAGAAGAAGAAGATTACCACAGCCGCAGAAGAAGAAAAGAAAGAAGAAGAAAGGAAGACTCTGCAGGAAAAAGAAGAGAAGGAGATCAGCTGAAAGAAAAAGGACAGAAAGAAAAGGAGGAGAGAAGAAGAAGAAGCCAAGAGAAACTCTAGCTCCCTCCCTCTCTCTCTCTCTCTCTCTCTCTCTTATTTTTATAACCTAATTGAGAACTCTTATATTTCTAGAATTCTAGTTGCTCCCTGAGTTCGACCTCAGGAAAACTTTTTCCGAGTAAAAATTTGTAGTAATCTAGTAGCTGTTTTGTACTGCAACGATTGTAAACCATAATAACATAAACCCAACCGCTGTCGGAGACACTACTATTCTTGGCGCCATTGCCGGGGAGCAACGACTATTCTAGAGGCTATAAAATCTCTATTTATGAGTTTCTAATAATCTCTTCTCTCTTTTGTGTGCAGGTACAGGAAAATCAAGAAGCAGACGCACAACAACCACTCCAAGGACAGGTAACTTCTATCCTCTCACTATTAACCCCTAAATTCTAAAGAGAAAGAAAAAGAAAAGAATAAATAATATAGGTATAACCTGTCTTTCATACCTAGTAACAGCTGCATATTTTCAAACCACTATTCCTGCACACACTATTAAGGGTATTCAAGGGCTAACACCTTCTTGCCTGAGCCCTAATTACCCAACAAGGAGTTAACTGGATCAAGTAGAGCCAACATAGGAATTAACACTAGGGTTTTAGAGACACACTCCTTAATCAAGAATTGAGAAATCCCAAAAGAAGTGTGCCTAAGCCATTGACTGAAAATACCTATTCAGAAAAATCCTAAGCAATTGGCTCTCGATAAACACTTGAACCTTAAAAGACAAAACCTAATAAGTTCTCAAAGGAATTAATAGGTGAAGTTGACCCATTGGGTCAACCAACCTTCGACTCAGGTCACTCTTCGCACTCAAAAAGCTAAAAGTTCAAGTGAAAACTTAAGTACCCTGATCTTAAAATAAAATTGGTAGACTTAAGAGGTGAAGAACCCCATTCTGTCTACCTGGAATCTCAGTGACAAGAGAGGTTGGGTGGGGGAAACCCTATAACCCGTGGGGATGCTCTATCGTGTAGGGGTCTTCACGAGACTCACCCTCTCTGGCTGCCCAGGTAATTCTCAGGTGGTCGATCTTTTGATTAATGGGTCCATCTGCCCTGCACCTCTATAGTCACCCAACATTTTGGGTGTCTCGATTGGGTCCAGCACCTGCTAAACTCATCTCTTCCAACAGTGTATGTTTGGTAGGAGGTCCTTGAAACCTCCTTTAGAACTTCACTCTCCTCAAGGCCGAGCCTCAGTACCTTGTTTGAGAAAACAACACCTCACATAGACCTCTCCTCCGACTCCGAACCCAACTCACCTTCTTCTTCCACAATGGCTCAGCCAGTTGAGGAAGAGAACAATCTGGAGCACCAGCTCCAGCGATTCAATGACCTCTTCCAGAACTTTGTGCACCCACCGCAGCGTCCTATGATGCGGGACCATTATAGTCCTGCTGCAGTAGCTATTGAGCGTCGAGTCAGAATCCCAACTGGAGGACCTGATTCTGAATTAAAGCCCAATATGATTCATGCCATACCCAAATTCCATGGGCTTAATTCTGAAGACCCTTCCAGCACATGAAACATCTTAAGCATCTGGCCCAAACTTTTGGGTCAGATGCACAAAATCGGGACATTCTCCTCATGAAGATGTTCTCCTTCTCCCATATGGACAAGGCTGCTCATTGGTATCAAACACAGTCCCGGCCGATCAACAATTGGGAAGAACTTCAGTCTGAATTTTTGAAAAAGTTCTTTCCCGTTGGTCGGACCAATGCCTGGCGCCATCAGATTACCCACTTCACTCAGCAAACAGGAGAACCTCTCCATGAGGCATGGGATCGCTTTCAGGATCTCATGAGAAAGTGCCCCCATCACAGAGTTCCTAAATAAGAACAAGTCCAGTCTTTTTACCAGGGACTCCGTGAAGATATCGAGCTTTTCATCAATGCAACTTGCGAAGGGAATATCATGGGTCAACATGAGGACATCGTGTAGGAGATTCTCGAAAACATGTGCGAGAACTCCATCAAAAATGACTCCATGGGACTATTCGACAGGACGAATACCCGCACATCGACGAACCTTAGTGGAGCACACGAGACGCAGGGCCTGTCCGCATCAGTTGACCTGGAATTAATGGCCAGTCGATTGGACAAGGTCTCCATCATTGAGAAGAAGGTGGACGAGCTGACTCAGCACTTGCAGCGAGCCACCTCTGCACATAGCTCCTTTGCACAGCCTCCTTCCACACGGGAGACTGTAAATATTCTCCACCGACCTTCTCCTGGGATGGATCCATATCCACCCCCATCTGATTCCTGGATCGGAGGGTCATCCGATCTTTTCTATACCAGCCAGGGGAATTCCATTCCCCCATTCTCTGATTCTTTGGAGGTTCCTCAGAACTGCGAGGACCTCAACGCCATCCAGAACGATCCATTCTCCAACACCTACAACCCTGGATAGCGAAACCACCCCAACTTCCAGTGGGCGGGAAATTCCCAAAATCAGAGACCACCCTTTCAGCCCCATCCACAACCCCCTTGTCCTTACCAGCCGCCTCAACCTCGGCCCAACCCGACTTTTTCACTAGGGCCAAACCAGGACCAAATGTCCCTCATCCCTCAGACTCTGGCTTACATTCAAAGAATGAATGCGGCTATTCAGAAACAACACAAGGACGAACTTACAGAGGTTCGAAATCAACTGGCCCAATTGGCAAATTCTCGCCAACCAGGCACACTTCCTTCTCAACCTCTTCCTAACCCTAATAACGTGTCGACCCAGCAGCACATTATGAACCCAAACCCGGGCCAAGCACACATGATTTATCAAGCCCCCTCTGAAGGTGCGGCCCTACCAGGAGGGATGACGTAATAATTGCGGAAATAAATAATAAACAATCTTCACAAAATAACAATCACACAAAAGGCACAAAGTATTTTTAGGTGGAAACCCAAACTGGGTGAAAACCACCACTTAACCCTCTCGAGTTAGGATTTTATAATCAACCAAGTTGATCAAAATCCACTAAACCGAATCACTTTAAACGAGGGTGATTCAACCTAAATACAACCACGCTACTTAAACGAGGGTAGCGTACCTCAACCCCTTCTCTCCACGAGAAGGATTTTGTCTCGCGAAGGAGACGGGAATTCGCAAAGCGAATACCCAACCAAATAACAAAGATAAAATAGACAAGTAATCCTATAGAGCTAACAAAGTAATTTTAAACCTAGCTTCTATAGGAATTAGGAAACTCCCCTTTGCAAGGAGTGCGTCGAGTTGATGACGCAGTGCGTGAGCCACGCGACGGCGCAACTTCGCTCTCGTGAACTACGGTGGAAGAGCGGGTGCGCAACAGCTTGATGCTCTCAAGAGAATGGAACTTGAGCTTGGAGAGCAAGAGCTAGCTAGGACACAAGAGAGTGGAAAGTGTATTACAAAGTGTTTCTTGTGTATCTTGGTGTTTCTAAGTGTGTTTTTTTTGTTGCAAAGGTTCCCCTCTATTTATAGAGGCCTTAGGAAGGCTTTGGAAGGCTTAGGAAAGGTTCTATAGCCGTTGGGTGCAAAGCCCAAGAGAATCACCCAGAAATCAGGAACAATCATTGTTCTGACAAGCTTATCAGACGTCTAATTCTGGCATCGGACGTCTGGAAGTTCACTTTAAGACGTCTGATTTCAAGCTCAGACGTCTGATTTTGGGCGGGTCTCTTCCTGACTTGGATCAGATCTAAACAGGATTCTAGTGCAAGTCCACCAAACGACATATAGAACGTCTGGCACTATGTCTGGACGTCTGGAAACCTACTTTTTTTGTGGGAATGAATTTCCAAACGTTGCAACGACTAGAAAATCTCTGAGAAGAGATTTTGGGTCAGCCGAGGTAAAACGGTCAATTATCAGACGTCTAGACAGTCCTATGGACGTCTGATAAGGCTCTAACGGTCATATTCTTGAGTGTTTGCTAAGCCAGCCAACGGTCCACTAATTGGACGTTTGGGAAAGTCATCAGACGTCTCCTAAGACGTCTGGTGTAAGGTCTGGACGTCTGATTTCATCAGACAAAACTAACTATGTCCAGCCTAATAGTTATCAGACGTCTGAATCAACAGTCAGACGTCTTAAAACACTTTATCAGACGTCTGATTTGGGAATTAGACGTCTGGAAACTCTGTTTGAACCCTATATTGGTTTTCTAAGTGTTCTACAGAAAACCTAAGTATCCTAGGGTTGTGCAGGTGTTCCTAGGACTACTGTTAGGGTACTTTGAGGCTCTTTAACAGAAATCTAAGTAACAAAAATAAAGAGCAACAAAAGAAACGAAAAATATAATGAGTACAAGAGAAGGAAATTTATCTTATTCTTCATCTCCTTCCTTCTTCAATCTATCGCTCCTCGTGAATCTCCTCTGTTTTCCATCGAGCTCCTCCAATCTGTCCTGAATGCGAGCTCGAGTTCCGTCTAATCACGTATCCATTTGCGATTGACCTGAAATCTAGGACTCAAAGTGCAAATGTTAAATGACACGTGTTTTGTTATCATCAAAACAAATGATCGTGGTGCTCTAGCACCAATACCCTCTATTCCTTCACCCGACGGGATGGAAGCTTCCACTTCCTATGCGGGCTATCAGCAGCAACCCATCTTATCCAACCCTAACCAAAACCAGGTAGAACTAAATTCTGTAACGGCCCGTAGTGGTAAGGAAACCCAAGATCCACCCTATCCAAACCACTCCAAGCCTGGTAGCGATCCCAACCCTAGGACAGTAATCTAGGACGTTCCTATCCCTATCCTAGATCAAAGACCTGGACCTATCCTAGAAGAACCAACCAAGGTTCCGTTTCCCGTGGCCTTGACCAAGGGAAAGAAGACAACCAAGCCCGTGGCACCTGAGGAGGACCTGGTCAAGCTCTTTGAGCAGGTCCAAATAAACATCCCCTTGATGGATGCAATTCGCCACGTACCGGCTTACGCACGATTCTTAAAGAATGTGTGTACACCTCAACGTAAGCCGCGAACCAAGAGTGGGAGTCCAATTGTATTGTCAGAGCAAGCCAGCTCTGTAATCCTAAGCGGACTCCTACCTAAGGCAAAAGATCCTGGTACTCCCCTGATTTCCTGCAAAATAGGTGATACCCAATTCGACAGAGCATTGCTAGACTTGGGTGCTTCCATAAGTCTGATACCCACATCCTTAACCTCCTAGAAGAATCTGACCTAAAATCAACTGAGGTGACACTACAATTAGCAGATCGATCTATAAAGTCACCTAAAGGGATTCTTGAGGATGTTATTGTAAGAGTGCGGGATTTCTATTTCCCTATAGACTTCATAGTCTTGGACATGGACGCCCCTGAAAACCCTAGGGATACACCAATCATTCTAGGGAGACCTTTCTTGGCTACTACTAGAGCCAACATCAGCTGTGAGGAGGGCCAAATAGAGCTCAAATTTGGAAATCAAACCCTAAAAATTGATATATTTAAGGCCCAAAAAGGAATCAATTGCGGTGTCATCGAACAGATTTGTGATATTAGGGCTTTGGTTGATGAAACGCATTTTGAGAATAACCTGATTATACCTCATCAACCACAGAAAGATCTTGAACCACAATTAGAGGAGTCAAATCCAGATTTAGACTGACCCATAACTCCTACCCTTGAACCTCACATTTACCCTGAACCACCCGCTGCTGCTGATGACCCCGTCCTTGAACTGAAACCCCTTCCCGATCATTTGAAATACATCTTTTTGGGTTCTAAACAGACCCTTCCTATGATTATAAATTCCAAGCTTACTCTCGAACAGGAATCCCGTCTGATTACCATTCTCCAACAACATCGCAGAGCTATTGGATGGACTCTTGATGATTTGACTGGAATAAGTCCCTCTTATTGCACACATCATATTTATTCAGAAGATGGCGCACGACCTTCTCGTGAGATGTAGAGACGTTTAAACCCCAATCTGCAGGAGGTCGTGAAAAAGGAGACCATCAAGTGGTTAGATGCAGGGATCATCTACCCGATCTCCGACAGTCGTTGGGTGAGCACAATTTATGTTGTGCCTAAAAAGGCAGGGCTCACCACCATTACGACTGAAACCGGAGAAGTCATACCTACCCGATTAGCCAACTCGTGGAGAGTCTGCATAAATTACCGAAGAATGAATTGTAGTCTTGAATGAGTAGATAGAATGATAACAATTGCCTGTAAATGAAAATATAGTTGCCTGCGAAATATGTAGTGCTTGTGCTAAATAATTGTTGTATGTAATTTTCCTGTCACGCACATGAAATGACATGATATGAGCTGCATGTATATAATTTGAAAATGGAAAGGTGAATGTTGGAAACACGAGCTACCTGCGAATAAACCTGAAATGTGAACTATAGAGTTACATGTTACATGTGTAGAACCTGAGAAATGGAAATAGAAATGATTAAGTCTAGTATGGAATGGCCTGAGGAATATGTGCATGAACCCTACGTGAAATTAGTAGTAGAGCTCCTGGAAATAATTGGAATGAAATTGGAAATGTGAGTGGGGAAGTGAGCTGGCCCTTGAGTACGGAGTACCAAGAAGAGCGACTATCCCTCCTGTTTAGTGCAGAGCGGAGCTAGCCACCCTTGGGTTGGGACTCGGGGTTAGGATTGGCCACTCTGTACCGACTTTTTGGCCCTCGTGTACACTGTGCTGGGGAGAGCTACTAGTGTAAGGAGAGTGCTAGCCACCCCACGGGGCTCGGGGTTCAGCTAGCTGCCCTACACCGACTTGTTAGGCCCACTGGGCAAACCAGGGTAGCCAGGCGAGGGTGCGCGGACTGTGGAAGGGCGAGACCCCTGTTTGGTTCTTAGGGGCTAGACCCCTGTTACTGAGAGGGCTATGCCCTATACTGGTTTCGTGCTGTGCTTTGGGCGCACCCACTAACGTAAATGACTGACCGCGTGCCAGTGCGGGGTAGTTACCCGTGCGTTTATCGCGTGTGCCGTAGTCACAGTTACGTCTGTCCGTGACCTTTGGGTGGTTGACTGGGTGCAAGACCACCACGGGGAACTCTCCCGGCCAGGAGAACACCACGTGCGACTTCTACTCTTCGGAAAAGACTGCAATCAAGATCGTTCCCACGAGGAACATGCGAGATCAAGAAAGTGACCAGATAAATAAACCAAGTGGTGAAAGAAAGAATAACTGGTTAAAGAAAGAAGGAAATTGAAAAATAACAGCTACCTGTCCACCTTTACTTCTTTAGTCAGTTGGTTGCCGCTCTACTCAGCGTTCGCTGATTTCGTGTACTCATAACCCTTTTCAGGTCCACGTGTTGAGCAGCCAGAGCCTACGGCTGCAGAGGGTGCTGGGCCCAGTAGAGTCCAGTAGTTGTAGCTTTCTGTTGTACTCCTTTTCTAGTTGTAGTGAGTATTTTATTGCACTTCTGTACTCTTTCATTTTGAACATTATATTCCTGTACCCGTTTACTTTTCTACTGTTGTGGTGGTATGTACTGTAGTAGTTTTACTTCTTTACTGTTGTACTTTTGTTACTGTTTGTTGCTAGCATGGTGAATGTGGTTTACTTTACTGCTTTTTGGTTACTTTCTCATTGGATGACTGGGTCATGGGATCAGTCGAGTCGGTTCGACCTCGTGTCCTGTAGGGATTCAGGAACCGAGTTGTAACAAGATGGTATCAGAGCAAGGTCCCGAGAAGTGAACCAACTAGCTGGAAAATAACCGATTCACGTGCTTGTAACTAGAGTAACCACTACAACGTACCTTTTGACATCTGTTCTGAGGTTCCTTTGCTGAATGTTAGTTATATTTGACGTCTTCCTATTCTATGTTCGTGTCTCCTTGCTGGAGTTGCCTCGACGTGGAGCTATTGAGGCGGGCCGTGGACGCGGCCGTGGACGGGGTTTAAGGGGCAGACGTATTGAGCCTGATGTTTCGGTGGACCAGCCACTACTTCCGGACGTTCAGGCCCAAGACCTCGCCTAGCTGATACAAGAGATCGTATGAGAGGGGCTCCACCCGCCTCCACGGGCGCCTCTCCCTGGGGCTGTGGAGGGGGAGTCCTCTGTGGGACCGTGAGACAGGCATAGCACTGGACGTGGGGGAGGGGGTCGTCCTCCACCGCCCCCACCGTCCTCTAACACTTCCGAGCATGAGCCCTCCCTGCTTGGAGGCGTACTAGTTTCCCTACTTCAGCGCCATTACGAGCTTTTCGGACAGTTCCGAAAGCTGAAGCCCCCCTCCTTCAAGGGGGATGAGGACTCGACCGAGGCAGAGGATTGGCTCGAGCAGATCGAGAAGGTGTTTGACACCCTTCGCCCCCTGCGGAGTGCCACGTGGCCTTTGCCACATACCAGTTGGAGAGCGCGACACACAGGTGGTGGAGGGCGGTCAGAGGTCAGGAGAGGGCCGAGCCAACTTGGGACCAATTTGTCACCCTCTTCTATGAGCAGTACTTTCCCCAGACGTGGCAAGATCAGACGAGGCGGGAGTTCCACACTCTCCGCTAGGGAACGATGACCGTGAGCTCGTACTACACGCGTTTTCTGAAGCTGTCTCATTTCACTGCGACAGCTGTAGCTACTGAGGAGGAGCGCCTTTGGAGGTTCACCAAGGGGCTCCGGCCTGCTATTCGGGGGTATGTCAAACCCCTAAAGCTGCCTACATTCTCGAGGGTGGTGGAGGCAACTATGACATATGAGGAGACCAACTCGGCCGCACGTGACACTGACAGCAGACGGAAGAGTCCCTACCAGCCAGACTATTCATAGGGCCGGTGAGAGAGGAGGCACACGGTGCCCGCAGTGGAGTCGTCACGTTTTGCGGGGCCGTCCGTGGCCTTTAAGGGCCCTTGACAGGGGCCAGCTGCCAGCACTGGACCCCCGCCCAGCTGTCAGCAAGGACCTATCATGGGCGGGAGTCGAGTTTCCCTTTGCTACCAGTGTGGTCAACCGGGGCACATCAGGAGGGACTACTACTCTAGGGCTGGAGGTCAGCAGATGCTCCCCACACCGAGTGCTGGAGGACGAGCAGGAGGCCATGGTTCCCAGGTGCGTAGGGGAGGTCAGCAGTCGTGGGGACGGTATCGGCCAGCGGCTACCCGTCCGATGCAGAGTGTGGTTGCTTCATCCGCGCCTAGAGCTAAGTGGCATATCAACGCCCTGACACACAGAGACGCCAGAGCTTCAAGTTCAATGGTGGCAGGTATGGTTACAGTTTCCGACAGACTAGTTTACACACTTTTTGATTCTGGCGCCACGCACTCGTTTATTGCTACTAGTTTTGTTGTCAGTTTGGGGCAAGACTGTGTGTTGTTAGAGAATCCCTTTGTGATTAGAGGTCCAGGTGGTCAGCTGTTTGTAGCTGAGAAGGTTTACACAGGATGTGAGGTCAGTGTTGGGGGACACAGCCTCCCTGCTGATCTGATTGTGATACCGATGGAGGACTTTAGCGTGATTCTAAGGATGGACTGGCTGTCCGCTTACCATGCTTTGGTGGACTGTTTCGAGAGGGAAGATCGTCTTCTCCAAACTGGAGATGCCTTCTTTTGAGTTTCACGGATAGCCAGTGAACGAAGGCTTCAGGTGCATTTCTGCACTTCGGGCGGCAAGACTTTTGGGTCAGGGGTGTAAGGGATTTCTGGCTTGTGTAGTGGCAGAGCCAACCCCGTGGCAGACTTACAGAGTATCTCGGTAGTCAGAGAGTACCCCGACGTGTTTCCAGAGGAGCTGTCAGAACTACCGCCTGAGCATGAGATCGAGTTTGAGATCTCATTAGTACCTAGGACCAGCCCCATTTCTACAGCACCTTACAGGGTGGCACCACTTGAGTTGCAGGAGCTCAAGTCCCAGTTGCAGGACCTTCTGAAGAAGGGCTTTGTGAGGCCCAGTGCGTCTCCATGGGGAGCCCCAGTATTATTTGTGAAGAAAAGGGATGGTACCCTACGCCTTTGTGTGGACTACAGACAGCTGAATTGGGTCACCATCGATAACAGGTATCCGCTGCTGAGGATTGACGACTTGTTTGACCAGTTGTGAGGTGCCACGGTATTCTCCAAGATAAACTTGAGGTCTGGCTACCACCAATTGAGGGTCAAGGAGACCGACGTCTCCAAGATAGCTTTCCGCAACCGGTACGGACACTATGAGTTTTTGGTCATGCCGTTTAGGCTAACCAACGCCCCTGCTGCTTTCATGGACTTGATGAACCGGGTGTTCAGACCGTATCTGGATCAATTCGTGATGGTATTTATTGATGATGTGCTCATCTACTCACGGGATCAGACGCAACACGAACAACACGTGCGGATGGTTTTGGACACATTGAGACGACGTAGGTTGTATGCCAAGTACAGCAAGTGCGAGTTCTGGTTGAGGGAGGTGACCTTCTTAGGTCATGTGATTTCAGGGGATGGCTTGGCTGTGGACCCAGCCAAGGTTGAGGCAGTGCTCAGGTGGGAGAGACCACGTACAGTGACAGAGATCCGCAGTTTCTTGAGACTGGCAGGCTACTACCGATGTTTATCAACGGCTTCTCGCAGATTGCACGTCCTATGACACAATTGACCCGGAAGGACGTGCCCTTTTCTTGGACAGACGCTTGTGAGGTGTGTTTTCAGGAGCTGAAGGAGAGGTTGACTTCAACTCCTACGCTTACCATCCTAGATAGCAGTGGCGGGTTCGTTGTGTACACGGAAGCCTCTTTGCAGGGGTTAGGGGTTGTGCTCATGCAGCGGGGTCACGTTGTCGCATACGCTTCGCGGCAACTGAAGTCCCATGAGCATAGCTACCTTACCCACGACCTCGAGCTGGCAGCTGTCGTCTTCGCGCTGAAGACTTGGAGGCACTACTTGTACGGTGAGACTTTTGAGATTTTCACAGATCATAAGAGCCACAGGTATTTGTTTGATCAGAAGAAGCTCAACATAAGACAGAGACGTTGGTTAGAGCTCCTGAAGGACTATGACTGCAGCATTTCCGACCATCCGGGGAAGGCCAATGTGGTGGCTGATACCTTGAGCTGGAAGGCGCTCACTCACTTGTCTAGTTTACAGGCATAGAGTTGGAGACTCATGGAGGAGATGGGTAGTTGGTGACCCTTAGAGTTACTGGGGCACTATGGGGTAGTGACTGTGACACGACAGACGAGGCCAGAGCTGATAGACCGTATCATCACAAGACAGATGGCAGACCCGTACTGGCAGCCGTTGCGTGACAGAGTACTGTCAGGGGACCCTGGAGACTTCTCCTTTACTGACGAGGTGCTGCGCATGAGGGGACGTTTGTGCCTTCCCCGAGACGAGGAGTTGTAGAGAGAGCTCCTGACTGAGGCACACGGTTCCAGGTTCACTATACAACCCGGGAACACGAAGATGTATCATGATCTGAGACGTGACTTTTGGTGGAAGGGAATGAAGCGAAATGTAGGTGAATTCGTACAGCAGTGTTTGGTTTGCCAGCAGGTGAAGGCCGAGCATCAGAGGCCTGCAGGGCCGTTACAGCCACTTCCAGTGCCAGAGTTGAAGTGGGAGAGCATCACCATGGACTTGGTGGTGGGATTGCCAGTTACCCAGCGAGGACACGACACAGTCTGGGTGATTGTAGACAGATTGACGAAGACGGCACATTTCTTGCCGATCCGAGTCACTTTGGGACCAGCACAGTTGGCAGAGAGGTATATTCGCGACGTAGTATGTCTGCACGGAGTTCCGTGGGAGATTGTATCCGACCGCGATACTCGTTTTACTTCCCAGTTTTGGACTGAGTTTCGGCAGGCTTTGGGGACACAGTTGAGGTTCAGTACAACATACCACCCCCAGACGAACGGACAGTCGGAGTGCACGATACAGACACTTGAGGACCTTTTGCGTGCCTATGTACTGGACTGAAGGGGCTCTTGGGAGGAGCACTTGCCCCTGGCGTAGTTTGCATATAATAACAACTACCACTCAAGCACCAGCATGGCACCCTACGAGGCTCTGTATGGACGGAGGTGTACTGCACCCTTGAGTTGGGTTGAGGTGGGGACCAAGTGGGAGGTTGGCCCCAGGTTGATCCGACAGAGTCAGGAGGTGATCGAGCAGATACACAGACGACTTCGCACTGTCAGGGGTAGACAGAAGTGCTATGCAGATCAGAAGCGCAGAGAGGTGCAGTTTGAGGTTGGGGATCACGTCTTCCTTCGTGTTTCTCCCATGAAGGGCCTGCAGCATTTTGGGGTGAAAGGGAAGCTTGCACCAAGGTTTGTGGGACACTTTGAGTCCTGGAGTGGGTTGGACCCATTGCTTACAGGCTTGCCCTTCCTCTCCAACTTTCTGGTGTGCACGACGTGTTCCATGTATCTAACCTCAGGAAGTACGTCGCCGATCCCAGTCACGTTTTGAGCCAAGAGAGTGTCGAGGTGGGTGGCGACCTGACCTACCCCGAGCGACCAGTGCAGATAATAGACAGAGCCATCCAGAGTTTGAGACGAAAGCAGGTACCCCTGGTGAAGGTCTTGTGGAGGAGCCAGCGGTACGAGGAAGCTACCTGGGAGCCTGAGGCGGCGATGCGAGAGCGGTACCCGGAGCTTTTTGAGGGTATGTCTTTTTGAACAGGTTTCAGTCCTCTTTGAGTTTGTTATGCGTATGTTGTTCTTTTTCCGCATCCTAGCTAGCTCAAGTTTCGGGGATGAAACTTCCCTTGAGTTTGTTATGATGTTAAGACCCGTGCTGTTTGAGCCCTTTAAGACATCTGGAACTTGGGTCAGACGTTTGGAAATAGAAATTTTCGTGTACAAACTTGCATCTGCGGGCGTGCTGTGCGCAGACAGTACGCGTCCCTCGTTTTCTTCTCCTTCTCTCTCCTCTCACCTGACGAAAACCCTAACCGCACACCTTATATAAGCCCCCTCCTCTCCCTCATTTCACCCACTTCCCAGCCACCTTCCTCTACCCTCCAGCGAGAGCAGCCGAGTGACAAACGGTCGAGAGGAGCGGCGTGAGAGGAGAGGAGCAGCGTGAGAAGGAGAGGAGAGAAGGCTTGCAAGCTTGTGTGGGAGCTCGCCGGTGAGCTCATGGCCGGTCAACGCGTGCGTAAGGCGAAGAAGTACGTCGGGGAGATCCTCCCTGACACTGCTGCAGCCGGAGCAGCAAGCGAGCAGGCACGGTGTGACCACGTGCGGTGCGAGAAGGCGGAAGCAGGTTCTAATTCTAGGATTTTCCTAGAATCAGACGTCTGGAGCGACATCTAGACGAAGTAGCCAACGTCTGGAAGAGGTTCCAGACAACTGAGAGGTAAGCTTTGCGAACGTACGTCTCCTTTGTAGATACGGCCATGCAGGCCGTTCCACCGAGGCGCTGTTTCATGCATTATTGAGAAGATTTCGCTTGATTTACGCAGAGGTTGCTTTGGGAAGGCGCGGGACACGCCCTCCCACACAGTTCGGACGTTTGGGAGAGGCACTAGACAACGGGAAGCATTTCCAAATGTCCGGAGAGGTGGTCGGACGTCTGGAACTGAGTCGAGACGGTTCAGCGGAGTTCTTGGACATCTGAGGAGTGGTGCAGGACTTAAGGTATGGCTCTAGACTCTTTTAAGACATCTAGAAGGTGTTCCAAACGTCTGATTTGAGTCAAGATCACTGTTTTTGACCCATTTATGGTCCGTTTGAGGTCCGATTTCCGTAATTAAGATACCGATGTTTCCTGTATGTTTTCACCTACTTGTTAGAATACCTTCTATAATGTTTTGAATATTCTCTTGCGATTAATCCTTGTGATAGGACTTGTTTCGTTGCGGGCTCGGGGCTTGCTGAGGCACGTGAGCCTACCGTTCAAGCCTCCACTACTCGTGGGTTTACTGGTAGAGTGACTTCCCCTTAATTTAAATACAACCTAATTGCATTTGTGTGATGAATAATTAGAACATAAGATATGGCATGAATCCTAGGACTAGAAATACTAGATTGTCTGTATTGAATGAATGAATTGCAGTCTTAAATGAGTAAATAGAATGATAATAATTGCCTGTTAATGAAAATACAGTTGCCTGCGAAATATATAGTGCTTGTGCTAAATAATTGTTGTATGTAATTTTCTTGTCACACACGTGAAATGACATAATATGAGCTGCATGTGTATAATTTGAAAATGGAAAGGTGAATGTTGGAAACACGAGCTACCTGCGAATAAGCCTGAAATGTTAACAATAGAGTTACATGTTACATATGTAGAACTTGAGAAATGGAAATAGAAATGATGAAAGCTAGTATGGAATGGCCTGAGGACTATGAGCATGAACCCTATGGGGAATTAGGAGTAGTGCTCCTGGAAATAATTGGAATGTAACTGGAAATGTGAGTGGGGAAGTGAACTGGTCCTTGAGTACGGAGTACCAAGGAGAGCAACTATCCCCCCTGTTTAGTGCAGAGCGGAGCTAGCCGCCCTTGGGTTGGGACCCAGGGTTAGGATTGGCCACTCTGTACCGACTTTTTAGCTCTCGTGTACACTGTGCCGGGGAGAGCTACTAGTGTAGGGAGAGAGCTAGCCACCCCGCGGGGCCCGGGGTTCAGCTAGCCGCCCTACACCGACTTGTTAAGCCCACTGGGCAAACCAGGGTAGTCAGGCGAGGGTGCGCAGACTGTGGAGGGACGAGACCCCTGTTTGGTTCTTAGGGGCTAGATCCCTGTTACTGAGAGGGCTATGCCCTATACTGGTTCCGTGCTGTGCTTTGGGCGCACCCACTAACGTAAATAACTGACCGCGTGCCAGTGCGGGGTAGTTATCCGTGCGTTTATCGCGCGTGCCGTAGTCACCGTTACGTCTGTCCGTGACCTTGGGGTGGTTGACTGGGTGCAGGACCACAACGGGAAACTCTCCCGGCCAGGAGAGCACCACGTGCGACATCTACTCTTCGGAAAAGATTGCAATCAAGATCGTTCCCACGAGGAACATGCGAGATCAAGAAAGAGACCAGATAAATAAACCAAGTGGTGAAAGAAAGAATAATTGGTTAAAGAAAGAAAGAAATTGAAAAATAACAGCTTCTTGTCCACCTTTACTTCTTTAGTTAGTTGGTTGCCACTCTACTCAGGGTTCGCTGATTTCGTGTACTCATAACCCCTTTCAGGTCCAGGTGTTGAGCAGCCAGAGCCATCGGCTGCAGAGGGTACTGGGCCCAGTAGAGCCCAGTAGTTGTAGCTTTCTGTTGTACTCCTTTTCCAGTTGTAGTGAGTAGTTTATTGCACTTCTGTACTCTTTCATTTTGAACGTTATATTCCTGTACCCGTTTACTTTTCTACTGTTGTGGTGGTGTGTATTGTAGTAGTTTTACTTCTTTACTACTGTACTTTTGTTACTATTTGTTGCTAGCATGGTGAATGTAGTTTATTTTACTGCTTTTTGGTTACTTTCTCATTAGACGACTGGGCTTTGGGATCAGTCGAGTCGGTCCAATCTCGTGTCCTGTAGGGATTCGGGAACCGGGTCGTAAAGGCAACGTACTCGATACATCGAGAATGGGCACACCTTTCCAAAGGATTTACAGACTGCTAGTCTCTCCCTTGGCTAGGGCGAGACTATCAAGTTAGGATTCAAAGGAAAGGATGCATCTCAATCTCCTCTACTAAAGAGGGATGATTCCAAGAATTTGATCATTGAGGCGAGTGAGAGAATAAATTATTATACCAAATCATGGGAAGAACTTGGGTAACTTATTAATGAGTTACTGGACAAAGGTGATTGGTCGTGCCTGGTAGGGTTCTAGAAACTAAAACCTAGAGTGTAGGTTTGGGTTAGGAACTAGCCAGTAAATGAAACTGTACACTATCCTGTTTGGTTGAGATACAGTAGATGATTGTTCCCTGCTGAGTTGATTGGCTCATCCCTGCTTTGTAACATACTTTTAGGTTGTCGTCGCGGGACGTCGACATACGAAATTTATTGCTGTACAAGTTTGTGCGTACTCTATTGACAGGTATATTTTATGCTTTGGTGTACAACAAGTTTATGTTTTGTTACTGTTTTCCTGTATCAATTATGTGCCATTATTTTCAGATTTTCTTCCATTTTATGTCGTAAATGGAACTCTTTCATAGCTTGACTTAGTTAGGTATTACCCGAATTAAATAAACTAGCACCTCTTTCTTTTCCATCTCTCGGGACTCTAACCTTCATTTAGGGGTTTGGGTTTTGGGGCGTGACAAATAGTGTAACCCGTAAACATCTGACCAATCCCGCAGGGAAAGGTATTTGGTCAAGTCTTTATCCAACGACAAAATGAGAGGGCACACTCGGAGTGCACACTGTTAGCAGGAGTATTGGTATGGCCCATAAATATCTGGCCAACCTTACCATTGAAGATCTGAATGATCAGTGATCAAACCTTAAATGATCAAAGTTGAGCTTGCTTCTCACGATCTCGAGGCATATACCTGAGTAGCTTCCAAAGAGGCCTGACTCTCTTGATTGATGTCAGCAACGTTCTCATACGACAAGGACGGGTACACCTCACTCGATGACCACTAGTGTTGTTAGTCTCTCCAATAATCAAGGAGAGAGTACTAGATTGTGATTCAAGATGAGGATATGTCTCCATTGTCTTTACTAGAGAGGAATGATTATAGAATTTGAGCCTTGAGGTGAGAGAGAGAATGAATATCGATAATTAATCCTGGGGGTGATCGTTAAGATGGGGTAGTATAACTACATAGCTTGTAGTGTGGAGATCCTTCCACTGCCCATTTTCTTGTAATTGGTACAGTGGTTTTGTCCCTACTAGGCCACTTGGCTCATCGTGCACTTGTAATATACTTTCAAGAGTCGATGGCTTGGTGCATAGGTTTTCAAATTTCCTGAGAACAATGTTAGTTTCTCGTGTGGACGGATCAACGATTCTTGTGGTGCCTAGAGATGGTGATGGTAAAGGCGTGACATCCAAGGACATGCTCAGTCCCATCTATTGAGTCTTTATAGTTTCTCATCTTCGATTTTGTTAAAGTGGCTGGCTTGGTGGACATACCATTTGTTTTGCATGATTTAGGCCTAAAAAAGACTAGGAATAATTGTTTAGTGGTACAGCACCTTTTAGTTTTTCCTTTTTGTAGGTCCTTTTTGCTATATGTGATTATTGCGGCTGGGCCCTCATTTTGTTGTAAATCTATTTTATGAACATCCTTTGGCTCTTATAAATTACTATAAATGTAAACTGCAAATTGTGAAAGGTGCCTAGTTAATTTTCATTGATTTTCTGTTTACATCATTTTTTTCGCTTTGCTTTTCTACTTGATGCTTGTGAATGTATACCATATAATAATGCAGCATTCCAAGGTAAATTCAGTTTTGTAGACTTGATAACTGCTAAAATAGACTTCTTGCAACCCTAACCATCCAAGTTTTTAGGACCCTAGTGCGTTCACATTCGTTAACCTAGTTTTTGACCCATCGGAAGGTTAATGGGACACAACAATGTTAATAAACCACCTTTGTGGCAACACTACATGTCATATTGAATCCTTTTTATAACTTGATTAGAGCCTTTTTATAACTTGGAGTGCAAATTAAGTACAATATGATTAGGTTTCAATTTACCTTTTTTAATCTATTAACAAAATAATATGTAATGTTTAAGGATCTAAGAAGAGGAAGTTAGAGAAATCATCACGTGATTGTTTTGTACGTTGCATGACGTTAAGTGTAGGTGGATGGCTCGAATCAGTGAAAAAATGTGGTTTAGATGAAAGCAATTGTAATTTTAACAAGTCTATTATAGATTTACAAATATTGACATAAGTAATAGAATTTTAATAACTTGTGATCTTATGCAACATGCTTTCCTCCACATTTCAATCATGTGATCTTGCCAGAGACAAAAACAATTATAGGTAATTACAAAGATGGTATTATTATGAATAATATAAGAAAATTTCTAGTATTATCTTTCTTTATCTTAATTTATCAATTTATTAATTTAAAAACTAATTGAAAAATAGCCTAACAAGCACAAAAATGAATCATAACCCTGGTATAGACTTCTATTATTCTATTTTTGTTTGATTGCATCGTAGCTATATGATTTAGATTAGATTTATCGTCGTATGAATTACATTTTACTAATATTAACCCTAAAAGAGAAATAGGATTTATGGGCAGCCAATCATCATTTTGTAAAATAAATGGATTTCATTTGTTCAACATTCTATTCATTCAATTTGGTTGTATTATAACTTATTGTTGAGTTGAAATTCACCGTGGTTTTAGGAAAACGCATCGTAGTATAACAACGAAAATTAGATCGACATTTAAAATTTATAAGTACTTGAAAAACGTGTAAATTCCGAGGTCGTTTGAAGGGAGTAAATAGAATCATAATCCAATCACTAATCAAGTATATAAGCACAATAAATAATATTCAATATTCAAAACTCAATATATTCAATAAATAATCAAATTGTAGATAAGAGACAAAATATAGAGAAAGTAAAAAGAATGGTGGCTGACACCACCAATTTAAGACTTAGACTCAACTCTTTTTCTCTTCAAATACTCAGTTCTTCTTAACTCTCAAGCACTTAATCAGATTTCAAACTCAACACTCAATTCTTTCTCCAACTCAGAGCCTCAAATTCAACCAAATCAAACATCAATAACAATCATCAGACGACTTAAATATTCAAATCAGACCTAAGCATAGCCGTCTGCTTTCAACACAGAGCAAAACCCCCCCTCTCTCAAATTCTCCTCTTAGACCAAGACCATACCAAATTCAGACTAATTCAGACCCAATTCAAACTAGCCTAGGCACGCGTGTGTGTGGGCACGGGCAAGGGCATGTGCATATGCTCGTGATATAATGGGGACCTGACCCTCTGTCTCGAAGGCAACATGACTATGGACACAATTCCTTATATATGCGTTTCCAATTTAGATTGCCCCGATGTAAGACTATTTAGCATAACTCTGTGTGCAGCTGCAGTTGAGTGCTCTCTCAAATTGAAGTTGTTGCTACTGCTATTTGCTTCAATTGAGGTAGTAGGTGGTCTCCTGATATCAAACCGCATCTGCTGAGGTTGGAAGCAAGGATGGAGAGCGACAGTTGGCGGCAGTCAACGGTGGTGATGGAGTTGAAGACAACGAGGACCTATAAATGAAAAGACGGGCTAAACGCCCCAATTAGTACGTTCATAAGCTTTGCTGTGTCCCTTGGAATGTGGTGGCAATGGTGTTGAGGTGTTTGGTGCACTGTGGAGATCGATCGATGCTGGAGACGAAGGTGGTTTGGTGGGTCGTTCAGCTGAGTGGAGTGGTTAAAACTCCTAATTTTATTAGGGCTTATGGTCAGTGGATGGAGGGGAAGGTAGTGATAGTGGCGATGTGATGTTTTGTGCAGTGTAGCGACTAGACGAAGCTTGTCGGAGCTTCGCCGACACTACCCTAGAGATAGAGAAGGGGATAAAGACCTAATTTGTTGGACAAAGAGGGAAAGGATCCATGGTGGTGTGACTTGCTAGAGCTAACGAGGTGAAGTCTCTAGTGATGAGGAGTGGTGATGACGAAGGAAATAGGTGCCCTAGCTTTGTTATACTAAGTGCAGACGAATGTAAGGAAGAGTTTAGCACTCCCAATTTGGCTGTTGGGAAGCTAAAGGAAGAAGAAGAATGTTGTCGGAGTCGACAGAGCTCACGACTGGAGAGGAGGGAAGAAGGGGAAATCTGACGTAGAATAGATTGGTTTTGATTGTGAAATGCCCTACGGCTTATATAGAGCTCACATTGGACCTTAATTGGCAAGAATTCTTATGTTTGCGCCATGCTTTTGGAAACTAGGATTCCTAAATTTCCACGAGCTCGCTAGTGCTCTCCTCTTTGAGTTAGGATCTGAGATTTGTCTAGAAGGGAAGAGAATTCCTTGATTGACAATCTCCCTAAGTTTGGAGAAATTTATGTGAAGATTTGAGGAGATATTCATGGTCAAAGGTCGGAGATGTTGGGTTTGACCACGCGATTAGGAAACCTTGAGTTAAGAGGCGGCAGGGACCTGTTCGTGAAGACAAGAAAGTGAGGAGCATGTATGTAATAAAGCGTAAAGCCTAGGGGTTTAGATGTGAGAAATAGAGATTTTAAGGACAAAAATGCAAATTAGGTTACGATGAACTTTGATTGGGCGTAAATTTTATTGTTAATCTAATTTGGCCCCAAGTAATCTAATGGTGAACTTAGACTTTAGTTTTGACCATGTTTAACTGGGTAAATTACACAGAAGCCTAAATGAGGGCAAATTCCCGTCTAAGTCTTATTTTTTATCAAAATGGGTTCAAATGGTCAAGTAAAGGTATTAAATCTCTTAGAATATTTTTCAATGATTTTTAGGAGGTTTAGATTAAAGTTATTTTTACCAGAACCCTTTCAATTTGAATGAGGCTGATAATTAGGTTTTTAGTGATATTTTAATCCTCGAAATGTGTGAAACCTTGATTCATTTATTCTGAACCCACTTCTTGATCTTTTAGATACATTTGACCTTGAATTACTCCTGATCAAACCCTTGGTTAATTTGCATTTGTGATGAGATGGTAAAACAATAGAATTATCCCTGTTTTCCTATCTTCTCAAATCAGTTCAACACGGATTTACGATCCTTAGATGATCATTTAGGAGTATTTAACACTGGATTCTGACTAATTTAAGTTAATTATGATGAATGATGGTGTTACCATCACTTATAACTTTATAATTTAGATTAGCCTTTCGTTGGATAAACTGCATTGCTAATATTAACTCTAAGAAGAAACAATGTCCAAAACTAAATTTCATCAATGAATAGCCAACCTACAATGAATAAGGAAGGCATAATCATACTTTAAATGACCCCAAATTGGTTTTTTATATTTCAGAAGTAGGAAAAATATATTTTCGAGTTTCCAAACATGTTGAGCTCCACATATTCTTTAATACTTATACAATTGGAAAAGGGAAATACATATTGTAAAAGATGAAATAAATAAAAAAAATATTGATGTTTCATCTTTGTAAGGCAATTAGTATTATATGGCAAAAATCTTTCGAGTATATGGAATCGATATAACTATCCTTCGTTTGACATAGCAACACTATTTTAAGAAGCACTAAAATAAAATGTTGTATAATTCCTTTTTCAATGTTCCTTGAATTTGGTTAACCATGTTTCATTCAATAAAATTTTTTGACAATTTCTACATTGTTACCTAGATAACAAATAATTTAATGGTCTTAGCATGTTTTCAAAAAATGAAGTAATTATCCTAGTAGAAATTGATCTCAAAATTCTTCATGCTTTGCTTGAGATTAAAAAGATTCTAATTTTCTTCAACCATCAATCTAGCAATTAAGTTGGACTAAAGTGATACGTTGTCATAAGGATATACAAAATCTTGTAGAGTTCTATACTAATCAATAATGTTTATAGGGAGATGAATAATTTAATTTTACATATCTGAACAATAGTTATTGAGATCAATATTTTTAAAAAATTGGATCGAACTGATTAGTTGAACTAATTGAGTAAAAAATAGGTAAAAGATTTGATGGTTTTTGAAGTGAAAGTCAATGATAGCTGGAACAGGCGAAACCTGATTCAACTAGTGTGAATCATTGAACGCATCCGATGTAGGAAGGTGTGGCTATTGGTAAATACCAAGATATCAAGTAGAAATACAATGTATGCAAGAGTAAGAGCTATAAAAATAATTTTCTTACAACCTTAAAACTTTCATCCAGATTTTGAGGTAAACAACATCAGAAATTCAGAATTTACATGGTTAGATCTCCATGAGATTACATGAGAATGTAAACATAACTTATTAAAAAATTAATTTTAGTAAAATCTCATCGAACATTAAAGATCAATAAAAAATAACTGAATATATTTAAAAAAGTAAATCAAATTAATAACATTATATTTCATGGTAAATGATCAAGTAACTTTCGTATCCATGTATAAATTAAACTTCATAAATTTAAAATTGCAGCGAAAAACGAAAGAATTTCACATATAGCAGCATCACTTGAAGGAGTCCTCGAAAAGTTTCCACTATCCGCTTGTCCAACTGTTCCCAACACTAAAGAAAGAGAGAAAAACCGGCGCCTGTACTCGACCTCACATTCCCGCTCTCTCGTCTCTCCCAGATCCGAAAGCCCCCACCCGCGGCCACCCCACGCCACCACCGCCACCCTACCGTCGCCCGAGAAACCCTAAAGACCGGGGCTTCTCCCCCTCGTCGGACGCCCTCTCCGCCGCCGCGTCGTCGGCCCATCCTCCCCACCGATGACGGTAAGAACTCCTTCCTTCTCCTCCCCGCACTCTGCCTCCACCTCCGCCGGTTCCCCTCGTCTTCCTCCGCTTCCTCTCATCCTCTGCAACCACCACCACCACCCCACGACCCCCTTTCCTCCTCCTCTGCGACCACTACCACCATCCTTCGACCCCCCTCCCTCCTCTCCGACGACCACCACTACCCCACGTCCCCCTTCCCTTCTCTCCGACCACCACCACCTCCCACGCCCCCCCTCCTTCCTCCTCTTCGGGTATGACCACCACCCCACGAACCCCTGCCTCCTCCTTTCCTGGCAAATCCTCTCCAACCACTACCAATCGACAGAAAAATGTGATTAAATTTAAGTGTGTTGTCAATTTTGGTAGATGTGAAATTCTCTATTTAAGGTTAATTTTCATTTTTTATGTACTTGCCTTTTATGTCTTTTATTTTAATACATACATATTATTTTATAGTACAATTGAATATCTGAAAATAGCATTTTCTAATAGCTATATCTAATTTTTTTTTTATGAATTAAACCACGGTCTAACTTGGTTGGATCAATACAAACCAAATTTGAGCTTGGCTGGTCTTTCAAATGATGATGTCATTATCGGCTCAACCCGTTTGAATCCCGGTTGAACCATGAAAAACCAAAATTGGAGCTTGATCGGTTCGATGGCTGGTCCGATTTTAAAGCCTTGGTTGAGATTTCTCCTCAAGAACTTATTTAAGGTATGAAGACTTGAAATTCTTCTCAACATCTCCTGTTAATTATTAATGGGAAAATATAGAATGATGGAAAGTATGATTTACAATTAGCATCTCCCACCTGCTACTTATGAGAAAGCATATAAAGATGGAAAACATACATAATGTATGTAAAGCATGACTTAGAATAACTTGTCAGCACAGGTAACAATAAACTTGACTGAACGTTTATTTGACCAACTTGGTTGAAATGACATGTTTACTTTTTTTTTCATATGTGTATGTAGCAATATTAACTTAGTTTATGAAATTTGCTTGTTAATGGTTTTGTCCCTTTGGCATTTTCCTCATATATTATAGTGCATCTGTATGCATCTTATTTAGTGATTGGAAACATTCATATTAGTTACCTATCATGACATGATTTAGATGGTGCGGCTTGATCAAGTCATTTTTGGATATTAGGCGCAAGTACGTGCAGATCCAGTGGGGTGTGTTTTTTGCTCCACAAGGATTAAGATCAAATCAATACTTATTTTGGTTCTATCAAAGAACAAGATATCCCTGACTTCTCATTGACTAAGGGTTGGGTGAAACATCAATTGTTTAGTTCAAACCCTTTGGATGAAAAAAAAAGTGGGGTTCTTGATTATTCAAGATTTGGGAAAATCCTATCCAAGGATTGGTGAAATTTCCTATATCCTTTTATTTTCCAATAAAATTCTAATTTCTTTGGGAAAAGTCAAATTATGTGCTAGGCAAAGCATAAATTTAAATCTCGTTTTAATTTATTTTGGGATGTTGATTTGTGTACTTTTGTATCTTAAAATGAAGAAAAAGTTGATAAAGGTACTGATGGATAAGAGCTAGAGACCCCTCAACTGACATGCAAGGATATATAAAGTCTATTTTTTTTTTGAAAGGGATATATAAGGACTATTGCAAAGTTAAATTTAGATCTTTTGATCAGAAAACACCATGTTTTCCACTCAAATAAAAACATACAAGCTCTTCTCTTAGAAAGGAAACTTTTTCTCTAACAATCTAATCACGGCCTTTTCATTTAACACCACAACTTTTCTCTATTTGTTACTTTTTTCCAGGTAAGTGGCTTTGGATACATCTAGAACAAAAATTGTTTAATCATCAAAAGTCTCAATTTGGACTATGTACTGATGGTTTGCATATTGCCGGTAATGCTTTTTTGCTATATGAGTTTTATAGTAAAGATTTTCTCTTGACTCCTTGTCCCTCTTCATTTAAATATAAGCAATGGTTCTTTACAAAGAAAATCTTACATTATGTATCCTATCAATCTATTAAAAATTAATTTTCTTTGCTGTTTCCTATTCTTCTCCTACTTCTATTGTTGGCATTTTATGTATCAATAACATTAAGAATGCTATATGGATTACAACAGGGAGCTTCTAAGTTTTTTTTTTTCTCACTTTCAGAAGCCTAGTTTTTTTTCGCTTCGTGTTAGTGACAATGAAGGTTTTTTTGAAGATAAATTATTCGCATAAGGTGATTTGAAGGTCCTTTTTTCCTTGATTACTTATTACAGAAAAAAATATTAATATGGACATTTTTAATTCTAATTAGTACCCTCTTATATAATTTTAGATTGTAAATTTTTTGTTAGGACATCTTTCTGATGCTATATATATTTCTAAATCTTATGATCTCATAGGTCATAACTAGTTAGTAATTACTGTAGTGAAGCCTCTCTCTCATTTTGGAATCACCCTTGTCCCTATAAATTGATCCCTTTTTTTGAATATTACGGTTTACTAGAAAAAAAGGAAATGAATTGGATTTCAATAGAATCTACCTTCTTGCAAACAGAATCCCCCTAGTAACTCATCCCTCTGCTCTCGCTTGGCCTCCCACCCTCTGCACTGTTGCCAACCTCCACATGTGCAACCACCCACCAACTTCCTCTTCGCACCAACACCTGGTGGGTGACTCCCTTCTTCCTTATTGCAGAGATTCTTGTATGCATTAGTTAGCCCTTAAAGTGTGATACCGATTAGTACTTCACATTTTACTTGTGAAAATAGGAGATAAACTTTAAAGGAGAAAGGAACAAATGGGATTGTTCTTTGCTGTTGGTTTCAGTCACATTATACTTGGCATAGTCAATGCTGTGAGATAGGTGACTATAGTGAAACACCAGGGATAAGCAACATCTGCCCCTTCTTCCATTGGGCACAATTATGATTCCGCCATAGAACTTTTTGGATGTGTATTTCTGTGATTTTGGGTGCTTGTCACAGAAATGGCTGGAAAGTGAATGCTGTTTTGACTAGTGTGCTCCAAAGGAGGTTTTGCATCAATTCCCTTATCACGCAAAACCCAAACTGAAAGCCTAACCCATTGAAACCCAAAACTCCCGCTACTTTGGGCTGTCACTGCTGCCGCTGCTCCCGCTGCTGCTGCTTGCTCTCGTCACCACCTGAACCCTCTCTCTTCAAGTGGTAACTGATAGTGGTGACCAATTACCATATTTGTAGCTTATATGTTTTGTTTAGTTTTTCTTCTCTAATTTGGATATTTTTAGTTTAGGCTTTAGGGTTTAGTTGTTTCAGTAGTTATGTTTGGTCAGGAGTTGGTTCAATTGGTCAGGTTTAGTTCAATTTTAGGGCTTAGGGTTTAGTTACTTTAGGAATTGGTTCAATTTGTCATGTTTGGTCATGTTTGTTGTGATGTACCAGTAGTAAATTGTGTGAGTAAATATATCTCATTAATACATTTTATGAATATATATACTTAAATATTTAAATATAAAAAACCTATTAAGTAATCTCCAACTATTCTCCTGTATGCTGTATACTCCTTAATCAGTGACCTGATCAACTGAATACCGATTACCAACTTTTGCAACCTTGTGTATCGTCATATGTATTAGGATTTTATTTCAAACACGATGGATGGATTAGCTTTCTTGAGCTTGGATTCGTATACCATTGATGCATTGGCGAGTTGCAATTTTGCTATTCCTTTGACATAATTATACATTGGTATTTTTTTTTAAAAAGAAAGAACATTGGTATTTTATGAGTGCATCAAACTCAAAGCTGGTTACTTAGAGAGGAGGGGCTGGACTATCAGTGTAATACCACTTTGCAAGATGCAGCATTACTCTCTCAGTGTGCTCCTGTATGTGTTGCCTTCTTTCTGTTATTCACGTGGGCAGGTTAATGGGTGAAGTAGAAGTTAAATTTCAGTTGCTACGCTGTTGTGGCTCGGATGTTATGTACGGGCATTCAAACTTGAAACTAATTGGTTTATGATGGAAGGTCCAATATTAGTATAAGCAACTTCTCAATTTATGTGGCTCTCTTAAGTACATTTTCTTGGCAGGTGGGATCGCTAAAGGAGTAGTGCTTGTTTTTTAGCCATGAGCTCTCATCAGGTGCACTCTTTGTTCAATAGCTCATCTAGGAGTGCTATATCTCCTTGCAATATTTTTGAAACAAGCAGATTGCATAAATTAAGGAGTATGATGTGCACTCCAGCCAACAAATCAAGTTTCTCAAGTGAGTCCTGCAATTTGCTCTTACCTAGTAGCAGTTTCTCTTGCTTTGAGAAAAAAAAACATATAAACTCATTTTTTTCTTTACCTGTAGGATCACTTTTACCCATCCGTTGTGCTGTTCAGTTCCGTCCATGCATTGACATACACAAGGTGGTGTAGTAAAAATGTATTAGGGCACATGGCATTCTATGACACCTGCTTTTTTTCAGATAATAACATCTTATCAAAACAACCTCATTGTTTAAGCCGTAGGTAAAAGAACAGGTTAAATTATTTTTTTCTTTAGGTAAAAGATGTCAGCCACATCAGAACAGTTGAAGAGAAATTTGCTAATTTATGGTGTTCCCTTTGTTATCATTTGACTAGCTTGTAAACTTACCAACAAAAATGAGACTTCCATACATAACAGGGAAAAGTAAAGCAAATTGTGGGCTCGACGCTTCAGGATTCAAGGGAAGGTCCTTCAACTCTTATAACAAATTTTGAATCTGACAAGTCTGCAGCAGAATTTGCATTTTTGTACAAGCAAGATGGGCTCATTGGTGGTCATGTCATAAGGCTTGGAGCTGACCCTTCAAGCAGGTCTGCAGCACTTGAAGCCTTACAAGCTTTTCCTGGTAAGCTCAGGGAACAACCTTTGCATCAACTTTCTTTGACAAATTTGACTTTGTTGTGTGTATGATCTTGTTTATTCTGATGATTGGTACAAAGCCCCTGCATGATTGAGGATAGATCTGAATGGAGGTAGAGAATTTATGTAGTTGAATCTTTTCAATGTGGAAAAGGGCTTGGTTTTCAATTGGTTGGTTCTACGTGCCAATCATGTGTATTTTAGTCCATATTAAGAAGTTGCTGACATTGATGTGAGAACTTGAGATGCTATGGAATGAATTATTATTATTTTTTTGAAATTGTCTACTGCTTCAAGCCTTGAGAAATTATGACTATTGAATATTAGTAATCTGGGTAATTTACATGCACAGTCCCAAACTATGCAACCCTGATAAAAAAATGGTTCTGAAAATTGCAATATTTTTTGGGCGCAATCATGCACAACATTTTTCAGACACACTGGCACCATTAAAATTTGTTCAGAATAAACAATTTTATCCTTGGAAAATATGAGAATAAGCCCTGAGCCACTCCTAGCTCATTCACCTGCAAAAACCAACAAATGTTTGACATGGCGATTTTTGCTTAGCTGTGCGTCTCCTTCATCCTATTCTCCTCAACATCCATTCATGTGTTTGATGGATATCTTACTTATGAAGATCAATGCCCCCACCATCCACGTTTTCCATTCACCTACAAGCGGATTCAAAACCTTGTCAAGAGTTGGCACTCAGTGATGGGCCTGCCGAGAAAGACATATAAAGGGACAAAGATTACAGGAGGGAATTGTGTTGGTGTGTTTATATACCTTTCTCTGGAGAGGAGGAAGGGGATAAGGTGTGCGATTAGCGTTTGCATAGTGTTGTTGCAATGAGGGGTTTGGATGGTGTTTGGCAAATGGAGGTGGCTATTTGGGGTGATCTACTACTATGCTTGGAGGTGGATGGTGAGGATGGGCTTTGTGTTGGGGGTGGGATGGGGAATTCTACCATGATGGAAGTGTGACAAGCTAAGGGTTGTTGTTGGTTTTTAGTAATGGGGATGGTTGGTTGATTGTAAAGGAAAATTGGGATGAGGTGAAATGGGAATGGCGAAGGATGGGGACAAGGGTATAGGTGACATGCATGTGGTAAGGGTGGGGGGCAATGAGGTTGAAGATGGTCTACTTCAACCTCAACAAAATGCAATTTCCTCCATGATCTCAACCTTGTCCATCAAGAAAAATTGAAACCTTGTAATAAGAAGTTATGAGATAATCTGATCCGCACAATGACAGTGCAGTACTCCCTTCTAGAGCATGTAGTGAAGGAAACATATTAAGGGCCTTTCTCTACCAGTCCAATGATAGGACAATGTTTGTTCATCGCATTGATGAAGAGCATTTGAAAATTTGAAGTTCCTAACAACTATTGTTTGCAGCGCTGAGAATGGATGCGGGGATGATGAAGAAGGTGGTTGCAATAATGCCGATTATGAGATAGTTGAGGAATGAGGTCTGATGAGTGAGATGTACAAGAGAATGATGCCTCAAAGAAGTCACTTAGGATTGCTAGCAGTGATACTGTGGCCAAATTTATCAATCATTACTTGTGAGTTCCTGGATATGTCAGACTCGGGGGAGAGGGAGTGGAGGTGGTTTGTGTGGAGGAAGATGCAAAACGAGGGAGAGGGGTCTGATGGGAAGGTAGCATCAAGGTAAAGTTGGAGTTCCCTTTGTAGCTATGGAGAGTGTGGTCTGCGAAGGGGAGGAGGAATGGAGGGAGCAAGAAGAATATTTTTGGTCAAAATTAAACATTTAACCCTTAAATCCTTATGAATTTAAGGGCAGGGTGGTAATATAACCAAAAATGTTGCATTTGAGATAACTTGGATGCTAAAGCATGGCAAAATTTTCATCAGAATACTCTTTGATCAAGCCTTCATAGTTTGTGACTGAAAATGTTAATTATTCTAGTTATTTTTTAAAGTCATGTTATCATGTGCCTGCGGTGACATTTTTGTGTTAAAGTTGCATAAATTTTTGATGGTCACTTCAGTTTCTAGGTGGTATGCAGATTGGAGGCGGAATAAATTCGGACAATGCTATGGATTACATAGAAAAAGGGGCCAGCCATGTCATTGTCACATCAGTAAGTGGTACTAATATCCAAGTATTGCCCATTCTTAATGCTTACCTGCAATCTCTATAATTGAAATGCCTGACCTTTGTTACAGAGTTAAATCCATCTCAATTAATTGCTTCCTTTAATACCTTCTAGGTCTGCACATTGAATGGGGAAAATCTAGTGTATCTCTTGCTTAGAATATGCAGATATCTCAAGATAGATGCTCTATCACAATGGAATAATATGTGGCTTCAGTGGTTGGAACTTGGATTGTTTGCCTGATACTTTGTTTGCCAATTTCAATTCCTTGCAGTATGTTTTTAACGATGGAGAAATGAGCCTTGAGAGGCTTCAGCATCTTGTGGGAGTGATTGGAAAAAACAGGCTTGTATTGGATCTTAGTTGCAGGAAGAAGGTATGAAAGTTTGAAGTTTCTTCTTCAAAAGATAAACGGATTGCTACTTGTGAGCCATAAAGTTATATTAAACTCACTTAAAACCACCGCTTTTTTCTAGACAAAAAAACCAAAGAAAAGCCAAAGTGCAGTCCTCTCCTTTCCAGTGCCTTTTTTTTCTTTGAAAAAGTAAAGGAAGATTTTTAGAGCAAAACTGCAGCGATCCTTGAGAAATTATCCCCATCTAAATGATCTCCAAAATGCCCCCAAAGATATACTATTAATCCAAGAGATGTAAGTATCAAGCCAAACCCTTCTTGCAAACTTGCAAGTAAAAGTGGAATGGCCCATATCTTCATTGTGAATTCTGCAAGAGGATGAAGAGAAAACATCTTTGGCACCTACAAAGCATATGAACATCAGTCACAAGCCTCTCTGTTAGCTTCCGATTGGAAAATCTGTTATCCTGAGGTGCCTTAGCAGCCCACAATGACCTACAATTTCCTAGGAAGTCATTCTCATGATTCACAAGGGGGGACATTAAGTGTGATAGACCTTACTGACTGAGAAATGCCCATCTTCTTTCTGCTGGGAGTCATTCCTGTCATCAAGTGGGTACTCCTCAAGACATCAAGCCTCTACCCAAGCATTGGAAAGAGCACTAGTAAGATCTAAGTCCAGCATCTTATACTATTAGACAAGATAATTCACTCCAACAGTTATCAAGAGATGTCCCATTGACTTATGCCAATGTAAAAAGTCTTACAAAGGAACTCACAAAAGGTCCACAAGATCACCACTCATTCATCCAACATTTAAAGTTGAAGCCATTTGCACCACTTGGAGTGAAAGATTAGGACACTGGCCACCTGGTGCAGCACCCTTGGAAAATCTTTTATAAAAGCAGAGGTACTTTGAATAGAAGAAGGGAGCACCTCTTCTTTGCATGTTTTGCATAACTGAAAAGAGAACAGCGCTACTGCACAAGTTATTACTATTGAAAACTATGGCCATGATTTTGCTAAGTACTGTGAGTATACCTTATCTAAGGTCCTCTCCATGGATATCCTCTGAACATGGGTGGAAAAATTCATCATGGACTCATGTCCTCCCTTCACTGAATTACCTGCAGTTTTCTAAAAGAAGAGTTTCCTGATAGAATAAACTTGCTACTCTACATTTTTAGAAGATGAAAAATGGACATAAAAAGAGACCCACCTGGTAGTTCTCTTTCCTAATCACAACTGTTATTCTTTCTCGATGAGGCAGGTGTGGTGCAGGGTTCTGTCTAATCAATTGGTCAATGAAGCATCTGGTGAAAGAGCATGAGTATGGAGATGACTTTATTAGTGAAGCATCAGTCCTTTGGTTTTTTGTCAAACAGAAAGTGAGGAACCCTTTGAGAGCAACTCGGATTTCTAGTTAAATCGATTCTTATTTCAAGCTTGTCAATAAGGGGTTAAAAAATCACAAACCTAAATTGAGAATGATATAAAAGTAAGCCTAATAGTTGATGGTTAGGCTTCTTCAAAAAAAAAAAAAATCAATGGTTAGGGTCTGCAAAACATTGGATGCCATTGTAACAGATTTATGGAAATTCATTAGGCTGGACTTCTCCAAAGACAAAAACCAAGCAACAAAGATTCTTACCTTCCATGAAAGCCCTCAATGAAAAAAGATGGAGTCATTTGCATGCTGTAAAAGAGACTAGTGTTGAAGTTCTAAGTTGGACATAGAAGTCAAAAAAGACCTTTAGAGCAAGCAACAAAGATACTCAAGGCAACAGCATCTAGAAGCACAAAGAAGAAAGGGGCACCGAAGGGCATCCTGGTCTAACATGGCTATACACAAACTGTTGTTGGATTTTCGTTCAAAAGAAATTTGTTATAATGCACTCTTCATCCACTCTTTGTTAAGTAGGTATTTTTTAAAATTACATATGATAAGATCGTTTTAATTGGTTGTGCCTATCAAGCACATCTTTTAATGTAGACATTAGATAGGGATATTGTTGTTACATTAATACACACATATATCCAACTTTTAGAGATATGCAAAGAAGTGTGGCACCATATTCATAAAAGATCGACAACAAATCTGTATCGATATCAGTACTAATGTATGGATAATTGTATATATATTGGGAAGAATGTATCTAAGATATATATCTCAAGCCATACACAAATTTATTCAATTTGCAGAGTTGAAGAATAAATGTTACTAGATAGATCAATAGCTAAATGAAGGTGAGTGTGAGAGCAGGGGGGGGGGGGGGGGGGGGGGGGTTGTGAGTGTGAGTGGGAAAGGGAAGGACGAGGGGAGAGATGATGGTGTTCGGTGGGGGTAGAGGAGAGGTGGAAGGGTGGACCTTGGTAGTGGGGTAGAATTGGAGGCGTGGAAAGAAGGTATCGACGCTGTCAGGGGATGGAGATGGTTGTTGCTTCAAGTGCCTCGGTGGTGGCCACTAGGCGAGAGACTGTAAGGAGCCCATGAAGTGGAGGTGCGGGCTTTTGGGCCACCGATCGTCATGCTGCGTGAAGCCATGGGGGGAGAGAGGGGTTGGTGGGCTACTGACGTCGCTGTCGGTGCCACCACCAGCCACACCTATCGTGGAGGTCTGTGTATTGAGGACGAGGTCTATGGCCATGTTGGGAGCATCTTTGGACATGGCCTTGGTCGGGGACATCCTCTCTGAGGAATTGTCATCGAAGGTGGTGGAGAGGTTCCTCTTAGGCCGCTTGGTGGGCTGCTGTCCAAGGGTTGAGGAGATTGAGGCAGGGAAGTTGTTCCTTACTGGCCTGCATCTTGGCCATAGGAGGGGGCTATGCTTCTTGGAGTTGGTGCTAAGGGGTGCTTGATTGCGGTGGAGGTGGCGCGTGCACGATGGGGCGACAAGCGAGAGGCCTACATGGAGGATGTCGGCCATGGTAAGGTTGCAGGGGATCCCCCTCGGGCTTCGTATAGTGGAGGTTGCGACGGTGATTGTTTCTCCTTTCGCGACGCTGAAGGATTGCAAGGGATTAGGCCTACCTACGGATGGCTCTCGTCCGGTGGCGGCAGTGGGCCTTAGGATAAGGGGGCTGCCCTTCCGGTGAAGGTACTCCACTGCGGTGGTTTGCCGTGGATTGTGGTGTGCACTAGGGAAGATGGGATGAGGAGTGGGGTCTCGTATGTGCGTGCGGTGGCTGGATGCAGTGCGCACGAGTCGGACGAAGGTGTAGTGGTGGCGGCGTCGATGAGGGCTACTTGTGTTTGGAAGCCTAAGCGACACGTGGTCGGTGGAAGGGCGGGTGTTGATGTGGTGGTCAATGCCATGGTTTTCTCAGGAGAATTGACTTCTCTACCAGCTGCTGTGGAAGGTGAGGAGTCAAGGGCGGTGATTTCGATAGAGTAGGAGTTGGAGTGTGCGATTATAGCTGGCCATGTAGAGGTTTCGAAAGAGGGCATTTATGTTGGTGGTGATGTGAGGATGTGCATGGCATGCAATTGAGTTTTAGAAGTTGATGGCGGATTCAAACTTGACTCGTTTGTCTGAGAAAGGTGAGCTGTCTCTAGGACTTGTGATGGAGCCAGATTCTTCATCTCACCTTTAAATTGCTTACAGGCTGGGGGACTCGACTTAACGAGGGGTCTAATGTGGTATGTAACCCCATCTTGTGTGGTGAGCTGTGAATGGTTGGGAGTGAGGAGTCGAGGGAGAGGCACCTTCATGGTGGAGATTCGGGTGGGGAAAGAGGAGCGGATGGTGGGGAGCTAGGTCAACTTCGGAGTTTGGGGGCAACTGGGGGGGGGGGGGGGGGATCACGGTGGAGGTGGAGTGCTCAACTGGGGATGGTGGGCCCAGTGGTGGTGTGGGGGACCCCCATTCTTTGCTCAGACCTTCGCGGAGTGTCGAGTGTAGAAGAGATGGAGGAGGTAGGGGGGGTTTCTCGCCTGCCTTTGTCAGGGTGGTGGTTGCTAGTGGTCTAGAGGAGTGTACGGGGTATCCGTTACCTGAAGAAGTGTTGTATCGTGGGAAGATGGGCGGTGGTGAGGGATTGTCAGAGGTTGGAAACCAATGAAGGCGAGTTGTGGTGGATGCATGCAACATAGGCTCCATGTCGCAAGGTGGAACGACCTCTGAGGGAGAGAAGGAGATGTTGCAATAGGTAACAGAGACGGTAGGCTTCAGGCCTGTCGTGGAGTAAGTGGTTGCCCAATGATGGGGATCCTATCATGGAATGCTAGGGGTTTGTGTGATCTTGCTAGGATGGTAGCGCTGAGGGAGGGGGGTTTATGCCAGGCAATGGAGGGTAGATGTGATTTTTTTGTAGGAGACGAAGCTGGTGGCTTGCAATAGAGCTTGTTGGAACCAGGTGGGTGGCTCCTACATGGAGGGGTTCTTGCCTTTGAATGTGACTAGCCGTGCGGGAGGACAACTGGTGGATTGGAGGGAGGATGTGCTTGAGATGAAGAGTTCTTTTGTGGGGTGCACGTGATTTCAATTACGCTTAGGAGAGGATATGGGGTAATGATGGTGATTTTAGGAGTTTATACCCCAGTAGATGCAGTGGCGAGAGCAGCGATATGTGAGGAGCTGTCCTTGGCGGCGGTGAGTTGTTAAGGGACTCCGTGGTTGATTGGTGGGGAGTTCAACGCCATGTTAAGGATAAATGATCAATCTGGCGGGAGAGGGAGGCAGGATCCTGGTTCAGACCAATTTGCAAAGTTTGTGGCAATGCATGGCCTCATTGACTTGGTGCCCGCCTCTTGCACATATACTTGGAGGAGCTCGAATGGCTAGAAGTCTGAGCTAGATCGCTTCCTTTCCAGCATGGAGCTGGTGGAAGCTTTCTTGGTGGCCTTCGTCTATTTTGTGGATAGGCCATTCTCGGACCATACACCTCTGCTCTGGAAGTCCAATGAAGGAGCGCCTTTTGACACATATTTCAAGCTTGACAGATCCTGATTGTTGGAGGTAGGCTTAAGAGAGATGGTTGAAGAGAAGTGGCAGTCTCTTCGGGTGGAGGGTTTTGGGGTGGCCCGGCTGGTAGCTAAGTTGACTACCTTGAGAGGGCACCTAAAGGAATATAGGAAGGAGGTAAGAGAGATGAGGGGAAGAAGGAAGAGGGAGGCCTTGGCAGAGATTAGTATGCTAGACGGACGAAAGGATGTTGGGTCATTGTCTTTAGAAGAGAGGGCGCGTAGGGCAATGCAGATCACGTGGTATAGGAGGACAAAAAGGCAGAGATTGAATGGAGAGTGAAATCTGGGCAGAAGTGGTTGAAGTAGGTGACTTGAACACTAGATTTTCCGCCAGATTGCGTCGGCTAAGAGGAATTGAATTGGCAGATTGCTTGTAGGAGGGGTGTGTCACTTGGGTAGAGAGGTGGTGGGTAAGGTGGCAGTAGATTTTTTCAGAGAGTTCATTGGGAGGCATAGGAGAGGGAGGTGGAGGTGGATGTAGGAGAGTGCGCAAGGCATCTTTGTTTCTCAGGTGCATATCTCATGGCTGGCTTCTTGGAGGATGAGGTTAGGACAACAATATGGGGGTTCAATGCGGACGGGTGCTTAACCTGGATGGTTTTCGTGTGCATTTTTATAAAGAGTTCTGGTTGCTCGTCAAGGAGGGGGTGATGTTGGTGATTGAGGAGTTTGCTGAAGGAAACAGGGGCATCGATAGGCTTAACATATTCTATCTTTTCTTATTGCCGAAAGAGCAAAGGCAATAGAAGACTTCAAGTCGATCGTGCTTTCCAATGCAATCTACTTGATTGTTGCGAAAGTCATGCCAAACAATTGAGGGGTGTATTGCGGGATGTGGTCTCTGAGGGGTGGACAACTTTTGTACCGGGGAGGGGTATTCTTGATGGATTTGTGGTGGCATTGGTGGTCCTGGTAGCGTGGAAAAGGAGACAAATGAAAGCTTTCCTTTGGAAGGTGGATTTCAGAAAGGCCTGTGACTCGGTGCAATGGTTGTTTTTGTGGGCTAGCCTAGCCAAGAGGGGCTTCCTGCAGAGTTGGATTGATTGGGTGAAAAAATGTGTCACAACATTGTTCTCCATTTTGATTAACAGGAATCCTATTAGGGGTTGGGTGCAGCCTAGGAAAGGTGTTCGATAGGGGTGCCCGTTCACCCCTTTGTCTTAGCAGCTGATGCCCTTGCAAGGGCAACGCCTAGGGTGTGCTCGGGAGGCCTTTTCAGAGGATTTTTGGTAGGTAGAGAGGTTCAAATTTTGATTCTTCAGTATGTAGATGATACCCTACTTTTGGTGGAGGGCTCCTTCACAAAGGCAACACGTGTGCACGCTTTGCTTGAGTTGTTCGATGAGGTGTTTGGTTTACAGATTAATCATGGGAAGTCCAACATTATACCTTTTCACCTTTCGAAGATGGAAGTGAGTACTTGCAGTGTCTTGCTTTGAACAGGTGTTGGCTCCCTACTGCCACCTTGCGTGGGCTTACCATTGGTCGATGGGCACTTAAGACTTCAGGATTGGATACCAGTGCTTGAGAGGATGGAGAAGAGGTTGGCATGGTGGGCATCTAGGTTGTTATTTGGGTGGGGAGGTTCATGTTGGTTAAAGCAGTGCTATCCTTCATGTTGGGCTACTTCCTCTCTTTGCTCAGGATGTCGAAGAAGTTAGAGAAGAGGATCACAGGTTTGATGCGAGATTTCTTATGGACAGACTACGGGGTTGTGGAGAAGGGTGCTAGGCTAGTGGTGTGGGATGAGGTGTGTCGGTCGACATAGGAGAGGGCCCTCGGGGTCCGTGATGTAGGGTGCATGAACATGAGTTTGTTGAAGTGGATTGCCAGTCGGTTGTAGGGGGATCAAGACTTTTTTGGGAGAGTTATGCATAAGTGCTATGGATTCTCCATGTCGCGGTCAGCCTTGGGGTTGCCTGCAGCTGGGCCTCCCCCTTCATCAGGGGGTTGGTTTCAGTGGCCCCACTAATGCGAGACTTCTCCCCTCCTCTGGGGATGAGTGAGGCTTTCAGATTTTGGAAAGATGATTGAATGAGTGATGGTCCTCTGAGTGATAGATTGCTTGCTCTCTTTACCAGGGCTACCCATAGAGAGGTGACGGTGAGGAGTTGTTGGGATGGTGCGTGGTGCCCTAATTTTTGAGGGGTGTTTTCCGACCGGCGGTTAGTAGAATTGGGGGAGCTTCTGCGGTGCTTGTAAGGATGGGAGTCGGAAGATGGGGTGGATGGTTTCCACTGGGAGGAGGGAGATTTTTCGGTAAGGACTTATGCCAGTTTGCGAGGGTCCGCGCAGATGATGGACTTGGATTTTCTTTGGGACTACAGGATAATGTGGTCAAAGGATTGCTCGCTGATGATGAAGATTTTTGGGTGGTTACTGTGAAAAGGAAGACTTATGACGAAGGCTTAGCCAGCAAGATGGGCATTGGTGGACGATATGACTTGCTTGCTTTGTCCTGTTGATGAGGAGGATGTTGAGCACTTGTTTTTCAGGTGTACTTTTATGGAGCAGGTCCGGAGGAGGTTGGGGATTGATTAGATCGATTATAGTAGTTTGGATGGATTTTGGGGTTCTTTCATGAGGGGTTGGAGGCATGGGAGGCCTAATGCTTTCATATCGAAGAAGGCCAAGGTGTTAGCAGCTCTTTGGGGTATTTGGTTGGGGAGAAACAAAGTGGTTTTTAGGGGGTAGAACCTCTTTGTAGAAAATTTTGTTTTCTCTATTTCTTCCTAGGTGGTGTTTTGGGAGTGTTCTTTGCAACCGATTTTTTGTGATCAGTTTTCAGGTTTAATGAATGATTTTGGGTGGTTATCCAAAAGATAATAACCACCCTTCATTCTTTAAAAAAAAAGGAATAAATGTTACTGATATATTTGGAGTTTACAACAATAACAACAACAAAGCCTTTTCCCTCAGTAACTGGTGTTAGCTATCTTGATTTTTGCCTCCACTTGGATCTAATTTAAGCTACTTCTATGCTTAAATTAAAGTTTTTGAGTTGTAAAGGGTTGTTGGTATTTTTATTTATCTTAAGGGGTACTTATGTAATTAACCTAGTCTTCTTTCATATAAAAGAGGGATACGGTTTTCTTTTGCAAGTAATGCAATTCATTTATTTCAACATGGTATCAGAGCAGCGGTCCTACGCCTCTGGTCCAATATCTCACCGAAAATCCACCAAAAATATGATCGGATCACCCAAGTGGGGGTGATTTCATGGGAGATCACGAAGATCTCTTCCCCATTGCCACTGGCGGACGGTTGGCGGGCATGGGAGTGCCATTGCCGGTTTGCAGAAGATCGGTAGTGTCACTGCCAGTCAACCCCACCTCGATCCGCTGCCAGTCTTCACGCCACCGCCGGTCTTGACGTCGCTCCACCGTCGATCTGTTGACCCTGCTCCTACTACTAGTGCCTTAGCCGCCAATGTAGACCCCCTTGTTGTTGCTGTTGGTAGCCATCATGTCGTTGTAGGCGGCTTTGTTGCTGTTGTGGGCGCTAGTCACCCTCCTTCAAATGGGTGCACCGCCACTGCTAGGTGGTGGTGTCACCCATGGGGGCCAAGATCAGTCGGTACAGATGTCATCTTGCATGTGTTTGGGCCTATCTCACACATCGCATATGTGGTAATGAGTCTTCTCTCACCACTAATGAAGATATCCCTTTCAAGTATGATGAGTCTTCTCTCATGCCAAGAAAATGAGTTTGATATGTTAGAAAAATCAAATTCAGATATAGGACTTGCGTTTGTAGTCCAATAAGTTGAGAAGAGGAGAAACGAAAGAGTATGGGTGATAGATTCTGATGCTTTAGTACATCTCACTGGAGATCGAGATCTTCTGAAGAATTCTATAATCCCACAAGGACTGTGAGAAGTGTGGGTGGTCAATGGAAAGACTTCTCCTCTGACTGTAATTGGGTGTGTAGATGCTACGCCCAGGATGAAGATAAAGGAGGTATACTACGCCCCTGAATTTCGTATGAATCTTTTGTCGGTGAGCAGGATTTGCAAAGATATTGGATGTTGTGCCATTTTTGATTAGAAGTATTGTTATTTTCAAGATCGAAACACGGGGGAAATTGTTGGCAGTGGCATAGAGAGATGGCCTGTACTATTTAGACATGCCTATGTTGTTTGCTGGGGTGGTGTTTATTTCTCATGACCCTTTGCTTTGGCACCAGAGACTTGGGCATCCTTTTGTGAGGAAGATGCGTTAAATGTATCCAAAGTTACTAGACTCTTCGGCCTTGGACTGTGAAGCTTGCCAATTGAGCACATAACAAGAGTAGCTACCCTGGGAGAGATGTTGGTGTGACTGTGAAGATTGCCAATTGAGCACATAACAAGAGTAGCTACCCTGGGAGAGATGTTGGTGTGAGTTTAGCCCCTTTTTCGCTAGTACATTGTGATGTTTAGGGACTGTCCAGAGTTGCCTCTACTGGCGGACACAGGTATTTTGCAGCTATGGTTGACGACAATACTAGACATATATGAAGGGGGAATTCAAGGATGACTCTGGTGCTAATAGCAACTTTCATGTAGGTTGATGGGAGAGAGAGAGAGAGAGAGTGAGAGAGACAGAGGGAAGGAAGGCGATGGAGAGAGGGTAGGAGAGGAGGATACCTAGGGAAGGACCGAAGGAGAAGGGCGTGGGGTCTCGTCCGGTGGTGGAGGATATGGGGTGGTTGATCGTAGCGAGTCGGAGGAGGGCTTCTTGAGTGGCAGTTGTGCCTTGGAGGTCTGGTTGCGGGGGAAGCGGCGTGGAAGGGAGGGGGAGCTGCTTCAAGTGTCTTGGACGAGACCACTGGATGTGGGATTGCTGCGAGCCCTGGCGCTGTTGGAGGTGTGGGGGCCTTGGGCACAGGAGTGGACGGTGTCGCAGTGGTCGCTTTGGTGGTGGTCGGGTCATTTCACCGCCACCGCCGAAGGGAGTGCCGTAGGCGGAGGTAGAGGCACCTTGGTCGAAGGGGTCTAGGGCTTACAGAGGGAGGTTGAGAGCGGTTTGGTGGTTGAGGTTCTGGAAGGGGGTGACTTGGGCAATGGTGGAGGCCTTGGGTGGGGATCTAACGAAGAAGGGGGTTAAGGTGCTGCTGCTGGATGGTGGGAGTTTTCTCATCCTCGGCCTCCCCCACCCCACAGAGGGAGGAGCTTCTTCTCTTGGAGGTTGTCGCCGAGGGCGGAAGATGGAGATGGCGTTGTCCTTCCCTGCACGATGGGGCCTCCTCGGAGAGACCACCGGAGCAGTTGTCGTTCGAGGTGGCCATCGTGGGGATCCTGTGGTGGTTGAGGTTGGTGGAGGTTGTGGAGGCGATTGTGTCCCCGTTTGCCTGTCTCAAGCGCTGCGAGGTCGTTGGCCTGTCCGAAGGACTGATGGTGGCGAGGCTCAAGTTGAAGATCGGTGTGGCGATGATGGACAAGGTGGTTTTGCTGCTCGGTGGCTCCTCGTGGGTGGTGTCATTTTCGCTTGGTGGAGCATATCGTAGTGCCTTGGCGGTGGTCGGAGTGGTCGTTCCTACACGGTGGAAGGTGAGGCGACAACTGACGAGGGTGTGGGGGAGTTGATCGGAAGTTGACGTGGCCCGAATCCACGAGAGATCGGCGCGGATCTCGTGTGATAAGTCGCAATCACCGCCCGAGATGGGAGCGCTCCTGATGATCTTGGGAGAGGAAGACGGAGGTGACACATTTATTGGGATATTTTGCCCCGAGGAAGAGTTGGTGGTGGATTTAAACCCACTCATGCGCGAGGCACGTGCAACGACTGACTGCGTTGGAGCGGTTGCGGGCCTGGATTTAGATGAGAGACCCGAAGCTCCTCTTCAGATGGACTTAGGCGGAAAGACTCCTGAAGCCGAACTCCCTCGTCGGGTTTCGCCTGAGAAGATGGGTTCCTCTGCCTTTTCGACCTCGCCTTCGAGGTTGGCAGAGGGAAAGCTGGAGCATGGTGGCGGCTTGGAAGGAGATCGACCCTCGGTCTCCCTCGATGCAGATGGCGTGCGGTCCTTCATGGCATCTCCCTTGCTGGGAGAGGGTGGGAGAGAGGCGGCGACGGAGATGGACATGGCGGCGGCAACTCTGGGGGGTTCTTCGGTTGGCCTTCGACCGGTGAGATAGGGGTGAGGTCCTTGCTTGATGAGAGCAAGGTCACTAAGTCTCAACCCGATGATTCATCACAGCTGCAGCGGTCGAATGGAGTCACATTGCCATTTACCGGTTGGACAGAGGTCCCTTTGACTTGGTGGAGGCCACGCATGGTGTGCGATGGCCAAGGTGGCACCCTCCGTTATAGGAGGGAGTAGAGTTTTCATGGAGGACAGGGACCGAGGGTGGTGGTGGATGGTCGTGGAAGGACGTCACAGGGTTCATAATAGAAAACAGTGTTAGATTATGATAGTGAGGATGTGCGTAGGACGACGGAGGCAGGAGGCTTTCGGAAGGCAGTGAAGGAGACTTTGAATGTTTGTAGATGAATGGTGTGCTTGCATGGAACGTGCGAGGTCTCAATGACCCTTTGAGGAGGGCATCTTTGGGGCAGTATATTAGGAGATGAAGAGTGGATGTCGTGCTGTTACAGGAAACAAAGCTGTCCGACTGTGACGTTAGGTTATGGAAGGAGATTGGGGGTTCTTGGATGAAAGGGTTTCAGTCCCTTGGTGCGTTTAGCCGCTCAGGTGGATAGATCCTTGGATGGCGGGAAGATGTTTTTTCCCTAGAAGACTGTTATTGTGGAGAACATGTAATCTCTGCGAGGTTGGTTATGAAGGTGGGAGGAGCCAGGATGATTGTCATAGGGGTGTATGGGCTATCAGATACACAGGCGAGAGGAGTCATGTGGGAGGAACTCACTTTCGTGGCTACGGTATGCCATGGAAGTCTTTGGTTGATTGGAGGAGATTTCAACATTACCTTACAGATGGAAAACAAGCCTGGAGGATGGGAGAGACAGGATCTCGAGTTGGATTTTTTTGTGGACTTTGTTTCTACTCATGGTCTCGTGGATTGGGCTCCAACATCCTGTGCTTACACATGGAGGAATAACAGTGGTTAGATGTCTAGGATTGACAGATTCCTCTTCAACGTGGAGTTGGCAGAGGCTTTCCCTGTGGTGGATGTGTTCGCTTAGGAGAGACCTTTCTCGGAACATATGCCTCTTATTTGGAGGCCAAATGCGGGAGTACATTTTGGCACTTATTTCAAATTTGATATATCCTGGCTGATAGGGGAGGGATTCAGGAGTATGGTGAAGGAGAAATGGAAGTCTATAGAGGTGGAGGGATCGGCAGCATGTTGCCTGCTGAAGAAACTAAATACATTGCGAGATCACTTGAGGGTGTACAGGAAAGTGATCAAGGCATTCAGGAGGGGTAGGGAGGAAGCATTGACAGAGATTATCAAGATTGATAGGTAGGAGGAGCAAGCCTCTATCTTGACAGAGGATAGGGAGGTTCGGGGAAGAATGGCACGGATAGTGCAGGAGGAGGACAGGAAGGAAGATGTGGAGTGGAAGACGAAATTGAGGCAGAGATGGTTAAAAGAGGGTGACTCTAACACTAGGTTCTTCCACCACATGGCTTCAGCCAGGAGGAGAAACTGGATAGAGAAGATGTTGATACATGGGGAAACCTTCGTAGGCAGGGAGGAGATGGGTTGGATAGTGGTAGATTACTTCAGAGATTTCACTGGGAGGTGTGTCAGGGGGTGCTGGAGGTGGAGAGGGGAGAATGTACAGTGTGTCACGGAGGCTCAGGTAGGGAGACTCACTACTGGCTTCTTGGAGGATGAGGTGAGACAGGCGGTTTGGAGCCTGAATGTGGAAGGGTGTCCTAGCCCAGATGGTTTCCCATTCCTCTTTTTCAGGGAATTTTGGCCCTTGGTAGGGGCGGATATGATGCAGATGATGGAGTTTGTGGCTGGGAGTAGGGGTTTTGATAAACTAAATAGATATTATTTGTTTTTGCTACCTAAGAAAGAAGGGGCGGAGGCGATCTAGGATTTCAGACCGATTGCGTGATCAAATGCTGTATACCTTATTGTTGCTAAGGTCTTGGCAAATAGGTTCAGGGATCTTCTTGGTGACCTGATATCCCTGATACAGATGACTTTTATTCCAGGGAGAGGAATCTTGGATGGTTTTGTGGTTGCATTGGAGGCTTTGGCCACTTGGAGGAGGGAGAAGAGACATGCTTTTTTGTGAAAGGTGGATTTCAGCAAGGCATATGGCTCGGTACAGTGGGATTTTCTATGGGCTTCCTTGTTGAGAAGAGGTTTTCCCGTGGTCTGGATTGATTGGATGAAGAGGTGTGTGGCGACGACATCTTTTTCAGTCTTGATCAATGGGAACCAGGTAGGAGGATGGATACAACCTAGGAGGGGGGTCAGACAGGGTTGCCTGCTAGTACCTATGCTGTTTGTACTTGCGACAAATGCTTTGTCACGACCAGCGCATAGGGCCTGTGATAGGGGTCTGATCAGAGGTTTTATGGTTGGTGAGGACATGGAGACAACGGTCCTGCAGTATGCTGATGGTATAGTTTTTCTGGTTGAGGGTATAGATCTGGAGGCCAGAAAGATGAGTCCTTCTGGAGCTCTTTGGTGAGGTGTCGAGGTTGCAGATAAATTATCAGAAGTCAGCTTTTGTCCCGTTTAACTTGTCTATCGTAGAGGCAGAGAGGGTGGGTGATGCCTTGGGGATAGATTTGGGATCCTTGCCATTGGTATATTTGGTACTTTTATTAGATCGGCTTCTTAGGGTGCAGGATTGGCTTCCTCTGTTGGAGAGGATCGAGGGGAGGTTGGCGGGGTGGTCTTCCAGTCTCCTATCTAGAGGCGGAAGACTGACCTTGGTGAAGGCAGTTTTGGCGTCCATGTCTTCGTATTTCGTCTCGATCTGCAGATTACCACGCCAGATTGAGAAGATGTTGGGACTGATAAGGGATTTCTTCTGGGCTAGTGTGGGGTCAGCAGGTAGGGGGCGAGGTTAGTGGCCTGGGAGGAGGTGTGTAGATTGGTACAGGAAGGGGGTTTGGGGGTTAGGGATGTGGGCAGGGTGAACATCAACCTCTTCACGAAGTAGATTGCCAGGTTGGTGGGGCAGGAGCAGGGGCTTTTCGGTGATGTTATGCGACGATGTTGCAACCCCTTTCTGTCGTGGGGTCGCTGGTTTCCCCTCCTTTAGGAGCCTCTCACTTTCTCAGGGGTTTAGCGACGGTGGTAGGGAAGGTGCATGTTTCTTCTCATCCATGTTGGGGGAGGGGGATGCTTTTCGTTTATGGCAGGACGACTGGTAGGGGGCTGGATGTACCCTTAAAGACAGGTTCCCCCCCTCGCCTTTAGGAGTGTTGTGGACTCGTCGGGCATGGTGGGAAGTTGTTGGGATGGAGCTTGGTGTCCTGCTTTTAGGGGGCTCTCAAACTAGAGATGTGAGGAGTTCCAGCAGATGTTACAGGAGTTGGAGGGTTGGGCACCAGAGGATGGCTTTGATGCTTTCTCCTAGGAAGGAGATTTTTCAGTGGCAAAGGTCTTCCGTAGATTGGGGAGTGACACGGTCAGCTCTGACGTTGACTTCTTGCGGGACTGTAGGTTGCTCTGGATGGCGGAGTGCCCCTTGAAGGTGAAAATCTTTGCCTGGTTGGTGAGAAGGGGGAGAATCATGACGAAATGATGGAGAGTGAGATGGAACCAGACAGATGACCTGACTAGTCTTTGTGGAGGAGCTGATGAGGACATCCAGCACCTCTTTTTCCAGTGTCCTTTTGTGGTACAGGTTTGGTGAAGGATGGGGATCGACTGGATCACCCATTGGGATGAGGTTGCATTCTGGTCCTCATTGCGCAGAGGCGATGCATATGGTGGAGGGATCACCTTTAGATCCAAGAAGGATAGCGCCAAGGTTCTGGCGGTCCTGTGGGATGTTTAGCTGGGGAGGAATGGGGTGATTTTCTCTCAGGTGGTGTTTTGGAGATCTATTTTGTAATATCTGATGTAATCCGTCTTTTTGGAATGTAATGATTTTGGGTGGTTGTCATTTGGATAACTGCACTTTGGCTTTTCAAAAAAAAAAGTAAACTTATATTAGTGTTTCTGATGAAGGCTCGTAGTGAGATTCCCATTATTGTCTAGCATTTTTTGTCTGAGGTGTAGACATAGTACGGTACTACTGTTTAGGTCTTTTGCAGTGAGAATGCGTTAAAATTTATGTATGATGATTTGCAGGAGGCTTTCCCGGCCAAGGGGACCATTCATCAGACTTCTTGTGCTCGTACTTCCCAGTAGAATGGGGTTGCAGAGCGCAAGTTGCGACATTTGCTTGATATTGCCAGGACCTTGATGTCTCATATGAAGGTTCCTAGGAAATTTTGGAGTGATGCCATACTCTCAGAAGCATATTTAATTAACTGACATCCAACTTCTGTGCTTTAGGGTCAGATTCCATATCAAATTATACATCTTGATTGTAGTAGAGTTTTCCTTGTGCCACTACGAGTGTTTAGATGAGTATGTTTTGTTCAGAACTATGGTATCCATGATAAATTTTTCCCTCGTGCTACGAAATACCTTTCTTGGTTACTCTAGGACCCGAAAAGGCTACAGGTGTTATGATCCAGCTCGTAGGAGATATGTTGTTACTGCTGATGTGACTTTATTTGAGAAGGTTCTCTTCTTCTCAGAAGAAGGGTCCTCCATAGAGGCTGCCATAGAGGAGACAGATATATCACAAGAGATCACAGTTTTAGGACTTTACTTGTGAGGGGCCTGCTCAGCTTGTTTTTTCTTTAGACAGAGATGAGCCAGATAGGGAGGAGGAAACTATGCAGAGGAGATCTGACACCACTCTTCATCCTATCTCTCGTTACACTATTGTTTCTCATCTCCATGGGGAGGTTAGACATTTTGCGTCTGCTATTACTACTGCAGTTGTTCCCAGAGACTTTATGCAAGCTCTCCATGATCCCAAGTGGAAGGTGGCTACGGATGAGGAGATGTAGGATCTTCAGACCAGATGTACATGGGATCTTGTTCCATGTCTTGAGGTTGCTACAGTTGTTGGTTGCAGATGGGTGTATACCATCAAGTATAGGTTTGATGGGATGGTGGAGAGATAAAGCTAGAGTTGTTGCTAAGGGATTCACTCAGATTTATGGGGTGGATTACCTTGAGATCTTTTCCCCTGTTGCATGCATTACATCCATTAGGATTATCTTGTCTCTTGCAATGATTAAAGAGTGGCCATTGCATCAATTTGATATAAATAATGCCTTCTTATATGGTGATCTGGTTGATGAGGTATATATGAAATAGCCACCACGTTATGACAGTTAGGGGGAGCTTGTTTACCGCTTACGGAGAACCATTTATGGCCTGGGCTCAATTTTGAGATCAAGAAGCTGGGATTTTAGAGGTCCATCACTGACCATTCTATATTTATTAGACGGACTGAGCATGGTAGAATATGGAGAGTGGTTATTTTGGCAGTCTATGTTGATGACATGATCTTGACAAGTGATGATATCGATAAAATAGTCGAGACGAAAGCCTTTCTCCAATCCACTTTTGTTACCAAAGATTTAAGTGATCTTCGCTACTTTCTGGGGATAGAGGGTATTCGTCAGGAGGGAGGTTTATCCTTATCACAAAGGCAATATACTTTACAGATTCTAGAGGAGGCTGGACTTCTTGGGTCCAAACCATCAGGAATACCGGTAGAGGCATCTTCTGGTTATTACTCAGATGTGATAGATCCTTTGTTTGAGGATGTTACTAGATACCATAGTGATGTTGGTCGTTTGTTATATTTGACTATTACACGTTTAGACATTAGCTTTGCAGTCAGTTGTGCCAGTCAGTTTATGTAGAATACCAGGTACAGTCATTGATATGATGTGTCTCATTCTGAGATATCTGAAGTGTACCTCAGGATGAGATCTGTTTTACAGTGTGAGTGGCATTCTAGATCTTGTGGCTTACTCTGATGTAGACTTTGCAGGATCAGTAGAGGATAGGAGGCCTACATTAGGATTTGCTATCTATTTGGAAGGAAATCTGGTTTTATGGAGGAGTAAGAAACAAAGTGTTGTTGCTCGCTCCAGTGCAGAGGCAAAGTACAGGTCTATGGCACAGGCTACATGTGAGATCATGTGGATGGTTGGTGGGTTTCTTGCAGGACCTAGGGGTGGTATAGTTGATACCCTAGTAACACTCTATTGTGATAATAAATCAACAGCGTATATTGCCTCTAATTTAGTTTTTCATGAGAGGAAGAAGCATATAGAAGCTGATTGTCATTTCATACGGGATGGCAAGATAAGTACCCCTTATATTTCTTCTGAGTTATAGGTTGTCGACATTTTTAGCAAGGCCCTTAAGAAGAAACGCCATGATTTCTTGAGCAACAAGTTGTGGCTCATTGACATATACGTTCCAACTTGAGAGGGAGTATTGAGTTGTAAAGGGATGTTGGTATTTTTATTTATCTTTAGGGGATACTTATGTAATTAGCCCAGTCGTCTTTCATATAAAAGTGGGCTAGGATTTTCTTTTGTAAGTAATGCAATTTATTTGTTTCAAAAAAAGTAATCAAGATTTGCTTCAAAAAAAAAAAAGTAATCAAGATTATGCCTAATGGTCTCTATCCAATGTTTCTCTGGTCTTCCTCACCCCCTTCTAAGAGGCTTGGCATCCAACTTCTTACGTCTCCTGATTACAGCATTTACTTACCTTCTCTGGAAATGTCCAAAACCACCAATATTTCTGGAGTTCCATCAAAAAAAGAAAAATCAATCCCATGATATGTGTGATAGATATGGATGCAAATAAAATATATGCCAAAAAGTAGGGAAACGCAAATGGTGACGCAAAAAGTGACGCGGGGGAATTTGTGGGTCCTGTTCTCGTTCTTCATACAACGTTGTGAATGTGAGTCCACTTGATAATTGATATTTAATGTGAAGAAATAAAAGAACATAAGGTTTGTTACGTCGTGGGCCTTACCACATTCAAAAAAATCACCACACCTCTTTAACCTAAAACTTACGGGTGATAAATAATTTTACACCGGTGCAAAATTATTACAAGGGTGGTTTCATCTGTGCGAAGTGATTTTGACCTATAGGTTTATGACTTACGATTTAGGATTTGGGGTTTAGGTTTATGGAAAGTGATTTTATGTATGAGAAGTGATTTTTCACTTGAAATGTGATTTTGCACCTTAGGATTTTGGGTTTAACGAAGCTAAATCATAAATACTAAAGACAATGCTAAACCTTAAGGTGAAAAATCACATTTTAAGTGTAAAATCACTTGTCACAAGTGAAGAAACACTTAGAATTTAATTTTGCACTAGTGCAAAGTAAGATTACACTGATGCAAAGTAATTCAAAGTAAGATTGCACCGGTGTAGAGTGATTTTGAAGGTGATTTGAGTTTGTATCCGTACAAAAGTGATTTGTTGTTGGTTTTAACAGTAGTGGATCCAATCATGTGTGAGTACTTTTTTTGCATAGAAAGGAGATATATCAAGTGAGGATCATGTTCACATTGCTGTGCGTCAACTTTTACGATTTTTGGCCTCCTAAATATATTTATGGATACTGAATTTCTTATCCATATATGTAGGCATTCACATATTGATGTGAAAACATGCTCATATCAAATCTGATATAAAAGAAGATTGAATATGGACGACCTCAATCTATTTGCACCAATAGCTATGCTCTTCCATATTTATTTCGAACTGCAACTTGGTGCAGAATTCAAAGTAAGATTGCACCGGTGTAGAGTGATTTTGAAGGTGATTTGAGTTTGTATCCGTACAAAAGTGATTTGTTGTTGGTTTTAACAGTAGTGGATCCAATCATGTGTGAGTACTTTTTTTGCATAGAAAGGAGATATATCAAGTGAGGATCATGTTCACATTGCTGTGCGTCAACTTTTACGATTTTTGGCCTCCTAAATATATTTATGGATACTGAATTTCTTATCCATATATGTAGGCATTCACATATTGATGTGAAAACATGCTCATATCAAATCTGATATAAAAGAAGATTGAATATGGACGACCTCAATCTATTTGCACCAATAGCTATGCTCTTCCATATTTATTTCGAACTGCAACTTGGTGCAGAATTGACAGACTGAGATTTGATTTGTTTTTAAAATTATTATGAGTGAGAGATCTGCAGAAATATATAGCACAGCCAATCTGAAACTCCATTAAGTTCTAGATTACAAGTCCTATATCCACATATTTTTTCTTTATGATACAAGTATCAAAAAAATACAACTAGAAGTTGGTTGGACCTTCCCTTCCCCCCTCCCGACACATTTATCGCTGCAAAGGAGGAATTGCACACAATTCAACAGGACTCAGCATAAATCACTTATCCAGTCAAGTACGTCAAACTGGAAATCTACTAATTTGATCTTTTCCATCCATTTGTAACCCAATTAGTATGACGTGAAAGCTTGGATTTGATTATACCAAATTTCAAAAAAAGAAAGGCATGTTTCTTTTGAGCTTCAATGTTATCCCTATGCAGATTCAATTATCTTATTTGTGTCGTGATATTGACAGGATGGGAAGTATGCCATTGTGACTAATAGATGGCAGAAGTTCACTGATGTTTTTGTTGAGGAGAAAACACTGGGTACCCTCTCGACTTATGCTGATGAATTCTTGGTACATGGGGTTGATGTTGAAGGCAAAAGGTAATATAGAAATGTTCATTATCTAAAAATCATTTCTAATGTCCATCTAATCTACTCCAATGTTCCTCTGGTGAAGCTGGGGATGTTTTGAGCATTGTGTCATAAAAGGGCACGGTGGACTGCATTACTTATAAGCATTTAGTTGTGCATATTAATTTCATTGAAACCCTTCTATCAAAATTATGCAACTTTTTAGTAATGAAGAAAGTTGTCCCCAAAGCTTGCTATATATATTTTGCTTGTTAGTGGCATAACAATTTCATACTGATTCACTTTTTGCATCTCTAACTATCAAGTTTGCTTGTATACCACCTTTTGTTTGGCCATAACTATGGATGTATTTGTTGTTTTGAAAAAATATTTTCATGTATTTGAAATTTTAAAGAGTGCTCTACCATTAGAAAGTTTATGATGTGATATTTGACAGCATAAATAATAAGCCAGCTAAAAATTTTAATAGGATCTAGGCTATGTGATGGGATTGATTAGTTAATGTCTCTCATTTGTGAGTAAAGAGTGAATATCGATTATTTCTTTCTTACACTTCCATTTCAATATTTCTATTGAAAAATTATAGCCAAAATGGTATCTATAATTTTTCAAAACAGATATAGGTATCCTCTTTCAGAAAAAGAAACAGATATAGGTAACTTAAGAACTGATAAACTTAAACCAGAGGTTTGATTGAAGTGAGCCAAATGTTGGGTTACTGCTGGAGTCAAGTGCAACCTGTGATGTTCCTCAATTGTGATCAAGTTAAATATCCAATCTGTAACTTGCTATACATTAATGATTTAACCTACTTGATGAGTTTTTTTTGTTTTCTTAATTTTTTCTTTTTTGGAAGGGGGGTGGGGGGAGTGTGACTATTGGTTGATTTCTATCGTTAGCCTTTGGTTATCATCCCTTTTCCCGCAAGTGAAGGTGAGTTCCTGTAATTGGATCTGATGAGGTCTTTATCCTTTATTTTAGTTGTGCTGAGTATTTTCTAAGAATCTTTTCTAAAAGTAGAGTTCTGTGACTTCTGTCAAGAGGACATACCTTGAGGCAGAATCCAAGAACATTATGTGCATTTGAGTGCCATTCCCTTTGTGGGTGATCTGCATGCTATGAAGACACGTGTATTGGCAATTGAGATATTTAGCATGGAAGGAGTGACATTTTGTGGTGGAAAATTGGTACTTCTACGAGGAGACAAGTCACTATGTTTCATGACGTATGTCAACCTATAAATGTGGAATGTTTTCCCTAGTCGGTTTATGGTTCACGGCATATGGCATTTTCAAATGTGGAATATTGCCATGTTTTTTCTCACGTACATCTGTCAAATGCCGTTTATGCCGGTTATCTACAGATGAGTTTAGATTGAACTAGAGACCTCATAAATTTTTTTGCAGGTTAGGAATAGATGAGGAGCTTGTGATGCTTCTTGGCCAGTACTCACCTGTGAGAGCTACTCCTTTGGATCTGCCTACAATATTTATTTTTAATAGCACTTATGGATCTTGTCTTTTTGCCCTCACTGGTAGAGCTTGTTTTCTTGCTAAGTGGTATTTTTTGTTTCTTGTTCTCAGATTCCAGTGACATATGCTGGTGGAGTCACAACACTCGAAGACTTAGAAAAGATCAAGGTTGCAGGATCAGGACACGTGGATGTCACCGTTGGTAGTGCCCTTGATATCTTTGGAGGGAATCTTCCCTACAAAGATGTGGTTGCTTGGCATCACAGTCAATGCTTGGTCACTCAATGATATCCCTGGTTGGACCATCAAGATATTTTGGTCGTCCATCTGAAATAAGCCTTGCTACTTTTGTGACATTGATGTTCTGGTGTTCTACATCTGATTTCTAACAATTAATTATCATGTATAACTGATGTAATTCTAGGAAAGAAGGATTGAGCATTTTGGATTAGAAAGCTTTTAGTGTGTGCTTTTTGATATTCTAGTAGGACGGATGCTTTCCATTTTTACTCGTTTCTCATTATTTTTCTATCATATTCTTGCCTGCTCAAGTCCATATAGAACAAGGTTGGTGGCATGTTAGGAGCTGAAGGAAGATCTGTATTTAGCCAGAATCAGGAACCTTACAGAATTGTGGAAGCACCAACTTTATCAAGGCTATGTCCATGGACATCAATCTATCAGGGAATGTGCTCCCTTGTATTATTAAATGGCTGTAGGATATCCATGCATGTTAGCCATGACTAAGTGTTGGCATCTCCAATCTGTAACAATTTTTCCTAATGCTTCTTTCTCGATAATAGTGCCGAACAAATCCTTAATTTTTTACTATCCAACTAAAATGCAGTTGCTCCAGCAAGCATGCATATATGCCAGATGCAGGTGTGAGCAGGACTTGCCAGAAACCTTGCTCTATTTTATGAACTTGCTAATTGCAAATACTTCAATGCCTGCCTCATTGCTGTGGTCTTGATGCAGGATGTCTGCCTTTTGCTTGGAGAACATCTTATTCTGGATTATATTGTTGGCTGCTTTGTTTTTTTCGTCTGATACGTCTCTGTTTAGTGAATAAACTTGGGATCTTGCTGGCAAAATTTTAAACCCTTTTCGCGAACAATGTAAAGTCTTATTGCATCTTGTCCTTACCAGACATGATATTCCTTTTATTTTACTCTTAATAAGGGGTATGGGTATATTTATGTAGTTAAAAGTAGAGCATCAGTTCAAATAGACAGAGTACATGATAAAGGGAATACAATGAAGTATGGCAATGTGGATCACACCACCAACCCCAAAGCACCGTGGATGCAAATAAAAAGTGAGACCATTGGGCTTTCATCGTCACATGGGGTCATCCGTAAGGAATCGCCCTGCTGTGAGTACGCAGATGCACCTCACACGAAGGAGGTCGTGGAATCCCTGTAAGCTACTCGAATTATCTATGCAAAGCAAGTGGCCAACCCCCGACGCCAACTGCCTCGGAGAGAGGAACCGAGGTCCTAAGCAAGTCTTCCGTGGACATGCAAGGAGACTTCAGGCCTTGTTGATGCCAAGGCCAAGTTTATGAAACGGGATTGCAAGCCTGACCTTCCAAATTGGAAGTGGGGGTCGTCCTCTATTGGTGTTTATTTGGGATCCTGATGTTCTCTGGTGGTGTCGAGTGTTTACAGAAAGAGTTGACTAAATGGGGAGTTATCGTTTAATTTGACGGGTAAAAAAGAGAGGATAAGTAATTTCTTTTTCAAACTTAGATTTAGCCAAACCCGGCCCCCAACTTAAACAGAACAAGTAAAGGTAATGGAGATGATTATTATATTTTTATGTGGAATCAGTGGGGTGCATGTTTAGCATCTTTTCCCTGACAAATCGTACCTTATCAGGTGCCCTTTGCCTGTCTCTATTTATATGGCATGGTCTCTTGTCCGTATCCCGTCTATCACGTGCATCAATCAAGCATTGCCCTTCTTATTTTTTAAAAAAAGCCCTGACCTACAACACATAAAACTTGCACTAAGATCTCCATCTCTTGAATGGCCACGCTGGATCTTGCGTACAATTGCTTGAAGACTCGTACACAACAGAGAAAAGGTGTTGACATGGATGCACCTAGCATGGAATCCATATGACCCAATGTCTGTTATTTATTAATTATAAATTCACATCAAATACACTATTCCTCGAAGAAGCAATCGTACAATTCTTTTTACCAAGTTCTATTGCAGAGCCTTCTTCCACATGCAAGCTGAAGTTAATACACTATCTTGCTTTCTGCAAGAGAAGGACGTCATCATGCCATCTTTACTCTTGAGAGGCTTGTGGACCGGTAATCCACGTCAAACCTAGTTCAAAGTTGGAAAAAGGAAACCTTTATACACTAATCCCGAAAAGAAAACCGAGAAAATTGGGAAATAGAAAACACCCATGGAGCCCAAACTTTGTTCGAACAGGTGACCACTTGATCTGTTGTGACACCATTGCTACCGACGGGCTCAGCCACTTTCACTTGGACCGAGTTCAAAGGTATAGGTACCGCAGTAGCGACCCCCGTGTCCTGATCCAGCCAAGAAAAAGTGAGAAAAATAAAAAAATCCCTTTTATAGGGCCCAACCGGGCTCGAACCGGTGACCTCTTGATCTGCAGTCAAATGCTCTACCACTGAGCTATGGACCCAAGTTGGAAGAAAATTGTAAAAATTTTTTTAAATAAAATAAATATATTTCCCTTCCACCATCTCCTCTCGAGTCTTGGCACGTACTTTGTTATCTAGTATCTAACCTAACTGAGCAGTGGGAACCAGCAAGTGGTAGCAGCCTCTGGCAATCTCCACCCCGCGCCTCCTCTCCCACCCCCACAACAATTCCAGAGAAAACTCAATTGCTCACCAACAGGCAACAATCCGCGGCAGAACCTCAAACAGACTCTCCGTGAAGCTGTCAAATCGCCCCCGCTACCTCTCGCCACTTCACCCGCCAACTTCCTCCTCATCAGGAGTGCTTAGCCATGGCGGCTACTGCTGCTGCGGCCTTTGTCACCTTCTTCTACTCCCCCTTCGCCACGTCATCCTCTCCCTCTGCTTCTCTCAGATTCAAGACGACCACCACACTCTGCAGAGCCTCCTCTTCCTCCTCCTCCTCCTCCACTCACGTCGCCCTCGTCGACGCCAATGCCAACCGCTCCACCATCACCGACCGCACCGTCGTCCGCCTCGGCCTCCCCAGCAAAGGCCGCATGGCCGACGAAACCCTCGACCTCCTCAAGGTACCTCCTATCTCCCGTTACCCCGCTCACTTCGATTGTTCCCTGATGACGACCTGTGGCCTTCTTCTGCTCTCGTGCAGAACTGCCAGCTGTCCGTCCGCCAGACCAACTCCCGCCAGTACGTCGCCGACATCCCTCAGGTACCTTCCCCTCTCGCTCTTCCTCACGTTCACGCGCGCATATTTTCTCTTCTTAGAAGGTCGTGGCAGATTAGGGCTTGGAGGATGATGCATTGGATCTGTGGGAATTAGGTGCTTATCTGGATTCATCGAGTTTGTTTTGTCGTGTGAGACCCACTGGCTAGGAGTGATAGGGACAAGCGAGGATAGTCAAGGAGACTTTTTGGATGGTCACGAGGCCATCAGAATGGCAGGGGAATCAGACCCCATTTTGAGTAAATAGCAACAACTCATTTTGTCTTGATAGTTGTTTTTCATGAGGGGAGAAAGATTGTAGTATTGGGAGTGGGGAAGATTTGGCTCCTAGGAGGAGCACTTTTCATCTTTTGGGAGCCTTGAACTCCTCTATGTATGTAATGGCTGGATATGAATGGAAAAAAAAGCAAGACCTCTTGGCCATTTGACTCTCTTCATTGTGGTCGATTGGTTTTCCCACCCACAAGATTATCTCCACAAGTGTGGTTGATTGGTCTAGCCACCCACACTTATCCATGTTCGCTGTCATCTCCGTAGGATTGTATCAACTTGGTATTAGAGCCAACGATCCTCGAAACTTGACGACGACAAACATGATGGTTGAGTGGCTTGATTGTCTGGTGCGCTTGCAAGAAATGCTTGCGAAGTTGCAAGATGACTACAACAGAATGGAGGAGAGGCTTTAGGTCATCAAGAGCCATTGTGACCCATCTCCACCTTCGTCGTCACCACCACCACCAGCTTCCTCTAGCATGACCGTCCCTGTGGCACTTCCTCCCAACACCGACTCCCATGCCACCATCACTGCCACCTTCCAGTCACCATCGTCGTCGTTGTTGCCATAGTCTCTGCGACCTCCACCCCCATCGCCACCGATGCTAGCACCTCCACCGCTTCCTCACCTCACCTCTGCTTCCTTCCCCTCCCTCCATCGCATGCTCGAGTCCACCATCCCGACCGTCCACGCCTATGTTGAGCGTCGCATTTACGTTGTCAGCCACAACCTAGGCTAGCTCACCATCTCCCACGCCTTCGCCGCCCGCCAACGTGACAAGGAGCTCCACTCTAGGCAGCGCCTTGCTGTGGAGCAGAGTCGCTACTCCTCCCCATCTGATTCCTTGATTTGTACCCTCCACCTTGAGGACCAGTTTTCCTGCATGCACTTCGCCAACCACCTCCTCCTCGTCGCCGGCAACCTCAAAGATGAGGCCCTCCTCGCCGTATAGCCCAGTTCCGTTCTCGTCTTCTCCACTCTCGTCTTTGCCCGCTTCTCCAAGGACCTCATCATCGGCAGCCACCTCAGCCTCTTCGGTCGGGTCCGTGGTGACCCCTTCTTGCCCCGCCTCTTCCTCGACATCCTCATCCTTTGTGTCAAGCTCCGCTCCTATCACCATCGCTTCTTAGGCGCCTCTACTCTCCTCACCAAGGTTCGAAATATCGATTTCGACGTCGTGCCGATAAAATTCTAAGTGTGCATTCGGCATGCCGTGGAAATGCCCATTTTTTGATGGGCACGCCGAAGGCACGCCGTGGGAATGCCGAGGGCATGCTGACAACATGCTGACAAAAATTCCCATAAATACTTAAATTTTCTATGTGTGTGTGTGTGTGTGGTGTTTCCTTGCATGCGTGCGTGCGAACCATCACCCAGACCTTGCCCATCTGGACCTATAGACCCTTACCTGGACCTTACTCATCAGCATACACCTCAGATCGTGCTCAGCCAACACAAACCTCACTAGACTGGTTGGCATCTGTTGGCTTGCCGACCATACCATCAGCATGCCGACGAAATGGTCGGCATGTCGGTGAAATCTCAACATTTCGACATCATATGCATATCGGCATGGAGCTTTTTCAAAAAGTGCCTTGCCGGTGGTATGCTGACGGCATTTAAATCACTGCTCCTCACCAAGCTCTCCTTCGTTGCTCCCTGCACCCAAGGTGGCCCCTCCGAGATGGTCCTCGCCACCCTCGACTTAGTCCCTAGCCCCCTCCTCGAGGACCTCGCCTCCTTCACCCTCCGCTCCGACTTCCGCCTCCACGACCGCCTCGTCTCACATGCCCTCTCCCATAGCTGCCAGACCCTTGCGTTGATTGGGTGTTCCCACCCAACTACTCCCAAGGCCAACCCCCAGGTCCCCACACTCCGTCGCCCCTCTGATCTCCACCATTGCTACCCCACGTTCTCCACTCTAGTGTCGCCGTTAGCATCTTCCGCAGGCAGATCTGCCGCGTCCTCACCAAGTACCTTGAGATCCTTACCCCTGTAGGGCAACAGCCGCGTTGTCTTCAACCCCAACACGGGCTTCCTTGCCATCAGGGACATTATTGTGATTTGGTCATGGTTGTCGTCCCTTCGATCATCGAGGGCGATGATGCTTTCGAGGCGGGTGGAGTGATAGGGACTAGAGAGGACAGTCAAGGAGACTTTTTGGATGGTCATAAGGCCATCAGAATGGCAGGGGAATCAGACCCCATTTTGAGTAAATAGCAACAACTCATTTTGTCTTGATAGTTGTTTTTCATGAGGGGAGAAAGATTGTATTGGGAGTGAGGAACATTTGGCTCCAGGAGGAGCACTTCTCATCTTTTGGGAGCCTTGAACTCCTCTATATATGTAACGACTGGATATGAATGAAAAAAAAAGCAAGAACTCTTGGCCATTTGGCTCTCTTCATTGTGGTAGATTGGTTTTCCCACCCACAAGATTATCTCCACCAGCGTGGTCGATTGGTCTAGTCACCCACATGTATCCATGTTTGCCGTCATCTCTGTAGGATCGTATCAAGGAGGGATCTGCTGGACTCTTGTTGGATGTGATAATGAGATTATGATTGATACATCGATGAGTAGCAAGATTGTGGTGTGCGGTTGGAATTATGAGTGAAGGACTGCTTTTGCGATTTCCATTGAATGGAGTGTGGGAATGATGAGGATGCAACTGGTCGGTGAATTATGAATGAGAGAAGGGTGACCTATCGGTGTTCGTTACGGATGTTCTTAGAGTTGGCACTATTAGTCGTTATCAGTAAGTAATGGGTTTCGGTATGCGATTTTGATAAGCTAGAGAAACTGCAAGTGATTATTGCTGATAGATGAAAAATAGCTGTTTTTGGCTATGATTATTAATATTTAATAGTTTGGTAATCCGATCAGTAGAGTTTGTTTGTATTATTATAAATATGTGGGCAGCTGCTAGTCTTTTGTAGAGTGTAGCATTAACAGGTTTACGATGAATTAGTCTATATAGAGAACACCTGCCTCCTTGCCTGCAACCTCAGATGCACAATCTGTTCATCCAGCATGTGCCAACTTGATGAATGAATGAATTCTGGTCTCGTGCTCATTTCTTTTCTCCATGTAGAGGAAGCAATTGCCTTTGTTATAAATGCAAACTCTTATTTGATGTTGAAGGGCAACTTTTTATGAGGACTTAATGTTGAGTAAGATATTTGTTTTAGGGTTAATATGTTTGGTTGTTCAGAAATTGTCGTGGTCTTGTTTTGCAGCTCTCAAACATGGAAGTGTGGTTCCAAAGACCCAAAGATATTGTTAGGAAGCTGGTGTCTGGGGACCTGGACGTTGGCATTGTTGGTCTTGATACAGTCAGTGAATATGGACAGGTTAGCACTGAAGTTACCTTATCTTTAAAATGCAGATGTTCTGGTTGGTACAAAGTTTCAAACTTACGGTATTACATTTTAAACTTTTTGTGATATTCATGTAGATCAGTGTCTATTGGGTTCTCTTTTTCTTTGCAGAGATTCAGATTGGCTGCTTTTAGAAGGAGTTTTCTTTAACTACACATTCCACGTTAAACCTTGTATTGGCTAATGAAAGGGATGCCTTGGCCTTTTGACTCTTAGATAGACATGATGGCAAACATTAGTGCATACTGTCCCATAAATATAAAGCAACTTGATCATATTCATTGCTTGAACTTTGTTGATCAAGGACTGATAAGAAAATTTGTTCAAGTAAAAAGAGGCACTGTGGGAGAGGAAGGATCAAAATACGATATTAAGGTTGCAAAATATTGCACATAATTTTCTTTTATGTGGTGCTATGCTAACCGGTAACAGATAGTGATTCTTGTGGTTTTCCATGTTTTTCTCCACCTGTAACAGAATCTTTTGTTGTTTGCAATATATACTTGCCAGTGCATCAGCAGGTGGTGGGATCTCTGAAAGTGTGGTCTATCTGAAAGTTTACTAGTTTATAATTCTACCCACCGGAATTGAATTGCACCTACCTTTCCAAATAAAGAATTTTTTTTAGAAGGTAAATATGGTGGCCATGGGATTTGATCCCATGACCTCTTGGATAGCAATGGGAGGCTCTACCACTGTGTCAACCCCTTGGTGGCATTTCCAAATGAAGATTTTAATAGCATTAGATGTTGAAAGTAATGAATTTTGCAGCCATATGCGAACACTATTCCATATAATTCTAGATAATTTAAATTTCACAGCCTTAGCCACTAAGGGTTGGCTCAGTGGTAGAGCACCTCATTGGCATCCAAGAGGTCACGGGATCAAATCTAATGCCCACCACATTTACCTTCTCAAAAAAAAAAAAGACCACAGCCCTAAGCTTTCCTTTCCAGTTATGGCAAACAAGTTATGCTAGGCACATCCAGAAAGAGGATGTTGTTTCTAAAGCATCATTGTCTGGTGACTTTGTAATTCATGTATAGTATGTTGGACTAGTTGACAAGATAGTTATCATGAGCCTCTACCTTCAAGATATATGCTGAAAGGGGTAAAAAGAAGTTGACACTTTTAGTTGTACTCTGTAATTTTATGCATGTGATGTTTACCTTCTCCGCTATAATTGTATCTTTAGAAATATGCCAAGGGGGAAAAAAGAAGTTGATACTTTTAGCTGTAGTATGTTGTTTTATGTATGCGATGCTTACTTTCTCCACTATAATTGTATCTTTAGTTATCTTTTTGCTGGTAAACCCACCAAAGTTTATTGTTGCTTAAGTTTGTGCTGCATGTTCTTTTGATAGGGAAATGAGGATTTGATTGTAGTTCATGATGAGCTTCAGTTTGGTGATTGTCGTTTAGCAATTGCTGTAAGTTGTTTTGTTTGTCTTGTTTCAATACATAAATGTTCTGAATATTCCTATTTATGGCCTTCTAATTTTGCTAAGTCTCAGATCTTTTCTTTTGCAGATTCCCAACTATGGTATATTTGAGAATGTCAATTCATTGGATGAACTAGCACAAATGCCTCGGTGGACCAAGGAGAGGCCTTTAAGAATCACAACTGGATTCACTTATGTATGTCTATTTTCTCACATGCAGCTACTTTACATGCTTTAAGGTAGTTTTCCTTCAATATGCAGATGATATATCTGAATCTAATTTTCTTCTTTAGCTAGGAAATAAACTTGTGAAAGAGAAAGGTCTCCAGTATGTATCTTTTGCAACTGCTGATGGAGCTCTTGAAGCTGCTCCTGCGGTAAGAGATGCTTACTTATATCGCCTTTTAAAAATTTTGTTTGAGTTGTATATGGGTAAATGTAGCTTGGGTGTAGATCTTTTTCACCTTTGGGTGTCTATTTATACTTATTTTTTGTTGAAACAGGCCTATTTATACTTATACCTCACCTTTTCTCTTTAGCTTAGTGAAGAAAATACTAGCTGTTAGTGACCACCAGGGTTTTTACTCCTGTGGTTTTTGTCTTATTTCAGAGAGTTTTCCACGCAAATCCTGTTTTTGTGACAGTTTCTCTTGTGCGTAGGTGATTTTTTTTACTAGTTTATTTCAACAAGGATCAGATTCATGGACTTAATTGCTGTCAGTGGGGATTGTGGTCATCATGATCTCGTCACTATGCCCAGACCAGATTGTGGCAGTCGCCTGAAGGGTGCAGTTTGAGTGACTCCAACAAGTCGGTGTATACTTTGATCACTTGGTGTGAGACAGTGAGTCAGGTTCGGTACCTGCAGTTTCACTGCCTACAATCTATAAGTATCAAAACAGTCTTTAACTAGATAGACTGTACCTCTGCTGCAGGTTTGTGCCCAACTGGTTCTGTACAACTCCCTAAATTATTACCTGACTGGTCAAACAATATTGAGTTTAGTTGTCCCTCCAGTTGGCATTTTATCCAGTTGGTCAGCTTCCAGCCTGATCAGTTAGATAGACTCATTGTTGTAGGAAATATGCTTTTTTGAACAGATGTTGTAGGAACTATATTGGTTGGATTTGATCGAAACTCGCATATTATTTGGTGGTAGAAGTGATTGTGGTTTGCCTGAGGTTTGCACCCTTAATCCTGCTTGGTCATGACCTACCAAAATGTCTCAGTCGATTCTTACTGGTTTTCAGGTTGGTTTTCCAGGAGGTTGAGATTGGCTTAGGCATAACTAGGGATGCTCTCAACATCCGGATTGCAACTACAAAATTAACCAAAAACATCTATCTTCTTTGATCCATTGCAACAGATCTGGTGACTGCTGGATTAGGTTGAATTGGTTATATTAATGCAACAAGCCTATGCCAGACACTGCTAATAAATTGTGGTAGTAATGGTATCTGGAGGACAACCATGTTAAGATGTGGATTGCCAATTCTGCATGGTAGAGATCCAGTCGTTGCTTATGAGGAAGAAGACTGTCAAAGACATGTTGGGTCATTCTAGACAACATGCATGGCCAAAACCAAAAGTAGAGAAATGGGCATATTTACCAGTTGACCAGGACATATGTACCATGCAGCAAAGTGGTTATTCAGTGCTTGACTACTATGGAGCCCATAAGTTCATGTGGAAAGACTTGGACTACTTCACTGATGAGAACTACTGTATTAATGATAAGAAACTGTGCTAGACCAAAAATGGAAGAACACACATTTATGTTATTAGATAGCATGAATTGGAAATCGAGATATCTCAAAGCCAAATTTTCAACTTAAATGAGATGCAAGGTATTGAAGAAGTCTACTTTTGGATAAAGCTAAAGAAGCCAGATGCCCTGCAGTAGATGTTAAAGCTAGTAATTCTGGTGATCAGTCAGTCCATGGAGCATTTTTGTGACTCATGCTCCATCTAGGAACAAGAGCAATCTAAATTACGTGAAGAACAACTGAAATGCATGCGTCATTTGAAACTTGGACATACTAGTATTGATTATTGCTAGAATCTTCATCTAGAGATGAGAATTCCTATGGGATGATTGGTTAGAGTGCTATTCACCTATAGGCTAGGAAATCCATTGTTATTATGGCCTTTGATGCACCCTCAAAGGAAAAGAAGGTAGAAGGAAAGAAATTGACCATATGAAACCTGAGAAATATTTCAAATAAGCGTCCCTTCTCGAGAGCTTTATTCTAGAGCTTTATTAACCATAAGATGACATCAGAGACGAATCCTTACAGGTCAGAAGCATCCTTCTACTTTTGATTAGGTTGGTGACGGTGATGCTGTGGATCATATGATAACAGATCACCATTGGTTCTCCCTGTACATGGTTGGCTCAGGTTCCATTTTGTGATAGTAGGCAGTCCAGCTTTACGGTGTCTGGAAAAGTAAATGTTCCTCTTCTAAACAAATATTACTTATTGATATTCTGCATGTTGCGGATCTTCCTCTTAATATGCTATCTGTCGGCAAGATTCATAAGGAATTGAATTATTGAGTGAACTTTTATACTGATCAATGTGTTTTCCAGGATTTGGAGATTTTTTTTCAGAAGTAAAAGGGCTGTTATCCGTGTGATAACCACCCAATTCATTTATAAAATCAATCAATACATCTCCAAGTTACAAGACGGAGACCCAAAACACAAGCTGGGAGGAAATGGATGCAACAAAATTTTCAACATAAGCTGTGATGCCTCTAAACACCGCCCCATTCCTGCTCAGCCACACCCCCCACAGCACCGCCAACACCCTTGCCTTCTTCGTTTTGAATTTGCTTCCGCCTCCTCAAACGTTCCCCCTCTGGAAGGAGGACCAAAATTCATCCAGAGAGCCCAAGTCAATCCAATCAATTCCTAAGGCCCTCCAAACCTACTCCACGAAAGGGCACCCAACAAAGAGGTGGTGGATCTCCTCATCAGCCCCGGTACAAAGCGGGCACTGCACGTCCTCCATCACCGTCCACCTCGCCCTTCAGTTCTTGGTGAGCACCCTGCCTTTTCTCAGCAATCATGCAAAAACCTTAACCTTCAGGAGGCAATTCGTCGATCATATCAACCTGCAACAACGCTGAAGATCCACGTCCACCACATGTGGCCTCTCATGCAGCCTGTTAAAAGCCTTCTTCATCGAGAAGCTTCCATCATCCTAAAACAAGGCATCCCCCCCACCTTTGGGCTCCTACCCTTGCAAATCCTGCAACATTAGTTGGAAATCCGTGCACCTATTCTTTGAAAGTGCCTCGTGGGAAGTGGGGCACCAAGTACCATCCTAACAACTTCCCACAGATGCCTCTTTATCTGTCGCTCTCGAGAGGAGGTGAGGGTACTTGTTGTAGAGCGCACCCTCACCCTGCCAATCATCCAACCAGAACTTGAAAGTGTTTTCTTCACCAACATACGGCGTGAAGAAGCCACTGACTCTAGGGACCATCGAAACCAGGCCCCTCATGAAGTGTGATTCCCCTAAAACTAGGTTCTCCAGGGTCCCCTAAGACATAAGGCAACCATAGCAGTTGCGAAACACCTCACCAAGTAGACTTTGCTTCTGCCCACCTATCTCGCAATCCACTTCGTAAGAAAACTCAGGTTTACACAATTCACATCTCTGACACCCAGACCCCCTCTTTCACAGGTTGGCACACCTCCTCCCAAGCCACCAGTCTCACCCTTCTCGCTATTGACCCAAAGTTGGTCCAGAAAAAATCCTGCATCAGACTCGTGATCTTTCTTTCCACCTATTGGGGCACTCTAAAAACTGATAAGAAGTAGGCTGGAATGAATGAGAGAATCGCCTTTAGCAGCATCAACTTGCCACTCCTCGATAACAACCTGAATGCCCAACCCGACAACCTCTTTGTCCTCTCCAGCAAAGGAAGCCAGTTCTACAACCTGAGATGCCCATCCGTAAGGGGCAAGCCAAGGTAAGTCAATGGCAAAGATCCCTGACTAGTCCTAAGCGCGGCCCCACATGCCTCCCCCTCTTACCCCATCGTGTTACATGACACCAAGTTGGACTTCCTATAATTGATTCGTAGGCTGAATGCTTCCCTAAACAACTCCAGAAGCACACGAAACCTGCCAGCCTCCACCAAGGAGCCCTCCACTAAGAATAGTGTATCATCAACATACTGTAACACACTAGGATCTCTCTGCTAGCCTCCATCCTGAAATGTTTGAACATACCCCCTGACAACACTTGAAAGCCACTCTTGCTAGGGCATCCACCGCAAGAACAAACAACATCGACGCGAGTGGGCATCCCTTCCTGACCCCCCTTCTAGGCTGTATCCAACCACTTGCTGGATTTCCATTGATAAGAACTGAGAAGGAAGTCATCGTAACACACCTCTTTACCCAGTCCAGCCATCGCTGTGGGAAGCCTCTTTTAATCAATGCCGCCTAAAGGAAATCCTATTGAATGGAGTCATATGCCTTACTGAAATTCACCTTCCATAGGAAAGTTGTCCTGCCTGTTATTCTCTATGCTGCCAGGGCCTCCGAAGCCACCACGAAACCATCAAGGATACCTCTCCCTAGGACAAAAGCCGTTTGCACCATGAGGTCGAAGATTCTGATTGGCTTGAAATCTGCAGATTTATACAAGCTTCTTGGGAAAGTTGTGATGGCACTTAAGATAATTTTTCCATTCAAGAGGGAAGAATGAATTGGCGAAATATTCCTATGGCGCTATAGGCTTGAACATCTTGGGGTTTTGGCTTTGAGGAAGTTGTCTCCATTTTTGTCCACAGGAGTTGATGTGTGAAATTTGTCAACTACCAAAGAACTGTCATGTTTCTTTTGAAGAATTTGAAAATAAAATTTGTAGTCCTTTTTCATTGGTGCACACAGATTTGAGGGGCCTTACAAATACCTAATCAATTGATGGCTATCAATTTTACTGATTACTCTCGTTGCATATTTATCTATTTGATAAAAAGTAGAATGGAGATATCTTGACACCTTCCAGCTTTATTGCTGAGACATCAATTTCAAATTAGAATCAAAGTCCTCCAGTTTGACAGATCTAGGAATATTTGGATGGCAACTACATGAAGTTTCTTGAAGGTGAGCATTATACATGACACATCATAATTTTCTCAATAAAATGGAGTGATTGAATGGAAGAAGGTGTAAGGCAATTCAAGCACTGTTATTACAAACTATGTTGAAGCTGTTTTGGCTGTTGCCTATTTGATAAATAGGATGTCAAGTTGTGTTCTTGGTGGGAAGATCTCAATGTCATTTCTTTTTCAGAAGAAGGAATCTTCCACTCTCCCTTCAAAGGTTTTCAGTTCTGTATATTTTGCATATATTTTGACTCTTGATCAGACAAATCTTGGCCTAAAGTCTGTGAGGGCAGTATTCTTAGGCTATTGAGCTACTCAGAGGGCTATAAGTGTCTCAGTTGTTTTATAGGAAAGAAGTTTGCCACCGCAGATGTTGCTTTTCTCAGGATAAAGTCTTACTTTGTATCCGAAGATCCTTTTCAAAGGGAGTTTGGCTATAATTACTAAGACAATTTTCAATTTCTGAGTGATGTGACTTTAAGGGGGGATGGTTCCTTCAGCATGAATCTTGGATTCTGCTGAGAAGCAAGGGGAGAATGAGGAACATGCAGACAAATATGAATCTAAATAAAAGAAGGCTTGAAGAAAGTACCAAAAATATATGATATCAAATCTTAGGTTGATCATGACTTGGCTTTGACCTTTCTGCACTAGTGGCTACCATTGGTGATGCTATAGAGGTAGCGAAGAGAATATTTTTATTCATTTCAGGTTGGGAGTTGCACACATGGTATCCTATTCATAAGTTTGTGGTTTTTTCTTGGTTGAGTCCTAATTGTAGATGTTCTTCATTGTCGATTGCCATGCCTTCTGTTCCCAAACTTGTAGCTGAAGCTTTATTAGATTCAAAATACGTGCAAGTAATACATGAGGTGAAAAATTTGGTGAAGAACTGTGCATGGGAGGTCATTGATAATCTTGCAAATGCTTGTATAGTGCCAGTAATTTAGGTATATAGAATTGAGTACATAATTGATAGTCCACTCACACATTTAAAGCAAGGCTTGTTGCAAATGGGCTTACACAGAAATAAGGGGTGGATTATCTGAAGACATTCACACTAGTGGAAAAACTGAATTTCGTCAGGGTTACCATAGCATTTGATGTTCAACATTCTTGATAGTCATGAAGAATGCCTTATTGAATGGGGCATGATAAGTGGAAGTTTACATATAGCTGCCACCCAGATAGGAACACAGAAAGGAGATATTTTAGATTCAAGGAACCTTTGTACGACCTCAAATAGTATCCTCACACTTGGTTTAAGTAAGGGTGGCGATGAAAAAACAAGGCTTCAAACAAAGAAATGGAAATCATATTGTTCATTAAGAGGAATGATCACTTTGTCAATCTTACTATTGTATACATTGATGGTATACCATGATAGGCAGTGGCAGGGAGGAGATTAAGCCATGAAAAGAAAATTCCAAGGAAAAAAGGTATTTTCTTGGCATTGAAATGGTTAGATCTAAAGACGCTCTCATTATAAGTTAGCAAAAATAGGTTCTTGATTTTTGGTAGGGGATTAGAAGACTTGGTTGCAAACCTATTTCCATTCCAATCAAAGCGAATTACAATCTCACTTTGAAGGATGTTCTCCTTAATGAGATAGAGAAGAATAGGTACCAGAAATTAGTGGGGAAAAATTATTTCTCACCTCGAGCAAGCCAAAAGTTTTTATGTGGTGAGTGTTTTAAGTTAGTTCATGCATTTCTCCACAAATGTTTTGCCAAAGCAGTCTATAGGAAACCACATTACTGGATGGAAAATCTTGGAAAACGTCTTTCGTATGTTAAATGTGTTGAACTTAACATTGAAGCGTGTACTAATACTCATCGGGCATGTTCCATTGATGATAAATGATCTGCTTCCCTAGATTGCTGAAGTCCTGGAGGAAATCTTAGCATTTTTTGGAGTAAAAAGTGTTGGTTGTTGTGAAGTGTAGAAGCTATGTATAGAGCTATTTGGAATTACTCTGATTCTTTATGTGAACGTTCTTTCTAATACTGATAGTAAGACAAGTACACCTGTGAACTCTATTGTGACAAGTCAGCATCAATCTTGCCAACAATCCTTCCTTTCAAACAGGAAAAAAAAAAACTTGCCAACAATCCGATCCTTCCTGACCACAACAAGATTGTGGAACTGGATAGGCACTTCATCCATGAGAAAGTTCATATTGTGGTGCTGCAATATCATATAACAAATCTGGTGATTTAGTCGCAGACATTTTCACCAAGGGACTTGCATTCATCCAACTTGAGGTGATAATCGACAACTTGGCCATTTTTGATTTATATACTCGACTTGTGAGGTGTATTGTGTTGTATATACTGTCATGTGCCTATGTTGTATTTATACCCTGAGTTTTCTTTTGGACCTAGTATAGACAAACTTAAGAGCTAGTGACTGTTAGGTTCTGTGCTCCATGGGTCTTTCTTGTTCTTGTCAAGAAATCTGTTCCAAGTTTGTTTCAACAGATTTCTTAAAAGCACTTGTAAGAGTATCTTTAAAACTCATTCTTTGTGACATTTTTTTTTTACTGGGACATCAGCAACTTGAACCCTTATCACCTGTGGTAACTGTTTTCAATCAACAGAATCGAGACAACATAAAAAAATACAAATATAATCTTTGGACATCCAGTAGTCTCAAATTCATTTTCTTGTCTTCTAGGGGCACATATTTTGGTAGAGTAGAAAGGTCTGATCTTCTGGGATCATTGGTGTTATGTTGCTTGTGATTACTATGTTGTGGAATTGTGGTCAGGACAAAAAAACTTATCCATAGGTGTCTTGAAATTAAAAGATTTCATGTTCTTCAGAGGGAAAAAAATGGATCCGTTTCTCGTCTTTTAAGTTTTTCAAGTTTGATATATAATTTGCATCTAGACAATGTAACCAGCAGGGGTCATTTTCTTTTTGTTGCTTTTGCATGGCTAAACCACATATCCGGCTTCAGATTTTTTTTTTTAATTCTCAACGAGGATTTTTTTTTCTTTATTAACAATGTCATTAAATTTTCTGAAGGGTATTGTCTATACATTTCTGAACAAGGTGAATTTCAGGTGGATTCTAGATTTCTATAAGCATCCAATGATGGCTGCTAGGTTCATCATTTCCTACGTGAAACTTAAAGTTTATTATTATTGAAACTCAAATAGAAATAATGGAATTTGGTCTCTTTATAAAGAGAGACCAATCCTACTCTCAAATCTTAATACAATCTTCTAAATAAAGTAAAGCATATTTCAAACTAAATCAAATCAAATGTTAAACATATTTCCTAAAGGGATAATCCCAAAATAGAAAACATAAAAATAAAAAGAGGATAATTTGGCAAGTTGCTTTCCTCTCCTCTACTCAACGTGGGGATCTTGTGAGATCTCTAATGTGATCTTGTGGGATCTTCAACATTCCTCCCCAAGTTGGATGTCCCTGTTCTAGCTTGAGGAAGAACTTCTACTTGTACGCGTGAAGCCTTGCACAGACTGGTCACGAATTTCGAACTAGAACGTGATCTTGACTTAAACTTGAGTTGGGGAACATACCCAAGCATGTGGTAGTTGCCCATTTTCTAGGAAAAATCTTCACACTTGGAGAAGAGTAAACAAAATTAGATTTTGGGCTTCCACCAATGAGGCAGGCAAATACGTGTGGACACTTGGTCACTTATGAACTGTACCATGAACTTGGAATTGGTGCTCGAGCATGATTCTTGTACTTGGCATATGCTCCCTTTTCTGATGCAAGTGGGACTGGAGCACGTGTGTAGATCACACATGTACATTTGCATGCTCATAGGCTTCTTCGAGCATGCAAACTGTCTCTTTTCATCAAGGAACATCCAACACCTGCGGAGTTGGAGCAAAAACTAACTTGGAGAGTTTGATGGAAGACAATCCCAAGGACAAATTGTAATCGAATTGGACGAAGACCGTTGTAGAAGTAGCGGTCACATATGGGAGATGCTCCTAAGCAGTGTGGAGGCCTTGTTCCTTAGTAAGATTTTTTTTTCAATTTTCATGCCATGGGGGGTGAGGATTAGCAGCAAATTAATTGCACACTTATGCGTGTGTGGCGAATAGCGCATTAGGCTGCGTGCAATAGGAGCAGTACATGCATGTTAGGTGTGCAGGATTGATTGAATGCATGTAGATGCACACAGAGGACGATAATGACATGTGTTGGTGCACATAGATAATAGGCAGAGGCGTACATTGGTGCACTTATTGGACTTGTGTGGTGCGCATGTGGATTGCGTGCACGGAGAATTTGATTGCGTGCGAGTTGTGTGCACGAACTATATTGTGCGTGCGTGGTTTAAACGTAGATCGAAGAAACCCGCGCACATGTGTGCTGTAGGCACAAAGGAGATGCACGGTGATGGTGCGCACAAAGAACATGCGAAGAAGATTACGTGTAGGAGAAAGGGTTGATGGTCTTTACGACTGATCTTGCTTTAATACCATATGAGGAAACTTGGAGTTTATTATATTGAAACTCAAATAGAAACAATGGAATTTGGTCTCTTTATACAAAGAGACCAATCCTACCTTCAAATCCTAATACAGTATTCTAAATAAAGTAAAAGTCAAACAAAATCAAATTTTAAACATATTTCCTAAGGGGATAGTTCCAAAATAAAAAGCATAAAAATAGAAAGTGGATAATATGGCAAGTTGCTTTCTTCTCTTCTACTCAACGTGGGGATATTGTGAGATCTCCAACGTGGAGATCTCGTGGGATCTCCAACAATATTGTTATACACTTTTGGCATCTCTTTATTTGTCATGAGTTTTTTGATTTGGTGTTGGTCAAATTTCACTTTTTAGTTGAATTGTAGGCTATCTACCTTTACAAAAATGTAACCAACAATGTAATTGTGGATTTTAGGTTCTCCTAAGTATAACGAAATAGACCTGGTAATATGAATTATGAAATTATTTTAATAAGGTTCAATATTCATTTGTGGTTTTCTTCCTTCCATGATTTTGATTTTTTTGTGAGGAATTGCGGGAGCATGGTGGAGCCTTGGTGTTTGGAGGTTCCACACGTGGAGCATGGAGATTGAGAGAGAGGGGGGGAGTGTTGGCAAGAGAGAAGTTGAGAGAGGAGTCATGGAGGAATTGATTTTTATTTAATTGACTTAAGGATACAATGAGAGTATTGCTTTCCTTTTAAAGAGAACAATCCTAATGACTAAAATTGGAAAACAAAAAATCAAATACTAATTTACCAAAAAAAGGAAATCCTAATTAACTCTAACAACTCATAATTATCCATACTAAATATAGCATACTTGGCATAATAGCAACCACAAAACCCTAGTGGTCATATAGCCTTATTGGACGTTGATATAGGAGGCTACGTGAATTGTCCACATGGAAATAGTTGCCACATGGCAATCCACGTGGCATCTTATTTCTCCACACTCCCCCTCAAGTCGAGGCTGGAGTAGGATTGAGACTTGCTCAACTTTGGTGAAGTTAGAGCCCCCACCATTCTTCGTCATCCTCCATGCTCGCGCTTTCTTTGTTTGAATCTTCAAAAGTCACGAGCCCTTTAGTGACCTCTGAAGTCATTGCCTCATGGGCAACCTCGATAGTCGTTACGATGGTTGCTGTGGTCTTCTTGTCATCAAGCAACATAGCTTGGATCTTCTCTAAATCTACAGGCAAGAGAAAACTCTTGTGGGGAATTAGATGTCCCACATGGAGGTCTCCCAAACTTGTCCTAACTAGGGATGCAAATGGGTCGGGTTCAGGTCGGGTTTGGCTAAACCGATACCTATACCCATTTACAAAATCCGTACCCACACCCTACCCATTTGCCCATTGGGTACAAAAATTCAAACCCATACCCACCGGATATCCATTTACCCATTTGGTACCCATTTATAAATTAATCTTATAATCAATTCGTGCCCAAATTAGAATTAAAGAAGAAAAAAATTTATAACACGATTCATTAATTGCTTATTTTTAACAAGCCTAAAACATAGGGGCTCAAGTTCCAATTTTAGTGATCTTCATTGAAATTATTACAAAAAAGGACTTCAAGGGAAATATATCAAAAATAAAAAATACAAAAAAAGATAAAATACATGTACATTTCAAATAAAAGATCTTTATCCCAAAAATAAATGTTAAATGAAAGTTTCTGAAGCACTCCTAACCTTCTAAATTATGGAGGGAATCATGAGAGAGATTAAAGTTGGAGAATGAGAGACTTAGGGTGTGACTTTTATATCTCGGGTAAATGGAGATTTTATTCGGGTACTCGGGTCGGCTAATTAGGTATAGATTTATACCAATACCCATACTCATATCCAGTCGGATTTTTTGGATAAAATCCATACCCGAACCCTATTAGGTTTGGGTCAGGTTTTACCCATTCTTTTCGGGTCGGGTTGAGTCAGGTTCGAATCGGGTTTACCAAAACTTGCATCCTTGGTCCCAACACGTGTCCTGTGGGTGATTTGCCCGTTCGCAATGCTAGCAAGGTGGAAAGACTCGGCTTGAGCATTGGTCTCGTTACGCCCTACTGCAACTTCAGTGGTGACCAACGTGGTATTTTTTGACACCACGGTTGTTCTGGACTTGACCTTTGGCTCTTTGAGTTTCTCGAGACGACTGTAAATTGTCTTGAGGTCCATTTTGTCCATGGCCAGAATTTTGTCACGTGCTGGTTGATATCGGGGATGGAGCCTCGATAGGAACTTCGCCGCTTGCGGCTTGTCATCTGGTACATGTGTTGGCTTGCTTGTCGCAACAGATTGGCTTGAAGATCTTGAGCTCTCGAACGAGGCCTTAATCTTCGAATATTACTTATCAAGTTGAAGATCCCCTTGATTAGCGGTCTAGAGCCGCACGTAGATGTCGGTGGTGCAAACATTATTTGACTTCTTGGAGTACCTTTTCTCCAAGGTCTCCCAGATTTCGAATGCGGTCTTCTTGTAGAGCATGTTTGAGGCTAGGGATGGATCAACTGAATTGGATGAAATGACTTAACTTCTATTAGAAACCCCAGGACTCTCTTATATAGAGAGAGGCCGAAAGGGTGGAAGTACACAAAAGCCCTAAGGAGCAAACCAAACCCAACATAAAAGCAGAAATATAAAATATATGCTAACACTCCCCCTCAAGCTGGAGCATAGATATCTATCATGTTTAGCTTGGATACACATGAATTAAATTGAGATCTGGCTAAGGGCTTGGTAAAGATGTCAGCAATCTACTCCTCAGATGTGACTGGCGTGGTAAAAAGCAACCCCTTCTGAATGATATCTTTGGTGTAGTGACAGTCAACCTCAACGTGCTTTGCCCTCTCATGAAATGTTGGGTTGTTGGCAATAAAGGTGGCTACTCTATTATCACATCTCATCTCTATCGGGCTGGAAAACTGTATCTGCAAGTTAGTAAGCAGGGATCTGATCCACAGCATCTTTGCAGTGGTTTGAGCCATAGCCCTGTACACAGACTCGGCACTAAATCTAGCGACTGTGCTCTGCTTCTTGCTCCTCCATGTAATCAAACTTCCTGCTAGAAAGGTGCGGAATCCAGTAGTGGATTTGCGATCCACACGACATCCAGCGTAGTCTGCATCGGAGTATCCAACCAAGGTCATGGAAGACCCCTTGGAAAAGAGAACATTCCCAGGAGCCTTTTTATGTATCTGAGCACCATCAATGCTGCATCCCAGTGCTGGCGTGTTGGCTTGGCTATGAACTGACTCAGTTTCCCTACTGCAGAGGAGATGTTTGGCCTCGTAATAGTGAGATATAACAGCTTGCCCACAAGTTGCCTGTACTGCCTGCTATCCACCAACTGTGCATTCTCATCATATACTGGCATCTTGGGGTCCATAGGAATATTGGCCTCCTTGGCTCCAAGCATTCCAATCTCCTGTAAGATGTCCAAAGTATATTTCCTCTGAGATAAGACCACCCTTTTTGCTGCGAGCAACCTCAATACCAAGAAAGTACCGTAGAGCTCCCAAGTCCTCCATGACAAATTACTCTGTTAGGATGTGCTTAATTTCAACAACACCCTGCTCATCATCTCCTGTGATAATTAAGTCATCAACATAAACAAGTACCACCGTACCTCGTTCAATCTTGACAAAAAGGGAAAAGTCGATTGTTGACCTCCTGAACCCAGCTGCCTCTACAACCTGTGATAGTCTCTGGAACCAGGCTCTGGGACTCTGCTTAAGGCTATAGATGGCCTTCTGTAGTCGACATACACACTCTCCCTGAGCCTCAAAATCAGGCAGCTGGTGTATATATACTTCCTCTTGGAGGTCCCTATATAGGAAGGCATTCTTCACATCCAGCTGATATAAAGGCCAATCTAATTGAACAGCCACTACAACTAGCACTCGTATAATAAGAAGTCTGGCAACTGGTGTAAAGGTGTTTAAGAAATCCACCCCATAGGTCTGGGTGAATCCCTTTGCCACTAGACGTGCCTTATACCTGGCAATGCCTCCATTTAGATTGAATTTCACTGTGAATACCCATCTACAACCAATAATAGTAGCTCCGTCAGGAAGTAGAGTGAGCTCCCAGGTCCCGCGACCCCAAAGTGTAGCCATCTCATCCTCCATGGCAGCCCGCCATTTTGGATGAAGCATGACTTGCTGGTAAGTAGTTGGTATCTCTGTAGCTGACAAGGAAGAAGTAAACTGGACAAACGACTTCCCAAGATGGGCACTGGGAAGATCACCTGCAACGCGGTAGCGAACACAAGAGCGTGAAGCCTTCCTAATAGCAATAGGAAGATTCTCAGTACCATCAGGCACTGTAGAGTGACTTGTGGGACCATCATCAACAGGTAGCTCAGTGGAGTCAACATGCACCTGTGTAGAAGAGTCTGGTGGCATAGATGGAGATGGCCTCTGCAGAGTCAAGTAAGGTCTACTGTACATTCGCATCGGGCCATGTAGTTTCTCAAAATCATCCACGAACTCCCTGGAATCTGAAGCGGATGGCAGGGGAGTCGAGATAGCTATATCCTCAAGCTGGACAGGGGGAAGGGGCATTGGGGCAGGTGCATCTGAAGTAGACATTCGGTGGCCCTTCATAGAAAAATAAGGCACATCCTCATGAAAGGTGACATCCATGCTAATATAGTGTCTCCTACCAATAGGATCATACCATTTGTACCTTTTTTGAGTGGCACTGTAACCCAAAAATACACACTTGACTGCACGGGGAGCAAGCTTGTCCCTACCAGGACCAAAAATGTGAACAAATGAAACACAGCCGAAAACTCGTGGCGGCACAACAAACAAATCTCTATCTGGATAGAATATTTGATATGGAATTTGCTTATGAATGACCAAACTAGGCATCCTGTTGATTAGGTAGCAAGCAGTCAAAACAGCATCTCCCCAGTAGGAAGGTGGAACATTGTGATGTATCAACAATGTTCGGGCCACATCTGAGAGATGTCTGTGTTTCCTTTTTGCCACACCATTCTGCTGGGACGTATGGGGGTAGGAGGTCTGATGTATGATGCCTAGGTAGCTGTAAAACTGGGCCAGTCTCTTGGTATAAAACTCACGTACATTGTCGATTCTAATAATCTTTACAACTGTAGAAAACTGAGTCTTGATCTGATTAATTAACATCTCAATTGTATTTCCTGCATTTGACTTACTACGAAGCAAAATGGTTCATGATAGTCTGGAGAAATCATTAACGACTACCAAGTAGAAGCGGAATCTTTGCCTGTCTGGAGTACGACTCAGGCCCCATATATCCATGTGGAGTAAGTCAAAATATGCAGATGACGCAACTAGAAGAATAACTGGATCGATGATGCTTGCCTAGTTGGCAAGCGTCACAAAAAAGATCATTAGCAGGTGATAAATGAGGAATAACCCGTCTCAGTTGATCTAGAGAGAGATGTCCTAGCCGATGGTGCCACTGAAGTGCTATCCTTGCCTTGTAAGCCACACCTGCCTGTCCAACAACTGCCAATGGAGATTGAGCTAAGTGGTATACGCCTCCTTCATCGTGTCCACCGCCAATAGTTTTCCCTGTGAATTTGTCATGGAAAATACATCCCACATCATCAAAGATTGCTCTGTAGTTGAGTTCTTTGGTAATCCTGTTAACTAACAACAAACTGATTGGAAAATCGGGAACAAATAGAACATTGGGCAGTCTTAAGGTAGGGGATATAGTAACCTCCCCCTCGCGCTGGACCTGAGAAAGGTGTCCATCAGCCACCTGAACAGTCTTGCCAGGAGGAACATCACGCACCATGCGGAAGCACTCCCAGTCTCCACTAAGATGCCTGGATGCCCCGGAATCAATTAGCCATCCACCATTTGCAGAAGAAGCAAGAGCTGCAGTATCTAAAGTGGTAGACACCACAGCCTCTTCCTCTTTTGTAACAATCTCATCGGCCTGCTTGATAGCTTTAGTCATAGTCTGAACATGACCTATCTTGCTAGGAAACATACCAGTGGCCCACTGCCTACTACCCTGTCGAGGACAACGCCCCCTACCTCGTGTAGAAGGCCTCCTCGTCTATTCAGATGACATTGTCTGACATAATGGTCTCTGTCAAGATTGACTAATTTTGCTTCCGTAGTATCCTCCATCATGAACTCAACAATTCTTGGCGAGTTCAACATTGTCCAAAGGGAGCACGAACTCATCCACAAATCTCTCTGTCGATTTGCGCTGCCTTCCACCACCACCGAAGCACTGTAGCGCTGTCACCGAAGGTCAGCGCCACCTGCAGTGCACCTGCAGCACCTCCACAAGGTCAATCTTGGGCTGCTGTGCCACCACCATGCTCCTTTAGCACCACCGCAGACTCAACGCAGTTGCTGCGCCATCACTGAGCTCCTGTAGCGTCGCCGCAGGATCATCATGAGCTGCTGCGCCACTGTTGGAGGTCAGATTGACCTCCAACCTTGCTGCAATACCTCCTTTGACTGCCTGAAGGGCCTCCGTAGGTCCACCAAGCAGCTGCGGTGCCGCCGCCGGTGGCTAGATTATCCTCCAAGGGCACTGCAGCGCCGCCGCGCGCAACCCTCGATGCTACAACGCTGTCTTTAGAGCCTAGGAAGAGCTCCAAAGCTGTTGTGGTGCCACTGCGATCAACCAAGGCGTTGCAGCACAGCCACAAGAGGCTAGGAGAGCCTCCGAGCTCATCGCATCGCTGCCTCAAGTGTTGCCTAAGCACTATTGACGGTGCAACAGGCTCACCCACGTCGCCGCACGCATCGCCGAAGCTCTGCCGAGAGCCACTGGCGCTCACGAGGGAGATAGAGATGATTAGGGCTTGGTAGTTAGGGTTTTGGAGGCTTTGAGGGGTGAGATATCTAGAGCAACGGTCTAGAACCGGTGCTCTGATACCAAATTGGATGAAATGACTTAACTTCTATTAGAAACCCTATGACTCTCTTATATAGAGAGACACCGAAAGGGTGGAAGTACACAAAAGCCCCTAAGGAGCAAATCAAACCCAACATAAAAGTAGAAATATAGAATATATGCTAACAAACTGAATTCATCAGCCAATTCATCTTCATGTAATTTTTTTTCCTCCTTCTTGGTTGCATCTTTAGTTTCTGGCACCTCTTCCAGTAAGACGTGCAACTTGTCTTGGCTGCCTACAAAGATTTTGAACCCCTGGACTATAGAACATAGTTTAAGGCTTCTTGAAGTTTGATTGTTGTGCCTTGAACAAGCACTTTCCCTTCTCTTGTTGTCACCTATCTTCGTCATCTCTGTTTTCGTATGATGAATCTCTCTCTACTTCTACGCTTCGCGTAAGGCACTAGATGCATGAGAGAGACGATTTGCTGGGAATCCTTTTCTTGTCTCCTTGGGCCTTTGCGTAAAGCACCTAAGGACTTCTAAGGAGTTCTCGAGAGAACTCCCCTGTTAGACAAAGATGTCATGAACCTTGAGGCTTTGGTGGCGTGTGGAAGATTCACGCACAAGAAGAAACCCATTGTACGTGGATCCTCTTCACCTTGCTCCTCTTGTTCCATGCATGAAGATGAAGTAGGCCTAAATTGGTGGCTCTGATATCATGTAAGGAATTGCGGGAGTGTGTTGGAGCCTTGGTGCATGAAGGTTCCACGTGTGGAGCGTGGAGATTGAGAGAGAGAGAGGGTGTTGGCAAGAGAGAAGTCGAGAGAGGAGTCTTGGAGGAATTGATCTTTATTTAATTGACTAAAAGATACAGTGAGGGGATTGCTCTCCTTTCATAGAGAACAAATCCTAACGGCAAACTGGAAAACAGAAATCAAATGCTAATTTACCAAAAACAGGAAATCCTAATTAACTCTAACAACTCATAACTATCCTTATTAAATAAAGCCACACTTCACATAAAAGCAACCACAAAACTCTAATGGCCATATGGCCTTATTGGACGCTGATATGGGGGGGCAACGTGGACTGTCCACATGGCATCTTATTTCTCTACATTTTCTATACATTTCCTGATGTGTTTCATTCATGCAAGTTAAAGAAGATTTCATGGCATTTTAGTATTATTGATTGCATGATGATGTAACAATTAATCATGGTCTTTCCGCTTGCATGTTTGCAGATGGGCATAGCTGATGCTATTTTGGACCTAGTAAGCAGCGGAACTACACTGCGTGAGAATAATTTAAAAGAAATTGAAGGTGGGACTGTCTTAAAGAGTCAGGTAATCTTGAGTATTTGTTCCTCATCCATGGTTGTTCCAACACAACATACTCGTTGGGAATATCAATTTTGGGGAATGGTCATCTTCATGTGTTGGAATGGTAGAAGGTAAAATAGTCTTTTGATGCAACAACTTTATGTAGGGTGTTCTTGTTGCTAGCAAGAAATCCATGATCCAGCGCGAAGGTGTCTTAGATATTACCCATGAGATTCTCGAGAGATTGGAGGCACACCTGCGAGCAGTTAGTCAATTTACGGTACTTCTTCTATTCTGTATATTTTATTTTCTTAATAATCCTCAAATTAATTGTTGAATAACAACTCAAGAGCCACGTATAGGATTCAGCTTTAGGAGAAACTCTTAGGCCCCCTTTGGTTGCAGGATAAACCCTTGGGTTATCCTATTGGAGGAGGGTATTACCAGTGGATTTCCAGCCAGGGCGGGGAGGGGGGTAAAAGTTGCAATTGCAATTTCCAATTAGGTGTTCTCCATCGCAAGCTTTCCCCAAGTTCCAATATAAAAAAGAAGATTCTAATCTCTTTTACAACTATTACTTTTAAGAAAAATCTCCCGTACTATTATACTGTTGGAGAGAATGAAACATTTTATTCCAAAAATAAACCTTAGCCTCTCTTATATAGAGAGGAGAGGATACAAAAATTGCATGTATGTCCATAAAGAAATAGAAAATAGAAAGAACTAAAAAATAATATGACTCTTAATACTTCCCCTCAAGTTGGAGTGTATTGAAAAATGTGCACATGAGATTGCGTGACAGTATTGTTCAAGAAACACCCAAACATCATGAGTTGACTTAAGTGCGGAAATTTGTGAACAAATACCTTGTGAAAGTAATGAGCCACCTAATCACTAATTGATCACGACGACGCCATTTAGTGTCCTCTTCATTAATACCTAGCTGCTTGCCATCAGAATCCTTAATATAGCATTCGGGTACAACCTTAGTCCCATTGATCAGGCCTATCACGTCATAAGGTTCGAAAAGTCGATTTTGATGCCGTTGATAAATTTCCAAATGCACATTTTGCCAGCATGTCGAGGGTATGCCAAAGGTATGTCGATGCATGCCGACAAAAATGACAGAAGCAGTTAAAATGATTAGAATTTTAAAAGTCACTATTACAATGGATAAATATTTTCATTTAAGCCCTAAATTCTGTCTTATACCTAATATGTTATATGTCAATACATAACTTGTGTAGTAATAGCAGCAGAGCTGCAACAAGAGCAACAACAATAGCAGGAGTAGTAGCATGCTGTTGGTATGTCGAGCTTACCGGCGGCATGCTGACGATTTCGCTGGCATGCCAGTGAAACACATGTTTTTCGATAACTTGAGTATGTCGACATGGCATATCTTCAAAAATTGCTATTTCGCTGGTATGTCGTCGGCATTTAAATCGTTGTCAGGTTGTTAAGATCGGATTGATCTAAGTTTTTCATAGATGGGAATTGGTGGATGTTAACTTGAAAGGGACACTGGTATGAATCCTGGGAGGTGGAACTCCAGATGCACGGATGAGATTAAATGATCAGAAGACCCGGGCAAGGAATGGGAAGAAGAGGAAGCCATCAAAGACAGACTATCAGGTATCTGTAGAACTGAAGTGAAATATGCTTAGATCAAACTTGATCTAGATGATTGGAGCTCAATCGGTGAAGAAAAGTAAGTGTTTGACACAAAGGAGTAACTATTTCTTGAAGAAGAACAAGTTGTTGTAGATGGATTGCGATCTGATGAAGCACTTTAACCATCACAGCTACTGGATTGCAACAAAGAAATCTGATCTGGAGAGATCAAACAACTTGTTCAACTTCCATAGAAAGCTCTGATACCATGTTATTGTCGTGAGAAGAAGATAACAGAGAATAGAGGAGGAAGGAAAGAATCGGGCAATACCATCAGCTCATGTGCCCAGCTCTATTTCTAATGTCAGTATGGTTCTGTTACAAGAGATTCTTACAACCATTTACAACAATCTTTGACACATCAGATGGCACATCAGCTAGTTGTTACAAGAAACTTTGATGCATCAGATGTTAAATCACATTCTACAAAATGATCTTGTTGCCTGGAAAACTGTCTTAAAACATATCAAAAAGATGATGGGAATTATATTCGGAAGACAAAAGTTCACATGTTATGCTTAAACTGAATTTCCCTTTCTATGTTCAAGACTCAGGGTGAAAGTTGCTAGTCTCATTGATATCTAATGGTAACTCCATTTTCTTACAAATGTTCAGGCCCTTACATATAGCATTCAATATTATGGTTTGGTATCTCAATAAGTGATGTTCTCCTTTCCTCTCTCTTTGTCAAATCATTCTTTTCTCTTGATGAATCCTTACCTTATTTCCTGTTGAAGTCTCATATTAGTTTTATTAATGGAAGGTGGTCGCAAACATGCGGGGTAGCAGTGCTGAAGAAGTAGCAGAAAGAGTTCTCAGCCAATCATCATTAACCGGGTTGCAGGTATGGTTTTGAAATTTGTTTTGTACCATATAACCTTGAAGTCACGTACTAAATTTCCAATTTGCAGGGCCCTACTATTTCACCTGTATTTTGCAAGCAAGGCAATCAGGTAAAGATCAACTATTATGCTATTTGGATATGTGTACCAAGGAAGGAACTCTATAAGGCTATGCAGCAACTAAGAGCTGTAAGATTTCTAATCTTAGGTTATTCTTATTTATTTTGAATATGAGAATTCTAAAACGTGCATTTCTATCTTTTTTCTTCCATGGTCAGAAATTTGTGCTTACTTGTTTACTGTAACCATTCATTTGGTTTGATCATGCTAACCTGACTTAACGCAGATTGGTGGCAGCGGAGTCCTTGTTTCCAATCTGACATACATTTTTGAGGAAGAGAGTCCAAGATGGCGCAGTCTTCTATCGCAGCTTGGACTGTAATTTTTTGATGGATGAGACTTGGCAGTTAGATGAGTAACATGATAGCTCTGCCCTTTAATTATTTCATTACATTCACCATGCCTTCAGGTATGTAACTATGTAAAAATAAATGGCAGCAATGTTTTGGTCCTTGCTGTAGTGCTATTTGCTGTTATTTTTTAGGTTATCTGGTTTGACTAGGACTTCAAGTCAGTGTGGAAATTGAGTTGATTTAGAATGGGATAGCTATCTCTTGATGTTTATTCTGATGTATTTTATTATTCGATCTATTTTGACTTTTGCTATAAACTTCTCCATATGCTAGATAAAATTTAATAAAAAATTCTGCTTGAGTTGCTTGCTGGTGATTTCATTGTGTGTTTTTGTTCCTTTCCAAAAAGAAGTTTTTGTTTCTTGTTTTACCATTCATACACTTTACAGTATAGTAAGAAATGCCCGACAGTCACCAGATCCACAATATGTCCTTATGCAGGTCGATTTCGCAATTGTTGCACATACATCCAGATAACTGAAACAGAAGGAAAATGTAATCTTATTTTTTACATAATTTAATTAAAAGGAATGGTAAAGAAATTTGCATGCTTATACTCCCCTCTCCTTTGGGATTTTGTTGGCCACACTAAAAAAGACACAAAATAACTTAACTTGGACCAGTCTTCTCATTTGTGGATGCGTTGAGTAACCTAGGAATGGAGGGAAGTTTACCTTCTTTGAACATGGAATACCGTCAAGAAGGGGGGAGGATAAGGTGAAGATGTCAAAGAGGATGGAGATGAATATTGAATTTTCAAGTGCACTTTTGGATCATGGGATGAGAAAAGAAGATGAAAAGATTGAAGTGCTAGAATAATGATGCCATAATATTGATCATGACCATTTTAACGTGCACTAAATCATTGCTTGTGAATGTTATGATGCAAGTGCTATAATTAGTACTATAAAATCGATGCATGTATAGGTCGGGAATTGGTGGTGTGTATATATGTGCATGTAGATGCGAGTCTACCACCATGAATCCTAAATCTAAGAAACATTGCATGCTGATAATTTCCTTTTCTTTTTTAGCATTATGCTAATGTTTCATGTGTTTTATTAGAATGGAGCTATTATAAAAAACTACGTAGAAAAACATGGACTTCTGGTAAGATGGCATGCTTGTCCTAATTTAAGACATAAGTGCCACAAAATGACAGTCAACTCTTTTTGACAACCTTCTAGAAAACCTATTGTAGGGTGATCTATTAATTTAGATACTTTTACATAGATGCTATATGAACTTTTGGTATTATATAATTGCCATTGCAGTTTTCGTATTTACTCAAATGACACTATTAGTTAGTTATTTTGTGAAAATGCCACTTGAATTAAATTCAATCAAGATGATATATAATTTTCGGTTCAAAACATTAAGAAATGATTGCTTTTGCCACTATATTATATCATAAAATCCTCAAAAATGTTATTGCAGCACTAAGTGGTTCGTAAGTGGTGCATTGAAGGAGTAATGATGCTTGGGGTCAGTTGGGTTTCTTCACCACCATGTTCATATCTTTCAATCGAAGGATATTGAAGTTTAAATGGATTAATAGCTGTGTGAAAAAAAAAAAAAAGTAAAACAAGTCTCAATAGCTCTCCCCTCAGCCCCAAAATAACCCTTAGCTCTCTCATCAAGCAACACTGCTAACAGGACTGTGGCTGGCCTAATGCTCTGGTTGGGGTTTCCTCCTTCCACCTATGCTCACTTCTCTCTACTTTCCACTCTTCTCAACCTCAAAGTCACTCCCACATTGTTTCCTTGGCTACGCAATCCATCCACCTTGAGTGAGAGAATCCTCCTTTGACATTCTCGGGCTTGCTCCTTGTCACTCATTTTGCTGCATGGGCTTGCCTTCAACTTTTAGCTATCCCAGTAAGGCATCCTAGGTTGTTGGACCTTTTTCGGAGATCATACCCTCCTTGGATGAATCAGACCCATTTCTTCGATCATGATGTGCCTATTGTCTTGAGTGTTCCATTCTTCGATCTGTCTGTGGATGATGGGTCGGCCTTTACCTTCCACCTACCTTCCCTTGTGGTTACCTCTGGCCTTTGTCAAGTGCCACTATGCAAGTCCCCTTAGATTTAATTTTTGAGCTTAAGGTTTTATTTTGTTGGTGTTTCTTAGTGTAATAATTTGCCAAGTGGACATCACTGATTTAAATGCCGACGGCATGCCGTCGGCAAGGCCTATTTTGAAAAGTGACCATGCTGATATGGTTGTAATGTCGAAAGTCAGGAGTTTCGCGGGCATGCCGACAATACCAGTGACATGCCGACGATACCGGAGGCATGCCGACGTGCCGATGCCGATGCCGATGATGTGTGCTTGCTGCAGATTGCCATTGCCATCTCTTCCGCTTCGCTAATGCCACTGCCACTGCTATCTCTGCCGCTGCTTCAGGCTATAGCATGCATTGTTACTTATGGAACTTCTCACCTTTGTGGTGGTGGACTTGTTGCCTGTTGGGAAGGTGGGGGAGTGTTTCCCTGTAGAGGGTGGCCGTCGCACGTTTAGGATTTCCTCCAATGATGACTCTTTTGGAGGGAAGGGGAAAGGGGACAAAGGTAACGGGAGGTCGTGCGGTGCCAATGCCCGCACTGGCTGGTGCCACGATGGCCTATTCCTTTCCAAAAAAGAATCCTACTCATTATTTAACCTACAAATAACCTTAGAGATTCATTGTTCACCTAACAGTGTTCCTCTTTAATCTATTTCTCATACCTTCTTAGAAACTCTCTTGATGCAAATAACCTTGCTGCCAGAGTACAAGTCATTATATCCACTTCCAGTACTTTACATTGGTGCTCCTGTGTAAGGTCTCTAAAGCCAGGTTCACAGAACAAAAATTTCTGGAATTTGAAGTACACTGCACGCTTGAGATCATCATTTGATCTCCAACACTGTGAAATGTGATCAAAGAAAGGTCTATCCAAGGCAGTTCACCTCAAATAAAGGGAAAAGCTCCACAAAATTAATGTAGTAAACCTGTAATTGCATGGGCACTGCTTCTGTGTGTGATGCTTCACCAAGTAAAACAACAGTTGCAGGTTATACAATCAGATAATGCAAGCTCAGCCAGAACGTCACTGAACTCCATCTTGTCCCTATCCCTTGATACTTTATCCCCTAGTCGGTCATGTATTCCAACTTAATATTAGAATCTCAACCTACACTCTGATAAATTGGAAAAAGGCTCTGTGCATGTGTCTCAAATCTTCTTGCAGTACCTTTCTCTCTATCTCTGCATGTGGCCGATACAGAGAACTAAAGAGGAATCCGTTCTTATCTAATATATTGCAACATCACTGAAAATAAAATGTTTCCAACCACTGAATCCTCTTGCAAAGTTTCCCACATCCTAGGCAATCAGACGCCTGCCTAACAAGCCATCTGGATTTTGAGCCACAAAATCATTCCATTATGTTCCCCCAACTGGCTCCAACAGTTAAAAACAACAGACCTCCAACGTTGCCCCTTGTAAAAATACAAGTACTGGACTCTAATATGACAAACACCTCCCAAAAGTCCTATGATAGGCAGTGTCTCACAGACCCTCGTGTTCCAACTATCTTTACCAAAATATAAGACAAAGCCCCCGCTTCCAGAGTTCCAACTGTCTATCACAAGCATGCCCCCTTGCCCCCATCACAACTCTAGCCACTGCATCCGTAGTCTATTTGAAGTCTAATGTAATTCAATTGTTGCAACCCCATTGTTAGCCTCCTTTTATGAAGTGTAAACATGGTGGTTTTGAGTATGGGAGACTTCTTCAGATCCAGGCATTACATCTGGAAATCAAATCCGAGAGCATGCTGTCTAATTTTTTTTTTGAAAGGAAAAGGAAAGCTATCGAATCGCCAATAGCAATCTAGCATGCTGTCTAATTTTAAATATAGTTGAGCATAATAGGTCATTGACTTTGCTGGAAACTTATGGTAGTCTCAAATTTTCTATTCAACAAGATTTTCTAGTCAACCACGATTCTTTCTTAGCAACATGATCTTCTAATGGAAGTAAACAACCAAGCGAACTTAAGACATAGCATGAAATCAAGACAAATCACCACCATGAACACTGAGAAGGAAACCTCAAAAGGTCACTCTTATACAATGTTGCATAATACAAGATGAAGCAAGAATAAGAGATAATCAAGAAATAATGTGCTTCATCACAACAAACTCCCCTACAAGAGAAGTGGACTAAAGCTAGTTCATTCTTCTCAGAGAAGAAGACAAAGGGGAAAAAAGGGCCTACCTCAACTTGAGTAGTATGCCCTATTCACACCAAAAAAAAAAAAAAAAGGAAAAGAAAAAAAGAATGGTATGCAACTAACACCCTGAGTACTAATTAGATATAGAGGTAGATCCAGCAGGCCATCTAATCAGTTACCTTACTCAACATAGAGTCTTCATCATCCAACTTGGATGCCAATCTTCACTCTTAGTTTATATTCTACGCCTCTTCATGATTAATAGCAATTTCGGTAGTGTTTCTGCCCAAATCCATAAACCATGATTCATACATGTTGCTTTGGGGTTGATTCTGAAATCCTACTATGCATGTTCATATATTATTATTCCATTAAGCATGACTTATGCATCTCACTTAGGGTTTTCTTCCGTTAAATAGTGTATTAATGGGTTGTCGCTAAGATTTCTAGTAAAGACATCTTATTACTTTTCCCTATGCTGTTTCTCTATGATTTTGTGACTACATTTAGATGGAATGATTAGTTTAGATGCATATACACCTATTTATTAAGACTAACATTGCACTGACCAAATATTGTTCATGATGCTTCATGTACAGATACAAGAGGAGCCAGTTACATACAAACCCTCCTAACCCGACCTTAGACACTCTAGGGGATCCCGGTTCATCTGAAATATGCCCCCAGTTCACGTCAAGATATAGATGGGCATAGTGATTTAAATGCAGATGGCATGCCGTCGGTAAGGGGATTTTTAGAGAAAGGCCATGCCGACACAAAGATAGTGTCGATTTGCAGGGAAACCGTCGGCATGCCGAGGGTTTCGCCGGCATGCCGATAGTTGTCGACAAAATGGCGGCATGCCGACCGTCTGCTGAGTGGCACTGGGAATTGGAGCGGCGGGAATTTGAAAAGGAATTGGAGGTTTAAATTTGAGGAAGAGGGACAGGTTATGCTTTTCAAAATTCGGGAAGAGTCCATACACACACGTTGATTTTTTGTCATATAGGCTCAAATAACTTGTAAATACGTTTCCAACATCTTGATTTAGTTGTCTTTCGAATTTTAATCATTCCTGCACACATACACGTTGATTTTTTGTCATATAGGCTTAAATAACAATTATTTTTTGTTCATATAGGCTTACATACAACTGTAAGTATGTTTCTAACATTTTGATTTAGTTGTCTTTCAAATTTTAATCATTTCTATCATTTCTGTCGGCATGCGTCGAAATGTCATTTTTTCGGGCCGTCGAAATTTGTCATCGAAAAATGGGCATTTCCAAGGCATGCCTTTGACATGCTCACGAAATACATACCTATAATTTCATCGGCACGGCGTCGAAATTGACATTTCGAACCTTGGTGGACATTGCGTAATCCTCTTGCCTAGGATATTGTTCCCATCTCTGAGAATTTTGGTTGAGCAAGGGCTAGACGATCTTTGAGGGCCAGTTTTGGCAAGCTGTAGCCAGTTCCTTTTCCTTTTAGTTTTCCATTTAGGATCCATCCTAGGTGAGCCTTTGTAGGATTTGATAGTGGAGGATTGCCAGCTGTGGAGATATGGCTGAAGCATTGGACTTGGCTCAAGCTCATTGGGTTAGAGGATGACACCCCTTGCTTGAGTTCCACCGATCACAACCATGCTCATTTCTTTTGTTTTTGTTTCCTTGAAGACTGAGAGTACCTGAGGCCATGTGAGAAACTGTACCCAACACAACTGAGATGTTTGTTGGCATGTTTTGGTGATTGTCATGATGCGGATTTTCTCATTCAAGCGGATCATTTAGATTGTCAATAGTTCTTTCTTAAATGTAAGAGTTTGTACATTAATGTATACATACATAAACGAAAAAGATCCTTGTGCAAACACTTCAAGTTAAAAATAAGCTATTGTTATGTGAACTACAAATGCAGTAGTAAAGCCCAATGGAGGGATTTATTTATTTTTATGGCAAATATATAAGAACTTATTTCTAGTGGAACATGGTCTCTTGATTCCTCTATTTTTTTATTTTTATTTATTTATTTCTCTAGATGGTTTGCCTAATTAGGTAAAAGGGATCATACTTGCATAGTATTTGACTTGTGTTTATAATTCATATAAACTCTTCTGATTTTACACCACTTAATTGCAATATGCAAGGACTCAATTGCAAATACTTGAGGCTATGTTTGGAAGAGGTTTAATGCTTAATATCGGGTAAAGTTAAGGAAGTTGTAAGGTATGGAAGTAGTGGGGTATGTAGTGGGTTAGTGGGGATAGATGTGATGGGTAAGAGACTTTTATTTTTATTTGTATTGGAAGCAGGTTAGTAAAGATAGATATAATGTGTGAGTGGATACGTTATAAATAGTTTTTATTTTTATTTGTATTGAGAGTGTGTTACTAAAGGGAAGTATGATAGTTGAGTTGATATGTTATGAATAGTATTGGAAGTTGATGTAAGGACAACCAATTCCCCGTATCATTCATCTACCATGGCAGTTATCTATGCCATATAGTATAATATCCCAATTTAAGACCCTACAAAATGGGACTCGAAGTTATGGGCTAAAGAGTAGCACAATCCACAATTTTAGTTGGAAAATAAACCTTAAAATTTGAGGTTACTTGGCTAGGAACAATTAGGAAATGCCACAAGCTCTTGAATGAACACTTGTGATCAACTTATTGGCTAGAACAAGCTACCTGTCTAGCTAAGAGCCTTCATCATCACGTCATTTGAGCCATTATACACTTTTGTCGGTGCTTTCTAGCATAACCATGGATGCTTATGCTTGTCAACAATCCTCCCATGGTTGGAGGAGCTTGGATTGGCTAGAAAATCTAGTAGTATCATCAAGGCCATAATTCTGGTCAAATTTTGATAGTGGGCTTGTATTTTAGGGGGATTTAAAAAATTTAGGGGTTTGATCAATCAAGAAGGTTGGGAGAATATATATCTTCATTATGAAATCTTGTAGGTTTCAAGCCTTATACATATGTGTGACAATACAATACTAGATCCATAGGAAAGGAAGGCGCAATGAATTGAAGCACTGCCAAGTAAAATTGACATATGTAGATGGATTGGGGGAATCCCAACCTTAAGGCAATGTTATGCAAGTAACATCTCCTAGTTGAGGGGGTGTTGTGCAAGCAACATGGTGCTGTGCACCACAAAGGTTTTGTTGCAATAGTGCTAGTTACGTCGACATCAATGATTCACCATAGACCAGTTATGCCACTAAATGAATGGAGATCCATATAGCTAAGGTTTGAAATGCAGATTTTGATGTTTCAATAAATTTCTAAGTACGCATTTCGAAGTCACGTCAAGGGAACGCCGTGGAAACACCCATATTTCGACGAGAGATTTTGACGATTTCAATGGCTCGAAAGTAGTCTATTTCGGAGGCACGGCGGGGGCATATTGACAAAAATGGCAGAAATAGTGAAAATGATATCAATTTCAAGAAAGTCAAAAACTTAAGCTGATTTATGTAAGAATAAGAGTGTTATATCATGGTATTCATATGTAACATATAGTCTACCATATCATATTTAAGTTTAATAATCAGATATTAAATAATTATTACAGAATGTAAAGAATTTAAGAATGAAAGAATCAAAGATAAGAGATTGAAATATATAGTTTGCGTTTGCCTTTGTGGTAAATTAAAGTAAAGAAATTTAAAAGCTGAAATTGTAATGGCTAGGTAATTGGTGCATCAGAAGTCAGAACTCGAAAGTCAGAAGAACTAAGAGTGTCTTGGTGGATCCATATCTCCATCACGAGTACTATCATCACTTGATTGATACCATTCTTGCCAGCAGCATGGGGCCACGGGGTGCCGGTCAGCAGCAGCGCAGGGCCATGGGGCACGGGCCAGCACTAGTGCAGCAGCAGAAGCAACAGTAGCGCGAGCTAGCAGCAGCAGCCAGCATAAACCCAAAATGCCAATTGACATCATCAGCATGCCAACGATACACTTGCACTTTGACTTTGTTGCCGTGTCGAAATGGCCCTACCAACTAGAACCCTAATTTCGCTGGCATGCTGGTGACATGCCTGCTAAAACTTCAATCACTGCATATAATCATATTTTGTTGAGAAATTTACTTCCAAACCTGGCTGAAGTGCTCCTAATGTACATACGATGCTTGCTTGACTTTTGAAGCTTCATTTGTGCTCAAGTTTCTTTTACCACACAACTTGATTATTTCGAACACTGATTTCACCCACGATTTGTTTTCAAGTTTCTTTATATTGCCATTGATATCCCAAGAACCTTCTGAGGTGGCTAACAAACCACTTTCCTCTGTACATGCTGAGCTGCCATACCAACCACTTGTACAAGCATCAACCAACCTGTCTATATACCAGGGCAGTGCGTCTCCTCTTGAGCTTGAGCAATACAATTCCATTTCTCCTTTCATTCTTTGCTGTTATTAGTTAATATGGTATTAGAGCCTATATTCTGGTGAGCTTAGTTAGTGCCCACCAGACCTTTGCCATTAATGGATCCCACTTTGATATATCAATCCCACTGCGACTACTACAACAGGTGCTTCCATAGTTGGGCCACCTGCCACAATTCACACCTGTGTGCCCTTCAAGCTCACAGGAATGAACTACTCATAACTGGAAAATCTAGTGCCATAACATATGATGAAGTTAGTGGGTCTTGTTTTATGCCATGAGCAGCACCTGATTACCACACAACAGCCTATAGAAATCAATTATACTACTAGAGCTCCCAGGGGCAGGGTAGGCTCTTTCAGAGGAAGGGGAGGTCGATTTTCTCAGATCCCTTGGGGCTTCTCACCCACTATTTCTTCTGGACGATCTTCTTATAACTCAGACGGGTGCTTCTTCTAATGGTGGCAGATATCGTGGTGGCCGCTCTTATAATACCAACCCCTGTCAAATATGTGGTCGCCTGAACCACACTGCCAATACATGCTACTATCATTGTGATTATCCAGAAGAAAACAATCAACTACAAGCATATACCTCCAGCTATTGAACTCCACAGCTATAGCACCCAGACTCTGGCGCAACTCACCACCTGACAAACTCTCTTGCCAATATGGATAGTGCTCATGATTATTATGGCCCATATGAAGTCTTATTTGGCAATGGACAAGGTTCATCCATAAATTATATTGGCTCCAAAACTTTATATCTTCCTCGTTGCTCTCTATTTACATGATATCTTGCATGTACCGAAGGCATCAAAAAAATTGTTATGCATATATAAGTTCTTTGATGACAACTGTTGTTACTCAAGATCTTTCCACAACATCTGGTGGTCAAGAAGCAAAAGACAGAGAGAAAGAGCTACTTAGAGGTGTTGCTGCTAAGGGCCTCTTATCAACCATGGTTGCCGTAAGTTTCTTTCACAAGATTAGTCATCTACATCATTCAGTCGGTTACCTATTGCTTTACTTTCTTAACAAGCTTGTTATAATACTTGGCATTGCCGACAAGGCCACGCAAATGAAGCAATTATTTCTCATATAACTAAGCTTTTTCATTTTCCTGTGATGTCTAATTCCACAAAGGAGTTATGTGCTGCTTGCAATGTGCCAAATCCCACCGCCTTCATCTACCAGCAACTTCTGTCAGAACTGAGCCTCTTCAATTACTAGACTCCGATGTATGGACCTCACCAGCAGTTTCGTTCAAGGATATAAATACTGTGTTACTTTAGTAAATATGTGTGGGTGTTTACACTTTTCACAAAAGATGAAATTTATTATGTGTTCATGCAATTTATTGAATATGTCAAAACACAATTCAATACTACAGTCAAAGGAATCCATACAGATGGTGGCAGAGCATATCTAAAATTAAAGTGTTTGTGCCAACTTCATGGTGCTATCTGCAGAATTTCTGCTCCTAATGTGGAATGCAAAAATCCCTACCGAACCGAGACTGCTCTATCACCATTATTATATAATGCTGTAATTCCTTTAAAATTTTGGTCCATGGCCTTCAAAACTGCAGCTTTACTCATTAATCTTCTACGATATCGTGTCACAAACAATGTGCCACCATTTCAGCCGCTATTTAATTCTCCTCCTGATTGTGGATTTCTTAGGATCTTCGGCTGTGCGTGCTACCCGTACCTCAGACCTTACAATAAGCACAAACTACAACCCCTCTCATCTTTGCATATATTTCTTGGTACAGCTCCAATTACAAAGCTTATGTCTGCTACAATCCAATCACAAGTAAAATCATAATATCTCGTTATGGTATATTTAATGAAAATACCTTTCCATTTTATCAAATAAACCAACCCGCATCTCATGCCCTTGACAGTATCACCACTCTTTTACCCGTAACTCCAAATTTAACCACTCCCTTGGCTCCACCGCTCCCTCCACCAGCTCCACTCTCCCTAATGCATCCCAACATGCCAACTCCAATCCAGCCACCACCACTGACACCACCCTCCGATCCAACTTCCCCATCTCAATTCCCATCACCACCCAATCCACCTCAACTCAGCCATCCCATGGCCACGAAATCTATGCATGGTATTGTTAAGAATAAAATCTTTGCAGCCTCATTACATCCTCTACCGCCACATCTTCAAATACTGTATGAGCAGCAAGAACCTACAACTTGTGCACAGCCCGGTAAGTCCAAACACTGGCTCAATGCAATGTCAGAGGAACTTCATGCCTTGTAAGAGAACAATACCTGGACTCTCATCCCACGGCTGTCAAACATGAATATCGTGGGGGAAACAAGTGGGTTTTTTGCATTTAAGTGACATCCTAATGGATCCATTGCTCGCTATAATGCAAGACTTGTGGCTAAGGGCTTCCATAAAGTAGAGGGCTTAGATTGCTCTAGGACCTTCAGCCCTGTTGTCAAGCCAGCGATAATCCATTTGCTACTTAGTTTACTCCTTACACATAATTGGTACATAATGCAGCTTGATGTCCATAAGGCCTTCCTTCATGGATACTTAAGAGGAAAATGTCTACATGCTTCAACCTCAAGGATTCGTTCATAATGATTATCCAGATTACGGCCAGCCACCTCGAGCATGGTTTAAAAGGTTGACTCAATTCTTTCAACCACTTGACCTCTCAGGTTCTCAAAGCAAAACTTCTTTATTTATCAAAAAGGCTGCTGCCCATCTCCTCCTCAACTCCTCAAAACCTGCCATGGACAACTTCCTACAGTCTATCAAATCTGGATTCCCTGTGCAGAAAATGGGGTTCCCGTCCTATTATTTCTTGGGTGTTGAATTCACCCACACTAAGCTGGGCTTGCACTTGTCTCAACAAAAGTGCCTTGCATATTTACTCATCAAGCATAAATTTGATGCTCTTCAACCTGTCAGAAATCCTATGGCTGTCAAAGCTCCAACCATTTTTGCAGCAAATTGTAATGAGCCACCATTCTCCCAGCCAACTCTTTATTGTGAAATCCTTCGGACCCTGCAGTATGCCATATTCGCAAGACTTATATTGTCTTCGCTGTTAATCATTTATCTCAATTTATGCATCAATCAACTATTACTCATTTTGCTGCATTGAAGTACCTCCTCAGATACACTGAAGGCATACTCGCGTATGGCATATTCTGTAAGCACACTGCTGCTCCCGTCACAGCCTTCTCCAACTCAGATTGGGCGAGTACACAACTGACAGAAGGTCCAACCATCAGTATCATTGTTTATCATGGTAGAAATCCAAATCACTGCACGATAACAGATGTTATTGTTGAATTATATGGCTCAAGTCATTGTCAAAAGAAGTTGGTGTTACTCGATAAATCCGACCTGAATTTGATCCAAAAGGAACGGATATAATCCAACCTAAATTGAATAGGATTTGGGTATGGATTGTATCTAAAATATTCAAGTGGATTTGAGTTTGGATATATGGATTCATATTTGATTTGATTATTCGAATAAAATATTTATTTATCCGAAATATGTAAATTTCATCGTAAATCGTTCATTCTCTTAACCTTAATTTCACTCATGCTTTTAAAGGTTAAGAAGATATTTAAATTTTTTATTGAACATTTATTTTGAACATGAAGATCTTTTATTTAAAATATAGTTATATTTTATCTCTCACTGATTTTTGATTTTTTGATGTATTTCTCTTGAAAGGTTTTTTTCATGATAATTAATGTAGTGTTATTGATTTTTTAATCTTTAACTATAATTTGGGACAAATGATTTGATTGTAAGAATAATTTATAAATGAGTATTTGACAAGTAGATAGGTATGGATTTAAATTTTTATACTTAATAGTTAAAGGAGTAAGATATAGATATAAATTTTATAAATAGATATGCGTATAAGTTTGATTGGATCCAATCCAAATTATACTAGTTTACATTCCTACTTTATCTCACACTTCCACTATTCTAGTGGGGGCAACATGCATGGTTGCTACTTACATGACCCCATAATCCTATGTTCAATGTTTAAATTAAACATATTGAAATAGGTTATCATTTCATTCGAAACCAAGTGGTCAAGCACAACTTACAAGTTCGACACATTTCAGGCAGCAACAAGGTAGCGGATATTTTTACATAACCATTGCCTGCTACCAAGTTTCAGCTCATTCGCAACAAACTTCAAGTCGTCACTTGACCCTAAATTTTGAGCGGAGGTATTAGCATTTGAAATCCCAACCATGTGCTGAGGTGGCTAACAAACCACTTTCCTCCGTACTTGCCGAGCTGACATACGTATGACCACCTGTTCGAGCATCAACCAACCCATCTATATAACAGGGCAGTGCCTCTTCTCTTGAGCTTGAACGATTCAATTCCATTTCTCCTTTTTTTTCTTTGCCGTTATTAGTTAATACTTTATAAATATTTCTTTGGAAGAGATGTACGGTTGAATAGAGAACTCTCGTAAGAAACAGAGAAAAATTCCCATTGGCTCCATCGAATGAAAAAAAAAGAAAAACACAAGCGCTAAGGCAACGATGAAACACATCAATTATTCGGTTTTAATTAACCCAAGCCAAACTTCTCGTTACGTTACATACCACGCTTAGAAATCTTATTACAACTTGGAATAACGAGATTACAAAGTAGACGAACAATGTAGTAATTACCACCATCTACCTTCTTACATATATATACATCTGTTAAGCGGAACCCGCTTATATATATATATATATATACATCTATATATATATATATATATATATATATATATATAAAAGAGAACGTATACAGTTCGCGGACAGCGAAACTGCAGCGTCTTCAACGTGCCTCTTGTGGTTTCTGGCAACAAAAGAAAATGTCTACGTCAGAAGAGGGTGAAATCAGAAGTCAGAACTTCACACGATAAGCATAGAGTCTCAAAGAATTAATATATAGGAAGCAAATTCCGCCAACTGATTAAACCTACAAGGAGTGTTTAATTTAATTTGAAAAGTGATACTGAAACCCTAAGTCATATATATGATCAGAAATTAGGCATTACGTACCTTGTCCATCCCCGATTTAAGCTTGCCGAAGAACAGCTTCGCGAAGTCGAGCTTCTCCTTCTCCGCCTTCTTCCGCAGCTTCTCCAACCTCTCCCTCTCCATTTTCTACGGAAACAGATTAGAGTGCAGATACACGATCAGAGAAGGCATTACCAAGTAAGAAGAAGACACATGTGGCCGGACTTTGTTAATTTGCACGTACGTACGTACCTGTATGTAAACGTTCTCGATGGCTCTCTCCTCCTCGCTTAGAACCCTCCCCGTGCTGTCGCCGAAGAACCGGAGGTCCCTGCGGAGAGCCGCGGCGATAACGGGGAGCCGCACGGGAGCACGAACGGATGCCGATCTCATCGCCATTGCTGATTGTTACAGTGTCGTCGAGCTCTCGTGCGGGCGGCGGAATTTATAGTTTGGCGACGGGTGGAGTGGTGTGGCGGAGGAAGGAGATAAGGGTGTGCATGCGATACCGGATAAGGATTGGCGGGAAAAAACAGGGGGTGCACTCTGGTAGGGAGGACACCTTTTTTTTTTTGTTCTTCTTCTTCTTTTCCTTGAAGCCGGTAGAGAAAACTGGAAATATCTCTCGGGTGTGCGTCGTGAGTCCACCTTCCGAGTGAGGTGCAATGGGTGCACGTTAAGAGTCGGTTGAATCTGACCCGATCTAATCTTGTTTAATTGTGTTGAGGGTTATAATAGTTCGAGTTGGATTGAAGTTTTTTTAATTTAATAAAAAATAAATTAGGTTGGGTTTAAAGTTTAATTAATCTATCTTAAACTTACAATTTGGTATATAACTTGATTTATATATGTACATACATATATCTATTATATGTACATGATATATATACATAGAAAGAATTTATTAATAGTTGTTACATGATATCTGAATAATGGTTGAGATTATTTTGATTCTCCATTTGACCCACTCAAAGGTCTTAAATGAATCGAACTCTCATCATCCGCATCTTCCTCTTTTCCAGTGTCCCCCTTCATCTCTTATAGTCATCATGTCCTACAATTTCCATCACCTTTAGGCTCATCTCTGGCAAGTTTGGACACTCTCTCCTCTTCTTGACGATGGCAATTTCGTTTCTCTTTGGTTGCATTTTTTCAAGTAACCCTCACCTTCCTCTCCTCCCATCTTCCTTTGCCCCTCCCCATTCGCCTAACGACCCCAACACCTGACCTGCTGCTCTCTCTCTCTCTCTTATGGCCTTAGCACCACCATCATTTGACCCATTATTTACTTACACATGATTTTAGATTTATTGTATTTGCGAAAGATTTTTTAAAGTTTATAATTATTTGTAAAATATGGTAAATTTATTTACTTATTTACCTTTTTAACTTTAATATTACGAAAATTTATATTTAGATAATTATATTTGATTTGTAGGTTTTTTTCCTTTGTTGATTATTAATATAAATCTAAATTTTTATGTACATTTATCAAATTTGTTATGACATATGTATTTATTTTTTTCGTTATTTTTAGATATATCTTTATTTTCTTTAAAACTTTATTTTGTTTTTACTTATTTATTCCCTTTTTGTTTTTATTGGATGTCCGTTGTTTATAAATTTAAAATTTTTTATCATTCAATAAGAAAGACATATAAATCGTACAGGAGATAAGTATAAATTTTAACTTGTCAATGGCTCACTCGAATCCGAAAATGGTGAGTTGGAGGTGGATTTAATCCCAGCCCCCATCCGATCTGCCCTGTGTGCACCACGTGTTATCTATATGGTGATTTTTCCTATCCAAATCCACGTCAACTGGGCGTCAAGTGGTATGGTCAGCTCTGGCCTCGAATTTTCCATTTAAAGAAAGGGAAAAAGAGTCAATATATATATGGCCGGTCCATAAAAAATTAGAGTCGATAAGCATAACTCCGCTCGTGATACCGATGGAGCTCCGGTCGCCCACAGGAAATGCCCCCGCCGTGACTCCAATTGTGGCCAAAAAAAAAAATCTACCGTGTCTGTCCAGGAAGGAAAATTAAATTAAGCCCACGGTTGGCACGAAGTTCCAACTTCCCTGGAGAGCTTTCTCTCGATCATCTAAATCAATCAGAATATTTGAAATATTCCTTATATATATATATATATATATATATATGACACAACAATCGAAGATAGACATCGTTGCCATGCTCATTTGAATGGAGACAGGATTTTTAAAGGCAGCTTTGTTTATTGGAAATGATCCGAGTAGAGGAGGAGGAATGATATAGCTTAAGACTTCCGTTTAATAGCCGCAGCTTCCCTTACCAGAAGATTGTCTCACATTGATGGAATTATTAGCATAAGATAACGTAAATACAAGGGAAGCTTTTCCTGCAAGTCTGACATCATCATACGGGAGTCCAAGCCCAATACTTTTCCCGTACCAAGCTTTGTGGTCATGGAATTGCCTTTTCTATTCTTTATTCCCTCAAAATGTAGTACTTCTCTAACAATTTTAACGCTGTTAATAATACACCTACCTTTAATGAAAGCCGGCCACTTAAGAATGAAGATGGTTCTAAGAAGAATAATCTTAGACAATCAGCTTACATGGAACGATAAAGGCTCGGAGGACCATAATAACGTTTAGGGCCATAAAGGGATTTTCTTTTGATTTTGCTTTTTTGGAGTAAGATATTGTGATTGAGATCGCTAATCAAAGAGAAATGATGAAAATTATCTAAAACAAAATTCATCGCATCTCATCCTTTTTTTGGTAATCTGAATCATTAGGATCGTCACCATTTAGTAATTATGAGAGCAGGATGAACTAGGTAAAATTGGTACCTTGTCTACTAGCCCTCAAATGACACCTCGAGTTTCTAAGAAGAAGAGGGCTCAGTTTCAACTCAATTTGATGCTCCTATTCCATACATTGAAGGGAGTTCAATTTCGACGATTTAAGTATTACAAAATTTGACTCTATTTGATGGAGGTGCTAAGGTCGTCTAATTTTGATGAAAATTTATGCACTTTATATTTTTACTAAATAATTTTAATCTCTAAGCTTTTATCTTGAAATATTGATTGTGTATAGAAATATATCTAAGTTGCACATAATTTAGGTGTAGGTGAGCTATACGCTTCTTGCCCTCTTATGTATATATGTTTTTTTTGTTAATGACTAAATTGATGTAGAAATAAAGTATAGAAGTCAATACATACTAACTATCCAAGATCAAATGAGAAGACCATATAAACTGGAATGAGACATTAATGAGAAGATTTCAAGAGCTTTACAAGAGCTATAGATGATATAGGTTTGAAGTTAGAGTAGTTTAGAATCATTTATTAAGGAGCCAAGATTAATTATCTAAAACTTAAAACTTGTGCACACTTCACTTTTTACTCACCCATAAACTTTATTATACCAAAAAGGCATTAAATTAAATTTTAATTATTTTCTAATCAATTAAAGAAGCTTTTTATTCAAATATTTAATCATCCTTGGCCAAAAGATGCAAGCTTTTGAAAAATTAATATACACTAATTAATCGATTAGGTTAATCGATTATCCTTTCAACAGTAACTCAAAGTTGTTAATTAATTGATTAGGTTAATTGATTAGTGAAGAAATCATGGCAAATTAGTAGATTAGGTTAATCGATTAACTCACAAATAGAAAGTACCAGATATGAGCTAATCGTTTAGGGATAACCTAGCTAATCAATTAATTCTTACAGGATTTGCAAAGAGACTATTGATTAATCGATTAGGTTAGTCGATTATTGTACAAGAAATTAATCAGGTATTGTGAAGTCCTAATTAATTCATTTTAGAACTTTTGGATGTCCAAACTTTTCATATTTACATCTTTCAAATCAAATTCTAGGCACTATAAAATGATCAAATGATGGTCGTTAAGTCTTGGTTCTTGTTTATAAATACCCTTAGAAGGCTTTGGAAGAATTTACAACAACACTCTCACTTGCATTCACTTGAAAAGCAATTTTGAGAGTTCATTGAGTGAACAAAAGCATGCTTTTCAATTCCAGTCCTTAAAGCTCCTAGTACTCTGCTTCCTTCGCATTCCACTCAATTTGACTCAAGGGAAGTATAAGAGAGTAATATTTTGTCTTGTAGCATTGAGTTGAATCCAACTTGGCTCTATAGGAGTTGTGCAATCTTATTCTTTTCAATTTATCATGTACTTTTTAGTTCTCAAGTTATTCGATTCCTAATTTCTCTCCAAAGAGAGGATTGAAATCACCTTGGAGGTGTCCTTTGTAAGATTTTTCTACAAGAGGAACACCACTCTCATTTTTAGCAGTGCAATTTTAGTGATTCTTACTTAAGAACAAGATCCTATATTACAAGATCTAGATAGAGCTTTTCCTCATTAAGGATTTTCCTCTAATAATACTTTTCTTCTATCTTGTGAGATTAATTTTTATTGTTCATTAATTTTTAATTTTAAGTACAAATCACCTCCCTCCATTTCAGAGTTAGATTGAGTTGCTGGCTAATCAAACTATTAAATTCCTTTCATATATATTTCATATTTGTTAACAAAAACAATTCAAACACGTGAACAACTTTCAAGTTATAATAGTGAAAATAATAAAAAAATTAAATACTAAAGCTTATAGCAAAAGAATAAAGTATACCTAATGGTAAACTTAATAGATGCAACAGGGAGGGTTACAATTAATGGGAATAAACGAGAGTGCCAGGGAATGTTCCACTGATACAATTGGTAAGAGTTTTTGCTATTATAAATTGAAAAAAACAATGGGGAGGGAGAAGATTTTTGAGGAAAAAATAGAGGGCGGCAGGGGAGAGAAGGGAGTGTTTGGTGCTTTTGGGAATGGATCGTACTTGGGGAAAATATTGGGCAGAAGAAATAAGATATGGATTTCAAATTTTTTAGGGTTAGTTTGGAGGGAGGGATGGAATTTATGGGATAATTTTTTTTAAGTTGGATAATTATTTAATTTTGTTTGGAAGTTATAAAGGTTATCCTGGTGGGTTAATCTGTGATTGTTTGGAAAGTTTCTTGAAAATACATGGGATAATCTACAAAAAAAATTTATCCCACATCAATCTTAGAATAACTTATCTCAGGTTAATTCCTCTTAATTCGAGTCAAAATATCCTTCCCATAAGATAAGATTAATCCCTATTTTAATAGATTATCCTCCTTATCAAACTAGATCTCAAGTATCGTGCCAAATAAGTTCAAGGAATTGTTGAATATATTTTTGAATTTTTAAAATATAATATATATGCGTGAAATAGATTAAAAATTATATAGAGGTTGTACATTAGGTCAGATTGAGTTGCTCCTCCAACCCAGGTAATGCAACTTGTATTTATCGGATTAGCCGAAGTACGTACAGCACAATCCACCACCTATTAGACTCTTAACTCGGCCCAACCCGTCTCGATGGGTTGGGTCGCATCGCATTGCAGGTTAAAACCGACCCTCGTGCTTCGCTAGGTAGATGATATACATTATAGTCCTTTCCATGGAAATTAGCAGCATTCCTGTTCCAACTTATCTTCTGCATGCTCAACGACAGTGCATGGTAGTTGCATCCCTTCTAATTTCTGACTCATCATCTCGTGGTACAATTTTGGGTCATCCCACTAGCAGCCTTTTAATCTAAGAAGCTTGGCGAAGATGCCATTTATAATAACTTGTGCTTAATTAATTAAACACCGGCAGAATGAGCAAAATCGGCTCCAATAGTCATGCGAGTTACTACCGGTAGGTTTTCTATATGATCAAGTTTTCCCCATTCCGACCCGTGCTTGCTTATACATGGATTATTACACATACACACATGACAACATTTTCCCTCAAATTGCGAATAAAAGTCACAAGTTGCCTTTTTTTTTGGTGAAAGTTCCGCGATCGTTTAAATCGTAGATAGTAGTGTTACATCTCCACCTTCAATGTTCCACGTCACACACCGACAATTAATACATGCAAACCAACGCAGGCACGTAGGAGGGCCACCATGAAATTAAAGCTGATCACACAAACCAAACACATTGCATCAACAATATTTAATGATGGCGATCAACTTAACGCTTCCTTAGAATGAGAGCAGACATTATGACCAGGATGATGAAGAGGACGGTGGTGACAAACGCCGAGACAACGGCGCCGCTGCTGCGCTGGCAGAAGTCGTTGAACTGCTGGCACATGGCCAGCCAATTGGCGCTCTCGTTACCGTTATGGGCCAGGTACACGATGGCACCGGCGGCGGCTGCGCACGAGGTGGTCAGAGCCAGCATCACCTACAGGTAAACATGTGTACATTAATGATCGATGTATATTGAAGCTCGGTGAACCTGCTCCAGTGATCTGCAGGTCTACTATTGTTTTAAGTTTCAATGGACAGATAGATCCGGCTTTAATTAACTCCAAATTGTCAAAACTAGGAGCACCTCTTACTTTTGTTAAAATGTACTGATTCCTTGCGTCCTCGATATAGAGAAAAATACCCACAAATAAGATACATAAGATTTGGGCCCTTTCTAAAATTTGAAAAAGTTAAGAAATTAACATACATCCTTATGTGTTTTGCAACGCGGTGCGGTTCTGATCGGTATGGTGTTTTAACTTTTCATCGGTTGAAAATTAAAATATATCGGTATATTTTAATTTTACATAGTGGAAAATGAGATTTCACTTGGAAAATAAAAAGTAATTTTTCACCTATGTGTTTTGGATTTAAGGTTTAGGATTTAGGGTTTAGAGTTTATGAAAAATGATTTTAATTATGAAAAGTGAATTTTCACCTTTGGCACCATAAACACTAAACCCTAAATTCAATTGTGAAAAATTAATTTTCAAGTGAAAATTTACTTTTTATAGGTGAAAAATGGATTGGAAATCGAAATACATCAGTGTATTTTGTTGAGCAGTGGATGGGCATTATAAAATACGTTACAACGTATGTTTCCTTACTTGTATCCTTCAAAAATTTAGAGGTTTCAATACATAGCGTGGAGGGTGAAATGACCCTTCTTAAGGGTCCCTACAGAATTTCTCAGACTTTCAGGGGTTTCCCGATATTTTCACGTCGTAGCTTTTGCTCGTAGGAGCCAGGCAGATATTTCTAAGAAACTTAGGAGCTTTCCCATAATTTACCCCTACCCACTCCCCTACAAGCCCTGAAGAACCCTATAAAAACCCCTAGCACTCTCCTCTCACCTCATTTTCCCCCACTGCAAACAGCACTAATTCCCACCTTCGTTTAAGCTTTGGGAAGGAGAAGGGGAGCGAGGGAAGGAGAGAAGGAGATGAGTGGGAGGAGAGCTTGCCACCGAGCTCCAACGTCGCGCCGGTGCGAGGCGGTGTGGTAGAGTTGTGGCTGCCTGAGGGCTCGAGGAAGAGGAGGTGCTGCTGTGCGAGAGCTCCGGGGGTGAGCTGCAGCTGTGCGTGTGCTCAAGGGGCTGTGCGTGGGAAGGAGCAGCCGAGCGGAGTCGAGCGTAAAGTTGATGCTCGAGGAAGAAGGTGCATCAGACGTCTGGATGTAGTGTCAGACGTCCGAAGCAAGCGTCAGACGGCTGGGACAAGCTCCAGACATCTGAGGGGAGCACGATGCCAGAGGAGCAGTTTGTCGAGGTGATGGCGGCGTGGGTGCTCTGCACGAGGAGCGCACGGGCAGGCCGTGTTGGGTGCTATGTGCGCAGGTAGGCTTAAGGCTCTCAAACATCCAATTGATTGGCCAGACATTCGGAGAGCCAGATGAACATTTGGGAGAGCTGTTGGACGCTCGGGACAAGTCTCAGGTGGCTTGGGTAGACGCCTGACGTCCAGGAAGGAGGTGCTGACGATATAAGACGTCTGGAGTGCATGTCAGACATTTGATACGAGAACCAGGCGGGTTCTATATAGGCGAATTGATGGTTCAGACAGACTTAGCCTCCCCGGTCTGGTTTAGGCAAACTAGGGAGGTTTTTTGGCTAGTTCGAGGCCCAAACGAAGTCTATTTTCTACTTGATAGGTTTCATCGGAAAGCTCTCAAATTTCCCCACCTTCCTAGATCATTTCTACACTGTTTTAAGACTGTTTTAGCACACTGAAGGTTCGGTCAGGTTGTTTAATACTCCTTTTGGCTTTTGATTTGGTATAGGCTCTGAGTCCGAGGCGCAAGCAGGACCTGTGGGGGCATTTGGGTCGGTTCTGTGTGCCCCCATGTCTCCCGTGTACCTAGGTAGAGTGGCTCCTTTTTTATCCTACTGCTAAATCCATAAATTGATGCATGCTATATATTTGAATGTTAAATGTGCTATCGAGTTTGAAATGCTAACCATGAATGAGAAGTGACTTGATATTTGTTTTAAGAACCAAACAAACTTAGAGTTGAAATTAAAGAAACTGTTTCAGTTGTATTTGCAGTTAATTGTCTCTTGATGAAATTTAAATACATGTGGCAATGTTTGCTACTTGCTTATTCCTAAAATAGAGTTATGTTAGAGATGAAATATGCATGAACCTTAGGGTAAAGCAAATGGTAGAATCGTCTGCTGTGATGGAACTCGGAGAATAATTGAATTACTGTACGTTCATGAGATACAACTGTTGGTGGGGGAGTGAGCTGACCCTCGAGTACGCATGTACTGAGGAGAGCTAACCGTTCCTTTGTATAGGAAGTGAGTTGGCCCTCGAGTAGGCACGTATTGTGAAGAGCTACTGTCTCTTTTGTGTAGGGAGAGAACTGACCACCCTTGGGTTGGGACCCAGGGTAGGCATAGTCTTCCTATACAGACTCTTGTTAAGCCTACAGGGTCAACCGGGATAGTTGGGAGAGGGCACGTAGACTGGTGAGGGCAAATGTGGAAAGGACTAACCACGTGTCAATGTGGGGTAACCCCCTTTGCATTTATCGCGTGTCGTAGTCACCGCTTTGTCGTGATCGTGACCATGGGGTGGTAGACCAAGTGTAGGGCAAACACGACGTGGTCTCTCGACCAGGAGAGCACCACGTGCGCATTCTACATCGTGAGAGTATTGCAGCAAGATCGTTCGGTTAAGGAACATGTGAATCAAGAGAAGGTGGGACCCTTCTTTAGATTACTCGAGATCATGAATGTAATAACTAAAAATGGAAATAAAACATACAAAATGCCTGTAAATTTATTGCTTTTCCCTTAAATGCTGATTAGTTTATTGTACACATGTCACTCTACTCAGCTTTTGCTGACTTCTACTGCTTGTACCAAGGTAGGGGGAGTGAGCAGCTAGTTTCACAAGCAGCAGAGGGAGCTGAGCCCAACCCTAGTTTTCCTATTTCTTTTCTGTTGTTGGATGTTTCCCTTTTCTGTTTTAGTGAGTATTTAGTTTGTTCAAAACTATTAGCTTTCTACTTTTTGTGTTCTTATCTGTTTTAGTTGTGATGGATACATCTAGCTTGGTGTTATTTTCTTGAGAATAGACTACTACTGGATGCATGTTTCTTTTCCTGTTATCGTTAATTTCTCTCTCTTACTATGATTACATGAATAGAAATGTTAGTGTCGTTTATTATTTCTCGTTAGACGAACGAATCTTGAGGTATTTAACATGAACCATCTGGGTTCCCAAGGAGAAACGGATTTGAGTCACGATAGAAGGTCGAGCCAAGAAGGTCAATAAGAGGGTAGTTAGATCCTTTGATTTTCAATTTCTTTATGAACCATACAACACACAATCTTTATGGTCAATCTTTTATCTTCATGTTTCATCCCTCTAATTAGTAGGCTATTATATATTGATAACTGGAATCTCTTTTGGCCAAACCCTAGAGGAGATGCTAGTTAGTGTTTTTTTCGGTAGAATTTGGAAAGGGCCATTATTTGAAAAGAACTTCTTAAAGCATTTTTCTAAAGGAAATTATTTTTTTTTTGTGTGGAGAATAAATTAAAGTTGTCTTTCATCCGAAGATTTTTTTCGCATGTAAAATAGGTATAAGTGTGTACCACTTTTTTTTGAAATATTTCTACCTATAGCCAAGGGATATTGTTATCATAAAGTTACCATAATTTGCATTGAACAAATGCAAAGAAATTAAGCCTCCAAACTCACGGTATCAAACATGAGAAGCAGCAGCCTGAGGCCCCCAAGACGCGGTCGAACTATTCCAACGATGGAGAACATGAGTGACAACACGAGGTACCCGCCAACGATGGCCATTCCAATCAAAAAGAACCTTCACCAATCAAGAAACAATGACTCACATATATCACGACACATAAAGTAAAAAAATCAACATAGGATAACACAAAATTTAGTCTAGCAATTACAACAAGTCTAGTATAACATCAAGGACTAGATTGAGATTCTACCAATCGCACAACATTGGTCTAGCTAGCTACATGCATGCATTAATAGATTATTGAGTCGATCATTTTACTAAAATTTGCCACACATACAACAAAGTAGTCATCAAATTCATCCACATTAAAAATGTGAAGAACTTATCTAGAAGGTATCCTAATTTGTCCATTAACTATAGATTTGTTCGTACTTCATGCAAAAAGTGTAGCTTACTTAAGCCTCAATAAAATTTATGGTCACTTGATCGTCTGGAGTGCATAAAATTATCCATCACTGATGTCCTTGGTGAGTGGAAGTGATGGTTTCAATCGTGTAAGGTTATTTTTTATTCTCAATTCAATCCAACATATATACTTTATGACTGCTGTCAAGACCGATAGATCTTCTCGTTTGTTACCATCTCATATCAAATCAAATCAATGGCTTGAAAAAAATCAATTGAAGAATCCGTACTTTACACTATGATTTCATTTAGATAATGATTCTCTGAGAAATCAAAATTTCTAAATTATCGGAATCGGGAAAAAAATGAGCTTTTTCATTCTTGAACTTGATAAAATAGCAATACTTTCATTCGTCGGTATATACCACTGAAGTTGGATCCAATAGAATTGGCACTCACATGAGAGCATCGAAGTCCTCGTAGCTCGTGTGGAACTGAAACACCTGAGTGAAGAAAGGCAGCATCTCGTCGGTCGTGGCCATGAGCGCGGTGGCGGCGAATGCGCCGCCGATGGCGAAGAGCCTGACCAAGAAGTCGAGCAGTGCGAGGCCTCTCTTCCACCCTCCCCTGGCAGTGGCCATGCTCTTCATGGCAGCGAAGGGGCCGGAAGCTGGGGCTTTCGGGGCGGCTGCCGGGGGTTGAGGAGGGACGGGTGCCGCCTGCCTCACCTTGGCCTCGGGGTCGTCATTGATGTTGATGGTGGACGAGGTGCCTTCGCCTTCTTTCGACATCGTCAGGACTTGTTGAGAGGGAGATGTGGGGGTGGCCGTAGAAGTGTAATGCTTGTGATGAGGTGTGAGATATAATGGTGTGGAACGTGAAGCTTTATAGTGGGAGGAAGAGTGGGCAGGTGATGGTGGAGTCAGTTTGTTTAGTTGGAATAGGGGTTGTGGTGGTGCAGTTTGGAGAAGGGGAAAGTGGAGTGTCGTTGTCAATGACGTATGTTGTTGGGGGTTATGGTCACCAAATCCCTACCTGGCTTGTTGCTTTAAGTTGGAAACGGATGTGTATATTTTGTCCTTTTTGTATTCATATCGGCAAATAAATTGGATTGACAAAATGCTGGATCCCGACGGGTTGGGAATCATATGACTACTGTTTCTTTTTGGTTGTCAATTGCTTGCATAGCTTTATGTTAAGAGCTAGTAATTGAAATATGTGAAAGGACATTCCAATGAGTTGTCAATGCGGAAGTATCATCTTTCAGTAGTCTTCAACGGTGGTTACATCCCGTTCCCCCTTCCCTTTCACACCCAAATCCTAGGCCCCTGCAACGCTGTCATTTGGGGCTCTGGCTGGCCAATTGGCGTTTGCCGAGGCCTATTCCCTCTCTCTCACCATCATTCAACCACCTCCCTCGCCTTGTCTGCACATCCGCTTCTTACTCTGTCATTATCTAGTGTCTTCCTCCTTGAGTTTGCGCTTCGGCAACAAGTTTCCATGTCAACAGAGAGGATGTGGCTCAAGTTCGTGGTCTTGGCTCGATCCTCAAGGTTGCAATTCTCTCCTTCCAGGAGTTGGGTTTCATGTGGCATGATTGTCATCGATGGAATGTCACTATTCTTGTTGTGGGTATATCTCAACTTTGATCATAGATGCCACCTCCATTTACCTCACCACGTCCAGCTCGTCAACAATCTTTTTGTGCTCTTTGCTTATAGGTCACGCGAGGAATCAGACCTTCACACGATCAAGAATTTCTGGCTCGTTCCAATTGCCGACCTTTGTCGATTCTCTCATTAGCGTAGATCATTTTGATCATCGAGAGTTCTCTTGGTGGCATTGTTGTTATCTTGAAGCGTGGAACGGTCACTTGGGATCATGTTTGCTGCTAAGAAATTGTGCTTTGTGGAAGCCTTGTTTACTTTTTTTATTTTTTATTTATTTGTATTTTTTGTTTCTTTTTTTCCTTTGTTTTAAGTTTTGTTTTTACTCATTTCAAGGGGTGTTATGATTCCCCCTTCTAAAGGTGTAGGGTTTTCGTTCTCTCCCTCGCTCATTTTGGGCTGCTTCCCTTTATATGATTCATTTCCCTTCAATGAAGTTTATTTTGCAAAACAAAAAGAAAAATCTTTCAGTAGTTTTCTCCTTTGATGTATTTGTTTAAAAACAGTTTGGGTCGCCTTGCGACACACAAGCACTGTCGGCTTTTTTCTTTTCTTTTCTTTTCTTTTTTATAGGATCTATGCTTTCTGCTATAGCCATCTTGAATCCCTGTTGCACACCTATCTTTGGAATGCTCCTACGCTAGAACTGTGCTGAAACATTCCTTAATTAAACTAAATTGAATAATTTCAACTGCTATAGACAACCGCCATGGTCTTTTCTAACATTTTCGGAGTGACCTTTGAGACATTTATGGCAGGAACAGAATTGTTATGGAGAAAATGTTGTATTCAGATGATCAGAATGATCAGCTGCCACTTCTATTTACGATCGAGCTCCAACAGACTCAACCGTCCAATTACAAGACACCCACAAAATTACACAATGCACTCCAACACGAACCGATTGAAATGCAACTCTAATAACAGTAAGCCTGAAGGTTAAAAAACCACTTAGTTCAACTACAGGCTAAAAAGTCCATTTGATTTTATTGTTTATTTATATCCAGTGAAGGAGAGCAAAGAAGCGGTCTACGATCAATCATCAACAAAAATTGTGTCCATAGGTATACCTCATTGTGAAATCCATTACTGCATCAAGGCGTGTCAGAATGAGATCCGAGTAAACGCTATCTTCTTTTACATCATTTGAATTATACACAATTCATTTTGTGTCTTTCTTTTCTTTCAAATGTGGAGTTCAATGATCATTCACATTCTTTGAAATGCAAAGAAGATAAATCTTTAGTTGGTGTTGCCTCCACTGACAGAATGTCCTGTATCTGTCTTTCCTCATCACCGTGGCATGACGGAAAGGAAAAAAACGTTATCTTGGAGCTTCGCCAATGCACACTCTTGCTGAAGCTAATTACGATCTCACAATCTTGGGTTCTATATCTTTGTGTATATATATGTAAAAAGGCTTACCCAATGAAACATGCTCTGCCCAGAATGGCTTGCCTCCAGATCTCCCAAGCTGAAACGACCAAAAGCCATTCCTTGCCCTTGGAGAACGGCTGCGTCCCATTTGTTAACTGCATGAAAGTTAATCAAGCAAGCATCCTGGAAACTGTGGTGGTAATTTGCACAAAGACTGGTTCAGCCGAGTGGAAAGTCTCGTTTTCCAAATGGAGTAAACTTTGGCTAAGGTCCCTCGTTTCCGCCGCGAGGATTTGATGGTAGATGAGCAAAGAGAAGCTCATTCCAAGTATCTGGGATCCCTGGGAGGCACCAATGGCTGCAGTCTTGCGGAGCGGGGTCCCGCATGCCGGGCTCCCGATGGACGGAAGGGTGACCATCTCTCCTGAACTCTGTAAGGTATGTTATGTTCAAGAGCTGCACATGCATAGGTGAGTTGCTTCTGAGCTCCTCGATCTTTTCTAATATAACTCGGTTGTTCCATGGCTCAGCTTTCAGTTCCGTGTGGTTGGTTTCCGGCCCCGTAAAGAGATCACAACGCCCGCCTTCGTTCCATCTGCCACCTCTGCAGTTACAGATTTTACGAGTTACGATTAAGCAGCTAATACACTTATCATTGACTATGGCTGAGGGGACCCAAGTTTGAGCCCCGGCCCTGTATTACCCGGAAGTTGGTGTTGTGGGATCACCAATTCCCTTAGTCTGCCCGCAAGGGGTTCTGGGTCGTCAAAAAAAAAACATAAAAGAAGTATGTCCTGAAATATTATGATCGAGTTTCTTCTTCTTCTTCTTGAAAAAAAGGTTTGAATGACAGCCAAAGTATTACAAGCAACAGGAGATGCAAGGAACTATTTTGACTACACTGCTTGAATTTATTACGGAAAGAATTTATAATGTATCAAACACATAATATAACCTTGTAGCTTTGCCAATAAGTTCTGTCACATGTTTGCAAGCTATTCCGAAACATAACCTTCTCTCTGAAATTTACGGTTATACTTTGAGGCTTATTAATGATAGGGCATGTAAATTACACATGATCCTACTTGCCTGAAATGTGTTGGAGCGTAGCTTCGGAAGAAGATACGGCTCTTTTTGGAATCCAGATTCTGAAACACCCATTGCTTCCAGGTTTCCATTGTCCTTCTGAATGCTTCTCTAACCCCCATTGTCATGTTTACCTGCTTCCCTTCCTGGAAGTAGACCCCCCTGCAAGTTCCAATCTTTAATTTCTTACAAAATTACAAACAACGAAATTGTAGTAACTATTACATGCATTTAAGGTTCAAGAGTTCTAAATTCTTACATTTTCTCGGTCTTCTCTTGATTCCACCAATGGCCTAAGTTGAAGATGAAGATATCTGCACCAATCCATCTCCTGGACATCCAGTGGAGCTGGTCCACATGGATTGCCTTCTTGATCATTTTAGAAGAATTTCGCGGTGGGCGACCGATGACCACGAGGAAAGGGAGGCGGTAGTACTGTACTGTAAGGTTGTAGTCATGGAACTTGATAGAGAAGTAGCCTTTGTGCTTGGTTATGGGTTTCCCATTCTCTTCGTAGATAGCGGACTTGTTCTGAACGCCTTGGGCAAGCATGCACAGCAGAGACTCCCATTGGTTCCTCCCAATGGAATCACCTGCGAAAACTATCCTCATGTTTCTAGACTTCTCCAGCATCCTACTTGCATTGAATCTGCAATGTCGTAAAATACCCTTAAGTTGTCAGCAAAGCGTTTTCGTTTGGGACATCAATGGCTTCTGAGTGAAGGGACTATGGTTTTGGAGTTGAAAAGATGCGAACCTTTGTAACATACAGAAATATGTAGTGTTAATTAAACATGAAGGTTCCGAAATAGATTTGGTCAAGTGTGGTGGCTTGGCATGAGATCCATATCATATATCGGAGATGGATCCTTGTCAGGAGTATTCTGTGTTTGGTTTTTCGATTTCCCTCTTCCTTACTTCATCGAGAAGGGTAAAAGATAGGATGTGGTGAGTTCTTTCACTGATATGGAAGGACGAGCTTATTGCGGGGATGGAGTTTAGGGGCTAACTTGCGTGCAAGATTAACTTGTGCTTCCATTTACAAAGAGGGTTAAGCTATACGGTCGCTTTTCGTTCAATATTTAAAACATTAAATTGTGGGTCAAGTTATGATGTAATATGTTGCTTTTGAGTGTGGGATGTGGATCAAATGATGGGAGAAGTTGTAATTTCAACATGCTTGGTGCTAGTTAAATTATAAATTACTTTTATCGGTTAACTAAATTCAGAAATCAAATTGATATTACATAGATGTTATAATTGTTGAAAAAAATGTATAATAATTTAATCTTACGAGGTAACTTATAAATAGGTGCATGCTTATCATTTACTTTTTAAAAAAAAATTTAAAGAGAAATACATTCATAGAGACACTTCTCTCTTAATTTTTTCTTCCACTTTCACCGAGTGAGATTTTCATATAAATTTAAGCATTTTTATTACTTTTATACTTTGATATTTTTTTCAAATATTAGTATCAGAACGGATTTATTCCTAGGTAGATTATACAATTATTATTTGGTATTTCATTGATTTTTTGTCCGATCTCTGTTTATTCTCCGACGTTTAGATAAATGCCTTCTTCCTGGAGGCATTGAGATTGCGGCGAGCAGAGCTGCTCCTTCGGTGGGTGGGGAGAGGAGACGATGACGGTGCCCAGGCCGTCCGTTGCAGATCTTTCGGTCCCCGCAACCCCCAGAGGCTAAAATCAATGGAAACTGAGCAAAGATGATGCCGGTGGCACGCATGTGCAAGTCATGGCGGGAAGCCTTGAGGGACCCCTCCCTCTACGGAAATCCTAGACCTTGATGCGCCCGTCGATGCGGCAGCCAGCAGGGCCCACTTTGACGCCGCCACGAACCTCGATGTTGAGGACAAGGAGGAAGAGCATCACCTCCGCCGGCTTCCTAGAGTCGAAGGCGAAGGCGAAGACGAAGGGGAAGCAGAGGCTGGACAAGTTCTACCACCTGGCCAAGGAGAATGGGTACCCGGCGGATGGCTACAGGTGGCGGCCCGCCACGCCCCCGCTGGGTCCTTCCTCTTGAGGGTCGACCTCTAGCCTTCCGCCCCATCGGCGGCGTCCTCTCCGTCATCGAGGACATCACCTCCCCTTACTACCGCGCCTCCATCCGGAGGCTCATGGACTCCAACGGTCGCCACGCCTTCGACGCCGTCCTCCACGACGGCTCCCCCAACGTCGACGGCGCCTGGGCCCAGGAGGCCACCACCCAGTCCTCCCTTGTCGTCGACAACCTCTGCCTCGCCACCGACTTCCTTGCCCCCAAGGGCACCTTCGTCACCAAGCTCGTTTGAGGGGTGGCCCGGCAATGGCGGGACCTGAGGGAGAGCGAGATCTCCGGGCCGTGGCAGGAAGAGAAGGAAGAGGAGGACCTCCGCCTCCATCGGAAAGCATCTCGCCGGAGATCTCGCGCACAGATTTCGCTACAAGGAAGCCCATCGACGTCGTCGGGTTCAGGGAGGTCGATCCGTACGCCATGTAGAGCTCCTCCGGGGGTTCGACCTCGCGAGGGTCATGTGAGATTTGGGTTCCTTGAACCCTAATAAGGAAAGAGAAAGGCGGGAGTTAAAAAAAACACAGAGAGGGAAAAGAAGAAAAGAAGTAAAAAAGAGGGGAGAGAAGGACAGAAAGAGAAGAGAAGAAAATGAAAGAGAAAGGAGGAAAAATATAAAAGAAAAACACAAAAAATGAAAAAGAAAAGAAAGAAAAAAAAGTTAAAAAAGAGAGGAAAGAAAAAGAGAAAATGAAAAAAAGGGGTTGAATTGAAGAAAAGTTGTGGAGAAGTTTTTCCTAATATTTATTATTTTTTGTTCTCGTTATTTTTTTTCTTTCGATACGAATATTGGAGAAAGGGAGAGTGTGGAAGTTTATTGTAGTCATCCTCGTTTGAGAGTTTCTTTTGTTCTTGGACTATATATAAGAAATCATAATTCTAAGAGATCCAGAGTTTCGAGGTCTCCAGAGAGGGAGATCTAGAGTTTCGAGGTCACCAGAGAGGGAGGGTTCATTTCAGGTTTCTATGTGGGAGATTCAATTTCGTGGACTCTAAAGAGGGAGATCCACTTTTCGAAGTCTTCAGAGAAAGATCTTTTTCAGGGATATTGACTAGGGAGCCACTAGCACCAAGTTTCTAGAGGAAAGATCATTGTCGAAGCCAGCAACAGTTCATCCAGTAACTCCTGCCTGTGTTCTCTCCTACAAGCAATAACCAATCCAGAGGTTGTGTTCTGTTACGTAAAGTGAATTTCTTTGTGTTATAAGCTGGGCATTCCATGCTCCAACTTAAGGGGGAGTGTTGAGGGAAATGAGTAGTGGTTTAGACACATATAGTGAAGTGAGACTTTTGTTAGTATGGTGACTTATAAATAGGCGTATACCTCCCACCTATTCTTTTGAGAAGAAACAAAGAAAGACACGCCTATAGGGGCACTTCTCCCATAGTTTTCTCCTTGCTTTTCATGAGTGGGGTTTGTAAGTTTCCCTACTCGGAGGGGGTGACGTAATAATTGCGGAAATAAATATAAATAATCTCACAAATAAGCAATCACACGAGTACACAATTATTTTTAGGTGGAAACCCAAACCGGGTGAAAACCACCACCTAACCCTCTCGAGTTAGGATTTTTCGATCAACCAAGTTGATCAAAATCCACTAAACCGAATCACTTTAAACGAGGGTGATTCAACCTCAATACAACAACGCTACAAGTACAAGGGTAGCGTTCCTTAACCCCTTCTCTCCACGAGAAGGATTTTATCCCACGAAGGAGACCGGAATTCGCAAAGCGAATACCCAACCAAATAACAAAGATAAAATAAATAAGCAATCCTATAGAGCCAACAAAGTAATTATGAACCTAGCTTCTATAGGAATTAGGAAACTCCCCTTTACAAGGAGTGCGTCGAGTTGATGACGCGGTGCGTGAGCCACGCGACGGCGCAACTTCGCTCTCGTGAACAACGGCGGGAGAGCGGGTGCGCAACAGCTTGATGCTCTCAAGATGTAGAACTTGAGCTTAGAGAGCAAGAGCTATCTAGGACATAAGAGAGTGGAACTATGTTGCTTAAGTGTGTCTTGTGTTTCTCTTAGTTGTATGTTAATGTGTCAAAGGCTCCCATCCATTTATAGAGGCATTAGGAAGGCTTTGGAAGGTTTAGGAAATGTTCTATAGCCGTTGGGAACAAAGCCCAAGAGAATCAGGCCGAAATCAGGACAATGATTGCGCTTGACAGAGTAATCAGATGTCTAACTCTGGCATCAGACGTTTGGAAGGCCACTTTAAGACGTCTGATTTCAAGGTCAGACGTCTGATTTCATGCGGGTTTCCTCCTGACTTGAATCAGATCTAAACAGGGTTCTTGTTCAAGTCTATCAGACAACATACAGGACGTTTGGCATTATGTCTGAACGTCTGAAAACCAACTTTTTCGTGGGAATGGATTTGCAACGGCTAGAAAATCTCTGAGAAGAGATTTTCGGGTCAGCTGAGGCAAAACGGTCAATTATCAGACGTCTGGAAAGTCCTATGGACGTCTGATAAGGCTCTAACGGTCATATTCAACGCTGTCTGCAAAGCCAGCCAACGATCCACTAATTGGACGTCTGGCAAATCCATCAGACGTCTCCTAAGACGTCTGGTCTAAGGTCTGGATGTCTGTTTTCATTAGACAGAACTAACTATGTCCAGCTTAATAGTTATCAGACGTCTGAATCAACAGTCAGACGTCTTAAAATACTTTATCAGATGTCTGATTTTGGAATTAGACGTCTGGAAATGTTGTTTAAACCCTATATTGGTTTTCTAAGTGTTCTACAGAAAACCTAAGTATCCTAGGGTTGTGTAGGTGTTCTTAGGACTACTGTTAGGGTACTTTGAGGCTCTTTAACAGAAATCTAAGTAACAAAAATAAAGAGCAACATAAAAATAACGAAAAATACAAGTACAAGAGAAGGAAATCTATCCTATTCTTCATCTCCTTCCTTCTTCACTCTATCGCTCCTCGCGAATCTCCTCTGTTTTCCATCAAGCTCGTCCAATCCGTCCTGGATGCGAGCTCGAATTCCGTCTAAACACGTCTACATTTGCAATTGACCTGAAATCTAAGACTCCAAGTGCAAATGTTAAATAACACGTGTTTTGTTATCATCAAAACAAATGATCGTGGTGCTTTAGTACCAACAATCTCCCCCTTTTTGATGATGACAAAACCATAAATAGTAATGCAAAAAATCCTCCCCCTTTTTGACATTATCAAAAAGGTTTAATTGATTTTACATTTCCTATAACTCCCCCTTAAAACATGCTCTTCTATAAATTTCTTTTGACAAAGGTAATGCCTCCCCGTTTTTTTATAACAACAAGATAGCTATTATTTTTCTCCCCCTTTCTAAAGGAAATTTAGCTACCTTATATCTCCCCCTTAAAAATTGACAATTAGCTCATAAATTTTAACTCCCCCTATCTAAATGCTACTGATAAACAAAGATAGGGTCAAGAATTTTTACCTCACCTACCATGGCCAATAAAATGGCCCGAATGGTGGTGGATGCCACATCGGATGGGGCTCCCATCCGTAGCTTGGAGGCCCGGGCATCGGCATCGGTCTCCAGTCTGGTGGTCGACGTGCGGCGGGTCCGTTGTTTGTTCGCCGTCTCGTCGGTCTTCTTGTTCTCCTCCTTGGTCTACTCCTTGGTTCTCCCAACTTGAGTTGACCAGCTTTGAGCTTGTAGGTCCAGTCCTTTGTGTTGTAATTATCCCTGAACCCTACAAAACAAGATTCCAATTCTTTTTTCGGTATCCAAGTGGGCTTGGATCCGGATTTGTTAGCGGGTCTCCTTGATGGAGATCTTTTCTCAACCTTAGGGCTATAAAAATTATCAACTTTGTTGATTAATTTGTTAGAATTTTCCGTAAGACATGCAATTTCTTTTTCTATAGTATTCAACTTAGTCTTTAAATCAGAAATTTCTATTTTTAGACTGACATTTTCCTCAATCAATTTATTATTTTCATTGATGAGGTTATGATTTTCTAATAATAGGTTATCATTTTTAGGACTAGCTTCTAGATCCTTAAGCTTATTTTCTAATATTTCATTTTCATTTCTAAGAAAACTAAGATTCTTTTTAATACTTTTATTTTCTATCTTAAGTGCTTTACTAACTTCAAATAGTTCATTAAAAGCTTCTTGTAAATCGAGATTTACCTCATTGTCGCTGTCGTCGCTGTCGTTGTCACTTTCTCCGATTGCCATGAAACCAAGGCACGCGGTTTCCTTCTCCCCGAGATCTTCTTCCGAGCTCGTCTCCTCATGAGTGCCTTCCAACCTCCTCCATATCTCGTGGGCGGTGGTGCACTCTTGGATTTTCTCGAACTCTTTCGGACTCAGCGCGCAATACAGGGCATTCATTGCCTTTGCGTTGAGTGAAAGCTCTCGAATTTGCAACTGCGAGTAGCCTCCTTGGGGTCGCTTCGGGATCTCGTATGGGGTTTTGCAACATCCCCATATCTCGAATTCAGTGGCTTGGAGCCACGTCTTCATCCTCAACTTCCAATATCCGAAGTCCCTCCCGTCGAAATAGGGTGGTCGGACGGTGGACTGCCCTTCGGAGATTCCGATTGCGGCTATGCTTCCCTCCATGATCTTCTTGCCGGGTGTTACTCCGGTCTTGCAAGAACCTGCTCTGATACCAATTGAAAGTTTCCCTACTTGGAGGGGGTGACGTAATAATTGCGGAAATAAATATAAATAATCTCACAAATAAGCAATCACACGAGTACACAATTATTTTTAGGTGGAAATCCAAACCGGGTGAAAACCACCACTTAACCCTCTCGAGTTAGGATTTTCCGATCAACCAAGTTGATGAAAATCCACTAAACCGAATCACTTTAAAACGATGGTGATTCAACCTCAATACAACCACGCTACTTAGACGAGGGTAGCGTACCTCAACCCCTTCTCTCCACGAGAAGGATTTTGTCTCGCGAAGGAGACGGGAATTCGCAAAGCGAATACCCAACCAAATAACAAAGATAAAAGAAATAACAAGTCCTATAGAGCCAACAAAGTAATTATAAACCTAGCTTCTATAGGAATTAGGAAACTCCCCTTTGCAAGGAGTGCGTCGAGTTGATGATGCGGTGCGTGAGCCACGCGACGGCGTAACTTCACTCTCGTGAACAACGGCGGGAGAGCGGGTGCGCAACAGCTTGATGCTCTCAAGATGTAGAACTTGAGCTTAGAGAGCAAGAGCTATCTAGGACACAAGAGAGTGGAACTATGTTGCTTAAGTGTGTCTTGTGTTTCTCTTAGTTGTATGTTAATGTGTCAAAGGCTCCCATCCATTTATAGAGGCCTTAGGAAGGCTTTGGAAGGCTTAGGAAAGGTTCTATAGCCGTTGGGAACAAAGCCCAAGAGAATCAGGCCGAAATCAGGACAATGATTGCGCTTGACAGGGTAATCAGACGTCTAACTCTGGCATCAGACGTCTGGAAGGCCACTTTAAGACGTCTGATTTCAAGGTCAGATGTCTGATTTGATGCGGGTTTCCTCCTGACTTGAATCAGATCTAAACAGGGTTCTTGTTCAAGTCTATCAGACGACATACAGGACGTCTGGCATTATGTCTGGACGTCTGGAAACCAACTTTTTCGTGGGAATGGATTTGCAACGGCTAGAAAATCTCTGAGAAGAGATTTTCGGGTCTGCCGAGGCAAAACGGTCAATTATCAGACGTCTGGAAAGTCCTATGGACGTCTGATAAGGCTCTAACGGTCATATTCAACGCTGTTTGCAAAGCCAGCCAACGGTCCACTAATTGGACGTCTGGCAAATCCATCAGACGTCTCCTAAGACGTCTGGTCTAAGGTCTGGACGTCTGATTTCATCAGACAAAACTAACTATGTCCAGCCTAATAGTTATCAGACGTCTGAATCAACAGTCAGACATCTTAAAATACTTTATCAGACGTCTGATTTTGGAATTAGACATCTGGAAATGCTGTTTAAACCCTATATTGGTTTTCTAAGTGTTCTATAGAAAACCTAAGTATCCTAGGGTGTGCAGGTGTTCCTAGGACTACTGTTAGGGTACTTTGAGGCTCTTTAACAGAAATCTAAGTAACAAAAATAAAGAGCAACAGAAATAACGAAAAATACAAGTACAAGAGAAGGAAATCTATCCTTTTCCTCATCTCCTTCCTTCTTCAATCTATCGCTCCTCGCGAATCTCCTCTGTTTTCCATCAAGCTCGTCCAATCCATCCTGGATGCGAGCTCGAATTCCGTCTAAACACGTCTACATTTGCAATTGACCTGAAATCTAAGACTTCAAGTGCAAATGTTAAATAACACGTGTTTTGTTATCATCAAAACAAATGATCGTGGTGCTCTAGCACCAACAGGGTTTACATGTAAACCCAAGCATTTCTATTGCTTTTATGCTTTAATATTATTGCTTCTGCTTATTATAGATCTTTCAACTATAATCAAATAGATGTGATAGATAATAATTCATGGAAAGTAATAGTAGCATTAACTAACATCTACTTTTAAGTAATTGTATTGTAGAGACAATGAGGCCAATAAAGTTTTAATCGTCTTGCCAAAATGGCCTTCATGTGGATTGTTATTTAGTTGCAAAGCAGACATTTCGATATTAAATATAGCCATTTTTCCACTGTAGTTGTAACGAGCGCGTACCCCAGACGTCTTTTAAGACGTCTGGGAGGTGGCCCAGACGTCTGTCAAGACGTCTGCGATCACATCCAGACGTCTGACCAGACGTCCGGGATAGTTTACAGACGTCTGACGAACAGTTATACTCGCACGGAATATTCGTCTGCGCGCCTGTGCGCGCAGACCTGCGATCCGCATCTTCTCTGCGGCTGCAGGCGACTGCGGCCGTCTCTCTCCTCCTCTCCGCGCGGCGTTAAAAGGGGGAGGGGGCGTGCCTCCCCTCCCGTCTCCACCATCTTCCTCCTCTCCTGCTGCGGGCGGAGCGAGCGGACGCGAGGGCGCAGCGGCAGCGGCGCAGCAAAGGCGCGGAGGAGCTGCGGCGTGCGAGGGCGGGACTCTGCCGTGAGGGCGAGCTCGCCGGGAGCGGCTTGGCCGGCCGGCGGAGGGCGCAGGGGGCGCAGAGCGTCGCGAAGAGGGACCTGCTGCGGGCGGAGCAGCGGACGCGCGAGGTGCGACGCGGGTGGCGTCGCGAGCGGAGGCCGAGCGAGGTTCTGATTCTGGAAAAATCTCCAGAATCAGACGTCTGGACTGATATCCAGACGGCAAGGCCGACGTCTGTGTGATCATACAGACGTCTGAAAGGTGAGTTCCGCTTTCTCCTTCTTCTTTTGTCGACTGGCCGTACTGAAGGAGGAGGGTTGGCTGTGCGCAGGCGTTCGGATTCGTCATCCTTTGCGAATCCGACGTCTGGAAGTTGGACCAGACGGCGGGAGTGACCTCCAGACGTCCGGAGAGACCATCGGACGTCTGGGATCTAGGAGAGACGTCGCCACAGACTTCTGGACGTCCGGGGAACCAAGCCAAACAGGTAATTCTCTGATCCACCGTTTAAGACGTCTGGAAGGAGTTCCAGACGTCTGATTTTGCACAGTATTGTCTTTCTCGACCCGTTTAGGGCCCGTTTGGGCTCCGTTTTCCGCGATTCGAGTTGCGTTCGATTCAGAATTTATTCCTCTACCCGTCTACAGTAGCTATACACTGTTTTGAGACACTCCTTGTGTTTGATCCTTGTGATAGGACCTCGTTCGGTTGCCGTCTTGAGAGTCACGGAGGCGCGCGGGATTCCCGACCACGCCCCCATTACTTCCGTTGTACCTGGTAGAGTGGTTTTATGTATTAATAAAATCTGTTAAAGTATGGAACCATAACTAGAACCTAGGGCATTGCATGAATCCTAGGAATGAGAAATATATGGAATGGTAGCTCCTAGGTGTTGCATGAATCCTAGGGCCGGAAAACTAGATTGTATGATAGATCCTAGGATATGGCATGAATCCTAGGATGGAAAAACTAGTGGAATGTACATTACTGCAGTCTTGGAAAAATGGAAAGGAATATATAAAGCTGCCTGTAAAATTAATTAACAGCTGCCTGTTATGCATAGAGAATCATGTTGAGATCATGGAATGTGAGAACGTGAATCTGGAAAGTGAAACATATGATGTTCTGAGATAAAGAGCTGGAACCCTACGGGGAATTAGGAGTGGAACTCCTGGAAAGAAAAGGAATGGAACTGAGATGTAGTTTGTACTGTCTCTTGGGTACGCAGTACCAAGGGAAGTACCTGTACCTGTTTTAGTGCAGAGTGGGGCCAGCCGCCCCAGGGACCCGGGGTTAGGCTTGGCCGCTCTGTACCGACTTGTTGGCCCTCGTGTACGTAGTACCGAGGAGAGCTAGTAGTGCTAGGAGAGTACTAGCTACCCCACGGGCCCCGGGGTTCTGCTAGCCTCCTTCACCGACTTGTTAGGCCCACTAGGGCAAACCAGGGTAGTCAGACGAGGGTGCGCGGACTGTGGAGGGGCAAGGCCCCGGTTTGGTTACTGTGGAGGGGTTGGACCCCTGTTACTGAGAGGGCTCTGCCCTGGTTCCGTGCTGTGCTTTGGGCGCACCCGTTGACGGAAACGACTGACCGCGTGCCAGTACGGGCTAGCTACCTGTGCGTTTATCGCGCGTGCCGTAGTCACCGTTACGTCTGTCAGTGACCTTGGGGTGGTTGACTGAGGGTAGGATCACCACGGGGGACTCTCCCGGCCAGGAGAGCACCACGTGCTACTTCTACTGTTGGAAAAGACTGCAATCAAGATCGTCCCACGAGGACATTCGAGATCAAGTAAAGGATCTGAGAAGTAAATGAAATAGTGAGAAAAATTGAAAGATGTAAATAAAGGAAGTAATAGAACATAACAGCTACTGTACACTCTACTGTTGCCTTTAGTTAGTTTGCCACTCTACTCAGCGTTTTGCTGACGTGTTACACTCGTTACCTTTTTCAGGACCAGGTGTTGAGCAGCCAGGGTCGGCGGCTGCAGAGGACGCTGGGCCGAGTAGGGTCCAGTAGAGTTGCCACAGCTTTGTACCTTCTTTTGTTTCTGTTCTAGTGAGTAGTTTTGTTTCCGCTGTACCTTCCTTACCTGCAGTTTTTGTTATATGATAAATGTTGTTTTACTGTTGTGGTGGTGCCTACTGTAGTAGTTTCTTTCCTTACTGCTGTACTTTTTACTGTTAGTTATATTCATGCTGAATGTGGTTTATTTTACTGTCTTTTGGTTACTTCCTCGTTGGACGACTGGGTCTTGGGATTAGTCGAGTCGGTCCGGTTCTCGTGTCTCGTAGGGACTCGGGAACCGGGTCGTTACAAGATGGTATCAGAGCAAGGTCGTCCCGAGAAGTGAATCAACTGACTGGAAAATAACCAATTCACATGTTTATAGCTAGAGTAGCCACCACAACATATCTCTTGACATGAGCTCTTAGAAGTGTTGTTAGGTACCGTCTGTTTTGACGTTCCGTTTTGTTTCGCGTCTCCTTGCAGGAGATGCCTCGTCGTGGGACTGGCGAGACTGGCCGCGGGCGCGGCCGAGGGCGAGGTCGGCGAGGTGGACGTGCTGTCGTTGACGTCTCGGTGGACCAGCCACCACTCCCTGTCATCCAGGCCCAGGACCTCGCCAGACTGATACGGGATATTGTACGAGAGGAGCTCCACCCACCGCCCCGAGCACCTCCTCCTGGGGTTGCAGAGGGGGAGTCCTCTGTGGGACCACGCGACGGACGCGGCGCCGGACACGAGGGAGGGGATGGGCCCCTGCCGCCCCCACCTTCCTCCGACACTTCTGTACACGAGGCACCTTCGCCTGGAGGTGCACCAGCACCTCCCCTACAGCACCACTTCGAGCTTTTCGGGCAGTTCCGGAAGCTGAAGCCCCCCTCCTTCAAGGGGGATGAGGACCCGACCGAGGCAGAGGACTGGCTTGAGCAGCTGGAGAAGATCTTCGACACCCTTCGCCCCCCGGTGGAGTGCCGCGTGGCCTTTGCCACGTACCAGCTGGAGAGTGCGGCACACCGGTGGTGGAGGGCGGTCCGGGGACAGGAGAGGGACGAGCCGACGTGGGACCAGTTCGTCACCCTCTTCTGCGAGCAGTACTTTCCCCAGACGTGGCAGGACCAGAGGAGGCGGGAGTTCCACACTCTCCGCCAAGGGACGATGACCGTGAGCGCGTACCGCACGCGTTTCTTGGAGCTGTCCCGCTTTGCAGCGACAGCGGTAGCCACTGAGGAGGAGCGCCTTTGGAGGTTCACCGAGGGGCTCCGGCCTGCGATCCGGGGGTATGTCAAACCCCTGAAGCTGCCGACGTTTTCGAGAGTGGTAGAGGCAGCCATGACTTACGAGGAGACCAACCCGTCCGCGCGAGAGACCGACGGCGGGCGGAAGAGGCCCTTTCAGCCAGACTTCTCACAGGGCCGGCGAGAACGGAGACACGTGGCGTCCGCAGGAGAGCCGTCACGTTGTGCAGGGCCATCAGTGGCCTTTGGGGGCCCTCGACAGGGGCCAGTCGCCAGCACCGGACCCCCGCCTAGCCGACAGCAGGGACTCACTGAGGGCGGGAGTCGGGTTCCCCTCTGCTACCAGTGTGGCCAGCCGGGCCACGTCAGGAGGGACTGCCCATCTAGGGCAGGAGGTCAGCAGATGCTTCCCGCGCAGAGCACTGGAGGGCGCGCAGGAGGCTGCGGTTTCCAGGCGCGAGGAGGAGGACCGCAGTCGCGAGGAGGGTACCGGCCAGCACCTACCCGTCCGACGCAGAGTGTGGCTGCTTCGTCCGCACCTAGAGCTGAGGGGCGTATCAACGCCCTAACACACAGGGACGCCAGAGCTTCGGGATCCGTGGTAGCAGGTATGGTTTCAGTTTCCGGCAGACTCGTTTACACGCTTTTCGATTCCGGCGCTACGCACTCGTTTGTCGCAGACAGTTTCGCAGTTAGTTTGGACCAGGATTATACATTGTTAGAGAACCCGTTCGTAATCAAAGGTCCGAGTGGTCAGCTGTTTGTAGCTGAGGAGGTGTACACGGGTTGCGGGGTCAGCATCGGGGGACACAGCCTGCCAGCTGACCTGATTATGATACAGATGGAGGACTTTGGGGTGATCCTGGGGATGGATTGGCTGTCCGCTTACCACGCATTGGTAGACTGCTTTGAGAGGAAGATTGTCTTCTCCATTCCGGAGTTGCCTTCCTTCGAGTTTCACGGGCAGCCAGTGGACGGAGGTTTCAGGTGCATTTCGGCACTTCGGGCGGCGAGACTTTTGAGCTAGGGGTGTGAGGGCTTCTTAGCTTGTGTGGTGGCAGAGCACAGCCCCGTGGCAGACTTCCAGAGCATCCCGGTGGTCAGAGAGTACCCCGACGTGTTTCCAGACGAGTTACCAGGACTACCGCCCGAGCGTGAGATCGAGTTTGAGATCTCACTAGTACCAGGGACCAACCCCATCTCCACCGCGCCATACAGGATGGCACCGCTTGAGCTACGAGAGCTCAAGTCTCAGTTGCAGGACCTTTTGGAGAAGGGTTTCGTGAGGCCCAGTGCGTCTCCCTGGGGAGCCCCGGTACTGTTTGTGAAGAAGAAGGATGGGACCCTACGCCTTTGTGTGGACTACAGACAGCTGAATAGGGTCACCATCAAGAACCGATATCCGCTGCCGAGGATTGACGATTTGTTTGACCAGTTGCGGGGTGCCACGGTGTTCTCCAAGATCGACTTGAGGTCTGGATACCACCAGTTGAGGATCAGGGAGACCGACGTCTCCAAGACAGCTTTCCGCACCCGGTACGGACACTACGAGTTTTTGGTCATGCCGTTTGGGCTGACCAATGCCCCCGCTGCTTTCATGGACCTGATGAACCGGGTGTTCAGACCGTACTTGGACCAGTTTGTGGTGGTTTTCATAGATGATGTACTCATCTATTCCAGAGATCGGGCGCAGCACGGACAGCACTTGCGGATGGTTCTGGACACTCTGAGACGACGCAGGCTGTACGCCAAATACAGCAAGTGCGAGTTCTGGTTGAGGGAGGTGACCTTTTTGGGTCATGTGATCTCTGGAGACGGCCTGGCGGTGGATCCCGCCAAGGTCGAGGCAGTGCTCAGGTGGGAGAGACCGCGTTCAGTCACTGAGATTCGCAGTTTCCTGGGACTGGCAGGTTACTACAGACGGTTCATCAGAGGGTTTTCGCAGATTGCACGTCCTATGACACAGTTGACTCGGAAGGATGTGCCTTTCACTTGGACAGACGCCTGTGAGGCGTGTTTTCTGGAGCTGAAGGAGAGGTTGACCTCGGCTCCCGTGCTCACCATTCCTGACAGTAGTGGCGGGTTCGTTGTGTACACGGACGCTTCCTTGCAGGGGTTAGGAGGTGTGCTCATGCAGAGGGGTCACGTGGTCGCTTACGCTTCGCGGCAACTGAAGCCCCATGAGCATACCTACCCTACCCATGACCTAGAGTTGGCAGCTGTTGTCTTCGCGCTGAAGACATGGAGGCACTACTTGTACGGTGAGACCTTCGAGATTTTTACAGATCACAAGAGCCTCAGATATCTTTTTGACCAGAAGGAGCTCAACATGAGACAGAGACGTTGGTTGGAGCTCCTGAAGGACTACGACTGCAGCATCTCCTACCACCCGGGAAAGGCCAATGTGGTGGCTGACGCCTTGAGCCGTAAGGCGCCCGCACGCTTGGCCAGTCTACAGTTACAGAGTTGGAGCCTTTTGGAGGAGGTGGGTAGTTGGCGACCTCTAGAGTTACGAGGGTACTGTGGGGCAGTGACGGTGACACGGCAGACCAGACCAGAGTTGATAGACCGCATCATCACGGGACAGATGGCCGATCCGTACTTGCAGTCTTTGCGCGACAGAGTACTGTCAGGGGACCCAGGGGACTTCTCTTTCACAGACCAGGTGTTACGCTTGAGGGGACGGCTGTGCGTCCCCAGAGACGAGGAGCTGTTGAGAGAGCTCCTGACTGAGGCACACGGTTCCAGATTCACCATACATCCCGGAAACACGAAAATGTACCATGACTTGAGACGCGAGTTCTGGTGGAGAGGGATGAAGCGGGATGTGGGTGAGTTCGTGCAGCAGTGCTTAGTGTGCCAGCAGGTGAAAGCCGAGCATCAGAGGCCTGCAGGGCCGCTTCAGCCGCTTCCAGTGCCAGAGTGGAAGTGGGAGAGCATCACCATGGACTTGGTGGTGGGTTTACCTGTTACCCAGCGAGGACACGACGCGGTCTGGGTAATAGTGGATAGGTTGACGAAGACGGCACGATTCTTGCCGATCCGAGTCACTTTGGGACCAGCACAGTTGGCAGAGAGGTACATCCGTGATGTGGTGCGACTACACGGAGTTCCGCGGGAGATCGTATCCGACCGGGATACCCGCTTTACGTCCCAGTTTTGGGCTGAGTTTCAGCAGGCTTTGGGGACGAGGTTGAGGTTTAGCATGGCTTACCACCCCCAGACGGACGGACAGTCGGAACGCACGATACAGACACTTGAGGACCTTTTGCGTGCCTGTGTACTAGACTGGAGGGGCTCTTGGGAGGAACACCTGCCCCTGGCAGAGTTTGCATACAACAACAGTTATCACTCGAGCATCGGCATGGCTCCCTACGAGGCTCTGTACGGACGGAAATGCACGGCACCCTTGAGTTGGGTTGAGGTGGGGACCAAGTGGGAGGTTGGCCCCAGGTTGATCCGGCAGAGTCAGGAGGTAGTTGAACAGATCCACAGACGACTCCGCACTGTCAGGAGCAGACAGAAGAGCTACGCAGATCGCAGACGCAGAGAGGTGCAGTTCGAGGTTGGGGACCACGTCTTTCTTCGTGTTTCGCCCATGAAGGGCTTACAGCGGTTTGGGGTGAGAGGGAAGCTCGCGCCGAGGTTCGTGGGGCCCTTCGAGGTCCTGGAGCGGGTTGGACCCGTTGCTTACAGACTTGCCCTTCCCCCGCAGCTTTCTGGTGTGCACGACGTGTTCCACGTGTCCAACCTCAGGAAGTACGTAGCCGATCCCAGCCACGTACTGAGTCACGAGAGCGTCGAGGTGAGCGACGACCTGACCTACCCCGAGCGGCCAGTGCAGATCCTAGACCGAGCCGTCCGCAGGTTGAGACGAAAGCAAGTACCCCTGGTAAAGGTTTTGTGGAGGAGCCAGCGGTACGAGGAGGCTACCTGGGAGCCTGAGGCGGCAATGCGGGAGCGGTACCCAGAGCTTTTCGCGGGTACGTCTTTTCGGACCGGCTTCGGTCCTCTTTGAGTTTGTTATGGTTATTTGGACATCCTTTTTCCGCACCCTAGTTGGCGCAAGTTTCGGGGACGAAACTTCCTTTGAGTTTGTTATATTGTAACGAGCGCGTACCCCAGACGTCTTTTAAGACGTCTGGGAGGTGGCCCAGACGTCTGTCAAGACGTCTGCGATCACATCCAGACGTCTGACCAGACGTCCGGGATAGTTTACAGACGTCTGACGAACAGTTATACTCGCACGGAATATTCGTCTGCGCGCCTGTGCGCGCAGACCTGCGATCCGCATCTTCTCTGCGGCTGCAGGCGACTGCGGCCGTCTCTCTCCTCCTCTCCGCGCGGCGTTAAAAGGGGGAGGGGGCGCGCCTCCCCTCCCGTCTCCACCATCTTCCTCCTCTCCTGCTGCGGGCGGAGCGAGCGGACGCGAGGGCGCAGCGGCAGCGGCGCAGCAAAGGCGCGGAGGAGCTGCGGCGTGCGAGGGCGGGACTCTGCCGTGAGGGCGAGCTCGCCGGGAGCGGCTTGGCCGGCCGGCGGAGGGCGCAGGGGGCGCAGAGCGTCGCGAAGAGGGACCTGCTGCGGGCGGAGCAGCGGACGCGCGAGGTGCGACGCGGGCGGCGTCGCGAGCGGAGGCCGAGCGAGGTTCTGATTCTGGAAAAATCTCCAGAATCAGACGTCTGGACCGATATCCAGACGGCAAGGCCGACGTCTGTGTGATCATACAGACGTCTGAAAGGTGAGTTCC